>CM046339.1:11430324-12699063 GCA_025403435.1 Artocarpus heterophyllus
ACGGAATTATATTGCTAATGACCTAGTTTTGAGATTATCATGTTTTAATGACTGGTTTTCTAATGACAATAAAATAGAACTAGTGATATGTGTCATGATATGAAAATAATAATAATAAAAGTAAATACGAGTGCAAATAATATGTTGATCATATAGCTAATTACTAGATACAAAAAAAGGAAAGATTAATATATTGAAACGTAAACCACACATATAAATTAAAAATGGACTATAACCCAATAATTAATGAATTTAAATACATATAGTTGTCATTAGAAAATTAATATGAGACTTAAAAATAAAAAATAAAAAAAAGGAATACTTGATTTTTTTTTTTTACATTACTTAAAGTAGGGATCTGCATATAACAAATGGGGGCAGATTTGGCATGATGAGAAAGATTTAACGAGAGTTTTGGCCATTATTGATGATCAAGCCATTTAGTTTATTACGGTATTTAGATTGGCTAAAATGCGTAACATTTACAATTTAGGGAGGATTTAGTGTCAGATTGGAGAAAAATCCAACGCCAAAGTGGCAAAATCTCCTAAAAAATAGCGCTGGTTGGAGATTGTCTTACAGTCACCTCATTTTCTCAATCCTAATCACCACTGCAACGCCTTGAAAGAGTGAGAGTTTCCAAGAGACAAAACGTTTTCCGATTCGTTTGGTGCAAAAGTTCAAAATGGTTTGATTCAAATTATTAGTTTTAAACTATAGGTTCTAAACTGTGTAATTTAAACAATAATTTTAAAATCAACGTTTAAAATATAAAATTTTAAAACAAGAGTAATGATTTAAAACAAAAATTAACATTTGAAAAACCAAATAGTTTATCAAGAAAAATGAAAATGAAAATAATTTTACTGTAAAAAATAACTACCTCAACTTAAAGAGGATAAAGTTTAGATTTTAGATATTTAGACATATGTAAAACCGCCTCAGTTATTATTCCATCAAATGTTAATTTAAACCATTCTTATGGTTTAAAACCGTCACAGCAAACGACACAGAAGGAACCAAACCAAAAAAAAAAAAAGAAGTTAAAATGCCCTTAGCCAGTTGCCAATTAATTAAAAAAAAAGAAGAAAAAACCTTGAATGCCCTCATGAAATACTGGCATTGGATTAACATATAATTCCAGATCATACAAATCAACGGCTCGTGACGTTTTTTATGGAAGTGGTGGAAATTATAATTTGTGGAACCATGGACTTGCCCTAAAACAGCAGATGATTACAAGTGTTTTTTTTTTTTTCCAATTAAAATCAAATGGAAACAAATATCCTGACATCTGAAAGGAAGTTCCAAATATATTTTTCTTTAACACATGGAAAAGCTTATTTACAAACCAGTGGGAGCGAGGTTAAATAATCATACTTCGACTTTCATCCCCTCAAGCTCTTTAGTTCTTTGGAGAATCCTTAAGAAGCCTGCTTCTGCTTGTACTTTTTGGCATAGACGAAGTACACTAACATGTTAAGGAAGCTGAGTCCGGCCAAAAGCCAGAAATAATAATCAAGATGACCTGCATTCAGGTTGTCCGGTATCCATCCGGGCTTCCCACCCTTCGTTGTGAAGTAAGTTACAATGGTCAAAATCAACGAGCTCAGATAATTCCCTAGTGAAGTTGTCAGAAGCGATAATGCACTGCACAAACTCCGCATGGCATCGGGAGATTGGTCGTAGAAGAACTCAAGTTGCCCAATGAATGTGAATATCTCTGCGGCACCCAACAAAAAGTATTGAGGTACTTGCCAAAAGATGCTTAGCGGCACAGCTACCTGCTTGTCAACTAACTCAAGCTCTTTGGCAAGCTGTAATCGATTAATTTCCACCACGGCAGCAGTTGACATGCACAGAACTGAGAGAAAGAGGCCAATTCCCATCCTTTGCAGCTCCGAGAAGCCCCTTTCCTGGCCTGTGAATCTCCTAGCAATTGGGACAATGACCCTGTCGTAAACGGGAACCCAGAAAATAACACTGATGACATCAAAAGTTGAGAGAGAGGCTGGCGGAATGGTGAAAGAACCGATGGTTGTATCCATCATTGTCCCTTGTTCCACAAACATTGTGGACATTTGGGCATAAACAGCAGCAAAGACTATTCCAGTAGCCCAAATGGGAAACATGCGAATCAAAATTTTCAATTCCTCCACCTGAGTTACAGTGCAAAGCCTCCAAGGATTCAATAAGTCCCCACTGTTCGTCTCAGCATCAGTTACAACAGCAGCTTTATCAAGGCACCTAACCAAAAAGGGGGAGAATAAAAAGAGGTTCATTAAAAACTAATCATGCAATTTGATCCAATGGAAAAAAATAAGGAAACAATATATTGTAAATGCTGAAAAGGTCAGGAATATATGTCTCAGAAAGCATGAATAGAAATCCTCTAACTTGAATGAAAATTTTTCCATTGTCGGTAAGACTGCAATCCGTCAACTGCTTCTGAACTACACAAAATTTCCCTAACATTTATTCTACACAAAGAATCCTAATGAAGAAAATTTATTGTTGAAGGCCTGTCCTTTAACAGCCTGCACCTTAACAAATTCTAAATCCAACCAAATTAGATTAGCTTCAGTGTAGAAAAGACGCCAGGGTGAATTAAACATATGCAAAAAGCTTGGCCAAAATGAGGCTTATGGACAGCAGCATATCAGCAGTAAAATAGAGTGATTGTCTTCACTTCTTGATAAAATAATGGTGTGGCAACAGAACCAACAACATGAAACAACAAAATAAATAAATATACATCTTCTAAACAGCAAGTGACAATTTCAATGCATAATCCAAAATCCAATATAAAAGTACATTAAGAGTTTAAGGCATGTTAGGAGAAGAAACTTACTCTAGTTCATCACTGTGCTCCAATTTACGACTTCCTTCAATGGCAGAACTTTTATCCTGTGTTTCAAACAGGAGACTGCTGTCTTTAGGGACCTCCAGATTCCACTTCCGACATGACGCGACCAAAACTTGGCAAAACCTTGTAACAGGGCTCCCTCCAGGCTTCTGGAATCTATAGAGGGACGTGCCAGCAAAGAAACTAGCAATAGCAAGTCCCATAAACAATGCAGGAATGCCAAATCCTATGCCCCACCCAGCATTGTCTTGAATCCAGACCAGTAAGCTACTGGAAATTAGAGCGCCGATGTTTATAGAAAAGTAAAACCAATTGAAGAAGGATCCCTTTCTCACTCTCTCTCTGGGATCGGTGTCATCAAACTGATCTGCACCAAAAGAAGAAACGCATGGTTTGATCCCACCTGTCCCTAGCGCAATCAGATAAAGTCCAAAGAAGAATACTGCATATTGTACTGGAGTTGCTGATGAACATTCAGAACCAAAGCACTCTGGAGGCTTTAGTGCTGGAATTGATGCCGAGAGGGTCAAAGTACACATCCCCTGTACAAAACCATCACAGACAAATTATTACTATGACTAAACCCCCAAAACATTGGCCCCGTTTGTTTTTATTCTCAGAATTTTTGAAAATATTTTTACACGCTTTTCGAGGCAAAAAATTTTCAAAATACTCTCAGCACAATTCCAAAAAAAATTCTTATTTTTCAAAACAAAAACATTTTCATCCATTTTAAAAACAATACCAAACAGCCCCATTATTTTTCTTTGTTTTCTTCAAACCATTTCTTGAATAAGCATTCCTGTCATCAAATATAGCCCACTTATTTAAAAAATTGTTAAGTGGCATACTATCGGAGCTTTAAGATTCTAATCAATCTGCAACAGTAGTACTTAATACCAAGAGGCAAGATCTACAAAATGCCTTCAAGATGATCACCTGCCCCTTTGGCCAAATTGGCATAATTCATCAATAACGGAGAAATTTCCCCTCCAGTTTCACTAAAAGAAGGATATGGTTCAGGCTGCTCGATTTGTAGCGCAAATTGCCTTCTAAGAAAAATGCTTACAAGTTCATCTAAATTCACTCCTTGCTAATGACTCAAAGCTATTCAAGTTCATGAACGCAGGGAGACCTTAGACAGTAAACATAGCGTTTCTAGAAGTACAAATAAAAATAACACACCCTATATAAATAACAAGGCAAGCTAACATTTTATGTTGAATAGCCAATTTATTTATGTACACACACACACATATAAGAATCATAACAAATCATCTGTATTCTGAGACAAGCACCAATTATCCAAAAATGAGCCAAAAAAAAAAAAAGAGCAGCAGATGATAAAACTTCATGATGCATATAATATGTAAACAGAAGTACAACACCATTATTTAAGAATGAGCAGGAAATTGATGAAAACGTATAAGATAGATGAGTGATATGACGCTAAATAATATACTTTTTGATACAAAAAAATCATTCTTGATGTTTGTTCTGAAGAGGACTTACTATAAAGTAAATTGTAGAGAAAACGGCAATTGTCCAATATCTTCCCCAGTAAGCGTCTGCCAAGATGGCCCCGATTAGGGGAGTAAGATAGCAAGTGCCTGACCAAGTAGTAACATTTCTTGCTGCAGAGACATTTCCTTCATGTAGTTTTTTCGTAAGATATGTAACCAGATTTGTAGCAATTCCATAGTACGCCAATCGTTCACAGCATTCAGTGCCTGTCTCATAATTCATACAATGTAAAAATTTAAAGAAGTTTAAGTTATTTTACAAACAGGAGAAACATAAAGAACAATAGAAAACCTAGAATGAAAGGGCAAGCTTTCCAATTTCCAGTGTTCCGCTTCAGCACCGGCTTCCCGTGAATGTCAACTGATCCATCGCCTGTGTAAAGACCACTGCCTTCATCCTGAAACAACAGACATGAATTTCATCATGTGGGTCAAGCAGAAATGAATACAATAAACATTTACCATTTTCATCTCAAAACAGAGTTCAGAGAACTCTTTGTTTATTGGAAAGAGAACGTTGCTTGTAGAACTGTTAGGCACCAATATATATGCAAATACCATGTACATTGGTTGAAACAGGAAAACAAATGTTTTTTTATATCAGCTTACGCCATAAGCAGTGAATTATCAAAGTCGGCCCTATAAATCCATGCACAACTAGCCGAGAGAGGAAACCCGATTCTACGGACATATGAAACAATTTAAAATCCGATCGATATCAAATCAAAAACCCTCAAAGATCCTTTAAAAAAAATTGACCTTACGAATCAACCCTTTTTGGGGATTTTTCATTCTAAAGTGGATGCCTTTTGATCTAATCAAATCTAATCCAAATATTCCTCCAATTCCAAACAAAGAGAACCAGATATTTGGTAGGTCAAATTAAAAGTGAACATATTGACGTAGCGAAAATAGTAAGGAGACGCTAGAACCTGAAGAAGGCCATCTTCCAAGCGCGATCCTTCATCCCTCTGAGAACCCATCCTCTATTTTCCGAGCTCTCTGGATCTGAGTGCTCTCTCTCTAATCTCTTCTATCTAAATTCAAAAAGATTCTTAAAGTGAACCGAGAGAAAAGAAAGTTGACATGCCCTTTTATACACGATAACAGCGGATAAAATAAAACATTCAAAAGCGTGAACTTTGGATATGCTCCTTTGCCCCTTCCTTCTTCTTATGTTTTTTCCCGAACAACTTTTTTTTTTTTTCATCGGACCGTGGCCTGGCCCTTCAACGAGGTTGGCCCTATTCGATAGGTCTTATTATAGGACCAATTGAATGAGGCTCATCCCATTAAAAAAGTTAAATTAGATCTCGATCAAGATGTACAACGGTGTTATTTTTTCCCTTTCTGTAAACCGTGACCTTCTTGATCCTTTTTTTTCATCAAACTAAAAAATGTATATATATTATAATAATATAATTTAAAAATCAAAACAAACATACTTAAAATAGACAAACCTAAAATATGTCAAAAACATGGTTATGTCAATTTATGACAACTTAGCTCTAGCTTGTTTTGGAATGAGATTTTTCAATCCAAGTAGTAAAGAGATGTCAGACTATTGGGATAAAAACAACTTGTTATTTTTTGTGTTTTAAATATATTTATTACAATCTCTTGTTAGAAATCTTAGATTCGAATTTAAAGTGTCCCATTTAAAAATGACACTCAATTTTACCCTCTTTATATTCTATAAAGACGTCTAAAGGTTTTCATTTACTAAACTTTTCACATTAATGCAATCAAAGCATGAAGTTCTTTTTTTTTTTTTCACAAGCCTTTAGCTGTTTTTAATTTTAATTGCTTTTTTTTTGAATTTTAACTATTAAGTAGTTAAAATTTTAAAAATAAAGTTTAAGATTTATCTTAAAAAAAAGAGCTTATTTTTATAAGCTTTTTTGTTTATAGTTCAAATATTTAAATTTTTAGTTTTGATTATTTAATAATTAGATAAAATTTTTAGTTTAAATATTTATTCTTAGTTTTTTGAATTAATTTAAATCTCAATTTATGAATCTGCGAATTTAAATCCATAGAATCTGTTGTTCACGGATTGGTTTGGGATTCTCACAGATTGGTTTTAGATTGAGAAAATCTCAATCCGATATATATGATTGACCCTTAATTCGTAGATTCCAATCCATGAATAACCTTAATTACGTTATAAAGTTCTCACATGTTATACTATAAAGCAAAAATATGATATAATATAAAGCTTTCTTATGTTACAATCTTTAATAACACGTAATAGTTTGAACTGTGATTCGAACCTACTAAACAAACACAGCATAAATTTCAATTTTAAGTTCTAACTAAGTTTTCAAATATTCTAGTTTATTTGAAAATATTTCACGCGAGAACCTGCATCATAGAACATAGTGATTGGCTGCCTCATCCCAATACACATATATAATTATTAAATTATTGTATTTTATGAGACTACTTGTAGCTCTATTATTAAGATGTAGTTTGTACATGTTTAGAATTTGGTTTGTTAGCTTGAGTTTGGTTGAACTTTATGATGAATATCTATCATATTTTTGTTATAAACGAATATAATTTCAAAAAAAACATAGTTATATAAAATAAATAATAAGACGATCATGGGTAATAAGCTAATTCTATACCGGTAAATTAGATTTTTTTATGTTAATATTATGCAAGTTTTTGAGCCTTTTAAGTTGTTTTTATTGTAGTTTAATTGAAATTTATTTTTATTTATTTTTTTATTTTTAATTATTATTTTCCCTCTCGTGTAGGTGAATTGGGTAATATGGCAATTGGAATTACTTGAGGGGCAAAAGGGTCACAATGTGAAGTTAAAATCGAATTAATTCAGCCTTCCGTGCGTCCAGCTTGCAGCCCAATCTCATGCTGCCACGCGGTCCACATGGCATTGCGCCATGTAGAAAGCCTGCATCAGAACGTCAATTCAAGTTTTGCATTCTTTCCTCCTGTGGCGTGTGGGAGTGAAAAAAGAAAAGAAGTAAAATAAAGGAGCCAGCCGCCCCTGACCTTGGGAAGCAAAAATAAAAAAAAGCAGAAGAAAAAGAAGTCTGATCAACTCGCCACAGCACCAGATAATTATTGGAGCTGGGCGTCCGTACAGAATCGAATAAATCCAAAAATTCCCTAATTTTATTTTATTTACCTTAAAAGTCTTGATTGGCTAGTAATGAGAACCATTGATAGGAATAATTTTTACTGTAGTATAAAAAAAATTTTATTATAGTAATTTTTTTTTTTTTACTGTAACATATAAAAACTTTACCCTGTTCATAACTGAGTTTGTAGTGGGAACCATCCTTAGCCCAATAGGTGGTAAGGCCTTAAATAGGACCTTATTAGGGTATTTTAAGATCGTTTGATAAATAGATTCAAATTAATAATTTAATTTGAATTATAGGTTTGAATTAAATTTAAGTTAGTGATTTGAATTATTATTCGAATTGACGTTTAGATGTATATTTACATTTTGATCTAAATATGGAATAAAATTTAAATTTGTGTTTGTAGAGGTAGTGAAAATAGTTTTTGATTTATTGAAAAATCCAATAAAATCTTAATATTAATGATCTTAAAAAATATGCAATATAGATATTAATTTATTACTCTCTTTACTAAGAACATAATGAAAAAAGATTATGATTTTTTTCTCAAATATAAGAGAGAAAATTTCAACTTTTACTGTAGCAAAGATATCAAAATATCAAAAGTTTAGGGAGGTCAGAACTCTGAGATTTGGATTCTTCATGCTCAAAGGATTCAGATTCAGATTTTGGGAGGAATAAACACGCATATAAAGAATTCTTAATACTTGATCTAAATTTAAGTCTATTGAGTCCAAAAATACATAAAATAAACAGACCTTTAGAGAGGGTCCAAACCCCTATTACTCAAAGCCAAGGAGAAGTATTCTAGGCATTGTCTTTTAGGTTTCTATTTTTATTCTTAATTTTAGTTTAGGAAAATTTAAGGGAGAATATACTTTAAAGACCAAGAAGTGAAAATTGAAGAGTTAAGCTTGGAAACTTGTGACAACTCCCTATAGGTTTTTCTTTCTAATTTTCTTATCCTTTTATTTTTGTTATTTGAGATGTTGAACCCTTGATTTGTATCTTGTTAGGGCTATGAGATTACTTGTGATGCCTTGGAGAGGGGTCAGTGAGTTTCAGGTAAAAAAAAGTTAGAAATTAAGGTAAATAAAGAAAATTAATATGAAGTAAATAAAGATAAAGTGAATAAAGATATGTAGAAAGTAAATAGATTTCATCGGTGGTCACCATCATGTGAATGCCACGAAAGTAGGGCCAAGATCTTATTCTCATTCACTATCACATGGATGTTTACCACGACTGTGGGTGAGTAAATAAAATACAAATCATATCATTAATACAAAATCATTGAAAATCATCGTCTTTGAAATAAATGACGCAGTGGGACTCACAAAGATAGAAATAACATTGACAGCGATATTGGGACAAGTCATACAATACACGCATTATACCACAGTTCTAGAGAAAATACCATATCTACTCATGGAGCCTGGTTTTGATCCTGGGACCATCCTTCCTCTTCAAACCTGGATAAGGGATTTTAAAAGTAGGAAAATGTGAGCGGAATGTTCAGTAAGATAATTATTTTAAAATAACAGTTACATATAAAATTTTGTTTGCAATTTATACTTTCTAAAACGAATCTCAAAATTATTGACAAAAGCAATAAACGCTTACTTATAAGAAACTTGATAAAATATCACCGTACGGGTTTTCGAAATCCAAAAGGCTATCAAAATATAATTCTTTAAGATCAAAGACAGACATCATTTTCAACAATCATTTAAAAATCAAGCATTTGGCCAAAACAATTTGAAAAGGACTGTCAAGAAAAGGGATAGGAATATCTTACTCAATTGAAATTCCAATAACGTAAGCTCCAAATAAAATTCAACGTATGCTCCATATATGTTCAAAACCTTGAAAACTATATTTAAAATCAGAAATCATATTTAACAAATATCATTATGTCAGTTTAATTATCAATGTGCCTTTTGACTCAAAATAATCCTAACACAAAATTATAATCTTTTTTGAAACATTTGGAATCATTAAACATTGAAAACTAGAAGTAAAAATACAAATTTCAAAGTTCCCTGTCGGCCTGCCGAACATCTTGGTCTAGCCTGTCGAACCTGCATAGTTTGGCCTACCGAACATCCGCACTAGCCTGCCGAAATGCTACAGTTTGGCCTACCAAAGATATGAATCCGGCCTGCCGAACTTCTTGAATTCGGCATGCCTAACTTTGAGTTCGGCATGCCAAACTGGCAAAATCTAGGGACCTGAGACTTCGAGTCTTGACCTCTCTAAGCTCAAAAATTCAAATTAAAACCTATTTACTCAATCCCAGAGCATAAAAATCATATATAAAGCTTAAAAAATCATACTATAACAAATTTAAACAATTTTTCTCAAGTTTAAACTCAATTTCACCTTTGATTTGAAAATCAAAGAAAAATACAAAAGCTTGATTAAGTTGATTTTTGTTCAAATAAAGCTTAAACGTATAGTGAAACAAGTTCTACAAACTTAAATTGAACATTATCTAAGCTCAATGAAGTTCGGATTTGACAATCAAAGAAAAATTGAAAGTTTGAAGTTTAAAACTTTGAAATTTTAAAGAAAAAGAGAGAGCTAACCTTGGGGAATGTTTTGCACAACTTTTGGATGGATTGAACTTCAATCCTTGCTCAAATCAGTGAAAAATTCAAAGAATATGAGAGGGAAAGAGAGTATGCAGAGAGAGAGAGAAAGAGATGAGACAGAGAGATAAGCGTGAGAAAGAGAGAGAAAAAGAGAGAGAGCATGAAAGAAAGGAAAAAAGGAAAGGGAAAAGAAAAAGAAAAGACCCAAGGGCGTTTTCATAAATATGGAGAAAATGTGGTATAAGAATATCATTGGTATTTTAAAAACTAAAAATTAAATTTTTAAATATAACAAATGAAATAAAATCTTAAATAACCAAAATTAATATTAAATTCACACTTGGCACACTTAATAATTAAACTTAACATAATTAATCCCACTTTAAAATTCAAGGGTGTTACATCACTAATTCTACTTTAATTTAATTTCATTTATTTTTGCTTTGAAAGATTTATTCAATAAGAGTTTATTGCTTTATGTTGAGTGTTTATTACTGTTCTTAATGCTTTTAATTGTTTGATTGTCAATTAATTGGTTAGGAGATCTACAATGAGACCATAATGAGATTTATGGGAATAGCTTCTTGTGATAGACATCATAAGTTACATGGGACGTGGGAATATAGCAATTTGACTGACGTAGACTTTTTAAGAACCATAAATCTTAACGAATTTTAATATATTTAAATTCACATAAGAATATAGCAGGTTAATATATAAGGGTATTTTTGTTGTAACTTGGAAGAGAGCATTAAATATGTTAGGGTTACTCATCCTTCAAATATTACAACAAGCAATGTTACTGAGAATAATAAATTAAATTAGATTAGTTTTGGTAAAATTGAATGCCCTAGTCTTTTAGCTATTTTTGTCATTTTATTTATTTATTTATTATTCATAATTTGTTTTTTTTTCTATTTTATTTTTGGTCGTTCAAATAATTTTAGAGTTAACTAATTTCAGAACTTAATTAAAGTAACGCAATCCTTGTAGGACGATACTTTAATACTTACTACTTTATTACTCCCCTATGGAGTTGCCCAAAAACGTTGCAAAAAATCCACAAGTGTACAAAATAGTAAATAAGTAATAAAGTAGTGAGTATAAAATATCGTTCCCATGAGGATTGCATTAATTTAGTTAAGTACTAAAATTGGTTAACTTTAAAATTATTTAAACAATTGAAAATAAATAGAAAAATAATAAATCATAATAGAAAAATAATAAAATGAAATATAAATGAAAACCTAATAAATAATAGACTTGGGCATTTGATTTCACTAAAACTAATATAATTTAATTCATTACTCTTATTAACATCATTTAGTGCTATTGGGGTATAATTTGGTCAGGGCTAATTTGTCCACGGGCCCGAACGACAACCCGCTATTACAAATAAACGGAGTCGAGTGGAGTGAAGCGACTCAGTGAATCGTCGTGAAAAGTACAAGTCAAATTGAGACTACAGTTAGATCGATCGATTCAAACCTGTCTATAACGAAGGTATTCACAGTACATTCAAGTCGGTTCCTCATGTTTTCATTCAATTGGATCAATTATTACGAACCGACTGTTGTTAGCATGAATTGGCGGTTACTAGCATGTCCGACCATGAGCTAAAATGTGGGGACATCATGGTTCTTCTGGCCTATCAGAGACTGACGCGTGTCCCACTATTATGGTTATGCTAATGCACTACTCCACTTCGCCAGACAGTTGGAGACCACGACTCATCCTTACTGCCTATATAAGGAGATAGCTTCTTCATTGTAGGGAGACAAAAACAGTATGTGCAGAAACTCTGCCAATTTTACTTCTCATTTTTATCTATGTTCTCTTGTAATCTGTACTCCAAGTTCATATTATAGTGAAGAACAATAGACGTAGCTCTTTTAACAGAGTGAACCACTATAAATCTTGCGTGTGGTATTTTTATTTTTACAGTATTATTTCATTTTGTTTGATTCCAATTTGTTGCTCTTTGCAATTCAACCTAATGCATTTGCTTTGAACCTAACAGATCCAATAACGGTGATTTAAGGGCCAAAATCTGTTAATAAGGAACATAATAATTTGTATTAATGTTATTCATATTAAATTGTAGATCTAATATCTACAGTTTGGCACCCACCTAGGGCCTTTGGATCATCAACTCCAGGATCTCTAGCTCGACTGCAAATGGCAGACGACTCTGACAACAAGAATGCTCCAGAAACTCCAATGGAAGAGATTGAAGCAATTCCTCAAGCTAACCAGCGGCTGGAAGCCCTTACAGCAGAAATGGAAACTTTGAAGAAAATGCTCAAGGAGCAAGCAACTCGTTCTTAAGAACGCGATAGAAGATTGGAGCAACTCAGCAATGAGAATTCGGCCTTGAGGAGTCAAATTAGTTATCAAAACTTGTAGATGGCCTCACTACCTTATTATTACCCGTACTATGGGTATTCGACATTCCTAGTATCAACAACGGCACAGTGGCAGCTTCAAACACCACAGTCAGGTAGACAGCAATCCTCCTACAGCCCCATTGGAAGGATGCAGCTGTTGTACACTCCCTTAACTCCAACACCAGCAACAACCATCATAGCAACTTCGGCAGCCACAGCAACGCCTGCAATGGGAATGACTACAATGACGGCAAACATTCGCACAAAATTGAACCGACGAGATGATATAGTAAATGAAATCAAAAGGATAGTTGAACCAACTGGTCGATTTGAAGAAACGCCAATGTAGACGCTGTTAACGCCAGAGTCAATTTAGCAAATGATAAAAGAGATGCTTGAACAAAACACCAAGCTCGTGGAAGAGAAGATTGGCCAGAAGGTTTCGAAAGCGACAAGCAAAACCCCAGCATTGGACGACATCTCGAAGAACATTTAAGAAACCCCGTTCCTAAAAATAATCACTTCAGTTGCCCCACCAAAGTATAGTAATCTTATGTTTGCCAAATTTGACGGTACGTCTGACCCAAAAGATCACCTGTTGTAGTATAAAAATGTGGTCAGTGCAACGAGCATACCAGACTCTATTCTAGATGAGATGATGTGCAAGCTGTTTGCGTAGTCTCTCAAAGGATCGACGCTTTGATGGTTTAGTAACTTGCCTGCTGGATTAATCGACAGTTTTAAAGACCTGGCAGATTCATCCGTTCAGGCTTATTCAATGCATATTAAGACTGGCAAGACGACTAAAGATCTATGGTCAGTTATACAGAACCCAGGCGAATCCCTTTGAGCGTATATCAAGAGATTCAACAAGACACTTTCTGAGATTTCAGATTTGGAAGGTGGAACAGCTCGAGCGTTGAAGAAAGGACTTCTGCACAAGTCCTCTTTCAAGAGCAGTATATGCTCCGACCCTCAAACTATCTAGGAAGCCTTGAACAGAGCAAAAGAGTGGATCGATCTCGAGGAAAAGAATGAGCAATGCGAACGAGAGCTTGCAAGAAGCCAAGGACAGACTAGATGGGACGAGAGGCGTCTGAGACAGATATCAAATCAAAGAGGATGAACAAATACACCGCCAAAAAGAGAATGAAGAAAGAAAGAAGACAAGTCACGGTTCGCGGGGAGAACACTATCGCCGCCTGAGCATATCCCTGACAGAATTGGTCACATAGTTAGAAGGAAAAGACTACGTTAGATGGCCGAATGAGATGGTTCCTAGTCGATCCTGTGACCACATGAAATACTGCGAGTTTCATTAGGATACAGGACATTTGACAGTAGATTGCAAGGTTTTGCGGTCAAAAATTGTAGAACTGCTCAATAAAGGACATTTGAAAGAGCACTTGTCCAAGAGAAGAAGGAAAATCTACGAGCTTGACAGAGAAAGAGGAGGACAGAAAGATCGTCGAGCCTAAGACAAGACACTATCACCACCACCAGTCAGGAAAGTCATTAGAGCCATTTGTGAAGGCTCTATTCTCAGTGGCGATTCCACTAACTAGATGAAGGCTTACCAACAAAGAGTGAGTCAAGCTACTGTTAGTTTGATAACTGACGAATACGGTAAACACATAATTTCATTTCAAAGTGATGAGGCGTTTAGACTCGACACCCTACACGACGATGCTTTGGTTATTAAACTCAACATCGCAAATTGTGAAATCAACAGAATATTAGTTGACAATGGAAGTTTTGCCAATATTTTGTTCGCCTCAACACTAAAAGAGATGGAAATCAGTGAAGAGGAAATTGATAAATCTATTACATCGTTGGTAGTTTTTAGCGGCGAAGCGACTACAGCCATCGGGAGAATTAAACTTCCGGTCTATGCAGCAGGTGAAAACAAGATGATGAGTTTTCTTGTCATGGATTGTCCTTCAGGGTACAACATGTCATGCCCCGTAGTACAGGAGTTGACGTGGCGGGTTATTTAAGTTAATTAAGTGAAAATTTAATTAAAACATGAGTTTAAGATTTAAATTAATTATAAAAATATGGAAAATTTTAAATTATTTTGAGAAAAGTATTCATAATTATTAAACAAATAAGAACATTGAGGCAACATTAAGTAAGAAATAAAACAATAAAAAGATACGAGTATGGGTCCTATTGACCCATAACTTGTGCACACACATAGTACTGACAATATAATAATACAACCACAGTCCAAGCAAAGAGAAAGTTAAGATACTACTAGATCCTTCTACTGCTCCTGAGTCCTGCTTGCGGACCCTTCTCCAAATCTAAGCTGAAATCCACCTAGAGGGGGAAAGGGTTTAAAAAAGATAAAACGTGAGCGAAATGCTTAGAAAGGACTATATTTTAAGAAACATTAAAGTTTGAAAAAAAAATCATTAATCAGGAAATCACTTAATAAAAGAATTGAATAAATAGGGTTAAATAAAACCAATCTTTCCCAAAACAGTTTATTGGTCGATCAGAAAGAGTATCCTTTTCTTTTCCTGGGCAAACCATATGAATAACACCACCGTAGTGGCTCAACTAGATTTTGGGAACTGCCCCCAAGGTCGCACGCTACACGACCCGATCTCTGATATGGCATCATGCCTTTATATTCATTTCTATTATCATTTAAAACTTATTTACCAGGTATTTTTACATTCATTATGGGATTCATTATGAAGTTCACTTCAATCCATGGTTTATAAAATAACCGATAAAATTTTTTTTTCAATCAACTGTTGAAAAACATTTTGATAAAACCCTTTTTGAGACTAAAATCATTTGAAAACTTAGCTACCAAGGAAAGATGTAGAAGTCCTACCTTAATACTCATGCTGGTATCCCCTGTAATCCCAGTCTGCTATACTTTAGCTCCGCGGAACCACGAACGACCTTAAATAGAAACTAGGTTATCGGTATCTAGTTTAAGATATTCTACGTTGTCAAACTACTTCATAGTGTCTTAGTGTACCATTTGCATTCATAAAATCATTTTATAAAGTTGGAATTTCATTCGGGGTTCAAAACAGTAAAATGGATGAAAAATCACAAAATTTTTCCTTGTTCGGTCGGCTTGCCGGATGGATGAATCTAGCGTGCCGAACCCTTGAATCTGGCCTACCGAACTGAAAAATTCTAGAATTTTTCAAGCACGGGTTCTTAGCCATCCTGTGTCCAAATCTTCATTTTGACATGTTTTTCTCAGTTCTCAGGCATAGAAAACAATCATAGATGATAGAAAAACATAATATGACACTTTTAAACTCATTTAAACAAGATTAGCATGCAAAATCTATGAAAATCTGAAAATAGAGAAAAATGGAGAAAAATAAAAAATCTTGATTCGAATCCATTTTTCTTTAAACAAAGCTTAGATCCTAGTTGTTCTAAGTTTCTCTAACTTAGATCAAAGGTTTTCTAAGTTCAAATAAGCTTAAGTTTCAAAATGCAAGAAAAATTAAAAAATTGAAAAAGATTTGAAATTTAAAAACTAACCTCGAATCGAAGCTTTAAATCGCGTTTTCGGTTGCTCAAACACGTTCCCTTGCCTCCAATCCACTAAACCAAAGCTTAAGGCTTGATTTAACTCAAAAATTTTGGAAGAAATGGGAGAGAAAGAGAGGGGTAGAGGGAAGAGAGAGAGACGAGCGTAGGAGGGAGAGTGAGAGAGTGTGAGCGAGAATGAAGAGATAGAGAGAGTGAGAGGTATAAATAGAGAGAAAAAGTAGGCGGTTTTACTGTACGAAAAATGTGTGCCGCCCAAGGTTTTGTAAAACAAAACATATTTAACATTCGACAAATTGTTATGTTTTAAAACTCAAAATAACAATTTAAAACAATAAGAAATAATTAGAAATCAGTAAAATAAGAAAAACAACTTTAAATCCAAAGTTCCACCAAGTGATCAAATTAAGTTTAAAATATTCATTATGGCACACTAATCCACCATTTTACATTCTAATATCATTTAATAAATTTTAGGGCGTTACAACTCTCCACCCTTAAAAGAAATTTCGCCCTCGAAATTTACATATCATTTCAGAAACAAAACAAATGCGGATACAACTCCTGCATGCTCGACTCTAATTCCTGAGCGGCTTCATCAACCCCGTGCTGCCACCATATGACCTTGACTAACGATATATCACGACGACGTAAACTAATTACTTTTTGATCAATAACCTGAATCGGCACTTCTTCTTATGTCATGTCTTCCCAAACTTATACATCACGAAATGAAACTATCTTGCTTTGCTCAGGTGGACACTTCCTAAGCATCGACATGTAGAACACATCATGAACATGAGATAATTCAGGGGGGAGGTTGAGCCGATAAGCAACTACACCAACACGCTGAGTAATCTCGAACGGTCCAACGTACCTCGGTGCAAGCTTGCCACTTACTCCGAACTGCATAATTCCTTTACAAGGCGATACCTTCAAGAGAATAAAATCTCCCACTGCAAATTCCAAGGGTTGATGTCTTCTATCCACATAACTCTTCTGTCGACTCTGAGCTACCCTCAATCAATCTCAAATCAAGGTGACTTTTTCGTTGCTATCACGAATCTCATCCAGCCCAAGAATAATCCTGTCTTTCGGTTTTGCCCAGCACACCGGTGACCGACACGGTCGCCCATACAATGCCTCAAACGGTGCCATGCCAATGCTCGATTGATAGCTATTATTGTGCGCGAACTCTGCTAGATGCAAATATCTCTTCCAGTTCCTGCCGAAGTCTAACGCACAAGCATGCAACATGTCCTCGAGAATCTAAGGGTGTGTTTGGTACGAGTATTTGAGTAGAGTATTTGAATGAAGATTTAAATTTTTGTGAGAGAAATTACTGTAGCAAAATGATTCAAACCGTGATTTAAAAACCCAAACAAACACACCCTAAATAACTCGCTCAAATTGCCCATCAATCTGAGGATAAAATGCCATACTGAAATTCAAATATGTACCTAAAGCCTCTTGAAAGCTCCTCTAGTACTTAGCATTGAACCTGATGTCTCTATCGGATGTGATGGACAATGGAAGTCCATGCAATCGCACTATATTCTGTAGATACAACTCCCTAAAAACTTTCCTCAAACATGTCGACCTAAATGGGATAAAATGCCCTGATTTCGTTAACTTGTCAACCACAACCCAAATTGCATCGTGCCTTTGCTCCGTCCTCGACAAACCTGAAAGGAAATCCAATGTCACGTGCTCCCATTTTCATCCTGGAATAGGAAGCGGTTGAAGCTGACCTGTTGGCTTCTGATGCTTGGCTTTCACCTGAAGACACGTCACACCCTTGGCTACGTATTCCTGGATGTCCTTCTTCATACCTCTCCACTAATATTGCCTCTTCAAATCATGATACATCTTCGTGCTCCCTAGATGAATGGCAAATTGAGACTTGTGGGATTCGTCCATAACGGCTTTCGTCACCTCTGCGATTGCTGGAACTGCCAAGTGCTCCTGGAAGTACAATGATCCATCCGCATGAATCCTCCATTCTTCAAATTGCTCTCTGTCCTGAATCTGCGTCCAAATCCCTCGTAGATGCTGGTCCTGCTACTGATTCTGTTTCACCATCTAAACAAGAGCCGGGGTCATCTCCATATGATATAACAAAGTTTGATCATAGTCTTTATAATACTGTAGCCCATACTCACTCACTATCGCATCTCTCTTCCAATCTTCAAGAGCCAAACAAGCGAGAATCCCTGAAGACTTCCTGCTAAGTGCATCTGCAACTACATTAGCTTTCCCGGGATGATACTGCAACGCGAAATCATAATCCTCCATGTACTCCATCCATCTCCACTGCCTCAAGTTGAGATCCCTCTGAGTGAACAGATACCTTAAGCTCTTATGATCGTAGAAGACCTGAAATGTTGCCCCATACAAATAACACCTCTAAATCTTCAGCGCGTGAATCATCACTACGAGCTCCAAATCATGAGTAGGATAATTCCACACGTGAGGTCATAGCTGTCTCGATCCATACGCCACCACGCGTCCATGTTGCATCAGCACGCATCCAAGCCTACGTCCTTAAGCATCTGTATAGACCTTGTACGGCTCATCACTGTTGGGAATAACCAATACTGGGGCCTGAAGTTAACCGATCCTTCAATTCTTGAAATGTGAGCTCACATTCCTTATCCCACTCAAACTTGACATTTTTCCTTATCAATCTTGTCAACAGCGCTGCGATCTTTGAGAAATCCTTTATAAATTTTCTGTAGTACCCTACAAGACCCAAGAAACTATGAATTTCTGCTACATTCCTCGGTCGTTCCCATTCCACTATGGCTTCTAACTTGGACGGATCCACTAAAATACCATGCTCAGAGATGACATGACCCAGAAACTTTACTTCTGTTAACCAAAACTCACACTTTTCTTTCTTGGCATATAACTAGTGCTCCCACAGAGTCTAAAGCACGATCCTGAGATGTTGTTCTTTCTCCTCCTAAGTCTTAGAATACACTGGAATATCATCGATGAACACGATCATGAACTGATACAAATAAGGCCTGAATATCCTGTTCATCAAATTCATGAAAGTTACCGAAGCATTTGTTAACCCAAACGGCATCACCAGAAACTCAAAGTGTCCATACTGGGTCCTGAAAGCTGTCTTGGGAATATGTTCCTCCTTTATCCTGAGCTGATGGTATCCCAACCGCAAATCAATCTTTGAGAAGTATCGCGAACCTCCCATCTGATCAAACAACTCATACATCCTGGGCAAAGGATACTTATTCTTCACCGTGACACGATTTAGCTATCGATAATCTATACACAACCTGAGAGTCCCATCATGTTTCTTAGCGAACAAAACCGGTGCTCCCAACGACGATGTACTATTTCAAATATGCCCTTTATCAGTAAGCTCCTGAAGTTGTTTTCTCAATTCATTTATTTCTACTGGCGCCATCCGATAAGGTGCTACTGAAATTGGTGCTGTTCCTGGAAACAACTCAATACCAAACTCAATCTCCTGATGCAGTGGTAATCTTGGCAACTCATTGAGGAAGACATCTTTATAATCATCAACCATTGGGATTACTGCATTTCTTCTCGAAGCATAGGGCTCTATTTCTAGGTTCATAAAGAAGGCATAGTAAGCTAGGTTCTTCTACCCTCCTAGACATGTTTTCACATGACGTTCACTCATTAATCAATCACCACCACCCTGGTAAGTGATCATCGTCCTCCTGTCAAACACTAGGGTTACTTTCCTAAGTTGATAATCTACAACTGCGTTGTATCTAGACAACCAGTCCATTCCTAAAATTACATCATATGACCTTATGGGGAGTACAATCAAATCACTTTTCAAAATCTCATCTCTAATCTTTATTTTACAAGCTTTACATACATAATTCATACACACCTGCTCTAAGGGCGAAGCTATAACTAGGGGTTCATTAAACTCTTCTATCTCCAATCCCAAGGCATATGCAAAGGAACTCAAAATGAGAGAATGAGTGGCACCTGTATTGAATAAAACATGAGTTAAGGATTAAGAAACTAGGATCATACCATCGACATCTACCTTGCTAGTCTGGACATCTGAACTCTCCGTAGCCATCACATGAACCTGAACTAGAGCTTTTCCTTTTCCTTTTCCTTTACCAACATTGCTAGGTCCTGGATTATTCAGCCGATACTGCTGTAATGGAGGCGACTGCACACTAGCTGTACTCGGTGCTTGACATTGAGGGACGTTGCGTTGGAAGTTCTGCAGCTGCTGTCCTTGCATTGATATGGCTGTTGCTTAGGAGAGAACTAAGGAAACTGCAACTGTAAATATTGCTGAGGTGGAGGTAAAGGCTGAGGTTGACGACTAGCTCCTTCTCCAATCATGTTTATGAGTTTGTGATCATGTTTTATTTATAAATTTTGTGATCTTAATCTCACATATGCTTAAATTTAATTTTATAGAGAGTTGACACTCTAGGTTTCTATATTTTTTTTATGTTGTGATGGATTATATGGTGAATGTTTATTAATTAATAATGGTTGATTAAATTGTTATTTAATTATTTATTAATTAATAAATTTGTATCGGTTATGGTTCCTTAGAGGTTAGAATGTGTATCTAGGTTTTTCATGTAATTAGATGGCGGACTATCATCTCCGTCTAGAAATTGTTATTTATTTTAAATTTGTAAGAATTTTGTAATTAAATAATTATTTGGAGAAGACAGATTTAGAAGTCGGATCTAGAAGAATGATGATGACGCTCCTAAGTATTTCCTGAATCTCTAATTTTTTGTTTTTGAATTGTTGAAAATAAAATTGATGAATTGCATTAAAAATTGTATTTTTTGGAATGTGAGATTTTTGCTCGGTCGGCATGCCGAACACACCAGTTTGACAGGCCAATGGTCACAGATCGACAGGCCAGACTTGTGGTTCGACAGGCTGTCAGTGGGGCAGAAATCAGGTGGCTCTGGCGGCAGAAGGAACTTCCAGTTTGGCGGGCCAAATTTTGATGAATCGGCAGGCTGATGGAGCATGACCAGCAGGCCGATCACCTAGATTGATCGGCCTGCTGACCTAGAGCTGGAAAATTTTCAGAAAATGTGTAGTTTTTTTGTTGCAGTTTTAATTTTATTTTTGGGACAATTCTAAGAAACATTAAATTTGGATATGATCGGAAATATGAAGTATTCGATTCATACAGGATTGAAGACTTGAAGATGGGCATTACATAAAGAATGATACAACTTGAGGATTCAAGGATGAAGAATCGATAATATGTCTCGATTGTTCTCTTGTAATTTTAGTTTTCTATTCTCTATGGTGGAACATAATATTACGGTTATTATTATTTTGCTTGATTGCTTTGCTTGTCTGCATTATAATATGATTTGCCATGTATATTGATAACATGTCATATAGAATAGGGAGTGCCGCTCATATTAAAATTGTTCATGCATATTCTTAAAATAAAACCTTGATTTTAAAAGATTAAGTGGGAGAAGGTTTTTGAAGAGAGAACCTAAAGCCTCTATCGGTGGTCCATAGGCAGAATATGGTGATCCCGACCCTAGGAAGGGATTTGTCTTATGTACCAGATTAGATCTCTGAGAGGATAAGGTATTTTAGCATGATTTATGGTTACACACCCCTGGGTGGTGATTATAAATCATGGATAAAATATTAAAATGATGTTATATACTCACGTTAATTTTATTATTAACCTCCCCTAGGAGCTCTGTTAATAAAATTAATGGCCAGAGAAATGATTATTAATATATTTTGGATCATACGGGTCTTAGATGCATATATTAATCAAGAGAGGATCCGTGTTCCTGATTGAATTTGGCATGATACCCCTAGGAGCTTCTTGAATTCTGAGTTGGGAATTATCGTTGTAAGGTTGTGATATTTTCAAAGTTTTGACACATAAACACATTTGTATGTTTTTACATGATTGTGTTATTTTACTAAATTATTATTATATGTTTGCTTATGTTTGGTATATGATTCTTTATTGTAGATTAAAAATGTCTAAAAATACTTTATCATCGATACTTGACAAAAACCTATTAACCGGTGAGAACTATAATGATTGAAAATGGAACCTAGATATCGTCTTGTCCTTTAAGAAACTAAAATATATACTGACAACCCCCTGTCCTCTCGATCCTACGGGAGACTCAACTAATGAGCAATTCTAAGCGTATGATCACTGGAAAGATGCTAATGATTAGGCCCGCAGCTATGTTATGACTAGCATGAAAAATGTGCTGCAGGCTCAACATCAGGATTATGAGACTGCAAAGCAGATTTTGGATAATCTTAAGGATATGTTTAGAGGCCATGCCATAACAAAGCGACAAAGGGCGCTTCGAAAACTTCTAAACTATAGACAGAGGCCAAGGACATCTATAAAGAAGCATATGGGTGTTGGTCCTAGTTTACCTCACTGAGGCTCAAACCAATGGAGTCGACATCGATGCTGAAACTCAGATGACTATGGTCTTTGAGACTTTGTCAAAGGAATTTATTCCGTTTAGAGCTACATTTAATCTAAGCAATAAATGGGATATGACCTTAACAGAATTGATGAAACAGTTACAGGAGTTTGAACTGTTGATTAGGGAGTCTCCTGCAGGTGGTGAGGCCAACATGGTAGCTGCTTCTGGTTCGAATTCCAACTCTGGGAATGGAAAGAAGCAACGGGCCAAGAACGAGAAGTCTTCTATTCTTGCTAGCACCAAGAGTAAGAAGAAGAAGAAGAAGAACCCGAATAAGCTTAAGTGCTTCTTCTGTGGGAAGATCGGGCATATTAAGAAGCATTGCAAGGACTTTCTTTCCAAAGGAGGTAGGTGTGATCTTCTGTATTTAGAAACTTGCTTGGTTGAGGAATCCAGTGACATTTGGGTTATGGATTTTGGTGCAACTAATCATGTTTGTGTTTCTCTGTAGGAGTTCAAAGAAACGAGAAGTCTGCTGCATGAAGACTTCACGCTGCAGATGGACGATGGATCCTTGGTCTCAGTGGAAGTAGTGGGAGACGTCCATCTTTATTTTGATAACTATAGGGATTTATTTTTGCAAGATTGTTTATATGTTCCTAAATTTAAAAGGAATTTAATTTATGTATCTTGTTTATTTAAAGACTCCTATTTGGTTTCTTTTAATAAAGTGGTGATTTGTAAAAATAAATCTTTTATCTGTTCTAGATGGATGCAAAATAATCTATATTTTTTCAAACCAAAGATGGACTTATTGCTTAATGCTGAGATGAATGATAATAACTCTAAAATACTTAAAACTTCTCACTCTAATAAGACTTATCTTTTGCATTTGCGCCTTGGTCATATTAACCTGAATAGGATTCAAAGGTTGGTAAGGGATGGACCTTTAAGTCACTTAAAGGTGAAATCTATACCTCAATGTGAATCTTGTTTGGAGGGTAAAATGACCAAAAGACCATTTGGGTCTAAGGGCAATAGGGCCGAAAGGGTTCTAGAACTTGTACATAGTGATGTTTGTGGACCGATGAACATTTCGGTACGCGGAGGGTATGAGTACTTCGTCACTTTTATTGACAATTACTCAAGATATGGGTATGTGTACTTGATGTACCACAAAAGTGAAACTTTTGACAAGTTTAGGGAGTTTCAAGCTGAAGTGGAAAAGCAATTGGGTAGACCCATAAAGGCACTTCGATTCGATCGAGGTAGGGAATACCTTTCTAATGAGTTCTTGGAACACTTATTAGAGAATGCGATTTTATCCCATTTGACTACACCGAGCACTTCGTAGTAGAATGGTATAGTGGAGAAAAGAAATAGGACTTTGTTGGACATGATTAGGTCCATGATGAGTTATTCATCATTGCCTTTATGCTTTTGGGGATGCACTACAAACCGCATGTTATCTTTTGAACAATGTGCCTTCAAAATCGGTCCCTAAAACTCCTTATGAGTTGTGGATGGGTAGGAAGACATCCTTAAACCATATTCGCATATGGGGATGTCTGGCTCATGTCTTGTTTAAGGATCCGAATAAGTTGGAATCACATTCGAAAGTTTACGTGTTTGTAGGATATCCAAAAGGGACTGAAAAGAGTTATTTTTATAACCCAAAGGAAAATAAAGTCGTGGTTTCAACTAATACAACTTTTCTTGAGGAGAGTTACATGGACGACTTTAAACCTTGAAGCAAAGTGGTGCTTGAGGAGTTAAGGAGTGATCCGATCACTCTAGAGGTTTTAAATGAAACCGTTCCGATCACTGTAGAAAAACCAAACAAACATGAATAACAACCTAAGGGGCTTCGGCGTAGTGGGAGGATCGGGCGTCAACCTAAGAGGTATATGTTCAATGGAGAAGTCTTTTTGGCTGAACCAGATAAACATGACAGGGATCCTTGTACTTACACAGAAGCTATGGAGGATGTTTATTCAAAACTTTGGACAGAGGCCATGAATATAGAGATGAAGTCTATAGAGACTAATCAGGTTTAGGAGCTTGTGGATCTTCTCGAAGGGGTAAAACCCATAGGGTGTAAGTAGATCTACAAGAGGAAAAGAGAAGTGGATGGAAAGGTCAAAACCTTTAAGGCTAGACTGGTAGCTAAGGGTTTTACGCAAAAGGAAGGAATCGATTATGAGGAAACCTTTTCGCCTGTAGCCATGCTCAAGTCCATTCAGATTCTCTTGTCAATAACTACCGCTCTCGACTACGAGATTTGGCAGATGGATGTCAAGATGGCTTTTCTAAATGGCTATCTTGATGAGTCTATTTATATGGAACAAACAGATAAGTTCAAGGTCACGGGTTAAGAGGGTAAGGTTTGTAAGCTATCAAAGTCAATTTATTGACTTAAGTAGGCTTCTCATTCTTAGAACATAAGATTTGATCAGGTGATCAAGACTTATGGGTTCTCACAAAATGTGGATGAACCATGTGTTTACAAACACATAAAGGATGGGAAGGTGATTTTTTACTTTTTTAATGTAGATGACATACTGCTAATTGGCAATGACATTGGGGCATTATCATCGGTCAAATTATGGTTGACCAAGCAGTTTG
Organism: Artocarpus heterophyllus; assembly: GCA_025403435.1. NCBI lineage: Eukaryota > Viridiplantae > Streptophyta > Magnoliopsida > Rosales > Moraceae > Artocarpus > Artocarpus heterophyllus. Next base: position 11,455,392 of record CM046339.1, read on the forward strand.
ACATGAAAGACTTGGGTGAGGCTAATTTTGTTCTCGGTATCCAAATCTTTCAAGATAGGAAGAACAAAATGATAGCATTGTCCCAAGCCGGCTACATAGATAAAATTCTTAGGAGGTTTACAATGTAGGATTCTAAGAAAGGTGGGCAACCATCTAGGTCTGGAATTACTCTTTCTAAGAAAGACTCTCTAAAGTCTTATGAAGAAAGAGAATACATGAAGAATGTGCCTTATGCTTCAGCAATGGGTAATCTCATGTATGCCATGCTTTGTACACGACTGGATATTAGTTATGCGGTTGGGATTGTAAGTCAATTTCAGGCAGATCCAGGACCAAACTATTGGGTTGTGGTAAAGCATATTTTCAAGTACCTAAGAAGGACTTGAGGGTATATGCTTGTATATTCAGGTGAGGACTTGACTCCTCTAGGATATACTGACTCAAATTTTCAATCTTGTCTGGAGAAGTGGTAAGCAAGATTGCACTTCAAATTCAATGATGGAGGCCTAGTACGTGGTAGCAAGTGATGCTTGGAAAGAAGCAGTGTGGCTCCGCAAGTTCCTTGAGGATCTTGAGGTAATTCCTGGTATGGATAAGGCGGCATCACTGTACTGTGATAACAGTGCGGCGGTAGCCAATGCTAAGGAACCAAGATTTCATAAGAAGAGTAAGCATATTGATCGAAAGTATCATGTAATAAAGGACTTTGTTGAGGGCGAGCATGTCACGGTGTGCAAGATCATGTTAGAGGACAATTTAGTTGATCCATTTACGAAGACACTTACTGGGAGAGTCTTCGAGAAGCATGTGAAAGCTATAGGGATGCGAGATTTGTCGTATTTACACACTTAGTGCAAGTGGGAGATTGTTAGACATGTATGCCCTAAGGAGTAAAAATGTAATAAGTTTTTGGAGACATTTTGATCACTAAAGAATCTATTTATTATTTATATACCAAATCTTGTCCTCTTTACATTAATATTTGTTGAATGTATGTTAAGCAAACAATAGTCTGAGACTATTGGTCTAAACCTTAAGAATTGAGCATATGATGGACAGATTATGCGGAAGACATGATTCTTAAGGTGATGGTCTAAATCATAATATCCGCAATCGAGGGAATAAAGTTGGGTGCTTTATTCATGTAAAGATTGTTATGTTGTCTATATCCCTATTGGGAGATGGTTTGTCTTGACCATCGGAGGTAGACTCCGTGAATAGAAACATTGGCACGTTGTCATAGGTGACGATGTGTTAGATTGAGACATAAAGTGAATTGATTTGGATTAATAATTCTATCTCGGCAAATTGATTCACTTTAGACAATTATTTGTGTTGTATCTTAATCCTGAGATGAATAGTGAGCCCGTTGTCTTGGCTTGTGTCTTTTAATATACCAAAGGGTGACACCCACATCTTAATAGTGGTATGCATGCCGGTACATTGGAGGCATGAATCTTGATATCATAGACCTGTTATTCATAGATATGGAATCCATAGCTCCTCTTTAGGAGTAATGATATCCTCTTATATGCGTTATCTTGTAATTAGAAAACTAGAGCGCTCAACATTTGGATACATAGGTGTAACTGAATGGTATACTGTCTTTGGATAGTAAGTTTTCTGATGGTGAGATAATAGAATGTAAGGTAAAAATAATCAGAAAGGTAAGATAGAACTTGTCTTCAAGCCAATTATGGATTATCATATGGGGATACGATACACTATGATATGTCATGGAGACTTAGCTATACGAGTTTCGTAATTTTATGTAGTTCGAGAGTGCAGCTCCAAGCTTTTAGTAGAGTAGCGGTGGAGTTGATAATTATGAAATGTATATCTAGGATATTGGGTTTCATAATTATCAGGAGCTTTAACTATATAGGTCCATTTGGTCCCCTTTGCTAGCTCATAACATCCTGTAACGACACGGCGTGCTTTTTCAATAATTGGTGACTTATGTCGGATTTATTAGATTGGTTGAAATTTGAAAGAATCAAATAATTCATGTCTGTTTATCGGTTGAATTAATTTTGTGATAAAATTAATTCAAGATAAACTTGTTGAATTATTAGGATCGGATAATTCTTGTCTGTTTATCGGTTGATTTAATTTTAGATAAATTAGATCAAGATAAACTTGTAGAATTATTGGGAATTGATTTATTTTCCTAGAGATAATCTAGATAAAGTTGTTTTGATCAAATAACTTTTCTATTGTGTTATTTGAATTAAAACTGAGACTTTATCCTATAGATTCTCGGGTGGAAAATAAAAGATTCGCGAGATTTTTTATTGACCGTTCGGCCTACCGATGGGGACTGTTCGGCCTGCCGATTAGGCTGTTTGGCCTGTCGATGAGTAAAGGATAAGATTACGCGTTTCTATGCAGATCTTATTAGATATTGATCTGAACTTGATTCTGTTTCGAGTTTTTGAGACCTAATCTGATAAGGATTGACCCTAGGCCCAACCTCTATATAAAGGGAGTAAGTCTTAAGAGTTACTTAGATCAATTGAGAGATTAAGAGTGATACTCTGCTAGTGAGAATCTGAAAACTCCTTGAGAACTTTTGTTCACAAATCATGAACACTTGCTTTGGGTTCTCTCGATTGGTTGGAAGGAGAGTCATTAGTGGAAGAGCTGTACGTGTGAGCTCACACTTACTCTGGTCGTGGATAGAGAATAGAAAAGAAGACCAGTTGGTTGACGCTCTTTTGGAATGTTACTTCTCTTCACGTTTTGCGAGGGTTCTTCGGCATACAAAGCTTAGTAAGATATGGTTAATTTATCCATATAGTATGTCAAACTTGTGTTTTGAAAAATACTCTGATGTAAAATTTTTAAAATTCCTGCTGCGTACTATTTTTCTAATAGAAAGTATGACTGAAAAATCCAAAGTAGAAAATTTGGTACCTGATAGGAGTAAATCAAAAAGGATGGAGGAATTTCCTTTGTCCAGTAGACATAAGTAAAAATTACATAATTTATCTCTTTTTTAAAGAGTGAATTGATATCTGTCTTCATTATGTGAATATTACTTATATGTCCATTTTTTAACTTTATACATTCGAAACTCTAAAATACCCTCTAACTACATATTATCGTGTATTTAAATTTTTATAACAAATTTTATTATTTTTGGAATAGTTAAATTAGGAAAAAAAATACACGTATTTTCTTTTTTTTATTAAGTTAATGAGTTGTTTTATCGCCCAATTTTTAAATTTTGAAATTTTAAGTAGTCTATTTATATCTCAAATGTATTAATGTAAGAAGTTCATAGTGTTATTAAATTTTATGAGATAATTCTCCTTACAAGATTCAGGTAAGATTTTCCTATCTTTTCAATTCCCCTCTTTTTTCTTTTTGTATTTTGATTTTTATACATCATATGATCAAAAAGTCAAATTCATATTATTTTTTCCACCATATTTTTTTTAGCTCACAAAACACATGATTTTCCAAAATATCAAAATAATCTAATGACTGCCATAATGAATGTCACAAGCAAGAACACGATTTGCATCTGCTTCTGTAATAAGGTTCGAAGCCAGTTTGGCTGCAATTGATTCATGTCCTTGGGTTTGAGAAAGAAAAAAAGAAATACAAATTGTGCAGAAAATTCTTTGTTTCTTTCTTTTGATTTCCTTCTCAATTCCACGTTTGTTTCTTTTTTTTTTCTCCTTCGTGGAATTTGAATGATGATTATAAAAGGTTCACATTCATTGTATTTGAAGATTATGGTGTGAAGTTCAAATTTTAAATAGCTTTATTTGGGTTACAATATATATGTATCTTACTTTTTAATTGTATTTGTTTTTTTTAATCAGAAAACATGTTAATTTCTTTTAAAAAAACATTAATTTATTTCGTACCAAAAATATATTAATTTTTTTATCGGTAGTATATTAATTATATTGCCAGTATTTTAATGATATGTAGTAATTAGTCATAAAGTATTGCTATTATTTAACTGATACATAGCAATTAGTCATATACATAATACTAACTATTCATTTTGTTTATATATCAAATATATTAACGTAAAAAGTTCATGGTGTTACTATATTTTACGAGATATTGCTCCTTAGAAGATCCAAGTAAGATTTTCCTATCTTTTCAATTCCTCTTTTTTATTTTGTGTTTTGGTTTTTATACATCATATGATCAAAAAGTCAAATTCATATTATCATTTTCGCTACATCTGTTTTTTTTTTTTTTTTCCTTATGGAAATGTTGTGTTATTTTCTTTTCCCATCTTTTCTTTTGATTTTCTTCTCAATTCCACGTTTTCTTTTTGTTTTTTTTTTGGTTACCTTCATGGAATTTGTAATCAATATGGTACGAAGGAACCAATGTAAACATCAAAATAAAATTTGAAATATTAAAGATCCATTATGCGTGAACATCAATTTTAAATAGTTTATTCTTTTGAATTCCTTCTTAATTCTATGTTTTTTTTCTTTTTTTTTTTTGTTTCCGTCTTAAATATTTCAAATTTTATTTTGGTGACATATTTCAAATTTGTGTGAGGTGTTTAAATTCAATTATGGCAGTTTGAATAATGATTAATATATATTACGTTTACGTAAGGAATAAGTAAAAGTTATAATATATATATATATATATATATATATATATATATGTACATGTATTTTGTGTTGTATAAACGGCATTGTTGTGTAAATAAGGGGAAAAAGAGAGAGAGAGAGAGAGACGACAGTTGCCGTGCAAAAAGAAAAAGAAAAAAAAAAGGACAAAAAAATTGAATTAGATTAGGATTACACTCTAAGAAGAAAATCTAATTAGATTAGGATTATCCTTATTTAAAAAATAGGAAATCTAATTAGAGTAGGATTAAGGTTTCATTGTATTTGAAGATTATGGTATGAAGTTCAAACTTTAAATAGATTTATTGGAGTTACAATATATATGTATCTTACTTTTTAATGGTATTTGTTTTGTTCTAATCAGAAAACATGTTAATTTCTTCTGAAAAAACATTAATTTATTGCATACTAAAAAAATATTAATTTTTTTATTGCTAATATATTAATTATATTGATAGTTTTTAATGATATGTAGTAATTAGTCATATACATAATACTAACCATTCATTTTGTTTTTTTTTTCCATCATTTTGTCAAGGCATTGAGATTAAATTTAAAATACATTTATTGGTAGTATATTAATTATATACTAACAAATTAATTTATTTTGAAAAAAAGTTTATTAATTGCTAGTATATTAATTATATACTAGAATCTTCCGTAAAAAAATGTTAATTTTTTTATTGCTAGTATATTAACCACATTGTTAATATTTTAATGATACGTAATTATTAGTCATAATGTATTGCTAGTCTTTTAATGATATGCAATAATTATTCGTATACCTAATACTTACTGTTCATTTTGTTTTTTTTCCTAAATGATATATCTTAAGGTTTTGTCAAGGCATTTGTCATTTGCACTAATGGCATCCTCACTTAATAGTAATGAAGTTGACAGCGTAATGGCCGGATTTTTAGAACAAGTTGATGAAATGGATGATAATGATATTGATATAGAAGATGATAATATTGTTATCGAGAATGTCGACGTTATAAACATGGCAGATACTTATGATATAAAGGATAACTCGGCATTCACGTCAAAGTTTGAATTGCAAAAGGCATTTTATATGGTTGCGATGAAGAACAACTTCAAATTCAAAGTAAAGAAATCAAACTAAAGAGCATTGGTTGCACATTGCAAAGATGCAATATGCCACTGGTATTTTAGAACGTCCAGACTGAGAGGTGGACAACTATGGAAAGTCCGTAAATACGTACTCAATCACACTTGTTCCTTAGAATTTGTCCAATTGGATCATCGTCAAGCAAGTAGTATGATAATTAGTAGTTGTATAAAAGAACATTTTTCAGAAAAAGGTGGAGATAAGAAAACCCCTAGGGACGTTATTGATCACATGCGTCAAAAGCATAAGGTTAATATCAGTTATAACAAAGCATGGAGAGCACGAGGATTGACATTAGATGCTATTAGGGGATCACCCAATGAATCGTGCTCACAACTACCATCTTATTGTTTTGCTTTGGAGTCTACCAATCCTGGTAAAAACTATTTTATGCTGTTTTTTCATTTATGCTAGCTCCTTAATGCTCATTAATGAATAATGTTGTTGCTTAATAAATGCAGGAACAATTACTGGATTAGTGACCAATAATGATGGTAGTTTCTTGTACTTCTTCACCTGCATGGCAGCGTCGATTATGGGATGGCAGTATTGCCGACCTGTTATATCTATTGATGGGACCCATTTAAAGAATAAGTATGGTGGTAAAATGTTGATTGCTAGTAGTCTTGATGGGAACAATCAAATATTCCCATTAGCTTTTGCGTTTGTGGACTCCGAAAATAATAATTCTTCGGAGTGGTTTTTGGTTAAGCTGAAGGAAGCAATCAGACATCGTGAAGATTTAGTAATTGTTTTAGACAGGCACGATAGTATAGCATATGCTGTTGTGAAAATTTTCCCTGATGCCCAATATGGTATATGTACATACCATTTGCGTGCCAATTTAAAACATATTTTAGGAGTACAGGGCTTGTTAGTGCTCTCAACAATTGTGCCAGGGCTTGTTGTATACCTAATTTTGAAAAGTATATGCGTCAGTTGGAAGACATTAATCCAAAAATACATCAATATTTAGAAGATGTTGGGTATGCCAGATGGGCCCGTGCTTATAGTGGCCGTAGCAGCCATGCATTCATGACATCAAATATTTTGGAGTCGATGAATAATGTTTTCAAAAAGGCTAGGGAATTTCCAGTTTTGAAGTTGGTTGATTGTTGGGTCAACTTGTTATTGAAATGGTTTAATGAACGAAGGAATGGTGCTGCAAGTACTTTTACACCAATCACTAGTTCGTACAATAAGATACTTCTCAACTATGCAAGCAATTTAATGATATATAATTACATTAATAAAACATTAAAGTATGTCAATAAATTTATTTTACGACACAAGAAACAAAAACCTAAAAAAAATAATATCATAAATTTAATGAATTAATAAAGGAATGACAGTAAATTACTAAGACAAATTGCATTAAAAAATTAAAAATGATAACTTGATTAAATTACAAAAGAATTAAAAGATATCATGTCATTAAAGTAATGAAATATTAACTACATTACAATTCCAAACATTGACAATATTAAAAACAACAAAAAAGAATAACATGGACAATCAAGTAAATTAATTGTAAACAAAATGAAGACAATTCGCAACAATCCAAGGACTTTTGATTACAGCCATGATTTCAAGCAATCAATAAGCAAATGAAAGGTCAATATACAAATACAATAAATCCCAAAAACCATAAACGTTGAACAAAGAATATAATAATATCACAGATTTACATACCGCAAAGACAAGAATGCTATATAAATAAATTACAAAAAAAGTAGAACAATCAAACCATTATAAAAAATCTTGCACAATGGTGAATTTGATACCTCTTGTGGATGAATTCTTTTTGGTATATGAACATCAGTTAAGGATTTTTGATTGGGACATATATAGACTATACATAAACTAGAGACATATTTTAACTCCTCAAATAAAAAAGGGACAGATGTCTTATTAACCCTAGAAAGAATAACGAAATATAAGGACCCCTTTGCCGATAATGTTTCGGATTGTGTGAAAAACCACAGCCCTTAACAAAAAAAGAGAAAAAAAACTAGCCCGCCCAAGTAGCATCGATTCGTTTGTTTTTGTGTTAATTAGGGCATTCCAACCCATAATAACAAAATGGTATAACTGTCACATTAAATAATAACTTTATCTCCAACCAATTATACTATTTTTAACCCTAAAAAAGAATATTCTTGATATATTCTATTTTATCTTTTTTTATATTACTTTTTACTAATTCCCTACTATTTAAAAAAATAAACCATAACATTAGAATTAGATCTCTTTCTATTAAATTTCAACACCAACACCAATTCACCAACAAATAATTCTAAACAAAACTAACGAAAGAAAGAAAGAAGAGAAAGAGAGAGAGATTTTGGTTATTGAATTTGGAAATTGGACATCAGAAGGAGAGAAAGAGAAAGGGTTTTATATAAGATTCATTTTTGTAATAATATATACGGTTTCATTTTTATACATATTTACCCAATTTATTTTATATACAAATAAATAATTAAGGATTATATAAAACAAATGTATCGGATCTACATTTAATGTTGCGGATTTTTTTTCCTTTTTTGAGGGAATAATGTTACGGTTTATTCTTGAAAAAAAAAAAGCCAAATAGCGTGTGTGAACAATAGCACATCAAATTTGATGCCACTATTCAATTCCTATGTTCATGTTATTTTTAGGGGGTAAAAGACATATATGGCCTAATAGAGATGGTAGAAAAAAAAAAGATGTCCTCCTATGGAACTAAATTCAACATTGACCAAACTCAAATAATTCATTCAGCTGTGTAGACAACAATAACCCTGCCACCTTGAAGAGTTTATCAAGACCATTAATGTTATTAATGACCCAATATTTGGTATTAATGTTATTAATGACCCAATATTTGGTGGTGAATTATTGACCTTTTTAATTAGTCAACCAGTAATAAAATATATATTCCAACTTGAATTTTATTTTCAAATGCCACAAATCATGTTTTCCTTTAATGAGCACTTTTGGGGGTTTGCTTGGCATCGACTCTAAGGAACACCTCCTCAGGAGCTCAGCGACTGTACTCAGCAGTAGTCATCGGGAAGGCAATTTGCAACCTCTTGACCTCGACACTTCCTCCCGAGGTGCTCTACAGGGCCTCTGTTGGTTGCAACATAAGTCATTGCCTCATTGGAGAGAACACGTGCTCGGATTAGATTGTTAGAGCCTATAACCAGACAACCACTTGCCACAGAAAGTCAACATCTGGCCTCATTTCCACCATAAGATGGAGACCAATACTCCAGTGGAGGTCGCAACGTATGTCACTGCCCTTTGACAGACCTTGATGTGACACACGGGTCGTGGGTCAAACCCATCTAACATCCGGTTCAAGTGGTAGCCTATAAATAGAGCACATTTACTATAGCTCGAGGGCAATGTGCTCTTTCTCAACTACCTGGCTCCCATACTCTGCCAGGCAGGACCTGCCTTGAGCATCAGATAGCCCCCAACCAACATCACATTGGTGTCCCCCTTTTACCTCCAAAGCGTCCTTCTTCTTGTCGCAAGTTCACCTAAGCAGGCCGAGATGAGCAAGTAAGAGCCAGCCAAGCACCTTGTGCAACCGCATGTGGTGTTGATCAGCAACCCTTCACTGGTAAGCATTAACATTTTGGCGCTACAAGGAGGGCACCTACGCCTTCACTACATCCGAAACTACCAGCCACATTGACCTGCAATTTAAGCATGGTAACTAGAGAGTACTCAGGACGAGGGTGCCCGACATGAGGGATCGGGCAAAGCCTGAAATTGAAAACAAAAACGCTAACAGGCCTCAAGGCCAACCCTAAGCAACAAGATCCTGATCCAACGGCCAGGGCAACATGGCCAGGTTAGAGCAAGACAGAGAAGACCTAGTTGCCTAGGATCCGATTCGAGAACTCACAGCCGCGGTCTTGCTACTCACACAATAGATGACACGACAACAAGCTCAACAGCAACCGCCTCTTGCCCTCATTCCCTCGGCCTGGGAAGACCAGGTCGGAGGTCAAGCAAAGCAGAAAGGTGACATCCAAGATGATGCTAACTCGGCGGATACCAGACAGACCACCCATGGTATCTCGGCAAATAATAGACTTGTTCGAGAAGGCCGGATTGACCCTCAAGGGGGCCGAGATAGATCCCCACAACGCTCCCAAACATCCATGTTTAACGGACTTAGGTACCAAGGAGATGGCCATCCCCCGAATAGACAAGCTAGAGGAGGCAACAAGGTTGAGGGCAATGCCTAATATAGGGTGTAACTACCTAAAGATATCAACAACCGTCAATTTCGAGAACTACAGTGGCAGATAGACCAAATCCATAACAACCGCTTCGAAGTCGACGAAGGTAGTATGCCAGACCCGCCATTCACAGTGCCATCATATGGGCTCCCATGCCCCCCAAATTCAAGGTCCTATAGGTCAAGGCCTATGATGAGGCAATAGACATCGACAAACACCTAGAGCTATATCGAGGACATATGTTCCTCCAAAATACTAGTGACGCCACCATGTTTAAGGCGTTTTCACTCACACTGACCAGCCCAGCTCGGCAATAGTTGACACATCGAGCCAGGCACTGTTGCTTCTTTTTGCCAATTATCTGACGCTTTCTCGATGACATTCTCTGTGACCAGGATGAAGAGAAAAGAAGTCACCCACCTCTACGCCGTTAAGTAAAGGGATGGAAGTGTTAAAGATTGCATCAACCACTTTACTTGAGTTGCGTTGGAGTTAAGACACATCAAAGATGAAACCCTAAAGCATGCGTATACAGAGGGTCTTAAGGATAGGAACCTTACATGGTCACTCGCCTTCGAGTAGCCGAACACGTTTTCTTAGATGCTTGGATATGCTCAAAGATACACCGATGCAGTCGAGTACATGATGAGACATCGAGAAAGCAAAGGCAGCAGCAGTGGAAGCAAGAAGGGAAAGAAGCAAAGGACCCCGCTTGAGCATCTTAAGGCAGATCAGAATAAGAATCCGAAGAAAGAGAAGCAGAAGACAAACAAGGCCAAAGTCCTAGCTGGGAAATTCCAAAGCTACACTACCTTGGTCGCCCGCATCGATGAGGTGTTGAACCAGGTGAGTGGTAGGAATATGTTGGTGGATCCACCTGAGCTAAAGGGAAGTAAATGCAAGAGAGATCAAAATAAATATTGCAATTTTCACAAGGACGTCAGTCACAATACTCGCGACTGCATCTAACTCAAAGACCAGATCAAAAGACTGGTCTGAGACGGGCATCTGTAGGAGTTTGTGGAGTGAGTCTTGACTCCTTGCTTTAGTCCCGGGATGAATGAACAACTAGCCTAAGATGGGCAAACCTGGCCATGCAACGATGGTGGGAATGCCTCGGAACCCCCGAACATCGTTTACACGATCTTCGACTGGTCGGTTATCGGGGACACCTCAATGGTTGGCGAACATATGCTCAGGAAGCTCAGCTAGTTGAGAGGGACGATCTTATGAATGTGTCCGAGCACATTAAGAAGATCTGTACGCAAGAGGATGTCCTCATCACCTTTACCAAGGAAGAGGTAGACAAACTTATCCATTCATAGAACGATGCTCTTGTGTGCGAACTTTAAATCACCAACAACATTGTTTGGCGTGTGCTGATCGACAATGGCAATTCGGTCAATATTTTATTTAAACGGGCCTATGACAAATTGAAGATCAGTAATGCCACACTCACCCCTGTCCAGACACCCTTATACAGCTTCACCGAAGAATGTGTCTAAGCAGTAGGAAGGATTGGCTTACCGGTCACTTTTAGGGAGGGTGCTACTCGGGTAACACCTATTGTCGACTTCCTTATCATCGACAAACCTTCCCAATGCAACATCATCATTGGGCGGCCAACTCTAGACACCCTTAAAGCTGTGGTCTCCACTTATCACCTCACAATGAAGTTTCCAACGGAAAACGGGGTCGAAGTCAACAGGTCGCAACAAAGAGATTCCTACAAATGCTATGCCAATGTCGTGAGGGAAGCTACGGCTCAATGATTAAACATCTCGGTCATATTCAATGTGGATAATGTTGGAAACAAAGTGCGCAATGAAATTTTAAAAAATATTTCATCAGAGTAATTTTCAAAACACAAGTTTGACATGTTATATGTATAAATTAAACAGATCTTACTAACCTCAGTGTGCCGAAGAACCTCCGCAATCCGTGTAGAGAAGTAACGTTCCAGAAGAGCCTCAACCAACTAGTCTTCTTTACTATTCTCTATCCACAACCGGAGTGAGTGTAGGCTCACACGTACAGCTCTTCCACCGGTGACTCTCCTTCCAACCAATAGAGAGAACCCAAAGCTAGTGCTCGTGATTTGTGAACAAAAGCTCTCAAGGAGTTTTCAGATGCTCACTAGAAGAGTATCACTCTTAATCTCTCAAATTGATCTGAGTGAATCATGAGACTCACTCCCTTTTTATACCTATTGGTCCTGGGGTCATTCCATATCAGATTAGGTCTCAAAAACTCGAAACAGAATCAAGTTTGGATCAATATCTGATAAGATCCGCGTGAAAAACGCGTAATCTTATCTCCGTTGATCGGCAGGCCGAACATTCTGATTGGCAGGCCGAACAGGCCAGTTCGGTAGGCCGAACACGTCATCTGGCAGGCCGATCTCCCGAGAAAAAATCTTCGCGAATCTTTTATTTTTCACCCGAGATTCTAAAGGATAAAGTCTCAGTTTTGATTCAAATAACCCAAAAGAGAAGTTATGTGATCAAAACAAACTTTATCAAGATAATCTCTAAGAAAATAAATCAATTCACAATAATTCTACAAGTTTATCTCGATCTAATTTATCCAAAATTAAATCAACCGATAAACAGACAAGAATTATCTGATCGTAATAATTCAACAAGTTTATCTTGAACTAATTTCTTACAAAATTAATTCAACCGATAAACAGACATGAATTATTTGATTCTTACAAATTTTAAACCAATCTGATAAATCCGACATAAGTCACCAATTATTGGAAAAGCACGCCGTGTTGTTACAGGATTTTGTGAGCTAGCAAAGGGGACCAAAATGGACCTATAAAGTTCAAGCTCATGATAATTATGAAACCCAATATCCTAGATATACATTTCACAATTATCAACTCCAACGCTACTCCACTAAAAGCTTGGAGCTGCACTCTCGAACTTTATAGAATTACGAAGCTCGTGTAGCTAAGTCTCCATGACATATCATAGTGCATCGTATCCCCATATGATAATCCATAATCGGCTTAAGGACAAGTTCTGTCTTACCTTCCCGATTATTTTTATCTTACGTTCCATTGTCTCACCATTAGAAAACTTGCCATCCAAAGATAGTATACCATTCGGTTACACCTATGTATCCAAATGGTTGAGCGCTCCAGTTTTTCAATTACAGGACAACGCATATAAGAGGATATCATTACTCCTAAAGAGGAGCTATGGATTCCATATCTATGAATAACAAGTCTACGCTATCAAGAGTCATGCCTCCAATGTACCAGCATGCATACCACTATAGAGATGTGGGAGTCACCCATTGGTACATCAAAAGACACAAGTCGAGATAACGGGCTCACTATTCATCTCAGGATTAAGATACAATACAAATGACTGTCTAAAATGAATCGATTTGCCAAGACAGAATTATTAATCCAAATCAATTCATTTTATGTCCCGATCCAACACGTCGTCACCTATGACAACGTGCCAATGTTTCTATTCATGGAGTCCAACTCCGATGGTCAAGACAAACCATCTCCCAAAAGGGATATAGGCAACATAACAATCTTTACATGAATAAAGCGCCCAACTTTATTCCCTCGATTGCGGATCATATGTTTTAGACCATCACCTTAAGAATCGTGTCTACCGCATAATCATCCCATCATATGCCCAATTCTTAAGGTTTAGACTGACAGTCTCAAACTACTGTTTGCTTATCATACATTCAACAAATATGAACGTAAAGAGGACAAGATTTGGTATATATAAATGAATAAATTCTTTATTGATAAAAATGTCTCCAAAAACGTATTACATTTTTACTCCTTAGGGCATACATGTCTAATAGATAAGATATCCTTTCTTGCCAAGAAAAAACCCAAAATGTTATCCGACCTTGATCCTCGACTCCTAGAAGAAGAAGTGCCAGCCATTCCTGTAGAAGAATTGGTACTATACTATCTGGATCCCAAACACCCCAACTGAACGGTCCAACTCAAGTTGTACCTAAAGTCTGAGATCCGGGCCAACCTAGAGGAGTCCCTCATGGAATATCATGATGTGTTCGTGTGGCCCTATAAGGACATGCCTGATATTGACCTCATCATTATCTGCCACCACCTTGGCGTCCGCTTAGAACATAAACTGGTCATCCAGAAGAGGAAAGCGTTTAATCTGGAGTGGTACGCCGCTATCAACAAAGAGATCCAGATGCTCTTGAAGGTTGGGTTCATTTGAGAGGTCACCTACCCATAGTGGTTGGCGAATGTAGTCTAGTCAAAAGGAAAATGGGAAATGGTGGATCTGTGTTGATTGTACCAACCTTAATAAAGTCTGCCCAAAGGACTGCTTCCCAATACCCTGGATAGACCAACTGGTGGATGCAACGACAGGACACGAGCTGCTAAGCTTTGTTGATGCTTGCTCCAGGTACAACTAGATTAAGAAGGCCAAAGAAGACTAGATCAAGACCGCCTTCACCATGGACCATGGACTTTTCTATTATGAGGTTATGTCTTTAGACTAAAGAATGCTGGACTCACCTACTAGCACCTTGTGAACAAAATATTTGCTCGACTGATCAGCAAAACCATGGAAGTGTATGTCAATGACATGCTTGTCAAATATGTCTAAGTAGCGAACCATATCGCCAATCTCCGTGCAAGTTTCAATATCCTCCAGGAATAAAAGACGAAACTCAACTTGGCCAAGTGTGCATTTGAGGTTCAGTCCAACAAGTTCCTAGGATCAATGGTCAACCAAAGAGGAATCGAAGTCAATCCAGCCATGGCCTAGGCCGTGATAGATATACACTCTCCTCACACTGTTAAGAAAGTACAGAAGCTGACCAGCATGATAGCAGCCCCTGTCTAGGTTTGTCTCCTAGTCTACTAACAACTGCTGCCCTTTTTTTTGGCACTCAAGGGGAAGTTTTAATGGAACAGCGAGTGTGAAGATTTATTCCAAAGTCTCAAAAGATACTTGGCCACACCCCCCTCTTATCCAAACTTTTGCCAAGAGAGACACTCTATGTCTATATGGTCGTTTCTGAAAAAGCCGTGAGCTCAGTTCTCGTTCAGTAAGAAGACAATGCTCAAAAGTTGATCTACTACACAAGCCACACATTTCAAGCTGCCGAGGAATGCTACCCTCTGTTGGAAAGCTAGCATTTGCCCTCATCACCTTTGCTCAAAAGCTCTGACCATACTTCCAGGGGCATACTATTCGAGTCTGAACTAAGTATCCCTTGCTTAAGTCCTCTAAAGTCCAAAAATATTTGGATGGATGGCTAAGTGGTCTGTTGAGCTTGGCCAATACGACATACATTTTGTGCCCCAAACGACCATAAAGGCGTAAGCCTTGGCCGATTTCATTGTAGAATTCACGAAAGCTAGGTAAAGCACCCCTTTTACCAGGAAAGCTCCCATCGAAGTTCAAGACACCCCCAGCAACAACAGTAGTGCTATTGAGCCTGAGCCAAAATGGAAGCTTTTTATGATCGGATCTTCAAGCATGAACGGCTAGGGTACCGACCTTATCCTCAGTAGCCTGAACAAATATAAGGCAAGTTACGCACTTTGCTCGACTTCAAAGCATCCAATAGCAAAAATGAGTACGAAGCCTTGTTAGCTGGGCTCGAAATCGTGTGTGACCTCTAGGTAGATCGCAACTGTGTCTACAACAACTCAATGCTCATTGTCCAGTCGATCGCCAATGGGTTCCAAGCCCAAATAAATCTATGACTGCCTATTTAAAAGAGGCCAAGGCCTTGTTAGGGCAGTTCAAGGCCTATTCCTTCATTCAAATTCCAAAGGCTGAGAATTCATGAGCCGATGTACTCGTTCGACTAGCCTTAGACTTGGGAGACAGTGAATTAACATCAGTCCTGATAGAAAAGCTAGCTGAGCCAAGCATCAGCAAAGAAGTGGTGAGCGTAGCGAAATAGCAAACAAGTACTTGGATAGACTAGATCATCTAATACCTGACCACAGCTGAGTTGCTCGGTGACTAAGAAGATGCCCAGCGCATTCGCAATAGCTCGGCTCGGTGTTTGATGATCGGAGGAAAACTCTACAGACGCTGCTACACTACCCCATGTCTAAGATATGTTAGGCCTAAGGAGGCTTAATACCTCATGCAAGAGATCTAGAGCGAGTCGCATGGCAATCATGCAGGGGGGCGTTCCTATCTCATAAATGCCTCCGCCAAGGTAACTACTAGCCGATCATGGAGCAAGACTATAAGGAATATGCACAAAAGTGCCTCAACTGCTAGCAGTTCGCCTGAGCAATTGGTCAACACATCGAGCCTCTTAACTCCGTTACGACTACCTAGCCATTCGCCAAATGGGCCATCAACCTGGTCGGACCTCTACCTCCGACCCGATCACAATTTAAATATTATATAGTGGCCATTGACTACCTCACCAAATGGGTAGAGGTCAAGCCCTGCACCGACATGACCAAAGTCAAATGCACCAACTTCATCTGAAGAAACATTATTTGCTGATTTGGAATCTCGTATACAATAGTCATTGACAACGCCAAACAGTTTAAATCAACAAGTCTCCTATGCCTGTGTGAACGATTTAGGATCAAGAAGGTCTTTTCCTCACTTGAGTATCCTTAGAGCAACAGATAGGTTGAAGTAGTCAACAAAACATTCAAGAACAACCTGAAGAAAAAACTAGAGCGGCTCAAAGACGCGTGAATCGACAAGCTCTCAAAGGTACTATGGGCTTACAATACTATTGCTTGGACTGCCATGGGAGAGACTCCATTTTCCCTAGTCTATAGAGCCGAAGCCATCATCCAAGCCAAGGTCAGCCAACCGAGCTACAGAGTTGAACATTACGATGAGCTGCATAATGCCAAACTCATGATGTTCGAGCCCGACCTATTGGAAGAGAAAAGAGACAAAGCTCTAATCTACACAGCAGCTCAAAATTAAGTCGTTGCTTGGTACTATAACAAGCAAGTATGTTCGAGAAATTTCAAAGTTGGTGATTTAGTCCTCAAGAGAGTCATCATCCAACAGCCCAAGCTTAGTTCCTTTGGACTAAAATGGGATGGCCCATTTAAGGTGGTCAGAATCATTTGGCCGAGCACATACAAGATCGCTGACGTGGAGGGAAATGTGCTCCGCCACCCTAGAACGTCGAGCACTTGAAGAAATTTACTGCTAACTAGAGCCAGAGCACCTTTTTTGACTTCTAGCCTTATTCTTTTGTAACCAAAAGATCTAATAAAGCAGAGCAGAAATGTACATTAATGAAAAATACACTTTTAAAGAATTCCTCTAAACAATCCTCACTAAAAGAAGACCATAACTCCTCAAGAGGGAAGGCCACCCCTACTCTAGTCTGGGGGGTAGGCCACAACTCCCAAAGAGGGGGGCCACCCTAAATCCAAAATAGGGGGCTAGTCGGCATGTATTCCGACCACAAGTGGACTTGAAACACTAGTCTGCTAGTTCAACGTCGTTTGGACGAACCAACCAACAGTAACACTGACATGGTGATGACCTCAAGGAACCCAACTCCCGACCACAATTAGACTTGTAAAAGTTCTAAAGAACTTAAATAAGTCCAAGGGGGCTACAGGGCGCATCGTAGTGGATAGTTCAGTTTGGATACGCTGAACAAGTGTATATAAAATTTAAGCCTGAGAAGTGGATATTTTTCTAGCTCAGCCAAACAAAAAGATAATAACCAAGGAACATTAAATGGGAAAAGTTAATATAATCTGAGAAGTACTGAACTTGGAAAAATGAAAAGTGAATTTCATTAAAAATTAAGTGTCTGTAGGAGGTATAGATGACCAAGCACCTCCTAAAACTGGACAGAAGAAAACAACAACAACAAAAAAGAATACAAGCAATCAACTCTAGGCCCTGGCTTCAACATCACCATCCTTGGCGTCATCGTTCTTGACGTCAAGGTCGACCACAGTATCTTGCCCTTTGGGAGCTTGGACCTCCTCGACTTGCTCCTTCTTCTCGCCCACCTCAGCTCTACTATAAAAGACCAGTCCATGGCAGCGGCCTTGGGATGCTTTTCTAGAAGCTACTCCAGTAAGTCCTTCATCCAAAGATAGCAGTTGTCCACATAATCAGTGGATGCTTTAAACTCCTCCACTGCCTGGGCCAACCTACTGGCCAACTTTTCCCTTAAAAACCACTCGTGGTAGTTTCAAGTGGCCTAGAGAGTGGCTCGAGCCTACTCTACTTTGGTCCATACTTTGTTGGCCTCCTCCCAAGCCTTCCTTCCCTCATCTTTAATCCAAGTCACATCGGTTTTAGCTCAAGAAAGCTCGGCCTCCTTTTCCTAGAGCATTTTCTCCGCCTAGTCTTTCTCATCACCGGCCTTTTCATCTTTTCTCTGCTCAACATGGAAGGTGAGCTCGGTGATGAAGTTGACCATCTTCATGTACGAGCAAGCTTGCAAGAGCAAGTGTTAAAGACCCAAAAAAATGCAAGTAACGAGAAGCTTGGGACATAAACCGGACATACCTTGATAATGAGCCTAAAGGTCGAGCGAAAACAATTCGAGAATGTTTTCGCCTAGGCTGTTGTAAAAAACTCCTCTTTGGGCACAGCCTCCCCGATGGTCTTAATCATCATGAGGTACGAAGCATGCGCCTCGTCGGTGGGTTAGCTAGCAGTGGCGGAGCAACGGCAACAGCTGGCAGAAGATTGCCTCCACGGCTTGATGAAGCCCCTGACCTCATCAGCGGTGGCGGGGTGGTCGA
Organism: Artocarpus heterophyllus; assembly: GCA_025403435.1. Classification (NCBI taxonomy): domain Eukaryota; kingdom Viridiplantae; phylum Streptophyta; class Magnoliopsida; order Rosales; family Moraceae; genus Artocarpus; species Artocarpus heterophyllus. The sequence continues at coordinate 11,474,118 of CM046339.1, forward strand.
CTGGTTGGTAGCAGAAGGGCACTTGGGTTCTTGGGTCCTCTTCTTCTTCGACCCAATGACTCCTTCCCCTTGGATCAGTAGAGGTTCATCATCAACCTTTGCCTATCCTACCTCGACATCTGCCTCTCCTGCCTTGACATCTGCTTTGAAGACATTTCTGCAAGAAGAAAAACCAAGTCAAGACAAGTTTAGCAAAAAAAAAAAAATTAGGTCATACCTTTGATCTGGAGCTAGCCTAACCGGTAAAGCAGCCTTATCACATCCTCGAGGTCTTCATCGGTGATAGGCAGCCCCAAGCTGAGGGAACCACCTAAAAAGTCCTTGAAACTAGACGATGATGGCTCTCTCGTTGGCCGCCCGGATCGGTAAGTGCTTGGTCCTAGGACGTCCTTGGCCCTACGCCTAGCTATAGTCACTTGCTCGACCAACAAAGCAAGTGGGATGTCGTTATGTCGGGGGTTTGTTGAGCTAGACCCCCTAAACCAGTTGTAATAGGCAAGGTTGGTCTTCTGCAACAAGAAGGACTATTGCCAAGGAGCTTGAGGCTTAGAGTATAAATCCTCCACTATTACGATGACCTCACTCAGTGCCCACGGTCTTTTGAGCAAATGTGCCCCTGCTCAAATCTCCTCAGGACTTCTTAGTCCTCAGGCACCACCTCACCGCTTGAGATATATAGTTTCTCCTGACAAAGAACTATTCAAACTTCTAGAGTTTGTCTGAGTTGGGGTTCCTGAGAATGAAATCCTTTTTTAAACCAGTGAAGTAGTATCGGCCTGATTGCCGAGAAAGCCACTTCATCTTGTAAACTTGCTTAAAGGCCTCCCACGGCGTCTCGGTCACATGATAGTACCTGCTGAAGACATACATCATGATCAAGGAGCGATAAAAGTTCAGGTTTAATTAAGCAGGGCACACATTTAAGTCATTCAACGTCCATCGGAGGAAAGGGTGCAAAGAAAGGCAGAGTCCTACTCGAAGGAACTCCACATACAACGTGATATAACCCTCTGGTGGATTAAAAAAGAGAGTCCCCTTCTTAAGCAAAAAAAGTACAATGTCATCGAGAATCTGGTACTCCCGACGTATAGCCTTAAGTCGGCCTAGCGTCAACGCCGATGTATATCTCATTGCAAAAACTTGGCCAGGTCGAGCCCTCTTGAAGGCGATAATCCCCCACATTCTAGTGGCGACGGGCTTTTCTTCCTCAGCCTCCTCACCTTCGACTTCTACGTCCTTGGCTAGCCGGTTCACCCTAATCGAGGTATTAACAATCACCTCTCCTGTAGCAGGAATAGGAGCCCCGGTGCTCCAACCTGAAGTGCTCGGCATGTCGGTGATTACCGCCAGGCTGGCTCATTCCAAAACCGTAACCCAAGACGTACCTACGGTGGCTGCCCTGATGTACGAGTCCTTACCCCTACACGGCCTAACCGAGCGCCTTCCATCGATCATGTCTAGGAACTTCTACTCTGGTACCGTCCCAACATTAAGCCTTAGGATCTCGGCCAACCGGGCCACACTGTCTTAATTGGACGAAACCCCTTTGAAGTCGATCTCCCCGGTCGTCTATTTGTCGGTCTCGGTGCTACTATCCGACTAGGAAACAACTATGTCATTTTAGGAATCACTCAGATTGCTTATTTTTAAATATTCTCTTTAGGATAATTACCTACTCGGTTTGAAGTTACTCGGGACAAAGTATTAAGTTTTGGGTTACAACCTACTGCTCGGCAACTAAAACTCGAAGATTCTGAAGTCTAGATGTGCTCACATGCTGGCACAACAGGGAATTAACTATATTTATAGCCAAAAATCAAGCACAAAACTCGGGCAGGAAAATCAAAGAGATGCAATGACTACACCTTCATGGAAACATCCAATCGTGTGCTGACACGTGTCCTATCGAGCTTGACTGCATGACTCTTCAACTTCCATTGTCCTGAGGCAATGCCGGAAGGCTAGATCAAGCTGATCACATCCTTTTGACATAGTCTACCTGGCTGAGCACCGACCAGTTACACTAGGGGCTACTGTTGGGGTTGTGCTCAATGCCGTCTCAGAGGAACACCTCCTTGGCAGTTCAGTGATTGTACTTGGCAGTAGTCATCGGGAAGGCAATCCGAAACCTTCTAACATCAGCACTTCCTCCTGAGGTGCTCTACAACCCCCCACTGGCTGCAACGCAAGTCATTGCCTCTTCGAGGAGAACACGTGCTTGGGTTGGATTGTCAGAGCCTGCAACTAGATAGCTACTCGCCACAGGAGTTCAACATATGGTCTCATTTCTGCCATCAGATGGAGACCAATCCTCCGGTGAAGGTTGCGATGCATGTCACTTGCCCTCTGACAGATCTTGATGTGACACATGGGTCGTGGGTCAAACCCAACTAATACCCAATTTAAATGGTAGCCTATAAATAGAGCGCATCTAGTGCAGCTCGAGACCAAGTGCTCTTTCCCAACTACCTAGCTCCCATACTCTGTCGAGTAGGACCTACCTTGAGCATTGGAGAGCCCCTGACCGATACCACACTAGTGTCCCCCCTTTACCTCCGAAGCGTCCCTCTTCTTGTCATAGGTTCGCCCAAGCAGGTTGAGACGAGCAGGGAAGAGTCATCCGAGCACCGTGCGCAGCCGCACATGATGTTGATCAATAGCCACTCATTGGTAAGCATCAACAAGCACTTTGGAATCACATATATTGGCAATAAAGATTCTAAAATAATCCTGCGTCTTACCATTGCAGTTTATGACAATCCTTATTGTCTACATGGATACTAGTTCTATAAATAATATAAACGTATATAAGTAGCTTTTTTAAAAAGAAAAAAAAAATTGGTTATTGGTCTGTCATTAAAATTTGCGTTCTAACAACCAGGAATAGTCATTATAAATTTTTTTAGTTAAAAAAATGACCATTTTTTATTTAAAAAAACATAGTTTAGTCATTAAAAAATTTAAAATAAAGTTTAATCATTAAAAAAACTATAACAACCTTAGTCATTAAAATAGGTATTTCTTATATAAACCTCATTTATAATGACCATGGAATTAAATTGCTAATGACGTCCTGGTTTTGATAATACCTTAGTTATTAAAACATATATACCTCATTTATAATGACAACCGAATTAAATTGTTAATGAACTAGTTTTGAGATTATCTTGTTTTAATGACTGGTTTTTTAATGACGATAAAATAGAACTAGTTACATGTTTCATGATATGAAAGTAGTAACAGTAGTAGTAGTAGTAATAATAATAATAATAGTAAAAGCAAATACCAGTACAAATAATATGTTGATCGTATAACTAATTACTAGATATCAAACAAGAAGGGGAAAGATTAATATATTGAAACGTAAACCACACACATAAATTAAAAATGGACTAAAAACCAATAATCAATGAATTTAAATACATAGTTATCATTAGAAAATTAATATGAAACTAAAAAAGGAATACCTTATTTTTTTTCATTACATAAAGTAGGGATTTGCACATAACAAATAAGGGCAGATTTGGCATGGTGAGAAAGATTTAATGAGAGTTTTGGCCGTTATCAACAACTATCTGAGATCAAGCCATGTAGTTTATTAGGGTATCTAAATTGACTAAAATACAATTTAAGGTTGATTTGCCGTCAGGTTGGAGGAAAATCCAACACCAAAGTGGCTAAATGTCTCTAAAAAATAACACTGGTTGGAGATGGTCTTACAGTCACCTCGTTTGTTGAATCTTAATCACTACTGCAATGCCTTAAAGGAGCAAGAGTTCCCAGGAGACAAAACGTTTTTGGATTCGTTTGGTGCAGAGGTTGGGAATGGTTTAATTTAGAACTATATAGTTTAAACTATGGGTTCTAAACTGTATAGTTTAAGCAGTAGTTTTAAAATCAATGTTTAGAATGTAAGGATTTAAAACGAGAATAATGCCGTAAAATGAGAACTAGCATTTGAAAAACCATATAGCTTATAAAGAAAAACGAAAATGAAAATAATTTTACTGTAGAAAATGGTTTAAAACCACCTCAACATGAAAGGAGATAAAATTTAAATTTTAAGTGTTTAGGTCGATTTAAAACCATTTTCATTGTTTAAAATTACCTCAGTTATTATTTCATTAAATGTCAGTTTGAACCGTTCTTATGGTTTTAAACCGCCGCACCAAATGACGCCAAAGTAACCAAGCCCAAAAAAAAAGAAAAAAAGTTAAATGCCCTTGGTCAGTTGCCGAAAAAAAGAAAACGAGATACCCTTGAATGCCCTCATGAAATACTGGCCATTGGATCTAAGTTGATTAACATATAATTCCAAATCATACATATCAATGGCTCATGACGTTTTTTTGGAAGCAGTGGAAATAATAATTTGTGGAACCATGGACTTGCCCTAAAACAGTATATGATTACAAGTGTTTTTTTTTTTTTTTTCCCATTAAAATCAAATGGATAAAAATTTCCTGACATCTGAAAGAAAGTTCCAAATATATTTGTTTTTTACACATGGAAAAGCTTATTTACAAACCACTGGGAGCGAGGATAAATAATCATACTTCGACTTTCATCCCTTCAAGCTCTTTAGGTCTTCGTTTTCCTCTTCTCAGAAAGAAGCACTTCTCTGGAGAATCCTTAAGATGCCTGCTTCTGCTTGTACTTTTTGGCACAGACGGCGTACACTAACATGTTAAGGAAGCTGAGTCCGGCCAAAAGCCAGAAATAATAATCGAGATGACCCGCATTCAGGTTGTCCGGTATCCATCCGGGCTCCCCACCCTTCGTTGTGAAGTAAGTTACAATGGTCAAAATCAACGAGATCAGATAACTCCCTAGCGAAGTTGTCAGAAGCGATAATGCACTGCACAAACTCCGCATGGCATCAGGAGATTGGTCGTAGAAGAACTCAAGTTGCCCAATGAATGTGAATATCTCTGCGGCACCAAACAAAAAGTATTGAGGTACTTGCCAAAAGATGCTTAGCGGCACAGCTACCTGCTTGTCGACTAACTCAAGCTCTTTGGCAAGGTGTAATCGATTAATTTCCACCACGGCAGCAGCTGACATGCACAGAACTGAGAGAAAGAGGCCAATTCCCATCCTTTGCAGCTCCGAGAAGCCCCTTTCCTGGCCTGTGAATCTCCTAGCAATTGGGACAATTACCCTGTCGTAAACGGGAACCCAGAAAATAACACTGATGACATCAAAAGTTGAGAGAGAGGCTGGCGGAATGGTGAAAGAACCGATGGTTGTATCCATCATTGTCCCTTGTTCCACAAACATTGTGGACATTTGGGCATAAACAGCAGCAAAGACAATTCCAGTAGCCCAAATGGGAAACATGCGAATCAAAATCTTCAATTCCTCAACCTGAGTTACAGTGCAAAGCCTCCAAGGATTCAAGAAGTCCCCACTGTTCGTCTCAGCATCAGTTATAACAGCAGCTTTATCAAGGCACCTAACCAAAAAGGGGGAGAATAAAGAGGTTCATTAAAAACTAATTATGCAATTTGATCCAATGGAAAAAAATAAAGAAACAGCATATCGTAAATACTGAAAAGGTCATGCATATATGTCCCAGAAAGCATGAATAGAAATCCTCCAACTTGAATGAAAATTTTTCCATGTTCGGTAAGACTCTAATCGATCAACAGCTTCTGAACTACACAAAAATTACCCTGACATTTATTCTACACAGAGAATCCTATTGAAGAACATTTATCATTGAAGGCCTGTCCTTTAACAGCCTGCACCTTAACAAATTCTAAATCCAACCAAATTAGATTAGCTTCAGTGTAGACAAGACGCCAGGGTGAATTAAACATATCCAAAAATCTTGGCCAAAATGAGGCTTATGGACAGCAGCATATCAGCAGTAAAATACAGTGATTGTCTTCACTGCGTGATAAAATAATGGTGTGGCAACAGAACCAACAACATGAAATAATAAAATAAATAAATAAAAATCTTCTAAACAGAAAGTGACAATTTCAATGCATAATCCAAAAATCCAATATAAAAGTACATTAAGAGTTTAAGGCATGTTAGGAGAAGAAACTTACTCTAGTTCATCACTGTGCTCTAATTTACGACTTCCTTCAATGGCGGAGCTTTTATCCTGTGTTTCAAACAGGAGACTGCTGTCTTTAGGGACCTCCAGATTCCGCTTACGACATGACGCAACCAAAACTTGGCAAACTCTTGTAATAGGGCTCCCTCCAGGCTTCTGGAATCTATAGAGGGATGTGCCAGCAAAGAAACTAGCAATAGCAAGTCCCATAAACAATGAAGGAATGCCAAATCCTATGCCCCACCCAGCATTTTCTTGAATCCAGACCAGTAAGCTACTGGAAATTAGAGAGCCAATGTTTATAGAAAAGTAAAACCAATTGAAGAAAGATCCCTTTCTCACCCTCTCTCTGGGATCGGTGTCATCAAACTGATCGGCACCAAAAGAAGACACGCATGGTTTGATCCCACCTGTGCCTAGCGCAATCAGATAAAGACCAAAGAAGAATACTGCATATTGTACTGGAGTTGCTGATGAACATTCAGAACCAAAGCACTCTGGAGGCTTTAGTGCTGGAATTGATGCCGAGAGGGTCAAAGTACACATCCCCTGTACAAAACCATCACAGACTAATTATTCCTATGACTAAACCTCCAAAACATTATTTTTCTTTGTTTTCTTCAAACCATTTCTTGAATAAGCATTCATGCCATCAAATATAGCCCAGTTATTTAAAAATTGTTAAGTGGCATACTCTTGGAGCTTTAAGATTCTGATCAATCTGCAACAGTGGTGCCTAATACCAAGAGGCAAGATCTACAAAATGCCTTCAAGATGATCTCCTGCCCCTTTGGCCAAATTGGCATAATTCTTCAATAAGGGATAAATTTCCCCTCCAGGTTCACTAAAAAGAAGGATGAAGTTCAGGTTGCTCGATTTTGGAGTGTAAATTGAAGTTCATCTAAATTCACTCCTTGCTAATGACTCGAAGCTATTCAAGATCATGAACGCAGGGAGACCTTAGACGGTAAACATAGTGTTTCTAGAAGTACAAAGAAAAATAACACAACCTAGATTAATAACAAGGCAAGCAAACATTTTTATATTGAATAGCCAATGTCTTTATATATATATATATATGTATGTATGTATGTAAGAATCATAACAAATCATCTGTAGTCTGAGACAAGCACCAATAATCCAAAGATGAGCCACCAAAAAAAAAAGATGTGCAGCAAATGGTAAAACTTCATGATGCATATAATATGTAAACAAAAGTACGACACAATTATTTAAGGATGAGCAGGAAATTGATGAAAATGTATAAGACAGATGAGTGATATGACGCTAAATAATATACATATTGGTACAAATAAAATCATTCTTGATGCTTGTTCTGAACAGGACTTACTATAAAGTAAATTGTAGAGAAAACGGCAATTGTCCAATATCTTCCCCAGTAAGCGTCTGCCAAGATGGCTCCGATGAGGGGAGTAAGATAGCAAGTGCCTGACCAAGTAGTAACATTTCTTGCTGCAGATACGTTTCCTTCATGCAGTTTTTTCATAAGATATGTAACCAGATTCTTGGCAATTCCATAGTACGCCAATCGTTCACAGCATTCAGTACCTGTCTCATAATTCATACAGTGTAAAAATTTAAAGAAGTTTAAGTTATTTTATAAATAGGAGAAACATAAAGAACAATTGAAAACCTAGAATGAAAGGGCAAGCTTTCCAATTTCCAGTATTCCACTTCAGCACCGGCTTCCCGTGAATGTCAACTGATCCATCGCCTGTGTAAAGACCACTGCCTTCATCCTGAAGCAACATACATGAATTTCATCATGTGGGTCATGCAGAAATGAATACAACAATGGATTACCATTTTCAACTCAAAACAGAGTTCAGAGAACTCTTTGTTTACTGGAAAGAGAAAGTTGCTTGTAGAACTGTTAGGCATCAATAAATATTCAAGTACTATTTACGTGAGTTGAAACAGGAAAATAAATGCTTTTTATATCAGCTTAGGCCACAAACAGTGAATTATCAAAGTCGGCCCTATAAATCCATGTACACCTAGCCGAGAGAGAGGAAACCCGATTCTCAATTTCCTAAATCGCTTAACAATTTAAAATCCAAGCGATATCAAATCAAAAACCCTCAAAGATCCTTAACAAAAAAAAAAAAAAAAGAAAAAAAAAGAAACCTTACGAATCAACCCTTTTTTGGGGATTTTTTATTCTAAAGTGAATGCCTTTTGATCTAATCAAATCTAATCCAAATATTCCCTCCAATGCCAAACAAAGAGAACCAGATATTTGGTAAGTCAAATTAAAAGTGAAGATATTGACGTAGCGAAAGTAGTAAGGAGAGGTTAGAACCTGAAGAAGGCCATCTTCCAAGCGCGATCCTTCATCCCCCGGTGAACCCATCCTCTATATTCTGAGCTCTCTGGATCTTAGTCGTCTTTCTCGAATCTCTTCTGTTTAAATTCAAAAAGATTCTCAAAGTGAACGAAAAGAGGAGAAAGTTGACGTGCCCTAAATACAGTTTAAGCTAATACTTTTAATTTAATAATATAAATTATCATTGCTATCCTTTCAACTTTTAATATAATTTAATACAATCACATATTATAACACACGATAAGTATATTATCATGGAGAATATTTTTAATAAACGAAGAGATTCTAACTGAATATAGTTATAGCTTCCTCAATATATTTCTTGTCAATACCTTACAATTTGTGAGTCCTGAAAAGATAAAAATATAAGAAAATAAACGACAACATGCTCAATAAAGAAAACCATTACTCACCTTTAAGTTTTTATCATTGCCTCATTAAAAAAAACTGCATGATTAGTTAGTTCTTAATATTATTCAACAATATTATCACGTTCATTTTCGGTGGATATCATATGATGATTTTACCAAATTCCACATATATATATGTTTATGATCTAATTATGTTCATATGTATCCACCGTGTAATAGAGTATCATATCACTTAACTCAACAAAACTCAAATGGGCGCGCTTGGTCACTCTACAATCATTATAAGAGTGTCCAATGAGAGAACATTAAGCCTCAGATCCTTACCAAGTCGATTCCTGTACGGTGCGTTCTAGGATTTTCGACCCAAGGGAGTGTCATCACCTCCTCTATTTTGCCTTTTAAGGTATTCATGCCTAAATACATTATCGCTGCTATCTTCACGTCTTACCATTACCTTTATAACTACTACTGTTATGTATAGAATATATTTCCTAATTATGTTTTTCAATTTATTCAATATGTGTCAAGTCAATTTATTCCTCGTTGCACATTACGGGAGGAGTTCATGCTATTGTCTCATAAATGATATTCATATACTAACAGTTCAACATATATATATATATATATATATATATCTTGCAATATAAAGACCTAATTTTAATTTTAGAAAACCTCACAAAAAATGAGTAATAAATTGATTTCCTATCTCTTGGCAAATATACTACTGATAATTTCCAGCTCATAAAACCAAGTTCTCCATGTAAGCTCCAAGTACGTCGTTATCTTAAGATGTATAAAATAGTCATATTTTAACTTAAATCCTACTTTATACTCATGCCAATTTACCATATATTTTTATTAGTGTACCATAATAATTAATACGCTCAAAATATACATATAAAATTAAACGCATAATTTAATTTTAATAACAACAAAAATTGACCTATATTCTAACTTAAAATGTTCTAAAAATAATTTAAAACAAATTAATATGAGATTAAAATATTTTGGAATAAAAATTTTGTATTAGAGTCAGTTCAATCCAACCTATACTATATCAAACAGCAAGAGAATTGACAAAGGAATAGAATCAATGAAATAGGAGAAGGCATCTTAAGATATTAGGAGGTTGTAAGTTCGAGTCTTAAGGAGAGCAAGTTTTTAGTTATATTTTCTGTTTAATAAAAACAACATGTAGTTTTTTAGAAAAATGACACATAGTTTTTGTGAAAAACGACCCAGGAAATTTTCCACAAAGAGCCCAAAACTTCAAATTTTTGAGTTTTTCTTCAAATCTTAATTTTCTAAAAGCTTTCTAAGCATAAAAATATATAATAATCGTATACAATATAAACTCATTTCTATAGATTTCTATACTCAAAAGATAATCTAAATCTAAATTAAATTTTGAAAAGTTTACCTCAAAACCAAGCCAAGTATGTTGGTTTGATCACTAAAATCTCCCTTGATTTCAAGCTTTATGAGTTGCTAGGAGGTTATTTTTCTAAATTTTGGGTGGAAAATATCTTGGTGTGATGTTTGGTTTTTCTTGGGTTTCCTTTGTTTTGGGCTGTCATGGAGGAAAGAAGAAGAAAAGAAAGAAGAAAAAGAGAAAGAAAGAGGATGAAGAGTTTGGAGGGAGAGACATGTGATAGAGTGAGGGGAAGCAAAAGAAAAGAAGAAGATGAAAAAAAGAAGAAAAGAACAAGAGTCGGTGAACTCTAAGTCTCCATCGGAGACTTTGGTGCACAAAATGCCAAAATTACGTTTTTGTAATTAAATAAAAGTTTCAAGGTTATTTCAGTAAATATGCTAAATAAGTGTAGGAAAATTTTAAAAAATTAAAAATAGGTAGAATAAATAATATGGAATGAATTTTAGATACTACAAAATTTTACCAACTTTGAATTGGCATACTAATAATTAATTTAATTAAAATGATACCCGTTAGAAAAATAACGGATGTCACAACTCTACCCCGTTAAAGAAATTTTATCCTCGAAATTTCAAATCTAATGATACAAGTAAAAATCATAAATTTGTTATGATTTTGCTTTCGACTCTACACCCTCAATGTTATTTGTCTCTAAATGTAAGTTACTATATCTCCATTCATTTACTTGAAATATCAATTTTACTCTGAACACTAAATCCCTCAACAAAAGTATTTCTAACAGGTTTCGAATTTACAACATCATCTCATAGTTAAGGAATTTGATCAAAGAAGTACATAGCTAATCATACCATTTTTTTCTAGTCTTTTATTGTCTTTGGACCGTGGTTTACAATTATATTAAGGAGATTGCCAAAGAAATTCTTGTGTACTTTATCTTTGGCTTCCTTATCCTTTTTGAGTAAGAAAAAGTCATGGATGGTTAATTTCATATTCCAACTAGTAAACTAAAATATAATCACAAAATATATAACACATGTGCTTTTATTTAAATCATACATTAAAATCATACATAGAGATATTAGAAGGAATCTCATAGTCGTAAGTAAACTCAACGGATTCTTCAATAAACAGCAACTCTCATGACACAAATATTCAACCTGAATAATATACTTATATTTTTCTACAGAGTATTCCCACAATTAACATTGGTACTTCCACAAAAACATTATTAGAATACCATGTATTACAAACATGATGCGGATACGTTTTGAGAGTATAAGGCACTCAGTATAACCAACTATCCATATCATGCATGCTTAGAGAATGCAAAAACATCAAAAACAAAAGATCGGACCTTAAATAGGATGTGTTTTGAAAGTATTAATTACTCTGTATCACTAGCCATCCTAACATTAGGGTCAACGAATCTAAAAGTTTTAACAATAGCATGCCACAAGGAATACAGAGTGTGGAGAAAACGATTATTTATGACACATGAAATACGAACATACATGCCATGGATAAAACCAAAAGATTATAGGTCGAGATTCAAATCAAGTGGCCACTTTCGGCTTTCCTTCTCCCATTCAAGCTTGGATGTTGCAGTGTTAGACTCTGAAGGGATGATTTGGATCTTATCTAGTAATTCCTCAGCTGTTAAAGTGGTAGCAAAAATTTATTTCCCCGACTCTATGATAAAATTTTGTTTCACAGCGTAATCTAAAAATTTTAAAAGACCATCATAAAAACCATTTACATTTAATAGTCCCAAGGATTTGGAGTGAATGCTCAATAAATTCCTACTAACAACCACGAATATTTCCTTAAGAGTACCTAAACTACCAAGTAATGCTACAAAAGCATCAAAATTATCGATTATAGTTTTGAGACACCTAGGGTTTTCTATAACTCTTTTTTCCTTATCTATAGTTTGCCTACAAAAATTCCCTTCAGCTATCATTAGATTAAACTGCTATCGCCATATTTCCTATCATTTCTAAACTACCACCCCATAGATTATGTTAATCTTTCTACATGCTAAGACTTGTCCTAAATGTCTTGCGGCTTCTAGGTAGACTTTATCTTTTCTTAGGCTAGAACCACAAAAGACACAGACATTTTTTATTTTCCTAGTTGAGTAGGAGGTAGACATATTTGGTTTGTATGATTGGTTGCCTTATGTCTGCTTCATTCAGATTTGGAGTTCTACATGAGATTTTAAAGATGACGGATACGCAAAAGGACTAAGGAGGCAAACGAGTAGGTGATGAACCAATAATCCAAAGATCTAAACAAAATATTGTGTAGGTAAGAAAGTAAGAAAAAGCAATTGATAGTTATGGAAAGCCGGATCGACTTTTGAAAAATTTAGACTCAAACTATATAACTTTTGACAATTGAGAATAGTTTGACAGAAGACACTCTGATACAACTATAAACCTTTTGACAAATGTACACCGAATCTAGAAAATCAATATCAACAACAAAATACTATAGAACTTCTGAAATTTGAGACACAAGTATTGAAATATCTGGATGAGTTTTAAAAATTCAAACATTTAACAATACAGTATGTGATATATCTGACAGGATAATATATTTTATTATTATTATTATTATTTAAGACAACCATAAATTAAATGAGACACTAACACTTACTGTATTAATTTAATAACCACAATTATTTTGAACTCAAAAGCAAATATTCTGAATGCAAATAGTTTTTACTGAAGAGAAAGACACAGATTATTGAACACCAACTAAAATGATTTTAAGCAAACGACGCTTAACCACCTTTATAGAGCAATGACTTATTCCCTATCTAGTTTTCTTATGATTTGGCAAACAAGATTTTGAAATACCATATTCTCGAGGTGTTGTCTTTTTGCATAAAATTTAGGCTAGAGTTTAGAGATAGTATCTTGAATATATCCACTAGGATGATCTTGAAGAGAAGCATGGAGGTCATCCATGTTCTCCTTAGAAAGTCCATCCCTATAGAACTTGACTTTATCCTTTCTATTTATAGATACAAATCCAGGTGAAGTACATTTACTGTTAAAATTTTGTCGTCTACATTTGTTACAAGTGACTACAACGGCACGAGCTTTTCTTTTCATTGCACTACGACTGGTACCCATGCATGGTAAACCGACGTCTTGACTGAAGTCACTCAAATGGATCTTTTCCTCTATCAACATCCTCACATCACTAGGAATGCCAAAATGCATAAGAATCCACAACTGAGTGATCCTAGTCTTGTATTTCTTCTTGAGAACCATCTACGAAAGTGATGAAAAATACTTTCTTAGGTATTGGTACTTTGGGTCCATGATGAGATGAAAGAAAAGTAAATGGAAAAGAAAAATCAAGACAGCAAGTTACAAAATTCCTAGAAATCCCTCTTATTTTAGAGAGAGAAAGAAGAAGATCTAGAGAAAAGGAGGAGGATTTACGATTTAGAGAGAGGAAGCTCAAAGAAATGAGGTCCTATGCATAGTAAACATATTTGTAGACAATCATTGAATCACTGTAGATGACACGTGTAGAGACCACATGAGAGCGACAGTGTTTTTTTTTAATGGATTGAACTGATTTAGAATTTGGACTAGGCCCAAATGTTCAAAGCTGAAATGGGTTGGTTGTTTTGGTCCTTAACAAATTGGGAATGAGTTAAACAATTAACATGAAATTAGAAGCCTAAATTGTATAGGTCTTAAGCCCAATTTGAAACCCATTTAAAATAGAATTAACCAAAATAAACAACAAGCATGATTTAATAATAATCAGAGGTCCTCTTGAATGTTATCCAAATCGTTCCATAACAACAAAATCCTCTCGTGAGTCAAATAATTTGCTTTAATCACAACCCTATTGGACAATGCTTACACTCCTATCTTAACCTTAATACTCAACATCTGTCAATATATATTCACTATCAACACTGCCAAGGGCTTTGAACATGACTAACCTTGAAATCAATATACTTTTTGTCTTTCAACATAGACCACATCAATGAGCAAAGACCATTGATATTACCACTTAAGGACATCTACAATCCCCACAATCCCACTTATATAATCTGTGATTCCTAATATAATAAAACCTTAAGTAACCAAGAGATTCACATCTAAACATCTAAAAGTTAAAACCTTTCATCGTAAAGGTCTAAAATCATTATAGGTACCTTAGGTATTATGATTTACTTAAAGAAACTTCTATCGGTCATTTTCATATCATATCTATTCATAAAGACTAATGTTATCACTTAAATACAATGTGCGTAACAGAAATATTCTAACCTTGAAATTCATAATTTGACTTTACAAAATCTCAACAAACCAAAAGATTAACATTTATGTCATTCAAGGTTCAATGTCATGGATTTCTAACTTATCTCATATTCCTCAAGTAAACAGAACCTCTAAGAAAATTTATCGAGACTTAAGTACTCCATCAAGTCCATGCATAATCACTACATAGGTTTGAATCAATTATTAAAAAATTGGCACAACTATGCCAAACTTTGAAATCAATAACTTAAGCCTTGTATTTCTTATCATTTCTTATGAGATAAAAGGCTTATAGATCCTTTTAACTATACAAATCTCCCTTAAGCAATCTACGTATAAATTCATTCCATATAATTATCATATCCGTATAACCATTAATGCTTCCATTCTAGGGCTTTTTATATGTCACAACATCCTTCTGAACTGTATAGATCAACCTGAAGGTTCAAGTTGATGATGAAGTTGAAAATTCAACTTTAAAACTAACTCAAAAGCTAATATTTAAAGTGGTGCTACACTCCATAGGTTAACCAAATGTAGGCTCAGATACTGAAAATTCTATAACGCCTCTAAGTGGGAGTTAACAATTTTTAATAAATTAATAAAGATCAGAAAAAAATAAAACTTCAAAATAAATTTGCTCGAGACTTACATGAAAACTCTCAAATCAAAATAAAAATATAAACAATAAATAAACAACAGTTTAATGTAGCACCTTTAATTTCATAATATAAAACTATTATCATCATCATTCTAACTCTCAATACAACTTAATATAATCACAGATAGTAACATACGATGCTTACGTTATCATGAAGAACATTCTTAATAAATGAAGAGATTCCAACTAAATATAGTTATAGAGCTTCCTCAATTATGTTTCTTGTCATTACCTCACACTTTGTGAGTCCTGAAAAAATGAAAATATAGGAGAACGAGCGACAACTGTTTAGTAGGAAATACTATTATTCACCTTTATGTTTTTATCATTGTCACATTAAAAAAAAAAAACTGCATGGTTAGTTAGTTCTTAATATTATTCATCGATATTGTCATGCTCATTTATGATGGATATCCTATAATTATTCTTACCAAGATTCATACACACATATATATATATATGTACACATATTAGTTCATGATTTAATAATGCTCATCTGTATCCACCATATAATAGAATATCATATCACTCAACTCAATGAAACTCAAATGGGCACGCTTGGCCACTTTACAGTCATTACAAGAGTGTTTGGTGAAGGGACATGAAGCCCCAAATCCTCACCAAATAGATTCTTGTATAGTGCGTTCTAGGACTTTCAACCTAAGGGAGCGTCATCACCTCCCCCTATCTTGCCTTTTAGGGTATTCGTGTCCAATGACGTAACCGCCGCCCTCTTCACGTCTTATCATTCCCCTTATAACTACTACTATTATGTATAAAGTATATTTCATAATCATGCTTTCCAATTTATTCAATACGTGTCAAATCAATTTATTCCTCACTGTACATTACAAGACAAGTTTATACTATTGTCTCATAAGTAATAATCATATAATAACAATTCAACATATATATATATATATATATCTTGCAATGTAAAGACCCAATTTTAATTTTATAAAACCTTACAAAAAATAAGTAATAGAGTCCTTACCTGTTGGCGAATATACTACTGATAACTTCCAACTCACAAAACTAAGTTCATCACTGAAGCTCCAAGTACGTCATTATCCTAAGACGTATAAAATAACCATATTTTAACTTAAATCCTACTCTATAATCATGTCAATTTATCATCTATTTTTATTAATGTGCCATAATGATTAATACGCTCAAAATATGCATATAAAATTAAATGCATAATTTAATTTTAATAACAACAAAAATTGACTCATATTCCAATTCAAAATGTTCTAAAAATAATTTAAAATAAAATAGTATGAGAATTTAAAATATTTTGGAATAAAACCTTTAAATAGAAATTTTGTATTAGAGTCGGGTCAATCCAACTTATATTATATCAAACAACAAGAGAATTGATAAAGGAATAGAATCGACAAAATGGTAGAAGGCATCCTAAGCTATTAAGAGGTTGTATATTTGAGTCTTGAGGAGAGCAAGCTTTTAGTTATATTTTTTGTTTAATAAAAATGAATATAGTTTTTGAGGAAAAACAACATGTTTTTCACTTGGAAATTTTCCACCGAGAGCCCAAAACTCTGAATTTTTGAGTTTTTCTTCAAATCGTGGTTTTCTAACAGCTTTCTAAGCATAAAAATAATATATAAATAATATATAATCATCTCTATACAGTATAAGCTCATTTCTATAGATTTTCATACTCAAAACATAATCTAAATCTAAGTTTTAAATTTTGAAAGTTTACCTTAAATCCAAGCCAAGTATGTTGTTTTGATCACTAAAATCTCCTTGATTTTAAGCTTTATAAGTTGCTAGGAGGTTGTTTTTCTAAATTTTGGGTAGAAAATATCTCGGTGTGACGTTTGGTTTTTCTTGGGTTTCCTCCATTTTGGGATGTCATGAAGGAAAAAAGATGAAAAGAAAGAAGGAAGAGCATAAAGAAGAAAAAGGGAAAGAAAGAGCATGAATAACATGGAGGGAGAGACATGTGATAAAGTGAGGGGAAGCAAAAGATAAGAAGAAGAAAAAAAAGAAAAGAACAAGAGTAGGTGAACTATAAGTCTCCATCGGAGACTTTGGTTCACAAAGTGCCAAAATTACATTTTTGTAATTAAATAAAAGTTCCAAGGTTATTGCGGTAAATATGCTAAATAGGTGTAGGAAAATTTTAAAAAATTAAAAATAGGTAGAAAAAATAATATGGAATAAATTTTAGATGCAACAAAATTTAATAAAATTTGAATTGGCACACAAATAATTAATTTAATTATAATGATACGCGTTAGAAAAATAATAGGTGTCACACCATTTATACACAATAACAGCGGATAAAATAAAACATTGAAAAGCATGAACTTTGGATCTGCTCCTTTGCTCCTTTCTTTTTCTTTTTTTCCCCTTTCTATAAACCGTGTACTTCTTGATCTTTTTTTATCAAACTAAAAAAATATATGTTTCTATAATTATATAGGTACATGAGATATTTATAAGATATTAAGAGAGAAAGTTAAAAAAATAAAAAAAGAAAGAGAAAGAAGGACTAAATATGCAAATTTAAAAAAAGGACAAAGCAAAAGAAAAGGACTAAAATAAAAAAAAGTACTCAACAAAAAAAAAACCATAAACAGAGAAAGAAAAAAGAAAAAGAAAAAGCCAAAAAAAGGCAAAAAAGTGGGGAAAAGGCCAAAAAAAAGAAAAAAAAAAGAGTAAAAAACTAAAGAAGAAAATCACTTTTTCCCTTTTACATGGAGTAAAAAACTGTGTCCTTTTTTTTTTGCTATGTTTTTTAACCAAATAATTCAATTTTGAACTAAAATTGGTGTTTGACAAGTGATTAAAATAGGCCATAGGCCACTTGAAACAATTTATTTCAAACCACAATTCTCAATTTAAAACCCTATTGTGATGCCCAGTATTCTCATATACTTGTTAGCCAATGTATTGTATGATTTCATGACATTAATTACATTATATAATGTTTCATAATCATTTGAAATGCGTTTGATTATATTAATAGTGTATGTCATTTTCAAAAGTATGTTTCGTAAAATTTCATTTGAATGCACAGCTAAATGACTTGGGATTTTCTAAAGATGGATCCGGTTTAGGAAAAAATAGAAAACTGAATTTTAATAGTGTTTGATATACAATTATAATGGATGACTTGAAATTAGGAGTTCAATGATGGTTTTTAGACTATTTATGTTGAAAATGTCATTTTACGCGAAGTGATGTTATGTATGTGTTCAAAATAATGGTTAAAGGAGACTTTATGACAAGTAGGAAATCTTGTAGAATGTTATTAAGAATGATACAAGGTCTCTTATAAGAGGATGATATATATTTTAGCGGTAAGTTTACCTTAAAACCCTAAATAAGTGACCTTTTCGGTATTCAAGTTTATAGACTCAATTAGGGTTTCAACAAGTTGGGAACTAAGTAAAGAATCATATTATCCAATGTATGAGTGTATTTGAAAGAGATTCAGAAATTTTGGTTTAGTTTTGGTGAAAAAAATATCAAAGTTTAGAAACTAGTACTTTCGGTATACTGAAATTTCGGTATAAGCAAGTACACCTAGGTTAGTAAGTCAAATGGGTGGCAATGACTTTGCTTTTATTTAGGATTATGTGTGAGTGTTGTATACACAAAATGGCTAATGTATAGGCTGTAAAAAAGGGACACTAATAAATTTAAAAAGGAAATAAGAAAGTAGGTGAGCTCAATTCAGCCCTTTTTCTCTAAATTCGACCATCATCTTAAGAGAAACTCCATTTTCAGCTAACTTTCAAGAAGATAATTCCATCTCCAAGTGTTTTGATCAAGGTTTGAGTGGTGATAGGAGAGGAAAAACCAAAACTAGTCAAGGTAAGCTTGATTATGAAGATTTGAGTTTCAATCTTTCAAGACATGGAATAACCTTCAATCTGATTCTTTTGGACAATTCTAGGGTTTATTTTGGATGCTTAAAAAGTCCATACGCCTTGGTTTCATCCTTTTGAAGTGGAAAAAGTGGAATTGGAGGTGAAGAATTCAAGTTGTTCCACTAAGGTGAGAATTTATGAACTATTTTAAAGTTTCTTTCTTTGGTTGTATAAACAAAATTTGGGACATGTATAAGCATAGTTTTAATGCTATTCAGGGTTAAGAATCATAGAAAAATGATCTAATAAAAAGGGATTTGGTTATCGGAATGAAAAGTTTTAGAATTATGTGAATTTTAGATAATTTGGGTTTCATTGTGATCTTATGGATACCCTAGACTCTTGGTTTTGTTTGTAGGTTGTTTCGATGAATTTTAAGCTTTGGGGAATATTAAAAATTAAGGGGAAATGCTGCCCAAATTGTTAGAAAAAGTTTCAAAACATTTAGAACCCAAAAGCCCACTTTTACCTTTAAAACTAACTAGTTTTGTCATGTTGCAAATGTTCATATTTTTTTGATTCTTTAAGGGACTTTTGGAATTAAGCTTTGTATTACGGCCCCCACATTATATGAATTTATGAGTCTTACTAAAATTGTTATTCTTGGAGATATTTTTATGTGCTAAGTTCTTTACTTTTATTAGGAAATACATGGAAGTGTTAAGGAATTCAAATGTAGGATATTGAGTTCTAGTTTTCCCCACTTTTCATCTTATTTAATATGGTTGTAACTATATGGTTAGAAAGGACATGTTTGTGGAGACATAGTCTTTCTTTGTTTAAGATTGATTTTTAACTTGAAATGTGCCCTTTAACACTTAAGTAACTAGCATATGTTTATTGGTTTATTAATGAAATATAAACACCTATTTTCAAAAAGATTGGATACTGGATCTGAAGAGGAAAATCCTGACACTAATTTTTACATTACTCCATAATACAAGATAAATAGAATTTCACCTGCATCACCATAAATATTGTACATGGTTGTATATATGGTTATGGTTTATGGAACATAAGTAACATAGGCATGTTTTGATTTTGAGCATTATGTAAGCATGCATTATATGTTAAAGACATTGCACCCAAAATGTTATTTAAAAGTTGAAGCATATAAGAAGTTTTATGAGGTTTTATGGCTTACTTGTGATGGGATGGTATATTTAATTGAGTTAGTCTCAATGGAGGTTGCTCCACTATATTGTCTCGATGGAGGCATACAGTTTTGTTATGTTCTCTCAATGGAGACCTATGGAACTTATTGTTATCTCGATCGAGATTGTCTCAACGGGGACTTGCAGTGTGGGAAACCACACGATGGCATTTATGGTCCAAAGGAATTGACGGAAGAAAACCTACCTGTTATAGGAAGCCCTAAAGTAGAATCATGTGCACATTGTGTTTTATGCAAATCGGGTACAATGTAAGTTTTCAAAGAAAATACAAGCTTAACTTATATGGGATCATTCATGGCATAGTCATTCATGTTACATATTAATTCTACTTACTGGGTATAAGCTCACTTTGTTATGGTGATACAGATAGTGACAATTCCCAGCATTAGCAATAGGATGCTAGGTAGCTGGTTGGCGCTCTCCTTTGAACCTGTGGACTTATGTATGTAGACAAAGTTGACCTATTTTAGGACTTTTCACTACTGCTTCCTTTTGAATGCCTTTAGAGGTTGTAATTATGGTAGGACTAATTCCATTTTGAGATATGTATTATATTGTGTATATAACATCAAGCAGTTTAAGTTTGAAAAGTAAAGTTATACTCTAGTTACATAAAGAGTTTCAAAGGTTCCAATTTTCTCATATTTTTATATTAACCTTATGTGCTTAATATTATAATTGTAAATAATTAAGATTAATAACACTTAATATAAGTATGTCATATATTTTAAAGTTATATTAGATGAGTGTTACAGCTGTGGTATCAGAGTAAGATCTTTTTTGTAGACTGCCCATATACAAAAGCCATAGAGTGAGGATACACAGCTAACTAGTAAGTTTAAGTCTCTAAAATGCATTACTATGTGATGTACTTTATGTGCCTAATTGTGCTTGTGTTGGCCACTATGATAATTATATGTGAGAGAAAGAACAAATTGTATTATAGGAATATATGGTTTGGATGAGACGTCAGGGTGGTATTACCACAGAAGGAAATATTTCTAGAGAGCGAGATGATAGAGATATCCATCTTGATAGACTTCTGATTTAATGGAGAGATTTTTGGAACAACAAGTCAAACAACAAGCTAAGAAAGCTCCTCCACCTCCACCTTCACCTCCACCTCCACCACCATCGCCGCCACCACCACCACCAGTTAGAAAAGAAGTTATAGATGTTGTTACCGAACAATTCTTGAAGTACAAACCACCAGTATTTAAGGGTCATATGGACCCTAAAATTGCTAAGAATTGGATGTTGGACATGTAGTACACATCACAAATTTAAAATTTTAATACCCGAGTATTTTTCAAACCATAAGTTTGACACGCTATATGCATAAATTAACTAGATCTTACTAACCATGTTTGCTGAAGAACTCCTGCAATCGACGAAGAGAAAGGCGTTCTAGAAAAGCCTTAACCAACCGGTCTCCTTTGCTATTCTCTATCTATGATCGAAAAGAGTATGGGCGAGTAAAATTTTAATACCAGGTTATTTTTCCAACCACAAGTTTGACATGCTATATACATAAATTAACTAGATCTTACTCACCTTGTTTGCTGAAGAACTCTTGCAATCGATGAAGAGAAAGACGTTCTAAAAGAGCCTCAACCAACTAGTCTTTTTTGCTATTCTCTATCTATGATTGGAATGAGTGTGGGCGCACAACATACAGCTCTTCCCCGATGACTCTCCTTCCAACTAATTGAGAAATACCTAGAACCACAGTTCATGATTTGTGAACAATAGACTTTCAGGGGAGTTTCAGAAACTCACAGAATAGAGTATTCACTCTTGATCTCTCAACTAATCTGAATAGCTTATAAGTCTCACTCCTTATTTATAGAAGTTGGACTCAGGGGTTAGTCCTTAGCAGATAAGGCCTCAAAAATTTGAATCTGAACCAATATCTAGTAAAATCACATAAAAATGTGTGATCAGATTATCATTCGTCTACATGCCGAACTGGTAGATCGGCCTGCTGAACTCACTCCATCGACAGACTGAACCTGAAGACCGGCCTACAGGCCAAAAACTTATTAGAAATGATCCCTGCAAATCTTTTATTTTTCACCTGATATTCTTTGAATAAAGCCTTAGTTTTAATTCAAATAACCAAATAGAAAAGTTATCTGATTGAAACAACCATATCTAGATAATCTCTAGGAAAATAAATATTCTTGATAATTCAACAAGTTTATCTTAAATTAATTTTCACAAAATTAATTCAATCGATAAACAGACATGAATTATCTGATCCTATTGAATTTCATCCAATCAAATAATTTAACATAAGTCACCAATTTATTAGAAAAGCACGTTGTATAGTTACAAGATTTATTAAGAGCTAGCAAAGGAGACTTGATGGACCTATATAGTTTAAACTCTTAATAATTATGAAACCCAATATCCCGGATATACATTTCATAATTATCAACTCTAACGCCACTCCACTAAAAGCTTAGAGCTGCACTCTCGAATTATATAGAATTACGATGCCCAAATAGCTAAGTCTCCATGACATGTCATAATGTATTATATTCCCATAGGATATCCATAATTGGCGCAAGGATAATTTATGTCTTACCTTCCTTACTATTTTTCTCTTACGTACCAATATCTCACCATCGAAAAACTTACCATCCAAAGATAGTATACCATTCGGTTACACCTATGTGTCCAAATGGTTGAGTGCTTTAGTCTTCTAATTATATGATAATGCATATAGAAGGATAGCATCGACTCCCAAAGAGGAGCTATGGATTTTGCATCTATGAATATCAAGTCACACTATCAAGAGTCATGTCTCCAATGTATTGGTATGTGTATCATCATTAAATATGGATGTCACCCTTTGGTACATCAAAAGACATAAGTCAAGACAACAGGCCCACTATTTATCTCAAGATTAAGATACGACGCATATGATTGTTTAAAGTGAATTGATTTGCCAAGAAAGAATTATTAATCTAAATCAATTACACTTTATGTCCTGATCTAATGCATCATTAGCTATGAAAATGCATCAATGTTTCTATTCGTGGAGTCTACTTTCGATGGCCAAGACAAACCATCTCCTGAGCATATATCTTCGAGTCCTTCTCAGGTACTTGAAAATATGCTTGACCACGATCTAGTAGTTCAGTCATGGATCCGACTAAAATTGACTTACTATCCCAACTGCATAACTAATATCTGGTCCTGTGCAAAGTATGACATACATAAGACTACCCACTGCTGAAGCATATGGTACATTTTTTATGTATTCTCTTTCTTCATCAAACTTTGGTGAGTCTTTCTTAGAAAGAGTAATTTTAGACCTAGATGGTTGCCCATCTTTCTTGGAATCCTACATTGCTTACCTTTTGAGATTTTTATCTATGTAGTTTGCTTGGGACAAAGCTAGCATTTTGTTTTCCTATCCTAAAAAATCTAGATACTGAAAACAAAATTAGCTTCTCCCAAGTCTTTCATGTCAAACTGCTTGGTCAACCATAATTTAACAGTTGACAATGCCCTAATATCATTGCCAATTAGCAGAATGTCATCTATATAGAGCAATAAAAAAACCGCATTCCCATCCTTAATGTGTTTGTAAACACCTGGTTTGTCTATATTTTGTGCGAACCCATAAGTCTTGATAACTTGATCAAATCTTATGTTCCAAGAACGGGAAGCCTACTTAAGTCCATAAATTGACTTTAGTAGCTTACAAATCTTACTCTCTTGACCCTTAGCCTTGAACCTGTTTGGCTATTCCATATAAATGGACTCATCAAAAATAGCCATTTAGAAAGGCCATCTTGACATCCAGCTGTCAAATCTCGTGGTCAAGAATGACAACTACGGGCAAGAAAATGCGGATGGACTTAAACATGGCTACAGGTGAAAAAGTTTCCTCGTAATTGATTTCTTCCTTTTGTGTGTATCCCTTGTTGCAGATATGGAGCCAAATCAAGTAGACAACCCAGCAAAAGGAAGGAAAAGGGAGAAAATCACGTCCTCGAAGGCAGGGAGCAAGCGCCGCGGCTCTGGCAGAAGAGCGCCGCGGCGCTGGGGCGAAGGCGCCTAGGCGCCAGGTGAAGAGCGCCTAGGCGCTATGTGGAGAGCGCCTAGGCGCCAGGTGAATTGCGCCTAGGCGCAATGTGGCAAGCGCCTAGGCGCCAAGGGCTTTAAGCCTAGGCATCGTGAGGATGGCGCCTAGGCGCCAGGTGAAGAGCGCCTAGGCGCCGCAGGGGAGCGCCGCAGCGCTCGTTTCGAGCGCCGCGGCGCTGACGCGCTGTGCTGCGCGATGTGTTTTGAATCAAAGTCGAATTCAAAGGTCCCAAAAACGGGAAACCACTAGGGTTTCCCATTAGGTGCTATTTTCTCCTCCTTTGGTTATAAATAGACACAAGATGGCTAGGGTTGTGTGTGTGAAAACTGTGTGTGAAAAGTGTGTGAATTGTGAGAGGCATAATTCTTGAGAGCTTCATCCTTGAGAGAGAAAAAAATTCCCATTGGGTGTTAGATAGAAGAGAGTTTTGGTAAGCACAGTTTGTGAGTGTGTGAGAAACTGCTCTTGTAATCTGTAATCTCCTTCATCATAGTGGAATCTGCAAGCGGCAGAAACAGGACGTAGTCTCAATTTTGGACGAACCTGTATAAAAATTTGGTGTCTCTTTTTTCTTCTTTTCTCCTATTTATTTTCTGCAATTGTTCGTTCTTGCGATCCTTGGAATTAGGAGTCGCCTAATTCCCCAACAACTGGTATCAGAGAGGAGGTTTTGATCAAGAACGATGACAGGAGAAGAAGGTATGGCAGCCGGCATCACCAAATTTGATGGTTCAGATTTTTCCTACTGGAGGATGCAAGTTGAGGACTACCTATACAGCAGGAAACTGCACTTGCCCTTGGGTAATAAGCCCGAAGGCATGAAGGATGAGGAGTGGAGTCTCCTTGATAGACAGGTACTCGGTGTGATCCGTTTGACTTTGTCAAAGAACGTTGCCCACAACGTTGCGAAGGAGACCACTACAGCAGGGATGATGAAGGCTCTGTCAGAGATGTATGAGAAGCCCTCAGCCAATAACAAGGTACATCTCATGAAGAAGCTCTTTAATTTAAAGATGTCTGAAGGTGCCTCGGTGGTAGAGCACCTGAACAGTTTCAACACCGTCCTAAACCAATTGGTCTCGGTAGAGATTAAATTCGATGATGAGATCAATGCTCTAATCCTCTTGGCCTCGTTACCGAATAGTTGGGAACCCATGAGGGTGGCCATTACAAATTCGCTTGGGAATGCCAAATTAAAGTTTGTTGATGTCAGAAACTCTATTCTGGCGGAAGAAGTTCGCAGGAAGGACTCAGGAGAAGCCTCTTCATCGAACTCGGCCCTTAATGTTGATAATAGGGGCAGGAAACTTGACAGGCAATCCAACAGAGATAATGGCAGGAGAGGCAAGTCGAGGAATGGGAGAAACAAGTCAAGGAACGGTAGGACCATGGAGTGTTGGAACTGTGGGAAGACGGGCCACTTGAAAAAGAACTGCAGGGCTCCAAGGAAGAACGAAGACAAGACCAATGACGAAGCTAATGCCGCCACTGAAGAGCAACGGGATGCCTTAATCTTGTCTGTCGACAGTTCTTTTGATTCGTGGGTGATAGACTCAGGAGCATCATTCCACACCACAGCACACCGTCATGTCCTGGAGAACTACGTTGCTGGAAATCATGGTAAGGTTTATCTCGCTGATGGAGAACCTTTGGATATAGTTGGCATTGGAGATGTCAGTTTAAAAATGCCTAATGGGTCGGTATGGAAGATTCATAAGGTGAGACATGTTCCTAAATTAATGCGCAACTTGATTTCGGTGGGGCAACTAGATGATGATGGACATAGAGTAACCTTCAATTGTGGAGGTTGGAAAGTCACGAAAGGAGCGATGGTTATTGCTCGGGGACGCAAGGCTGGAACTCTCTACATGAACTCTAGTTGCAGAGATACCCTAGCAGTTGCTGATTCTGCTGCCAATACTGAGCTATGGCATTATAGGCTCGGTCACATGAGTGAGAAGGGTATGAAGGTGCTTCACTGCAAAGGAAAACTGCCGGGTTTGAAAACTGTTGATCACAGTTTGTGTGAAGCCTGCATCTTTGGTAAACAGAAGAGAGTGAGTTTCTCAAAGATGGGTAGAGAGCCTAAGTCCAGGAGATTGGAGCTTGTTCACACTGATGTGTGGGGGCCTGCGCCGGTGACTTCCCTTGGTGGCGCTAACTATTATGTGACGTTCATTGATGACTCAAGCAGGAAGGTATGGGTTTACTTTCTGAAAAACAAATCTGATGTGTTCGATGCTTTCAAGAGATGGAAAGCCATGGTGGAGAACGAGACAGATTTGAAGGTGAAGTGCTTGCAGTCTGACAATGGGGGAGAGTACCTAGGTGAAGATTTCAGGCGGTACTGTGCTGAGAATGGGATAAAGATGAGGAAGACCATTCCAGGGAAACCACAACAGAATGGGGTAGCTGAGAGGATGAACAGGACTTTAAACGAGCGTGCTAGGAGCATGAGGTTGCATGCAGGGCTGCCAAAGATGTTTTGGGCTGAGGCGATTAACACAGCCGCTCATCTGATCAACAGAAGTCCATCCACACCGCTGAAGTTCAAGCTACCGGAAGAAGTCTGGAGCCATAAACAGGTGGATCTCTCTTACTTGAGAGTGTTTGGTTGTGTTTCCTATGCACACATTGATTCTGCTGCTAGAAGTAAACTGGATGCCAAGTCAAAGAAGTGCTTTCTAGTTGGCTATGGCGGACTTGAGTTTGGTTATCGTCTCTGGGATGACCAAAGCCGGAAGATTATCAGGAGCAAGGATGTGATCTTCAACGAAGGTGTTCTGTACAAGGACAGAGACAACACGGACTCCAGGGGTTCAGGTTCTGAAGATAAGAAGCCTGAGGTGATTCCATTGAAGGATCTGCCTGAAGTGGAGGTGCAAAATCCAGAGGTTGAAGACCAGGAAAACATAGCTCCAGAAGAAAACCAGAGGACTCCTGCCACACCAGTCAGGAGGTCTAGCAGGACAATCAGACCGCCGCAGAGATACTCCCCAACTCTGCATTACATCTTGTTGACCGACAAAGGTAAGCCAGAGAGCTTTGATGAAGCCGTGGAGGCTGGAGATTCGGTCAAGTGGGAGTTAGCCATGAGGGACGAGTTGGATCGGACATGGCAACTGGCAAAGTTACCACAGGGTAAAAAGTCCTTGCACAACAAAAGGGTATACCGGGTAAAAAATAAAAGTGCTGGCAGCAAACGGTATAAGGCAAGGTGGGTGGTAAAAGGATCCAGAGATATGCTCACCAAGATGGATCCGATTGGGAAACTGAAGTTGTGCGCAACTTCAGTTGGACTTCTCCAAGAGGCGTGAGAAGTCGTTGCCGCTGCAGTGGGAGACATGGTGATTGATTAGTCTCCAAGTGGGAGATTGTTGCAGATATGGAGCCAAATCAAGTAGACAACCCAGCAAAAGGAAGGAAAAGGGAGAAAATCACGTCCTCGAAGGCAGGGAGCAAGCGCCGCGGCTCTGGCAGAAGAGCGCCGCGGCGCTGGGGCGAAGGCGCCTAGGCGCCAGGTGAAGAGCGCCTAGGCGCTATGTGGAGAGCGCCTAGGCGCCAGGTGAATTGCGCCTAGGCGCAATGTGGCAAGCGCCTAGGCGCCAAGGGCTTTAAGCCTAGGCATCGTGAGGATGGCGCCTAGGCGCCAGGTGAAGAGCGCCTAGGCGCCGCAGGGGAGCGCCGCAGCGCTCGTTTCGAGCGCCGCGGCGCTGACGCGCTGTGCTGCGCGATGTGTTTTGAATCAAAGTCAAATTCAAAGGTCCCAAAAACGGGAAACCACTAGGGTTTCCCATTAGGTGCTATTTTCTCCTCCTTTGGTTATAAATAGACACAAGATGGCTAGGGTTGTGTGTGTGAAAACTGTGTGTGAAAAGTGTGTGAATTGTGAGAGGCATAATTCTTGAGAGCTTCATCCTTGAGAGAGAAAAAAATTCCCATTGGGTGTTAGATAGAAGAGAGTTTTGGTAAGCACAGTTTGTGAGTGTGTGAGAAACTGCTCTTGTAATCTGTAATCTCCTTCATCATAGTGGAATCTGCAAGCGGCAGAAACAGGACGTAGTCTCAATTTTGGACGAACCTGTATAAAAATTTGGTGTCTCTTTTTTCTTCTTTTCTCCTATTTATTTTCTGCAATTGTTCGTTCTTGCGATCCTTGGAATTAGGAGTCGCCTAATTCCCCAACAACTGGTATCAGAGAGGAGGTTTTGATCAAGAACGATGACAGGAGAAGAAGGTATGGCAGCCGGCATCACCAAATTTGATGGTTCAGATTTTTCCTACTGGAGGATGCAAGTTGAGGACTACCTATACAGCAGGAAACTGCACTTGCCCTTGGGTAATAAGCCCGAAGGCATGAAGGATGAGGAGTGGAGTCTCCTTGATAGACAGGTACTCGGTGTGATCCGTTTGACTTTGTCAAAGAACGTTGCCCACAACGTTGCGAAGGAGACCACTACAGCAGGGATGATGAAGGCTCTGTCAGAGATGTATGAGAAGCCCTCAGCCAATAACAAGGTACATCTCATGAAGAAGCTCTTTAATTTAAAGATGTCTGAAGGTGCCTCGGTGGTAGAGCACCTGAACAGTTTCAACACCGTCCTAAACCAATTGGTCTCGGTAGAGATTAAATTCGATGATGAGATCAATGCTCTAATCCTCTTGGCCTCGTTACCGAATAGTTGGGAACCCATGAGGGTGGCCATTACAAATTCGCTTGGGAATGCCAAATTAAAGTTTGTTGATGTCAGAAACTCTATTCTGGCGGAAGAAGTTCGCAGGAAGGACTCAGGAGAAGCCTCTTCATCGAACTCGGCCCTTAATGTTGATAATAGGGGCAGGAAACTTGACAGGCAATCCAACAGAGATAATGGCAGGAGAGGCAAGTCGAGGAATGGGAGAAACAAGTCAAGGAACGGTAGGACCATGGAGTGTTGGAACTGTGGGAAGACGGGCCACTTGAAAAAGAACTGCAGGGCTCCAAGGAAGAACGAAGACAAGACCAATGACGAAGCTAATGCCGCCACTGAAGAGCAACAGGATGCCTTAATCTTGTCTGTCGACAGTTCTTTTGATTCGTGGGTGATAGACTCAGGAGCATCATTCCACACCACAGCACACCGTCATGTCCTGGAGAACTACGTTGCTGGAAATCATGGTAAGGTTTATCTCGCTGATGGAGAACCTTTGGATATAGTTGGCATTGGAGATGTCAGTTTAAAAATGCCTAATGGGTCGGTATGGAAGATTCATAAGGTGAGACATGTTCCTAAATTAATGCGCAACTTGATTTCGGTGGGGCAACTAGATGATGATGGACATAGAGTAACCTTCAATTGTGGAGGTTGGAAAGTCACGAAAGGAGCGATGGTTATTGCTCGGGGACGCAAGGCTGGAACTCTCTACATGAACTCTAGTTGCAGAGATACCCTAGCAGTTGCTGATTCTGCTGCCAATACTGAGCTATGGCATTATAGGCTCGGTCACATGAGTGAGAAGGGTATGAAGGTGCTTCACTGCAAAGGAAAACTGCCGGGTTTGAAAACTGTTGATCACAGTTTGTGTGAAGCCTGCATCTTTGGTAAACAGAAGAGAGTGAGTTTCTCAAAGATGGGTAGAGAGCCTAAGTCCAGGAGATTGGAGCTTGTTCACACTGATGTGTGGGGGCCTGCGCCGGTGACTTCCCTTGGTGGCGCTAACTATTATGTGACGTTCATTGATGACTCAAGCAGGAAGGTATGGGTTTACTTTCTGAAAAACAAATCTGATGTGTTCGATGCTTTCAAGAGATGGAAAGCCATGGTGGAGAACGAGACAGATTTGAAGGTGAAGTGCTTGCAGTCTGACAATGGGGGAGAGTACCTAGGTGAAGATTTCAGGCGGTACTGTGCTGAGAATGGGATAAAGATGAGGAAGACCATTCCAGGGAAACCACAACAGAATGGGGTAGCTGAGAGGATGAACAGGACTTTAAACGAGCGTGCTAGGAGCATGAGGTTGCATGCAGGGCTGCCAAAGATGTTTTGGGCTGAGGCGATTAACACAGCCGCTCATCTGATCAACAGAAGTCCATCCACACCGCTGAAGTTCAAGCTACCGGAAGAAGTCTGGAGCCATAAACAGGTGGATCTCTCTTACTTGAGAGTGTTTGGTTGTGTTTCCTATGCACACATTGATTCTGCTGCTAGAAGTAAACTGGATGCCAAGTCAAAGAAGTGCTTTCTAGTTGGCTATGGCGGACTTGAGTTTGGTTATCGTCTCTGGGATGACCAAAGCCGGAAGATTATCAGGAGCAAGGATGTGATCTTCAACGAAGGTGTTCTGTACAAGGACAGAGACAACACGGACTCCAGGGGTTCAGGTTCTGAAGATAAGAAGCCTGAGGTGATTCCATTGAAGGATCTGCCTGAAGTGGAGGTGCAAAATCCAGAGGTTGAAGACCAGGAAAACATAGCTCCAGAAGAAAACCAGAGGACTCCTGCCACACCAGTCAGGAGGTCTAGCAGGACAATCAGACCGCCGCAGAGATACTCCCCAACTCTGCATTACATCTTGTTGACCGACAAAGGTAAGCCAGAGAGCTTTGATGAAGCCGTGGAGGCTGGAGATTCGGTCAAGTGGGAGTTAGCCATGAGGGACGAGTTGGATCGGACATGGCAACTGGCAAAGTTACCACAGGGTAAAAAGTCCTTGCACAACAAAAGGGTATACCGGGTAAAAAATAAAAGTGCTGGCAGCAAACGGTATAAGGCAAGGTGGGTGGTAAAAGGATCCAGAGATATGCTCACCAAGATGGATCCGATTGGGAAACTGAAGTTGTGCGCAACTTCAGTTGGACTTCTCCAAGAGGCGTGAGAAGTCGTTGCCGCTGCAGTGGGAGACATGGTGATTGATTAGTCTCCAAGTGGGAGATTGTTGCAGATATGGAGCCAAATCAAGTAGACAACCCAGCAAAAGGAAGGAAAAGGGAGAAAATCACGTCCTCGAAGGCAGGGAGCAAGCGCCGCGGCTCTGACAGAAGAGCGCCGCGGCGCTGGGGCGAAGGCGCCTAGGCGCCAGGTGAAGAGCGCCTAGGCGCTATGTGGAGAGCGCCTAGGCGCCAGGTGAATTGCGCCTAGGCGCAATGTGGCAAGCGCCTAGGCGCCAAGGGCTTTAAGCCTAGGCATCGTGAGGATGGCGCCTAGGCGCCAGGTGAAGAGCGCCTAGGCGCCGCAGGGGAGCGCCGCAGCGCTCGTTTCGAGCGCCGCGGCGCTGACGCGCTGTGCTGCGCGATGTGTTTTGAATCAAAGTCGAATTCAAAGGTCCCAAAAACGGGAAACCACTAGGGTTTCCCATTAGGTGCTATTTTCTCCTCCTTTGGTTATAAATAGACACAAGATGGCTAGGGTTGTGTGTGTGAAAACTGTGTGTGAAAAGTGTGTGAATTGTGAGAGGCATAATTCTTGAGAGCTTCATCCTTGAGAGAGAAAAAAATTCCCATTGGGTGTTAGATAGAAGAGAGTTTTGGTAAGCACAGTTTGTGAGTGTGTGAGAAACTGCTCTTGTAATCTGTAATCTCCTTCATCATAGTGGAATCTGCAAGCGGCAGAAACAGGACGTAGTCTCAATTTTGGACGAACCTGTATAAAAATTTGGTGTCTCTTTTTTCTTCTTTTCTCCTATTTATTTTCTGCAATTGTTCGTTCTTGCGATCCTTGGAATTAGGAGTCGCCTAATTCCCCAACATCCCTTAGCTACAAGTCTAGCCTTATAGGTTTCTACTTTTCTATCTAGTCCTTTCTTTCTCTTATAGATCCACTTACATCTTATGGGTTTTACCCCTTTGGGAAGATCCACAAGCTACCAAAGTCGATTAGTTTTCATAGACTTTATCTCTGTGTTCATAGCCTCTGTCTAGAGTTTCAAATTAACATCCTCCATAGCCTCTTCATAAGTGTAAGGATTTCTATCATGTTCAACCAGTTCAGCCAAGAAGGCTTCATCATTGAACATATACCTTTCGAGTTGGCACCCGATCCTTGCACTACACCGAAAACCCTTAGGTTATTGTTTGGGTTCAATTAGTTTTTCTACACTAGAATGGTTTTATTCGAAACCCCCAGAGTGATCGAATCACTTACCAACTCCTCAAGCATCATTTTGCTTCGAGGCTTAAAGTCGTCTATGTAACTTTCCTCAAAGAAAGTTGCATTAGTTGAAACCATGACTTTATTTTCCTTTGGGTTATAGAAATAACCCCCTTTAGTCCTTTTTGGATATCTTATAAACACACAAACTTTTGAACGTACTTCCAACTTATTTGCTTCCTTAAACAAGACATGAGTCGGACATCCTCATATGTGAATATGGTTCAAGGATGTCTTTTTCCCCATCCACAACTAGTGAGGAGTTTTAGGAACCAATTTTGAAGGCACGTTATTCGAAAGATAACATGCAGTTTGTAGTGCATATCCCCAAAAGGATAAAAGCAATGATGAATAACTCATCATGGACCTGACCTTATCCAACAAAGTCCTATTCCTTATCTCAGCTATGTCATTCTGCTGCGGAGTGCCCAACATAGTTAAATGGGATAGAATCCCATTCTGTAATAAGTGTCTCAAGAACTCATCAGAAAGGTATTCACCACCTCGATTAGATCGAAGTGCCTTTATGGGCTTACTCAATTGTTTTTCCACTTCAGCCCGAAACTTCCTAAATTTGTCATAAGTTTTGCTTTTGTGGTGCATTAGGTACACATAACCATACCTTGAGTAATCATCAATAAAAGTGAAGAAATACTCATACCCTTCTTATGCCTGGATGTTCATAAATCTGCAAACATCGCTATGCATAACTTCTAGAACCCTTTCGACGCTATTGCCCTTAGACCCAAATGGTCATTTGGTCATTTTACCCTCCAAACAAGATTCATATTGTGGTATAGATTTCGCCTTTAAGTGAAGCTCAGTGCACGATATCTTCCTAACACTATGTTTGGTAGGAGGAGAAAATAAGAGGAGAAAAAATTGTAAAGAATGAAAAATTAACAGTTTTCCCTTCAGTTGTTAAATATGATAAAAAAGGAAAAAAAATGATTTTATCTTCACTTGCTAAGTATTATAAATGAAATAAATATTAGAAAAATTATAATTATGACAATCTTATCGTATTTTTGTTTGGTAGTACTGGCCTTTCTTTTGGAGGTCAAAATTTTTTTAAAAAAATTATCTTTGAGTTTGAGAGTATAATTTATCAAAAAATGAAACATTGTTATGAAATTTGATCATTGGTGATGAGACAAGGAAAAATTGTAAAATTTGTTTGTGCAGTTGAGAAAGAGATGGATTAGGGATAGATGAGTTAAGAGAGAGTTGTGGAGTTGGATCTTGAGAGAGAAAGAGAGACAGAGAGCATGAGGGAGTTGTAAAACCAAAATTGCCCTTTCACGCGTGCCTCACATATTCAATTCCGTTTTCTATTTAACATTTGTTTATCAAATGTGCCTAGTTGCAACAAACATGCAAGCTTAGGGGTAAGTTGCTAAAATTAAAAGTTTAGGGGTAAATTGCTAAAGCTTGATAAGTTCAGGGCGCAATTGTGCTAAAAAAACTTAAAATGAAATAAATTGAAAAATGTGCATGGCCTAACGCAACACTCTTTCTTTTTTTTTTTTTTTTTTGGAATTTGGAATGTGAGAATTGACCTCTATACCACGTGGTAGAATTAGATATAGAACTACCCACTTTTAAGCTATGTTTGCAACCACCTCACTATTTTAGTTTTGTGTTATTATTTTAGAATTATGTCCCTCTATGGTATTGTAAAAGGAGGCAAATCAAATCTAGAAAAATGAATCTCTTGCCTTGACGTGAAACAAAATGGGTCAAATTGGCTCGGCTTCTAAAAGGAAGTGAGCCAGATGGGGTCGACCCATCTTGGAAAAAACAAATTACGGCTCAAGAGAATCATCAAACAACGCATCTAACGTTTTTTTTATTTAAATCAAATAGTATACACAAAATCACCCCCCTCTCTCGAACTACTTCACTTATGTTACTTTACCCCTCGACTTTTAAAATATACTATTTAATCTCCTCAAACTTTGTCCTCTTAACAATTACTCCCCTCCCATCCAACTCTATTAGTTTTTGCACCTTTTTTTATGGAATATTTTTATATCCCCCCACCAAAAAAAAAACTATGTCGCTTATTTTATTTTGCCTCTCAACTTTTAAAAGGTGTCACTGTTGGAAAAACGTGAACGCAATGGAATTATAAAAATTTTAAATCAGCCTTTTTCTAAATAACAAGTTAGACATATTATGTATATAAAGTAGTTAAGATCTTACGTATCTTTTAGAATTGAAACCGCATTTCTAATAAGAAAAATTTCTACAGAACTACTACTAAGAATTGTGTCTGAAAGAGCTTCAACCAACTATCTAATTAGTTTACTACAAAAATTTTTAAAGCTTGACATTTATTATAATTAGTTTTAAAAAAGTGACATTTCCCACAATTTTCGAACGTTTGATTGTATATTATGTTCCATCTAATTTTTAGCCTATAAAAAGTGATTGGTTAAGTTAATTAAATTATTGGGCTTTTGATATATCTCTTAAGTTGTATGGGCTTTGTAACGTGTAGAGACCATGTATTTTATTTTAGAGAAAATAATATGTTATGTCACACTTTTAAAAATTGTATTTATTCATGTTATATTTAGAAAAATGTATAACACACTATCATTCATATTACATGTTAAGTTGTGTCACAAATAAACATATGTGGCATTTGTAAAAAGTAAATCTTAAAAGATAGCATTATGAAAATTTTCTTTTATTTTATTATTTATAATGGGCCAATAAATAAAATAAAATTACATTACAATATAAATAGGTTATGGTCTCTAGTCTAAACTTAACTTATTGCTATTTTATATGTATCCCATCACTGAGTAAATTAAGGTTTTCTCTGCAATACAATATTTCAGATGTGGAAGATAACCTTGCTTCTCAATGGATTTAAGTATGTCCTCCTAACAAATTTCTTGATGATTTAACATATGATTCTTGTATGGTGAATAAATTAATTATCACCTTCATTTCAATTTTCTAACATCCTCCCTATTTTATGTCAACGTAAGGTATTTGGTAAAGTTAGTTAGAATTAACTTTTTGGTTTAGGGATTTCTCTGCAATACAATATTTCAGATGTCGAAGATAACCTTGCTTCTCAATGGATTTAAGTATGTCCTCCTAACAAATTTCTTGATGATTTAACATATGATTCTAGTTTGGTGAATAAATTAATTGTCACCTTCATTTCAATTTTCTAACATCCTCCCTATTTTATGTCAACGTAAGGTGTTTAGTAAAGTTAGTTAGAATCAACTTTTTGATTCAAAACACGATAGCATGTGTTAGCTAACTATAGCGATATTTTGCCTATAGTATGTAAGAGCTTTATACTATACTCTACCAAAACAATTGGTTCTAACCAACTTTACCGAACACCCAAAAAGATAAAATTATACTATTAAAGTCCGTCCTTATGGATATTGGAAAAGGTCTTTCTCTCTCTATTTTTTATTCCTGCCCAAAAGAATTCTGGAAAAGATTATAGAAAAGGAACGGCTACAAATTTTACTGCGGAGACCTCAGATGACGGAACCAAATGTCAAGTTTCAATACTTATTTTTGTTCCCTTTCAACAATTAATCGAACGCTAATTATAGCCTTATTTGCATCAGGATATGCTGCTAGCGTTCAAATGATCAACGAAAATATGAGGATTAACATAGAACTCCAAAAGAAAAAAAAAAAAAAACCAAAAATAGGTTTGTGTTTGCTTTTTTCTCAAGCGTATGGTGCAGGAATATTGTGGTCGAAGTTTATCAAATTCCTCTTCTCTGTGTTCACATACACGACAATTCTCTTTTGGTTTGCATTTCTTTCTAGCCTTTTAACGTGAATTTGAACTAACAAACTTAAAAAGGGGTGGTACTAGATTCCGACGTTTATTTTGCTTTGCGTTAGTAATTTCCTTATCTTGCTCTCTGATAGAAATTTCCTCCTCTTGCTTTGCCACTTTTTCTATCGAGTATTCATGAATATTGAACAAAGCTACCAATGTGCTATGAAGCAGATTATGCCATGGTAAGCTGATTTGCGTCATGTCATGCACTAATTTGACCGGTACTTAAGGGGGCATTTGGTATAGGGTTTTAGACACATGGGAATGGAATGTTTTAAGATACTTATGTTTTGTATCAATTTTGGGTTTTTTTAAAACCCAGGAATATTAAACCCATAATAATCAAATTACCCAAATTTAAGGTACTGTGAAAACCTCAAAAAACATGGGTTTCATATTCCCTTTCATCTAAATACCTCCTCTATCTCTCCCATGAACACAAAGCCGCCTGTCTGTAGCACTAGTTCTCTGCTCCTCTTAGCTTCCAAGGTTCGTCGACATCATCACCGTCGACATTCGGCAGCCACACCTCTTCTCTATGTCGCCAGAACAACACAGGTGGGAATCTTTCATCCTCTCTTTCTTTTCATTTGATTTTTTTTTTGTTTTTTTTCCTCCTTTTATCTTGTCGTTTTCTTCTTTGATTTCTTCCTTCCATGAATCTATGATGTTTGAAACTTAAATTAACTTAATTTTGTTGAAAGGGTTTAATTGAAGCCCTAGATTTGTGATAATTTTTGACTTTGTTTTGTGGTGTTTCATGAAATTTGTTTGAAAATGGGGTTTCTCCAATAGGTTGTTGTCTTAGTTTTATGAAATCTACTCATTGAAAGAAATTTTGGTCTTGTGATGATATCTGCCTTAATTTATGAAATCTGCCTTAGTTTTTTGGTCGAATTAAATCTATAATGATAGTTTTCTTATTTTATTTTATTTCTACAATTTTTTTCTCCTTTCACTGAAACCATCATCTATTGGATTCTCTTTAATTCAACCATCAGCTTGAAATGGAGCCAAGTAACCTCAATGGAGCACCCACCTTACATCATTCTAAATTTAACTTATTTACTTTTTGGATTAGTTAATTAGTTTTGATTAAGATGTGATATTAGCCAAATTTGGGTTTGAATTAATTAGTCTATAAATTTGGCCTCTATGGACTCATTGAAAAATAAAGCTTAATAATCCCAAAAGTTCATGATTGAAAACATAGAACTTAGATTATTGAAAATACGCTTATTAAGGAAGTGAAATTATAGTGATTATGACTTAACTAAATCTGTTTTTTTTATTTTTTCAAAATTGGCGAAATGTCATCCCCTTTGGTTCATATTCTATACATATCTTTGTGCTTGCTTAGGCTCTATTTTGGAACCAATATATTAGTAATAAGGAAAAATGGAAATTCAAATTTAGCTCAGGAATTAATAGTGTGACATGGTTATTTGATTTTAATAGAACTCTTCTTAAATTTTTTGGAATTTCTAGTATTTGAGGTGATCTATGTAGATTGTCCTTGTAACACCTGCCAATTTTCATGTAATGGATTATGTCATATTAGTGACGACGTTAAGTATTTTTTTTCCTTATTATTATTACTGACTATTTTATTTTAAGTGTTATGACAGGTGATGATTGTGTGAAATTGATGTGCTCAAGTGTTCATGTTATTTATGATGTATGCTAATTTTAATGTTTTATTAAACTTTTGTGTGTAAGGTAGTTCGGTAGGCCAAACCTTCAAGTTCGTCATGCTGAAATGGCCTTCATGGATCGACAGGCCGATGGAATATTATCGGCAAGCCAGACTTCACGGAATCGGCAGACCAAAGTGTGACATCGATAGGCCAATGATAGCTGACAAGTAGTCAGCAGAAGTCTCCTAAAATTGTGATGATGATGATTGGATGTGATTGGATAATGATTGTTGATTGATTGGTATATTTTGGATTAATTTCCTTATTTAAGGAAATAAAATATTTGACTTTGGATTGATTGGGTTTAATTGATAGGGTTTCTTATTTTTAAAAGTTGAAATATAGTAAGTGGAACTTAATTTGTTGACCTTCCCCCTATTTCTCTCCATTCCCACGTGAGTGCCCCGAGTTTAGTTAGAATATTTCTGATATTTTAGAAAAGGATAACTTCCCCTTTTATGCCATTTTCATTTTCACAATAATTCCATTTTTTCTCTCTCTCAGAAATATTCTCTTAGACTATTTTCTTTTCTTCTTCCTTCTTTAAGTTCTCGTCTTTTCTTTTCTCTTAATTTCGATTGCAAATGTTTGAATGAAAATTTGAGTTTTATCTTGGGTGAATTCGAAGGAAGCTTGAGAAGAGATTTTGAGGTAAGAGTCTTGCTCTTGGTATTTATGAAATTTTGAATACCTTATAATGCGACTGCTATATCTTTCTCTACAAAGTTCATTTTCCTCTGAAATTTTAATATGATGTTCATATATGTGTTATGTGATTTTCCTCCAAGTTTCACACTATTTTGATTTTTCTACATTAAGATACGAATTTTCTTTTCTCTGCCACTCACAGTAAAATGTTGTTGTTTGATTATGTTGCACAAAAACGTGGTTTTAGTTTAAGTGGCTAATGTGCTTTGATATTTACAAAATTTGGCAAATATGTTCCTGTATATGTTAAGTTATGAACTAGAAAGTTTGGTGATGATTCGATGAAAATTTTTTGTGTTATTAAATTTTCATTAAGACGAGGTTTAGAAACTGCTCTAACAGTGAAATTGTTGGACTTTTTGTTGTGTGATGATTTTTGTATGATTAAGTGATTATTTTGGTGATGAGAATTTTTGTGGTACTTTAATGAATGATAATATGTTGTTATGTAAATCTTAGGGGTCATAGTAATTTTATTTTAAATATTGGAATATGAAAAATGTATGCAACTCGCTGCCTGTATGTTGAAGGATATTTTTGTTCACATCTTTCACTGTATGTTTTGGATTATATGAAATTTATTTAGAGGTGATTTTTGGATATGTTGAGGTTCTTAGTATCTATTACATGCAGGATTTTTGTGGTAATATTTTAGGATGTGGGTAATTTATTTTATGAATGTAAATATGGACTGCTCACTGTTTTGCTATTGCTGGTAGATTTTATGTGTATGATGTATGACTTTTTTTTAGATATTACATGGAATTCTTATGACCAATGAAAAATCATGAAAATATGTTTATGTATTTATTTTGTGCCTACCAAGTGTGGTGCTCAAATTGTGTGTGAATGTTAAGATTTTGAGCTATGAATTCTTGGAGGTCAGAAATTGTTTGTGTTGGTAGTTTTGTTTTAATGATTTATGGTTAATGTTATGATGGATGATTAATTCTTTGAATTAATTGTTAATTGTTATTTTAAATGAATATATGATATGAACACACTAAGGGCAAGCACATCAAGACCGCGGCGAGGTCACCAACAAAAATTAAGGTTAAGTAAGCTACACAAGAAAGTACATTCTCACATGTAACATGATATATTATAAAGGTTTGAAATTATGTTCATGATGATTTTATGATGATTTCATTTAAATATTACTTATGAAAGATTTTTATGATCAAAAAGTTATGCATAAATGATGATGACGTATTTCAAAGCATGAAAGTTTAAATATGTATATATATATGTATCACTTGAATAAGTGTTGCACACCAATATTATGTTATGATATATTATGATGCCATGTTTGGTTTAGGATTAGCTACCCTTCTTCTCTCATGACGGCGCCCCTACAATGATGATTATGGTGCAACACTTAGGCCCTTAAGATAAATGAATAAAGTTTTAATATGGACAATGCATGAAAGATATGTTCCTTATGAAATTGTGCTTAGTGCACTATTATGATGATGATGTTGATGATGTTCATAAAAAGTTTTAAGTTGTGAGGTATAAATGTACTTACTAAGCATTAGCTTATTCAGTTTTATATCATGTTGCAGATAAGGGTAAGAAGCTTATGGATTAGGCGGAGGGCATGTAAAGGCGTGTGAGCTAAGGACAATGAATTATAAACGAAAGAACACCAAAGAAGGAAGTTTTAAAGATATAAACTATGTGTTATAATTTGAACATGTTTATTTGATAAGTTTTAAAGAATTTATGAACTAAGTTTTATTATTTTATCTTATGTCTTTTTAAGTGTATTTGTCTTCCGCATATTGAAGTATTGGAACTCGTCTTAAATTAACTTGGCCTTCAGAACTCAGCAAGTTTTAAAAACCCGGTTGTAAAGCCTCGGGCGGCCTGCCGATGGATAAATTCTGGCCTGTCGATCAAGATCGGCCTATTGAAGTCTCAAGTTTAGCCTGCCGAACAGTGAGAGTAGATTTTTAAATGTTGTGACGTTTCATTTTAAATTATGATGTTATTCTTTGGAATATTTAGCTAACTAAAGAATGTTTATAATCATGCAATTTAATTTTAAAAAAATGTGTGCATGGATCTTGGGTTATGTTTTCAAATTATGTTTCATACAAATAGTTTAATTTATATAATGATAATAAGAATGAATGTAACGACATTTGTGGCGTTCGTAAGGGGGTGTTATAGTCCTCCTCTTTACTCAAAGCTCAAGTTGGATGGAAATGGTTTGTCCTTCTTTTTAACACAACTTACTTCAATATATGGAGTCATTACATAAGATGACAATATTGTTCATCTTTATGATATTTATCATCCTTACTAGTAGGCATACAAGTACAAATAGATTGGGTGAAACTTC
The DNA here is from genome assembly GCA_025403435.1 of Artocarpus heterophyllus. NCBI lineage: Eukaryota > Viridiplantae > Streptophyta > Magnoliopsida > Rosales > Moraceae > Artocarpus > Artocarpus heterophyllus. Next base: position 11,515,141 of record CM046339.1, read on the forward strand.
ATATCATAGGTATCATATATGTCATCTTAATTTTTACCGAATGATACATGCTAGTGATCGAGCATATAGCGAGAGTACTCAAATAGATAGAAGAACGTTTGCCATTTTATGTCATCATGTTAAAACTATTGGAGATCTAAAAGGAACCAAAAACATAGATGTGGAAGAAATAGTAGCTATATTTTTACATATTATATCTCATGATGTTAAAAATAAAATTAGGAGACACCAATTTGCATGTTCAGGAGAAACTGTTGGTAGACAGTTCAATGTTGTCTTAGATGCTTTGTTACATCTTCATGAGTTATTACTAAAAAAGCTAGAACCAATTCCTGATAATTCCACTGATGGAAGATGGGAATGGTTTAAGAATTGCTTAGGTGTACTAGATAGTACATATATTAAAGTCAATGTTCCTATTGAAGATAGGCCTAGATACTGAAGTAGAAAAAAATGTAATTGTCACCAATGCATTAGGAGTAGTCTCGCCAAATATGCAATTTATTAATGTCTTGCCTGGACGGGAAGGTTCAGCTGTTGACTCTAGAGTGCTACGAAATAGGCTAAAAGTTCTACAAGGTAATTGTATAATTTATTAATTATAGAGCTTTGTATTAAAAAAATATAATTACTTTTCACCATTTTATTATTTAATTTGTAGGACATTACTACTTATGTGATGCTGGATATCCCAACGATGAAGGCTTTTTAGCACCTTATAGAGGACAACGCCACCATTTAAATGGATGGACGGAAACTCCTACTACTCCTGTAGAATTTTTCAATATAAAACATTCTTCTACTAAGAATATAATAGAGAGGGCATTTGGATTATTGAAAGGATGATGGTCAATTCTTAGAGGTCAATCATATTATCCTGTTAAAGTACAATGTTGGATTACTCTTGCGTGTTGCCTTCTTCATAACTTGATTAGAAGAGAAATGCTTGTAGACTCTTTAGAACATACACCAAAGGAAAATAATGATAATGATCATGGTGATCAAATTGATGATGAAATTGATGACCCAATTAATGAAGAAACTGATGACCAAATCAATGACAGAAATGATTATTATAGGCATATTGAAATATCACATGCTTGGACAACTTGGAAAGACAACTTGGCTAGAGAAATGTTTATGCAATCGCAACAAAACTGACATTCATAGATCGTAATTGTATTGGCGTAATTTTGTTTATGATTGTGTTTATGACTGTTTTATTGTTTATTATGGAGAGAATTTTCTTGTTATATGTTTATGTTTGAACATCTATATAGAGTTGTAATAACATGGGCGGCTTCTCTTTTAATGAAAATTTGATTAGTTTTTATTATATTCCTAGAACTTGAGGCTAATATGTTTATGTTTATATGTTTTACCATTTGCATAAAAGCTTCACATTGAATAATTATTTTATGAACAGAATAGAAGCTACAGATCAGTCAACCTCAATTGTTACAAATAAACATCAATGGACTTCCATTGAGGAGTCAAAGTTGGTAGAATGTTTGTTGGAGATATCCAATAGTGAAAAATGAAAAGCAGACAATGATACATTGAAGCCTTACTACTTGCAACAATTAGAGAAAATGATGTATGAAAGGCTTTCTCATTGTAGACTTAGAGCACAACCACATATTGACTCTCGTATTAAGATATTGAAAAGACAATACCATGTTATTTCTGAAATGTTGGGCAATTCTATTAGTGACTTTGGTTGGAATGATAATATAAAGTGTGTAGATATTAATCAAAGTGTTTTTGATGATTAGGTAAAGATTAGTTTCCTCATATAATGTTTATCAATTGTCATTTTATTTGTTTAAACTAACTTTTTTCTAAATTTTTTAATATTTGATATGTGTTATGTACTTGTTATAGAGCCATCCAACAGCAAAAGGCTTAAAAAAAACTATTTTCTCATTATGATGAGATTGAATTGTGTTTGGGAAGGATCATGCTACTAGAAAAGGGTGCAATGGGATTTGCTGAAGTGGCCGAAGAGATTGATTAGGAATTAGAAAATGATTGTGGTAATGCTGAATTTGATTCTTTTACTCCATTAGATGAGCTCAATAGTAATGCAAGCATCAACCACATAAGCAAACCATCTTCAACACAAGCAAGTAAAAAACTAGAAAACGGTCTAGGAGTGGAGATGCTTTGGTTGATTTATTGAGTGACAGAGTTAAAGAATTCAACCAACAAGCTATTGTTAATGGCAACATTAAAAAACTTGTTGATTGTTTTCAATACGAGGCTGATGGTGCTGCTCAAAGGATGCAAGTAGTTGAGGAAATAAAAAAAAAAAATTAAGGGACTGACAAATGCACAACGAGTCTGAGTTGGATGTCTTCTAGTAAAACCAAGCTGAAACATATTATTTCTTCACCTTAGATGAAGCATCCAAGCTTGAATTCCTCATGTAGCTGTTGGAATGAGTTAGATCGATACTTTTTGTGGCAATTCCAAAAAATTGTACATCCCTTTTACTAGTATATTTTAGGTACGGTAACATTATATCATCGTATGAAAGTTTGTAAGTAATTTTATATATATCTTTCTTATGTAAAGATGTGGCTTCTAAAACTATTTTTTGGAAATAAAAATCTCATATAATGTTTTATTTTAATCTTTCGTATTCCTAAAATAATACTTGATATGGATAATTATTTATAAATTAATTATTAGACTTTATATAATTAATATTAAATATATTAAAATTGATTAGTCATAAATAATAATTTTATATTAAAATATTTTACAATCTTTACGAGATTATAGTTTTAAAAATTTTTCAAACATTTTATAATCTTTAAGAAGTTTTAGTTTTAAAAATTTCTTATATAGTTTTTAATATATATATATATATATATAATAGGTAAAAATAAAATTTTAAAAATTAGGAAAAAGATTTTCATGTGTAACCAAACACAGTAATCTAACATTTCGAGGAATCAAGTATCAGATTTTCATATACAACCAAACACAGTAATATAGATATACAAGAAATCTGATTACCCTCTTTTATATTCCCAGTAATATGAAAACTTAGATTATTGTATACCAAAAACTCTATAATAAGAATAATCGAAAAATAGTACACAAACAACTCAAAAGTAGAAAATGATTTACTCCAAATAAAGAAAAAAATTCCAAATTTTAGAAAATATACATGTCAGATTTAAGAAATCGTATTAATTACATATCTATTTAAATAATTTGACGAAGATTTATTCAACTGACTCATACAGTTAAAGTAATCTACTAATTAATTACAGTCTGTTTTAATCGTACTACCATGCATTTGACGTTGGCCCTGTGGACTTATTAATTTGTGTTGCTAGCCATCAAATCCTTACGTCGTCGATCTTATAAGAAGTTATATAACAGCCTCATAGAATTGACTTTTAATTTGCTTCTTTTTTAAAACGCGAAACTTCTGACAGAAATTATGACCAAGTTTTAGGATCTGTTTGGAATATATTTCAATTAATGATTTGATTTTAAGTTAGTATGATTTGAATTAAGATTTGAGTTAGTGATTTGAATTGTTTTATGAATTGACGTTTGAATGTGTGTTTATGTTTTAATCTGAGTATAGAATAAAATTAAAATTTGTATTTGAAAATGCAGTGAAAATAGTCTTTGATTTATTAACATATCGAATAAAATCTTAATATTAATGATCTTAAAAAATATGCAATATGGATCTTAATTTATTCCTCTCTTTACTAGAAATATAATAAAAAAGAATAATTTCAATTGGATATCAAATAAAGAAGTTATGATTTTTTTCTTAAAATATAGTAGAGATAATTTCAGTTTTTACTGTAGCAAAGATATCCGAATATCAAAAGTTTAGGGGTTGAGAACTTTAAAAACTTGAATTCTTGATACTTAAAGGATTTAGATTTAGGAGAAAACAAATACGTATCTAAAGAATTTTTGAAATTTAAATTTAAATTTGAGCCTATTAAATCTAAAAAATACATAAAATAAACATTCCCTTAAAGACACAAACACAAAGTTGATTTGACCATAAATTAGTGGTACCATTGACACTGCTAACATTTCCAATGACAAGAAGCACCTTTTAGTTTGGTGGTTTTTCTTTCGCTTTTAGGCACAATTGAGTATTATTTGAAAAATTTGTTGAAACCATTTAGTTTGAACCAATAACAATGCAAGTTTTTATATATTATAATATAACAGTATAAAATTTTTATATGCTATAAATTTAAACCAAAGTTTTCAAGTTCAAACCAGTTTATTAAACACCCTATTACTCTCAGCTTTTTTGCAATGCAGTTCTTAAACTTTTTTCCAGCCTAATTTTAATGGAAGCTTGTGATTAGGACCAAGAATGAAAATGTTGATATCATCTTAAGTTATCGAGGTATTAATTTACAGATAATGTCATGGATATTGGTATTCGGGGAAAAATAGATATATATAAAGAAAACTTGTAATTTTTCTTACAACTGTGTACAATACTAAAATAATCAATATTACTTAATTTGAATCAAGTTAATAACATAATTAATTTAATATTGACCTAATATAAGAATTATATTGTTTATTAAGGACACCGTCATTATATATATTGATTATATTTCTAATATTATTTTACATACTCATTATAAATAGTATACAATAATAGAATAGAATAATAAAACTACCACCAAACATTATATAGTACACACAAATTTCAGGTGGCTTTAATACTAAAAAGAGTTTCTAGCCCGTTGAAAAGCATTATGTATTGAAAAGCATTATGTATGTTTCAATTTTTACCTAACAAATACATCTGTTATAACCCTTGAATAGTTTTGGATGTGCTATATATATGTTTCTTGATCTCTTCCTACTGTTATGGATATTTTATGATTGTTGTAGAAATACTGACAATATCGTGAATATTTTCATCCTTGATTAGGACTTAATCACCATACTTTTTTAAGTTTAAGATTTAATTGCACAAAAAAAATTTAAGAACCATATTGCGAAAATAGAAAACTTTAAAGGACAAGTGTGTCAAAGACCCATTTTTCTTTTGGCTTACATATAGGTTTCGATAAGGGAGAATTTGACGAAAGGGCAAAAAAAAAATCCTAATTGAGGATATGACCTCTTTTTTTTTTTTTTTGCAGAAAAAAAACACGCTTCTTTAGGCAGTTAAACTGTACCAATTTTTTTTTAAAAAAAGACGAAAATAATTATAACGAGAAGAGGAACCTCAACAGAGTGAAAAGAAAAAACAAACTAGAACTGTTTTCATGCCGAAAAAGCATGTTTTCTTGCGTCAAAAAACTGCAAAAAAAAAAGTCATTTTGTCAAAATCAGTTTTGCTTAAAGTTACTTTTTAAAATCCCTCGATAGATAGACAGGAAAAAAAAAGTTTGGCTACCGCCTAGATTATTGGAAGTTTTAAATGTTCAATTGTTTCCTGTATTTATGTTCAACTTCAATATTGGTTTTAAGGCATACTATCAAGACGACAAAATTGGAAACCGTCTCTCATGGATGAGGAGAAAAAGAGTTCCTCATTGTTGTTTTTCTTAGCGGGCAGAGTAAGAGGAGGAAAAAAAAAAGCAAAAAGTGATGATTAAAAAAAATGAATGGAGTTGTAAGATAAGTCAGGGAGTTTGCTAACTCCATCCATGCAAACTTGTGTACTTTTTGTAGGCACATTGTACCAAAATGAATGATACTTTAGGAGTACCATGAAAACACAGAATCTGGAATAGCAATGCCTGGAAAGAGCAAGAAAAATCATCTTAAAAAAGTACGTTTGCCAAAGCATTTTTTTCTTTTCTTTAAAAAAAAATCAACTAAAAGGTAATTCAATTTTAAGGCCATTTTTTTGGTTATGGGAAAAAGTACCACCTTTTAAATTAGGGGATTAACAAATTTCCCTTAGCTAAAAACTCTTTCAGTAAATGCTACTTCTGCTATCTCTTTTATTTTTATAAAGATAATTTTATCCTTAGGTTTGAATGTCTCACAGTTTTCTCTTTTTGTCTCTCTTTTTCTTTTTCTTTCAATTTCTCTCCTCCTTGCTCACCATCGCACATCGTCAATTTCTCCCTTTTTTTTCGAGCTCCATTCAATCTATCTCCTCTCTTTCTCTCCTTCTCGCTCAGCACTAAACTGGTAAATTATGAATTTACTAGTTCCATATAATCTTAATTTTGAATTTAGCATGTAAATTATTTAAATACAAAGTCCACCTTTCTTATAAGATATAGTTACTAACTAGAAAATTATGATTTCTTAAAAAAGAAAAAACATCAACACCTGGCTAATAAATTACGAATATACCATGAAAACGAATTTACAAGTGACACAAAATGGACATGTCAGTTATGATAAGTGTGTCTTGTTTACTTGGCTAGTAAATTCGTAATTTACTATGTAACTTACGAAGTTACAAGTTGCATATAATATTAATTTTGAATTTACCATGTAAATTATTAATATCATCAACATTAACTAGTAAATTTGTAATTTACCTTGTAAATTGTGAATTTATTAGTTGCACATAGATCGGCCTTAGTTGAGTGTTCTGTGTGCTTAGTTGGTAAATTCATAATTTACCATATAAATTACGAATTTACCAGTTATACATAGACCCGTCTTAGTTAAGTGTCTTGTTTATTTAGCTAGTTTACCATGTAAATTATGAATTTTTTAGTTGTATATAAACCTGTCTTAATTAAGTACCTTGTTTACTTGGCTAGTAAATTCAAAGCTTACCATGTAAATTACAAATTTACCACTTATACATAGACCTTTAAATGCCATATAAATTATAAATTTACCAATTGCATATAAACTTGTTTTAATTAAATGTCTAATTTATTTAGTTGGTAAATTTATAATTTACTATGCAAATTACGAATTTGCCAGTTGCACAAAAGGCAGTTTAAGAAGTGCGTTAAATATAAGTGTGGCATTTTGTGACATTTTCTCGACCAGTTTTTACCCAGTGGCAGTTTTCAATCCAAGGATCTTTTTTGTGGCATTTGTGTAAGGGTCCCCTTTTTCTAAAGGATTTTAAGGTCATATTCCCTGCATCAGAAAGGAAATAATTTTGGGATAATTCTGCTTAAGATCGGCTGTGGAAGCATGATATGCATGCCTATTTCCACGTCTTAACAACTTAAGAATACAGAGAACATATATAACCCGTTTACATTTTATTTTCATAAATCCATTAACATTGTTGTTTACGCATGTCTAATGTACTTGCGTTATTATTTACTCATGTCCAACGTAAGAAAATATGCTTCGACAAAAACCAGTAGAACAATAGTCATTTACGCAATTGCTTTCCTACCCTTACCATCTTCAACTAGTTTTAACTATTCTTGTGAATACCTCCCTGGTATTCTCTGCTTCTGTTTGAACTTCTTGGCACAGATAATGTAAACCAACATATTCAAGAAGCTAAGACTGGCCAAAATCAAAAATAAATAATCAAGATGCCCTTCATTCAGATTATCCGGTATCCATCCACCATTGCCTCCCTTTGCTGTGAAGTAGGTTACAATAGTCAGAATAAATGAGCTCAGATAGTACCCTAACGAAAGGGTACAAAGACACATTGCAGTGCATAAACTCCGCGTAGCATCTGGCGACTGCTCATAGAAGAACTCAAGTTGCCCGACGCACGTAAATATCTCAGCAGCGCCCATCAAAAAGTATTGGGGTATTTGCCAGAAGATACTAAGAGGTACAGCTACTTTCTTGTCGACTAAGTCAAGTTCTTTGGCAAGCCTAAGTCGACTAATTTCTACCACAGCAGCAGCTGCCATGCACAGAACCGAAACAAAGAGTCCGATTCCTATCCGCTGCAACTCTGTAATGCCTTTCTCCTTGCCTGTAAATTTCCTTGCTATTGGGACAATCAGTCTATCGTACATGGGAAGCAAGGAAAGAACACCAATGACATCAAAAGTTAAGAGAGAGGCTGGAGGAATATTGATAAAAGAACCAAGTGTTGTGTCCATCATCATCCCTTGTTCGACAAACATTGTTGAAACTTGTGCATAGACAGCCGAAAAAACTATTCCGGTGGCCCAAATTGGAAGCAAACGGAGAAAAGTCTTTAATTCTTCCACCTGAGTTACGGTGCAAAGCCTCCAGGGATTGGAGAAGTCTCCACTATTACTCTCAGCATCAGAAATTACAGCGGCTTTATCAAGGAACCTGTGAGAAAAGTAAAGTTCATTGGTATTTAGAGGAGTTATTTATATTATAGAAGGTACATATCGATTCAAGTTTGAAAGTTACAAAGATTGGAATTTTCAGAAAACTACATATCAAAGGATTTTTTTTTCCCATTTGGAAACTCTTTTCAAATATTTAGGAGCTTTTCTTATAACAATCAAATTGTGAAAAAAAAAAAAAAGAGAGTTGTTATTGCAACATGTTGCACTGCGACAAATTCCGAGTAAAAAGAAATTTTAATTAGCTTCAGCATAGAAGAAAAAGTAGTATCAGAAAAAAGCACATTATGTAAAATCTTAGCAGAAAACAGGCCTGTGCAAAAGATACCAGAACCACAGTAGAGAACAAATACTTTCACTACAAGAAGTAATGATTGTAGAGAAAATGACGCTGAAAGCAAAAACCACTACGAAAATGAATCTTTCATACGGCAACTAAAAGGACAAGGACCACACTGACCGGTTAGACCATGTATACTTTTAGTTCCAACTTAAGAAATTCAAGAATTTTGCAAGATAACTTGACCAAATTAGTAATTACTTTCAAGCCGCGTAAAATTATAAGAAGAGAATTACGTCAGTGTGGCGCTATGTTCCATTTTATAGCTTCCTTCAATAGCTGAACTTTCGTCTTGTGCTTCAAACAGGACACTACTGTCTTTAGGCACTTTCAAATTCCACTTCCGACATGACGCAACCAAAACTTGGCACATTCTGGTAATAGGGCTTCCACCTGGTATCTGAAATCTATAGCGGGGTGTACCGAAAAGGAAACCAACAACAGCAATGCCCATAAACAATGCAAGAACACTGAATCCTAGACCCCATCCAACATGGTCTTGAATCCACACCACAAAAGTACTTGATATAAGGATGCCAATATAAATTGAGAAGTAAAACCAATTAAAGAAAGATCCTTTCTTTACCCTCTCCATCGAATCAGTATCATCAAACTGATCCGCGCCAAATGGCGAAACACATGGTTTGATCCCGCCAGTACCTAGCGCAACTAGATAGAGCCCAAAGAAGAACACTGCATACTGTGCAACAGTGGTAGATGGACAAACCGAACCGCTACATTCTTCAGGCCTCAAGGCTGGAACTGATGCAGAGAGAGTCAATGCACACATTCCCTGACAGAATAAAAATCAACTAATTAATTCGATGACAATTGTTTATATGGATTTTCCCCACATTTTTCATCTCATGCTGCACGGGACGACTTAAAACACAAACACAAAGTTAGCTTACAGAACAAAGCCAAGAAAAATTCAAAGAAGCTTAGGTACAATAAAAAGCGCTAAGTCTCCCTCTTCAATAGAAGGATTAGTTCAATTTATATGAAACTTGGGCTGAAAAATGACAGAAGGTTACTATCATTATATTATTTAAACTTTCCTTGGTTTTCTCCATGTTCATCTAAAATTATTCTATGTTGAAGCTCTAGAAGACTTTTTTTCAAGAGTAACACTAGTGTTTTTATACACCAAACTTAAATGACATGACTGGAGGAGAAAAAGGCGTGTTCCTAAAATAGTGTGGTGAGAGGCCAATAACTCAAAAGCACTAAATGAGATTTTTATTTCTATCAAAGGAACACAAATTAGGATCTAATTTTGTGGTCACCATAAAGTATATCATGGAGAAAGCAGCAATAGTCCAATATCTTCCCAAATACGCATCTGCTAAAGTTGCTCCAATAAGGGGTGTGAGATAACAAGTGCCTTGCCAAATGGTAACATTTCTTGCTGCAGAGACATTTCCTTCGTGCAGTTTGTTTGTGAGATAAGTAACAAGATTACTGGAAATACCAAAGAAGGCTAAGCGTTCACAACATTCAGTACCTGTATTACATATTAGATTTGAAGGATATAAAATTGTTATGCATTCAATTCAAACAAACATAAAAAAGAAAAAGAATGGAGAACCTAGAATGAAGAAGCATGCTTTCCAATTCCCAGTCTTATGCTTCAACGCAGGCTTCCCATTGATGTCAACAGAACCATCACCAGTATAAAGCCCACTGTGTCCATTCTGAACATAAAAGATTGTTTTGGGGTTTGTGTTATTATTAAATTTAAGTATTCAAATCCCTCAAAAAAAAAAAAAAATTAACTTGTTAAAAAAGAGAGTTGGTATTAAAAAAACTAAAAACTAAGGGCTGTCTAAAAAAAATAGCAACAATTAGAAAATTTAAAATGATAATTGCTGGGTAAAACTAGTTGTTAAAGACTTTCAATAAGTTGGACAGCAAGATAATCAGGTGTAAGGAGCCTCTACCAGCAGGACATCAGCTGAACAAGTGTCAAAGAGCCTTTTACCACTTGGACAACAGTGAAAACAAGTGTCAAAGAGCCTCCTACCACCTGGAACGGCAGTCAAACCAAGGGGCAAAAACTATGTTCTACCTCACTGGTTTCATAAAAACCATCTTAATATTCCAAGGGCCTGATTTTAGAGATTCCTATTTAGCCATGTTTGAGGGAGGAGAAAACACAGTCAGCAAGAGAAAACTCAACTACTCTCTCGTTTCCCTCACAACGCACTTACCTCTTTTTTTCCTTCTCAGAACATCAACCTAAAATCTTTCAACCTTTTCAAGTCAGTTGTCCCATTCTCTGTCATTTTTCTCATCTAACTTATACCCTCTTCTTTCTTTCTTATTTTCTTTCCCTCTTACCAAACACAGCCCTAATCAGAAAGCCCATTACCTCACAATTTCACGCCCTCCTCCATTTCTTTTTTTCCCCCCTCTTTTGTCAGAAATCTAACGATGACAACTTCCATGTAGATCTAATTAAAAGAGAAAAAGAAAAATACAACCCCACCCAATCAACTTCAACAAGATTAGGACTTTATTTATTCAAAAAAGAAAAAACCCAACAACCAGAAGTTTACACTTAACAGCAATCATCGACTGATGCTTCTGTTTAAAGCGAAGGAGGTTCTAAATTCTCAAATTCTCTTCTGATACAAATTATCCAAGCAAGTGGACAAAACTGATTTTGATTGGCTCGAAATCTTACAAACAGAAGACACTCAAAATCTCGTTAAAAGGATTAAGGCATGGCAAAATGAATATACTAAATTAGTTCCCATTATTCTCCACATTAAAAGTATGCACAATAATCCCAGTTTTCAGATGTCCAGCTTCCAATAAAAGTAAAGTTTAAAAATGATAATTTTATCCATCAAAGAAGGAAGTTTAAGAAAGACAAGAAGAGAGAATTAAAAACCTGAAGAAGACCATCTTCCAAGGGAGATCTTTCATCCTCCAAAAGACCCATTTCTTAACCATATACTCCAAAACAAAACGAGGGAAAATAATAGAAAAAAAAATTATGGCATGACAAAAACAATTTTTTTTCTTTTTCTTGTTTATATAGATAACAATGGTTTTTCGGCACCGACTTAATAAAAAGGTGTACCAGAAAACCAATAAAACAGCAAACGTGGAGGTCAATAAGATAAGTTAGAAGAAAAGGGCGAACAGGGCGGCGGCCGATTAAAGACAAAAAAAAAAAAGGCGTTCTACGGTGCACCAGAAAGGTCATTTATATTGGACGGAACAGCTTATTTGTTGAAGACAAAAAAAGGGGTTAAGGATGAAAAGATCCTTGCCAGTAAAAATGCCGGTCCTTTAATTTTACAAAAAAAATTTAAAAAAATATGATATCATTAAAAATTTTGACAAAAATTATAAAAATTTTATATTAAATGTATTTCGATATTTTGAGATATAATCAACATCATAAATAAATATAATTTATATAATAAACTTTATAATATTAGATTTATCAATATCAAAAGGAAGTTCTATAAAGCTTAAATATGATTGGGATTCCATCTTAATTTAAAGAATATTGGTGCCATGATATGTTAGAGTAATGTTGAATATAGTCATGAATATATCACACAATATTTGTTGACTTTTTCTCATTGTATTTTCATGGATAGAAAACTATGAATTCTTCTAATTGTTTTCTAAAATAGTGATGGTATGCTCGTATGAGGATAATTGAAAAGTTCATAACCATCATAGTTTCTATAGTGAGCACGGCTTAATCTTGTTGCAAAGGTAATGTGTATAGGACAAAAATTCATTCATTGAAATTACAAAATATTGAAAGAATATTTAAAAGAAAAAAATCTATTAAATTTTATAATTTTTGATATTATCAAAATTTTGTCAAAATTTTATCGATATGTATAGTATATCAATATTTTTACCACAATTTACAGATATGTATGATATTTCTCTAATATTTTGTCGAAATCAATCATACAAAGGAAGGATGTTTAGGTATCTCAAAATTTTTAAAATTTCAACTAAAATTTCCAAAATTTCGCCAAAATTTTCATCTTTGGAGTTGATATAGTCATACATTTTAAAAGTCAAAAGGAAAATAAATTAAGCGACATAATCTGGAGGAAAAATACAAACATATTCTGCAAAATAAAGTCAAACTAATGGATTTAGATGGAAGGGAGATACTTGTTAATAGAACAAAATTTAATGGTATTAAGTAGTATATTTTAAAAGTCAAGGGGTAAAGTCATATATGGCAAATATGAAAATAATCTTAATAATAAAAATAATACATCGCTTGAGACACAATTTTGTTCCCTTATAGAAGGAAAAAAGAATCAAAATGTTGCCTCTTTTTGTTCTTTTTTAAAGGGTAAGTGTTAATGCCAATGTGATAATAAACATAAGGAAAAACTAAAATGTGAAGGCAAATTTTATGGTGGAAAAGACAATTTTACTCCACCTATAGAGCATGAGTGTTTTAGTCCATCGGATTAACTTTTTATGGTCTGATCTATGATTGAAAGCAATTCTATATCGAGTGCTGTAAATTTTTAACCTAGACATCAGATCGATATAATGCTAATGCGACATTAAAACACTCTGCTTCATTGGTAAAGTAAAATTAGTCTTTTCCATCATAAAAATTCCTGAATGAGTAACACTAATTTTTCTAATTAACGAGGCATCTTTTCTGTCCATTAGATCAACATCTAATGATGAAAAATAAACAAGCTCATCATGAATTAAAGGAGCTTATCACACCAAATTTAGCAAAAAAATCTTAAAATTAAAATAAAAAAAGTTATCAAGTAAAGGGAAAATTTTGACTATTGCCATCAGGAAAGGGTCAGCCAATGATCCTAGAATACAATTATCCGTGGTGATGCGCCTTCAGTTTGGGTCCCTATGGCGATGGTTGTGTGATTCCGACCATTATAGGTCACGACGAAATTCGAGATAATTGTGAATCACAACTTGTAACTACCTGAAAGGGGGTTAGAAAATAAAAGCCATTAAAGTAAATGAAACGATTTATGCTATTACTACTCAAAATAGGTAAAATATATGCTTTAGAGTCTTTCAATTAAAAATTGTAAAAATAGTCCAAAATTACAGAATTTTCTCAAAAGTATATAGATTTAGAACATTGCCATAGCAACATAGTTTCTATATATGAAGTACAATTTCACAATGAGAATTAAAAGAAAAATATTGTAAAAGTATAAAATAAGTCATCTCAAGCTTTAAGCCTAAAAACAACAACTGAACACGGCTAGATGCTAATATAGTCTATGAAGTCCTAGAAGGAGGAAAAAACATAAAACCGAGGTAAGTCGAATGCTTAGTAGGAAAAAAGAGACTATGGCAGGAAACCAACTCAAGACACATGCAACAACTTACAGGTACACTTTTCATAGGTATAAGACACAATAAGAACATCAAGTCATCACATATTAGTATAACAATATAAGAGCCAAACTTGAAGCTCTTTTGCGAGCTGCTATATTTGTCCTAAAGTTTTTTAAGAGCTTCCATAGTTGACCATTTCTCTGGGAGTCTTTGAGTCATCTTGTGTCACAGTATTCATAAATAGTTAATCACACACTATTGCTACATGTAAAAATGGTGAATCTCAAACCGTGCTATGGGCATCAACCATTATAGGGCAAGCTTACCTATTTTCCCTTTACCTCTAAGGGAAAGTCTGATCAGGATGGGACGCTAACCCATCATATTCAACAAAACAGAAAATAAATAAACAACTAGAAAGTAAATACGAAATTAAGACAAAATCTAATCTCAAAGTTATCAGCCATTACTTTGAAAATAAGGCAAAACCTAATGACAAGGTTGCCATAACATTACTTACTTTGACTTGAGCATATAAGCTTAAGATCCCACTTTTCACCACTAGCGGTACACCCCGAGTAAGAGAATTGTAGGTCTTTGTTATGCTTGCATAGACTACTGTACCAATATAGAGAACCAATGCGCATGCATATGTTAATGCATCCAATTATAAATATAAAGTTTTATACGTTGAACATAAACAGCTATTAAAATTAAACCACCAATATCGTAACATGTACCACTCTTAACAATATATCATTATTTGCATAATCATGCTTATATTTACACAGCACTTAATAACAAGCAACCATATCCAATCACACAACATCCTAATACGAATAAGTCTCAACAATACATGTTTAATAAAAATGTTCAATATATAAGGATAACTTATTAATGGCTCAATAATAACAATTAAGCTTATGCAACCATAGCAACATGAAAAGGCAAATCATCAAATCAAGATAGTAATGAAGTTTCTATGTAAAACTTCAGATGTGAGTACAGTTAGGACTACTAAATCCTAAACAAGTCGGTTCTAAGTATCATGCGTCATTTTGACACATTCTAAGAAGTAGTGAAGTTGGTTTAGGTGTAGCAATCCTACATCAAAAAGTGAGGGTTGTAGTTGTTAGTTTTAACAACCTTTGAAAAATGCAGATTAGATGGCTGTTATGGGAGTATTCAAAATTTATTCCATGTATAGCCAAAAATTACAAATCAGTTCCTAAATGACGCTAACATCTTGAGCTTTTTAAAGTGCTATAATGTGCTTAGTTTTGGGTCTGTTAATGCTTCCAAAGGCTTGTAAAACTGGAGCTAGGTGTCGCCGATTTTCTGCAAGAAATCTATGTTTTTCCTAAATTTTGAAAACACGTAACTTGGGCTACAGGTATCCAATTGACATAATTCTTGCCGCTATATGACGCTTGGGAAGTATATTTTTAGATTATATAAGCTTTTTAGACAAAAACTAAATGGCTATGTGTAGTTTTTTCTATTTTTTATGGCAGCCACTTACAAGGTTTTACAAACCCACTATATTGTTTGCTAACTTAAAAACAAATAATAACATCTTAATTATACCTCTTAACCATAGAAAAACAATCAATTCTAAATCCAGGAGGCTTATTAATACTCACAATGTCGAAGTAATCAAAAACTAGCACCCACACACATTTTTTTACACAACCAATAATCTAACTAAGTGACTCATGAAATTTATAAAGGAGTAGTAAAGTTTCAATTTCTGAAATAATTATACTCATAAGTATTATACCTTCAAAAAATCTTTAGTTTGTACATAGAGTAGGGTTCGGATATTTTAACTAGTTAAAGAGGAGAGAAAACTTACGTACGTGAATCCTTTACCAAAATAAATTTTGATTATTATTATTTAATCTCAAATTATAATTCAATTTAATTATATCTAATACCATGCCACGTAACCAAGTTTATGAAAAATATAATTAACAAGAAAACCATTAGTCGCGTGCAAGTGTACAAGTTGTAAGTAGTAAAGTAAGAATAGAATACCGATTTCCACAAATATTAGATTACTAAATTTTTACTATCTATCATGGTTTAAACATTTCTAATTTTATCTAGATGATCACAATTTAATGGCAATTTTAATTAAAAAACAAGGCATTAAAATAAAATAAAATAAAATAAATGAAATTAAGATCAACAGAATAATTAAACTTAAGTAACTAATAGTAAAACAAGCCTAGAGGGACTATTTCATCAAGTTTTCATTAGGTTTGATAATTTCCTTGATTATTGTCAAATTAATTTCCTAATTTATTAGTTTAAAATATTCATGTATCTCAATTTTTTCCCAAGTACTCAATTAAGAAATTCCCAATTTAATTAATTCCAATATTCCTTTTTAGCACCAATTATTAAGGACTCATTAAGCAAGTTCTATTAACAAGCCACGAAGAGAATCATGTCTCCTAACTCTATAATTCCCTAGGTTGTATTTCCTAAACTTATATTAAGAATCCTCATTTCCCAAGTACTAATCCTAAATGTAAAATTAACTAATTGGTGATCAATCAAGTGGAGACATTAAATTAAATGAAACACAAAAAAATGGAAATGAAAATTAATTTTTAATAATCTAAAAGCAATTATCCATACACAATTTCAACTTGGATGGATCCTCTTAACTAACAAATTTAGCTAGACATAAGTTTAAAATCAAAAAACAAAGCATAATAATGGAACCTATAGTAATTTACAAAAATCTCAAAAGAAATGAGAGAATAAAGAAATAAACTAATGATAGAGCTCCAAAGATGATCTTGAAGCTCTTCTCTTCCTCATAGAAACCAAAAAATGGCTAAAATGAATCCTCAAAACTAGCTCCAAAAAGTCCTCTCTAAAACCCTAAAAAAGGCTATTTATATCCCCTCTATAAACTTGGGAATTTTCCCTTAAATCAACCTCAAAATCAACACCTCTTATGGATCAGATGAGGGGCATGCTAGGGGCAAAAGAAAAGTAAGCGCTGCCGCTTGCATTTGCAAACTTGTAAGTGATGCAAAAAAGGACGCACATGGCCATGAGGTTTAACTTGACGTGGCCGCATGTATGTCCTTTGAGTAGGCCTGATGCCTTTCTCGTGCGGCCATGAGGATTAGTTGGCGATGGAGCACCGACTCTCTAGTCGTCCGTGCTGGGCACCACTTTGTTCGCACAAGGGCAAGCATTTTTTGTTCCAAAGCCTCCAAAAGAACTTCAAATGCTCTTTTTCCTACCAAACATGGATACAAAATATAAATAAATAAATAATAAAATAAAAATTAGAATAACATGATAACATATTTAAAAACATAATTGACTAAAGTTTATTCAAACTTAAATAAACATAAAAACTATTATTTTACTCAAAAATTATCAAAATATATAAGTTAAGTGTTATGCTTTCAAGTATACATCATAGTAAGTAATTGAGTATACCAGAGTACAAATATCGATCCCATAAGGATTGTGTTTAATTTGCGTTAAGTACTAAAATTTATTGGCTCTAATATTATTTGGATGACCAGATAGAGAAACTAATAAAAAAACGCATAAAAGATAACTAAACAAAAGAAACAAAATAACAAAAACAAATAATTAAGAATACTAGAGCATCAATTTCATCTTAATTAATATGCGTAGATTTCATTATTAAGTGAATCTCTTGTTTAATTAGTCTAGAACCTCTTAATTAACCCAATTACCTTTCACGAGTGTTAAATTGGATAATATGCTCAAAAACTCGATTCCAATATCCTTTTAGAACCAAGAAATTAAATACTCATTGAGCTCTAGTTCTTTTAATGACTAAAAAGGAACTATAAATCTCCTAATCTTGTAGCCGTCGATGTTGTGTTTTTGACAATCTATACATGGAATTTTCTTCTCCTAAGTGTCAAACCCGACATGCTAAAATTATCTAATTCATTGGCCAAGGAAACTAGAAGCATTAAGAGTGGGATAGCAAAAAAACATGAAAAAGCACTGAAAATAAATCAACACTTCATAATAAGGCAAAATCAAACCTCTAGAAAAACAACAATACCATAAGTAAAATTAAATAAGCTAACATCAAGGGTTCAATATTTACAAATCACAAAGATAAAAAGAAGAGAATAGAAATAATAATAAAAAAAAACCTAATTTAGAGTTGTCACATTCTCCATGATGATTCATTGAAAGAAAAACCTAATTCTAAAACTAGAATTAAAATCCTAAACTACAAATAAAGACATATATTTTTTTCTTTTGTTTTTTGCCATTTGTCTTTCTTGAAAACTAGCACAAAATCCCATAACAATGGAGTTTCTTGGACGCTTTCCAACTTTAAGAAAAATGGAGGCTTCCCATATTTCTTTAGCGTTTTTGGGGGGTTTAAAAGTTTTAAGGCTTCTTCTGGCATCAATTCCTGGCTGTCGGACCAACAGAAGGGCTGGATTTGCTCCAAAATAGCTCTTTAGCACATTTGTTGAGCTGCCGCATGGCATACCTGCATGCAGGTGTGTGGGCTGTGATTGTGCAGAGGCACATGATGAATGAGTATTTTTACTGATAAATCAAGCATTTCTTAAGCTTAAATATTGTGAAAATCCTCAAACAAGTGTTATTTTATAGGAAATTAATAATTTAGGGTTTAATGTAAAAAAAGGAATCAAAATCGAAGTTAAAACCCAATTTTCAGGTGTAAACAGTCTAGCATGGACTAATGGGCTTGTGCAAGCATGTTGGCTGCGTGCATTAGGGGCCCAACAGGCACCCTCACATGGCCACGCAGGGTTGTAGGCACACTCATGTAGCCTCTAACATAGCTTGCGCGCCTGCAAGGTCCCTTGCTATGCGACCGGCCATGCTGGGGCACGTCTAGTGCCCCCTGGGGGTTGCTCGCATGCTGATTTTGTTAGACGTGTATGTTCTAACGAGTAAAAATATAATATGTTTTTGGAGACATTTTTATCAATAAAGAATTCATTTATTATTTATATACCAAATCTTGTCCTCTTTACGTTCATATTTGTTGAATGTATGTAAAGCAAACAAAAGTATAAGACTATCGGTCTAAACCTTTAAAGTGACGGTCTAAATCATAATATGTTTTAAGACACGATTCTTAAAGTGATGCCCTAAATCATAAAATCCACAATTGAGGGAATAAAGTTGTGCGCTTTATTCATGTAAGGATTGTTACGTTGTCTATATCCCTATTGGGAGATGGTTTGTCTTGGCCATCAGAGGTGGACTCCGCGAATAGAAACATTGGCACATTGTCATAGGTGATGATATGTTAAATCAGGACATAAAGTGAATTGATTTGGATTAATAATTCTGTCTCGGTAAATCAATTCACTTTAGACAATTATTTATATTACATCTTAATCCTGAGATGAATAGTAGGCTCGTTGTCTTGACCTGTGTCTTTTGATGTACCAAAGAGTGACACCAACATTTTAATAGTAGTACGTATACGGTACATTGGAGGCATGACTCTTGATAGCATAGACCTGTTATTCATAAATATGGAATCCATAGCTCCTCTTTAGGAGTAATGATACCCTCTTATATACGTTATCTTGTAATTGGAAAACTAGAGCGCTCAACTATTTGAATACATAGGTGTAGCCGAATGACATATTGTCTTTGGATGGTAAGTTTTTTGATAGTGAGATAATGGAACGTAAGATAAAAATAATTAGGAAGGTAAGACAGAACTTGTCCTTAAGCCAATTATGGATAATCCTATAGGGATACGATACATTATGATATATCATGGAGACTTAGCTATACCGGCTTCGTAATTCTATATAGTTCGAGAGTGCAGCTCCAAGCTTTTAGTGGAGTAGCATTAGAGTTGATAATTATGAAATGTATATCTAGGATATTGGGTTTCATAATTATCGGGAGCTTGAACTATATAGGTCCATCAGGTCCGTTTTGCTAGCTCACAAAAATCCTATAACGATGTGGCATGTTTTTTCAATAATTGGTGACTTATGTCAGATTTATCATATTGGCTAAAATTGGGAAGAATTAAATAATTCATATCTGTTTATCGGTTGAATTAATTTTGTGATAAAATGAATTTAAGATAAACTTGTTGAATTATTGGGATCGGATAATTCTTGTCTATTTATCAGTTGATTTAATTTTGAATAAATTAAATCAAGATAAACTTGTAGAATTATCAAGAATTTGTTTATTTTCCTGGAAATTATCTAGATAAAGTTGTTTTAATTCAATAACTTTTCTATTGGGTTATTTGAATTAAAACTGAGACTTTATCCTATAGAATCTCGGGTGGAAAATAAAAGATTTGCTGAGATTTTTATCGCAAGTTTGACATGCCAATCCTCAGGTTCGACCTGCCGATGGGGCAAGTTCGGCATGCCGGTTAGACAGATCGACATGCTGATCGTGCAACAAAAAAATCACGCATTTTCACGCAAATTTTATCAGATTATAATCCTAGTTTAATTCTGATTCGAATTTTTGAAGCCTTATCTGATAAGTACTAAAATCTGGGGACCAACCTCTATAAAAGAGGAGTGAGTCTCTTTATTTTTTTAGATCAATTGAGAGATTAAAAGTGAAACTCTGCTGGTGAGATTCTGAAAAGTCCTTGAAAGCTCTTGTTCATAAATCACGAACACTAGCTTTGGGTTCTCTCAATTGGTTGGAAGGAGAGTCACCTGGTGGAAGAACTGTACATGTGAGCCCACACTTACTTTGATCATGGATAGAGAATATCAAAGGAGACTAGTTAGTTGAGGTCCTTCTGGAACGTTATTTCTCTTCATTGATTGCAAAAGCTTTTCGGCACACAAAATGTTAGTAAGATCTGGTTAATTTATGCATATAGTGTGTCAAACTTGTGTTTTAGAAAATACTCTGATATAAAAATTTTAAAATTCCGCTGCGTACTATTTTTCCAACATATTTTAATTTATGAGCTAATCTAACCCCAAGTGCTAATCCAACAGCCCAAATTTGATGTTGAAAGATGCCTAACACCTTAAAACCCTAGAGCCCTATTTCAAGGGAGAGCCTCAATTTTTCGAGGAGGAAACACAACTTCCAAAGGGGATTTTGGAGCTAATTTCAAGGTATAAAATGGGGAAAAAAAGAAAAAAATATATTTTTTTTTTTGTTTTTAGTTCTAGTTTTTTAGATTTAGGTTTTATTTATAATAAATCATCATGAGAGAAGCATCTGGAGATCAAGAAGTAAAAGAGGAGAAGATGATGAAGAGCTTAGAGACCGTGACAACTCTAATTTGAATTTTTTCATTCATTTTCTCTCCTTATTATTTTTGTGATTTGTAAATGTTGAACCTTCTTGTATGCTTTATTTTAACTATATTTGGAGTATTTAGTTAATTATTAATATAGTTTCATTCTAATTCATTTATGTTTCTCTATGCTTAATGCTTCTAGTTTAATTGGCCAATGAATTAGTTAATTTGATGCATGAAATTTAATGCCCAGGAGAGATTGCCTTTGAGAAAACGTAGTCTTTATAGTTTTTGAGACCTGGGAGAGCTGAGAACACTTAGATAATGACTAAGGATGTGCTTAATGAATATGTTAGTAGACAAGTTAGATAGAGATATTGACTTGAATATCTATGCATATTATCTCATTTAACGCTTGGGAGAGGTAATGAGGTTACTTTTAGCCCTTGATTAAGATATTGATTGAATCTAGTTAATAATTGCTAAATAGGATGAACATAGGAAAAATAGAGTGAATTGCCTCTTTGTTTTATTGTTTCATCAATTATTTACTTTGCTATTTTTATTAGACTCTTTTATTTGTTTCTTTATTCGGTCATCCAAATAATCTTAAGGCCAATCAATTTTGATACTTAATGTAAACTAAATATAATCCTCATGGGATCGACATCCATACTCGGACACACTTTATTATTTGTACAAACTGTGCACTTGTGGTCCAAGAGTGACAAGTTTTTAGTACCGTTGCCAGGGATTGTTATTTAGTTTTGGTTAATATCGATTTTGATTAGCTTTAGGATTAATTTTGAATTTTTATTTTATCTTATTTGCTTTTTTTTTTTTTATTGTCTTTAATTTTTGTTCTGGTGTCTTTCTTTAAGATACTTAGAGATGCATCATTTACAAGTCCTTACGAGCTTTGCTCAACAAGATTCGTAGCCAATTTATAGTGCCTGGTGGAGATTCAAAGAATTGCTTTCGAGGTTCCCATGTCATAGTTTGTCAAAGTAGGGAAAACTTCACATTTTCCTTCTTGGCCTGAGTGACGCAACAAGAAATGCTATGGAATGTGGAAATGGTACTACCACTCTCTACCAACTATCTGTCGATGAGGCCTACTACATGTTGGAAGATATGGTAGAATGCAATTATTGGGATTTGAATTGTTCAAAAAAACAACTACGGTTAGGAGAGCAATTCCAACGTGATGGAGCCGTAAGTTGACACCCCACCTCAAGGGACTATATCGGCATTAGAAGAGGCACTTACCTAAATAACAATACAACTCAATCAATTGAAGGGTAATGCCAGCCACTTGATGATTACCTAACATATGTAAATTGATGATATAGAAATTCAAGTTGGGGAAATCGTCAATTACAATTGTCTAGCTGAAACAACAAAGTATTCCAAGCACGTTTGAGGTTAAACCTAGTTAGGAATTGACGTAAAAATAGGAGCACTTAGAGATGTTTTACGATGATTCTCTAAGTATGGATGAGGCCCAAGACTTGGTCATGGAAGAAGAATTGCAAGAAGACGTCTTTCGTCCTCAACTTGAAATGCCAACACCAATCCTTAAAGATCACATCTATGAAGATCATATATGGCCAACACCTCCTCCACCGACATTACCATCATTTCTCCTAGCCCACCAAACACATTCAATGAAGTTGAGTCAAGTTGGACCCATGTGCAACACACTCCCACATATCGCCAAGCTTGAGAGCATCCAGTCACAAAACCCATTTTTAGTGTTATATAACACCTACTATGGGCAAAAGCCATTCTTTGACGAGCTCTTCTCCAAAATTCAAGTCGATGACTTTAAATCAAAGCTCTTGGGAGGCACCCCAAGCTTTCTATCTTTTTATTCTTTTTTTTTTTTTGTTTTTTGTTTTAGTTTTAGTTTGTGCTTGTGTTTTAGTTTATTTCAATGTTTTGCATTATTGTTTGATTTTTGTGTGATTTAGTAGGCATCGAAATAATTAGGAGCTTAAAAACTTAAGTTTTGGTGGAAAACGACTCGAGAACATAGGCGAAAGTCGAAAATTGGGCTAGAACCCTTTGGGTATATGTTCTCGACTTTTGTTCTTGTATTGTTACAAACATTGAGGACAATGTTTAGTTTAAGTTTGGGGAAGGAACATTTTTTTTGATCATTTATGGGGTTTTGGCCTTAAATTTTTTGGTTGATTATCATGATTTTCGTTCCATTACTCTTGCTTGGTAGTTCTTATTTAGTTCTTTAGGTTTTTTTGTTATATTAGTGGTGTTTTCGTTGCTTGTTTGAATAAAGTGTGAGTTTGAGAAATTAGATAGCTAGAATTTGATTGTGATGTTAGCTATAAATTGTTCTCTTAGGTCTTTTGAAATGTAATTTATTGAGATTTCTATGTGCTTAACTTACATCATTGATATTCATTTTCAATTTTCTGCTTTTGAGCACCATGAATCATAATAACTTGAAATTTTGAACCATAAATGAAATTTTGAACTTTAATTTTTGAATTTTTGGATAAACTTTTATGCATTAAATTGGCTTTTATATCTCATAAACTCTAGAACCTATTTTAGTGAAACTCGAGGCGAAATCCTAAGTTAGGTATCATTGGCAAAATGATTGAGGCATTCTTTTGACCATTTGAGCCTTTGAAGCCAATCGTTGAAAACTTCACTGCTAGTTTCCTATTGATCCTTTTTGACCCATTTCGTTCATTATCACATAAGTTTAACCAAGCCATTTCATGAATTCCCTTTCACTCACCCTATCACTCATAGGCATGTTTGCATTTTTGCTTGAATTTGAAGATTGATTGTTGAGAGCAAGCATAGATGATGAGGTGATTTGAATTTGTCGTTTGGTTGTATTTGTGAAGTGACTCATTTATGTTTTTCATGTTATTTTTTATTTGTTTTTCTTAGTTTCATTTATGTATTTTTTCCTATAATATAAATGTATAGAACCAAATGGAATTTCATTTCAAATTCAAAAAAAAAAAGAGAAAAGAGAAAACATGAATGAAAAAAAAAAAAGAAAACAGAAAGAAAAAATGATGAAAAAAGGAAAAAAAAAATAGAGAATAAATTCTTGTTGATTTCCTGTTGTTGTGTTTGTAGACATTTGTGAGTCATGTTTTATGGGAATGATTGATGATAGAGTAATGATTAAGTCGGGAGTTGGTGTGTGAGTTTTTATTCGTTTCTTGCAAGGTCCATAAGGTGCATTACATGTCTAGGGTGATCCGAGCCGAAAATAATCATTTCTCACCTACCTTTCACCCTAGCCTTACTTTATAGGCCTTAAAAGTCCTCTATCTTTGCTAACACGTTAACTTACACTAGTGGAAAGTGAATCGAAAATGAGCTTATGGTAGTTCTAAAATTCGTTATCGAGAGACCTTTCATTGTCCATCTAATCGCATGATCTGGAGTTCAATTCATTGAGTGAGATTAATTTAGCACTGGTTGTGTCGCCAAAATGTTTACCTAAACATGGACGTTTGTAGTATGAAAAGGTTGTCATATCCACATGAAGGTAGGAATCTGAAAGATTGAAAATTAAACAGTAGAAAAGACAAGCATGATTTTAACAAGACTTTAAAAAAATATTTTTAACAATTTTAAATAACATTTTAAGACATAAAATTAAAACGGTGAAGCTTTAAGAATCCCTTTTATGTTTCGTAACTAATATGAAATTTTAACCTTAAATAATAATTATCTAAAATATTTGATTTATTATATTTTTTTCATTAATTGCAAGCACTTTTACTAATTTTTTAATTCAACGAAAAGCGACAATATAACAAGCTATAACGCAATAAAAAGTAGCAAAATAATTATCTTTCACTAATGATTTGGTGCATTAACTATGAAAATTATAACTGCTATCACTACAATGATAATTAACATAATTTTGAGATAGAAAAATAATAACAAATCAAAATTATTGTATTTTAACAGAATAAGTTTTTTACATTAATTTTGGCAAAACCTCGCTTATTAAATAGTTAAGAATATATTATGTCATTCTCGGTCGACAATAAATCAAGCATTACCAAGCATTTGTGTGCCAGTTTATGTCTATAATGCAGCAAAAACTTAACTTAATAAACAATCATGATTTCAGTATTAATAATATTAATTATGCAATATAATTAAATTACATAAAGAAAGCATGACTGAATTCATGTAAGAATTGAGAGGCATAACAACATTAACAATAATTATTAAAGGCTTGAAATATAATTTATTTCATAAAAATATAAGTACCACAAAGCAGATATAAAGTTAAAATCTATCTTAGAGTGCTATGCATACAAGATCATCTATCTGCCTCACCAGACTCTGAACACTAATTTAGACATTATTTTAATATTAAAAGTGGGGTAAGAGGAATATCCTAACAGTATCCCTCCCAAAAGGGGTACTATTAAGCTAGAAGCTTAGCAGAAGAAAAGAACTAAAAAGATGGCCAAATGGTCGTAGGGTGCCTAAGGGGGATAGGGGGACCTCTTTTTATAGTGAAAAAATTTCACTATTTAGAATTTTTTAACTCTGTAACTGTGTTGATTTAGGTAATATTTTTGCTATTTTTATTTTTTTTACACATTGGGGACTTACACAATTTAGGTTAGGGAAGAGGGTGGTGCTTCAATGCCACGCAAAATTGTACCAATTTTTTTTTTATTTTTTGCCTTTTTTTAATTTTTGCTCTAGATTTTGAGTGTTTTGTAAAAAATTTTCATTTTTGTGAGTCATAAAACTAAAAAGAAATTTAAAAAACTGTGTTTTGTAAATATTGGTTTCTTACTAATTAATGTGTTATTATTTTGTCATGATTTCTGAATTTCACATTAATGTAATATCATTTTTCTATTCTTTGAATTGTCTAACTTTATGGACTCTCAAAACTTTGATTTTATTTAATATTTTAATGTGTTTATTTTTTAAAGTGTTTGTTTCTTTTCACACACGCGCTGTAATGCTTAATAGTGGTGGTAAGTCAAAGTTATGAATATTTGAGTTTTGTTATTTTGTGAACATTTTCAAAACTAACCAAATAAATTAAATGATAAATCAAAAAAGTTAAAAAAATAAGTGTAAATAAATAAAGTGTGTAATTATGTAAATTAATGAATAAAGTTTGATAAGTTTGGTTTCATAGCCTCTTTAACTTGATTAAGTATGTTCTAAGGGGTGCTTCAACACCTAGTACCTTAGGCCAACTAGTCTGAGATTTACTAACCTAAAGCTCGTTAAATGAATTATGGAAAAAGTTTAAGAGAGCCAAACATTGCACTATCCACAGTTGTAAAGTTTGTTTAATTTTTGTAAATATTTCTGTTTTATGTTTTTGTTCTTAATTGTTCAGAATCATAATTTTGAAATGTTGCTGCCTATAGGAGTGATTTGAATCAAAATAACATAACAATTTTATTTGTAGTTTTTGATGAAACTTCACAATTATTCATTATTCCTTTTTGTACTAAGTCTGGCTAATTTACATTTTGTTAAAGAGCATATAAATTGTTTAAATAAGATTTTTGTTTTGTTAGTCTATTTAGTTAGGTGAGTCAAATTATAGTTAAACGGTTTGCATTGTGCTAATATTTTGTAAATCATTTCAAAATTTTACCATTTTAATTGGTCAAGACTAGCAATAAGTTGGTTGAGGGGTAAGATGAGACCATAAAAGTGTACATTTTTTAAGGATAAAATCATTTATTTATGCTTTCATTTCTCGTTAAATCCTCTAATTAATAGCATTTTTATGTTAATTGGTATTTTTGTCTCTTCATGTGTAAATATGTTTAAAAATATGTCTTTAGTGTGTTTTTATGTTTAATGATATTTTTGGTAATTTTTGAAGTCGTTTCACTATGTTAAATAAGTTATTAGTTTGTAAATAATTAAAACTGTAAAAATAATGAGTGGTAATTTTATTTTGAGTCTTAATTGTTTTATAGTGTGTTTTAACTTTGAAAATACATTCTATTATATTTTTAGTAATTTTTAAAAATATTTTTGAGTCTTAAAAATCATATCTATGTCAAAGAGCTGGAATTTTAGAAGTTTGTAATTATTTTTTGTGTATTTTATTGTAAAATAAATATTTTCAACATCATCATAAATATTGTGTTTGAAAAATAATTAATTTTAGTGTGCTTATTAATTTTAGATTTAAAATAAGGAGGAAAAACAAAGCAAAACAGCACAAAGACGGGAAAAAAAGGACCTCAAATGCATAAGAAATTAAAAGAAATTAAAAATCAAAATGACAAACACGTGACACATCCTAGGCCGTACGATCAAGCTGCCAAATATCCTCATCCGTTGGATCATCTGCTGCGTGTCAAGGGAATATTCAAAATTGCTTTAGATCATTTGTGGCTTGATCTACGTGCAGCTTTCCTCCAAGCTGTCAGATCAGCTTACCAAGACTAATCGAATGGTTAGCACATGTCTCTACGATCCTAGCTTTCCACACATAATCTGTACAGTCCTTTCAATCCAAGTCAGCGCATCCGAGGGCTCTCTTGCATTTGTTCGAACAAGCACTATGCTAGATCTCCAACCCAAATTCGCACAATGAAGAATGTGTAACAGCATGGAAAAAAAAAGAAGGAGAAAAACGTTCTTTTAATTGTATCTAATTCGGATGCAGCCGAATAAAATAAAAAAAGAAAAATAAATAAATAAATAATAATAAAAAATTCTAAATAGTGAAATTTCTTCATTATAAAAGGGGTCTCCCTTATCCCCCTAAGGCATCCAACGGACGTTTGGCCATCTTTTCAGGTCTTTTCTTCTGTTGAGCTTCTAGCTCAACAGTACCCCTTTTGGGAGGGATACTGTTAGATAAACATTTTGGCGACACAACCAATGCTAAATCACTCTCACTCTACAAATTGAACCCCAGATCATGTGATTAGATGGACAATGAAAGGTCTCTAGATAACGAAATTTAGAACCACCATAAGCTCATTTTCGATTCATTCTCCACTAATGTAGGTTAACGTGTCATCAAAGATCAAGGACTTTCAAGGCATGTAAAGTAAGGCTAGGGTGAAAGGTAGGTGAGAAATGATTATTTTCGACTCGGATCACCCTAGACATATAATGCATCTTATGAACCTTGCAAGAAACGAATAAAAACTCACACACCAACTCCTGACTTGATCATTACTCTATCATCAATCATTCCCATAAAACATGACTCACAAATGTCTGCAAACACAACAATAGGAAATCAACAAGAATTTATTCTCCATTTTTTTTCCTTTTGTTCATCATTTTTTCTTTCATATTTTCTTTTTTTTATTATTTTTTTCATTCATGTTTTCTTTTTACTCTTTTTTTTTTGAATTTGAAATGAAATTCCATTTGGTTCTATACATTTATATAATAGGGAAAAATACATAAAGGAAGCTAAGAAAAACAAATAAAAAATAACATGAAAAACATAAATGAGTCACTTCAGAAATACAACCAAACCAAAAATTCAAATCACCTCATTATCTATGCTTACTCTCAACAATCAATCTTCAAATTCAAGTAAAAATGCAAACATGCCTATGAGTGATAGGGTGAGTGAAAGGGAATTCATGAAATGGCTTGGTTAAACCTATGCGATAAGAAACGAAATGGGTCAAAAAGGATCAACGGGAAACTAGCAGTGAAGTTTTCAACGATTGGCTTCAAAGGCTCAAACGGTCAAAAAAATACCTCAATCATTTTGCCAATGACACCTAACCTAGGATTTCGCCTCGAGTTTCACTAAAATAGGTTCTAGAGTTCATGAGATATAAAAGCCAATTTAATACATAAAAGTTTATCCAAAAGTTCAAAAATTAAAGTTCAAAATTTCAAGTGATTATGATTCATGGAGCTCAAGTGCAGAAAATTGAAAATGAATATCAATGATGTGAGTTAAGCACACAGAAATATCAATAAATTACATTTCAAAAGACCTAAGAGAACAATTTATAGCTAACATCACAATCAAATTCTAGCTATCCAATTTCTCAAACTCACACTTTATTCAAACAAGCAACGAAAACACCACTAATATAACAAAACAACCTAAAGAACTAAATAAGAACTACCAAACAAGAGCAATAGAAGGAAAATCATGATAATCAACCAAAAAATTTAAGGCCAAAACCCCATAAATGATCAAAAAAATGTTCCTTTCCCAAACTTAAACTAAACATTGTCCTCAATGTTTGTAACAATACAAGAACAAAAGTCAAGAACATATACCCGAAGGTTTCTAGCCCAATT
Source organism: Artocarpus heterophyllus (assembly GCA_025403435.1). Classification (NCBI taxonomy): domain Eukaryota; kingdom Viridiplantae; phylum Streptophyta; class Magnoliopsida; order Rosales; family Moraceae; genus Artocarpus; species Artocarpus heterophyllus. The sequence goes on from CM046339.1 coordinate 11,544,584, forward strand.
TTCGACTTTCACCTATCTTCTCGAGTCTTTTTCCACCAAAACTTAAGTTTTTAAGCTCCCAATTATTTCAATACCTAATAAATCATACAAAAATCAAACAATATTTGCAAAACGTTGAAATAAACTAAAACACAAACACAAGCACAAACTAAAACTAAAACAAAAAACAAAAACAAAAAGAATAAAAAGATAGAAAGCTTGGGGTGCCTCCCAAGAGCTTTGATTTAAAGTCATCGACTTGACTTTGGGAGAAGTGCTCGTCAAAGAATGGCTTTTGCCCATAGTAGGTGTTATATAACACTAAAAATGGGTTTTGTGACTGGATGCCCTCAAGCTTGGCGATATGTGGAAGTGTGTTGCATGTGGGTCCAACTTGACTCAGCTTGATTGAATATGCTTGGTGGGCTGGAAGAAATGATGGTAATGTCGATGGAGGAGGCGTTGGCCATATAGGATCTTCATAGATGTGATCTTTAATGATTGGTGTTGGCATTTCAAGTTGAGGACGTAAGACTTCTTCTTGCCATTCTTCTTCCATGACCAAGTCTCGGGCCTCATCCTCACTTATAGAATCATCGTAAAACATCTCTAAGTGCTCCTATTTTCACATTGGTTCCTCACTTGTTTTAACCTCAAACGTACTTGGAATACTTTGTTGTTTCAGCTCGATAATTTTAATCGATGATTTCCCCAACTTAAATTTCTATATAATTAATTCACATATGTTAGGTAATTGTCAAGTGGTTGGCGTTACCCTTCAATTGATTAAGTTGTATTGTGATTTAGGTAAGTGCCTCTTCTAATGTAGATATAGTCTCTTCAGGTGGGATGTCAACTTACGGCTCCATCACGTTGGAATTGCTCTCCTAACCATAGTTGTTCCTTGAACAACTCAAATCCCAATAATTGCATTCTGCCATATCTTCCAACATGTAGTAGGCCTCATCGATGGATAGTTGGTAGAGAGTGGTGGTACCATTTCCACATTCCACAGCATTTCTTGTTGCATCACTCAAGCCAAGAAGGAAAATGTGAAGTTTTCCCTACTTTGACAAACCATGACATGGGAACCTTGAGAGCAATTCTTTGAATCTCCACCAGGCACTATAAATTGGCTACAAATCTTGTTGAACAAAGCACATAAGGACTTGTAAATGATGCATCTCTAAATACCTTAAACAAAGACACTAGAACAAAAATTAAAGACAAAAAAATAAAAGAAAAGCAAATAAAATTAAGAAAAAAATCCAAATTAATCGTAAGGCTAATCAAAATCAATATTAACCAAAACTAAATAACAATCCTCGGCAACAGTACCAAAAACTTGTCACTCTTGGCCCAGAAGTGCACGGTTTGTACAAATAATAAAGTGTATCCGAGTATGGATGTCGATCCCATGAGGATTATCTTTAGTTTGCATTAAGTATCGAAATTGATTGGCCCTAAGATTATTTGGATGGCCGGATAAAGAAACAAATAAAAGAGACTAACAAAAGTAGCAAAGTAAATAATTGATGAAACAATGAGATAATATGCATAGATATTCAAGTCAATATCTCTATCTAACTTGTCTACTTACACATTCATTAAGCACATCCTTAGTCATTATCTAAGTGTTCTCAGCTCTCCCAAGTTTTAACAACTATAAAGACTATGTTTTCTCAAAGGCAATCTCTCCCAAGCATTGAATTTCATATGTCAAATCAACTAATTCATTGACCAATTAAACTAGAATCATTAAGCATAGAGAAACATAAATGAATTAAAATGAAACTATATTAATAATTAACTAAATATTCCAAACATAGTTAAGATAAAGCATACATGAAGGTTCAACATTTACAAATCACAAAAATAATAAGAAGAGAAAATGAATGAAAAAATCCAAATTGGAGTTGTCACGGTCTTTAAGCTCTTCATCATCTTCTCCTCTTCTACTTCTTGATCTCCATATGCTTCTCCCATGATGATTTATTAGAAAATAAAACTTAAATCTAAAAAACTAGAACTAAAATCCTAAACTAAAAACAAAAAAAAAAATTCTTTTTTTTCCTCATTTTATACCTTGAAATTAGGTCCAAAATCCCTTTTGCAAGTTGTGCTTCCTCCTCAAAAAATGGAGGCTCTCCCTTGAAATAGGGGCTCTAGGGTTTTAAGGTGTTAGGCATCTTTCAACATCAAATTTGGGCCGTTGGATCAGCATTTGGGGCTAGATTAGCTCATAAATTGGAATCAGCATGCGAGCAACCCCCTGGGGGGCACTAGGCGTGCCCCAACATGGGCGGTCGCATAGCAGGGGGCCTTGTAGGCGCGCAAGCCATATCAGAGGTTGCATGGGTGTGCTTGCAACCCTGTACAGCCATGTGAGGGTGCTTGTTGGGCCCTTGCTACACGCGGCCAACATGCTTGCACATGCCCATTAGTCTGTGCTAGCCTATTTACACTTGAAAATTGGGTTTTAACTTCGATTTGTTGGAAAAATAGTACGCAGCAAAATTTTAAAATTTTTTTATACCAGAGTATTTTTCAAAACACAAGTTTGACATGCTATATGCATAAATGAACCAGATCTTACTAACCTTGTCAATGAAGAAAAGCTCCCGTAATCAGTGAAGAGTATAACGTTCCAAAAAAGCCTCAACCAACTAGTCTTCTTTGCTATTATCTATCCACAATCGGAGTGCGTGTGGCGCACATCGTTTAGCCTTTCCCCGATGACTCTCCTTCCAATTAATTAAGAAAATCCAAAGCTAGTGTTCATGATTTGTGAATAATAGCTCTCCGGGAGTTACAGAGTCTCACAGTAGAGTCTCAATCTAGATTTCTCAACTGATCTAAATAACAATGAGTCTCACTCCACTTTTATCAGATAAGGCCTCAAAAATTTGAATCAAAATCACATCAGGATCAATATCTGATAAAAGCTACATAAAACACGTGATTTATTTAATGCTCGGTTGGTAGGCCAAACTACCAGATCGGCCTGCTGAACTTGCTCTATCGGCAGGCCAAACTTAAAGATCGGCCTGCCAAATTTTCAATAAATGATCCATGCGAATCTTTATTTCCCACTCGAGATTCTTAGAATAGAGCCTCCGTTTTAATTCAAATAACCCAATAGAGAACTTATTTGATTAAAACAGTTATATCTAGATAATCTCTAGGAAAATAAATATTCTTGATAATTTAACAAGTTTATTTTGAATTAATTCAAAATTAATGCAATCAATAAACAGACATGAATTATCTGATCTCGATAATTCAACAAGTTTATCTTGAATTAGTTTTCACAAAATTAATTCAACCAATAAATAGACATGAATTATCCGATCCTATCAAATTTTCAGCTAATCTGATAATTTGACACAAGTCACCAATTATTGAAAAAACATGCCGTATCGTTACAGGATTTTTATGAGCTAACAAAGGGGACTTGATGGACCTATATAGTTCAAGCTCTCGATAATTATGAAACCCAATATCCCATGTATACATTTGATAATTATCAACTCTAACGCTACTCCACTAAAAGCTTAGATCTACACTTTTAAACTATATAGAATTACGAAACCCGTATAGCTAAGTCTCTATGTCATATCATAATGTATCATATTCTCATATAATTATCCATAATCGGCTTAAGGACAAGTTTTGTCTTACTTTCTTGATTATTTTTCTCTTACATTCCATTATCTCACTATCAGAAAACTTACCATCTATAGACGGTAGACCATTTGATTACACCTATGTATTCAAATGGTTAAGCGCTCCAGTTTTCTAATTACTGAATAACGCATATAATAGGATATCAACTACTCCTAAAGAGGAGCTATAGATTCTATATCTATGAATAACAAGTCTACGCTATCAAGAGTCATGCCACCAATATACCGGCACATGTACCTCTATTAAAATGTAGATGTCATCTTTTCGTACATCAAAAGACATAAGTCAAGACAACGAGCCCACTATTCATTTTAGAATTAAGATACAATACATATGATTGTCTAAAGTGAATCGATTTGCTGAGATAGAATTATTAATCCAAATCAATTCACTTTATATCCCGATCCAACATATCATCACCTATGACAATGTGCCAATGTTTTTATTCGCGGAGTCCACCTTTGATGGCCAAAACAAACCATCTTCTTTTAGGGATATAGACAACATAATAATCTTTGCATGAATAAAGCGCCCAACTTTATTCCCTCAATTATGGATCTTATGATTTAAACCTTCACCTTAAGAATCATGTTTTTTGCATAATCTGTCCATTATATGCCCAATTCGTAAAGGTTTAGATCGACAGTCTCAGACTTTTGTTTGCTTAACATACATTCAACAAATATGAACGTAAAAAGGACAAGATTTGGTATATAAATAATAAATAAATTCTTTATTGATAAAAATGTCTTCAAAAATATATTACATTTTTACTCATTAGGGCATACATGTCTAACATGATTTTGATGCCTTTTTTCGATTAAACCCCAAATTATTAATTTTTTTATAAAATAACACTAAAAAATCAAAATAACACACTTGTTTGAGGATTTTCACATTATATAAGCTTAAGAAATACTTGCTTTATCAGTAAAAAATACTCATTCATCAAGTGCCTATGCACAATTGTGGCCCACGTGCCTGCATGCAGGTGTGCCATGCAGCAGCTCACCAAATGTGCTGAAGAGCCATTTTGAAGCTGATCCAGCCCTTCTGTTGGTCCGACTACCAGGAATTGATGGCAGATGACTCCTTAAAACTTTTAAACCCCCCAAAACCCTAAAGAAATGTGGGAAGCCTCCATTTTTCTTAGAGTTGTAAAGCATCCAAGAAACCCCATTGTTATGGGATTTTGTGCCAATTTTCAAGAAAGACAAATGGCAAAAAAGAAAACAAAAAAAATATGTCTTTATTTGTAGTTTAGGATTTTAATTCTAGTTTTAGAATTAGGTTTTCTTTTCAATAAATCATCATGGAGAACGTGACAACTCTAAATTGGGGTTTTTTTTTTTCTATTCTCTTCTTTTTATTTTTGTAATTTGTAAATGTTGAACCCTTGATGTTAGCTTATTTAATTTTACTTATGGTATAGTTGTTTTTCTGGAGCTTTGATTTTGCCTTATTATGAAGTGTTGATTTATTTTTAGTGTTTTTTCATGGTTTTTTTTTTGTTATTCCACTCTTAATGCTTCTAGTTTACTTGGCTAATGAATTAGATGATTTTAGCATGTGGGGGTTTGACACTCAAGAGAAGAAAATTCCATGTGTAGCTTGTCGAAAACACAACCTCAACGGCTACAAGATTAGGAGATTTATAGTTCCTTTGTAGCCATTAAAAGAATTAGAGCTCAAGGAGCATTTAATTACTTGGTTCTAGAAGGATATTGGAATCGAGTTATTGAGCATATTATCCAATTTAACACTCGTGAGAGGTAATTAGGCTAATTAAGAGGTTCTGGACTAATTAAACAAAAAATTCACTTAATAATAAAATTAGCGCATATTAATTAAGATGAAATTGATGCTCTAGTGTTCTTGATTATTTGTTTTCATTATTTTATTTCTTTTGTTTAGTTATCTTTTATTCATTTTTTTTATTCGTTTCTCTATCTGGTCATCCAAATAATATTAGGGCCAATAAATTTCAGTAGTTAACGCAAATTAAACACAATCCTTATGGGATCGACATTCGTATTCTGGTACACTTTATTACTTACAACTGTGTATACTTGAAAGCATAACACTTAACTTATATATTTTGATAATTTTTGAGTAATATAATAGTTTTTATGTTTATTTAAGTTTGAGTAAACTTTAGTCAATTATGTTTTTAAATATGTTATCATGGTATTTTGATTTTTATTTATTTATTTATATTTTATATTCATGTTTGGTAGGAAAAAGGGCATTTGAAGTTCTTTTGGAGGCTTTGGAACAAAAAATGCTTGCTCTAGTGTGAACAAAGTGGAGCCCAGCACGGAGGACTAGAAAGCCAGTGCTCCATCGCCAACTGATCCCCACGGCCGCACGAGAAAGGCATCAAGCTTGCTCAAAGGACACATGTGTGGCCGCGTCAAGTTAAACCTCATGGCCATGTGTGTCCTTTTTTGTATCAATTACAAGTTTTCAAATGCACGTGGCAGGGCCAACTTTTCTTCCGCCCCAAGCGTGCCCCTTATTTGGTCCATAAGGGGAAGAATTTGAAAAAAGGGCCAAAAAAAATTCTTAATTAAGGAAATGACCCTTTTTTTTTTCTAGGCAGGTAAACTGTCTCAATTTTTTTCAGAAAAAGATGAAAATAATTGTAACGAGGAGAGGAACCTCAACAGAGTGAAAAGAAAATAAAAACTGGAGTTGTTTTGATGCCCAAAAAGCATGTTTTTTTGCGTCAAAAAACTACCCAAAAAAAAAAAGGTCATTTGTCCAAAATGACTTTTTCTTAAAGTCATTTTTCAAAATGCCCCTCCATAAGGGGTGTTGCTTTTAAGGTTTATTTTAAGGTTGATTTTAGGGAAAATTCCCAAGTTTATAGAGGAGATATAAATAGCCGAGAACATTTTGGAGCCGGTTTTGAGGATTCATTTCAGCCATTTTTTGGTTTCTATGAAGAGGAAAAGAATAGCTTGAAGATCATCTTTGGAGCTCTACCATTAGTTTATTTCTTTACTCTCTCATTTCTTTTGAAATTCTTGTAAATTACTATCGGTTCCATTATTATGCTTTGGTTTTTGATTTTAAACTTATGTCTAGCTAAATTTGTTAGTCAAGAGGATCCATCCAAGTTGAAATTGTGTATGGATAATTGCTTTTAGACTATTACAAATTAATTACCATTTCAATTTTTTTGTGTTTTGTTTAATTTAATGTCTCTACTTAATTGATCACTAATTAGTTGATTTTACATTCAGGATTAGTACTTGAGAAATGAGGATTCTTAATATAAGTTTAGGAAATACAACCTAGGGAATTATAGAGTTAGGATACATGATTCTCTTCGTGGCTAGTTAATAGAACTTGCTTAATGAGTCCTTAATAATTGTTGCTAAAAAGGAATATTAGAATTAATTAAATTGGGAATTTCTCAATTGAGTAGTTGGGAAAAAATTGAAATACATGAGTATTTTAAACTAATAAATTAGGAAATTAATTTGACAATAATCAAGGAAATTATCAAACCTAATGAAAACTTGATGAAATAGTCCCTCTAGGCTCGTTTTACTATCAGTTACTTAAGTTTATTTTTTTGTTGATCTTAATTTCATTTTTTTTATTTTATTATAATCCCTTATTTTTTTAATTAAAATTGCCATTAAATTGTGATCCTCTAGATAAAATTAGAAATGTTTGAACCATGATAGATACTAAAAATTTAGTAATCTAATCTTTGTGGAAATCGGTATTCTACTCTTACTTTACTACTTACAACTTGTACACTTGCATGCGACTAGTGGTTTTCTTGTTAATTATATTTTTCATGAGCTTGGTTACGTGACATGGTATTAGATATAATTAAATTGAATTATAATTTGATATTAAATAATAATAATCAAACTTTATTTTGGTAAAGGTTCACGTACATAAGTTTTCTCTTCTCTTTAACTAGTTAAAAAATCCGAACCCTGCTCTATTTTTTTTTGTACAAACTAAAGATATTTAAAGGTATAATACGTATGAGTATAATTATTTCAGAAATTGAAACTTGACTACTCCTTTATACATTTCATGAGTCACTTAGTTAGATTATTGGTTGTGTAAAACAAATGTGTGTGGGTGCTAGTTTTTGATTACTTCGACATTGTGAGTATTAATAAGCCTCCTGGATTCAGAATTGACTGTTTTTCTATGGTTAAGAGGTATAGTTAAGATGTGGTTATTTGTTTTTAAGTTAGTATACAATATAGTGGGTTTGTAAAACCTTGTAAGTGGCTGCCATAAATATAGAAAAAACTACACAAAGCCATTTAGTTTTTGTCTAAAAAGCTTATATAATCTAAAAATATACTTCCCAAGCTTCATGTAGCCGCAAGAATCATGTTAATTGGATACCTGTAGCCCAAGTTACGTGTTTTCAAAATTTAGGAAAAACATAGATTTCTTGCAGAAAATCAACAACACCTAGCTCCAGTTTTGCAAGCCTTGGGAAGCATTAACAGACCTAAAACTAAGCACATTATACCTCTTTAAAAAGCTCTAGATGTTAGCTTCATTTAGGTACTGATTTGTAATTTTTGGCTATACATGGAATAAATTTTGAATACTCCCCTAACAGCCATCAAATCTGCATTGCTCAAAGATTATTAAAACTAACACCTACAACCCTCACTTTTTGAGGTAGGATTGCTACACCTAAACCAACGTCACTACTTCTTTGAATGTGTCAAAAATGACGCATGGAATTTAGAACCGACTTGTTTAGGATTTCGTAGCCCCAATTGTGCTCACATCTGAAGTTTTACATAGAAACTTCATTACTACTAGGGGTGGCAAAACGGGGTGACGGGTCGGGTTCGTGTCAGGTTGGAGTTAATTTTTACAAAATTAGGTCGACACTAATCCGACCCGTGACACGAACGGGTTGAGAATTCTCAACCCTAACCCGACCCGTTTTGACACGGGTTGACACGAATACGACCCGTGTCAAACCGTTTCTTATGCACAGTGTCAAAAAATAATAACCCGTGACCCGATTTTGACCCATAACCCGATTATGACCCGCAACCCGCCTACATTAATATATATAATATTAAAAAAAATAAAATTAGAAGAGTTTCATACCACTTCAACAAGAAGATGAGTGATAAGAGAGGTAGGATTTGATATTTTAAGAGATTATAATATATATGAAATAATATTAATTTTTTAAAAGTTAATTAATTAAATACGGGTCAGAAATGAGTCATTTTAGTGTCAGACAGATTGACCCGAACACGACCCGTTTTTTGACGGGTCAGTTTTGGGTCGACATTAAAATGACCCGTGGTCAAATTTTCTGACACTAACCCACAAAAAAACGTGTCGGATTCGTGTCGTGTCGTCGTGTCGCAACCCGTATTGCCGGCCCTAATTACTACCTTGATTTGGTGATTTGCCTTGTCATGTTGATATGGTTGCATAAGCTTAATTGTTATTATTGAGCCATTAATAAGTTGTCCTTATATATTGAACATTTTTATTAAACATGTATTGTTGAGACTTATTCGTATTAGGATGTTGTGTGATTGGATATGATTGCTTGTTATGAAGCGTTGTGTAAATATAAGCACGATTATGAAAATAATGATATTTTGCTAACAGTGGTACACGTTACGATATTGGTGATTTAATTTTAATAGTTGTTTATGTTACAACGTATAAAATTTTATAGTTATAGATGGATGCATTAACATATACATGCGCACTGGTTCTCTATATCAGTACAGGAGTCTCTGCAAGCATAACAAAGACCTACAATTCTCTTACTCGGGGTGTACCACTAGTGGTGAAAAGTGGGATCTTAAGCTTATATGCTCAAGTCAAAGTAAGTAATGATATGGCAACCTTGTCATTAGGTTTTGCCTTATTTTCAAAGTAATGGCTGATAACCTTGAGATTAGATTTTGCCTTAATTTCGTATTTACTTTCTAGTTGTTTATTTATTTGCTATTTTGTTGAGCATGATGGGTCAGCGTCCCATCCTGATCAGACTTTCCTTTAGAAGTAAAGGAAAAATAGGTAAGCTTGCCCTATAAAGGTTGATGCCAATAGCATAGTGTGAGATTCACCATTTTTACATGTAGTAACAGTGTGTGATTAACTATTTATGAATACTGTGACAGAAGATGACTCAGAGACTCCCAGAGAAATGGTCAAGTATGGAAGCTCTTAAAAAACTTTAGGACAAGTATAGCAGCTCGCAAAAGAGCTTTAAGTTTGGTTCTTATATTGTTATACTAATATGTGATGACTTGATGTTCCTATTGTGTCTTATACTATGAAAAGTGTACCTGTAAGTTGTTGCATGTGTTTTGAGTTGGTTTCTTGCCATAGTCTCTTTTTTCCTACTAAGCATTCGACTTACCTCGTTTTATGTTTTTTCCTCCTTCTAGGACTTCATAGACTATATTAGCAGGTACCAGTGCTTAGTTCTTGTTTTTAGGCCCAAAGCTCGAGATGACTTAGTTTATACTTTTACAATATTTTTCTTTTAATTCTCAGTATGAAATTGTACTTCATATATAGAAACTATGTTGCTATGGCAATGTTCTAAATCTATATGCTTTTGAGAAAATTCTATAATTTTGGACTATTTTTACAATTTTTAATTGAAAGACTCTAAAGCATATATTTAACCTATTTTTGAGTAATAATAGCGTAAATCGTTTCGTTTATTTTAATGGCTTTTATTTTCTAACCCCTTTTCAGGGAGTTACAAATCGCAACCCACGATTGTCTCGAATTTCGTCGTGACCGATAATGATCGGAATCACACAACCATCGTCATAGGGAATCAAACTGAAGGCGCATCACCATGGATAATTGTATTCTAGGATCACTGGCGACCCTTTCCCGATGGCAACAGTCAAAAATTTCCCTTTACTTGATAACTTTTTTATTTTAATTTTAGGATTTTTTGATAAATTTGGTGTGATAAACTCCTTTAATTCATGATGAGCTTGTTTATTTTTCATCATTAGATGTTGATCTAATAGACTAAAAGATGCCTCGTTGATTAGAAAGATTAGTGTTAGTCATTCGGGAATTTTTGTGGTGAAGAAAATAATTTTGCTTTATCAGTGGAGCAGAGTGTTTTAATGTCGCATTAGCATTATAACGATCTGATGTCAAGGTTAAAAATTTACAACACTCGATACATATTTGCTTCCAATCATAGATCAGACCACAAAAAGTTAATCCAATGGCTAAAACACTCATGCTTTATAGGTGGTGTAAAATTGTCTTTTCCACCGTAAAATTTGCCTTCACATTTTAGTTTTTGCTTGTGTTTATTATCACGTTGGCATTAACACTTACCCTTTAAAAAAGAACAATAAAAGGCAACATTTTGATTCTTTTTTCCTTCTATGAGGGAACAAAATTGTGTCTCAAGCAATGTATTATTGTTATTATTAAGATTATTTTCATATTTGCCATATATCACTTTGCCCCTCGACTTTGAAAATGTACTACTTAATCCCGTCAAACTTTGTTCTGTTAACGAGTATCTCCCTTCCATCCAAATCCATTAGTTTGACTTTTTTGTAGAATATTTTTGTATTTTCCCTCCAAATTATGTCGCTTAATTTATTTTCCTTTGGACTTTTAAAATGTGTTACTATATCAACTCCAACAATGAAAAGTTTGGCGAAATTTTGGAAATTTCAATTGAAATTTTAAAAATTTTGAGGTATCGAAATATCTTCCCTTTGTATGATTGATTTCGACAAAATATCAAAGAAATATTACACATATCTGTAAATTGCGGTAAAAATATCAATATCTGGTACATATCGGTAAAATTTTGACAAAATTTTCATAATATCAGAAATTATAAAATTTAATAGATTTTTTCTTTTAAATATTATTTTAGTATTTTATAATTTTAATGAATGAATTTTTGTCCTATACACATTAACTTTGCAACAAGATTATGCCGTGCCCACCATGAAAATTATGATGGTTATGAACTTTTCAATTTTCCTCATCTGAGCATACTATCATCTCCACATAAAATAATTAAAAGAATTCATAATTTCCCATCCATGAAAATACAGTGGGAAGAAATCAACAAACTTATGTGCGATATATTCATAACTATATTCAATACTACTCTAACAAAATATCATAGTACCAATATTCTTTAAATCAAGATAGAATCACAATCATGTTTGAGCTTCACAAAACTTCTTTTTAGTGTTGATAAATTTAATATGCACGAAGTTTATTATATAAATCATATTTATTTATTTATTTATTTTAATGTTTATTGTATCTAAAATTATCCAGATACATTTAATATAAAATTTTGATGATTTTCGTAATGATATCTATATTTTTTAAGAAAAATTTGTAAAATAAAAGAACTGGCATTTCGACTGGTAAGGATATCTTCATCCTTAACCCCTTTTTTTGTCGTCAACAAATATTCTGTTCCGTCCAATGAAAATAACCTTTCTGGTCCACCGTAGAACACCTTTTTTTTTTTTTTTTAAATTGGCCGCCATGTTCGCCCTTTTCTTCTAACTTATCTCATTGACCTCCACGTTCGCGGTTTTATTGGTTTTCTGGTACGCCTTTTTATTATGTCGTTGCCGAAAAACCATTGTTATCTATCTAAAAAAGAAAAAGAAAAAAAAATCGTTTATATCATGTCATAATTTTTTTTATTATTTTCCCTCGTTTTGTTTTGGAATATGTCAAGACTTTAGAGAGAGGGAGACTATGGTTGAGAAATGGGTAATTTGGAGGATGAAAGATCTCTCTTGGAAGATGGTCTTCTTCAGGTTTTAATTCTCTCTTCTTGTCTTTCTTAAACTTCCTTCTTTGATGGATAAAATTATCATTTTTAAATTTTACTGTGAAAACTGGGATTATTGTGCATACTTTTAATGTGGAGAATAATGGGAACTAATTTAGCATATTCATTTTGCCATGCCTTCATCCTTTTAGCTAGATTATGAGCGTCTTCTGTTTGTAAGATTACGAGCCAATCAAATTCAGTTTTGTCCACTTGCTTGGATAATTTGTATCAGAAGAGAATTTGAGAATTTAGAACCTCCTTGGCTTCAAACAGAAGCATCAGTCGATGATTGCTGTTAAGTGTAAACTTCTGGTTGTTGGGTTTTTTCTTTTTTGAATAAATAAAGTCTTAATCTTGTTGAAGTTGATTGGGTGGGGTTGTATTTTTCTTCTCTCTCTTTTAATTAGATCTACATGGAAGTTGTCATCGTTAGATTTCTGACAAAAGAGGGGGGAAAAAAAGAAATGGAGGAGGGCGTGGCATTGTGAGGTAATGTTCTTTCTGATTAGGGCTGTGTTTGGTAAGAGGGAAAGAAAATAAGAAAGACAGAAGAGTGTATAAGTTAGATGAGAAAAATGAAAGAGAATGGGACAACTGACTTTAAAAGGTTGAAAGATTTTAGGTTGATGTTCTGAGAAGGAAAAAAAGAGGTAAGTGTGTTGTGAGGGAAACGAGAGAGTAGTTGAGTTTTCTCTTGCTGACTGTGTTTTCTCCTCCCTCAAACATGGCTAAATAGGAATCTCTAGAATCAGCCCCTTGGAATATTAAGATGGTTTCTATGAAACCAGTGAGGTAGAACATATTTTTTGCCACTTGGTTTGACTGCCGTTCCAGGTGGTAGGAGGCTCTTTGACACTTGTTTTCACTGTTGTCCAAGTGGTAAAAGGCTCTTTGACACTTGTTCAGCTGATGTCCTGCTGGTAGAGGCTCCTTACACCTGATTATCTTGCCGTCCAACTTACTGAAAGTCTTTAACAACTAGTTTTACCCAGCAATTATCATTTTAAATTTTCCAATTGTTGCTATTTTTTTTAGACAGCCCTTAGTTTTTAGTTTTTTTTAATACCAACTCTCTTTTTTAACAACTTAAATTTTTTTTTTTGAGGGATTTGAATACTTAAATTTAATAATAACACAAACCCCAAAACAATGTTTTATGTTCAGAATGGACAGAGTGGGCTTTATACTGGTGATGGTTCTGTTGACATCAATGGGAAGCCTGTGTTGAAGCATCAGACTGGGAATTGGAAAGCATGCTTCTTCATTCTAGGTTCTCCATTCTTTTTCTTTTTTATGTTTGTTTGAATTGAAGGCATAACAATTTAATATCCTTCAAATCTAATATGTAATACAGGTACTGAATGTTGTGAACGCTTGGCCTTCTTTGGTATTTCCAGTAATCTTGTTACTTATCTCACAAACAAACTGCACGAAGGAAATGTCTCTGCAGCAAGAAATGTCACCATTTGGCAAGGCACTTGTTATCTCACACCCCTTATTGGAGCAACTTTAGCAGATGCGTATTTGGGAAGATACTGGACTATTGCTGCTTTCTCCATGATCTACTTTATGGTGACCACAAAATTAGATCCTAATTTGTGTTCCTTTGATAGAAACAAAAATCCCTTTTAGTGCTTTTGACTTATTGGCCTCTCACCACACTATTTTAGGAACACGCCTTTTTCCCCTCCAGTCATGTCATTTAAGTTTGGTGTATAAAACACTAGTGTTACTCTTGAAAAAAAATCTTCTAGAGCTTCAACACTGAATAATTTTAGATAAACATGGAGAAAACCAAAGGAAAGTTTAAATAATATAATGATAGTAACCTCCTGTCATTTTTCAGCCCAAGTTTCATATAAATTGAACTAATCCTTCCATTGAAGAGGGAGACTTAGCGCTTTGTATTGTACCCAAGCTTCTTTGAATTTTTCTTGGCTGTGTTCTGTAAGCTAACTTTGTGTTTGTGTTTTAAGTCGTCCCGTGCAGAATGAGATGAAAAAGGTGGGGAAAATCCATATAAACAATTGTCATCGAATTAATTAGTTGATTTTTATTCTGTCAGGGAATGTGTGCATTGACTCTCTCTGCATCAGTTCCAGCCTTGAGGCCTGAAGAATGTAGCGGTTCGGTTTGTCCATCTGCCACTGTTGCACAGTATGCAGTGTTCTTGTTTGGGCTCTATCTGGTTGCGCTAGGTACTGGCGGGATCAAACCATGTGTTTCGCCATTCGGCGCGGATCAGTTTGATGATACTGATTCGATGGAGAGGGTAAAGAAAGGATCTTTCTTTAATTGGTTTTACTTCTCAATTTATATTGGCATCCTTATATCAAGTACTTTTGTGGTGTGGATTCAAGACCATGTTGGATGGGGTCTAGGATTCAGTGTTCTTGCATTGTTTATGGGCATTGCTGTTGTTGGTTTCCTTTTCGGTACACCCCGCTATAGATTTCAGATACCAGGTGGAAGCCCTATTACCAGAATGTGCCAAGTTTTGGTTGCGTCATGTCGGAAGTGGAATTTGAAAGTGCCTAAAGACAGTAGTGTCCTGTTTGAAGCACAAGACGAAAGTTCAGCTATTGAAGGAAGCTATAAAATGGAACATAGCGCCACACTGACGTAATTCTCTTCTTATAATTTTACGCGGCTTGAAAGTAATTACTAATTTGGTCAAGTTATCTTGCAAAATTCTTGAATTGCCTAAGTTGGAACTAAAAGTATACATGGTCTAACCGGTCAGTGTGGTCCTTGTCCTTTTAGTTGCCGTATGAAAGATTCATTTTCGTAGTGGTTTTTGCTTTCAGCGTCATTTTCTCTACAATCATTACTTCTTGTAGTGAAAGTATTTGTTCTCTACTGTGGTTCTGGTATCTTTTGCACAGGCCTGTTTTCTGCTAAGATTTTACATAATGTGCTTTTTTCTGATACTACTTTTTCTTCTATGCTGAAGCTAATTAAAATTTCTTTTTACTCGGAATTTGTCGCAGTGCAACATGTTGCAATAACAACTCTCTTTTTTTTTTTTTTCACAATTTGATTGTTATAAGAAAAGCTCCTAAATATTTGAAAAGATTTTCCAAATGGGAAAAAAAAATCCTTTGATATGTAGTTTTCTGAAAATTCCAATCTTTGTAACTTTCAAACTTGAATCGATATGTACCTTCTATAATATAAATAACTCCTCTAAATACCAATGAACTTTACTTTTCTCACAGGTTCCTTGATAAGGCCGCTGTAATTTCTGATGCTGAGAATAATAGTGGAGACTTCTCCAATCCCTGGAGGCTTTGCACCGTAACTCAGGTGGAAGAATTAAAGACTTTTCTCCGTTTGCTTCCAATTTGGGCCACCGGAATAGTTTTTTCGGCCGTCTATGCACAAGTTTCAACAATGTTTGTCGAACAAGGGATGATGATGGACACAACACTTGGTTCTTTTACCAATATTCCTCCAGCCTCTCTCTTAACTTTTGATGTCATTGGTGTTCTTTCCTTGCTTCCCATGTACGATAGACTGATTGTCCCAATAGCAAGGAAATTTACAGGCAAGGAGAAAGGCATTACAGAGTTGCAGCGGATAGGAATCGGACTCTTTGTTTCTGTTCTGTGCATGGCAGCTGCTGCTGTGGTAGAAATTAGTCGACTTAGGCTTGCCAAAGAACTTGACTTAGTCGACAAGAAAGTAGCTGTACCTCTTAGTATCTTCTGGCAAATACCCCAATACTTTTTGATGGGCGCTGCTGAGATATTTACGTACGTCGGGCAACTTGAGTTCTTCTATGAGCAGTCGCCAGATGCTACGCGGAGTTTATGCACTGCAATGTGTCTTTGTACCCTTTCATTAGGGTACTATCTGAGCTCATTTATTCTGACTATTGTAACCTACTTCACAGCAAAGGGAGGCAATGGTGGATGGATACCGGATAATCTGAATGAAGGGCATCTTGATTATTTATTTTGGATTTTGGCCAGTCTTAGCTTCTTGAATATGTTGGTTTACATTATCTGTGCCAAGAAGTTCAAACAGAAGCAGAGAATACCAGGGAGGTATTCATAAGAATAGTTAAAAGAAGTTGAAGATGGTAGGATATGAAAGCAATGCGTAAATAACTATTCTTCTACTGGTTTTTGTCAAAGCATATTTTCTTACGTTGGACATGAGTAAATAATAACGTAAGTACATTGGACATGCGTAAACAACAATGTAAATAGATTCATGAAAATAAAATGTAACTGGTAAATTTGTAATTTACATGGCAAATTTTGAATTTACCAGCTAAGTAAACAAGACACTTAACTAAGATGGGTCTATGTATAACTGGTAAATTCGTAATTTATATGGTAAATTATAAATTTACCAGCTAAGTAAACAAGGCATTCAATTAAGAAAAGTCTATGTACAAATGATAAATTCACAATTTACATGGTAAATTACAAATTTACCAGTTAAGTGTTGATGTAATTAATAATTTACATGATAAATTTAAAATTAATATTATATGCAATTTGTAAATTCATAAGTTAAATAGTAAATTATAAATTTACTAGCTAAGTAAACAAGACACACTTATCATAATTGATATGTTTATTATGTGTCACTTGTAAATTTGTTTACATGGCATATTCGTAATTTACGAGTTAGGTGTTGACGTTTTTTCTTTTTTGAAAAATCATAATTTTCTAGTTAGTAACTATACCTTATAAGAAAGGTGGACTTTGTAATTAAATAATTTACATGCTAAATTCAAAATTAAGATTATGTGGAACTAGTAAATTCGTAATTTACATGGTAAATTCGTAATGTACTAGGTTAGTGTTGAGTGAGAAGGAGAGAAAGAGAGGAGATAGACTGAACAAATGTCACAACCCGCCTTTTCGGGCTGTGATTAAACTCTTTCTTAATTACTTTAGGGCAAAAATTTAGGAATTTTTTTTTTTTATACAAATACTGTACATATATTGTTTAATAACCTTTGAGATACATACATATACTTGTGTTTACATAACCATCATTTTCTTACAATATAGCTTATCAAACATTACTTTCAAAATATTTTAAAATATCATACAGCGGAAAACATACTGTGGCGAAAACCATACCCAGTCTGCACACATCATCCGTCCGCCAGCTCATCATTATGATTTATTCTGACCTTTTTGTCGGAATACCTACAGCATGAAAAACTTAATGAGCTAACGCCCAGTAAGTCCCATATAAACCCACATGCACATTCAATAAAATGCATGATCATATTATGCTTTCTTATAATCCTCCATTATCCTTATCATTTCTTATCTTTAACTAGGGCCCAAGTGTTCGTACCATTGCGCACTTAGGTCTACGTAACACCGTGACCATCCTGTAATCCTTAAACTCCCCTTGAGTCAGGAGTCGGTACGACACTTTTCTTAACTTTTGGTGATTCATTACCAATTCACTTATTATGGTTAACATACCATGCATGAAGTGATGAGTACATGTTATACATAACATAATCTACCTAAATACTTTTGTACGATATAGACCATACAGGTACATACTTTATATACACACTGGTATACATTAATATACGCTCATGTATATATAGCATAATGTACTAACAGGTACTTAACATAAAATATACACACTGGTATGCATTAATATACGCTCAGGCATATATATATATTCCATATACTCACAAGTATACCCTTTCTTTTATTTATAAATACTTATGTTATTGCATACATACAAGTATACACCTTGATATACATACAAGTATACATATACACATTTTATACTCTAAGCCTACAATTTCATACTGTAGGTGGGATGGGTACTTACTTGATACAATTGTCGGGCAACTTAACCACGATATCCTTTCTTCTAGATTCCTAGGATCCTGTTGGCCAATTACAAAGCCATTAGCCAAATTTTACTATGTTTCGATACGAAACATTTGTTAATTAATAAATTGAGTTGCATTACTATGTTTAACTCTAAAAACCACCGTTTTTTCTTATTTCTATCTAACTTCACCATATCGTTTCTAACGAAGGGTGGAAACCTTTCTAGTCGTTTTCTTATCCCATTGGGAACATTTCAAAGCGGTTCGGGTTATTTGGGCAGAAATGACGATTTTGCCCTCCGCAGGTTTACTAACCTACCCGAGCTCGATTCCGTTATTCTTATAAAAATAACCATATATTCATTCTAAAATAACATCCTAGTAGGTCAAATCTCTTTATTTCTCAATTATGCCCCATTTTCATAAAACTTGGCGGTTTAGTCCATGAACCGAAAATTTTGACCTTTTTGCCCCCGAAACTAAAATTTGCTTCTTTGCACCAGAATTTTCTATTTTTGTCAAGGATCATTTTTGCTCAAAGTACCATATTCAAAATCCTTTGAGAAATGACGTTTTTGCCCCTTTTTCAAATTTTTCACAATTTTCATAAATTCTTGAAAAATTAAAATCTCATAAACGGTTCAGTTTTTTGATGAACCGTCCGCGATGCCTAACAGTTTCATCGAGATCTACAACTTTTGTGTTTTAACTTTTTCCAAATTATCACTGTACAGGGGTGTTTTTGGCTAATTTCCAATTCCGCCGAGAGGAATTTTTTTCTTTCAATTTAGTCCCTATGGCATTTTTACATAAATCCATTTCAAACTTGCAATTTTACCCTGTAGAAATCATTTCATACCTTAATCAATACATTCTCATGCTCAAACATCATCTTTGCAAAGTTTAACCTCAAAATTACAAAAATACGGTTTTTACAAAAATTGCCGATTTACACTAAAACAAAAATTTCCATAACTCAAACTTATCATACACCACATATACATGAACTTCCATCAAATACATGTTCAAAACCCCTCATGGGTTTGAAAGAACAAAAATCAAAACAAAATCTATAAAATTTCAAACTTTAAAGCTTAAAACTTACCAAAATAACACCTTTTTGGTTTGAAGCTTTCAAAATCCTTTTAGACTCCCTCCTAAGCTTCCTTTCCATACAAAAATACCATGGATTAATCTCTTGTCCTTTGCCCATGAAAAATCCCTTGAAAACCCATTAAAAGTTTAGGATTTTACCTTAAACTTGTGGGAAAATCCTTGTTCTTGCTTGTAAAATTTGTTGGGGGCTATTTTTGCAAGATTTGGGGCTGAGAAATTTTTTTTTTGGAGCAGAACTATGGCTGCCGAAACTTTGGTGGAAAGAAAAGAAAAGAAAACTTTGATAAACTTGCCATAAATGCATGTTTATCTCATTTGGTGACTCATGGTAACCCATGAGTACACCACTAGGTGTCACAAAATGATTGGGCCACTTTTCTTGACATGTGGCCCAATAGAAAAGCAAAAAGTGTCCACTTTATGGAGTTAAAAATTTATACTGTGTAATTTTTCACCACACAGTATTTTTCCTATACTGTCGTGGCCAATTCAGTGTAGTTTCTATCCTTAGACTGTATAAAAATATTTAACTTACTTTTCGTTTACTTTTTGAGGCCAATCATAACATTTTTCATATCTGTGTTTTTATTTAGCAGTATTCTTATACTGCTCTGGCCTCC
Organism: Artocarpus heterophyllus; assembly: GCA_025403435.1. Taxonomy (NCBI): domain Eukaryota; kingdom Viridiplantae; phylum Streptophyta; class Magnoliopsida; order Rosales; family Moraceae; genus Artocarpus; species Artocarpus heterophyllus. Next base: position 11,564,649 of record CM046339.1, read on the forward strand.
TTTCTACCCCCGGTTAGGGTTAGGACAACCTCTATGTCCTATTTACATTCTAATCATTCATTCGTTTATATCACAATTTCACAATTAATTGTGACATGAAATTCATTTTATGGATATTATGCACAAATCTCTGAGTCATCAAACTCATAAAATTTGTATTTTATAATATCCACCATTGCATTACATATGCCATAAAATTTGCAATCAATGTTGCTCATTCATATTTTATTGTAATTTTTCACATAAATTACAATTTTTACACAATTTCACATTTTTAAGAATAAATTCATTAATTAAACCTAATTAAATATTAGGTTTTATTGATGACGTTTTCTCGGTCATTACAACAAAGATCCAAAAAAAGGGACAAATTGACGATGCGCGGTGGTGAGCAAAGAGGAGAGAAATTGAGAGAAAAATAAAAAGAGAGACAAAAAAAGAAAACCGTAAGACATTCAAACCTAAGGATAAAATTATCTTTATAAAAATAAAGGAGATAACAGAGTAGCATTCACTAGAAGAGTTTTTAACTAAGAGGCATTTGTTAATCCCTCCGTTTAAAAGGTGGTACTTTTTCCAATAACCAAAAAAATTGCCTTAGAGTTTTTGTTTTTTTTTTTTTAAGAAAAGAAAAAAATGCTTTGGCACACGTACTTTTTTAAGATGATTTTTCTTGTTCTTTCCGGGCATTGCTATTCCAGATTTTGTGTTTTCATGGTACTCCTAAAGGATCATTCATTTTGGGACAAAGTACCTACAAAATGTACACAAGTTTGCATGGACGGAGTTACCAAACTCCCTGGCTTATCTTTACAACTCCATTAATTTTTTTTAATCATCACTTTTTGCCTTTTTTTTCCTCCTCTTACCCTGCCCGCTAAGAAAAACAACAATGAGGAACTCTTTTTCTCCTCATCCATGAGAGACGGTTCAAGGGTCCAATTTTGTTGTATTGATAGTATGCCTTAAAACCAATGTTGACGTTGAACATAAATACTGGAAACAATTGAACATTTAAAACTTCCAATAATCTAGGCGGTAGCCAAACTTTTTTTTTTTTTTTTGTCTATCCAAACGTATATGTAAGTCAGAAGAAAAACGGGTCTTTGACACACTTGTCCTTTAAAATTTTCGTATTTTTACAAGATGGTTCTTAAACTTTTTTTTTTTTTTTTTTTTGTGACAATCAAATCCTAAACTTAAAAAAAATATGGTGATTATGTCCTAATCAAGGATGAAAATATCTACGATATTGTCGGTATTTCTACAACAATCATAAAATATTCATAACAGTAGGAAGAGATCAAGAAACATATATGTAGTACATCCAAAACTATTCAAGGGTTATAACATATGTATTTTTTAGATTAAGATCGAAACATACATAATGCTTTTCTACCGGCTAAAAACTCTTTTTTGTATTAAAGACACCTGAAGTTTGTATGTACTTTATTACATTTGATGGTAGTTGTATTATTCTATTATATTATTGTATATTGCTTGTAATGAGTATGTAAAATAATATTAGAAATATAATCTATACATATAATGACTGTGTCCTTAATAAGCAATATAATTCTTATATTAGATCGATATTAAATTAATTATGTTATTAACTTGATTCAAATTAAGTAATATTGATTATTTTAGTATTGTATAAAGTTATAAGAAAAATTACAAGTTTTTCTTATGATATCTATTTTTTCCCCAAATACCAATATCCATGACATTAACCTCAATAGCCTAAGATGACATCGACATTTTCATTCTTGGTCCTAATCACAAACTTCCTTTAAAAGTTGGCTGGAAAAAATTTTAAGGACTGCATTGCAAAGAAGCCGAGAGTAATAAGGTGTTTAACAAACTGGTTTAAACTGAAAATTTGGTTCAAAATCTATAGCAATGAGAATTTTATACTGTTATATTATAATACATAAAAATTTTATATTGTTGTTAGTGCAAATTAAGTGGTTTAAACAGGTAATTGTGCCTAAAAGCGAAAGAAAAACCACCAAACTAAAAGGTGTTTGTTATCATTGGAAATGTTAGCAGTGTCAATGGTGCGACTAACTTATGGTCGAATCAACTATGTGTTTGTGTCTTTAAAACTTGGTCATAATTTCTGTCAGAAGTTTCGCATTGAAAAAACAAAGCAAAGTAAAAGTCAATTCAATGAGGGTGTTAAATAACTTCTTATAAGACCGACGACGTACGGATTTGATGGCTAGCAATACAAATTAATTAGTCGACAGGCCCAAAGTCAAAATATATGGTTGTCTGATTGAAACCAACTGTAATTAATTAGTAGATTACTTTAACTGTATGAGTCAGTTGCAAAATCTTTATCAAGTTATTTAAATAGATATGGAATTAATATGATTTCTTAAATCTGACATCTATATATTCTAAAATTTGGAATTTCTTTTCTTTACTTTGGAGTAAATCATTTTCTACTTTTGAGTTGTTTGTGTACTATTTTTTGGTTATTCTTATTAATGAGTGTTTGGTATATAATAATCTAAGTTTTTAGATTATTGGGAATGTAAAAGAGGGTAATTTGATTTCTTGGGTATTTGTATTACTGTGTGTGGTTGTGCATAAAAATCTAATGTCTGATTCCTTAGAATGTTAAATTACTGTGTTTGGTTACACATGAGAATTTTTTTTCTAATTCTTAAAATAATATTTTTTTACCTATTATATAAATATATATCTATCTTAAAAACTGTATGAAAAATTTTTAAAACTAGAATTTCATAAAGATTATAAAATATTTTAATATAAAATTATTATTTATGACTAATCAATTTTAATATATTTAATATTAATTATATAAAGTTTAATAAATTAATTTATAAATAATTATCCATATCAAGTATTATTTAAGGAATACGAAAGATTAAAATAAAACATTATACGAGATTTTATTTTTGAAAAATAGTTTTAGAAGTCACATCTTTACAAAAGAAGATGTGTACAAAATTACTTACAAACTTTCATACGATGATATAATGCTACCATACCTAAAATATACTGGCAAAAATAACATCCAAAACAAGGGATTTACAATTTCTTGGAATTGCCACAAAAAGTACCAATCTAACTCATTTCAACGGCTGCACAAGGAATTCAAGCTTGGATGCTTCATCTGAGGAAAAGAAATAATCTGTTTTAGCTTGATTTTTACTAGAAGGTGTCCAACTTTGACTCGTTGTGCATTTGTCAGTCCCTTGATTTTGTTTATTGTTTCCTCAAATACTTGTATCCTTCGAGCAGCACCATTAGCCTCATTGAAAACAATCAACAAGTTTTTGATGTTGTCGTTAGCAATAGCTTGTTGGTTAAATTCTTTAACTGTATCACTCAATAAATCAACCAAAGCATCTCCACTCCTAGACCGTTTTCTAGTTTTTTACCTGCTTGTATTGAAGATGGTGTGCTTATGTGGTTGATGCTTGCTTTACTATTGAGCTCATCTAATGGAGTAAATGAATCAAATTCAGCATTACCATGATGATGTTCTAATTCCTTATCAATCTCTTCGACCACGTCAGTAAATCCTATTGCACCCTTTCCAGTAGCACGATCCTTCCCAAACACAATTTCAAGCTCATCATAATGAGGAAATGGTTTTTTTTTTTTAAGCCTTTTGTTGTTAGATGGCTCTATAATAAGTAGATAACACATATCAAATATTAAAAAATTTAGAAAAAAATTATTTGAACAAATAAAATGGCAATTAAAAAACATTATATGAGGAAACTAACCTTTACCCAATCATCAAAAATGCTCTTATTAATATCTACACACTTTATATTATCATTCCAACCAAAAAGCCACTAGCAGAATTGCCCAACATTTCAGTAATAACATGGTATCGTCTTTTCGATATCTTAATACGAGAGTCAACATGTGGTTGTGCTCTAAGTCTACAATGAGAAAGCTTTCCATACATCATTTGCTCTAACTGTTGCAAGTAGTTAGGCTTCAATGTACCATTGTTTGCTTTCTATTTTCCACTATTGGATGTCTCCAACAAAAATTCTACCAACTTCAAATCCTCAATGGAAGTCCATTGATGTTTCTTTGTAACAACTGAGGTTGACTGATCTATAGCTTCCATTCTGTTTGTAAAATAATTATTCGACGTGAAGTTTTTATGCAAATAGTAAAACATATAGACATAAATATATTAGCCTTAAGTTCTAGGAATATAATAAAAACTGATCAAATTTTCATAAAAATAGAATCCACCAATGTTGTTACAACTCTCTATATATGTTCAAACATAAACATATAATGAGAAAATTCTCTCCATAATAAACAATAAAACAATCACGAACACAATCACAAACAAAATTAGGCCAATAGAATTACGATCTCTGAATGTCGGTTTCGTTGCCATTGCGCAAACATTTCTCTAGCCAAGTTGTCTCTCCAAGTTGTCCAAGCATGTGATATTTCAATATGCCTATAATAATCATTTCCGTCCTCAATTTGATCATCAGTTTCTTCATTAATTGGGTCATCAATTTCATCATCAATTGGGTCATCAATTTGATCACCATGATCATTATCATTATTTTCCTTTGGTGTATATTCTAAAGGGTCCACAAGCATTTCTCTTCTAATCAAGTTATGAAGAAGGCAACATGCAAGAGTAATTCGATATTGTACTTTAACAAGATAATATAATCGACTTCTAAAAATTGACCACCATCCTTTCAATAATCCAAATGCCCTCTCTATTGCATTCTTAGTAAAAGAATGTTTCATATTGAAAAATTCTACAGGAGTATTAGGAGTTTCCGTCCATTCATGTAAATGGTAGTGTTGTCCTCTATAAGGTGCTAAGAAGCCTTCACCGTAGGGATATCGAGCATCACATAAGTAGTAATATCCTACAAAATAAATAACAAAATGGTGAAAAGTAATTATATTTTTTTAATACAAAAATCTATAATTAATAAATTATACAATTACCTCGTAGAACTTTTAACCTATTCCGTAGCACTCTAGAGTCAACAGCTGAATCTTCCTATCTAGGCAAGACATAAATGAATTGCATATCTGGTGAGACTACTTCTAATACATTGGTGACAATTTTGTTTCTTCTACTTCGATATCTAGGCCTATATTTAATAGGAACATTGACATTAATATATGTACCATCTAGTACACCTAAGCAATTCTTAGCCATTTCAATCTTCCATCAATGGAATTATCAGGAATTGGTTCTGGCTTTTTTAGTAATAACTCATGAAGACGTAACAAAGTATCTAAGACAACATTGAACTTGTAACACCCCTATGTGGGGGTTAACAGTTTTAAATAAATAAAAATAATTTTAAATTTTATATTATTTAAATCAATTAAACAATGCCCATGGGTCTTTAAACAACAAGAAAAATAAAAATAAACGTTTTAAATACAAACCACAGTTTTTAGTGCAGCACCAAATATATATAATTACAGTCATCATCACCATAGTACAATTCCCAAATAACTTAACACAGCCATAAAAAAAATAATACAACTCTTACATGTTGTAGATAAGTTGTAATTAAACAGGGTCTTCTAACACGAAAACAGCAAGATTGTTTTCGCTTATTCCTCTTCAAATATGTTGCACTGAGTTCCACCTGAGATATGAAGATATGATAGGGATGAGCATCGACATGCCCAGTAGGGAAATCATGACTCACCTTATGGTTTATCCATTACCACATTAAAAACTGCATGGTTAGTAGGTTACATCATATTCCAGATTATGAGGTTTATTATGATCACATCTTATGGATACCGTAGTTAATCATTACCAAGTGTCATAATTACACATTTATACAAATATTACCAATCATCATTGTTCCTAGGTATCCATGTTAAATTGAGTATCACTCAACTCATCGAAACCCAAATGGGCGTACTTGATCACCCTATAAACATTTCAAGGGTGTTCCGGTGAGGGGACATCAAGCCCCGAGTCCTCACCAAATCGATTCCTGTACAGTGTGTTCTGGGACTTTCAACCCAAGGAAGCGTCATCACCTTCCCCCTATTTTTCCTTTTAGGGTATTCGTGCCCAAGGACGTAACCGTCGCCCTTTTTACATCTCACTATTCCTTTGTATTCAATTTATATTTATAGAGTCAATTTCCTAACCATGCTTCTCAATTTATAACATATGTCAAATCATTATATTTATCGCTATACAATATACATATTTTACAATATAAAACAATCAAATTTAATTTACCAAAACCTCACAAAAGATGAGTAATAGAATCCCTACCTTCAAAGCTTAACAACAAACTTTTATTCTCGGAATTAATCAACGTTAGCTCCACACATCCTTGACCCTAAGGCATGCATAAGGACAATTAAAACTAAAGCACAACGTATAATCACATTCATAAGTGAATTATGTGTAAACCCGTCTACTAGTGCCATTAAAGTATTTTTATGCAATTGTTCTTTAAATACCAAGTAAACAATTTTTATCTTAAACGCAATATAAAATACATACAAGCAATTTTTATGTTTTAGTCTCTAATAAGAATTCATAAATCATTTAGGGTAGTATTGGAAAGGTTGTAAGACATTAAGAGACTAGAAGGTGAGCAAAATTGGGTTTTTGGTTCAAGTTAACAGCTAGTATACCATGGCAACTTGGTGGTATACTTTTGTAAAAAGGCGGGTTCACTATCTACAATTAACACACGGGTTAACAGGTGGTTTACTTAAGATAGACGGGTGGTTTATTACCACTGGCAGGTTTACTAGTTTCTAATCCGAAAATTGAAAAATTCATAGAAATTAAAATACAACTCCGATTTAGGGTCATGATAGCTCATTGGAAAGCTTAGGATGTCTACTTTTTAAATATGCAAACCAATTTACAAAATTCATTTTCATTTAACTCCAGAATTTTAAGAAATAGCCACTGCCCATAGAGGTATTATAAAGTTTATGGGATGTCAAATTTTTCTTTAACTTAAAGCATATTATCCTTGTTTAAAATCTCAAAACCATTCCAAAATATGCAACATGCATTATATAATCAGAATAAACATATTCTCATGAGTTTTATACCAAAATCATTATCAAATTATATCTCTAGCCTTTCTTGTAAATAATGATGAAAACATGCTTAAATTTGCTCTTTAAGCTCAAAACATTAGAACATCAATCTTAAAGTTATGGAAACCGGTTTTAAACATTCCTAACATGTTTCTAACATTGTCATCAAACCAAAATAAAAGTTGGTTGTGGGTTGTAACTCAAGACTCAAGTTTTTGTTCATAAATGTTTAAGGATGCATGTTAACTTAACTAGAAATTTGCATGAATTTTGAACACGAAAATTATGCATTAAACATGGAGAAAATACATACTAAAAACTAAGTTTAGATTAAAGAAAACCTACCTCAAAACTTCTTTGAAAAGCACCAAAGTTTGGGTTAACAATCAAGCTTGAATTAACTCTAAAACCGCCTCGATCATGGTTGGGAATTATAATTGTCTTGGCCACAAAGAGAGCTTTGTGCTCTATGTCTTTAGTTAGAAATTTGAAGTGAGAAAGGGAGAGAATGAGAACTAGAGAAGAAGGTGGTGATAGTTAAATAAAAAGATATCAAAATGCTTAAGAGGAATGGGATGTTTACGGGGGAAAGTTGTAAGAAGAAACAAAAGAGTCTTAAAGGAAAATATCATCTTGTCTCCCATGAAGATTTTTAGCAAATCATGCTAACATAATTGAGGGGACAATTGGAGTGAATTATAGAAGAAGATAAGGAAATAATTAAAGAGGTGGTTGAGAAAATATCTCCATGTCTTTTATGAATTGAGGGAAAATAATTCAATGTCCCCTTCGGATACCTTTAGCAAAATAAGAAGAAGGCTATATAATTGAGCAATAATTTAGGGAGACAAGATTGGTAGAAGTGTTGGTAAATTTTGAATGTTTCTTAGGAAGACTTGGTAAGAAAATACTAAAGTGGTATTTTTTTTTTTAATGATCGTAAACAACTTAGTAATTTTAAATAGTCACATTTTATTCATTAAATTTTACAAAATCATGCCCGTTAAAAATACGGGTGTTACAGCTCTCCCCTCCTATAAAAAATTTCGTCCTCGAAATTTCTTACACTGATTACAATGTTAAAACAAATGTGGATACTTTTCTCTCATTTCAGATTCAAGTTCCCATGTGGCTTCCTCCACATCATGGTGTTGCCACATCACTTTCACCAGAGGAATTTCACGACGACGTAATATTTTTATTTCATGATCCAGTATTTGAACTGGAATTTCTTCATAATTCGTATCTCCTTGAATCGGCACATCTGTCCACATGATCACATGTGAAGGGTCAGGTTCATACTTTCTCAACATCGATACATGAAACACATTATGTACATGAGACAATTGTGGTGGTAGGTCTAAACGGTATGCCAACGTTCCAATGCGTTCCACAATCTCAAACGGTCCTGTATACCTTGGTGCTAACTTTCCTTTAACACCAAATCGAGATACACCTCGTTTTGGTTTCACTTTTAAGAACACAAAGTCTCCAATCATGAACTCTAAAGGTCGCCTCCTCTTATCTGCATAACTCTTTTGTCGACTTTGAGCTGTCTGAAGACGTTCGCGAATAATCTGGATCTTGTCCGTTGTTTCTCTGATAAACTGAGGCCCAAGTTCAAGACGCTCTTCCTTTTCAGCCCAACACAATGGAGATCTACAAGGTCTACCATATAAGGCCTCATATGGAGCCATTCTAATACTTGCTTGGTAACTGTTGTTATATGCGAATTCAACATATGGCAGCTGTGCAGCCCAATTTGTTCCAAAGTCCAGCACACAAGCCCGAAGCATATCCTCGAGAATCTGAATGACACGTTCAGATTGTCCATCTGTTTGAGGATGAAAAGCTGTACTAAAATTCAATTGAGTTCCCAAGGCCCTCTGCAATCCTCTCCAAAATTTCGACGTGAAACGTGTATCTCTATCGGAAACTATTGACATTGGCACTCCATGCAATGTCACTACCTTTTCCACATATAATTGACATAATTTTGAGACACTATAACTAGTTCTGATTGGGATGAAGTGGGCTGTCTTAGTTAAACGATCTACAATTACCCAAACGGCGTCATGCCCTATTTGAGTCTTAGGAAATCCAGTAACAAAGTCCATTGTCACATGATCCCACTTCCATTCTGGAATAGGTAAGCTCCTCAACTCGCCTCCAGGCTTTTGATGTTCCGCTTTAACCTGTTGGCACGTTATGCACTTAGAGACAAAGGTTGCTACATCTCGTTTCATTCCTCGCCACCAGTATTGTCGTTTTAGATCCATATACATTTTTGTGCTTCCAGGATGAATAGCAAACTTTGAACGGTGAGCCTCATCTAGCACCGCATGCCTGAGATATGGATCCTCTGGAACAACTAATCTTCCTTTGTAAAGTAAAAATCCTTCTGGCTCAATTTGCCATCCATCCAGTTGTTCTCCATTTTGTATTTGCTCCCAAACCCTACGTAATCCTTCATCGTGCCATTGTCCTTGTTTTACTTTCTGAATTAACGTAGGAGTTGCTATCACATTGAATAGGAAAGCTCTCTCGTCATCTTCATAATATTGCAAGTTGAAGTCGGCGATGGTGACTCGTCTCCAATCTTCCAATGCTAAACTGGCTATACGTCTGTTGTTCTTACGACTTAGAGCATCTGCCACGGCATTTGCTTTTCCAGGATGATATTGGATACTAAAGTCATAGTCCACCATGTACTCAGTCCATCTTCGTTGCCTTAGATTGAGATCCTTTTGAGTAAACAAATATTTCAGACTTTGATGATCTGAATATAGCTCGAACTTTGCGCCATATAGATAACATCTCCAAATTTTGAGTGCGAAAACCACAGCAGCTAACTCAAGATCATGTGTGGGGTAGTTCCTCTCATGGGGTTTCAATTGGCGTGAGGCGTAGGCAACTACTCGTCCATGCTGCATTAACACACAACCCAAACCGTTTCCTGAGGCATCAGTGTATACTGTGTAAGGCTCCTCGTTGTTAGGTATGATTAGCACAGGTGCACTAGTGAGTCTTTGCTTCAGTTCCTCAAATGCTTCTTCACATTTATCATCCCACACGAACTTGACATTCTTCCTTGTGAGTTTTGTTAATGGAGAAGCAATCTTTGAAAAATTCTCTACGAAGCGTCGATAGTATCCAGCTAGTCCGAGGAAACTTCGAATCTCCGACACGTTCTTTGGTCGTTCCCAATTTAGCACTGCTTCAATTTTGGAGGGGTCCACTGAGATGCCTTCTTCAGAGACAACGTGTCCAAGGAACTTGACATTCGTCATCCAGAAATCACATTTTTCTCTTTTTGCATAAAGACCATGTTCTCTCAACGTTTGTAGAGCGATCCTCAAATGCTCAGCATGTTCTTCTTCGTTTTTAGAATAGATCAAGATATCATCTATGAAGACAATGATAAATTGATCTAAGTACGGTCCAAAGACACGGTTCATCAAGTCCATGAAAGCCGCTGGTGCATTAGTCAACCCGAAAGGCATGACAAGAAACTCAAAATGACCGTAGCGAGTCCGAAAAGCTGTCTTTGGAATGTCCTCTTCTCTTATCTTCAGTTGGTGATATCCGGATCGTAAGTCAATCTTTGAGAAATAGCAAGATCCTCCTAACTGATCGAACAACTCATCAATTCGGGGTAGAGGGTACTTGTTCTTGATAGTCAATCGATTAAGCTGGCGATAATCGACACAGAGCCTCAACGATCCGTCATGTTTCTTCACAAAAAGTACTGGAGCTCCCCAAGGTGATGTACTTGGTCGAATAAATCCTTTTTCCAGTAATTCGTCCAACTGCTTCCTCAATTCCACTTTCTCAGCAGGTGCCATTCGATACGGAGCGATAGAAACAGGCGTTGCTCCTTGAGTTAGGTCGATGACAAACTCAATTTCTCTATTAGGCGGAAGTCCGGGCAATTCATCTGGAAAAACATCTGAAAATTCGTCCACCACAGGAGTGTGAGAGGATAGGTCACTCTTCTTTAGTTCTCCATTTGAAGCAAAGATCGTCCCAAGATTGGTGAAATTCCTTCGTCCTCCAATACAAGCCTTTAGCACCGGGGCTGGTGTCACTGTTCCTGTTTTTGCCTGAAATTCGACGACTTGTCCATTCTTGGTGAATAAAGAGACACGTTTCCTATGACAATCTACTATTGCCTGGTATTTAGTTAGCCAATCCATTCCTAAGATTACATCAAACTCTGTCATAGTTATTACATATAGGTCAGCCGATAGTTTATGTTCTCCTATAACAATACACACTGATTTACAAATTATGGATACTTCAGCTATCCCGCCCATTGGTGTACTAAGGGTTAATGATGAACTACATGTCTCAGTTTCTAATTGTAGTACGGAAGCAAATAACATAGATATAAATGAATGAGTGGCACCAGTGTCAAATAATACATGAGCCCAAGAATGAGACACGTGAATCATACCGTCTACAACTGAGTGATCAGCCTGTTTTGCTTGTCCAGCTGTAGCCGTAATTGCATAAGCTTGTGCTGGTGCTTTTCCTTTATCACTTTTTCCTCGGTTTCCTTGGCTACTACTAGCCTTATTATTATTTCTCCCAGAAAAATATGGCCTTTGATTCATTGAGCCTTGTGAAGTCGGTTGGAAGTTCTGATTAGCATAAAAATTGGGACCCTGTGGCCGCTGTTGATAGTTGTACTGAGGCTGGAACCCTCGAGGTTGAGTTACTGAGACTTGGGAAGCTGGAGTGTTTTGCTGAGGCGCTCCACGATTTTGACTCCCTCCCCAAACAGTGGAGCCAAAATGACTTCCTTGTGGCCTTGGTGCAAAGGATGATTGTGTAGGGTGGTTAGGGCAATTTCTCCTCAGATGTCCCACTTGTCCACAGTTATGACAAGCATACGGTTGGAAACGACCACTACCAGAAGATCCACCACCAATAGTCACTCCACTATGCTGAATGACTTGCCCTTGTGACTTCTCTTTCTTACTTATTTTCCTTTGACGCCCACCAGAACCCTTATACTCTCCATAGGAGTTATTTAGTTCTGTCTCTGCCCGCTGTGCCGCAGCTACAAGATCAAGAAAATCTGTTGATGGAACAGCAGCTACCATTTGTCTGATTTTCGGCCTCAGGTTATTTCTAAATTTTTCGCATCTCGCCATTGGATCCGATACAGCCCCGGGATTGTAGCGAGACAATTCTATAAATCGAGCATGGTATTCAGCAACTGTTGTATCTCCCTGCACCAGGTTTTCAAATTCTCGCATCATTGCTTGCCTATGGCTCTGAGGAATATAGGTGTTGCGAAAAATGGTTTCGAACTGCTCCCATGTAAGATTTGGCACGTCATAGTCGTCTTTCTGAAGATCCCACCATTCTTCGGCTTTACCCTCAAATATATATGTTGAAAAGCTAACCCAATACTCCCGTGGAATCCTCAAGGTGTCCAACTTCTTTTTGACTGCCTTTAGCCATTGTTCTGCTATGACCGGGTTAGGTTCTCCACTAAATGTGGGTGGTTTCTGCTTCATAAACTCCTTCAACAGAGTTAGATGTCGTTGTTCGGGATCACGAACCTCCACAGGTCTTTGCACATTTTGTAATGCTTGAAGAATTTGTCCTAAATTATTTACTTCTGGTGCAGCTGGCGGGGATTGTGTTGCATGTTGTAGTTGCTCATCTTCTTGAGCTTGTTCCATCGGTTCCGGTTGCTCAACTTCTTGAGCATGTTCAACCGGTTGTGACAGCTCAGACGATTGCATTTGACGTCTTGGTGGCATAGTTTCTACTGGCTGTGAAAATTTAACTAGGATCAGTACCAAATGATGATGACATTAACACCTAACTTTAAAACCATTCCCAAATATTAATTTTTAAGGTGGTGCTATACCCCCTAGGTTAATCGAACCTAGGCTCTGATACCAAAAATTCTGTAACACCCCTATGTGGGGGTTAACAGTTTTAAATAAATAAAAATAATTTTAAATTTTATATTATTTAAATCAATTAAACAATGCCCATGGGTCTTTAAACAACAAGAAAAATAAAAATAAACGTTTTAAATACAAACCACAGTTTTTAGTGTAGCACCAAATATATATAATTACAGTCATCATCACCATAGTACAATTCCCAAATAACTTAACACAGCCATAAAAAAAATAATACAACTCTTACATGTTGTAGATAAGTTGTAATTAAACAGGGTCTTCTAACACGAAAACAGCAAGATTGTTTTCGCTTATTCCTCTTCAAATATGTTGCACTGAGTTCCACCTGAGATATGAAGATATGATAGGGATGAGCATCGACATGCCCAGTAGGGAAATCATGACTCACCTTATGGTTTATCCATTACCACATTAAAAACTGCATGGTTAGTAGGTTACATCATATTCCAGATTATGAGGTTTATTATGATCACATCTTATGGATACCGTAGTTAATCATTACCAAGTGTCATAATTACACATTTATACAAATATTACCAATCATCATTGTTCCTAGGTATCCATGTTAAATTGAGTATCACTCAACTCATCGAAACCCAAATGGGCGTACTTGATCACCCTATAAACATTTCAAGGGTGTTCCGGTGAGGGGACATCAAGCCCCGAGTCCTCACCAAATCGATTCCTGTACAGTGTGTTCTGGGACTTTCAACCCAAGGAAGCGTCATCACCTTCCCCCTATTTTTCCTTTTAGGGTATTCGTGCCCAAGGACGTAACCGTCGCCCTTTTTACATCTCACTATTCCTTTGTATTCAATTTATATTTATAGAGTCAATTTCCTAACCATGCTTCTCAATTTATAACATATGTCAAATCATTATATTTATCGCTATACAATATACATATTTTACAATATAAAACAATCAAATTTAATTTACCAAAACCTCACAAAAGATGAGTAATAGAATCCCTACCTTCAAAGCTTAACAACAAACTTTTATTCTCGGAATTAATCAACGTTAGCTCCACACATCCTTGACCCTAAGGCATGCATAAGGACAATTAAAACTAAAGCACAACGTATAATCACATTCATAAGTGAATTATGTGTAAACCCGTCTACTAGTGCCATTAAAGTATTTTTATGCAATTGTTCTTTAAATACCAAGTAAACAATTTTTATCTTAAACGCAATATAAAATACATACAAGCAATTTTTATGTTTTAGTCTCTAATAAGAATTCATAAATCATTTAGGGTAGTATTGGAAAGGTTGTAAGACATTAAGAGACTAGAAGGTGAGCAAAATTGGGTTTTTGGTTCAAGTTAACAGCTAGTATACCATGGCAACTTGGTGGTATACTTTTGTAAAAAGGCGGGTTCACTATCTACAATTAACACACGGGTTAACAGGTGGTTTACTTAAGATAGACGGGTGGTTTATTACCACTGGCAGGTTTACTAGTTTCTAATCCGAAAATTGAAAAATTCATAGAAATTAAAATACAACTCCGATTTAGGGTCATGATAGCTCATTGGAAAGCTTAGGATGTCTACTTTTTAAATATGCAAACCAATTTACAAAATTCATTTTCATTTAACTCCAGAATTTTAAGAAATAGCCACTGCCCATAGAGGTATTATAAAGTTTATGGGATGTCAAATTTTTCTTTAACTTAAAGCATATTATCCTTGTTTAAAATCTCAAAACCATTCCAAAATATGCAACATGCATTATATAATCAGAATAAACATATTCTCATGAGTTTTATACCAAAATCATTATCAAATTATATCTCTAGCCTTTCTTGTAAATAATGATGAAAACATGCTTAAATTTGCTCTTTAAGCTCAAAACATTAGAACATCAATCTTAAAGTTATGGAAACCGGTTTTAAACATTCCTAACATGTTTCTAACATTGTCATCAAACCAAAATAAAAGTTGGTTGTGGGTTGTAACTCAAGACTCAAGTTTTTGTTCATAAATGTTTAAGGATGCATGTTAACTTAACTAGAAATTTGCATGAATTTTGAACACGAAAATTATGCATTAAACATGGAGAAAATACATACTAAAAACTAAGTTTAGATTAAAGAAAACCTACCTCAAAACTTCTTTGAAAAGCACCAAAGTTTGGGTTAACAATCAAGCTTGAATTAACTCTAAAACCGCCTCGATCATGGTTGGGAATTATAATTGTCTTGGCCACAAAGAGAGCTTTGTGCTCTATGTCTTTAGTTAGAAATTTGAAGTGAGAAAGGGAGAGAATGAGAACTAGAGAAGAAGGTGGTGATAGTTAAATAAAAAGATATCAAAATGCTTAAGAGGAATGGGATGTTTACGGGGGAAAGTTGTAAGAAGAAACAAAAGAGTCTTAAAGGAAAATATCATCTTGTCTCCCATGAAGATTTTTAGCAAATCATGCTAACATAATTGAGGGGACAATTGGAGTGAATTATAGAAGAAGATAAGGAAATAATTAAAGAGGTGGTTGAGAAAATATCTCCATGTCTTTTATGAATTGAGGGAAAATAATTCAATGTCCCCTTCGGATACCTTTAGCAAAATAAGAAGAAGGCTATATAATTGAGCAATAATTTAGGGAGACAAGATTGGTAGAAGTGTTGGTAAATTTTGAATGTTTCTTAGGAAGACTTGGTAAGAAAATACTAAAGTGGTATTTTTTTTTTAATGATCGTAAACAACTTAGTAATTTTAAATAGTCACATTTTATTCATTAAATTTTACAAAATCATGCCCGTTAAAAATACGGGTGTTACAGAACTGTCTACCAACAGTTTTTCCTGAACGTGCGAATTGACGACTCCTAATTTATTTTTAGCATCATGAGATATAATATGCAAAAATCTAGCTACCATTTCTTCCACATCCATGTTTTTGGTTCCTTTTAGATCTCCAATAGTTTTAAGGTGATGATATAAAATGGCAAACGTTCTTCTATCGATTCGAGTACTCTCGATACATGCTAGGTCATTAGCATGTATCATTCGGTAAAAAAAAAAGATGACATATATGATACCTATTATATGAGGTTTCACCCAATCATTTGTACTTGTACGTCTCCTAGTAAGGATGATAAATATCATAAAGATGAACAATATTGTCATCTTATGTAATGACTCCATATATTGAAGTAATATTGTCACAATTCTTTTCTTTACAACCAATGAAAGACGAGCCATATCTGTATATACAAATATATAAAAGAAAAAAAATGAAATACAAGTAGCAAGTTGTGTTAAAAGAAGGACAAACCACTTCCATCCAACATGAGCTTTGAGTAAAGAGGAGGACAATCTACATAGATCACCTCAAATACCAGAAATTCCAAACATTTTTAAGAAGAGTTCTATTAAAATCAAATAACCATGTCACACTATTAATTCTCGAGCTAAATTTGAATTGCCATTTTTCCTTATTACGAATATATTGGTTCCAAAATAGAGCCTAAGCAAGCACAAGGATATGTATAGAACATGAACCAAAGGGCGTGACATTTCACCAATTTTAAAAACATACAAAACAGATTTAGTTAAGTCATAATCAATATAATTTCACTTCCTTAATAAGTATATTTTCAATAATCTAAGTTCTATGTTTTCTATGATGAACTTTTGGGATTATTAAGCTTTGATTTTCGATGAGTTGGTAGAGGCCAAATTTATAGACTCATTAATTCAAACCCAAATTTAGCAAAGATCACATCTTAATCAAA
Organism: Artocarpus heterophyllus; assembly: GCA_025403435.1. Lineage (NCBI taxonomy): Eukaryota > Viridiplantae > Streptophyta > Magnoliopsida > Rosales > Moraceae > Artocarpus > Artocarpus heterophyllus. Next base: position 11,581,417 of record CM046339.1, read on the forward strand.
ACTAATTAACTAATCCAAAAAGTAAATAGGTTAAATATAGGATGATGTAAAGTGGGGACTCTATTGAGGTTACTTGGTTCCATTTCAAGCTGATGGTTGAATTAAAGAGAATCCAATAGCTGATGGTTTTAGTGAAAGGAGAAAAAAAATTGTAGAAATAAAATGAAATAAGAAAACTATCAGATTTCATTCGATCATAAAACTAAGTCAGATTTCATAAACTAAGGCAGATATCGTCACAGGACCAAAATTTCTTTCGATGAGTAGATTTCATAAAACTAAGGCAACAACCTATTGGAGAAAACCCAATTTCAAACAAATTTCATGAAACACCACAAAAAAAAGTAAAAAATGATCACAGATCTAGGGCTTCAATAAAACCCTTTCAACAAAATTAAGTTAATTTAAGTTTCAAACATCATAGATTCATGGAAGGAAGAAATCAAAGAAGAAAAAGACAAGATAAAATGAGAAAAAAAAAAACAAATGAAAAGAAAGAGAGGAGGAAAGATTTGTACATGTGCTGTTGCGGTGACATCGAGAGGAGGCGCAGCTACAGAACGTTGACAATGATGATTAGCAGAGAACCAGTGCTACAGAGAGGGGCAGCTTCGTGTTAATGAAAAGGAATATGAAACCTATGTTTTTTGAGGTTTTCACTTTACCCTACTTTTGGGTAATTTGATTACTGTGGCTTTAATATTCTTGGACTTTAAAAAAAAACCCAAAACTGATACGAAACATAAGTATCTTAAAACATTCCCATTCCCATGTGTCTAAAACCCCATACCAAACGCCCCCTTAAGTATTGGTCAAATTAGTGCATGACATGACGCAAATCAACTTACCATGGCAAAATCTGCTTCATAGCACATTGGTAGCTTTGTTCAATATTCATGAATACTCGATAGAAAAAGTGGCAAAGCAAGAGGAGGAATTTCTATCAGAGAGCAAGATAAGGAAATTACTAACGTAAAGCAAAATAAACGTGGGAATCTAGTACCATCCTTTTTTAAGTTTGTTAGTTCAAGTTGACGTTAAAAGACTAGAGAGAAATGCAAACCAAAAGAGAATTGTTGTGTATGTGAACACAGAGAAGAGGAATTTGATCAATTTCGACCACAATATTCCTGCACCATGTGCTTGAGAAAAAAACAAACACAAACCTATTTTTGGTTTTTTTTTTTTTTTTTGGGTTTTTAGCTGGAGTTCTATGTTAATCCTCATATTTGCGTTGTTCATTGGAATGCTAGCAGCATATCTTGATGCAAATAAGGCTATAATTAGCGTTCGATTAATTGTTGGAAGGGAACAAATATAAGTCTTGAGACTTGACCTTTGGTTCCGTCATCTGAGGTCTCTACGGTGAAATTTGTAGCCGTTCCTTTTCTATAATCTTTTCCAGAATTCTTTTGAGCAGGAATAAAAATATAGAGACAGAAAGACCTTTTCCAATATCCATAAGGACGGACTTTAACAATAGATTTTTATCTTCTAGAGTGTTCGGTAAAATTGGTTAGAACTAATTGTTTGGGTAGAGCATAGTATAAAGCTTTTATATACTACAAGCAAAATATTGCTACAATTAGCTCTCATATGCTACCGTATTTTGAACTAAAAAGTTGGTTTTAATTAACTTTGCCAAACACCCTATGTTAACATAAAATAGAGAGGATGTAAGAAAATTGAAATGAAGGTGATAATTAATTTATTCACCATACTAGAATCATATGTTAAATCATCAAGAAATTTGTTAGGAAGACATACTTGAATCCATTGAGAAGCATAAGAGGGTTACCTTCCACATCTGAAATATTGTATTGCGGAAAAAACCTTAATTCACTCAGTGATGGGATACATATAAAATAGCAATAAATTAAGTTTAGACTGGGACCATAACCTATTTATATTGTAGTGTAATGTCACATATGTTTATCTGTGACAGAATTTAACACGTAATATGAATGATAGTTCTAAGTATAACATAAATAAAGACAACTTTTAAAAGTGTAACATAACATATAATTTTCTCTAAAATAAAATATATGGTCACTGTACATTACAAAGCCCATACAACTTAAGAGATGTATCACAAGCCTGATAATTTAATTAACTTAACTAATCACTTTTTATAGGCTAAAAATTAGGTAGAACATAATATACATTCAAATGTTCGGAAATGGTTGGAAATGTCACTTTTTCAAAACTAATTATAGTAAATATCAAGTTTCAAAAATATTTGTAATAAACTAATTAGATAGTTGGTTGAAGCTCTTCCAGACGCAATTCTCAGTAGCAGTTCTGTTGAAATTTTTCTTGTCAGAAATATGGTTTCAATTCTAAAAAATACATAAGATCGTAACTAATTTATATACATAACATGTCTAACTTGTTATTTAGAAAAAGACCAATTTAAAATTTTTATAATTTCATTGCATTCATATTTTTTCCAATAGTGATACATTTTGAAAGTCGAGGGGTAAAATAAAATAAGTGGCATAGTTTTTTTTTTTTTTTGGTGGGGGGATATAAAAATATTTCGTAAAAAAAGGTCTAAAAACTAACAGAGTTGGATGGGAGGAGGGATAATTGTTAACAGAACAAAGTTTAAGGGGATTAAATGGTAAATTTTAAAAGTCGGGAAGTCGGGGGGTAAAATGACATAAGTGAAGTAGTTCGGGAGGGTAGGGGTGATTTTGTGCATACCATTTTATTTAAATAGAAAAAAATGTTAAGATGTGTTGTTTGGTCATTCTCTTGAGCCCTAATCTATTTTTTCCAAGACGGCCGATCCCATCTAGCTCGCTTCCTTTTACAAGCCAAGCCAATTTGACCCATTTTGTTTCACGTCAAGGCAAGAGGTTCATTTTTCTAGCTTTGATTTTGTCTCCTTTTATAATACCATAGAGAGACATAATTCTAAAATAATAATACAAAACTAAAGTAGTGAGATGGTTGCAAACGTGGCTTAATAGTGATAATTCTATATCTAATTCTACCACAAGGTATAGAGATCAATTCTAACATTTTAAATTCCAAACAAAAAAAAAGAAAGAAAAGAAAGAGTGGTGCGTTAGGCCATGCACATTTTTCAATTTATTTCATTTTAAGTTTTTAGCACAATTGACCTTGAACTTATCAGGCTTTAGCAATTTACCCCTAAACTTTTAATTTTAGTAACTTACCCCTAAGCATGCATGTTTGTTGCAACTAGGCACATTTGATAAACAAATGTTAAATAGAAAACATAATTGAAAATGTGAGGCAGCATGTGGTGTTTTGAAAGGGCAATTTGGTTTTACAACTCCCTCGCGCTCTCTGTCTCTCTCAAGATCCAACTCCACAACTCTCTCTTAACTCATCTATCCCTAATCCATCTCTTTCTCAACTGTACAAACAAAATTTTACCATTTTTCCTAATCTCATCACCAATGATCAAATTTCACGACAATGTTTCATTTTTTGATAAATTAAACTCTCAAACTCAAAGATAATTTTTTTAAAAATTTTTGATCTCCAAAAAAAAAAAGGCTAGTTCTAGCAAACCAAAATATAATAAGAAAACATTTGGATAAAAAATAATTGTTATAATTATAATTTTATTTTATTTTATTTATAATATCAAGCAAGTGAAGATAATTTTTTTTTTTAATATTGAACAATTGAAGGGATAACTTTTGATTTTTCATTCTTTACAAATTTTTTTCCTCTTATTTTCTCTTCCTACCAAACGGAGTGTTAGGGAAGACAACGTGTTCTGAGCTTAACCAGTAGAAATCTCCTGAAAGATTCACTAATGGAATATATGCTTGGCTTTCTTATTTTCAATATCTAATCAATTAAAGAGCGAATCTTTCATCACTAAGGCTACTTTAAATGCAAAGGAACAAATTCAGTGGACGAAATACGCAACAAAAACACAATTGAAACAAAAATATCCGTTGTTACAAGTGACGTAGCTTCAAGTGGAGGAACCACTATCGACACTAATTGCCCACCGAACAATTTCCAAAATTATGTACGGTGTATAATTAATCACATAAAAGCGAAAACGGTTACATCTATAAATAAATAAATAAATAAATAAGGCCTTTGCCTTTCTCATCCTTCGTGTTCTTATTTACTGTGTCATTTTGTGAGTCAAGTAGAAGTCTCAGGAGTCCAATGGACCCTCAGCTCTCGTCGTCGGAGGTCGTCGTCGATCCTTCTTCCTCCCTTCGCACTGATAACGATGATGGGTCCATTCACAACACACAAAACAACCAGGTCCTTTTTTTTAGTTTCTCAATTATTAAGGGCAAGTTTGTTTCGTAGTTTGAATTACTATTCGAATCATTTTGCTGTAGTATTTTCTCTCATAAAAATTTATAAGGTGTTTGAAAAGGTGGTGGGAACCACTTTTACTGTAGCATGTAAAAGCTTTACACTGTAGCATATGAAAGCTTTACACTGTTTATAACTGAGATTGTGGTAGAAACTGAGTGATTCTCACCACTGTCAAACACCCCCTTAAAGGTCTGTTTATTTTATAGTTCGAACTATGGTTATTTTGCTACAATATTTTCTGTCATAAAAATTTAAATCTTTATTTAAATACTCTATTTAAATACTCCAACTAAACAGCTCTAAATATATGTTTGTACGTCTTTGGTGTGTGTCTTTGAATTTGTATTGGAGAAAACAAATTATGAGTGTTATATGCTCTAGTGTTTGGTGGTGAGTCGTTTGTTTGTTCAAGTATTCTTTTGTATTTTTATGGTTTATGGTCTTCTTCTTCTTTTTTTTTTTTTTTTGGGTTTTGGTCTGCTTTTTTTTTGGGCAATTTTTATTTGTTTTGAATTCAGAATCCCTTTCTCTCTTTCTTTTTTCCTCTTTAAATTTTAATATTCTTTGTGTTTTTTTTTTTCCCCTGTCCCTTTAGGCTGTTCTCCACATGCTAGTCAACTGGTCTGACTCATATAACATGGTTTCTGAGGTAGGAAAATGACATGGATGAAATAAAACTTTATAATCCATTTTAAAATATGTTTTTTTTTGTTTTTTGTTTTTTGTGACATGAATGTATTAAGCCATTTATTTATGGCTTTAAGAGAGAATGAATAGCAAAAGTTGATGATGCTTGTGAATTTTGTGATTTTATTTGAACAGCGGATAAGATGACTTGAAGTTCTATTTTTCATCTTCCTTGACTAATTTGACCGAGGATTAGAGTGAATTTTTGATGTTCTGAAGAAAGTGTTTTTTTTTTTTTAATTCAGGAAAAACGTCGGTGGGAAGATTTTTGCCTACAAGACACTGGGAGTGGTATTTGGAGGACTAGAAACATCCCCATTATATGTGTCTCCTTCGATGCCATTGAAATCTCCAACAAAAGATGACTATTTGGGAATTTACAGCATTATGTTTTGGACTCTTACTCTCACCGGGGTGGTCAAGTATGCCTGCATAGCTCTCAAAGCAGACGATCAAGGCGAAGGTATGGAAAAACTAACAATTTTTATCTTCACATGCTTAAGTCACGAACTCATGGAATATGCAGGTTATTAATTTTGGAAGAAATCTTTTCTTCCATCCCAAATATGGGTTCTAAAAAAAGAGAAATTTGATTGCTGATTGATTTCCATTGAGTTGATTTTCAGTGGCTGGTCTTTCTCCTTCCTGCCATCAATAAATCATGGATAAAAGAATTTTTTTTTTTTTTTTTTTTTTGGGGAAGTGACTTATGACTATCCTTAATATCCTCTTCCCCATCTCCCCCTTTTGAGCTTTTTTCCCTTTCTCTCTCACCCGCAGGAGAATCCTGACCATAGAACCCTCTTCAATTAGTGGGATGCTTTAGCGGCCGCTTTTGATCACTAGACAGTGACACGGGGTTTGGCCCTTTTCAGTAACCTCATGTTTTTTCAGCTAACGTGCCACTCCGATCAAATTTACATTTAAACGCTGAAAAAATAGGGAAATGTTTAGATATCCCACAAAATTTACTCAAAACTAGAGTTTACAGATCCCTACGGATAGGAGGCAGCATTTTTGTTTTGAAGAGTGCTGCTTTCCTCTTCAAGTCTTCATTGACCCTGTAGTTAAAAATGTTTCTAAATGATTCGTTTATAGGCCAATTCGAGTTTGAACTCCTAGTTTTTATTATATACAATTGCTGAACCTTGTAATGCAAGGGTTTTCTTTAAATTAAGTTCTTGTTTTGAAGTCTGGATTCTACATTGGCTTGGTGATATTTAAGCCACATTTGATTTGTACTTACTTGGATAACTTGGATTGACAGAAATTTATAGCTTTATAAAACTTTGTAGAATCTTCCCTTGCATTAGGTGACTTTTGGTTTGTTACTTCAATTTTGTATAAGCAGAGTAATTGAACATATTTTTCTTTCTGTTTTGAACCCTTGTCATTGAATTTCTTTTGAAAAGAGTAGACACTAATTGATTGCAGGAGGAACCTTTGCCTTGTATTCACTACTTTGTAGGAACATGAATATTGGAATTATTTCTCGCAAACATTCAAATTCTACCATGCAAAATGGCACAAGAAGGCAAAGTGCACTTGCGAAATTTTTCGAGAAAAGTATAATTGCTAGAAGGGTGTTGCTTTTCATTGCTATTTTAGGCATGTCCATGCTCATTGGGGACGGCATACTCACACCAGCAATTTCAGGTTTGGTGCAGTGTCTTTTTTCCTTCGAATAAGTCCTCATATAGCTTCTGGTTATATTGATTTCCTTGTACTCACACAAACCCTTTTTCAGTTCTGTCAGCAATGGATGGAATTAGAGGACCCTTGCCTTCTGTCAGTAAATGTAAGTAATGAAGAATATTGCATATTTCACATTAAACTGAAAATTCCTGAGAAACACATGCAGCCAATGGAACTAATCCACACATAGGATTGTGAAACCAGATAAGAATAGTATTGTTTCAGGCGGGGGGTGGGGGGGGGGGGGGGGGGTGTGGTGGTGTGGGAATGGAGTCTAGCAAGGATGAAGTAGGCATTTCAATTGTTTCCTAATGTCGGTTTTGGATTCAAATATGATTGCTCACACATATAGCAAGGATGAAGTAGGCATTTCAATTGTTTTCTAATGTCTGTTTTGGATTCAAATATGTTTGCTCACACATATGCTTCTGCATCTGCTAACACATGATGGAGGATTATCAGCATATAGAAACTGGAGTTAGCTATATCTGAAAGCGTTAAGCCTTCAGATGAATGTGTTTCAAATATGAATAGGAGGCCAATTCAGTTTAGGCGATGTTGGAATTGAACGTTTTGTTTTGGAGATTTGGCATGTGATATCCTTGTATCACATGCACACACACACACGTTGTTCTTGAATTTGTATTTTGCTGGTTGAAATGTTGGAGGATTATCAGCATATAGAAACTGGAGTTAGCTATATCTGAAAGCGTTAAGTCTTCAGATGAATGTGTTTCAAATATGAATAGGAGGCCAATTCAGTTTAGGCGATGTTGGAATTGAACGTTTTGTTTTGGAGATTTGGCATGTGATATCCTTGTATCACATGCACACACACACGTTGTTCTTGAATTTGTATTTTGCTGGTTGAAATGTTGCAGCTCTGGTTGAAGCACTTTCTGCAGGGGTTCTTCTTGTTCTGTTCCTGCTGCAAAAGTTTGGTACATCTCAAGTGAGTTTCCTCTTTTCACCTGTTATGGGTGCATGGACCTTTTGTACCCCAATTGTAGGGCTCTATAGCATCATTCAGTATTATCCGAGCATATTTAAGGCCATATCACCACGCTACATTTACCACTTATTTTGGAGAAATGGAACGGAAGGCTGGGTGTTGCTTGGAGGCCCTGTCCTTTGTATCACAGGTTTTGATTTTCTACTCCTGAATGGAATATTTATAATGGAAGATACACTTGATTAATGTGCCTTGGTTTATCAATTTTGTTTGCGAGATGAACTGCAAGTTCTACCCTTGAAACATTGTATGTAGCTTTCAACACTTTCATGCCTAATTTTTTTTTTTTTGAAATAAGAAACTGATTTTATTATAATGAAAGAAGTGTACAAAAAGAGAGGAAGAGATTTTCTCACAGATCAAAATAGAGAAACTACAGGAAAGGACCCCAACTCCTACCCAATTTGAAAAGACCGGGCTACTAAATTCTATCCCTATTCAAAATTTAATTCTATCCTATAAGACAAAGCTTTCTTCCTCAATATCGTTAAAACTTCTGTTGTTTCTTTCTAACCAAATGCCCCAAATACAAGTTAATAAATCGGTACTCCAAAGGATTTTTCCTCTGGGGGAAAAAGAAATCGGAGAAGGAATGCGAAGTAAATCCTTTCATTCACTAGAGTTACCCAAGCAAAATCAAACTCCTTTAAAAGCCTAGACCAAATCTGCTGAGAAAAAGGGCAATGGAGAAACAAATGATACGCTGTTTCTTTGTTGCATTTGCACAAGACGCACCAACCTGGGGAGATTGTAACAAAAGGATTCCTGCGGCGCATTAAGTCATGAGTATTCAGTTTGTCAAGAGCAAATAGCCAACAAAAAACTTGAACTTTTGTAGGAACCCTAGTTTTCCAAATAATGTTAAAAGAAAGGGAAAGGATTGGAAGAGGGAATATCAATTAGGCAGGAAAAGAATGATTTTACTGAAAATAAAACGTTCGAATCTGGCCTACAGACCGTTATATTAGGGACATCATCTCTGATTGAAACCCTCTCCAGAATAGAAGTCAGCTCCGATACTTCTTGTCTTCTTGATACACAAACTGTTATTAATTTGAAATTTTCCTTTTTATTTCTTCTTCTTTATTGAGGAAATTACTTTACAGGCCTTCATTTTTTTTAAGTACTTATCTAACTGTCTTAAGGTTCCGAAGCCTTGTTTGCTGATCTGGGTCATTTCAATAGGAGATCTATAGAGGTTAGCTTACACATTATTTATTTTTCCATGTATTTTTTATATTCTTATTTCAAGATGTTGTGTGTGTGTTTTTTTTATTACAATACTAGCTGTTCTGACTTATTTGAAGGTTTTTTAAAACATTTTTTCCCCAACAGATTGCATTTTTGTTCACAATTTACCCATCTCTGGTTCTGACATATGCTGGGCAAACAGCATACTTAATCAACAATCCAAATGACCATGATGACGGTTTCTATAAGTTCATACCAACAAAGATATACTGGCCTATCTTTGTCATTTCAACGTTGGCTGCAATAGTTGCAAGTCAGTTGCTAATATCAGCCATGTTTTCAGTGATCAAGCAACCTGTCATGCTTGATTATTTCCCTCGGGTCAAGGTTGTGCACACGTCACCTAGCAAAGAAGGCGAGGTTTACTCCCCCAAAGTCAACTACATCCTTATGATTCTGTGTGTTGCAGTCATACTTATATTTGGAGATGGCAAAGATATCGGAAATGCTTTTGGTATGTGGCAAACTTATGCAACTTTGCATATTAATTTAGACTGCATTCGTTTGTCATTTAAGATTCTTGCTATTATTATTTGTTTTATCATCCATTTAAATGTAATCCTCTCTAACTACAACTGTCATGGTCTTACTTTGTCTTATAATCAGTATATCGAGGAATTTAAAAGAGCAAATAGTAATGTTCTGCTGCTGAATCAAGAATTTGAGATTCCTCTCAGTTTTTTCGTATATGAAGTTGGTACTTAGAGAAAATAGAATGTGTACAAAATGTTATGGCCGAAGTCCATTTTGCATTTCTTTTTCCAGTTAATAAATTTGTCAATATACATCAGAACTCGCGTGATTATTCTTCGGGTGATGTTAATTTCAGGTGTGGTTGTCATTCTAGTCATGCTCATCACCACCATAATATTGACATTGGTCATGATCATCATATGGAGAACACCATTTTATCTTGTCGGTCTCTACTTCACAGTGTTTTTTGCAATGGAAGGAGTTTACGTGAGTGCAGTCTTCACTAAAATTCCTGAAGGTGGCTGAATTCCTTTTGCTTTATCTCTTATCCTAGCCTTCATTATGTTTGGTTGGTTTTACAGAAGACCACCAAAGATCGAATTTGAGTTGACATATAAAATAACCTTAGACGGACTTGGACAGCTAGTATCAGATTCTAGCGTTCAGCGAGTTCCTGGATTATGCTTCTTCTACACCAACATCCAAGATGGGCTTACTTTTATTCTTGGACATTACATAAAAAACATGAAATCCCTTCACATGGTTACTAGTTTTATGACACTTAGATATTTATTGGTTGCCAAGGTAGCTCCACATGAGAGAATTGTCATAAAAAAGCTTGGCATTAGAGGGATTTATGGTTGCGTGATTCAGTATGGCTATGCGGATCGCTTTAATAACGAAGGAGATGATATTGTTAGGCAAGTTATAGAAGCGCTGCAAGAACACATCCATAACTACTCGGGTTGTCTACCATCCGACTCGCTGGAAATCCAAGAACAACTTTCAGATCTACAAGAAGCAAGGAATGCTAGTGTTGTTCATGTTTGAGGAAAGACAAGGTTCCACATAGGCAAAAACTGCAGCTGGTTTGACAGAATCATGCTTGCATTTTATGAAGTTTTGCATGATAATTGTAGGTCTGCGCTTCCTGCTTTGGGTGTGCCACTAACTCAGCATATTGAGGTTGGAATGCTTTACTGAGGCTTAAAAGAATATGGTTGTGTGCTATTTTTATTTTCTTTTAAGAATTCAAAAAAATATGTTAGAAATTTATTTTGATCATTTAAAATGAAGGCTAATAATTAAATTTGTTTAGAATGACTGAGTTATGAAGTTAAGTTGTTTTCAATTTTCTTTCGAGACGCATTCTAATGAGTTTGATTTTGTAAATGTAATTTGTTTGGATTTTTAAATAAATTTGCAATGAAAAAATGTGTGTTTTGATTTCGCATTTTGATTTTCTTTAAAAAAATCTTTTAAATTAAATTACTTAATAATTCATTTAAAATGGCTGAGATTATGTAGAAATAGTCATTGTGATTAAGAAGCATTCTCTACTTGCAGCCTCTCAAAACACATTTTGAAAAATTTGAAAAGTGATTTTAATTTTCAAACAAAAAAATAAAAGGAATCAAACTTGAAAAGACAGTTTGTAATATATTGTTGTGTGTTTTGTTAGTTTTTTATTAATATTATATTTATTTATTTATTATTTTTCTTTTTTTATTTGATTCGGCTGCATCCGAATCAAATACAATTAAAAGAACGTTTTTCTTCTTTTTTTTTTTAATGCTATTACGCATTCCTCACTGTGCGAATTTGGGTTCGAGATCTAGTGTAGTGCTTGTTAAAACAAATGCAGGAGAGCCCTCGAATGCGCTGACTTGGATTGAAGCGATGGTATGGATTATGCGTGGAAAGCTAGGATCGCATAGACATGTGCGAACCATTCGATTACTCTTGGTAAGCTGATCTGACGGCTCGGAGGAAAGCTGGACGTAGATCAGGCCGTACATGATCTGAAGCAATTTTGATTGCCTGACACGTAACAGGTGATCGACGGCTAAGGATGATTTGGGAGCTTCATCCTACGGTCCAGGATGTGACACGTGTATGTCATTTTGTTTTTTAATCTTTTATGCATTTGAGGTTCCTTTTTGCTTGTCTTTGTGCTGTTTGGCTTTGTTTTTCATCCCGATTTTAAATTTAAAATTAACAAGTATACTAAAATTAATCATTTTTCAAACACAATATTTATGATTATTTTAAAAATATTTATTTTACAATAAACCACACAAAAAATAATTACAAACTTTTAAAATTTCAGCTCCTTTCGGTTTGACATAGATATGATTTTTAAGACTCAGAAATATTTTTAAAAATTACTAAAAATATAATAAAACGTATTTTCAAAATTAAAACATACTATAAAACACATGAAGACTCAAAATAAAATTATCATTCATTTTTTTATGATTTTAATTATTTACAAACTAATCACTTTTTCAACACGCCATAATGACTTTAAAAATTATAAAAAATATAATTAAACATAAAAACATATTTTTAAACACATTTACACATGAAGAGACAAACATTCCAATTAACATAAAAATGCTATTAATTAGAAGATTTAACGAGAGATGAAAGCATAAATAAATGATTTTATTCTCAAAAAATATACACTATTACGGTCTCATCTTACCCCCAACCAATTATTGCTAGTCTTGAGCAATTAAAGTGATAAAATTTTGAAATGATTTATAGAATATTAGCACAATGCAAACCATTTAACTATAATTTAACTCATCTAACTAAATAGACTAACAAAACAAAAATCTTATTTAAACAATTTATATGCTATTTAACAAAATGTAAATTAGCTAGACTTAATGCAAAAAGAAATAATGAATAATTGTGAAGTTTCATCAAAAACTAAGAATAAAATTGTTATGTTATTTGATTCAAATCACTCCTATAGAAATACTTACAAAAATTAAACAAAGTTTATAACTATGGATAGTGCAATGTTTGGCTCTCTTAAGCTTTTTTCATAATTCATTTAACGAGCTTTAAGTTAGTAACTTTCAAACTAGTTTCCCTAAGATACTAGGTGTTAAAGCACGTCTTAGAACATATTTACTTGAGTTAAAGAGGCCATGAAACCAAACTTATCCAACTTTATTCATCAATTTACATAATGACACACTTTATTTATTTACACTTCTTTTTATTATTTCTTTTTATTTTTCTTCTTTTTTTAACTTTTTGATTTATCATTTAATTTATTTGGTTAGTTTTGAAAATGTTCACAAAATAACAAAGCTCACATATCCATAGCATTGACTTACCACCACAATTAAGCATTACAGTGCATGTGTAAAAGGGATGGCTTACAAACACTTTGAAAAATAAACAAATAAAAATGTTAAATAAAATCAAAGTTTTAAGAGTCCAAAACGTTAGATAATTCAAAAAACAAAAAAATGATATTACATTAATATAAAATTCAAAAATCAAGACAAAATAATAATATATTAATTATTAAGAAACTAATATTTACAAAACATAGTTTTTTAAATTTCTTTTTAATTTTACGACTCACAAAAATGAAAATTTTTTACAAAATACTCAAAATCTAAAGCAAAAATTAAAAAAGGCAAAAAAAAAATTTGGCACAATTTTGCACGGCATTGAAGCACCACCCTCATAAATTGCATAAGTCCCCAATGTATAAAAAAAGAAAAGTGGCAAAAATATTTCCTAAATCAGCATAGTTATAGAGATGATCTATAACAAACTTAACAAACAAAATTAAAAACTAACAAAACACACAACAATATATTGCACACTAGGTTTTTTAAAGTCAGATTCCTAAGACTATGTTTTTGTTTGAAAATTAAAATCACTTTTCAAATTCTTCAAAATATGTTTTAAGAGGTGGTAAGTACAGAATACTTACAAATCACAATGACTGTATCCTCCTTAATCTTAGCCATTTTAAATGAATTATTAAGTAATTTAATTTAAAAGATTTTTTAAGGAAAATTAAAATGCGAAATCAAAACACACATTTTTTTTATTGAAAATTTATTTGAAAATCCAAACAAATTACATTTACAAAATCAAACCCATTAGAATGTGTCTTGAGAAAAAATTGAAAACAGTTTAACTTGATAACTCAGCCATTCTAAATAAACTTAATTAATAGCCTTAATTTTAAATTTTCACAATAAATTTCAACATTTTTTTGAATTCTTAAAAGAAATTCAAAAAAGCACACAACCATATTCTTCTAAGCCTCGTAAAGCATTCCAACCTCAATACGCTGAGTTAGTGGCACACCCAAAGCAGGAAGCGCAGACCTACAATTACCATGCAAAACTTCGTAAAATGCAAGCATGATTCTGTCAAACCAGCCGGAGTTTTTGCCTATGTGGAACCTTGTCTTCCCTCGAACATGAACAACACCAACATTCCTTGCTTCTTGTAGATCTGAAAGTTGTTCTTGGATTTCCGACGAGTCGGATGGTAGACAGCCTGAGTAGTTATGGATGTGTTCTTGCAGCGCTTCTATAACTTGCCTAACAATATCATCTCCTTCGTTATTAAAGCGATCTGCATAGCCATATTGAATCACGCAGCCATAAATCCCTCTAATGCCAAGCTTTTTTATGACAATTCTCTCATGTGGAGCTACCTTGGCAACCAATAAATATTGAAGCGTTGTAAAAATAGTAACCTTGTGAAGGGATTTCATGTTTTTTATGTAATGTCCAAGAATAGGAGTAATCCCATCTTGGATGTTGGTGTAGAAGAAGCATAATCCAGGAACTCGCTGAATACTTGAATCTGATACTAGTTGTCCAAGTCTGTCTAAGGTTATTTTATATGTCAACTCATATTCGATCTTTCGTTGTCTTCCATAAAACCAACCAAACATAATGAAGGCTAGGATAAGAGATATGGCAAAAGGAATCCAGCCACCTTCAGGAATTTTAGTGAAGACTGCACTCACGTAAACTCCTTCCATTACAAAAAACACTGTGAAGTAGAGACCAACAAGATAAAATGGTGTTCTCCATATGATGATCATGACCAATGTCAATAATATGGTGGTGATGAGCATGACTAGAATGACAACCACACCTGAAATTAATATCACCAGATGAATAATCACACGGGTTCTGATTTATATTGACAAATTTATTAACTGGAAAAAGTAATGCAAAATGGACTTTGGCTATACATTTTGTACACATTCTATTTTCTCCAAGTACCGACTTCATATACGAAAAAACAGAAAGGAAATTTCTCAAATTCTTGATTCAGTAGCAGAACATTATTATTTGCTCTTTGAAATTCCTCGATATACTAATGATAAGATAAAGTAAAACTATTACAGCTGTAGTTAGAGAGGATTACAATTAAATGGATGATCAAACAAATAAAACTAGCAAGAATCTTATAGGAAAAACGAATGCAATCTAAATTAACATGCAAAGTTGCATCAGTTTGCCACATACCAAAAGCATTTCCGATATCTTTGCCATCTCCAAATATAAGTATGACCGCAACACAGAGAATCATAAGGATGTAGTTGACTTCGGGGGAGTAAACCTCGCCTTCTTTGCTAGGTGACGTGTGCACAACCTTGACCCGAGGGAAATAATCAAGCATGACAGATTGCTTGATCACTGAAAAAGTGGCTGATATTAGCGACTGACTTGCAACTATTGCAGCCAACGTTGAAATGACAAAGATAGGCCAGTATATCTTTGTTGGTATGAACTTATAGAAACCGTCATCATGGTCATTTGGATTGTTGATTAAGTATGCTGTTTGCCCAGCATATGTCAGAACCAGAGATGGGTAAATTGTGAACAAAAATGCAACCTGTTGGGGAAAAAATGTTTTAAAAACATCTTCAAATAAGTCAGAACAGCTAGTATTGTATTAAAAAAACACACACACAACATCTTCAAATATAGATATAAAAAATACATAGAAAAATAGATAATGTGCAAGCTAACCTGTATAGAGCTCCTATTGAAATGACCCAGATCGGCAAACAAGGCTTCGGCACCTTAAGACAGTTAGATAAGCACTTAAAAAATGAAGGCATGTAAAGTAATTTCCTCAATAAAGAAGAAGAAATAAAAAGGTAAATTTTAAATTAATAATGGTTTGTGCATCAAGAAGACAAGAAGTATCGGAGCTGACTTCTACTTCTATTCTGGACAAGGTTTCAATAAGAGACGGTGTCCCTGATATGAGGGTCTTTAGGTCAGATTCGAATGTTTTATTTTCAGTAAAATAATTCTTTGCCTGCCTAATTGATATTCCCTCTTCCAATCCTTTCCCTTTCTTTAACATTATTCGGAAAACTAGGATTCCTACTAAAGTTCAAGTTTTTTGTTGACTATTTGCTCTTGAAAAACTGAATACTCATGACTTAATGCAACACAAGAATCCTTTTGTTACAATCTCCCCAGGTTGGTGCGTCTTGTGCAAATGCAGCAAAGAAACAACGAATCATTTGTTTCTCCATTGCCCTTTTTCTCGGCAGATTTGGTCTAGGTTTTTAAAGGAGTTTGACTTTGTTTCAGTAACTCCTAGGGAATGCAAGGATTTACTTCGCATTCCTTCTCTGATTTCTTTTTCCCCCAGAGGAAAAATCCTTTGGAGTACCGGTTTATTAACTTGTATTTGGGGAATTTGGTTAGAAAGAAACAACAGAATTTTTAATGACATTGAGGAAGAAAGCTTTGCCTTCTAGGATAGGATTCAATTTTGGGTTTCTTCGTGGGTTTATAGGGATAAAGAATTTGGTAGCCCGATCTTTTCAGATTTGGTTAGGAGTTGGGGTCCTTTCTTGTAGTTTCTCTATTTTGATCTGTGAGGAAATCTCTTCCTCTTTTTTTGTACACTTCTTTCATTATAATAAAATCAGTTTCTTGCTTCAAAAAAAAAAAAATATTAGGCATGAAAGTGTTGAAAGCTACATACAATGTTTCAAGGGCAGAACTTGCACTTCATCTCGCAAACAAAGTTGATAAGCCAAGGCAAATTAATCAAGTGTATCTACCATTATAAATATTCCATTCAGGAGTAGAAAATCAAAACCTGTGATACAAAGGACAGTGCCTCCAAGCAACACCCAGCCTTCCGTTCCATTTCTCCAAAAGAAGTGGTAAATGTAGTGTGGTGATATGGCCTTAAATATGCTTGGATAATACTGAATGATGCTATAGAGCCCTACAATTGGGGTACAAAAGGTCCATGCACCCATAATGGGTGAAAAAAGGAAACTCACTCGAGATGTACCAAACTTTTGCAGCAGGAACAGAACAAGAAGAACCCCCGCAGAAAGTGCTTCAACCAGAGCTGCAACATTTCAACCAGCAAAATACAAATTCAAGAACAATGTGTGTCTGTGCATGCGCGTGTGCTACAAGAATATCACGTGCCAAATCTCCAAAACAAAACGTTCAATTCCAACACCGCCTAAATTGAATAGGCCTATTATTCATATTTGAAACACATTCATCTGAAGGCTTAACTCCTTCAGAAATAGCTATGCTGATAATCCTCCGTCATGTGTTAGCAGATGCAGAAGCATATGTGTGAGCAAACATATTTGAATCCAAAACAGACATTAGAAAACAATTGAAATGCCTACTTCATCCTTGCCATATGTGTGAGCAATCATATTTGAATCCAAAACCGACATTAGAAAACAATTGAAATGCCTACTTCATCCTTGCTAGACTCCCCCCCGAAAGAATACTATGCTTATCTGGTTTCACAATCCTATGTGTGGATTAATTCCATTGGCTGCATGTGTTTCTCAGGAATTTTCAGTTTAATGTGAAATATGCAATATTCTTCATTACTTACATTTACTGACAGAAGGGAAGGGTCCTCTAATTCCATCCATTGCTGACAGAACTGAAAAAGGGTTTGTGTGAGTACAAGGAAATCAATATAGCCAGAACCTATATGAGGACTTATTCGAAGGAAAAAAGACACTGCACCAAACCTGAAATTGCTGGTGTGAGTATGCCATCCCCAATGAGCATGCACATGCCTAAAATAGCAATGAAAAGCAACACCCTTCTAGCAATTATACTTTTCTCGAAAAATTTCGCAAGTGCACTTTGCCTTCTTGTGCCATTTTGCATGGTAGAATTTGAATGTTTGCGAGAAATAATTCCAATATTCATGTTCCTACAAAGTAGCGAATACAAGGCAAAGGTTCCTCCTGCAATCAATTAGTGTCTACTCTTTTCAAAAGAAATTCAATGACAAGGGTTCAAAACAGAAAGAAAAATATGTTCAATTACTCTGCTTATACAAAATTGAAGTAACAAACCAAAAGTCACCTAATGCAAGGGAAGATTCTACAAAGTTTTATAAAGCTATAAATTTCTGTCAATCCAAGTTATCCAAGTAAGTACAAATCAAATGTGGCTTAAATATCACCAAGCCAATGTAGAATCCAGACTTCAAAACAAGAACTTAATTTAAAGAAAACCCTTGCATTACAAGGTTCAGCAATTGTATATAATAAAAACTAGGAGTTCAAACTCGAATTGGCCTATAAACGAATCATTTAGAAACATTTTTAACTACAGGGTCAATGAAGACTTGAAGAGGAAAGCAGCACTCTTCAAAACAAAAATGCTGCCTCCTATCCGTAGGGATCTGTAAACTCTAGTTTTGAGTAAATTTTGTGGGATATCTAAACATTTCCCTATTTTTTCAGCGTTTAAATGTAAATTTGATCGGAGTGGCACGTTAGCTGAAAAAACATGAGGTTACTGAAAAGGGCCAAACCCCGTGTCACTGTCTAGTGATCAAAAGCGGCCGCTAAAGCATCCCACTAATTGAAGAGGGTTCTATGGTCAGGATTCTCCTGCGGGTGAGAGAGAAAGGGAAAAAAGCTCAAAAGGGGGAGATGGGGAAGAGGATATTAAGGATAGTCATAAGTCACTTCCCAAAAAAAAAAAAAATCTTTTATCCATGATTTATTGATGGCAGGAAGGAGAAAGACCAGCCACTGAAAATCAACTCAATGGAAATCAATCAGCAATCAAATTTCTCTTTTTAAGAACCCATATTTGGGATGGAAGAAAAGATTTCTTCCAAACTTAATAACCTGCATATTCCATGAGTTCGTGACTTAAGCATGTGAAGATAAGAATTGTTAGTTTTTCCATACCTTCGCCTTGATCGTCTGCTTTGAGAGCTATGCAGGCATACTTGACCACCCCCGTGAGAGTAAGAGTCCAAAACATAATGCTGTAAATTCCCAAATAGTCATCTTCTGTTGGAGATTTCAATGGCATCGAAGGATACACATATAATGGGGATGTTACTAGTCCTCCAAATACCACTCCCAGTGTCTTGTACGCAAGAAGCAAATCTTCCCACCGACTTTTTTCCTGAATTAAAAAAAAAAAAATCATTTACATCAGAACACTTTCTTCAGAACATCAAAAATTCACTCTAATCCTCAGTCAAATTAGTCAAGGAAGATGAAAAATAGAACTTCAAGTCATCTTATCCGCTGTTCAAATAAATCACAAAATTCACAAGCATCATCAACTTTTGCTATTCATTCTCTCTTAAAGCCATAAATAAATGGCTTAATACATTCATGTCACAAAAAAAACAAAAAAAAACATATTTTAAAATGGATTATAATGTTTTATTTCATCCATGTCATTTTCCTACCTAAGAAACCATGTTATATGAGTCAGACCAGTTGACTAGCATCTGGAGAACAGCCTAAAGAGAGAGAGAAAAAAAAAAAAAAAAACACAAAGAATATTAAAATTTAAAGAGGAAAGAAAAGAAAGAAAGAAAGAAAGAAAGGAATTCTGGATCAGCATTCCTTCAAAACAAATAAAAATTGCCCAAAAAAAAGCAGACCAAAACTAAAAAAAAAAAAGAAAAAAAAGAGACCAGAAACCATAAATAAATACAAAAGAATACTTGAACAAACAAACAACTAACCACCAAATACTAGAGCATATAACACTAATAATTTGTTTTCTCAAATAGAAATTCAAAGACACACCCCAAAGACGTGCAAACATATATTTAATATTTGAGAAACTAAAGAAAAAGGACCTGGTTGTTTTGTGTGTTGTGAATGGACCCATCATCGTTATCAGTGTGAAGGGAGGAAGAAGGATCGACGACGACCTCCGACAAGAGCTGAGGGTCCATTGGACTCCTGAGACTTCTACTTGACTCACAAAATGACACAGAAAATAAGAACACGAAGAAGGAGAAAGGCAAAGGCCTTATTTATTTATTTACTTTTAGATGTAACCATTTTTGCTTTTATGTGATTAAACCGTATATAATTTTGGAAGTTGCTGGGTGGGCAATTAGTGACGATAGTGGTTCCTCCACTTGAAGCTACGTCACTTGCAACAACGGATATTTTTATTTCAATCGTGTTCTTGTTGTGTATTTCGTCCACTGAATTTGTTCCTTTGCATTCAATGCAGCCTTAGTGATGAAAGGTTCACTCATTAATTGATTAGATATTGAAATCGTCTGCAAAGAATCTACATGAAAGCCAAGCGTATATTCCATTGGTGTATCTTTCAGGGGATTTCTACCGGTGAAGATCAGAACACGTTATCTTCCCCAACACTCCGTTTATTAGGAAGAGAAAATAGGAGGAGAAAAAATTGTAATGAAAGAAAAATTAAGGCCCAGTTTGATTTCGGTTTTGAAAATGTTTTGGTCATTTTAAAAAACATAAAAAATGAATATGTTTTAAAAATAATGTGTGGTTAAATTTTTGTGGGAAATGAAAATGAAAATTTTTTTCAAAAATATTCAAAATTTGCTTAGGTTTTGGAAACAAAAAAAAAAAAAAAAATGTTTTTCAACTTTTTTTCTTTGTTTCTCTTTCATCTTTTTTTTTTTTTTTCCTTCAGTTTCCTCCTCCCACCGGAGCCCTCCTCCGACCCCATCCTTTCTCTGGCGACCTTCAATGCACCCTCATTGGTGAAACCCTGCAACCTTGGTGGCATGCCGTTGACCCTTGACCCCAACAAATCCCATGTCGCACAGCCCTGCCAGCTATCGCAAGAGAACTCTCACACCGTCGATATCCGAGAGAGGACCTTCCAGGGAAGACGTCAGGCGTGGGTTTGGCTCCCGCCATCGTCGTCGTCGTGTAGGCCATCGATCTTCGCGAGACGCTGTCGACGGAAGCCGTCGGCCGTGGGCATGGGTCTAGATCCGACTGTCGTCATCGTCGACGTCGCTTGGGGCGTCGATCTCTACGAGAGGCCATTGAGGGAAGTCGTCAAACGTGGGCGTGGGCGTGGGCTTGGGCTTGGGTCTAGCTCCAGCTGTTGTTGCCGTCACATGGGGCTGTCTTAGTCGCTGTCATCGTCGCATAGAGTGTCGCTGGCATCCTTCCCTCACCGAAGTAGAGGAAGAGGGCCGTCGAGGGGGTTTTCTAGTAGAAATAATTTGGGGAAGCAATAATTAATAATTAATTTTTTCAAAATTAAATTTTGTTTTTATTTATAATAAATAATTTTTATTTAAAAATAATTATGTTTAAAAACATATTATCATATATAACCAAACACAATTTTAAAAACAAAAACAGTCATAACACATTTTTCAAAACATTTTCATTTTCAGATGTTTTTGAAAACAAAAACAAAAATGAAAACATTACCAAACAGGCCCTAAAAATTTTCCCTTCAGTTGTTCAATATGATAAAAAAGAAAAAAAAAGATTTTATTTTCACTTATTTAGTATTATAAATAAAATAAAAAATAAAAAATTTATAATTATGACAATCATTTTTTATCCAAATGTTTTCTTATCATATTTTTGTTTGGTAGAACTGGCCTTTTTTTTGGAGGTCAAAAATTTACAAAAATTATCTTTGAGTTTGAGAGTTTAATTTATCAAAAAATGAAACATTATTGTGAAATTTGATCATTGGTGATGAGACAAGGAAAAATGGTAAAATTTTGTTTGTACTGTTGAGAAAGAGATGGATTAGGGATAGATCAGTTAAGAGAGAGTTGTGGAGTAGGATATTGAGAGAGACAGAGAGCATGAGGGAGTTGTAAAACCAAAATTGCCCTTTCAAAACACCACACGCGTGTCTCACATATTCAATTCTGTTTTCTATTTAACATTTGTTTATCTAATGTGCCTAGTTGCAACAAATATGCAAGCTTAGGGGTAAGTTACTAAAATTAAAAGGAAGGGTAAATTGCTAAAGCTTGATAAGTTCAGGGCCAATTGTACTAAAAACTTAAAATGAAATAAATTGAAAAATGTGCACGGCCTAATGCACCACTCTTTTTCTTTTTTTTTTTTTTGGAATTTGGAACGTGAGAATCGACCTTTATACCTTGTGGTAGAATTAGATATAGAATTACCATTATTAAGCTATGTTTGCAACCATCTCACTACTTTTGTTTTGTGTTATTATTTTAGAATTATGTCCCTCTATTGTATTATAAAAGGAGACAAAATCAATGCTAGAAAAATGAACCTCTTGCCTTGATGTGAAACAAATGGGTCGAATTGGCTCGGCTTGTAAAAGGAAGCAAGCCAGATGGGGTCGGCCCGTCTTGGAAAAAACAAATTAGGGCTCAAGAGAATGATCAAACAACACATCTAACAATTTTTTCTATTTAAATCAAATGGTATACACCCCCCTCTTGAATTACTTCACTTTTGTGACTTTACCCCTCGACTTTCTGACTTTTAAAATGTACTATTTAATCCCCCTCAAACTTTGTTCTGTTAACAATTATCCCCCCTCCCATCCAATTCCGTTAGTTTTTGGACTGTTCTTTTCCCAAAAAAAAAAAAACTATGCTGCTTATTTTATTTTGCCCCTCGACTTTCAAAATGTGTCACTGTTGGAAAAACTTGAACGCAATGGAATTATAAAAATTTTAAATCAACATTTTTTCAAATAACAAGTTAGACATGCTATGTATATAAACTAGTTAAGATCTTACGTATCTTTTAGAATTGAAACTGCATTTCTGACAAGAAAAATTTCTACAAAACTGCTACTGAGAATTGCGTCTGGAAGAGTTTCAACCAACTATCTAATTAATTTACTACAAATATTTTTAAAACTTGACATTTACTGTAATTAGTTTTGAAAAAGTGACATTTTCCACAATTTTTGAACATTTGATTGTATATTATGTTCTATCTAATTTTTAGCCTATAAAAAGTGATTAGTTAAGTTAATTAAATTATTGGGCTTTTGATACATCCCTTAAGTTGTATGGGCTTTGAAATTTGTAGAGACCATGTATTTTATTTTAGAGAAAATTATATGTTATGCTACATTTTTAAAAGCTGTATTTATTCATGTCATACTTAAAAAAATTTATACCACACTATCTTTCATATACGTTTTAAGTTCTGCCATAAATAAATATATATGGCATTTGTAAAAAGTAAATCTTAAAATATCGCATTATGACAATTTTCTTTTATTTATTATTTATGATGGGCCAATAAATAAAATAAAATTACACTACAATATAAATAGGTTATGGTCCCCCATCTAAACTTAATTTATTGCTATTTTATATGTATTATATCACTGAGTGAATTAAGGTTTTTTCTGCAATAAAATATTTTAGATGTGGATGGTAACCTTCTTTTGCTTTTCAATGGATTCAAGTATGTTTTTCTAACAAATTTCTTGATGATTTAACATATGATTCTAATACGGTGAATAAATTAATTATCACATTCATTTCAATTTTGTAACATCCTCCTTATTTTATGTCAACATAGGATGTTCGACAAAATTAGTTAGAACCAACTTTTTAGTTCAAAATACATTAGCATGTGAGAGCTAATTGTAGCAATATTTTGCCTATAGCATGTGAGAGCTTTATACTATACTCTACCCAAATAATTGGTTCTAACTAACTTTATCAAACACTCTAGAAGATGAAAATCTATTGTTAAAGTCCGTCCTTATGATATTGGAAAAGGTCTTCTCTCTCTATTTTTTACTCCTGCTCAAAAGAATCCTGGAAAAGATTATAGAAAAGCAACGGCTACAAAGTTTACCGCAGAGACCTCAGACAACGGAACCAAATGTCAAGTTTCAAGGCTTATTTTTGTTCCCTTTCAACAATTAATCGAACGCTAATTATAGCCTTATTTGCATCAAGATATGCTGCTAGCGTTCAAATGATCAACGAAAACATGAGGATTAACATTGAACTCCAGCAGAAAAACAACAACAAAAAAAAAAAAAGAAAACCAAGAATGCGTTTGTGTTTGCTTTTTTCTCAAGCATATGGTGCAGGAATATTGTGGTCGAAATTGATCAAATTCCTCCTCTCTGTGGTCACATACGCAACAATTCTCTTTTGGTTTGCATTTCTTTCTAGTCTTTGAACGTGAATTTGAACTGACAAACTTAAAAAAGGATGGTACTAGATTACCACGTGTATTTTGCTTTGCGTTAGTAATTTCCTTATCTTGCTCTCCGATAGAAATTTCCTCCTCTTGCCTTGCCACTTTTTCTATCGAGTATTCTTGAATTTTGAACAAAGCTACCAATGTACTATGAAGCAGATTATACCATGGTAAGCTGATTTGCGTCATGTCCTGCACTAATTTGACCAGTGCTTAAGAATAATCAGAAAATAGTACACAAACAACTCAAAAATGGAAAATGATTTACTCCAAAATAAGGAAAAGTAATTCCAAATTTTAGAATATATATATATATATGTCAGATTTAAGAAATCATATTAATTCCATATCTATTTATATAATTTGATAAAGATTTATTCAACTGACTCATATGGTTAAAATAATCTGCTAATTAATTACAGTGGGTTTTAATCGTACTACCATATGTTTGGCCTTGGCCCTTTGGACTAACTAATTTGTATTGCTAGCGATCAAATCCTTGCGTCGCCGGTTTTGTAAGAAGTTATTAACAGCCTCCATGGCCATAGGATTGACTTTTTATTTGCTTCCATTTTCAATTCAAAACTTCTGACAGAAATTATACCTTCAAATTTTCAAGTCACAAACATCTAGTTGATTTGACCATAAATTAGTCGTACCATTGACACTGCGAACATTTCCAATGACAAGAAACACCTTTTAGTTTGGTGGTTTTTCTTTGGCTTTTAAGCCCAATTATGTAAACCTGTTCAAACCTCTTAGTTTAAATGGTATAAAGTTATTATATATTATGATATAATAATGTAAAATTCTTATATACTATAGATTTTTAACTAAAGTTTTCAGTTTAAAGTAGTTTGCTAAACACCTTATTACTTTTTAAACTTTAGCCTTTTTTGCAATGTGGTTCTTAAACTTTTTTTCAGCCTAATTTTAAAGGAAGTTTGTGATTAGGACCAAGAACGGAAATGTCAATGTCATCTTAGGTTTTCGAGGTTTTGATTTATGAATAATGTCATGGATATTGGTATTCGGAGAAAAAATAGATATCATAAGAAAAACTTGTAATTTTTTCTTACAATCTTATACAATACTAAAATAATCAATATTACTTAATTTGAATCAAGTTAATAACATAATTAACACAATATTGAGAAGAATACCATCGTTATATTCATTACAAACAAGATACAAAAATATAATAGAATAATAAAACTACCACCAAATATAATAAAGTATACACAAACTTCAGATGTCTTTAATACTAAAAAGAGTTTCTAACTAGTTGAAAAGCATTATGTAAGTTCCAATCTTAATCCAAAAAACACATCTATCAAAATATTACCATTGAATAGTTTTGGATGTGTCAAATGTAAGTTTTTGATCTCTTCCATTGTTGTGGATATTTTATGGATATTGTTGTTGAAATATCAACAATATCGTAAATATTTTCATTCTTGATTAGGGCTTAATTACTATACTTTCTTAAGTTGAGGATTTAACTACCACAAAAGAAAGTTTAAAAACCATGTTACAAAAATACAAAAACTTTAGAGGACATGTGTGTCAAAAACCCTTTTTTCTTTTGACTTACATATATGTTTGGATAGACCACAAAAAAAAAAAAGTTTGGCTACCGCCTAGATTATTGGAAGTTTTGAATGTTCAATTGTTTCCACTAGTTATGTTCAATTTCAATATTGGTTTTAAGGCATATCGTTGACACGGTTTTGTTTTTCCTTATTAATTATTTTGAAAAGTATTCTTCATGTAACCGACCATGTAAAATCAACTTCAACGTGTGTGTGATCGCGTCATTGATTACATTTAAACCAATTTCTGACTTTAATTTACGGTGGCATTCAGCAGCCACATGATTAATGACTAATAAATTTTTTGCGGGAAATAACATTGATAATTTTTGTAAAGTTGTAACTAATCATTTAGGAAGAAAAAAAAAAAAAAGCCTGGATGTTTTTCTTGCTAGCTCGAAGTGAAAGCAGATTTACGTAGTATTTTCTTCCTCCAGCTTTGAAAATCGAGGGTTTAGAGCCCGTTTTGAATGACTTGTTTTAAGCTACTTATAGCTTATTATATCCAAACACTGAGCCCGTTTGGATGACCAATGGAAAAGTACTTATAGTTTTTGTAATTTACTTATTGGAGAAGCTAAGTCAAGGGTGCATATTAAAAAATCACTAATGAAAAGCTTTTTTATTTATACTTTTGACCTTATATTTAAGAATGACCAATTAAATATTTTGTCTATATTCTTGAATTATATTACTTCTTATATCAATAAAGACTTTTGACTTATTTAACTAAACATGTTTAAAAGCTCTTTTGAAATCAAAAAGCACTATTCCATGCACAATCCAACACACCAATTAAAAAGTCATAGCTTATTCTTCTTTTTTTCTATTGCTTAAAAGTAAAAGTATAAGTTATCCTAAGCGGGTTAGGTATGCTATTCTAAATAAAAGAGTAGATGGTTTAACTCGAATGTTTTAACTTCTTTATATAATTTCTATCTTATAAATTTTGAAATTGTAAGCTTTTTCGAACTTTTTATTTTATTGCCATGTTTTGCAATTATAGTTCTAACCTTTTTATATGGTTCTAACTATTTCTTTTTCAAGTCCAATCAGAAACTATTATTGGCACATTGTCATTAGTTCCAACTGTTCTTTGAGTTTTTTTTTTTTTTTTTTTTTTAATTCAAACCAATTAAAAACAACATTTTGACAATCTTACCAAAAGTAAGTTTCAACCATAAATTGCGGGTTCTAACTCATTTTTTTAGTTTTAATCAATTGGTTCCAACTGGGCTCCGAAACAAGACTTCCAAAAATTATGTGATGAAAACGAAAATTTTTATATGCTTAATTCACCAATAGGATCAACTCGCATACTCTAGTCATGCTAATGCCTATAGAAATTAAACTATCATTTTAGTACACTATATTATAAAAGTCCTTCAATGGTAGGTTCTAATACTAATAATGTATATTATTGACTGTTAAACTTACTCAAAATCAAATTAGAATAAAGAAATATCAGAGGTGACAATCTCTTGTGACGGCAGTAAAAACAAATTCCTACCAAAGTATTTTCTCAAACTCTACTATAAAAAAAGATAAAATTAGAATTAGAATAGCTCAATAAGAAAAACTAAAGTGGTTACTCATCATTCTCGTCATTTACTTTTTACAATTATTTTGTTCGAGTACATGAGAAGGAATATTATGGATTTTTAAGATGGTAGAAGGGGAAAATAACGTAATTTCGAAACTTTTTGAAGTAAAAATATTTGTGGTATAGATTAATGATGTAAATAGTTTATTTATTATATAAATAAAAATTATTTACACCATAAATAAATTATTTACATAATATATTATTTTCTATAAATATTTTCAAAACATGATATTTATTATATTTAGTTTTAAAAAAGTAACAATTACTATAATTTTTGTTATATATATTATATTATATTATATTATTATGAACTGTACACGTACTAGTTTCCCAATATTTTACATGACCGCTCAAGGTAAATTAGAAACGAATGAATTTTCACTGCGAGCGAACAAATTCTCCGATGCCTTGCCTAATTCATGACTCAAAGCATGAACCTTATTCACATGTACCATTTCCGATCGGTTTGTCCACGAAACCTCCTATCTCTTGGACTTTTTAGGTGACGGTAATGCATGGGTCTTTTGTTTTTTTTCCCTTAAATTCGGTGGGTTGTGAAAGACTTGACTTTTAAAAAGATCAATATTCTCCATAACATACTATATGGTCCACAGGAGCTCGGTCTAGTCATCCAATAATTCAACGGCCCAAAATGACCACTTCCTGAATATATACTATTCCGCATACAATTAATATATATAAATACATATAGCCTATCCTATCCTGCCACCAAAATGCAAAACATGTTTTTGCAAATGAAATTCCTGTATGTACACATGACTTTTACGCGGTCAATCTTTACATGCTACGTAACATTTTATAAGTCATCTCTCTCTCTCTCTCTCTCTCTCTCTCTCTCTCTATATATATATATATATATATATATTTATGTATTCATTTACTTTCGTTTCTACACCGGGTCAACTTTCTTTCGGTGCCTTCATTTAGTATTCTAGAAAAGTGCCAAAGTGGTCCCCCCGGCGGGGAACGTCCTAGTTTCCTTCATGGCTTCTTTCACGCACCCTTGTGTATATATACCCTTCAACTCCAAGAGTTCATAATCCCATCCAAGCAATTTCGACTCTCTCGAACTCAATTATTTCAATTTTCCCGAAACATTTTTTTTCCCTTTTTTCTTTCATTCTTTCTAAACAAATTAACTTCAATTATCTATCATTAATTATGGGGCTTTCAAAGACCTTTTCCGAATCCGACGTCTCAATCCACTCCACCTTCGCCTCTCGCTATGTCCGAGACTCGGCTGCAAAGTACTTAAGCAAACCATTATAATTACTTTATACAATTGTAAAGATCAACTTCCTTATTGATTTTTACGTGTTGTTATTTTTTCTAATGATGTTGTTATAGGTACAAGATACCGGAGAACTCAACCCCGAAGGAAGTGGCGTATCAGATGATCAACGACGAGCTAATGCTGGACGGAAAGCCGAGGCTGAACTTGGCGTCGTTCGTGACGACGTGGATGGAGCCGGAGTGCGATAAGCTCGTCATGGATTCCATGAACAAGAACTACGTCGACATGGATGAGTACCCCGTTACCACTGAGCTTCAGGTTGTTATTATTATTATTATTTTTTAAAAAGTCTAATATATTTCTCACTTTTCTCTCTCTTTTTTTTTTTTTTTTTTTTTTTTTTCCTAGTACTGCCCATGGTACTCATGTTCGGTTGTCTGGAATTTTTGGGGGAGTTGTTGATGATTAATCAATTGTGTTGCAAGAGTAGTGTTTCAAGCTCGTTTCTTTTTGTTTTCCTTTTGGTCAAAAGGAAAAAAGAAAAAAAAAACACGGTTTTAAGTTTAGAATATTCGAGGAAAAGTTGCACTTTTAAAGTGTGTTTGTTTTGGTTTTCAAATAAAGGTTTGAATTATTTTGTTACAGTATTTTCTCTCATAAAAATTTAAATTTTTATTTAAATACTCTACTCAAATACTCGTACCAATGTATCCTTAATTATTTACTTTTTGTCCTTTTGTGAAACGAGAAGTGCCATGGGACTCTTATGGACACAAAATCACGTAGCTCGCTGGCTTACGCTTTCATTAAAGCAGTAATCAATTTATTTTCAAATGAATAATTAATTTTTTTTTATCACTTTTGTTTTTTCCCCTTTTTCTTGTTTGGGCAAAAATCAGAAACCATTTTGGTAAAAAAAAAACAAATCAAAATTTGACCGTGTTGGATTTTGTCTCACGTAAGTTATTAGGACAGGAGCGTCTACCTAGCACGTTGCCGCGTTACATGGGACCCACCACGCTCTGGTCCCCCAAAACCACCCTTTTCTCTCTGTATTTTGTATGTTTTTTTTTTTTTCCTCTTTGAAATATTCTCTTTTTTTTTTTCCTTCTCGTTTCTTAGAAACATCAATCAAAATCGAACCTTTTTACTCCAATTTCACCTGTTCATTATTAAATATTGTAATGTAATATAAGACCCTTTTCTTTATGTCACTTTTGTAGACAAAATATGCAGTCTGATATTAGCCATCACAAAAAACTGAATTTAGCAATCAGTTAAAGCGAAATTAACACTATTTTCTAATTATTTTTTTTTTTGCTGACAGAATCGATGCGTGAACATGATAGCACATCTGTTCAACGCGCCTCTTAAAGAGTCTGAAGCCGCAGTTGGAGTAGGAACGGTGGGTTCTTCTGAGGCCATAATGCTTGCAGGCCTTGCCTTCAAGAGGAAGTGGCAAAATAAGCGTAAAAGTGAGGGTAAACCCTTCGACAAGCCCAACATCGTCACCGGTGCCAATGTCCAGGTATCAAATTATTATATGCCCCACATACTCATAAATAAGTCGTTATTGGTGCTTTTCTGGACTAAGAAGTACTATAATATGATATTTATTGAACGTAACATTGATGTTTAAACTTCAAACTATATGCTCAAATTCTAAGATGCAATTAATCTAACTGTAGAACAAATTGTTCAAGATTTCCTATCTGAATTAATTATATATGTGATTTTACATGACGTGGCATGAAATATTTGCAGGTGTGCTGGGAGAAGTTTGCGAGGTACTTTGAAGTGGAGCTGAAGGAAGTGAAGGTGAGGGAAGGCTACTATGTAATGGACCCTGAGAAGGCTGTGGAGATGGTCGATGAAAACACAATCTGTGTCGCTGCAATTTTGGGTTCCACCTACAATGGCGAATTCGAAGATGTTAAGCTCTTAAACGACCTATTGCTAGAAAAGAACAAGCAAACTAGGTACGTATAGTTTTCGTAGTGCACATTTCTGAACGTTAAATTATGTCAATCATATTAGTACCAAACAACTTGTATAATAGAAATACGTACCAAAATGTGCTAAAGTCAAGGTCAATCAATAGATTTCTATAGAAGTTTTCTTTAAAATATACTTTTGCCAAAGTAAATAAAAATAATAAATTGTATATATGAATGTTTGTGGTTGCAGTTGGGACACTCCAATCCATGTTGATGCAGCGAGTGGTGGGTTCATTGCTCCTTTCTTGTATCCAGAACTTGAATGGGATTTCCGTCTTCCATTGGTGAAGAGCATCAATGTTAGTGGGCATAAATATGGCCTTGTGTACGCTGGAGTTGGTTGGAATATCTGGAGGAGCAAAGAGGACTTGCCTGAAGAGCTTATCTTTCACATAAATTACCTTGGAGCTGACCAACCCACTTTCACCCTCAATTTTTCTAAAGGTAATAAATTATCACGAGGAACTAATTTATTCTTTTCTTGATGAACTCTAATGTTCATTTTTTTTAACCAAACTTTTCTACCCTTTGAGTGGTTCTAAATAGTTATTGCGCATGTCTTCTTGCCTTTGACAGGTTCCAGCCAAATTATTGCTCAATATTATCAACTCATCCGATTGGGCTTTGAGGTAAAAAACTGACCAATTTAATAGATAAAACTCCAACAAAGGCTAAAGGTCACCTATTTTCTAACAACATGCTTTCATAATTCGTGTTCCATACTTTGTTACACTATCCTTAGATAAAACAACATTAAAGAGCGATCGATTTAACATCCCGAAACGCCCTTAATTAAAATTCAACGGCATCCTTACTCAGTGATGAACATAAGAGTCTAATCATAATTAATAATATTTTTTTGACACTTGGGAAATTGAGATTATGCGAGTCCTTTAGGTACCATATCAACATTTTTTAACAAACACAAGTACATGATTGTTTTGATTGAACAAAAAGTATCTAACAAGATGAATAAAAGTGTATTTTAACTCATGCAAAATGTGATATTCTAATATATGGCTTGGTCCATTCTCTTTTAGGGTTACCGTAATGTCATGGAAAACTGTCACAACAATGCAATGGTGCTCAAAGAAGGTCTGGAAAAGACAGGGCGTTTCAACATCCTCTCCAAGGACATTGGGGTTCCGGTGGTGGCCTTCTCCCTCAAGGACAGGAGTCGCCACGACGAGTTTGAGGTCTCTGAGCTGCTCCGCCGCTTCGGTTGGATTGTCCCAGCCTACACCATGCCCGCTGACTGCCCGCCACGTCAGCCTGCTTCGTGTCGTCGTGAGGGAAGACTTCTCTTGCACCCTTGCCGAACGCCTTGTCATCGACATCACAAAGGTGCTGCAAGAACTCGATAAATTGCCTGCCAAAAACGGTGACAATGGTCATGAAGAAATTAATGGGAAAAAGAACGGATCAACTAAGAAGACTGAAGACGAGATAAAGAGGGACGTTGCGGCTCATTGGAAGAACATTGTCATGGCTAAGAAAGCAAATAAAACAATGCTGACTTGCAGTTAATCGGCTTACTCTATTTTCTTCACCATGTTTCCGGACTACCTTATAAGTTATACCATGCATCTTCCGGAGTTTAATCATACCGATAATAGCCATTCAGAGATAATAGAACCAATATGTTCTGTCCCAAATAAATGTGTTTTTTTTTTCGGCTGATTTTGTACTTTTGATATTTGACCATTTTTGTTTAGCAATGAGCTACAATTAAATGTTCTACGGTAAATGCATAATATTTTTATCCCACATTATAAATGTATAATTCTTTAGCTTGTTATTTTAGCTCTTGATTCCATATTATTACTAGGCCATATATATATATATATATATATAAACATGGTTTGATAATGTGCCTACATCTATATACTAAAAAAGAGAAAAATGCACTAGTTAGGTGCTGGGAATTGTATGAAAACAAATTGTAATATCAAAATCAAATAAGCTATCCAAGACTGTTAAATATCATAAAACAAAGAGAATTCCTAAATTGCAGTGTGATACAAAATAAATTCAAACCAGTACTGATAAAGATAACTACATAAAAATTAACTTTTCCTAATAACCATGCAAGATGGATCTTCCTTTGGAGATTCTAATCTTGGACTATAATAGAAGGAACCAGTATGAGCAATTGTTTTTTTTTTTTTTTCAAGAGATTAAGACAAAGGGGGACAATGGCGTACGAATGGCAATGTTGATGGTGAGTGGAGACAGGGACGCAAAGGGAGGGTGAAAGGTGAGGTGTACAGGGACAATAATTGTCAAAGAGAGTGCAGCATTACAGAGGGGACAATCGTCAAGGGAGGGTGTAAGTGCACAGCGACAACAATTCATTGAAAGATTAAGATGTTAATTGTTGGAGAGATATAGAGAACACAAAGAAGAAAATTAAAAGAAACAGAGAACACAAAGATTTAACCTGATTTAGGAATGTGGCTACATCCAAGAGTAGGGCTAGAAAAATTAGTTAGAAAGGACGAAGACGTAACTGAACTAATAAAGTGAAGGGCGAAATACAATTTTAAGAAGTGAAATGTAATTTTAAGAAAGACCGAATACAATTTTTATAAAATTTTGTATATAAATTAGAAGGAAAAAAGTTTAGGTGGCGGCTGCCCACTCTCGTTTTTGTATAGCTTCGCTCTTGACTACATCCACAAACAATTTACTAATGAGGAGTACTATGAATAAGCTCTGTATTATGTAAATCACAATACAGAATTTAGTATATTAATCAAAACTACCAAATATTCTTAAATTAAAATATTTTCTAAATTAAAAATTGATACAATTAAATTGAGACAACTAATAAGAGCAACTTTTTGTAAAATCTAAACTTTTCTAACAGTTTGTTTTTCCCAGTTTCTGCATATGAGACTGAGACACTGTTGGACCATAATTCTTTCGCTTGGCTCACCCAAAAATGGGTCTTTTACCTAGTTCACTAAAAAAAACACAAAAAAAAAGACCCAAGATTCTTTTTTAGGTATTTAGGAAGGATGCTACATATTTTAATGTAGATTAATTTATGTTACAAAGAGAAAAAATCCTATAATTTATGTTACCGTGTATTAAACACAATTTGGTCCTGTTCGTTTTTATTTTTAAAATTTTTAAAAATATTTTTATATATTTTTTAGACAAAAAATTTAAAAATAATTTTAATATAATTTTAAAAAAATTTTAATTTTTGTTAAAAAATATTTTTATCTATTTTCAAAACAATATCAAATAGTCTCAATAATCTATAAGTACTAAAATACCCATAAATTACTTTAAGCTTTCTCTCTTCCTCCTCTCTCTTCCGTCCAATTCCTCTCTCTCTCCCTCTCTTCCGCTGCAAACTTACTGATTTCTACTACAGGAGTTTCTTGCGGCTACATGGCTACAGCTCAAGAGTGTCTGCTGCAGATGTTGTCTATGGAGTCTTTGTGTGAAATCTGTAATTAGAAACACTGGCGATCAATGCCGGAGCTCCAAGCCCTGCTCAAAACCGTGACGATGTTGGACACGTGGCACTGTTTCCCATGGTAAATTCCTTTGAACATTCCATCTGTTCGGAAGAAAAATTTTGTAGCGACAATGAGAGAAAAGGAAAGAGGAAGATTTTGTTGTTGAAAGTGAAAATGGAAAGAGTTCGAAAATGTATGATCAAATGCCTGACCGGTGAAGTTCACTGCTATATATGTCTGTTCTTTTGGGAAGACGATGTTAGAGAGAGAGGTGTCAATTTTGGAGTAAGAAACTGAGAACGAAAGTTAACGTTGAAAAGATTCTAAGGGAGTTGCAAATTGTCCCCATGTTCGAGCTCAGAGTGATAACAACAGAGTGAGAGTGAGACCACGGTGGTTTTTTTTTTTTTGAAATGCTTTTGTCATTTGTACATCTTGGTATATTTAGGGTCCGTATTTACGTTACATGATTCGGATTAAAATTTGACTTAATAATTTAAATTGTTATCCGGATTGATATTTAGATATGTATTTAAGTTTTAATCGTAGTGTAAAATAAAATTGAAATTTATGTTTGGAGAGGTAGTGAAAATAGTTTTATTGATAAATCTAATAAAATTTTGATGTTAATGATCTTAAAAAAATACATTATACATATTAATTTATTACTCTCTTCATTATGAATACAATGAAAAAAGAATCATTTTATTTGAATATCAAATAAAGTAGTTATGATTTTTTCTTCAAATATAGGTGAACGAATTTCAACTTTTGCTGTAAGAAAAATATTCAACTACCAAAAATTTAAAGGAGGTCATAATTTTAAAAACTTAAATTCTTGATACTTAAAGGATTTAGATTTTGGAATAAAGAAACATGAGTTTAAAAGATTCTTGATACTCAAATCTAAATTTGAGTTTATTGAATCTAAAAAATACATAAAACAAATATATCTTTGATATTTCAAAAATAAAGATGATGTAGCCGTGACAATCCTTATAATTATTTATTTTAATAACATAAATCAATTTAAACTTAACATTTGTGGTATATCTGCATGGAGCCCACGTTTTTTAGTCCCCCTTATTATCCTCACTTTATATTTTTTTTTGTAATATGTCTTATCTCTCTTCAAGCCAACACTGCAAGGCAAACGGTGTTGTCTCGAGGCTCGTTGAATGTTGCGTGGTGGCAACTTTGCCAAAAGTCCTGTTGTCACGACAAGCTTTGTTTTTTGAGTTCACAACACTGCTCAGTTGGATTGTTGCAACAACTCTAAAAATAATTTAAATTCAATTTTATGCTTAATTTAAATTATTAATGTGCCTAAATTGATTTAGTTGTTAATTACATATTTTGGGTTGTATGAAAATTTTATTATTTCAAATTCGTTTTAAAATTCTAGTCAAAATTGAATAATAATTTCTTATTATTTAATTAATTTCCCACACAAACCATACACTTTTGGCTATTTACAAAATAAACCCCTTTCAAATCCAGTGCATTATAACGTCAAAAACCCACTCCCCATGAGCCTAGAGATGCCAAAATTGTCTTCCTAAGCTATTAGACTATTGGGTTTTGTTGGATTTTATGATTCAAATAAACAGCAGAAAATTAAAATTAATTCCCACAAAACCCTCACAGGATTCATGCAATTCGATTAGATTGATAGGAAAGCCATAGAATCTTACTAGGATAACAAAAATAGGCAAGATTTCTAGAAAGAAGAGAACGGGTTCACTTTGGTGACACCCCAACTCAAGCTTTTTGTATTCGAGATCGGATTCAGACATTGTTACTTAGAGCAATGCCTTCTGCAGGTATCAACACGAACAAACCCTCTTAAAACGAATTGGTGTGCTAGCACCCTCTCATTTGCATTAAATGACTCTCTCTAATTTTTAGGGTTTTTAATGTTCTCGCCTTTTAGAATAATAGAACGCCTTCTTTCTTCTTAATTCGGCTAGAAACCCTAAAACAGATATATATATATATATATATATATATCTATTAACTTCGAGATAGAGTTAGATTTTAACTAAGGTAAATTGTAATTAGAATATGGTTCAGAGAATTTTGATAATGCCAGTAATTCGAATATGATTCATAGAATCTAAATAATGTTAGATTCAATGAACCTAGACATATCTAGTACATCGACTCTGGACATTATCAGGTTCATTAAACCTAGACACAGTAAACCCAAAATTGGTTTTTAGTCTGTTCTAAGTGTGCGATTATGTAGGTTCACATAACGTTAGTAGTAGGCTTGAAATTCTATTTTTGGCCCACAAATCATAAGTGGCCTCTAGCAAGACATTATGATTACCGAAGTTATGAGAATGTCAATAATCCGACACAACCTAATCCACAATAAGTATTAAAGTCCTTTTGTCACTAGATACCTTGATTGAACATAAGGCATGGTTTATGTCAACCTTATACTATTCAATCATATTATTTCTCGATCTTAAGTAGACTAATATTAATAACCCTTATCAATTCATTCAAGTATGGCCATACATTTTTCTTCAGTCCAACTTATCGAGGGGCCCATAAATATCTTTCTTATAATAAATGAGGGACAAATTCCTTCTTAATCACTCATATTCCTCACATGATTCACTTTATATCCAACAAGAATCCATTCCATCATCCTGTTAAAGATAATATAAGAATGTGTCAAAATATAGAACTTGTCATATAGGAAACAATAGTGATTTCAGGTCAGAGGACTAGGATAATACTATTGTTATGAGAATCACTTATGAAAATTATCCATGCAGTATTCTCATAGCGGGTCGATCCAATACATCATTTCTCAAATATGTATCGTGAGTTGACTTAGTATCTTATACACATGATTAGTAAAACATAATCATCAGTCAAACTTCATACTAGTCTTCATTCATCATTATCCCAATAATAATGATGGCAAGGGATAATTTAGAATAGAATTTAATTTTTACCTAAGAGTTTTACTATCAAGTCATATACTTGATGACCTTAAGCAGAATTAACTATTGATAGAATTAGAATAAAAAACAATAATGAAAATGCCTCTTTATTAATAAAATGCAAATGTAATGAAGTCAAAATATGGTCATTACATAATTGGCTTAGGTCACATCACTAACATAGACCTCAATAGATCTGACTAAACCAATGCTATCTTTTATTCAAAACATGCACTTCATGATCAAAAAAGCCCCATACCCTTTCTCTTCCTTCCCCCCAAACCAACCCCTCCTACAACTCCTCTTACTCTCTCTCTCCCACCTTTTCCCCTCTGTGCATTTCACTTTCCATTAGCCCATGCCAAAATCAGAATAAAGGGCAATTCAGAGTCAAAAGAACCACAGAAAATCAAAGGGTATTTATGAAGAACCTCAATGAAAACCCAAACCATACAAGTTTGAAGGCTTCCAAAGTTAGACCACAACAAAACCTGTCCCTTGAAGGCAAAAATTAGAGGTAGGACTTCACAAACACCCTTTGATTTTCTATGGTTCTTTTGATGTCTACATGTTTGATATATCGTATTATCTTGTATTGTATTGTATTGTATTGTATCAGTGTTATACAATATATTGTAATACAATATAATATAATATAGTGTACCAAACATGCCTAAGCACCCCTTTAATTCTTGCATTATTTTAAATTGGAAATATGAGCTTTTAGGGATGAGAATATACATGTACGTTGTTTTGAGAAAGTGTTTGTGTTCTTGTTGCATATTCGAAAAGCCGAGCATGTGTTGTTTTTCCAAATGAATATGTTGTTAAATTTCGAACCCATTCACTGCATGTATTGAGTTGAGGTGATTCATGCCATTAAAATTCAGATTGAATATGATTGAGCTTGTTCTGATAAGTATATATATGTGAAAAGTCAAACCTTTAAGTATTTTATTTTAAAATTGAGCTAAACGAAATTAAAGTGTTTGGTTATGTTTTTCTATCACTTTATAACATTTTTTACGATATAGGAATTGAAAAACTAGTAGGAATCGGACCTTGGAGCTCAAAGAGCTCAAATGGGGGACCAATAAATTTCTAGGCATTGACGAGCTGGCGGACTGCTCACTGAGACTAGCAAGCCAGTGGCCCTGCAGCAGCTAGTTGGTGGACGTAACTCAAGGACCTCTATGCTTGATAGGTCTGTCCCAAAGACCAACAGGCTAGAAAGCTGCCCAGTTTTGTTATTTTTTTTTACACTTTGTCCTTTTCCAAATTGTGT
The DNA here is from genome assembly GCA_025403435.1 of Artocarpus heterophyllus. Taxonomy (NCBI): domain Eukaryota; kingdom Viridiplantae; phylum Streptophyta; class Magnoliopsida; order Rosales; family Moraceae; genus Artocarpus; species Artocarpus heterophyllus. Next base: position 11,619,497 of record CM046339.1, read on the forward strand.
TATTTTCAAAAAAAGTTTGAACTATTTTAGACCTATAAATAAAATTTATTTTGAACCTTACCACATTTAAATCATGCATTAAAACTTATTTTCATATCAGGGTATTTATTTTACTAAAGAAAACTAATGATAAAATTGACATAATGGTGCTTGTAATAGATATATTTGTTTAAGCTTAGTTTCTAACTTTAAATATGCCTTCAAATTAAGGACATTTGTGAACCATATGTTAAAGCGGTTGAGCCCTGCTTTCAGTAGCAAGAGGATTATCCGTAGATTAAATAACAAAGAGATAGGACTCTTATTCCTTCCTTAGTAACGGTGTTTTAAAATTATTGTTGTATTGTTTTGGCCTTGAAAATAATTATTTGGTATTGAATATGTTAAAAAAAATGTGATCTTTGAGAAAATGTATAAATATGTAAATATCATGATTTTGATATTTTGGAAATAGAGTTGGACGCCGAATAAGAAATTATGTACACAAGAGTTTTCAAACACTGTTGTTGGTTGCACACCCCTTGACGGTTGAGTTTTTTACACTTGCAACGTGCATAATTGGCTACTAAGACTATAAGTAGTAAGTTTGCTTACGTGTGGTATACCATTGGTTTGCAAAACTATGATTTATGAAATTGATGTCATTCGAATTTCAATTAATTGTTTAACTCTTTTATTTAAATTCTTTTGAGAAATTTATGAAAATACCTTCCGTTCATTTTTGTTTATTTTGAATAAACCCTTCCAAGTGGTCCTAAGAACATTAGCGAGTAGATTGTGCGAGTTGGAGTTTTCGTTAATTTGAGAAAATGATGATAAAAAATGCTTAATTCTTCTGATTTAACTCTCTTGAAAGTTAATGCTGCTTTAATTAGAAAATGTACTCGTGCCATTAGAATTTATTGATCGATTCTATCTCAATTGGAAGGTATGTCTTATGTATTACTGGGTCTTTTATTATTGCCTTGGTTTGTATTACTCCTTATAATTGAATGCAATGGATTACCTATTCAAAAAGAAAAAAGAAAGAAAAATAAAGAACACGAAAAAAATAAAAATTAAAAAATATGAAGGACATTAAGGTTTTTTATGGTCAAATAGTTTGAATTAACATGAATTTGAATTATGAAGATATAAATAATTTTTTTACAAGGGAGTTTTTACAGTGAAGAAGACAATTACGGTTGACTAAGTAGTTTGCACATGAAGGATTTAGATGAAGCTAATTATGTTCGGGGTATCCAAATCTTTCAAGATAAGAAGAACAAAATGATAGGTTTATTCTAAGCCACCTACATAGATAAGATTCTCGATAAGTATGCAATGTTGAATTCTAAGAAAGATGGGCAACCATCTAGGTCTAGAATTATTTTCTAAGATAGACTCTCCAAAGTCTGATAAAGAAAGAGAATACATGAAGAAGGTGCCTTATGCCTTGACAGTAGGTAGTCTCATGTATGTTATACTTTGCACACGACCTGACATATGTTATGTAGCTAGGATAATGAGTCCACTTTAGTCAGATCTAAGATCAAACCATTGGGTTGTAGTCAAGCATTTTTTCAAGTACTTGAGAAGGACTAGAGGATACATGCTAATGTATTTAGATGAGGATCTAACATCTCTTAGATACATTGATTCAGATTTCCAGTCTTGTCTGCATTCGATAAGATCGGCTTTAGGTTCTATGTTTACTCTGAGAGGAGGCACCATTGTTTGAAGAAGTGTCAAGCAAGATTGCATTTCAGATTCAACGATGAAACCGAGTATGTGACAGCTAGTGATGGATTGAAAGAAACTGTATGGCTCTGCAAGGTTTTTGAGGATCTTGAGGTAGTTCCTGGTGTGGATAAACCAATGTCATTGTATTATGATAACACTGCAACGATAACAAAGGTTAAGGAACCAAGATTTTACAAGAGGAGTAAACATATACATCGAGAGTGTTATGTGACAAAGGACATCATGGTAAGTGGTAATGTACAAAATATGTAAGATCATGTCTAAGGACATTATAGCCTATCAGGGCTACGGGGATGCATACTATATCACATTTACCGACGTAAGGCAAGTGGAAGATTGTTAAACTAGGTGTCCTAAGGTTTAAATATGTAATAGTTTTTGGAGACATTTAATTAATAAAGAGTATTATTTTCATATATTAAATGTTGTCCTCTTTATGTCATTGCTGTTGAATGTATGATAAGCAATTAAAAATCTAAGAGTGTGAGCCTAAACCTTTAAGATTGTGTATATAATGAATAGATTATATGAAAGACATGAATCTTAAAAATGATAGTCTAAATATAAGGTCCACAATCGAGGGAATAAAGTTGGGTACTTTTTTCACGCTAAGATTATTATGTTGTCTATATATCCAACGAAATATGACTTGCCTTGGTCATCGAAGTTGGACTCCCCGAGTAAAAACATTGGTATATTGTTATAGGTAACTATATATTGGATCGGGTTAAATTGACTTGATTAATAATTCTATTTGTCTAAATCAATTCATTTTAAAGAAATCATATTGTTATATCTTAATCCTAAAATGAATTAATGGGCCTGTATTCTTGACTTGTGTCTTTTGATGTATCAAAGGGTGACGTCCTAAATTAAATGATAGTATGTATACAACCATGTTAGAGACATGACTTTTGATTGACGTGGACTCATCATTAATAGCTATGGAATTCATAGCTCTTTTTTAGAGTTAATGATATTCTCTTATAGGTATTATCTTGTAATAAAAAAATGGGGCACTCAATCATTTGAATATATAGGTGTAACCAAATAGTATTCTATTTATTGATAGTAAGTATTCCCATGGTGAGATAATGAACATTAGATAAAAGTAATCAGGAAGGTAAAACAGAGTTTATCGTTAAGCTGATTTTGAATACCCTATGGGGATGTTACATATATGATATGTCATGGATAATAAGCTTATTGAAGCTTTGTAATTTTATATAGTTCGAGAGTGCAACTCTAAGCTTCTAGTAGAAAAGTGTTAGAGTTGATAATTATAAAATATATGTATCTGGGATATATTATTTTATAATTATAGGAGCTTCATATATATATGTTCATTGAGTCCCATTTGCTAGCTTACAATATTTTCTGTAACGATACAATGTATTTTCCTATATATTGGTAACTTATGTTAATTCTTAGATGGGCTTAAATTCAATTGATTGGAATTTAATAATTCATATTAGTTTATTGGTTGGATTAATTTTGTGAATTAATTCAAAATAAACGTGTTGAATTATTTGGATATATTTTATTTGATATGGGATTACCTGTATATGACTGTTTTAATCAGATAACTTTTCTATTAGGTTATTTGAATTAAAACTGAGACTCTATCTAAGATTCCTATCTTAAATAAGATCTATAAAGATTTCCAGATTAACATCGGCCGGCAGGCCGATGTCCAAGTTCGACAGGGCAGTGGAGTATAAATCGTTACGCAAATCAGTTTGGTCAGTAGGCTGATGTTTGGGTTTAGCAATGCCACAGTTTAGCTGGCCGGTGCCCGAGTTTGGCATGCCGAGCGAGTGTAAATCTTGTTATACATTTTCATGCGTTTTAATTTGGATTTCGACATAGTTTTGGATTTAAAAACCTTCTCTAAGTCGAATTGACTCCTAGCCACCTACTATAAATAAGATACTTGCTGCTATTGTTATTTAGAACATCAAAGAAATTTAGAGAGAGTTTTCTAGTGCAAGAAATTCTAAAACTCCCGGAGGGCTATTGTTCAATATCCTAAACCTTAGCTTTTGTTTTTCTCTTGTGTGGTTGGAAGAAAACGTTACAAGAGGAGAATTGTATGATGTATGCCCACCAGCACTCCAAACGTAGAAAGAGAAGAACAAAGAAGATTAGTTGGTTGAAGCTCTTCCGAACGTGATTCTCGGTGGAAGTTCTATGGAAGTTTTTCTCGTCAGAATACAGTGTACCAATTCTAAGAGGTACGTAAGATCTTTTATTAATTTATGTACATATCATGTTAAACTTATTATTTTGAAAAAGACTTTGATTTAAAAATTTTAAAATTCCACCGTATATCGTTTTTCCAACATGGAGAGATTGATAGCACTTTGATAAAATCTCCTCCTTATAGACGTGTTAGAGAGAGAAAAAGCATGAAGAAGTGTTTTTCATCCCAAGACTAGTTTTGCTCATGTGTTGACATTAAAGGATGAATAAAAGTTAGTCGAGTGATCTTTAAAAACCATAATTCCTCTAATGTCCACACTACAACAAACAGGGTCTTTTGCAACAACTTTTGAAGAAAGTCATCGTAAATAATTTTTTTAATAATTTATTTACAACAATAGGAGTTGTTGCAATTATATTAGCAACGATAGTCATCACAAAAATGTCACTGCAGTTATATCATCGACATTGTTGTTGATGTGAGGTGGCCAACATTTTTTACGACCACAATTTAAAATAATGTCATCACAATTTCGTATTCTAATGTTGACATGGCATCATTATTTGCAACGAATTGTTCCAAAAATGTTGTCCAAATATGTTTTTGTTCTTTTTTTTTTTGTCATCGCAAATAGTTTTTAATAAAAAAATTTTAATAATTTTAAATTCAAATTTTAATTAAAAATAATCGAATTATAATAATGAACATAAAATCAATATTAAAAAACACAATTGATAATACATTGCTTCAATAGTAAAATAAAAACAAAACATAATGTGTCAAAATGTTGAACAAAAAAGAAAATACAATATAATTCCCTAAACTTGTAGTATCGTCGGTGTCATCATCGTTGTCATCAGCTGCGTCTGAAGGAGGCGAAGGACCTAGATGAACAAAAGTTTGAGGATTCATCAGGGGTGAGAGTTAGATGCCAGGGAGCAACCAGGCCCACCAACTCCATCGATGTCCTTTGGCTTCCCGTACACATTCATGTTGTATTCAGACGATCCTCGCATAAAATCTTCCACATATTGGTCAACAGGCATCGAAGATGTTCCGTTCGATCAGGAGTTAGAAGATGAACCAACACCAAAATAAATCCTTTGTGGGAGTGTAGGGCCTACTCCAGTCTTGTTTCCTCTACATCAATCTAGGACCTACTATAAAATTCCCTCTTCGTTAACCGCACTGTGCGGTTGAAGAGGAAGCAGATTGTGTCATTTGAGTTTAGTCTCTCCTGCTCCATTGTATTCTACACAAATAATTGTAAATACATGTTATAAATATGTAGAATAATTTGAATAAGAAAAGATAATATTGAAAATTAAAATACTTACAAAAGTTTTCTCTGCTTCAAGGTTAACCTAAGTCTTCCTGTGACGATGCATGTCCACCCAATTGTCTATGATAGATATTCGCTATTGGGTCATCATGTTGGCCTCTCGAATGATTTGAATGTGTTAGAATAGAATATACAATTATCAAAGTTAACTTTTATAATTAACTGTAATTAAAAAGCTTACTAACTTTCTTGTTGAGATAGTTGGGAAAGGGATATTTGACTATGCAAACTTGACCACCTCTAGTTGCCACAATTGTTTTTATTTATTGCTGAATTTTTTTGTTTATAATAATATTTAGCATTAGTAATATTAAAATTAATATATATTATAAATAAATAGCTTAGCAGATATACAATTACTTGAAATTTCTTAGACATGAACCAATCGCAACAATGACCCCATTGTTCTTGATTCTTAAGGTTCTTGGGGTGCTCGTTCTAACATGTGCCTCATTTATTAGTCCCCCAAGTGCTTTGAAGCATTCGTGGAGGCCGCTCTTCTAGTCCTTGTAGCACTCAGATGCCTCTCTATCAACAACACTATGGAGGATACTGTCCAAGTACTTGTAATCAAGAACAAACCAATCCTATAATACATTCAAAATCATGGTAAATAGTTTTATTATGCTCTATAAGAATTGTTTTCTATAAGAATGAAGTTGAATGAATACCAACATGTACTGTGGAATTTGACTCTTATGCTGGGCATTTACATCTCTCCAAGCATCGTGAAATGGCTTACATGCATCCCGAGAGTAAAATGCCGATAGCACTTTTAAACCACGAGCTGAACCGCCCAAGTGCCTTCCAGCTATCGTCAACCTCATCAAATTTGACTGGAATCTTTACACGCTTCTCTATATATGCGACGATCTCATGAACCTTTGCCTTCTCTCGACTGGAACAGCGACGAGGTGCGGCATCTGGTGTTGTAAATATTAATCAACATTTTATATTAAAATTAGTTTACTATCATATTTTCTATTTATTTAATATTGACCAAATAAACTTTACAAATTTACAATTGGGTTGTAACATACCCAACTGACAATGTGATGAAAGTCTATATGTGTTGGATGGAGGTTGTGCTTTACTTAAAGAGCAGCACATGTAGCAAAGAGTCCAGACATGATTGCCTGTTGACAAAAAAAAAGTTTAATATCATATTTAATATTTATTATAAGAATACTATAAACACCTTTTTAATTGTGATATAAAAATGACATGTATATAAAAAAAAAGGGGCCGTTGTACATAATTTCTATTCTTTGTCACTGCTAATGTATTGAATGTTGCCACCATAATTAATGTCATTATCGTCTTCGGAGTCATTATCTTCCTTTTCAATCTACTCAGCTAAAGTTTCATCCTCTTTTCTTGCAAATCAGTCATCATCTTCTACGATAGACTTGTCTTTTAAGATTGCATCAACATATGATGTGACAACATTAGATGATACCAAACTGTCCAAATGATACAATTTAAGTATCGGCGTTACTATATACCGATACTTGAATAGGTCTAAGGTAAACTTATGCATGCACGGGCAAAATAAAAGCACAAAACCATACCCGCATACATTGTTTTTGTGACTATGAAGTCACAAACCAAATCACTTTAGAAATAAGGCACAATTTTTTTTATTAAATTTATGAAATCTTATCAAATTTCATGATAATCTTATATCCAAAATTTTCATTTAATTTTTTTTCATATCAATTACATGTTAATTAAAATAATGGGTTGTATTATTTTATTTTAAAGTTGTTAATTAATTGTTAAGAAAAATTTTATTTCTTTTCTTTTTTTTTTTTAGTTTCTTTTCTATTTGTAATTAATATATTTATATTTCTTAATTATTTTTTTGAAATTTATTTCTTTAATAATTTTTAAAGGCAATTTTACTTCTTTTCTATTGTAAGTATTACATTACATATATAATTTTTCTTCTTCAATATTTTTAATAATACTATTTTAATATTCTTTTAATCAAATAATATCCATATTTTAATTCTAAATCATATAAAATACTTTAATTAATTAATTAATTAATTAATCACTTTTTAATTTTAATCTTATTAAATCATATAACATATTGTAATAAATTAAATTATTTTTTTTAATAATTTAAAGATTATAAGAACTAACTTAATTTCAAATTTCTTCAACTTATAAAAAACTTATAGACTAACTAAAAACAATAACTAATTTATAAACTGAAACAATTTAATCAACTAAAAATATTACAATAATAAAGTTTACAATTCTAACTAAAACAATGTTATAGTCCTAACTAACTTATATAAATAAAAAAAAATTTCACCAACATTACAAAATTTACATTTTTACCATGATAACAACAATCACACCAATCACTACTACATCAAAGAAATCCAAGTCAATTATAACAATCACAACAACTTCCAATTCAACATTTTAGCCATCACAATAACAAAAAACATAATCAATCCAATACCTAATCAATACCCAACAAAAAACATAAAGCAATCCAGATACAACCATATTCCAGATTACTCAATTTTTTCAACATTTTTAGAAACTTATCAACATTTATACATAATCACATAATCATATGACTTAATTCAAACCACATAAATATTTACATAACAATAATCTACAAATTAAACCATTAAAAAATTTAAAGCTTACTTAATCTAAAACCTACTAAAACTGGGGTTTGGAAAAACTAGGAATGGTAGTAACCAGCGACGAATGACAGCGGACAACGACAGTAGCAGCAATGTAGGAGAAATCTTGGTATTTAGGATTTTTTTTTTGGGTGGGGGTAGGAGGGAAGGGTTTTAGATTTCTTTGGTGATTTTGGGGTTTTAATGTGAAATAGAGGAGAAAATGGAAGAGAAAGATTTTGTGGAGTTTTGGGTTGGTTTTTTGCCAGAAAAAAAAGAGAGAATCAGAAAGAGGAGGCAAAGAAAACTCAGGGAAAATGAGGAAGAAGGCTTCTGTGTTTTAGTTTATACACAGAGCTTTTTGCGATGATAAATGCCAACAAAGGGATACATGCAAAAGAAAGATCGATTATTTCCTTTTGCGTGTATCCCTTTGCTACCAGTCTAGCCTTACAGATTTCAACTTTCCCATTTGTGTCTTTCTTCCTCTTGTAGACCCACTTACATCATATGGGTTTTACCTTCGAGAAGGTCTATAAGCTTCCTATACTTGATTAGTCTTCATAGACTTCATGTTAGTGTTCATAACTTCTGTTAGAGTTTTGAATCAACATCCTCCATAACCTATTTATAAGTGTAGGGATCCCTGTTATATTCAACCAGTTCAGTCAAGTAAGATTTACCATTGATTATATACCTTTCGGGTTGATGGTCGATACTCCCACTATGTCGAAGCTCCCTAGGTCGTTATTCTGCTAGTTTTTCCACATTTATTATATTGGTTACAATTGGAAACCCTATAGTGATCGAATAACTCACCAACTTCTTGAGCACCACTTTACTATGAGACTTAAAGTCATTCATATAACTTTCTTCAAGGAAAGTTGCATTTGTTGAAACCTATGACTTTATTTTCTTTTGGGTTTTAAAAATAACCTCTTTTATCCCTTTTGGAAATTCCTACAAACACACACACACACACACACTCTTGAACAGTGCTTTCAACCTACTCGCTGTCCTTGTCCAAGACATGAACAGGACATCCCCATATAGAATATGGTTTAAGGATGTCTTCCTACCTTCTAAAACTCAGTGAGAAGTCTTAGGAACCTGATTTTGAAGGCATATTGTTCAAATAGTAGCACACGGTTTGTAGTATATATCCTTAAAAAGATAAAGGCAATGTCGAATAACTCATTCATTGTCCTAACCATGTCCAATAAAGTTCTATTCCTCCTTTCAACCACGCTATTCTACTACGGAGTATCCTGGCACAGACAAATGGGATACAATCTTATTCTCTACTAAGTGTCCTAAGAACTCATCAGGAGAGGTACACTCCACCTCGATCAAATTGAAGTATCTTTATGGGTTTACCTAATTACTTCTCTGCTTCAGCTTCGAAACTTCTTAAACTTATCAAAAGTTTTGCTCTTATGATGCATTTGGTAGACATAACCATATCTCGAGCTAATCATCAAAAAAAGTGATAAAATACTCATACCTACCTTATGTCTTGATGTTCATGGGACTATAACCATTACTATGCACAAGTTCTAGAATCCTTTCAGCTCGATTGCCCTTAGACACGAGTGGTCTTTTAGTCATTTTGCTCTCCAAGCAAGATTCACATTATGGTATAGATTCCACCTCTAAATGACTTAAAGGTCCGATCCCTTACTGACCTTTGAATCCTATTCAGGGTAATGCTACCTAATTATAAGTGCCAAAGATAGATCTTACTAGAGTAAGAATTCTTAAGTCCTATTAGAGTTATTATTTATTTAGTGCTTAGCAGTGAGTCCATCTTATGTTTGAGAAAATATAGGTTGTTTTGCATCAATTCACTATAGATAAAAGATTTATTTTTATGAATTACAACTTTTTTATTAAAAGAAACTAAATAAGAATCCTTGAATAAAGAAGCGACATAAATTAAATTCCTATTAAGTTAAGGAACATAAAAACAATCTCTCAAAACTAAACTCCTACTCCTACTGCTTCAACCAACACTAAGGATCCATCACTTATCCATAACATAAAGTGCTCATGTAGACTTCTTATTTCCTTGAACTCCTATAGAAAAACACAACACATGATTAATTGCTCCAGAATCTATGACATAAGTGTCACATGATTCTTCAACTAAACAAGTCTCAACAACCAAAAGTTCACGTTACCTTTTTAGATTAGAAGTCTTTGCAATTCTCCTTTGTGTGCCTAACCTTCATGCAAAAGAGCACTTTAGCTTCTTCGAGTTCCTCTGCTTTTTCTTCTTATCCTTGCCCTTTTTAGAATAGAAGACTTCCTGTTCTTGGCCTTTTGTTTCTTTTCGTTCCCTGAATTGGAATTAGAACTAGATACAACTGCCACATTTGCCTCGCCACCAGCCGGAGCACTAGTGCAAGTCATGGGCCAAGAAAAAGAGGGCCTTGGAAAAACAAAGTCATATACTTTATCAAGACATTTTAAGTAGAATCTTTAAGAGAAAGAATACCTGCAGATGTAAGTTATGAAGCAACCCCTTAGTTTATTCTAATTTTCGAAGATGAAAATTTTATAAGGTAGGTAACTTATAATGATAGAAAAAAACCAAAAATTAATAAGTATAATTAATTAAGAATCTTTCCATAACCACGCTATTAAGTTCATAGGAAAATATAAGTTTAGAGCTTATAAGTTTATGTTTCAGTGAGAATCACGAGAAATATTCATGAGAGAGTAAATATATATATATATATATATATAAGAAAAGGAGTGACGTTAGACAAGCCAATACATTTTTAACAACCTAAGCAACAGTTTGGTTTGATAGTTAAGCATTAGATTAAGTATATTGTACAGAACTCAATAGTTTAAGTCAAGGGTTTTCTTAAAAAATACGAACACTTACTGTGGAAATTCAACTTAAATTTCCTCACTTTTATAATTAGAGTGAATTCAGTAGTATAGAATGCCTTAGTGTTACAAGGATATTTTCTAGGAAACTATTTAAGATTAGGAGACCTTTCATTAAAGATTAATAGAGCTTATCAGCAAGGAACCTTAGATTTAATAGATTAGAATTTCAAGTATGAGTATTATATTAAAGGTGCACAGATTGATACTTTATTACAGTTAAACGAGATTAGTAAACTCTTTTTTAATTTAAAAAGTTTATTATTAATGTCCTTAATGAACTAACGTTACAAGCACTAAAGCATAAGTCTGTTTTAGTAAAAGCTGAGACAATCCTAGAATTAAATAATGTAATTAACATATTTCAAAGAAGGATTTTTCTGAAAATATCACATATAAATTTTTGTGATTGAAAGATTTATAGAATTAATACGAATATTTCAAAATTCAATAGTAAATTTTAAAAGTTAAATTTATTAACTTTTCATGATTAAATAAATAGGATGATAAATTCTACCGTGGCTTAAGGCAGGAAAAATTTCAATTCATGAATAACTTGAGAAATTTAATTATAATTATTTCTGAGCACAATACGAAGTTTACAGTATCCCGAGAAACAATCTAACACATATTTGGTCCTTAATTACTAATTAATTTAAAATCAAAGCTTCGTGAGTAACAATTTTAATAGAAAATACTACGTGAACTCATAATGTGATACCTGTCAAAAACTATGTATTACCAAGTCTAACTATTGAAAACGTCAAGTTTAGATTTTTTTTTTATCAAGTCTAATATTAATTTTAAGATTAAATACAGTCAAAAATTGGTATGCAATTTAAACATATAAATTGAGAAACTATGTTTGGCGTGTCACTATATTCGAAAAATGAGAAAGAACTCGTTAGATATTAAAATCTCTTGTCAGCTAAGTTAGTCATTGCTGACAGTATAAAGATTTATCTATTTAAGAGGTAACGTTGCAAGAAAAGCCTAGAGACATAATCACTTAAATTAAGCGTACAAGTATGATTGCTGTACTTGGGCAATTAAATAGACAAAAACCACAGTCCACCCCTTCCTAGATATGGTGCCTACATTAAGGAAGTTTGAGCCAAAAATTAAACCCATCAAAGTTACTTACAAGCTTAATTAAGCATAGATTAGGTGATTAGATTAGCCATGGCCCATAAATAGATGAACAAACAAAAGACCACAAATTTTGCTTCATTTATCTCCCATTTCCCTCCATACCAGAATTTTCAAGATCTCTACAAGGAAATTTTTCCTTCCACTTTTCCTCTCCAAAATCTAACTCACACTAAGCCATATTCCAAATAACTCTCTCCCATTACCATAGTACCAAAAAAAAAAAAAAACTGAAAACTTTGCTCCAACGAAAGAAGCAGAAGAAGAAGAAGAAGAAGAAGAAGAAGAAGAAGAAGAAGAAAAGAGGAGATTCTAGAGTATTTTGACTAAGGTAATTCCTATACCTTTTTTTTTTCTCATTTCCTAATTGAGAAAAGAAAGTGTTTTTACTTAGATTGCTTGGTGTAGAGACCAAACAAGGTTAGATGTTTATATGGTTAAATTTGTGCTTTTAGTGTTTAAAACAAGATGAAATAAAGGAGGAATTAGTGGCACTAGATCGACCACCAAGAAATTGTCATCAAGGATTAGGATTCTAAACTTTTTCCTTAAATTTACTAAGGTTAAAGTTTACAATTTTATGAGTAATTTGACAATAGTGTGAGGAAATGGTTTGTAATAATTTATGTATTAGTTAGTTTAGTTTATGTATGTATGTGATATAAAAAGTTAGTAGTTACATGATAGGTTTGTGTTTTTGCAAGTTTTTATTTGTGGAAAAATTTTCCACAATCTTTGAACGCGTAAACAAAGGTCATAGAGTAGATTTTAAAACTTTTTCGAACATGAAACTTTTAGTTTTTTACACTTTGAACAAAACCTTGTGACTAAATGAAAACGCAGTTTTGACTCTAAATATAATTTCCATGAAGTTTTTCTGATTGCCCAAAATAGTCCCAAAAACTACACAAAGTAGTCCTAAAATTACACAAAACTGATCAAACAGTTTGTGAAAAAACTACCAAAAAGAGTTTTGAAGTCTATTATTGTTTTGAAAATTTTGGATCTGAATTTAAAGTTTTACCAAACACAAAAGTTTTAGATTTTGATTGGACAGACAACTTTTATGAAGGATTTTTTTCCAAAATCTGCCTCAAAATACAACTATGGATAGTTTTCTAAAACTATCCAAAAATTGTATTTTTGGGCTAAAAACAACTTTTAAGTTTTGGGTCGTATCAAGACCAAACTGCAATTTTTATCAAACATAAAAGTTTTAGTTTTTGACATAACGAAGAACTTTCGTGAAGAAAGTTTTGTAAAAGCCTGCCTCTAAAGTAAACTTTAATTAGAATTTATAAAAGCAGCTAAAACTTTTTAATTGGTAAAGTTTGTAAAATTTAACTGGAAAATAAATATGCCAAAGAAGATGACATAGATTTTAAAACGGGCATAAAAATTATTAAATCATATATTCTAAACAAGCAAATTTTATGAAGAAAAGACTTTAAAAGAAAATTTGTCTTTAACATATGATTTCACAGTAATTTTCTAAAACTAACCGAAAAAAGTACCTTCTGGTACTTTTTTTTTTTAAACAAAGATCTTGTGACTATGGAATCTTACGCTTCTATAAACTAAGAAATTGTAGCACTTTAGACAAATTATACAAGCCCAAGTAGGTTACCGATTTTAGACATTATCTTATAGAGCGATTTTTGCTCAAAACTTTTTCACGGATGAATTTCCTAAGGATAATATTAATGGTTTTTAATTTGACACTAAAACAGCTATCTTAAAAACCTGAATATGCTAAAGTCTAGTACCATAATGCTGGGCATGGGTCTAACACTCGTTTTAGTCTAAAAAGTCACTCGAATCATAATTTCAACAAAACAGTGTACTGGAACATCATAGGGATCATTTTTAGCTTTAATGGGCTTAGAACCAATTACGAGCTCATTAAATGAATTAAGAATATGGTTAACTAGAACTTAGTTCAAGAATCATGAATTTAAGAAATGTCTAATTTAGTTGATTGAGGTCATATAGTTTAGTCACGATAGGTAATTAATTAATCATTTTTAAATTATAAATTTTAATATGAACTAATGGCAATTAAGGGAAAATTAAATATTATAAGGATTTAATAAAATAATTAATCCTTGTAATAGAAATAGTGATTTTTATGATCCTTTGATGTGAGGAAAATACTAATGGAATTAGTGCTCAAAATGCCACCGTTTATGCTAAAAATCTAAATAGCATTCTTATACACTCTTAATTGGTGTTTTGGTATAGAATCGTTTTCATTAGAGAAAATGGGAATTCATAATTAATAGAAGAAGCCTACTTCACTAAAACAAGTAAGTAGAAATCTCGCCTATAGCATGAAGACTATGGTTTTCACACTAAAGGTGTTTTTACACTTTTTTATAAAAATCATAATCGGTGTTATGCCATGTTATGTCATGTTAAGATGTGCGACGTTGATGCCACATTATGTGATAATAAATTATGTCACGTTAGGTAATGCTATGATAAGATATGTCATGTTTATGTTTTTTGTGATGCATGCACTACTAAATTATTTTGTGTACTCACTTTATGTTAAGTATGCTTACGTTTATGTATATGATACTATGTAGTAACATGTTATACTACATACACATAATAAGAAAAGTAAAACCAATAAGACAAATTGAGGGTGTTGTACGAACCTCTTGACCCACGGTGAGACTTAAGTTTAAAAAAAAAGATCATGAAGTTGTTGGGACCTTGCAAATCCTAACCTCTCGATGATTGCAATACAGTTTATAATCATTAGGACCTTGCACACCTTAACTTCTCCAAAATCGAGTGCAATCAGTACGATGAACCAGGCCCAATCAGTAAGACAAGATAAGACCTAAATAATTAAGCATAAAACAAATTAATAAGCAAGCATAAAATGATCATGCATATTTTAAGTATGTTTTGTAAGTTGAACTTAAATGTTCTTCAAGTTGTTTTGTAAGTTGAACTTCCTATTTGCTGAGCAAAAGCTCATTTAAGTATGTTTGTGCTATAGGTAACAAACCTATCAACATCACTTGATTGGGCAGTGGCAAGCGGTAGACGAATGGTGGAGATAGGAATGGATACCACTCATGCAAAAATGTCTTTTTCGTATTATGCATTCTTTTATAAAATTTTTAATATGTGAATAATTAAGTAGTATTACGTAATGAGCTTTAGATACCGAGGTTGTAGCCATTCGTCCTTAGGTATTAAAAAAAAAGAGGGTTTAACACTTTCAACAATATATATATATATATAGATGTTGCAATAGAAAATGCAACAAATGTATGCAAATTTTCTAGTAAGAAATTATAGTAATAATTAGTTGTATAAATATTTTTAAAGTATCATTTTAAAGTTAAAAAAAGTATTAAAAGAATATTTTTTTAAGAAATGAACACGCTAGTTTTAAAGATCAAGTTTTAATAAGTTATTGTTATGTTAGTTCACTACAAGAAAAACTACATTTAACGACATATTATTTACGACATGTAGTTTTTGAATGTCGTTGAAAAGTACATACAACGACATCTTCAACAAAGATATAATTAACGACATTTGAAATAATAATTAACGACATTTATATGGATGTCGTATTAAAGGTCTCCTTTTAACGACAATAGTTTAGTGTCGTTAAATTATTTAACGACAAGTAAGAAATGTCATCAAAGCCTTGGAGATTCTACGACACCCCTTATAGACGACATTGGTCAAGATGTCGTCTATAAGGGGTGTAGTAAAATCTCCAAGGTTTTGACGACATCTTTTTCTTGTCGTTAAATGATTTAACGATACTAAACTATTGTTGTTAAAAGGAGACCTTTAATACGGCATCTATTTAGATATCGTTAATTATTGTTTCAAATGTTATTAACGACATGTTTGTTGGAGATGTCGTTGTATTTACTTTTCAACGACATTCAAAAACTATATGTCGTAAATAATATGTCGTTAAATGTAGATTTTCTTATAGTGGCTTTTAAAAGAATGAGTTCAAGAAATTATATTACACTTTAAATTTAAAATTAAATAAAAATTATGTTTAAAAAATTGTTCCGCAAATTTAAGTACCTTTGTTATTTATGTTTAAGTAATAAAATTATATAATTAAGTAAGGGTCATGTAAATAGGGTTGTTACAAATAGCTAGTCTCTAAAGAATATTATTGGAGTTAGACCATCTACAATACAATTGTTAATGCTGATATTATATTAATTTGTTCCAAAAAAGTGTAAAAATGACAAATTTAATTTGCCATTCTATTTCATGTTCCAATACATAATGCCATTTTAAAAAATATATATCTATCTTTCGTTAAAATTATGAAGCCTTGAAATCTATAAAAGTAATCTTTTAGTGTTGATTATTCAAAGTAATGATATTGCTTTGATTAAAAGAAAATGTTAAAATATCAACTTATATGAATCAAATGCCAAATTTATTACATATTAGACCATATTCAATGCAAAGGCTAATGCCAATATTATTTGCCACCAAAAAGTGTAAAAATAGGGCATTTTATCTGTTATTTTATTTTATACTCCAATGTATAATGTTCTTTAGAATGTCATAGTTATCTTTTGTCATACTCATTAAACCTTAAAACTTGTAAAAATAAACTTTTAATATTAAAATGATTAAGGGAAAAAAGTCAATCTACTAACAAACAGAAATCAAATGCCAAATTTGATGTATGTCAAACTTTATAGCAAATTTGTCACAAAATTTAGTATACATCAAATTTAACATTAAAAATGACATTGCATCGGAGAGTGTTTTTTTTTTTTTTTTACACTCAAATACTAAAATTACCATTAACACATCAATTTAGCATTGTATTGAATATGCTCTTATAAAACATCAGTATATTGGCTTCATCAACTCTCAAATTAGGAAATAAATATGCTTTTGAATTGGATGTGCTTTAGGTTTTGACTCCTATAATATAACACTTTATGTTAAGCTGATTTTAAAAGTTTGATAATCCATATTTTCATGGCATTTACAAGTGAATGAAGAGATTAGTATAATGCCCTATTATCTGGTATTTTGTGTCAACGAATTTTAGGAAGCTTGTACCCTTTTTTTCAGCACACATGCGCACCAAAGATGCCGACGCATTCATGTATATGCCTTCTCGTTGCATCAGTTGGCAGTAATTATTCTCGTGATTTTAACTTTTAGTGTTTGTAAAAAAAAAAAATGAATTTTTTTATATATTTTAAAATGTCTAATAAGATTTTGCAGCATGCCTAACCCATCCAATATTCTATTAAAAAATAGTAATAAGCAACGCCATTTAGGAATATAAGAAAAGAAAAATGTATCCTTTCATACAATTTCTCAACGATTTATTACACTAGCATTACTTATGCCATCATGCCTCAACTATTCTTTGTAAATACACATGCCACATGCACTTATGCCATAGGCCAAAAAAAAGCATTGAAAATCCACTGGACTTCTGAGCGTGCCAAAAGTGAATCTAGTTTTGCATCCTACTTTCTAATGTTCACACTCCACCTACCGAGCGAATAGCGGACTTAAACCAGACATGATTAAGAATAGAACATCCTGGATAAGGAAAAGAAAAAAGGGAACCAAACGTAACACTACTCTTAGCTACTTATGAACCAACATCAAATGTCTCACAAGGTGGAACTATTACTCACCGTTTGTGTACAGTCTCAATCTGCCGCAAATGAACCAAAATCATTACACCTTGAATAAACAATGTCACTTGCCACCATCTATTCCTTCCACGTTTCCACAACCACCGCACTACTGCAAAATCACCTTTATCTTTTCCCCTACTTTTGCAAAATTTTTGACTCCGAAATGTACTATATAAGAGATTGACTCGTCCAAGAACTAGTACTACACTGAGCAAGAAGTGACATTACTAACTAAAAAGCTTGTCATTTGTTAAAGACTAAACCAATATGGCCCCCAAAATCACTGTCTGCCTTGTGTCTGCGTTTTTGATTGTTTCATATGCCTTCCTTTGGGAAGTCGATGCAGCTGGAGAGTGCGGTAAGACGCCAATAAGGTCAGCCGCAGCGAGCCTGAGCCCTTGTCTGAGCGCGGCGGGAAATGCCAAGGCTAATGTTCCGCCTGCTTGCTGCACCAAAGTTGGCGCCTTGCTCAAAACCGCACCAAGATGCCTTTGCGCTGTTCTGCTCTCTCCTTTGGCAAAGCAAGCTGGGATCAAGCCTGCCATTGCCATTAGTATCCCCAAGAGATGCAACATTAGGAACCGACAGGCCGGGAAGAAGTGTGGAAGTAAGTTTTTCTTCATGTTGTGACCTCAATTAAGCTGCTCCTGCAGTACAATTTCGAATCATTTCTTTCCTTTCTTTTTTGTTCGTCAAAAGGAAAATATGTGCTTTGTTCACTTTAAGATTTAGCTTAGATAAAAATAACAAATTGACCAAAAATTTCAATATTTTTTGGATGCAAATTAAATCCGGTTTGGTATAGTCATAGCTTTGAAGATAGTGTAACTGGGGTTTTACATATTCTAATAAAAACTATTTTGGTGTAAGTCAAACTTTCTAAAATGCTCAACTGTACAGGAATTATCTTATTACCAACCTGAACCTAACATATATTTTAGAGATATTTATGCCTATTACCGCGATATTGACTAAGGATTGGCTTTTGCCACTTGCAAAAATACTTTTACACTATATCTTAGTTATAAGAATCAATATAAAAGTAAAATTATAAAAAATAATAAATAAATAAGTAGCTTGTGAATTTTTTTTAAGAGTTTTTTTTTCCATGTGCCATATTTTAATCCACACTCAAAACGATGGCATATCTGCTCCCAAGATTTTAAGTCTGTGTGAGCTCAATTCTCTAATATAAATTCAAATAATTGATGACGAAACGGTCATTGCAACCAATGAAGCACTAGTGCTTATAAATATAAAAATAAAAAATAAAAATGAAGCACTAGTGGTAGTAAACTTGAATACCACCATCTTATTTATTATATAAAACCTATTTGACTATAGATCATAGACTTGGCCTAAATGATGCATTATTAACCTTTAATTTAGTAGAAAAACCGAGTACACAATGCCCCATCAATGTTTTTAGAAAGGACAGACCTTACTCGTTCGTGCTTCGAAAACTTTCAATTTCTAGCACTATGGACATTCTTTAGTGTCAATAATATGAAACTGCAAAATCTTTGTTCGACTTTTTTCTTTTTGTCATGTGTCGTTTTCTGCTGCTAAATGGTAATGTCTTGTGTGTAAAGTCTTCAACTTTAGAGAGATGTTGGGGCAAAATCAACTTCCCCTCCAATTACTTTTAAGTCCATTATTATTATTTTTTTTCCGTTACCTTGTTGCACTTTAGTGCTCATTTGGGTATCGATTTTGTCATCAGGATTTTTTATCTAAATTACAAATTTTCTGTTGGCAGGGTTCACAGTTCCATGAAAAGCAATCGCCTAGAGTCCAGCCATATAAAGGAGGAAGAGCAGAGGCAGTGTCAAATAAGATTAAGAGTGTTAAATAAGTTGCCATATGTCATGTGCGGGCGATGTTTCATGATTTAGATTAATGGTCTGTTTAGGGAGCCTGTTTCTAGTTTTATGAACTATACATTAGTGTGTCAGTATGTATGCCTGTTATGGTGTTTTATGTAGACAAACTACTCAGGATTTTGACACATATTCACTTTGCTCTCTCTCTCTCCACTCAATCTTCCTTGAAAAAACTAGAAAGTTGTTATTGGCTGCAAATTCGATGAGTAACTCTATTAAAAAAAAACCACTAATATTGGTTAGTAACTAGCATAGAAGATAAAAGGCACATCTCAATTAAATTGACATGCCTTAAAAAATTAATATTAAAATAAGCTCGCAACTCAAATTTTATTAAAATAAAAAAGAATATGATTAAAGAGTTAACCCAACGTGATAATACAATGAAAACTCATAGAAACATACACAAGAAAAAGATAAAAAGAAAAAGGAAAAAAAAAAAAGCAAATAGCAAAGACAAAAACAAAAAGCCATCTAGAAGACCAAATCCAACTACTAACACTGGTAAACCAGAGGCCTTACTCTAAACCTTTTTTATATAGAGTGCATAATCAGAAAGAGTAACCATTGTCTAAATCGCTAAAGTGGACATGTGACCAAATCTCTTTTGAGCATGTGTGAAAAAAAAAAAAAAACAAACAAACAAACGCAAGAGCTATGATCTTTCACCATCTGGGTTCTTCACAAGAAATAACCGAAGTAGCTAGCTTATCTGCAATTGATTGTCTTCACTGAAGATGTGCGAAATACGAACCCCCCATTGATTCATCAAGTCACCAAGGAACCTCAAAACCATAAGGCCTAACTAGAGGGACGACAAATAGCTAGAGTTCGCATTCCAACCAAATAAATCTCCAATCATAACACCAAGAAAACTCAATTGAAAAATCACTCTCCAAACCACTTCAAAGGTAATGAAGCTACACGAATATCAACGCTAATACAGCCCTCAACAAAACAGCTGCACTTTGAAACAATCCCCAACAGAAAGAACGACCAAGATTGCCTTAAGAAGCGGGTGGCGAAGCCAGAAAAGTTTTTTAGTTAATGCACTATATAAAAAAGGATAAATTTTACTTTTGTGTGAACTTTGAAAATTAGTATGCACATCCTTCAAACTTTAAAATGGTAACAAAAATACCCCTCGAACTTTTATATGTTTGGACAAATTTCCTTTTTTGTTACATTCTGTTCACAAAGTTTTACTTTTGCCCTACAAACTTTGATAAGTATGCCATCTTGTCTCTGAATTTCTAAAAATATTAGGTTTTCCTCCTGAATTTTTTTTCTCCTTTTTCTTTTTTTTTTAGTAAACAAGTCATCATACAAATCAAAACTTAAATTGCTCACTCAAATATAGTGCCTGAGCCAAGACAAAAGAGTATTTCTTCGTCAAGATAAGGGTGAGCTCATAAAACATATGATGGCAAACAATATAGTCAGCGCAGAGTAGAACAAGAATTGTTCAGTAGTTGTAGAGGAAGCTGATGGAGAAGGAGGAGGAGGAGGAGGAGGAGGAGGAGGACTAGAGTGAAGCAAGCTCAACGTCGACAGAAAACTTTCACTTTATTCTATTATGCCTCTCCCTCATAAAGTACAGTTCTCTTTTCTTCAATTCACTTGAAATCCATAAATCTTGTTCAATCTCAAACTCAACCTCCTCAATGGTAGTGATTTTAGAGCTTAAGCTTTAAGTTTGAGCCCTACCTTACCTCCTCTTCCTCCTTCTCCTTGTTTTTTGTGGTCTTTCTCCCTGACCACTCAGCAAACCATGTTCATTTTTTACTAAAGTTATACATATATATCCAAATGGTTGAACGTTCTAATTTCCAATTACAGGGTAATGCCTATATCATTAACCCTACTAAAGAGCTATAGATTTCATATTTATGAATAATGAGTCCACGTCATTCAAGAGTCATGTTTCCAATATACCAGCGTGTGTACCTTCATATAATTTAGGATGTCACTCTATGATACATTAAAAGACACAAGTTAAGAATACGGACCAATGGATTCATTTCAGGATTAAGATATAACACATATGATTGTCGAAGGTGAATTGATTTATACAAATGGAATTATTAACTAAATCAATTCATCTTTAGTCTTGATCTAACATATCATCACCAATGATAATATACCAATATCTCTGCTCGCAAAGTCCCACTCCAATGATCAAGACAAATCATCTCACATTAGGGATGTAGACAACATAACAATCTTAATATAAATAAAGTGTCTAATATTATTTACTCGATTGCGAATCTTTTACATTTAGACCATCACTTAAATTTCATGTCTCTACATAATCTATCCATCATAGGCACAATCTTAAAGGTTTACATTGACAATCTCTAACTTATGTTTTCTTATCTTATAGTTTATATAAGTGAACATAAAGAGGACAATATTTGAGATATGACTAAAATAATATTTCTTTATTGATTAAATGCCTCAAAAACTTATTACATTATTTAATCCTTAGAGCATCTAGTCTAATAACTTCAACCTCCACCCGCTAATGATGTTCTAATTCTAGTTGATCCCTTGATATGAGTAGACTGGCAGCATCGATGTTATGCCTGTCTAGAAGCAATATAGGATAGGTACCTAGGGGTTCTGCTATACCATTGTAGCAACAATCCCACCAGGAACACCATTACACCATGTCTATGATCTTCTATAGAGTGGCCTCCCGGATGAGATCCAAATGAGGATCCTTTATGCCCATAATTTTTTCTAGCCTTGAGGATTATAGTTGAGATACAACATGCAGAGTAGCAACTGATAGCTCCAATTGATTTTCTCATGGACATCAATGATGGGGATAAAGGTCAGATTGTACCTGAGCATATTCCAGGAACACTAAAGCCTTTATATGCTAGTGATGATCCCTCTACTAATTCTAGTGAAGAAGAAGAAGACCTTGAGGAGGAACTGCTAAATAGTTACATGTTTGACGTCAATTTTGATTAGGAGAATCAGAACTTTTGACATTTTTTTATGTGACATGTACAAAGTTAGGATATAATCTAGGTTGTCTTTAGGTGGCTAACATGTTTAGGTATTTGATGATACTTTTTAACCATGTATATTTGTTTCCTCGATAAGTAGCATCACTTCTGACAATGGTGTTCATGCATGATCGGTAAGGATAAAATGTGACGTTAAAAGCATTATGATTATGTATATGCCAAATAAACAATATATTTATGTGACCTATAACATGCTACAATAGGATGACTATGGAACAATCAAGAGCCAAGGTAGTTGGAGTTCCATCAAACCCTAAACTTATGAATTTGATTACCGAACTATAAGAAAAGCTTCAAGCTCAGGAGTAGAAATGCAAGGTCTCTTTAAGTAATTGGCTTACTAGAATCAAGTACTACTAGTATGGGAAAACCCTCCACTGCTAGCTTTGCCAGCACCATAAATGGATCCAACAGTGCAAGTAGCTCCTATTGCCTCTACCATTGACCTTTATGAGAAATTCTAACTCATGAAGGCATCAGAGTTTAAGAGATCCACTAATCCATTCGAAGCAGATGACTGACCTACTGGTATAAAAGAATTCTAAAGTTTACAGGACTCAATGATCATGAAAAAGTGTTATGTGCATCCTTTTCTCTCACAAAGGACACAAAAAGATGGTGGGAGTTTATTAAACAAAAGAAAAATGTGGATTGAAATGACTTAGACCAACTTTGTTGAAGAGCTTAAGGAGGCTCTTTTCAATGTGCAAATTATGGCAACTCAAAAAGAAGAATTTAACAATTTTTTAGGCAAAAAAATATATCTGTTACTAATGTTGTAAAGAGATTCAATCAAATGGCATGCCTTTTTCCTAAGTTGGTGCCCATAGACAGAGAAAGGATAACAATGTTGTTGATGATGCTCTGCATGGATATTGCACTAGTTGTGGATAATGGTGGTCAAACACCTCGAACTATGGAAGATTGTATCGAGCAAGCATCTTGAGTGGCAGTTTAGAATCACCCATGATAAGGCAGAAAAGAGCTAAGATTTTTAAAGCTTAGAGGGAAAAAAAGAGCTTTGGCAAAGCAAAACTAAGCCTCTTAGTCAAAGGGACAAGGTAGTAGCACTGGGCAAGCTCAAGCTCAAAACAATCAAGTTGGACGTAACCGCAACAACAATGATATAACAAGAGGAAGTGGAATCCAAGTAACCATGGGAATCAGAAGAGTCAATCCCAGAAGAAGATAAATGATGGAGGAAATATTAAAGCCACATGTGGTTAGTGTGATAGAAGGAATGTAGGGGAATGTAAGGCTGGCACTAAGAAATGTTTTACATATGGCAAAGAAGGAAATTATACTAAGAATTGCTTCTCTAACAATCAAATACAATAAAACTAGAACCAGCAAAGACTAGAAGGGACACAACTTCATGCAATTCAGACTCAGATTGGGGGTCCTAGTATTAGTCAAGACTGACTTGAAGCTCTAGAAACCAATGGGCAAATATATGCATATACCAAGAATGAGGCAAAAGCAGGAACCTCT
Organism: Artocarpus heterophyllus; assembly: GCA_025403435.1. Taxonomy (NCBI): domain Eukaryota; kingdom Viridiplantae; phylum Streptophyta; class Magnoliopsida; order Rosales; family Moraceae; genus Artocarpus; species Artocarpus heterophyllus. Next base: position 11,643,567 of record CM046339.1, read on the forward strand.
ACGATGGTCATAGATTTAAAAATGTTGTGGACTGTTTAAGCAAATATCTCTTTGATTTTATACTAACAGTATAAAATCAAAGAGACAACTTCATGCAGTTCAGACTCAGATTAAGGGTCCTAGTATTAGTCAAGACTGACTTGAAGCTCCAGAAACCAATGGGCAAATATATGCATATACCAAGACTGAGGCAAAAGCAGGAACCTCTACGATGGTCACAGATTTAAAAATGTTGTGGACTGTTTAAGCAAATATCTCTTTGATTTTATACTAACAGTATAGAAAAAATATAATATAGTATGAATTTAGACACTTTAAAAATGTTGTGGGATCCACCACGTAATGCTTGGAAGGTGAAAATTTTTGCCACCTTCACCCATGACATGCCTGGTTTTCTTCATATGGTGGGGACAGAAGTCTAAGTCATAAGATTAAGTTTGGCTCCATCATTTTTTTTATGCACACATGCAAAATAAGCCATTTTCTCTTCTCTTAAAACTGATGCTAGCCCTCTATTACCCCTCAAATTTTTTTCAAAAACTCAACCTCTAACCAAGTTTTGAATCAAGTTCAAGTGCTCTAGTTCAAGATTTATCACTTTTCAAGGTAAAAATCCCAACTTCTTCCCATGGGTTTTGTTGTTTTCTTGAGTTTCTGGAGGGTTTTTAATGAGGTTTTGTCATGGTTTATGTCAAGAAAAGTAGGTCAAGTTTAAGCACTCTAGTGGAGGATCATAAAGCTTTAAAGGTCCTTTGGTAAAAACCTAATCCTAGCCTTGAAATTTTGAGTTTTTTTATAAGTTTTGTATATGTTTGTACTATTTTTTTCATTCTTGTTTTTCAAACTCCAACTCTTGTTTTAAACTTGATGTGATGTTTTATTCTCGTTTTAAACCTTTACATTCTAAATGTCAGTTTAAAACCACCATTTAAATGACATAGTTTAGAACTCACAGTTTAAACCATAAAGTTCTAAACTAAACCATTCCAAACCCGCACACTAAACGAGCCCTTATGAGTTTTTAACTCATTTTTACCACTTGATTGTCAAAACTCATTCTTAATCCAAAAATGAGTAAAAAAATAGAGTAAGGATGTGTTTACTCTGAATTTGCATACATTCGGTAATTAAATCTTGTTTGTGAAACCTTGTCAATGGCAGATTGGTCTTTCCAAACATTTTTCGTTCTATGTCCAATTATCAAAACAAGATTTAAACTTATATTTCAGACATGCAAACTGGTTTTCAACTTGGCACTTGCAAAAACATTGTCTGAACATTACAGAAACACAACTCTTGCTTCTAAATTTGAAATTGAACAAATAAATTAGAATTTTATTCATAACTAAAAAGAATAATAGATTAAATCAGTCCGAAAAATTTCTAACCTTAGATTATAGAAAATTTAGTGTCTTGTGTTGGAAACAAAATGCGCAGTGGAATTTTAAAATTTTTTCCATCAGAGTAATTTCCAAAACACAAGTTTGACATGTTATATGTATAAATTAGACAGATCTTACTAACCTCAGTGTGCCGAAGAACCTCCGCAACTTGTGTAGAGAAGTAACGTTCCAGAAGAGCCTCAACCAACTGGTCTTCTTTGCTATTCTCTATCCACAACTGGAGTGAGTGTGGGCTCACACGTACAGCTCTTCCACCGGTGACTCTCCTTCCAACCAATAGAGAGAACCCAAAGCTAGTGTTTGTGATTTGTGAACAAAAGCTCTCAGGGAGTTTTCAGATGCTCACTAGAAGAGTATCACTCTTAATCTCTTAATTGCTCTGAGTAAATCATGAGACTCACTCCCTTTATATAGTTATTGGTCCTGGGGTCAGTCTGCATCAGATTAGGTCTCAAAAACTCGAAACAGAATCAAGTTCGGATCAATATCTGATAAGATCCGCGTGAAAATGCGTAATCTTATCTCCCGCTAATCGGCAGGCCGAACAGGCCAGTTCGGCAGGCCGACCACGTCATTTGGCAGGCCGAACTCTCGAGAAAAAATCTCCGCGAATATTTTATTTTCCACCCGAGATTCTAAAGGATAAAGTCTCAGTTTTGATTCAAATAACCCAATAGAGAAGATATCTGATCAAAACAAACATTATCAAGATAATCTCTAAGAAAATAAATCAGTTCACAATAATTCTACAAGTTTATCTTGATCTAATTTATCCAAAATTAAATCAACCGATAAACAGCCAAGAATTATCTGATCCAATAATTCAACAAGTTTATTTTAAATTAATTTTATTACAAAATTAATTCAACCAATAAACAGACATGAATTATTTGATTCTTATAAATTTTAAACCAATCTAATAAATTCGACATAAGTCACCAATTATTGGAAAAGCACGCCGTGTCGTTACAAGATTTTGTGAGCTAGCAAAGGGGACCAAAATGGACCTATAAAGTTCAAGCTCATGATAATTATGAAACCCAATATCCCAGATATACATTTCATAATTATCAACTCCAACGCTACTCCACTAAAAGCTTGGAGCTGCACTCTCGAACTTTATAGAATTACGAAGCTCGTGTAGCTAAGTCTCCATGACATATCAAAGTGTATCGTATCCCCATATGATAATCCATAATCGGCTTAAGGATAAGTTCTGTCTTACCTTCCCAATTATTTTTATCTTACGTTCCATTGTCTCACCATTAGAAAACTTACCATCCAAAGATAGTATACCATTCGGTTACACCTATGTATCCAAATGGTTGAGCGCTCCAGTTTTCTAATTACAGGACAACGCATATAAGAGGATATCATTACTCCTAAAGAGGAGTTATGAATTCTATATCTATGAATAACAAGTCTACGCTATCAAGAGTCATGCCTCCAACGTACCGGTATGCATACCACTATTGAGATGTGGGTGTCACCCTTTGGCACATCAAAAGACATAAGTCGAGACAACGGGCCCACTATTCATCTCAAGATTAAGATACAATACAAATGACTGTCTAAAGTGAATCGATTGGCCGAGACAGAATTATTAATCCAAATCAATTCACTTTATGTCCCAATCCAACACATCGTCACCTATGACAACGTGCCAATGTTTCTATTCACGGAGTCCAACTCCGATGGCCAAGACAAACCATCTCCCAAAAGCGATATAGACAACATAACAATCTTTACATGAATTAAGCGCCCAACTTTATTCCCTCGATTGCGGATCATATGTTTTAGACCACCACCTTAAGAATCGTATCTTCCGCATAATCATCCCATCATATGCCCAATTCTTAAGGTTTAGACTGACAATCTCAGACTACTGTTTGCTTATCATACATTCAACAAATATGAACGTAAAGAGGACAAGATTTGGTATATATAAATGAATAAATTCTTTATTGATAAAAATGTCTTCAAAAATGTATTACATTTTTACTCCTTAGGGCATACATGTCTAACATCTTGAACCTTAGTGCTTTGAAAGCTGATGTAAGTGTCTAAAAGGTCATTTGCAATTAGGTAAAGTTGAGGGTTTTAGAAGTAAATAAATAAAATAGTGTGGGAAGTAGTGAAATTATTAACATAAGTGACTAGAATTTTTATTTAAAGCAAAATATCAAATGATAAGAAAATTAAAAAATAAAAATCTAAATTTAAAGGTGATTAATCAACAAATAAATTTTAATTGACACCTTAATTACCATTGTAACACATTAATTTCAAATTATTTAATATGGGGTTTTGCACATTATTATGTTATTTGCATAATTTTACAACCTCAAAATTTAGTCATAAATATGACAAGTAAGTTATAATAAAGAAACAAAAGTCTGGGATTTTACCTTCAAAATATATGTTGACAACATATATAGAGCCAGAAGGTCAAGATAGTCATTTATCTCAATCCATAAATATTTAACAGATTTATAGAGTGTTTGGCAACCTTGGTTCAAACTAATTTCAAAACACTATAGCATGTGAGAGTTTTATACTAAAACTCACTTTTTACTTTATACTATAGCATGTGAGAGATTAAATTTTGATTTCAAATAATTGGCTTGAACGAAGTTTCTAAACACCCTATTAGTAATAGAAGTAACAAATTGGGACAAGTTTTTTAGTTGAAAGGTATGATCTGCTATGTTTTAAAGCTCATGAGCTAAAATGGAACAAGTTACATAGTTTAAGGGGTCAAAAGTGAAATTATTAACTCAATTTCGTTTAAATTTAATGGATTTAGTAACAAAAAGGCCAAAAGTATACAAGTTAAATAGTTTAATGTTGTGAATTGTTATGTCTTAAAGTTTAGGGAGTAAAAGGAGACAAATTGTATTGTTTAGAGGCCCAAATAAGATTAACCCCCAAAAAAAAAGAAAGACTAAAAAATTATCACTTATCAGAGAGTAATTGACCAACCATATAAATATATGTTTCATTAATGGAATCATAGTTTTACAATTTAGTAAATAAATCGACTTTACAAATACATGTATGTTAAAAAAAATCTAAAAATATAGGGCAAATTATACGGACACCCCTTGTGTCTTACCAAAATTACAATGATAACCTCTATACTAAAGCTAATGACACTGACACCCCTTGCGCTTAACTCTATTAATTTTTTGTTTTAAATGACAAAAATATCCTATTTAATCTCAACCATTGTTCTAAAAAATAAAATCTTAGCCATTGATTTGAAAAAACCGTAACATTCTTAACCTACCCAACCTGCCTCCTCCTACCTCCCTCCTCCCTTCGACCTTGACATCCCGAACACCATTCGCCCACCATACGCGCCACACCATCATCCACCCCCCATCCTTGTTGAACCCTTCCTTCTCATCGAGCTGCCATGCCAATCGTGCCAACAACCCCCGCCCCCTTAAAATCCTCCTCATAGGCGCTAGCCCCAACCAGCCCATCCCTTGTCGACCCCTAACCCGCACCACCATCAGCCATACATGATGGCCCCCAACATCACCCTCGCCCTAGCCAACCTACCCCCATTGCCAACCACCATCGTCGGCCCTCACCCTGGCCATCATTTGCCTTCCTCGTCAAACCACCAGATTTGTAGAGACAAGAAAGAGAGAGTGAGAGATAGGAAGGGGGTGGGAAATTTTTTTGATTTTTACTTTTAAAATCTAAAGTTATTATTAAGTTTTATGTCTAGTTTTATTTCTAGTTGTTTATATTTGTTTCTTTTTACAATTTCATATATGTTTTTTATTTTATAATTTTTTTTAGTTTTTATTTCATGAAAAAAATATAATATTAAGAAGATATTTAGTAGATGAAGAATATTTAATAACATTTCTACATGTTATAAATATAACTCGTTGAATAAAAATACAATCAAAAAGAGATTTTCGAAGGAAAAGATAAAAAAAAAAAGAGAATATTTTATCTATAATTAGAGTGAAATTTATAGGTACAAGTTTGTAAAAACTAATTAAACTCATTTTGTATGTTTAGTAGGGCAAAAACATCTTTTCAAACTCCATAATTAATTAAATAACGTTGGTTGGATACTGGTCATTTTGGGCATTTTAAGCAAAATTAATGGTGAAATCATTGTCAGCTATAATAGTCAATTAACAGAAAGGGTATATCTATAATTTTTTTAAAAAAAGATTAAGGGGTGTCAGTGCAATTAGTTGTGGTGTAGGGGTGCATATGTAATTTAGCTAAAATACAAGGGGTATCAATGTAATTTATTCCAAAAAAAATATAGCAGGGGCAACCATGGTGTAGGGCAACCACTGGAAAAAGGCTTTTTTGCTCGTCCTTGAAAAAAAAAATTATTACAATTGACCCGTCAAACTTATAAATATGCTGCATCTGTGGTCCTTTCTCTCACGTTTGTAAAATTTTAGACGATTTCTTTGCTTGTGATCTCACGTGACTGTCTTATAGGCGCATTTTGGCCATTATAATTTTTCTTTTAACTCCAATTCATTTTGGGTTTAAATTTAACTTAAAATTTTGTTATTTTAATCCAACTAGTTATAAAGCACGTCGTCTTGCTGTAGACAAAGTAAATTGATGTTATTAATTTCACCCATTTTTTCATGAAGGGAAATTTCAGCCGAAATGAAGAAACATAACGAACAATGAAAAAATAATAATTTTTCATCAGTCAAAACTTTTTTTCCCTCGTTTTCTACCCAACTCATTGTTCACAACCATTCTTAGCACCATCAGCATGAAAGTTTTGCTCCGTAGAAGTAGAGCCACAAATCTTCTTGCATACACCCTAAAGCTCATCTAAGTATTTGACAAAATGAGGTAGCACTCAAGAGTTCTAACTCAAACAGTAAAAAGCCCTCACAAGCTACAGTAGTGTAAACCCCTCACATACTACAGTGTTTTTAACAAAAATTGGTTCCAACCATAATTCTAACCACACTTCTTAAATACCTTAATCTTATCCCAAAATCATTCGGAGCACATGTCATATTTGTATTCCCTCTATTCTCATCAAACCTATGCCTACAACTTCAAACAATAAAAGCCTAAAGGTAACAAAATCCAAAGCTAAAATCAAGCTATATGTTTCCATTAAGGTCGACAAACGAAAAATCTATATCACGGAACAAAAAAGAGAAAAATATTGTAATTATAATAGTGGTTTTTATATTTTAGCTTTATTTTGTTGTTAGTTTATCGTTATTAACTAATTAGTCGTTTATTATAGTGAGTATTTGTGATCTTTTGCAAGAGGGCTATAAATATTTATAAGCTAATTTTAATATTTAGATTAGAATATTAGTACTAAATACAAGTTTGAATGTTTTTTTCCTATTTTAGTTGTTTCCTTTTTGAGGAGTTTTTCTCGTATTTATGATCTTAGTGAGCTGTGATAGTGTGATGTTTGGATGACGATCTGTGCTATTTTTTGCAGTTCTATTTAATAGGCTGCCGATGTTGCAATTTTTTTTAAAAATGAAATCAAAAGAAGCACCTCGGATATGGCTTACATTTACTTCTTTCTCCACCTACATTCCCTTCGTCTTATCTTCTTTCTTCCTCTTTCTCCCTGCATACCATGGCTTGAACAACTGATAGCTTAGCAAAAGGATAAAAAATGACTTAAAAAAAAGGCAGAGAGTTAGATGTTAGATTAATTATCCAAATGGATTTTTTGAAAATAAGTTTAGATTTTTTTTTTCCCTATATTTTCATCGTCAAAGATGGCTTTTGATTTTATAGTTTGTCAAGTTTACCTCTGTTCAGGTATTTTGTACTTCTCGGTATTATTTCAACTAGATTTTTTTTTAATTTATTTTACCGAATAAGATGGATTTTTTTATATATATATTTGACTGAATTTGCAAATTTGTTGGCATTTTTTTGCCCATGGTTTCATACAAAAGTTGATTTGTTGATCGCTTGATATGAAATTTGTGCTCGCCGTGGGGCTTATTTGAATTTCGAAATCTGATCTTCCTTAATTGCAACGCAAAAGGTTCTTTCTTTCTATTGATTAATCTTTACCTATTTCAAATTCTTGAGGTTCCACTTACAGAAAAACAAAGAGAATAGAAAGGTCCACGGACTGGGCATGAACCGTTTCTGGAAGCTCTCCAATCGTAACTCAGGGATGATTTTATACAAATTTTGGATTTCGTAAGCAAGAGATGATCTTATACAAATTTGGGCTTTGGCTATTGTAGGGCATTCATATGAGGATGTTTGAGTTTTTATTTGGAAGATTTTTTTACCTTTGTTTCCTTTAGTTTAGAGATTAAGTAGTAGTTTTTATGTTTTGGGGAGTTTTAGTCGATTTTTTGGTTTTGCGGGTCTATTTTTAATAGTTATAATTTTAATTTGGTTCGTTGTTATAATTAGAAGTTATAATTTTTAATTTTATTTGCCTTACGAACTAATAGAACAACTTTTGAATCTGAAGGAATGAAATGTATACCTTTGTTCATCTGTTATAAGTTTATTGTAGTTCGCCAAACACCTTATTTTTCTTTTGTATAGTTGTTGCGGCTTATAAATTAAAGATTTCAATCGTCTTTTGTTTGCTAGGTTGGTTTATATTTGAATGTAATTGGAAGAGGATTGAAGCATTTTTTGGTTCAATAACAGGTGTTAGGGTAAAGTTCTTATTCTTGGTGTATTTTTGTGCTAGAAGTCCTAAAGTTTCCCTGTAGAACATTCTTAGGGTTTTTGGAAGGGTGGTGGAAACCAGTTGTGGGAACCACTTTTACTATAGCATGTAAGAGTTTTACACTGTAGCACATTTTTTTTGTTATTATAGCATATGAGAGCTTTACACTGTTCATATTGATTATTTATAGTATATCATATATTTGCAATCGTGTCATTTGTTGGAACTGTTTTTGAGCTTTTAGTCTTTGTTTTTTGTTTTTTGTTTTTTTTTTTTTAACTGCTTTTAGTCTGTTTTTTGAAGTTTCTAGTCATTGTTTTTAACCTTTTTGTTTTTTTTTTCTTTTTTTTTTTTTGTTTCTGAGAATTGATTAAGAATGAAAATAATTGAATTTAGGTTTTTTTTTTTCTTTTTCTTGCTGAGAATTGATTAAGAGTGAAAACAACTGGTGGTTAGGGAATATAAAAATGACCAAATATGACATTTGGTTGTCTTTTACTCTTTTTCATCCCATTTTTGTTTGGTCAGTTTTTGCCTGCAAATTGTAAAACTTGGTAGAGCTCCAAACCAATTGGGGAAAATTTTCAGAAGAGGCAACGACATTGAGATGGTTCCAAGTGGAAAAAATTGCTTTTTTTCTTAAAAAGAAATGAAATAACGAAAAAAACAGAAACAATGACAAAAAAAGGATGACACTCAGATTCCAAACCAAGAAACTGGAAGGTGAAATACATGTTCTATGCTGCCACTAGAACAATGGGATTGTACTATACTTCATTTTTTCAAACTGGAAGGTGAAATGTTAAATAGCACGTGTTTCTTGATATTAATTTTTTCAAACCACGTTGCAGTTGGAAGTATCACGAAAGTGATTTTGTATCTGCAAAACCTGCTAAAAGGCCTTATATAAAATAGCTAAAGTATAAATTGCTTCCTGTTTTGCTATGTGTTCCCTTTTTTTTTATAGTATTTCTTTTTATAAATCATTAGATATACTCCTTTCAACTCATTCCATAAAATTTTTAAAAAGGAACACCACTAACTACGTAAAGATTTATATTGCTTTGCATTTACACTTTTCTATCCGTTTATCCACTAATGAGAAACAGAAAAGAAAAAAAGGAGGAGGGAAAATAAAGTTGTGAGAAATGAGTAAAGCCCTTTTTATTTATTTTTTTTATAGAAACATTAAGGGTATGTTTGGTTCGTGTATTTTTTGAATTCATTGGACTCAAATTTGGATTTAAGTATCAAGAATTCTTCGGATACGCGTTTGTTTCTCCTAAAATCTGAATCATTTGAGTATCAAGAATCCAAGTTTTTAGAGTTCTCATCCCCTTTAAACTTTTGACACTCGGATATCTTTGTTACAGTAAAATATTAAATTATCTCTCCTATATTTGAAGAAAAAAAATCATAACTTCTTCATTTGATATCTAATTGAAATGATTCTTTTTCCACTGTATTCCTAATGAAGAGAGAAATAAATTAAGATCCATATTGTATTTTTTTAAGATCATTAACATTAAGATTTTATCAGATTTATTAATAAATAAAAAATTATCTTCACTACCTCTTGAAACACAAATTCTAATTTTATTCTATACTCATATTAAAACTTAAATGCACATCCAAACGTCAATTCGAGTAACAATTCAAATCACTAATTTAATTCCTAATTCAAATTACACTAATTCAAATTAAATCACTAATTCAAATTCATTTACCAAACGGACCCTAAATTAACTTGAGTGCCAAAAAGCTTGCCCAAAAATGGCTTAACCTTTTCCTTCTTTCCAAATAATACAACTTTTCCCTCAAACAACTCTTATTTATTTATTATTTATTTAATTTCAAATTTCACACACTCTGAGAAAGAGAGCAGGTGACAATCTTATATGAAGGCGTGTGAAGTTTGTCTATGAAAGGTGAAAATTGTAATCATTTATTCGTAAACGAGAAATTAATTTAACTTGATTCTCGGCATAACAAATAATAATTGGGTGATTATTATTTGATAATTGAAATGCAGACAACCTGGGTTGGAAATGCAGGGATTTAATACTTTATATGTTTTTTTTCTCTCTCCTTTCCGCTCAAAACAAACATTTTTTTGCACAATTTTGAAGACTCTTAGGGTGCGTTTGTTTCGTGGTTTGAATCATTTTGCTACAGTATTTTCTCTCATAAAAAATTTAAATCTTCATTCAAATACTCGAACCAAACGGGCTCTTAAAATTTGGACCCAGTGTTTTCTCTGAGCAGGTAAGCTACTACTGAACATGTAAACTCAAGCCAGCCATGGTTTGGTGGAGATTTTGACGAATTATATAAATAATAAATTTAAACACAATCCAGTTGTTGATCTTTTAAACCAATTTAATTTTCAATATCCCTAGCCACAACTAAAATCTTAATTTAATAATTTGAGTTTATTATCCCTCTTTCTTTTTATTTTGGTCTATAAATATTGACGTCGCATATCATTTTTCTCTGTATATGCTTCTTTTTCTCTCTTTTTCTTTTTCTTAGTTTATTTACTCTCTTTCTCAGTTCATTTACTCTCTTGCCTTCCTCACTATTTTTGTTACACTTTCTTTGTTATCATTTCCATGGCAGATATTTTGTTGTTTGACGCAGGTTTGACTCAATCCCAGATTTCATCTTCTTTGCATAACTTCTCGTGTTCATTTGTTATTATCCTGTTTTTCTGTCTTTTTTGTTTTTTTTTAATGAATAAATAATGGTTACATATGCTTTATGTATTAATTACAAAACTCTAAAAAGTTATTGTCCATCACATATCATAATGTGTAACATCTCATAAGATATTATTCATAATCGACTTAATGATAAAATTCTCTTTACCTTTTCGATTATTTTTAATCTTATGTTCTATTATCTCATCATTAAAATACTTACCATTCATAAATAGGATATCATTTGCTACATCTATGTATCCAAATGGTTGAGCGTTCTAGTTTTCAATTGTAGGATAATGCCTATAAGAGAATATTATTAACTCTACATAAGAGATTCCATATCTATGAATTGCAGTCTACATCAATCAAGAGACATGTCTCCAACGTATTGACATAGGTATCTTTATATAATTTAGGATGTCACCTTTTAGTAAATTAAAAGATATAAGTTCAGAATACGGGCCCATTGATTCATTTTAGAATTAAGATATAACACATATAATTGTCTCAAATGAATTGGTTTAGACAAACAAAATTATTAATCAAATCAATTTAATTTTTGTTCTGATCCAATATATCATCACCTATGATAATATATCAATTTATCTACTCGTGAAGTCCAACTCCGATGACTAAAACAAACATCTTTTGTTAGGGATGTAGAATAAAGCGCCTAACTTTATTCCCTTGATTACAAATCTTTTTATTTAGACCGGCACTTTCAAGATTTATATCTTCCACATAATCTGTCCATCATATGCATGATCTTAAAGATTTAAATTGATAGTCTCAGACTTTAGTTTATGTATCATATATTCAATAGCAATGAACATAACGAGCACATATTTGATATATGAAATAAACTCTTTATTGATTAAGTGTTTCTAAAAAACTATTACATCATTTAATCCTTAGGGCACCTAGTCTAACGCAAAAAACTTCTTTCTTAGCTCAATCTTATAAAGGACAAAATATGGTGATGGTTGGTGCATATGTTAGGACCATTGATGAGCTCAAATCAATAATCTCGTCGGTTTCTTCATCCTCCAATGGCCCTAGTACCTTGTCTTTATGTAAGAAATCCTCAAATAACCCCTCAAATTTCTCTTCATTCTCCACTTCACTATCCAAAATCATGCATGTGATTTGATCTTCATAGAACTCATGGTTTTGAATAGACATCTCGTCGCTTAGCAAATGTAAATGGGGGGTGTAACTTTGCTAAGTTTTGAATAAAAACAATTTCAAAGGATTCTTGTTCTTTTTTGTGAGGCACGTGTTCTTGTAAAGGCTTAAATTCTTGTGAAATTTTCTCCATAATTTGGTAGGTTTCATCTTCGAGTCTTACACCATACGGGGCTATGCCATAGCCATTTTCAATCCAACTTCTAGTTGCTTTGCTCAATCCTTAGGTGAAATATTAAAGGTGACGCCACTTTGACATACCATGTTGCGGAAACCAAATAAACAACTCATGATATCTCTCCCAAGTTTGATGAATCGCTTCCTTGTCGTGTTAGTGGAATGTGATAATGGCTTGACCCAACTCTATCATACTCTTTTTTTTTTCTTTTTTTTTTTACCCAAAAAAAAACAAAAAAAAAATTAGAAAAAAAAACGAAATAAAATTCAAATTAATTTTAGAGCTAATTAGTATCGATATTAACCAAAATTAAACAAACAATCTCTGACAATAGCGCCAAAAACTTGTTATGTGAAATTTTAAGTGTACAATATCTCATACAAGTAATAAAGTGATTAATAGAGTATTGTTCCTATAATGATTGTGTCAATTTAGTCCAGTATCGAAATTGGTTAATTCTATAATTATTTGAACGAATTAAAACAAATAAAAATAAGGAAATAAAATAAACTAAAAATTAAGAAAAGATAAAGAAAATAATAAATAAAATACTAAACCTCTTCATGCCAATTTATTATTAATAAGCTAAGAACGCAATTTTATTTCACCACCCTCCCTCGAGTGTCGACGAAGATAATTCCTAAATTTCGATTCCAATATCTCTATTTGAAATAATAAAAAAAAGAATTTATTACGTTCAATGGTTCTTTTTGAAAAAGGCTTCAAAAGAATTATAGGTCTCCAAACTCTTTAAAATATTGGGTTGTATTATCCAAGATTGTATCTAAAATTCCGTTTCCAAAGTGCTGAATTCTAAATATTAAATTATCCAATTTATGTCCAATAAATCAGAACAAATAAGTTAATTAAAAAACTTACAACAGAATAACACAAATAAACTTACAAAAAATCAATTAAAAAATAATTAGACAATTAAAGACATAAAATTAAACACAAAACAACACAAATAAACTTACAACAAATCAATTAAAAAATAATTAGACAATTAAAGACATAAAATTAAACACAAAACAAGGGTTCCAATGTCTTGATTCACAAAAATCCAAAGATAAAAAAAAAATAATAGAAAGAAAACCCATGCGGAGGTTCCACAATTCTCTAAGCTTGACTTTCTAATCTTCAATCTTTTCCACTTGACCTTCAAGTTGTCTTTTTCCTTGCTTTTATTAAAAAAATTTCTAAAACTAAAAACAAAAAAACCTAAAAAATTGCCTAGCTATTGCTCTCGGACTCTCAATTTTAGGAACTAAGCCTCCTTCTAAATAACCTAAGATGGTCTTATTTATAGGCTTTGATCAAATAAGGTAAATTGCTAAAAATTCAGAATCTATTTGGTTCTATTTTTAAAACCTTTTTTTAGCATTTTAAAAAACACAAAAAATAAAAACTATCTTGAAAACGTTTTTGGTTAATAAAATAGGTGAAAATGAAAATAAAAACACCTTAAAGTACGTGAAAAGGTTGATATTTTTAAAAATAAAAAAAAAAAACTTGTTTTTGTTTTTTTTTTCAAAGTACTCATCGCCCTCAGACTCTCTCCTAAGGCCCTTTCTAATGAAGCAGACACCATCTCTGGCATCATTGCTCACCAAATTCCATCATCGCCCTAGCCGTCGACGTCCCACACCTACCGTTAAAGCAACCCACAACAACAAATCACCGCCCAGCCATCATCGATCACCGTCAGTTCTCAACGCCACCTAGCTATAGCAACAATCGCAATTCGTTTGTCCACACTGGAGCACATCCCATGTCTGTCAATCTCTTACCCAGAAACCCACCGTAGCATTGCGATCCACCCCTCAGTGACCCAGCTGTCGAAGTTCAACACCGATTGTTAGATTGCGATAAAGGTGCGATCTGAATTGCAGAGGGGCTAGCGATGTCTGTTGATGGCACGATGGGCTAGGGTAGTTGAGATGGACTAGTGTGCCATCAAGGGTAGGGGCTGGGCACGTTGAGGGTAGGGGCTTGGCTCGTCGAGGTGGGGCTGGGCCTCGGGGCTCATCATCGCATAGGCCGTCGATCTCGGCCGTCGATCTCAACCATCATTAGAGACTTGGCCTCACTGAAGTAGAGGAAGACCTCTTCCTCTTTGTGTTATTGTTGATTTAAAAAAAAAATAGTTTTTTGAGAAAAAATAATTAAAAAATTAATAATTATTTTTAATGGGTTTTATTTATATTAATATTTTTTTATTAAAAAATCTTTTTTTTTAAATATACCACCATATATAACCAACACAATTTCAAAAACAGTTTTAGTATATTTTTTAAAACATTTATATTTTTAAATTTTTTCAAAAACAAAAATCAAAATAAAACTACTACCAAATGCGGCCAAAACTTTTCAAAATGAGCATGATGCTCGCAGCCCCAGTGTCCTCCCAAAAGCATCTGATTGCCTTAGAGATGCAACAATGGGCCGAGGCCCGTGGGCTGGCCCGAGCCCGTCCTGCTACAGTGATGGGCCAGGCCGGCAAGGCCCAGCACTGTTCACGACCCATAAATACTTATGGGCTGGGCTGGGCCAATATATGTTGGCTCATGTAAAATCATGGGCCGGGCTGGGCTTGGTTGGGCTTGGGCCAAGCTGGGCCGGGCTGGGCTGGGCCGGCCCGTCTAGGCCCACAATGGGCCGGCCCATCCCGGCCCACAATGGGCCAGCCCATTGTGGTCCAATTTCATATAAATATATATATATATTTAGAAATATTTTTCCATGTTCATTCACGGGTGAACATGGCTGAGTATGGCCTTCCCTAGTAAGTCATATAAGGCCTATTGTAAGTCATGTATTATCACATCAAAAGACTATACATTTAATATATATATTATTTAATACATATAGGAATTAAATATTATATAATATATATACATGCCATATTCACCCGTCCATATTCACCCATGAATGAATATGGCATTAGATTTCCCCAATGCAATCACATCACAATAGGTCTGGCAAGTTCTTTTTCTTTTCTTTTCATTTCTTTTTATTTTTTTCCTTGTAGGCATGCTTTGCTTTTGAGAAGTAAAGTTGAGAATCGAATGCTGAATCTATAGGTTATGTATTATCACATCAAAATACTATACATTTAATATATATATATATTATTTAATATATGTAAGAATTAAATATTATATAATATATATATATATGTCATATTCACCCGTGAGTGAACATAGCATTAGGCCTGACAAGCTCTTTTTCTTTTCTTTGCATTTTTTAAATTTTTTTCTTGTAGGCATTGTTAGTATGTGTGGAGCTTAATTATTACCCTGACGCAGATTGTCTCTAGGCAGAAGTTATACGCGGATCGACCTTCGCGGTAAGATCGACCTACGCGGATCGACCTTTGGAGAAGCAAAGCTAAGAATCGGATATTGAGTCTATAGGTCATGTATTATCACATCAAAATACTATACATTTAATATATATATATATATATATATTGGGGAATTAGACGACTACTAATTCCAAGGATCGCAAGAACGAACAATTGCAGAAAATAAATAGGAGAAAAGAAGAAAAAAAGACACCAAATTTTTATACAGGTTCGTCCAAATTTGAGACTACGTCCTGTTTCTGCCGCTTGCAGATTCCACTATGATGAAGGAGATTACAGATTACAAGAGCAGTTTCTCACACACTCACAAATTGTGCTTACCAAAACTCTCTTCTATCTAACACCCAATGGGAATTTTTCTTCTCTCTCTCAAGGATGGAGCTCTCAAGAATTTTGCCTCTCACAAAATTATGCCACTCACAATTTTCACACACAGTTTTCACACACACAACCCTAGCCACCTTGTGTCTATTTATAACCAAAGGAGGAGAAAATAGCAACTAATGGGAAACCCTAGTGGTTTCCCGTTTTTGGGACCTTTTGAATTCGACTCTGATTCAAAAAACATCGCGCAGCACAGCGCGTCAGCGCCGCGGCGCTCGAAACGAGCGCTGCGGCCCTCCCCTGCGGCGCCTAGGCGCTCACCACTCGACGCCTCGGCGTAAAACCCTTGGCGCCTAGGCGCTTGCCACATTGCGCCTAGGCGCAATTCACCTGGCGCCTAGGCGCTCTCCACATAGCGCCTAGGCGCTCTTATCCTGGCGCCTAGGCGCTCTTCACCTGGCGCCTAGGCGCCTTCGCCCCAGCGCCGCGGCGCTCTTCTGCCAGAGCCGCGGCGCTTGCTCCCTGCCTTCGAGGACGCGATTTTCTCCCTTTTCCTTCCTTTTGCTGGGTTGTCTACTTGATTTGGCTCCATATATGCAACATTTAATACATATAAGAATTAAATATTATATAATTTATGCATGACATATTCACCTATGAGTGAACATGGCATTAGATTCCCCTATGCAATTATAAAGAGGCAGGCCTAACATACAGGCTCAAAAGGAAGGCCTGCAATGTGCAAAGCTGTGACATTAAGTCTTCAGCGAATTGTCTAATCAAGTTATACTTGAAAGAAAAAAAACAAAAAAAAAGATTTAAAAAATAAAAAAATAAACTTTTTTACCTATAAATAAACGTAGAACATTCACAGAGATACTTATTCAACAAACTTCTAAGATTTTATGTATTGTCTTGTTTTTTAGATTACTTAGAGTTCTTCAGAAAGGAAAAAAAACTTGAAGGTATAATTTATTTCATTTGTTGTTCATCAATTTTGTATTGTTATAAGTTAATTTTGTTGTGTAATTATTTTATTTAATTTTTATGTTACATTAATTTATTGTTATTTTTTTATTGAAGCTATGGCATCATCACATAGAGGGAGAGCCAACATTTTACATTCGGTGATCAACGAAGAAAAACAATTTAATGATCCACTGGAAGAAATTGGAGTTGACTTGCTATCTCAAGTTGATGGTTCCTCTGAAGTCACTCGTAAGGGCAAAAGGAAAATTCAACGAACTTCATCAATTTGGAATTACTTTGATCTCGTAACACGTACAAATGAGCATGGTGTAACAGAAGAGCGCGCAATTTGCAAAGTATGCAAACAAGACTACACAGGTAAATCCTCTTCTGGCACTGGTCACTTAGAGAGGCATCGCAAAAAATACGAAGCTAAGCATGGTGTAGGTGGTGTTGATTGTCATCAACAAACACTTTAATTTAGCCCTGATGGTAGTGTTACCAATTGGTCATATGACCAACAAAGAGCTAGAGAATGGCATGCTAGATATTTAGCTAGTGCCCAACAACCAATTAGTCTTACTGATGATCTTGCCTTTGAGGAATACATTCAAAATGCTTATAATCCACAATATATGCGTGTTTCAAGAACTACCACAAGAGCTGACACCATGAAAGTTTTTTCATTCAATGAGGGAAAAGTTAGTAACTGAATTTAATTCATTCACTGCATCTGTTGCATGCACATCTGATTTGTGGGAAGGTCGTACCAAAACTAGTTATATCTATGTAACTGCACATTATGTGAATAAAGATTGGTCTTTTCAAAAAAGATTAATTGCTTTTCGACCAATGCCTTATCTGCATGATGCCAAGGCCATTCATGATGTCATCATGGAAGTTTTTGATTTTTATGGCATTAAAGAAAAGGTTTTGAGCATCACATTTGATAATGCATCTGCTAATACTACTGCTATTAACCTTTTCAAAACAACATTTAGACCACAACATGGTGAAACACTTTTTCACCAAAGATGTGCTTGTCATATTATTAACTTGTGTGTTCAAGATGGCATGAATTTTTTTCAAGGTTATTTGGAAAATATTCGAACAGCCTTGGGTTACGCAGCAAGTTCTGGCTCTCGAATTAAAGAGTTTGCTAAGCTTTGCAAGAGAGCAAGCATGAAACCCAGAAAACTTTCAACTGACATAGGACACCAGTGGAATTCAACATATTTGATGCTGAATGCATGCCTACCATACAAAGAGGTCATAACCGCATATTACAACTTGAAGAATCCAACTGAGCCACTTCAAGAATTTGATTGGCAAATTGGTTCGTGCTTTTACAATTTCTTAAAGGTTTTTTATGAAGCCACTCTCCAACTCTCAGGTGTGTACTATCCCACCTCTCCTCATGCATTACATAAGTTGTACGACATTGCTGCAACCTTCGATATGCATAGAGATTTTGACATGTTTAGGGAATCTGTTGAGTTCATGGAACAAAAATTCAAAAAATATTGGGAGCGTGTTCTACCGTTGTATTGCATAACCGCTGTATTGAATCCGAGAGTTAAATTAGCTGGTGTTGAATATTTGCTTAAGAATATAGGGGAAAAATTAAAGGTGCATTCTGACATTATAGCCATTCAAAATGTGCAAGCAAAAGTTAACAACATATTTACTGCATATAATGAAAAATATGGATGAGGCCAAACAATATCCCCTGCACCTTTAGCAAATACTACATCTGTACCACATGGTTCTTCATGGGCAAGTATGATTAGCTACACTGGATTTGGTTTTGGTGCATCATCCACATCTTCAACACGCAGTGAATTGAAAAACTATATGGAAACAAATTTTGCGGCATTCATTTTTAATGAGCAAGGTGGTGGTCATGATTTCAATAAGTTTGATCTTTTGTCATTTTAGAGATCACAGTCAAGAACTTTTCCTATGCTCTCTAAAATGGCTTGTGATATATTAATCATACCAGTATCCATAGTTGCAAGTGAACAAGTATTTAGTTGCAGTGGTAGCGTACTTGATGAACGGCGTGCACATATGAGTGACGATATTCTGAAAGCAGTAATGTGCGTCAAAGATTGAGAGGATGCTCGCAGAAGAAGCCAAGAAGTTCAAGATGATTGGGTTGATAACTTTAAAAATTTGGACATTTCTAATACTCCCACAGGGAGTAATACATTGTAATTAATTATGAACAATATTTTTTTATGTTTTTTTTTTGTTTTTAGTAATTTTGTAAACATCTAATATATAATTATCTCGATTGTACTCTTTTTTTCTTACCAAGGTTTTGTCCCACTAGGTTTTCCTTGGAAAGGTTTTTAATGAGGCAATCGTAAATAAAATATCTTTTTTTATATTTCCCTTAACTATTCAAACTTTTTATATTTATTAACTTGTTTAAAAATTAAAAAATTAAAAATTATATGCTTAGGTAGGCTGGCCTATTTAAACGCATGATGGGCCAAGATAGGCCAGCCCATTTAAGGCCCACAGCACGGCCCATATAAAATTGACCCGCGGGCCGGGCCAGACCAAGTTATTTTTAATATGGGCCAACCTGGCCCAGCCCACGAAATTCATGGGCCGGTCAGGCCCGGCCCGCGGCCCATGTGGGCCTAAGGAGAACGGGCTGGGCCGGGCCGGCCTGTTCTTGCAACACTAGATTTTCTTTTGTCCGCATATTCTCTCTCTTTTTTTATTTTTTTTATTTTTATTCGATGGCTAACTTTTTAATTCAATTCCAGACGCCCACGCAAGCTACAAAGGGAGAAATCAGCTCATGTGAAGCATTAGAGCGCATATCCATGTGGCAGAGCTTGATTTGCGTATCAATTTAAGCCAAGTTCTTAGCGACGGGGCGAGTGTTGCTGCCTAAAGAATAAAGGCTCATGCAAGCTTTGTGGGACATGATACACTGGATCCAACACAACTGCTTGACACAATTCACGTTGGGACCACTAGGTTACTCGCGCTGGATAACGGTATAAAAATAAAGTTTTTCGTACACTTAAATATACATATTTTTGCTATGTTTTCGATATTTTAATTTAATTTTAATCATGTTTGTTTATTTTTATTTATTTTAATTTTTATTTGCTTTTATTTATTTTTAGTTTATTTTAATTGAATTTTATTATTATTTTATTATTATTATCTGTTTGTTTTATTTTCCTTTTTTTTGTGTAATGAAAAAGGCAAAAATGTCTCTTTGGACTTGACCTAGGGTAAAAAACCACTAAGGGTTCGTTTGGTAAATGGATTCGGATAGTGTTGATTTAGATTTTTTTATTTGAGTTGTGTGATTTGAATTACTATTTAAATTGACATTTGGATATGCATTTAAAGTGTTAATCTGAATAGAGAATAAATAGAAATTTATGTTTAGATAGATAATGAAAAAAGTTTCTAATTTATTAACAAATCTAATAAAATCTTAATGTTCATGATATTAAAAAAATATGCAATATAGATATTGATTTGTTCCTCTCTTCATTAGGAACGCAATGAAAGAATAATCGTCTCAATCTTATATCAAATGAAGAAGTTATGATTTTTTTCATAAATATAAGAGAAAAAATATGAGATTTTACTGTAACAAATTGATCCGAGTCTAAAAAATTTTTTAAAAAATAAAACTCTAAAAATTTAGATTCAAAAAATTAATTTAATTTAAATTTTTTAAAAAATAAACACCTATTTCAAGGATTTTTTTAGAGTGAATGTTCAAAAAGTTTTCTCAATATGACTAAGAAATGGGCCCTAAATGGGTTTACGATGGATCAAAGTTTGACGTTAAACTGGATCTAGTCTTTCCCCATTCGCAGGGCGCGTGCGCTTCACATCCGACAGTCCGTAGCAGCCCTCTCCGTCTCTCCATGCGCCACGTGTCTCGGTTGCCTCCTAACGTCTTGAAAGTGAGCGATTCCATGCTCTTGTTATAGGTTTCTCCCGTGAGCTCACACAAGCTTCACCCAGCCAAACAACGCCACCTACCCAAGCATCTCCAAAGGCCGCATCAGATGCCGCCATGTGTTAACGATGCTCCAAACCCTATTGCACGCCATTTTTTTTCTCTATATTTTGCACGCAAACCGTGAGATTGAATAAAAAAAAGGCACGCCAATTTGAAAAAGGAAGCACAATCCCTGAGTTTTGGGAGGAAGACTCCAATGGTTTTTGGGAGCTGATTCCCATGGAGAAAAAATAAAGAAAAAAATCATTAGTTTGGTTTTTATTTCAGAGAAGAAGAAGAAGAAGAAGAAGAAGAAGAAGAAGAATGGAGATTGTGACACGTCCTATTTGATGGTCTCTTTCTTATTTTTATTTTTCCTATTTTTTGTGTAATCTAAAAATGCTTGATCATTAGGCTTGCTTAATTTTATTTTTGATCATGGTTTTTGATTTTTGTAGTTTTAAGGATTTCAATTTAGCTTATTTATATATCTTTGATCTTTTATTTATTCAAATTAATTATGTTTGTCTAAATTACATTGGACAATTATTTTTTGTGCTATTAATGCTTCTACTTGAGTGATCGTCAATGAGTCGATTATGAAGCCGTGAATTGCTATCGAGAAGGTGAATTATTTGCTAAGCCAATTATAGAGTAACGTAATCTTAAAAAGATAGGAATATACCCACTATGATTATGTAGCTGTTAGTAAAATCCTAGACATAGGAATATACAATTAAGATAATTTTTCTTTTCAAATGACTACTGGGAAGACCTTTTGGAGAGTTTAGGAGGTTTTGGCTGTTATTTAACTAGACAATACAATTAAGGCGATTAATGGATGCTTAGTGACATGATTAGGTGATCTCTAGAGTGATTTCTTTCATTTTGTTTTATTTCCTTACTTTCATTAGTTTATTTAAATTTTAATAATTTAGTTTTAGTTTTAGTTTTTATTTTTTATTTTTAATTGATTATTTGTCCTAGAGTTAAAATAATTTCAGTAATTAATGAAAATTAAACACAATCACTGTGAGAACGATATCTATACTCTTGGTACACTTTCTTACTTGTACAAAACTTTACACTTATAGATTCCAACCGAATAGCGTTGCTCATCTTATTTGGAATCCATGCACATGGTGGCGGAGTTGGTGTTGAATCAGATAGTCCATATTATGAGTGAACAAAATTTGTTGATGGTTGGGTGCGGTTCTTGTTTTGGGCGAGTTTTAACTCCAAATACTAATACTCCTTTTTGCCTTTTTAAAGTCACCTTCTTAACTTGCACAGATAAAAAGAAAATAAATAAATGGAAAACTATATGAAATAAAAATCATATTAAATTAAAAGAAATAAAATATAATTAAACAAAATTAAATAAAATGACAATAAAATCTCAAGAACATAGCCAATTTCATCATCAAAAAGAGCTAGAATAAATCTATTTTATAGAGTTATCACCAGGCCTCTACACTAAAAGAATGACGAGTGAGTGCAAAACAACAAATATGAATTAATCTCATACTTTTTTTATTCTATTATGTACTCAATACATAATATACTAGTTTTTTTTTTTTTTTTTCAGAGAAAGAAGTCTAAGCTTTTCTCTCCTCAAAATATCACCTATGTGAAAAACCGATACCTCTACTCTTTTATAATTAAGCAGATAGTTATGTTTTTACTTAATTTTGAATTTAAAAAAATAAAAACCACGCACTTCTCTCTTAGTGAATGAGTTACACACTATATTTGGAGACAATCTTCATCATGCATGTTTTTGGAAGAAGTGGACTCAGAAGTCTACATACTTCCTTTCTTTTAAAAAAAAAATTAAGCCATGCAACATTTGTGCATGTATATATATATATATGCATATATAATATATTAAAACAATTTAAATAAATCATATTTATTCAAAATTCAATTTTAAATTAATTAATTATTTGTTTATCTTGTGTCCACATTGACATAGACATAGTGTGATCCCACTACACATGTGTCCCACAAAATTAAAACATATTTAAGTAATTATTATTTAAATATAATTAAATAATTCTAAACATATTTAATTAATCTTATTAATTAAATATAGTAAATTAATCAATTAACCAATGCTTAGTTAAATGTGACAACATTTGTCACATCATATTATGCGTCACAAAGAACATTTTTCTTATAGATACTGTGAAATGATTAATTTAGAATTTAATAATTCTAAATTAAATATATATAATTTAGTTTATGATTTAATCTAATACAGTGTTATAGATGTGGTATTGGGGACCTATGTACCTATAATTCAAGCTCTAATAAATGTGCCAAATTTTTAGCTTTAGTCTTACCTGTTGGGATGCAATTTAAGCAAGGCCCAATTGCAAGCAGGCCCGTGCGGCCCAATGTTGGTATTAGTCGGATAGATCGAGTAAAACCTCCTAACTGAAGCCCAATCGAAGTGACGGTTCGTATTGTTCGTTTGGTTCGATTGTCTTGCATGATTTGAGTCGTTCTACTCTCGTTGATGATAATTCACACTAGTTTTCACGTCTTTGTTCGACTGAATCGATCGTCTCGAACTGACAGTTACCTACACAAATAGACGGTTATAGCACGTCTAGTCATGGACCCAAACGTGGGGGAGGCATGATTCTTGCAGCCTATCATCGATCGACACGTGTCCCACTATTGCGGTTATTTATGGTGCTCTATCCCACTCCGCCAGACGGTTGGGAATCACTATCCTTCCTCATCTTCTATATAAGGGGAAGACTATTTTTGTTGTAATATACACAGAAAAACAGATACCGAGACCCTGCCAACTTGTTTTCTCATTCCTTTACTCTGTAATTTGTACTAAAGAACTCCATAGTGAATTAAAGTGGATGAAGCTCTTTATTAACAGAGTGAACCACTATAAACCCCGTGTGCCATTCTTATTATAGCTTTATTCTACTTATTTTACCATAATTTTGCTTTTCAACCTGAGTTAACAGATCCATTTAACGGTGATTTGAGGGCCCAATATTCTTAACCACTAAATCCAGAATTTTATCGTTTGATTATAGATTCATTGTCTACAGTTTGGCGCCCATTGTAGGATTGGTACCTGGGGGATGCCCTAAGACCCTCTTATTCAAGAGAAAATAGGTTCAACTCCTAGGGGACGTGGTCCCCCCGCTGAAGGCAAATCCGAGCTGGGTCTATTCCCGAGCAGGGGCCCTCTCGGTAATACGTTCGAGGTGCTCGTCAGGTTCCGGCTGGGGATCTCAACACCTCAACATTACTCCACTACAAAGCTAAAATTGCACTTTTGAAATTATATTAATAATTACTCAAAGAAAAATAGTGAGTAGTCTATTGATATAATCATTACATATAAGTCAATTCTCCATAAATAATTCAAAATAAAATTTAAGTTCAATTTTTGTTTACCTCTCTTATTAAATCTTTATCTTTGAGTTTCAATGATACTCTAATGAATAGTTAATTCATATCTTATTATGACCAAGCGCTCCACTGTTCAAGTCTTGAATCATATCTCAATAAAATTATTTTTTTAACTTCCAATGGGAAGGAATGGATTCCATATCTATATAATATTATTCCCAGACATTTATTCTATTATATCTCCAAGATAAAAAGTTATGATCTGTCTTTAGATAAATACTGTCAAGCAAGTAAAAAAACACAGTGTCATAAACATGAGTCTAATAAATACTCAAAATTGAGACTGTTATATATATGATTATTATAGTAATAAATTTATATACTCTATTGGTAACGGAAGATCGTTAGATATTCATAATTTATTCTATCCAGTCCTATATAATCCCAATATATAATGTGCCTCCAATCCAATAACTCTATATTGATGGGTCGGATAAGATTATTTCATTCCGAATAAGACGGGACCGCACTTGTAATATCTAATAACAAATCCCATATTTTAATTGATTATTACAGACTATTGAGATTATTATCTATAAATTTTATCCTTAAGCTAAATTTATAACATTTATATGCCAAATTTATAGTCACATTAATAATCGTGGGGTTGTCTTAATGTTTATTAAAGTATTCGTAATGTACATGAGCAACCAAAGGTAAATAAATGTCATTTCACTTAATTTACTTAACAATATGTATAATGTTCATGCTTGTAGGGCATTAACCCAATAGTTAAAACATAGATTTAACGTGAAACACACTATACAATCTCTTCAAGGAAAACTTTTTTCCATTGTTTATCTTTACACTTCCTACCATGACAAAAGGGCTACCCTTAAATAGGGTATGAGTCACATTCTTTGTTAAAAAGGTTACACAAAGGGCATCGTTCAATACACTTCCATAATCAACCCAAAAGAGACAATCTAGTCTTTCAAGTCCTAATTTTTTTAAGGGTTTTGGAACTTTACCACATTAAAACGGAATACTTTATTTCAAATTCGTAGTTCCATAAATATGTACCTATGCATGAACAATTGTAGAATTTGGATCTACAATTAAATTCAAACACATTAAAATAAAATTCGTTATTTTAATTCAAGGAAATTTAGGCCCTTAAATTGTTGTTATTAAGTCCTAACAAGATTGATAAACAAGATTAGCATGATTACTATAGCAAAATCAGATCAATATCAGAAAATAGAGATAAATGTTGTGAAAGTAAAGACACCGTACGCCGAATTTTACAGCGGTTCACTCTATAATAAGAGCTACGTCTACTGTTCTTCACCATGATAATGAATTTGATACAGATTACAAGTTTTTTTAGTAAGGAAATGAGGATTTTGCTTGAGGACTAATTTCTTTAGCTTTTGTAAGTGAGGATACGGATGCTGGCCCCATTTAACACCTTAAGTCTCCCTTTATAGAAGTTCCCCCGCAAGATCGTGGGCTTCAACAGGCAAAAGGAGTGGGTATCATAATGCTTAGATAGTGGGACATGTATTAGCCTCCAATTGGGTGCGAGTCTCGGACCATAGTTCTATGTTCTCTTTTGTGGTTTAGTGTGTATCTTCCTGGGTTTGTCGAGCTCGAATCCATTTCGTCGATCAAAACACACCCATACTTAACAAATCTTCAATGGTGGACAATTTACCAATTCATTCCTAAGCAAATCGAATAGAGACTTCCTCATCAAATCCAAAGTCGTTGAACCAATCGAGCCCTCCAATTGAACGAACAATGAGCCGGTGAACTCGGTAACGTATGATTTCAAATGAGTACCAGATCAGAAATAAGTACCGGAACAAAGAGCAATCCAAAATTTATTTGAAACAAATTTTAGAAAGAAAGTTATATCTGTAATCGTCGGATAGAGAGATACAGGAGCAAAATTTTGAAAGACGAGGTAAATAGAGGGGTAATTGTAAGTATACATCTTATATATCTTTGTCCTTTTCTTCTTTCTTTTGGTTTTTTGCTCGATGTACCTATTTTTCAGACTGTCTCCTAACTCCTTGAATCCTGAATCTGGATGTTCAGTACATAGATCTCGTGATATAAAAGATCAAAAAGAGAATCATTAAACAAGCTTATGATGTGCCCAAATGGATCTTATCCTTTAGTTGTCTTCGGAAGTATTTGGAACTTCCACTGCCACCAACGTAGTCAGATAATTAAAATTGAGTGGAGAATTCAACTTTTGATCTCCTGCTAAGGCCAGTACTAAAAGTTGATCATGAAATAGGAGTGTGAGTTCTAATTTTTAGAATAGACCCCTACTGCAAATATCCATATTGGAAGAAGTTTCACTAGGAGGATAAGAGTGATTATTGTTGAAATTATATCAATTGTTTGAAATAATTAGCATGTCAAGTCGAAATGATTAAATGGATTTTAAGAAACTTCCGAAATAGAATTTCACATATAGAAGAGGCATACTACTAAAATATAGCAAAAAATTAGAATGTTGCAAATAGCAAGAACTAAAATAAGAATAATAAATACCATATAACTATGGAGCATGTTTCATGACAATCATTATATTATCACTACATAATTACACTATTCTTATAATATTCCAAAAAAGTTTGCTAGTTTCGATCCCACTCTTACAAACATGTACAATATAATTTTTACAAAATATATGTATTATTTAAAGTAAGAATTATACTAAAATAAATGATATACCACTTTCGCATAAGATATGATACTACTTGAAATTTCCGTCGGCTCTATTATTTTATTGATAAGGAGAATTTTTAGGATTAGCTCACATAACCTGCAACATTGATCATATGTCGTTTGATTACATCTAAACTTCTATTCTAATTGTGGTTGGACTTTCGTGGAAAAGTTGATGGACAGTAGGGACATGAGCCCACAAAGTGACAATTTTTAGGGTATTTTGGGTGTTCTACATATGATTTAGCCTATCCTTATTTTCATAAGAAAAATAGAGAGATAGGGAGAGATTTAATTTTTAAATTATGCATTGTATTTCTTTCTTCTATTATAGCTAAATGGATTAATTACAAAAATTCCTTATGAACTATAGCCTATGTAAGACTTTGCTCCTGAACTTCAAAACACAATATTCGTTTCCTCTGAAATATGAACTGTTAATAGAAATGGTCATTCTGTTAAAATTTTAACAGCAAATTGACAAATAATTTTAAAATTAGGGATCTTTTAGCAATCTTAGTTATAAAACACCAAAAAAATTAAAACCATAATAAAAAATAGTCTTTATTGATTAGTAAGAACAAAACAAATCAATTAAAAACAGACTACCATTCGGATCCCTCATTTTTTGATATATACCAAAATTTTTTAAAAACTTTGTTAAATTTTTTCACACTCAAAAAGTATTTTGAAATTTTAAAAGGTATAAATACCAATAAAAACTTCAAAAATATATAAAAAAATTTATCAATACTGTTAGAGTTTTTTATATTTGAAAATTTTATATTATATTTTTTGTTATATTGATATATTTATGTTATATTCTTTTTCATTTCACTAATATATATAACTTTTAAAATATCGAATACATTTTGGCTGCAAAAAATAAAATATTGAAGAAAATTTTGGTATATTTAAAAAAAGATGGATTCCAATGGCATAATGGTTTTAATTTTTTTTTTGTTTTTAATAATCAATAAAGACTATTTTTATCATAGTCTTAGGGTCCTTTGTTTCATGGTTCGAATTACAGTTCGAATCATTTTGTTATAGTATTTTCTCTTACAAAAATTTAAATATTCATTCAAATACTCTATTCAAATACTCGAACCGAACGAGCTCTTAATTTTTTTGGTTATTTTATAATCAGAATTACTTAAACACCCCTAACTTTATAATTATTTATCAATTTTCTATTAAAATTCTAATAAAATGACTATTTTTTTTTAATAGTTCATACTTCAAGGGGAATGGATGCTATGTTTTGAAGTTCAAGGGTAAAGTGTTACAAAGAATATAATTTAGGTAGAATTTTTGTAATTAATCCTAGCTAAATTCTACTACAACAAGTGGACACAACTGATCTCATGTTGAATGTGAAGGACAATCTTGTATAACAACCCGCTTCTTTCGGACTGTTACTTACTTGTTAAATGTGATTTCTTATTTTTAATTCTTACTTACTAGTAAGAAAAATAATGGGAAATTTTTTTCTTCAAAACATACTTAAAATTGTTGCAACTTTCATTACAATAAAGGTTGAAACATAACATAAAACTTGACTTAATAATTCTTCAAATCATTTCGTAATATATATCTTTTAAATTTTTTTCATAAAACATTTCTTATAAGACATTTTCTCAAACATTTATTTTCTTGAAACTTTCAAGATTATTTTTCAAACAGTTTTCAAACAGTGAAAACTTTTTTT
Organism: Artocarpus heterophyllus; assembly: GCA_025403435.1. NCBI lineage: Eukaryota > Viridiplantae > Streptophyta > Magnoliopsida > Rosales > Moraceae > Artocarpus > Artocarpus heterophyllus. The sequence continues at coordinate 11,672,211 of CM046339.1, forward strand.
AACACGGCGGAAAACTTCTGTAGTTGTATCCATACTCAACCTTCACCTCTATCTCATCGCGACACCGAGCCCTTCAACTAATCTCACTGGTACTCTATAGAACTACCCATAGCATAAAGGAACTTGTAATAAACTTTCGCTTTGTAAGTTCAAACTAATCTCACAAAACATTAAATCTATCTTCATAAAACTTATTCTTAAAAGCCTTTCTCATAAAAATAACTTTCATTAAACATTGCTTGTAAAACTTCTTTCTTGAAATGTTTCTCGTAAACATTTCTTATCAAACGTTTTTAATAAAACATTATCATAAAAACATTTCTTTCAAAGGAATGCAAGCAAGGCCACAATGCATGATTCTATTTATACTCATTTATGAACTTCTTATTATTATTCACAATATACTTGAACTTCTTATCATCATTCTTGTCTTACTTGAACTTATGGACTTAAGTGTTTGTACCGACATCATCAATTATGAGATCATAAACATAATGCTTCTCTTGTAGAAGAGTTAAGACCATCGAACAACAAGGTCATAACTTTAACATAACTTATAAATTTCACATCTAGGAGGCTGGTACAACACTTGCTTATTTTAACTTGAGAGTTTAGATTACCAATCTTGTAATCTTAGTGAACATTTTACATAACATAACTTAATGTCTAACACATTAAACATGATAATTATAAACATGTTGCAGATCATAGCTTGAACTTTTAAAACATTATGCATAACAAATGCAAACATACTTCTAACATATAAAAAGCATATGAAAGTCATTTTTTTCATGCCATTGGTGAGGTTTGCAACTTACCTGAGTAGCACTCTAACGTTCCCAATTTATACTTTTTTTGACTTTGTGTCCTGTTCAAACAAAACCTGATTATCAGCTAAGTTTTCTTATTACTGACCTATTTGATCAATAGTACAACTTAATGTTAAACGTTCATTCCTAATCCTTTCATCTTGTTACCATCAATTTACCTCTCTTTTACTTAATTTGAACGTTCCTTAGTCAAATTTATCATCTTTCTTGATAGTTTCTTTACTTAACATGATATAAAACATTTTCCATCTAAAGGTGTTTTGATAATTTGGAGAGTTTAGGGTCCATTTTAGCGGTTTTAACAAAAATGATGATTTTACTCTTAACGAGTTTTTTCTAAGTTACATAACTTCACTAAACTTCTTGTTCCTCCCATTACTTATGGGTTATATGCTAAGAGATGTTTTCCTAAATCGGAAGTTTTGGGGTTCATTGGATCTTTTTACAAAAAATGACCGTTTTGCCATTTATGGGTCTTAGAAAACATTCGAAACCCGTTTAAAACAAAGCTTACATATCCTTGTTACTTGTAACATTGCGAAAAACAAAACTTTAGTTTTCTTTTAGCAAAAAATCTATTTTATCAAAACTTTATAGTTTTGACTCGTAATACGAAAATCTTCATGATTTCATCCTTGATGTGTCTCTCATTCTTTTCTTGACAAAAACTTTAAATTCTTTCAAACTTAAAATCTATGGTTCCTCATTGCCCAGAAAACTAGCATTTCACAGTGGAAAAATCCAGTTCTACATGGTTTTATGGTTTTGGTCTAAAATACAAAATCTTGACATTTTTGCCCCTAGGACCAAAACTCATCATTTTTTTTCAAAAAGGTCCAATTTTTTTACAAGGATTAAAATTTACAAAAGTTTCTTGGTCAAACTCAAGATATTTCAAAACATTTTTCCAAAATTATCATTTTGAAATTTCATGATTAAATCTCATAAAATTCATAATTTAAAATCTATGCAGAAGTTTTAAATACTGTCCATGATCTTTAATAGTTTTGACGAGATCTACCATTTTTGTGTTTTAACTTTTTCCAAAATCATTCATCTTCATATAATTTTTAGATGAATAGAATCAAAATTCATATCTTTGGCTTGATTCGATCAGAATTCAAGCGGGATTTCTTCATAAAAGTTGTCTGGCTCGACATTTTCTATAAATCTTGTGTTGAACTCAGAAAACAATTTAGCCTCTATGCACCTCAAACACTTAAATCTCTCAAAAATGCAAAATTTTCACACTTTTTGCATCCTTAACATTCTTTAACTTATTTTTCTAAGGTTTAATCACATACCTTTCCAAACACATTATCAATCACTTAATACTCTAAATAATCATGCCATAATATTCATTTTTATGCCATGGTCTAAAATATTTTATCAAGCACTTTAATTGCTTAAACATTGTGTTTAGGGCAAAGTTTGACATAAACATACCTTCCTTTTTCTTACTTAAAATCTTAGTTTCTCAACCATTCAATCACCTCACCAATCTTATAACTCATAAAATAAATATACCATAATGTTTTCTTATATGCCATAGTCCATTATTTATGACAAATACTTGGTATGCATAAACTAAATCACAGCTAGGGTTTACCCAAGTGATTCTAAAGGTTTTGTTCCTCCTCTTGAGTACTTAAACTTTGCTATTCCTCTTTGATATAAACCATAGAAAAACCCCATCAAAATCTATTCAAAACTCAAGAAAAATACCACAAATCCCATAGTAAAAAGTTAGGATTTTACCTCCAAAATTGACTATTTCTTGATAGTCAACACTTAAACTTGCTTCATGGTTGCATTTGAGGTTGTATTTTATGAAAAATATTTGAGAGAGTGGGAGGAAGAGGGCTGGTTTTGCTTAGAGAGGAAAATGGATATCTTTTTTGCATATTTCATGTAAAAATGATGGAGATAAGGCTCAATTATGTCACTTAGGTCCTTGATTGAAAAATCTTAATCTAGGGGCCCAATTGAAATTAAAGAAGTTTTGCTCCATCACTTGTTAGAACCGGTTCCTTTAGGGGAAGATGTGGCAAGTTGCCCACCTTTTGGGTGGCCTAATGCCTAGAAATTAGCTAAGTATAATTAGTATGTAAAATGATGAATTAATGTGCCTTATTATAATTCAAACTTAATCAAATCATTTTGTGATATTTTTCTAATTAATTTCACTTTTAATTATTTTTTTTTGTTATCTTAAATTTTGGAACGAAACAATTTGCTAAATTCCAAACAGGTCCCCTCTTTCCAAAAACTCAGACACATATGGAACTACCCCACCAAAACCATATGCTGGACATGGGATCCGGCTTACCATACTCTCCCTCTATTTATTCCTCACTCTTCCTCACTCTCTCACCACTTTCTCTTCTTTCCCTTTTTCTCTTCGTTTTCCCCTCTTTTCCATCACTCTCCTCTCTCTTTCTCTCAGCAAAATCCCACTCCTCCAAGCTCTATTTTTGCTAATTTGGGACAAGAAACAAAGTTCATGTAACACTTGAGAATTTTTAATGCATTAAAAATGCATTAAGTTAAGGATTATATTAAAATGAAAAGTATAGTTTAAAGAAAAATACTGTATAATAACATGAAAAATTATACAATATTAGAGCAATGCAGTATAAGAATTGGATTGTGTGGACCATAATTTTTTTTATATAAAAGCGCGGAAAAGAAAAAAAAAAGAAAAAAAATAGAAAAAAATTTGGCTTTCTCTCTCTCTCCTTAAATCTCGTTCAAGATTCTGGCGTCTGTTTTTGACACCTCCCGCGCCAATGGAAAGCTCTCGATGAGCTGAGTCCAACGAGGTGTCGTGCCACCCAAAAAGCCATCGGAGGAAGCCACACGTGCCGCCCAAAGTGGCAGAGAACCCTAAACTTCCTGATGAGATATCTTCGTTGTCCGACATCCGATCGACATGATTCTTTTTCCTACACGACCACCATGATAAGAGGAACAAAACCCACCCTTGGTGGCAGCTCAACAACGGCCCGATTGCTCCACTCGCCTACCGCCGTCGTGCGCCACCACGCCACGGTGGAACTCCACCTTGCCGGAGGAGGTGGCCGACACCACCCCTCCCAATGGATTTAGAGGATCAAGGGGAATAAAACCCATCGATCAATTGCACCGAAGGAGCCCGTTTCGTTGGAGAACGGCCAACGCCACCTTCAACAGCCGCAGGAGCCTCCGTTTTTGCTCTTCCCAGTCACGTTTCTTCAAATTGGATGAGAGAAATGCTCATAGGAGAATGGGTAACAAAAGCCCTAAGCCAATTTCGGGTTTTCATCATCGGAAAGCCATCATTGGAGCCTCCATTTTTGCTATCAATGTCGAGCTCCGACCTGCTATGTTAGAGGCAGAATTAGGCAAAATTGACACCGCCATTGGACTCAGAAGGGTCAATTTAGGGGGGGTAGACTTGAGCCCAACTACCAACAGACCCCGATTGACGTCGGTCAACGTCGGTCAAAGTAGTCAATGGTCGGTCAATGTTGACTTTGGGATTTTGTGATCAAGACCTCTGATCGAAGATTCGAGACTGCCTCCCAACTCATTTTGACACTCTAAACGCGATGGTGACCTCCGTTCAAGCTAATTCCACTCTGATGAAAATCGTCTGGTACTGACTACACGTGGATTGAGGCGATTTAAACTGTAGTAACGGAGTCCAGAATGACAGTTCCAGTAATGCATGATCTCCAAGAAGCATTCCTAGCTATTCATGGTCGCTCGAGGAGCACTGTAGAGGAGGCTTCACATACTGTAGATGTAGCGAGATACAACTAGATCTGCTTAGCTTGGAGTCCAAGTAAGTAGGAATCTCGCCTACAGTATGACCGTTTTAAAATAAATTATTTTAGATGCTTTCATAAAAATTTATGAAATGCATGATTAGTGATTGTTACACTATTTTATGTGAGAATGAGTTTTATAACGTTACAAGGTTAATGAAAAACCCGTTAAGGGTAAAATCATCATTATTAAGGAAACAACTAGAACGGAATCGAACACTCTAATTTAGCATAACGTTCTTAGACAAAAATATTCTGTAATATGTTAAGTAACGTAACCGTCATGTGAGACGGGAGATTTAAGGGATGTTTAAGTAAATGAGAGGTAAACCGATGGTTACAAGGTTAAAAGGAAAAGTAACCCCAATGGATTACAAAGCTAAGTGAAGGAAAGGTAAATCGATAGTTTATAAGGTTAAGTAAAGACAACGGTAAACAAAAGTATACTAGTCAAGTTAAAGGAAAGAATGGTTAATGTTTACGTTTTATTATCAATCGAGTGGATTGATAATAAAGAAAGTTAACTAATAAGTCGGCTGTCGTTTGATTAGGACACAAAGGACGACTAATGCAAGGAAAAGGAGCAGAATAGAGGACGCTAGAGCATAGTTCGGGTAAGTTCAAATCTCACCTACAGCATGAAGTAAATGATTTTTAAATGCTTATTTATATAATTTGCAAATGAGTTTGCAATTATTATGCAAGTTTCTTTTAAAGTATGTTTGCATTTATTATGCAAAAAGTTTTAAAGTTCAAGAAAAAGATTTGCAATGAATTTGCAATTGTTATGTTTAAAGTCTATTTGCATATTGATATGCATAACGTTTTTTTAAAAAGTTTAAGTTATGATTTTCAAAGTATTTAAAGTATGTTTTGCATTATGACAATGCATAATGTTTTATAGTTTAAGTTATAAGTTTCATGATGCATTTGTTATGCAATAAGTTGCATTTGTTGTGCAATAAGTTTTAGAATAAAAGTTATAATTTGTAAAATGTGAGTTCATTATATGTTGCATTTGTTATGCAATAAGTGTTAGAATACAAGTTATGATTTGTAAAATATGTTTGTGTTTTATGATGTATTTGTTAAGCAATATTTTGCATTTGTTATGCAATAGGTTTTATAGTACAAGCTATGAATTGCAAGTGTTTTTGCATATGATGTGATTGCATTTGAGATACTCACTAAAGTTAATAAGAAGGTAACGTAAAGATAAAAGAAAATTGTCGTACCAGCCTCTTTGTTATGAGGTAATGAAAGTAAAATTAAAGTTTAACCTCCTAGATGTGAGGTACATGACCACGAAGTTTGATGGTCTCAAGTCTTCTACAAAGAAACCATCATTTTTATGATCTCATGATTAATGAGTTGGTACGAACACTAAAGTAAAGTAAGGAAAATGAAGGTAAGATAAGGAAAGATAAGGAATAAGGAGAGAAAGTTAAAGTCAGATAAGGAAAGTTAACGTGTAAGATAAGAAAAGTTAAAGAACGAAGATAGAAAGTTAAAGTAAGAAAAGAATGTTTATAAAATGCTCATAATTGAAGTTAATAATTGAGCATAAATGGAGCCATGCATTCTAATGTTGCTTGAATGCCTTTTTATGAAATATTTATATGTTATGGTATGAAAAACATTCAGAGAAATGTTTTATGATAAATATTTATGAAAAATATTTTCATGTTTTCAAGAAAAGGTTTATGAACGATGTTTTAAGAAAAACGTTCAAGAAATGTTTTATGAAAAAGGTTTATGCAAAATGTTTTCAGAAATGTTTATGGAAAACGTTTTTGAAAAATGTTTGAAGAGAAAGGTTTTTATGAAAAAAGTTTTAAAGCATGATTAAATGATTTGTAAGAATATGTTTGAACTTACTGAGCGAAAGCTCATTAAAAGTTTTTCATGCTGTAGGTAATTTAAGGTGACCAGTAGGACCCGTTAGAAGAGCTGGGTGCTGCGGAAGACAGATGCGAAGATTTGGATATGGATACCATCACTGTTTGCTTCCGCTATGCAAAGAAAAGGTTTTCCATTGTTTAATGCAGTGTTTATGAAGTTTTAATAAAATTAGAGTTCTAAGAATTGTATTCAAAGTTTTAAGATACAGTTTACGAACTGTTTTATGTAATTATAAAGTAAAGTTTTAAGCTATGATTTAATAAATGTTTCTTATTAAGTTTTAAGAAACGATTTGAAATGATTTTAAGGGCAAGTGTTGAGCGAGGTCTCAACTTAAAATACGACAGAGGTCGCATCAGTTTTAAAGAATGTTTAAAGAAAAAAATATTTTAGTATTTTTCTTACTAAGTAAGTAAGATTACTATTTATGAAACGATGTTTAAGAAAGTAAAGTGACTGCCCGAAAAGGCGGGTCGTCATAGTTTAAGCCAACTCAAATCAACACAAAGATCAAACTTGAGGTTAGCCTTTTTTTTTAAGTCTCAAACTTTTGTTTCAAAATTTTTCAATGTTTCTTGTATGTTGTAATCTGAGCTTCCTTAAGCTTAAACAACATTCAATCTGAGTTGTGGACCTTAGAACTAACACGAATCTAAGCTTGTTAATTAAACAAAGTTTTTGTATTTTTTTTCAATTTTTGAAATAAATTATAAAATTGTGTTTAAATTTGGGGATTTTGTTTCCAAAAGGTTTAGAGTTGTTACCTAGTGTTTTTTGCAAGTTTGCTGGGTTGAAAATTGTCAAAAATACGTTTAATCGAGCTTGGAAAGCTTAGAGGGGCCGAGACTTGAAACCTGTAATTTTCTAGATTTAGACAGATTGACAGGTTGAACTCATCATTTGGTAGGTCAAATTCAAGAGTTCAGCAGCTGGAATTCAAGCAGTTCAGTAGACTGGACTCAGGTGGCCTATAGGCCGAACATCAGTAGTTCAGCAAGCTAGACCAGGGAAATTGACAGGTCGACCAGGCTATATGGAAATGGTAGTTTTTCACTAGTTTTCATTATTTTCTGATAAACAAGAGGTTTTACCTTATGATATGAATATTTGGACTTTAAAGGCATACTAAGACACCATGAAATAACATACTAAGGTAGAATGCCCTAAGTTAGGTATTGACTAATTTAGTTTACATCAAAGTTGTTTGCGGTTTCGAGGAGCTAATATATAGCGGGCTGGGACTGTGGTATATGTGCTATCATGCTAGATAACAAGGTAGGATTCTAGACTCTATTTCTTTGTTAGCCATGATTTAAAAAGAGTTTTGGCCACAAAGTGTTTTCCAAAAAAGGTTTTAAGGAAGGATTTTGATGTATTAATTTGGTTATTTTCAACAATCGTTGAATAATGAAATGATCATAATGAGCTGAATAATAAATGTAAATGAGAAAACTCGATAACATGCATCACTGGTAATGATATAAGTACTACAATAGTTAGTACCAAACGAGTCGAGAACTCCATTCGGAATGAGACATTAGTGCATGATGCCACGTTTAGAGATCAGGTCGTGCAGAGAGTGACCTTGGGAGTAGGTCCTGAAACCTAGCTTGGGCTACTACGATGGTGATTTTGGATGGCTTTGCACATAGTAAAAATGATGAATTAAATATCAGATAATCATTGGACCGAAACGGTAAGCATGTAAATAACTGGTTCTATTTACTGCCCTTTTAATATTTTTTGTATTAACGTTATTTCTTTTATTTAAGTCAATGTTTCTAAAACCCACATCCTACTGAGCCTTTTACTCATAGTTTTTATTTGTTTTAAAAAAAATTCCCCCATCCAGGTGGTTTGGAGCATACTGCTGACCAGGACACTATTGATTCAAACGTGTGGACCTTAGGAGTTTTAATTAAGCTATTTACTTATTCAATTAAGGTATGTATCATTTAATCGTTCTTTGTTTGGATTGGACCGTGGTTGTATTTTATTTATGTCGATGATGTAGGTCCGGCGTGGCCCGACTCGTTCTCGCTAGTTTTTACTAATTTAAGTTACTTTGGCTTAGAGACAATTATCTAAAAGTTATAAATTTACCACATTTTTATAAATAACTCATTTAATTAATTGACGAGTTTAGTTAAAGTTTGCATAATTAATTTAATTAATCTGCCACGTCACCACCTAGTTTTGGGTTCGTGACATTGGCATTTGTCTAGTTAAGCCCTTAATTACAAAAACATTATGTCTAGGGTCTAAGTTGCAAATATAACAATTGCTCTCCACCACTCACGAAATCCGGCCATCAAGGGAAGAGATGTGGCATTTTTTCCTCCTTCCGGGTGTCATCACTTTATTTTTATACAATCTAAATTTACACAGTATTTTTCTTATATTGCTAGTATATTTCCTACACTATTATAAGCTTAGACAGCATTCTATACATGTCTATATCCCCTGCACAGTGCAATTCCCACTCTGCTTAACTTTATTAGTATAATTCTTATATTGTATAATTTTGTACAGTTTTAATTTTTATATTGTATAATTTTCATATTTTTATATAGTATTTTTCTTTTACTGTATTTTCAACTTAAAAATTTGTTGCAACACCTACAACATTTAAGTTTTTTAGCTTATTTTCATATCATTCATTCCTTGTTTATGACTATGCTCATTCATTGTTTAAGATTATGTCATGATTTTTAACCTTAAAAATCTCATTTTCATTTTTATAAAATTTATCATAAAAATTAGATTTTGAACAATATTCTTTGTGATACTCTTTATGCTTTTAAAATATTTAACAAATTGTCAAGTATAAAATTTAGCTCACAAAATTTATACATAATTTACTTGAAATAATCCTTTAATTATTGCATGTATAATGCAGTAAAAATTCTTGGATGTCACATATTGTGAGTGCTCTATGGTTCGGTTTCCTTGTTTTCTTATTCCTCATGAATAATGGAATTTACAACTTTTTAATCCTTAATTAATATTTTTTTATAATATGACGCTAGACATCGCGAGACAATAATTCCTCGACAGCACTGCTATGTGAATTGTTTCTTAAGTCCAGATACGATCATTGTCAACAAATTGATCAATGACTTAATGGGTCGCCGTATAATTTCCAAATATAATTAGGTATATTACCGTTGATCATAAAATACAGTATTGTTGCATTGTTGGACGGTTTCTGTTATGCTATCAATGAGATGGCATTAGTGAGGTCATCTTCAACTAGTCTTGAGCGAGGGGACCCATTATAAATCATATCAAAGTGATGTGTGTGTATATATATATATAAGTGTATATATATATACACAGAGAGAGACACAATTTTTCTTTTTTTCTTTTTCAATAAAGACAAGCATTGTACGGTTCAAATCTTAAGACGAATCCAAGAAAATCTTCTACGATTTCGGACAGTGTCAAAAAGTCTGTTCAAGTGTTTCACAAAGAGGCAATGAGTTTTATGTCTTGGGATAAAAAGCTCAGTGATAAAATATGGATCATAGTTTAGTTGAATAATAATAAAAGGATCACCAGAGCCATGTGCTAAACTGACTTTTTTTTTAATGGTGGACAAGCTTTCTTCCATGCATTACACTTCGTGTACCTAGTATATTAATTTTTTTATTAAGAATAACAAAATATGTACAAATCACAGCAGAAAGAAGAAAAAACTATAAATACTATGACAAAATTTTCCTCGTTATAGAACTAGGGGTGGTGCCTTTGTGTTGGCCGGCCATTTTCTTCTCAATTTTTAGATCAAATGATAAACTAATGGCATATTTGGTTTATATGTAAGAGTATAAATATAAATTTTCATCAGAGAAACAAAACAGTATAACAATAAATTTTGAATTTTAACCCAACTTTTGAAATATTCCACCTTATTGTTTGTTATTTGTTAAACAATTTTTTTCTCTGCTTCCTAAAGAGGAGGTCAATCTTCTAAAACTAATAAAATAGAATGTAGTTTTTTTTTTTTAAAAAAAGGGATTTTAGAGTAAATAATCCTTTTTTTAAGTGTTTTTCATGTAAAAGGCCAGAATTTTTGAAAATGAAGAAAGTGACTTTTTTTTTAATATTAATTATGTACTGGTTTATACCTTATCACTTTTTTAACTTTGTGATTTATATGCTCAATAATTTACTGTTCGTTAATGACAAGTTATTAATAGATCAATAATAAAGCAATTTATTAGTGATATATAGTTGATCAGTTATGTATTAATGTTAATCAATGATGTATTGAGGTCTATCAATAATATATTGTTGTAAAAAAAGCACAATTTCCTTAATTGTTGAAAAGTTTGGCCATTTATTTAAAAAAAAAAAGGTGATAAAAAAAAGGCAATTTTCCTAATTTTTGCAAAAATGATTCACCCTTATGCCAAAAAAAAAAAAAAAGAAAACCGTAAAACCTGTAGTACACACTGCTTACCCTGCTTCATCATCCAATTCAGTTCTTGTACTGGTTTGTCTTTGTCTGAATTCTAGTCGAGTTTATGACACAGATGGGGCTCTTATGCTGTTCATTGTTGTTATTTATTTACTATATTACTTTTTGCCTGCTTCCTAGCAGGGTTAATCTTCTAAAACGACAAAAGTAAGACATAATTTCGAAAAAAAAAAAAGCAAATAAAACTACAAACCTGTCCCCTGCTTCGTTTTATCATTCAATTCAGTTCCTGTGCTGCTTTGTCTTTGGAGGGTGTCCCTCAGATTGATGAGTTGTTCCTAAATGTTTCTACCCCCAAAGAAAAATGTTCCTAATTATTGTATATTCATAGTAGAAATGGCCAAGTTATCATTAATAAATACTGTTGCTGAATTCTGGTATAAATATATATATATAGGACATTTGGAAAACTGCTTAATTCATACTTTTTAATTCATACTTTATAATGTAAAATTTTTATATATTATGGTGTAAAATAAAAATATATTATAATATAAAAAATTTCACGTATTATGACATTAAAGTTTCAACTATTCTTCCAACCATCTTTACAATTTTCTAATTTGCTTAGACATGTGGTTGCATAGAAAATAGTAATAATAACAGTGAGAATATGGGCCCCGTTAAAATTGAATTCAAATTCTGTCAAGCAAGTTAGTGCTAATTGTCCACCAAACTTTGACAGGTTTGATCATCAGCAGGTAAAAATGGCATTATGAATCTAGCTGTCCAGAGGCCTCCCCACTCAATTGGATCTTGGTTGAACTTCGGAAACAAAGCTTTTGAAAACTTATATGTGAGGCCCGGCCCAACTAGTTTTCATTCCCACCGTTGGATAGTATTTGATCAAGCAATGTGGAGCACGAAAAACCACGAGATGAAAAACACCGAAAGGTGAACAAACATTCTCTGCCGTCCGATTATACACCAGACGACACGATCAGCTCGAAATCCGATGTAGCTGACTCACAGCGAGGACATCATTGGACCATTCAAACTCCCATCATAGAAAAAGATGACCCCTCCACTGGGCCCATTACCACCCACCGAAAATAAAATAAAATAAAATAAAATTCTTCTTCTCTTCTTATTCTTCCAACCCTTTAAACTGGGCCCCACCAGCCACCAGCCACCAGCATGCAAACATAGTGGGCCCTCACCAGCTGAATTTTTGCAAAGATAGGCGATATGACTACCAAGCAATGGGCGTAGAAAAATAAAGTTGTGAAAAGAGAAAAACGGTTGGTGACAAAAATGTCAGAAGAAGGGGAAGAACAAAAACAAAAACAAAAACAAAAAACAGAAAAGGAAAAGCTGAAATTTGAATTGCGTATGTTGGATATAGCCACTCAGGCATATGTCTTTCTTTGTGTCACAATTCCCCCTTTGCTGCTTTTTTACCTGCAACAGCATAATATGATAACCTTTGCAATTATTTAGTCCGCCATTTATCTACACACCACACCAACTAAAACGAAAAAATAATATAAGATAAAATAAAAAGAAAAAGAAAAAGAAAAAGAAAAAGAAAAAGAGAGGACCCCATTTCACGTATCCCAAGAAACAACTTTTCCCTCCTCTATCTTGCCGTTGACTGACTAGCTTGTAGTGCTTCTAAAATCATCTAATTTCTTTTTCCCGTCACTTGTTGCACTTATATAGTATAGTAGTATAGAAAACCAAATCTTCTTCATCAAAAATTTTTGGTCATTTTGAGACAATTACTACTAGCTAGAGACCCCAACCCCAACAGAAATGGGTGAACTTCACCTTCCTGTGCCTTCTTGCAACATTAACAACAACAACGAACAACAACAGCCTCCATAACTCTTCCCTAGGTTGGGATCATTTCCACAGCCTTGGAGTTCTCAACAAGGACACCATGTCTTTAGGTCTAAACACCCTCTTTTTTCTTTCTTTCTTGCTTTTTTTTTTCACTGTGTTTGTCCTTTGCTTTCTTTGTTGCACAACCCAATACAAATGTGTGCGTCCTATATGGGCATATGATTGAATTTTCAAACTTATGTTTGCAGTCATGGAAGGGAATTCTACACTGCCGTTTTTCTTTCCTCTAGGCTCTGAAGAAGATCAAGAAGATGAAGATTTCTCAACTGGGTACTTGGAAGATGCTTTGGTCGAATTCAGTGAGCGGTCCAAGAGAAGACGTTTGTTGCTGTTCAGCGATGAAGATCAGATCATGATGAGAGACTCGGCCAATTTTCTTCATAAAGTAATTTTTACGACTTTCTTGCTTCAATATTATAATATTATATTTGTTTCTGATCAACTGGGGGTTTTTGGTGCAATAATTCTCTTATGTACAGCACAGACTGAATGTTGTAGTGTTGTACTACAGGGTTTCTGGGACTCGTCGAACTTGGAATTGTCTGAGAATTTCAGTTTCATGAGCGACATGACTACTTTTAATGAACTTTCAGGTGACTACATAAACATGTTTTTCATAGTATATACACGTTTGATACGATAGTTTAAAAACATATTCACTATGAATATCTTCTGAAAATTGTTTTGAGTACTCGTATAGTAGTTGTGATGTACTAAATAATATGGGCTTTGTTTTGTTTTGTTTTTTTTTGCTGACATTTTAGGTGGGCCCATGACGACATCAATATGCAGCATGGAAGAAGAGGAAAACATGATGGTCGCCGAAATGAAAACACAGGAAGAAGAAAAGTCTATCTCTGAAATTATTGATTCATCCTCTTCTTCTTCATGCAAAGACTCAGCCGATACCAAGTCCATTGTTTCTGACAAACAAACTCTATTTTCCGCAGACCGTCCTGGTACATCTCTCTCTGATCATTTGAATAAATTAAATTTGGTTTAGCTAGAGTTAAACAGTACCACCCATTAGTTGTAAAGTATATACATGAGGGGAAAAACAAAAAAGAAAGAAACAAAGAAAAAGAAAAAGGAAGAAGTTGATCGTGATGTTTGTCTCATAAAAACGCTGACTAATTCTCCATTTATACTACAAAAACAAAAAGATATGAAATTAAAATATTACCAAGCAAGACATTATTATATTACTACCGTAAAATCATTGGCTTTTTAATTTTCTCACTTATGGTAGGAGCAATGAATCATCGCTGTTTCAGAATGTCACGTTGCCACTGCACGAGAGCACATATAATACACACACTATTACTACTAACATATATATATGTTCGTCGATTCAATGAAATAAAAGGTGATGAACATTATCAATGATTATCATAATTGGTGCTCAAAATAAATCATTCTCAAATCATAAACGCACAGATGATATATTCTTATCAAACAGTAGTACTTGTTGTAGAAATTTCCGCTTAATTAAAAATTAAAATAATTATGTCACTTCCACCATAGTTGTCATGTTTTAGAAGCATTTAATCCTTAATATAGAATTTTGCATCAATGCACACGTATGTACGTAACAGGGTGGGAAAAGAGCAGGATTAAGAAGGGGCCCGAGGTGATAACGAGGGTGGTGTACCCGTTTGCGGTGGTGAAGCCGGGAGGAAAGGAAGGCGATGTGACGTTAAATGACATAAACGAGCGAATTCTGATGCCGCCGACAAGGCCTGTAAGGCATCCGGTGGGGGACTTTGCATGTCGGCCATGCGTGTCTCCCCATGGCCCAGGCCTTTCTGGGAAAGCTGTTGTGGCACTCACCAAAATTCATACTCAAGGCAGAGGCACTATCACCATTATTAGAACTAAAGGTTGATTATTGGCTGCATATTATATACATGAGCTTTTTGTTTTATTAGTATCTGCTTTGAATTGTAAATATGATCAGCAAAGATATGAGAGAATGGATGTACTATGAGTTACTTTTACACGTTATAGTTGGTACTATATATAAATCTTAGTGAAGTATTACTGTTTGTGCTCAGAGACTAAAGATGCATGTGCACAAGAAGGGAATAACTTTGATCCTGTTGAACCCCAAAAAATGATACTAAAGGTAAAGGAATAATAACTTGGCCCCTTGAATTGGAAATGCTACTAACTTATAAAGTGAAGAAGAAGGAAACCAAAAGAAAATAAGAGAATACGAAACTGATGAAAAGAAACTAGCTTCCCTCCAAGATTATTGCAAGATGTCGGACAACGACACCTTGTCTGGCCAATTCTTAGAAAATTATGCTAAGCTTTTAAATTGTAGCCGAAGTTTTTGGTTTAAAAACTGTAGTATACAAAAGCTTTATCATGTAGCAACGTTTTGCTTTTTATTATAATTGTTAGGAGTTTTATACTGTTCATAATTATAACTGATGAATTCAAACTAAAGTTCTAAGCATCCAGTTGTATACGATGGATTGGAACCAAAGTACCAAGTGTCCCTTTTAAGTACTTTCAGTCTTTAGTTTTTAACAAGCAAATATTGCTTTGTAAGTTTGTGCAAGTCCCTTTACAATGCTCTTTTGATCCCAAACTAGAATATTGTCCGCAACTAATTATGTGCAATTATGATGGATCCAACATGAAGAGACAAAAACGAAGAACAAAAAGTGGCCTTTTGTAGATTTGAAGAGGGGAAGACTTTAATTAAAACGAAAATTTTAAAATGTTTAACCCTAATTCATATTGAAGTCATGTTCAACTAGGAAACAATAATTTAAACAAATAATGGTCTTGGTAAACATGGAAACTAACAAAATTAGGATTTGGTAATGAGAGATTTTCAAGTGTGCACTAAACATGCCCACTACCGCCAATAATGAACCCATTTTCGTCAACTAATTTTATTAGTCTAGAATATGATAAGTTAATGACTTTTAATTGGGAAATGGGAACAAGCTAATAAGTAAATCCTAATATGAAGTTGATTTTTGTATGTGTGACTGTGTGTCTATTAATATAATTGCACTCTAACATTCCTTTTAAAAAAATAAAATTAATAAGATATTTAGGAAGTGAGTTGAACCTGAGAGTTAAAATTGAAAGTATTGTGTAATATGAGAGTTTCACACTGTAGTATACTTCTGCTTTACACTATAGTATATAAGAGTTTTATATTGTTAACTGATAATTTAGAACTAAGTTTGTTAAACACCTTATAAGAGGAAAAAAAAAAAAAAAAAAAGACTCCGACTTCTTCCTTTCTTTATCGGATGACCCTTAAGTTGATCATCACACAGGGTGCCGTATTCTTAAGTGTCAACCAGTTGGTTTATTTATTGCTTACTACATTTCTAAGAAAAATAACTAATAGATCTAGTGATATTCTGCAATTATTAGCTAACTCAAGTATGGTTCGGATTTCTGCAACTAGTGGGGTTAAGAATAAAAAATTGTTTTATTCGGAAAGTTAGACTTCACAAGCTGTTGGCGTATCCATTATCTCCTAGTGCTTACCCACATGGTGAATTTATTACCTTAATAATTTTCTCTCTTATATACCTGCTTTTGCAAGCATGATCATCTTCCATTTCCTATAGCCATATGGCAATAAACTCCCTATAAAAATGTCTCAACAATATGCATTGATATATTATGCTTAAAATATGGCCGGGAATGTTATAAAGAGAATCCACGACAAATATATGTATATATATATATATATATGTGTGTGTGTAGTCGCTAGCTGCTCTTTATTATTATTTCACGGGTGCTCCAAAGTCCAATCATTAGTCTAATTCCAATATTTAATATTTTATGGTTCTTAGCTCAATGCATGTCTAGTCTAATAATTCAAAAAAGAAAAAAAATAATAATAAAAAGAAATTAAGAAAGAAAGAATTGTATGCCTTTCATGTGTTGCGTTGCTCTATGTCGTGTAGCACATGGGTCAACACCCACAAATTTCAAACATTGCAAAATTCATGACAGTATCCAACGGGTGGACCCTACTAATTTAGGAATACCAAAAAAACTAATATTTATTTTTCCGTCTACATATTTTTCACTACCAAGCTAGAGTTGTGAGGATCTATTCATTCTTTCTTTTCCGATAAACCTCTTTAATTAGTCTTGTAGTTAAACAACAGTCTTCTGTGATCTCTTTCCAATGCAGACTTAGAAATTTTACTCAATGGAATGTTTACGACAATGTTATTATGTACATGGAGATTATAATGTCGGAACTCCTTGATCCCTTTCCAATGCAGACTTTTATACATGAACCCCATGTTCTGACAAATAGGCTAAACCTTTTTTTTTTTTTTTTTTTTGGTTTTTTAAGGAAATAAGTAGGGTAAACTTTCTGTTCTGTCCAAATAAATATTTAAAATGAAAAAGAAAGACCAAATTCAGAAAAAAGGGTGCAGATCACAGCTGGAATGGCAAAAAACATCGAGCATGTGCGACCTACCTGGTTGCATAATTCACAGTTGGTGGGCGAATGATAAGGGGTGATGTGGATTATGGTCTTGTCTCTTTATGAAAATGATTTTTCATGTTTAGTTAAGAAAACTTTTGACCTTCATGGCCATATAGACTTTTTCTCACTGCACACACAATCTGATCCTCTGGGGATTTTTTTTAAAATTTTTTAGATCTTTGTCTGCAACTGTTTCAAATGATGCTCATTTATGAAAAGAAAATAAAAGACGAAAAAGAATAAAGCACCGTGGAGGAAAATCTGTATTGCACAAAAGTTGCACCAAACCAAAAGGCATTGGCAGAATTATAGGTCCTAAGCCATGCGCTTGGTTTTGATTTCCTTCACGTCAAATAATAGCATGGTAATTTTATTGTGTAACTTTTTTTTTTTCCTCACGCTGACGTAATAGAATTGAATCACTTTATTTATTTCTTTCATGCTTAGAATCACTTTAATTTGATGGTGTGGGGATGAAGTTCATCATATTTTCCCCTTTGTTCCTTTATATTTTTAATTTTTAATAACCAAAAAATAGTAAAATAGAAAGAGAAAATCATGGGTAAACGTGAGAATATCTTCTGCGCTTTTGCTTTTTTCCAAATCCCAAATCTTCCGAGAGTCGATCGGATCCTTTTTTTTCATTTTAATACTGGTGCTGGGATTTCATCCTTCATTTAACTAATTAATCTTGGTTAAATCACAAATAAGAGATTTAAGATCTGCTATAGTACTGTAGGGTCTTAATGGCGTCAGAATATGAGCAACATGACGTCACATTTACTTTCCCTTTAGTTTTGGGCAGGCCGAATCTGAATTAGTGTGGGTTCGGGGCTTCGAGCCAACTGCCGAGGGGTCAAGCAGATCAAACCTTCGGTTTTTGACACAAAATCAATGTTCAACTTATGGGCGAGTCTGTGGAGGAGTACGTTTTTATACCCCATCAATACAGTACGATCTACTAAGGCTAATATTTCATCTTAGGCTTAGGCTTAGGCTTGAGAGAGTCGAAAGAGTAGACTAAAGCTTTGTTTTTTTGTTTTTTTTTTTTTTGTTTTTATCTAATTACTATATTATTTATTTTTACTATTTATTTAATAATTTTTTCCAAAGATAGATTAGTCTTTTAAATCTAAATATTATAGATTTAGTAGATCCTTCCGTCATTAGAATGAGTAATTTTAGTAGATCCTACTCAAGAGGAGAGATCATACCTCCGACTCTTCTTTTCTTCCTCTCTTCACTACAATTAAATAAGTGATTGAGTCTCTTCCTTCACCTCCCTCCTTCCACCTTTCCCTCCCTCTATTTCTTTCTCCTACTAAACACACTTTTAGTCAGGGGTCAACACAATCTTTTTCACATCCAGATCATATAGCTTAAGTAAAGCAAAATTAATACAAAAATAAATAATTTATATTTTATGATTTTTTATAATCAAATATAATTTTTTAAACAATGTTGTGGTTCTAACTGTATTCGCAATCGCCCAATAATTTAATGCACAATTAATTTTAAAGAAACCAATTAACTTCACAATAGGGAAAAAAACACAAAACAAAGCAAAATTGCTTCAATCTCAAAAACGTTTTAGAGGTTTTTTTTATATACCTGCCATTGTTGCACTTTTTCCTTTATACATTTTTTTACCTTTATTTCATTTTGAAAGGTGTATAAATGTCTATCATTTGCTCCTTTATGAAGAAACACTAAGACGTTTTAAGGTTAATTTTACAAACGGTTCTTGAGGTTTACCTTGAGTCTTATTTTAATTTATGACTTTTAGAAAGACCCATTTTAGCCTCAAATCTATTACTCTAATTTAGTTTCAAGAGAAAATTGTAGTAAATGTCACTTTTTCAAAACTAGTTGTTCTAAATAGCATGTTTTGAAAATATTTATAATAAATAACAATTTTATAGTGAAATAAGTTATTCACCTCCTTATTTACAGTATAAATAATCCTTATTTACAAAGTAAATAGATTAAAAGTGTAAATAATCCTTATTTATACAATAAATAAATCATTTGTCTTGTATATCTGTTATTTACTATAAATGTTTACAAACCTGATATTTACTTAAAAAAGTTTTAAAAAAAATGCTATTTCCTTCATTCTTTCTGGTTTCAATCCCTCTGTTAATTAAGCTTTCAATATTTAACAAAAAAAATGACCCACTTTAGTCCTTAACCTTTCCTAATGAAGAGATCGAAAGTAAAATAAAGTAGTAGATTAGGAACTAAACTAAAACATTTTATAAGTTTTCCATTAAATATTTAACATCTAACTTACAAATAATCAAAATTAGAATAAAGCAGTAAATTAAGGACGAAAGTGCAACGTTTTAAGCGTTAGAGACCAAAGTAGGAGTAAAGCTAAACCTTAGAGATCATTTGTTTTTCCCTTCCCCTCCCTGTTTTTTCATCTTTTGCAATTTTTCCTTATACATTTTTTTTCTTTTTTCCTAAATATAACCATCATAAATTATTTTTTCCCTAATTGCCTGCAATAATTTCTTCTCATAATTTTCTCTATGGTTTTAAGACAATGATGAAACATTTCAGATCTAAGTTTTTTTTTTGGAAACTTTTTTTACTTATTTTTTTTGTTGCTTTCCCTTAATATGATATCTATTTAGACATCCACTTCATTTAATTATTTTTCCCCTAATTATCCTACTGAAATAATTTATTCTCAAATGTGTCTCTACTTAAACATTTTTTTTTCATGCCTCTTCCAAATATTTTTTTTTCATATATTCTATAAATAGTTTTCTATCTAATTTCTAAACCAAAAGTTTTGTTCCTTTAAATTTACGCTATTTAAATAGAGGGACATAGTGGGAAATGGCCTTTCTAATGGCCTTTTCAAAATACATAACCACACTTTTTTCTAAATTAGGAAAATGAACTCTACTTATTAATCATGAAGTCAAATGACAAAAATAACATTCACTAATTATTAATTAACTATAGTACATTAGTAATACTCTAATACATCAGTGATAAACTGTAACACCCACCTATTTTTATGTAATAGATTATGCTAAGTTAGTAACGACATTAAGTAATTTTCTTATTGATATATGTTATGATTTGTGATTTTATGTTACTAACTTTTTATTTAAAGTTTTATGATAGGTGACAATCGCGTGGAATTGATGTGCTCAAGTGTTCATGTTAATTTTAATGTATGTTTAATTATGATGCAATGATGTCTTAAATGCTATGATGTATTACATTTTAAGGACAGTTCGGCAGGCCGAATAGCCTGTCAAGGATCGGCAGGCTGGACTTCATGGAATCGGTAGGCTGAACTGTGTAGTCGGTAGGCCGATGACAGCTGACGAGCAGTCAGCAAAAATCTCTCCAAATTTATGGTTGAGATAATTACGTTAATTGGGTGCTTTAATGTGATTAATTGGTGTAATTATAGATTAATTTTATCATTTAAGGAAAGGAAACATTTGACTTTGCATTGATTGGTATTGATTGTTATGGTTTCCCCTTTTAAAATTGGTAAAGTATGGTAAGTTTATCTAAATGATTTGACTTTCCCCAATTTCCTCTCCATTCACACGTGATTTTTGGACCAAGAATAGTCAGAAAATTCCTGACATAATGGAGGGCATTGAAATTTTTTACGTTATTGCTCTTTCTCTCTCTTCTTCCCACATTTTCTCTCTCTCTCTTTAATCTTCTGAGATGTTTCTTTTCTCTTCTCTCTTCTTCTTCACGTTTTTCTCCTCCTTTTCATCTCAATTCCTCTGTTATTATTTGAAAAATATATTGAGTTTCCATTGGGGTTAAGTTCAAGGATTTTGAGAAGAAATTTTTAAGGTAAGAACTCATTTTTTCGGTAATTCTGAAAAGCATTTCTCCTCCTCAATCCTTTTGCCGTAACTTTGTCTAGGTATTTTATTTTGTTCTGAATTTTTTAATATGATGTTCATATGTGTGTTATGTTAATGTTCTTTTAAGTTTCAAGTCATTTCAATTTTTCTAAATTAAGTTATGAATTTTCTATTCTCTGCCACTCACACTAAAATATTATTGTTTTGTTATGATGCATGAAAATATGATTTTTGTTCAAGGGGTAAACGTGCTTTGTTTGCTACAAAATTTGGTAAGAATATTCATGTATATGTTATGTTACGGACTGCAAAGTTTGGTAATGTTTTGATGAGTGAATTATATGTTATGAAATTTCTATCGAGATTAGGTCAAGAAACTATTTTAACAATGTTAATACTGGACTTTTGTTTTATGTGATGTTTTATATGTTTAAATGATTTTATTGATGATGAAATAATTTTATGAAATTGAAATATATGTTAGTAAGATGTTAGTATGAATTTTTAAATTAAACTATATGAGTTTTAATTGTTAGAAAATGTTTTCAAAAGATTACTCACTACCTTATTATTGTTGGCAAATTTCATGTTTCAAATGTATGTTTTGTTTTTAGGTACTTAATGTAATTTTTAAGACTAAAGAAAAAATTATGGTAATATATTTATGTATTAACCTTACCCCTGTTAAGTATGGTGTCTCAAGTATGTGTGAATATTAAGTTTTTAAGTCATGAATCCATGTAGGTCAGTGAAGTGTATGTGATAATGATTTTTATGTTTTTGATGATTATAGTTATGGATTCATGTTATGAATTATGTTGGTATGAGATGAATGTATATGTGATGTAATATGAGTGGATGTTTTATTCTATGATAATAAGTATTAATTTTATTTTGTATCTTTAAATGAACAAATGGCATGAACGCGCAAAGGAACGAGCACATCGAGACCGCGGCGTCATCACCAATACATATAAGGTTAAGTAAGCTAGCTTCTAAGGTAAGTACATTCTCACCTGCAACATGATGAGTTTTAAAAGGTTTGATGTTATGTTCATGATGATATTTATGATGATTTCCTTAAAGGATCTCTTATGAAAGATTTTCATGATTTAAAGTTATGCATGTTTGATTACTGCAAATTTCAAAGCATGAAAGTTATGTATATATGTATCACCTAATAAGTGTTGCACACCAATGTTATGATATGATGTCATGTTTGGTTTAGGATTAGCTACCATTCTCCTCTCATGACGGCGCGCCTACGATGATGATTATGGTGTAACACTTAGGCCCTTAAGATAAAATGGAATAAGTTTTAATATGGTCAATGTAATGAAAGATATGTTTCTTTAAAAATGTGCTTACTGCACTATTACGTTATGATGATGATGATGATAATGATGATGATGTTTATGAAATGTTTTTTTTTTTAAATTGTGAGAATTATATGTACTTACTAAGCTTTAGCTTATTCAAGTTTATGTCATGTTGCAGATAAGGGTAAGAAAGTCATGGATTAAGCAGAGGACATGGGAAGGCGTGTGAGCATAAGGAAGATGAATTGTAACCGGAAGAACGCCAATGAAGCAAGTTTTATGATTTAATTATTTGAACATTTTTTTTATGTGTTTTAAAGGATACAAGAACTATGTTTTAATATTTCATTTTATCATTTTAAGAATTTGATCTTCCGCATTTTGAAAAGTTGAATTTCTCTTAAAATTAAGTTTTATAAAAGTTTTTGGCTCTGTCAGCCTGCCGATCATCATTGGTTGGCATGCCGATATAAGAATGTTCGGCCTGCCAAACTTTGAAAGTTTTTAAGCCCTATTTTGCAAAGCCTCTGCCGGTTGACGATTTCCAGCCCGCCGACCATGTTTGGCCTGCCAAAGTAGCCGAACTGGGGGGGCAAATAATTTTAAATGATGTAATATTTCATAAGTTATGATTTTACTATTTGGTATATTTACTATATTAAGGAAGTTTATAATAAATTTAATATTCAATTGAATTATTAATAGTATGGATTAAGTGAATGAATGTTGTAAAAAAAAAATAATATGATACATAAAATAAAATGTGTATGTATGGATCCTGGTTACGTCTTCCTTAACTACATTTACAATTAAAGTTTCAAATAAGTTTTGTACTTAAAGTTTATCTTAAAGTTCCAAATTAAGTATGTAATGTATGAATGTAACTACATCTGTGACGTCCGTAAGGGGGGGCGTTACATAAACTCTAGTCATAATGACATACTATAGTACATTAATGTTAAACCCGAGTACATCAATAATAAACTGAATATATTAGTATTAAAAAGCCTGGTATATTAGTGATAAACCTTAGAACATCTACGATAGATCTTAGTATATTAATGATAAAGGCAATTACATCAATGATAAAATTTAACCAAAAAAGAAAAAGAAAAAGAAAAAGAAAACCAAACTCTCATGTATGTTGTTCTTTCTATCCTTCTTCTCTCACTGCAACTATTCACAGCTATGGATACCCTCGTTGATCAAGCTGCCATCGATGCTCCAAGTGATCTCCCCTTTAAGTTGGATAGTCCACACCATACCCAGCAACTCTACGTCCATGGAGAACTTGCTCCGTGAGCCTAGGCCAATTGCATTTGAGTTTGGCTATCACCATCGTCATCGTGTCTGAGTTCGTCCATCTCGTCCCATCGCAAGTTTGCTTGTTGCTATGCCCATCGCGTTCGAGTTCTTCCATCACTAGCCCATCATTTGTTCTCCCATCGTCAACTTGTTCCTCGTCACGCTTTGTCAACTCCACGCTTGTCGTCATCGTAGGCCGTCAATAATGGAGGAGAGAAGGTCGAAGAGGAAGCCATCAACAACGGAGATGAGCAGATCTGAGAAAAATTGAAAGAACACAAATAGGATATAAACGATTGGCCATATCCCTAATTTTAGAAAAGTTAGGATAGAAATTTTTTACTAGTGAAGAATGGCCACCCAACATAATTAAAATTAAACTAAAACTTTTTTTCTTTCTACTTTCTTCCTCTTTTTTGGGTCTTATACGTTATTTCTATTTTTTTTAAGTTTAGAAAAGATGAAGAAGCTGGATAGAAGAAGAAGAAGAAGGCATTAACATCGATCAATGTAAAAAAATGTAGGAGCTTGTATCATTATGGTTTGGTATGGATACATACATTGTGGAGTGTGTGACTCTTTTTTAAGAAAGAAAAGAATAATTTCTCTATCAAAAATAAAAGAAAATATAGTTTAACATAGAGAGAGAGTGAGCGTAGGCGAGGGAAATAAAAATGGTAAAAAAATAAATTTAAAAGCAAAATGACACTCTGTGATTCAAGAGTTGGACTCTACAAGTAGA
Organism: Artocarpus heterophyllus; assembly: GCA_025403435.1. Taxonomy (NCBI): domain Eukaryota; kingdom Viridiplantae; phylum Streptophyta; class Magnoliopsida; order Rosales; family Moraceae; genus Artocarpus; species Artocarpus heterophyllus. Next base: position 11,696,783 of record CM046339.1, read on the forward strand.
GACATTAGTATATTATTATCGATGATGATGTATTGGATCGAGACAAAAGTTAAATTGATTTATTTAATAATTTCATTTGAATAAATCTACTTTAGACAATCATGTACGTTAAATCTTAATCTTGAAATAGATAGATAGGTCTTATTTTTTACTTGTATCTTTTGACATACTAAAAGGCGACATCTTGAATCAACTTAAGGTAAGTGCACTGGAATGTTGGAGACATGACTCTTAAATGACATAGACTCGTTATTCATAGAAATGGAATCCATAGCTCTTTGGTAGAATTAATAATATTCTCTTATAGGCATTATCCTTCAATTGGGAATTAGAGCGCTCAATCATTTGGATACATTTGTGTTATCGAATTGTTTATTAGTTGTATTGGTTATGAATAGTAAGTATTCTAATGGTGAGATAATCAAACATAAGATAAATATGATTGAGAAGGTAAAACAAAATTTATCCTTAAGCTAATTATGGATATCTTATGGGGATGTTATACATCTTAATATGTCATGGGCAAAACCTTATTGGAGTTTTGTAATCTTGTACATAGTTTAAGAGTACAGCTCTAAGGTTTTAGTAGAATAGCTTTAGAGTTGATAATTGTAAAATGAGTGTGTCAGGAGATGGCATTTCATAATTATAGGAGCCTGATATATATATATATATACCTGATATATATATATATATATATATATATATATATATATATATATATATATATATCGGGTCTCTTTTGCCAGCTATTTTTCTACAACGATACAATGTGTTTTTCCTATAAATTGGTAACTTATATTAATTCTATGATTGGTTCTAATTCGACTAAAGGTTTGTGATAATTCATGTTAGTTTATTGATTGAATTAATTTCATAAATTAATTCAAAGTAAATGTGTTGGATTATTTGTTTCTATTTTATTTGATATGAGATTCTCGGTATATGATTATTTTAATGAGGTAACTTCTACAATAGGTTATTTAAATAAAAACTGAGGCCTTATTAAAGATTCCCGTGTGGAATAAAATAGAGGACTTTCCATTCTGGGCTGAACGGGTAGGCTGGTGAGAAGGTCCGACTGGTCGAATAGACACAGACTGGTAGGCCAATTGTGAGAACTAGTAGGCTGGTATGCATAACTAAAGTTACATGTTTTGATACGGATTTCGACCTAGTTATGAATTCAGAACACTTATCTGAGTAGAATTAATATGTTACCAGCCACTATAAATAGGAGGCTTATTCCTATTGTTAATTAGATCACTTAAAAAAATTTAGAGAGAAACTTTAAAACTGCCATAGAATTATTATTCAACATTAAGAACAATAATTCTTGGTTTTCTCTTGTAGTTGGAAAGAGATGTTGCCAAGAGGAGAATTGAGTAACATGTGCCCACTCGTATTCTGGTCGTGGAAAGAAGAATAGAAAAGAAGATGAGTTGGTTGAGGCTCTTTTGGACATGATTCTTATGCAACAATTTTATCGAATATTTTTTTTGCTATAAGTGCAGTTCCTAATTCGGTAAGGTACGGAGTGATTAATTTATGATACATAATATATCTAACTCATTTTACGGAAAAGGCTTTTATAAAGTTTTTTTTTAAAAAAATTTGTTACGTACTCATTTTTCAACAATAGCTACTTTTAATTTTCATTTAATACTCTTTTCTACATCTTCAACTTTAATTTTTTTCTTAAATGACGACCTCTGCTATTAAAAAAAATCATGTGTGAATTTTGTTACCAAAATTATCTATGCTTTTTATTGTTCATTAGCTATTGGATCTTAATTGCCAATGATTAAAAAACTAAGAGTCTATTTTACTAAGATTAAAAGTTCAGGATATATTGTGTAAAAAGCAAATAGTTTATGATGCAACAATACAATTTACTTTTCTTAGTACAATGGTTATTAGCTCATGCATGCAAATACCACTTTTTTTCTCTTTCAAAACTATAGAACTTATTGTTAAATTTTTCAAAGTAAAAAATGTTCATGCCACTTAAAATATCAACTAAAATTGTTCCTCAAGCATTATTTTGAGTATGGATTCTATGGTGTTAAAAATATCAAGTTGATTTGAAATGAAAACAAGCAAAATTTTCCTTTCAATTTATGGAAGAAGCTCTTTAATTTCAATGGTTTTTGCCAATACTTGTTTGTAAAAAAATTACGAGTGCACAATATATCGTGTAAACATGTAATATAATATTAAGTAGAGAATTGCTCCTATAGAGATTGTGTTTCATTTTCATTAATTAGAGAAATTGTATTAACTCTAAAATTATTTAAATAATCGATGAAAAGGAAAATAAAACAAAAATACTAAAATTAAAATAAAATAAACAAAACCAAAACTTTAGGGATCAAATTTCACCTAATTAAGTTCATTTGAGTTAAATTTACTTTCTACTTGATCAATTTTAACTAATGAAATTGTTATCTAAATGTGCAAATACTAGCAGAAATTATAGACTCTATGACGGTTTAAATACGCCATGCAAAGTTATCATGACGGTTAGAAACTATCATGGAATCAAATGTCATGGTATCATAATAACTTTACACGATGGTTTTTTACCATCGTAGAATCTAGAGATAGGTTGGAAGGGATGCTTAGAGAGAAGAAAAACCATCATGTAAAGACTCACTTACCACAAGTGTTTCTACTGGAGCTGCCATGTAAAACTTGCATTAACACAACAGGCTTTCCAAAAAAAACATTGTGGTATATTTCTTGTAGGTGGCCAATCTTGTGAACTCCATTTCAATGCCCAAAAAATGAAAACTAAACACTGAAATTGAGCATAATAACTCTTAAGCTATACTATATATTAAACAAGAAATTATACCAAATCCCCATCCAAATAACACACATACACAACATCATTCTCTGTTTCTAGGCAAAAAGTTCAATTTTAACTATTTATCAATATTAAGTCTCTTAACAAAACTAACACAAGCAATAAAACTTAATCTAATACATAATACCTATAAGATTCAAATAAAAGAATATAAAACTAAGTCCATAACACACAAATAATTGAGATATTCACTAAGTGACAGCAAATTAATATGCAAATATTAATTCACACATACGCTAAATAACAACAAATAAAACAAAGGGATACAAAACTAATTCCTAAAACAACAAATAACTAACATATTCATTAAGTGACAACAAATCAAGATGTAAATACAATTCAAAGATACAATAAGTAACAACAAATCAAACAAAAGAAGACAAAACTAATTCCTTAAAACCAATATTTAACACAAACACTAAGTAAACTAAAGAATTAATATTTAAAGATACTAATAAAACAAACAAAAGAGTAAGAATCAAACAAAAGAATATAATGATAATAATAATAATAATAATAATAATAATAAATGAAAAACTATAGAGTCTAAAACGTCATTTAAGAAACTAAACTAAAAACCTATAATTTTAAAAAAAACTAAATCTAGTAAACCAATTACAAAGTCTAAAAAAAAGAAAAAGAAAAACCTCAAAAACCTAAAAATCTAAAACCAATACCTACCTTGAGAACAGAGATTGTGGTAGGCTTCACCCATGGACAGGTCGCAGCGTGTCAGCTATGTGCATGGTCACAAAAGGGTGGTGGTGCAGCATGGACTAAAAAAGAAGACGGAGGCAAAGAGATAGCGCTTCGTTGGCGGTGCGAGTCATACTTCGACAGCAGCACGGACAGACGATGTTGATGACGGCGATGGACAGCTACGTTGGTGATGGATGGTTGTACAGGCAAGGAAAGGCTTGGATGAGGTAGAGGGAATGGGACTAAGAATATTCAAATTAATAGCAGGCTTTCAAGATTTTGAGGAGTACATTACATAATGGTTTTTCAAAAAAATTGATAGGTAATGCTTCCCTCTTCTGTAATGATTTTCCACAAAAACTATCGTGTAATGTGTTTTACAAATAAAAAAACACATTACATGATGGTTTTTTAAGAAAAACGTTGTGTAACATGAAAAACCATTGTGTAATGCTTTGCTTTTCCACGAAAACCGCGTGTAATTCGATAGTTGTCGTATTCTTATATGCAACAATTGTTTTCATGTTTTTTGTCCATGCCGCGTTTTTTACTCCTACCACAACGGTTTTCAACAAATTGCCGTTATATAAGTGTTGTTTAGTCACAATTTTGTTGTTGTGGAAATCACCCACTTGTCTCTTTTGATAAACTAATGGCATATTCGTATTAATAAGAACCCCTATATTCTTATGAGGAATTAATTAACACAAACTCATTAAGGTCAAGCATTCACAATGACGACGCATGCACCAAGGATATATTCCTATTCCAAATTACACATGCTACTTTATTATTAAACAAGTCCCAAATTCTATTTTTCTAATTTCATTCAAGTCCAACAACATCTCCTAATGAGTGACCAAATCACTAAGAGCATTAAGTATATAATAGAATAGAAAAGTATCAATAATCAAATACCAATTCAAGAGAGAAAAAATAAATCAAAATCTCTTAACAGAGTCCATTAGAACCATAGAACACAAAACTTATTTATAAATAGAAATAAAACTAAAAATAAAAATAAATGATGCCAATATTCAACCATTCTTAGAATATATATAAAATTAAAAAAGAAAAATAAAAAAATCACTTAAATAGAGATGTCATAAACTCCAATCTCATCTTCCTCCAATCTTCTTCCTCTTTTTTATAGCTTTAAAAATGCTCTCTACTATTGTCTTCAAAAGAAAAATAAAATAGCTAAAACTAAAACTAAAAATAAATCTTGAAAATAAAATAATCTTACACTACAAAATTATCTTCTTCTTCTTTAAAAATGCTCTCTACTATTGTCTTCAAAAGAAAAAATAAAATAGCTAAAACCAAAAATAAAAATAAATCCCAGAAATAGGGTCTCTCACAAATCAACTCTCCTCTAGTCCTCAAAAGAAGGTCTCATCTTTATTACCTTTTTATCTCTATGTTTCAGCCATCAAAAAGGAAAAAGAAAACCCAACTTAGGGTGTTTGAGTAGATAGACACTTGTCGGCTCGTAATTGGTGGAGTATAAGAGCCAAGACACGTGGCAAAGAGAAATTCGTTAGAGCTAAAGGCGCACAAGAATAGAAAAGAGACATGAGGTAGCGAAACATGCATGACTGGGGTAGCGCGTAGATGCAGGAGGACATGCAATGTGAGCTGAGTGGGCGAGGGGCTAGCACGCTTGCTGGAATGCTCTTTGGTCGGGCATGGATTACACGTGCACATATGATCCATTCTAACATTTGATTCAACAGCTAGAGACGTGCATGCATAGGTGATGGGCTTTGCATGTCTGGTCCTCACTTTGGGCCGTTTCAAATTCAAAGTTTACTCCATTTGGGACCTTTTTTTGACACTTTTACGCCCAAATTAATTTCAAAATATCAATTTTGTCCTTTTCACCTATTTAGCCTATGCAATTGATGGAAAAGAAAATAAATGGAGGGGAAATAATAATAATAATAATAATTTAATGAAATTAAAATAAAAACAAATGATATCAAATTAACATAAATAAAGAAAAATATATGAAAATAAGTAAAATTAAATAAAAATATCAAGAACATAACAAAAATACATGCATTCAAGCACATGAATCACCTTAATTTTATAGAGTCATCACCAACACAGGTCAATATATGAATTGTATAGGTATACTTATACTGTTTCAACCGTCATAAATCTGGTTGTTAGGATACGTACTCAAATGGCTCAATTATTGTATTTTTGCTAATTAAGGGCTTTCCAAGCTTTAAAATGCCCAAACAACAATATAGAAAGATCCCAACTTGGGAAAATCATTCTTTCCCAACTTGGGAAAATCATTCTTTTTCGTTTTTACAGCTTACATAATGTTTATTTCATCATTGGTTAAGCCTTTTGGGCCCGTTTGTTTTTGTTCTCAAAATTTTTGGAAATGTTTTCGCACGCTATTTCAGGCAAAAATTTTAAAAACACTCTTAGCACAATTCTCAAAAAATTCTCATTTTCCAAAACAAAAACTTTTTCATCTATTTTGAAAACAATACTAAATGGCCCTTTATTTCTCAACCACTCTTGAGTCAAACTAGTTACTTGAATGGTTAGAGTGGTCATACATTCTTCTAGGTTCTAACTTGTATCATTCACATTGTGAGATAATATTTTGACTGAAAGAACCTTCAAAAATCGTATTCCAGCGTTTAAGTTGCCAAACTCTTATGAATTTGGTATGGAAAGGTTTGCTAACATCTTAAGTTAAAGCTTGTGGAAGGCTTGGTGATCTCAAGGGAAACGAATCATTGAAGGGAATGTGCCGAAAAGATGATCAATATGGTAGAAGAGTTCAAGTAGTAGTTTAATGTAGGCATATTCACTACCACAGAGAGGAGATATGATGATGGTTTTTAACCATTGTCAAAAGATTTGATGATGATTAGGCAAATTGTCTCGTATCAAGAGTTGTTGTATGTCTTTAATGTATAACAATCGTTCTTAACCGTCATCTAATGCGTACATGAAACTCTTGAAGAGTTTAGAAAGGCACATTAGATGACAATTTTTTAAAAACTGTTTGTAAAAGTCTCTAATTTTTTTAAAATCCTTTTAACACAAAACTATTTCCTTGATGAAACAACAATTTCTTCAAATTTATTTTCACAAATTAGAAAAACTTGAGTCATGTTTCACCAAATAACATGACCAATTATTTTTGAAGAAATTTACAACAAATCCCTATTTTCATTTATAATCAATATATAACACAAATACTCCTAAAACTATAAACAAAGTTTTTGTTGTAGGTGATCTCGTTAGCCTAAGGCCTAAGGACGAGATTGTCAAAAGGCCCAGTAAGGGCCTAAGTCCATAAAGACGTCTTGACGGAGGGCAAGTTGACCAAGGTTTCCTCAGGGGTCGATATATCTTAGAATCAATAGGAGGTTGAGATGAAGCGATGTCTAAATTTATTGAACTAAGATGAGAGTTTGAATTTTGAAACGGGCACACGAATCTCCACAAAATGAGGAAGACCAGGCCCCTTGGTTACCATTTGGGAATATCAAATACCAAAATCCAAGAATAAAATTAGAAAAATTCCTGATTTTGTTTTGATCGTGTTTGTTATTTTATTTAATTATTTCATACAAGAAATTACAACTCTAAATAGGGGCTGAAACCTACATAAGAGGATCTTTTTTTGGGTTTTATTTTTCCTTTTCTAGCCCTCTTAAGTTTTTATACATAGAAGAAGATAACAAAGTGAAAACTAACAGTGGATGTAGCTCATGTTAAGTGAATAACTATAATTCCTGGTCTTTTTTACTTTTTTGGATCATTAATTTCTTTATTTTCATTAAAACACTATGAGTCATTTGCAAGGTTATTGTTGACTAAATTTGGCCATCAAATATTGGTGTTAGAAGGAGGGCCAAACTTATCTGTGGGTGAACCAATATTATCAAAACTACCATGTGATCATCATGGTGACAACACGCACTAGTTGCTTTAATAGTACGGGAATATCTCAGCCACACAAAGAAATGACTCTGTCATTGGGGTGTTGATGGTGTGCATGGCTCCAGAAGAGGCAGATCACCTCCACAGGTTAGGCTTTTGGAGCAAAGGTTAGAAAAGATGGGTGGATTGCTCGAAAAAATCTCAACAGCCTTGCATGACATACAAGGCAGGGGTCGTAATGCCGTAGGTGATGACTTGACAGACCAAGGGAATTGACGTGCTGGTAACCAGAGTAATGGTGGCCAGCAAGTCACCCCGGAAGGAACCGAAGAGACTATAGGTGACAACCCTAGGAAGGCAAATTCGATGGGTAGTCGAGAGAGAAGGAGAAGGGTAGCCTAAGCCTAGGTCTAAGGAGTAGGCCAAAAAATCCAAGGCAAAACACTAATCTCCCTCCACTTCCACGGAGATGTGATGTTAGACAAAACTCGGCTTCAGTACTAAATGGTGGAGACCTATGGGACCAGTTGTATATGATGTATTTGAGAGACCATTTTCATGCAAGATGAGCTGTTTCTTTTGGGAATAATCCAAATCTTATGGATCTCTCGGCTGTGGACCAACCAACAAGCCATCTTCATGTTGACCCCTAACTTATTGCCCAACAGGTATAGTAATAGTTGTAGACTGTTTTGGGACTTCCAGCAAGAGAGGTCAGGCATTTGATGGGGCATGTGGGAGAGCTAAGGGATAGGCTTGACGTGCATCATAGGGAGGAGATTATGTACTAAAATCCTTTTACCCCAGCAATTAGAAGCCCATCACTCCTGGATGAGTTCAAGCTACTATAGATGGCACCCTACGAAAGACAGACTGATCCCAATGGTCATATTCAAATATACGAATCTTACATGGAGCTTTATGGATACCTGCAGGAGATCATTTGTTGAGCTTTCAGCTAAACCCTCGCCGTCTCGACAAGGCGATGGTTTGAAAGTTTAAAGAAGGAAAGCATTACATGTTTCGAGGACTTAAAGATAGCCTTCTTGAACCAATTTGTTTGCATGAGAGCTTTCCCACCATCCAAAAAAAGCTTAACTTCTTGACCCAAAGGTCCAACAAGTCCTTAAGAATTAGCTAGCATGGTACATTATAGAGGTGGCTACGATTGGCAACATTACTGAAGATGCCTTCCTGATGGGAGCACTAAGCAAAATATGGACAGATATTTTTTTTAGAGATGACCTTGACCACAAAAGTGCCGAGTCATATAAGGAGTTCTTGGAAAGAGCCCAAGCATTTATTAACCAAGAAGAGGTGAAAGGCCTAATTCATAGGCGAGTCAAGGGAGGAAGTAGAAGTAGCAATGATCAAGGGTCAAATCAAATAAGCAAAAAGAGTAGCAACCCACAAAGGTAGAGAAATTAACCCAAGCTGTCAGTTTACGACCCCCAACAAAATCCTCCCAACCGAGCGATTATCACAGATAATGCAAAACTATAGAAACAAGAGGATAACATACCAAGACAAAAACAAAGGTACGACAACTTTGATGACCTTACCATTCCTATTGACGACATCTACCACAAGATCAGTGATAAACCAAATCTACACCATCCATCTTCCATGAGGCCAAATCCTAATAAGTGTAATCAGAGCAAGTAATGTAGGTTCCATGGTGATGTAGGCCACTACACTAGTGAATGCATTGATCTCAAGGACTAAATTGAAAGGTTGATGAAGGAAGGTCAGCTATGGGAATATAGAGCCAACAGAAACAACAGTAGGAATGATAGAAGAAATGATCGCCGAGATGATCAAAGGAATGATGGTAGACTGTGTGATGAAGATAGTCGAGAGACACTATAGCAGCACCTGCAGGTGTAATACGAACAATTTTAGATACCCATATCTAGGGGTGATTCTTAAAGATCCTAAAAGAATTATGCTTATTAGATTAGAGAGAATTCTAAGCAGAGATTTATGAATGTGTCAACAAGTAAGCCTGCCAAGGCATCGAGATTCAAAGGAATGGAGATCATGTTCTCTAAGGAAGATGCTTATGGGGTTTGTTTCCCTCAAAATGATGCCTTAGTGGTTGAGGCGATTATTGGAAATTATACTTTGTGTCAGATTTTGGTTGAAATGGTAGCTCAGTTGATATGATATACATAAAATATTAAACAAAGACAGGAATCCCTCTAGATCAAACAATGCCAAATTCTTGACCACTCTTTGGGTTGGATAGCATAATCCCAAAAGGAACAATAAAGCTGCCAATAAGAGTCAGAGATAATGACGACCCAACTATCAAATTTCTTGGTGGTAAAAGGAGGAGACCAATACAACGCAGTTATTGGGAGACCAACCTTGAGGGCTTTGAAGGCCAACATTACCATTTATCACCAAAAAGAGAAGTTCCTGAAGTCAAAAAGTATGGGTGAGATGAGAGGAAACTAGTATGAGTCAAGTTTGACATATTCAAAGATGTTACATGAATATGTTGGCTTAAAGAAGATGGAAATGAGGATGGTACATCAAGGTCCTAAATTGGAAGATATTGACCCAAGATTGGAAGAAGAGATTATGAGAACTGAACCAGTTGATGACCTGATATAAGTAAAAGTGGACGAGCGAGACCCTTCAAAAGTACTAAAAATAGGGGGTCAGGTTTAAGTAGAAAGCAGGCGGAAGAGTTAAAAGAAATTTTTGAGCAGTAGATGTTTTTTCTTGTAACCATGAATATATGGTTGGAATTGTTCCAAAACTAACCTACCATCATTTAAACATTGACCCAAACTATCCCCCAAAAGGTAAAAGAGAGATTGATGAACTTGAAGAGATATAAGGATCTCTGTGAAGAGGTTGACCAACTAAAAGAAATAGGTTCATTAGGGAATCTCATTATCCATGTTGGATATCGAATCTAGTGTTTGTAAGCCAAATAGGAAATGGAGGACATGTATTGATTTTAGTGCCCTCAACAAGACATGCCCAACGGAAAACTTTTCACTCCCTAGGATTGAGCAGTTGGTCAACACCACAGTAGGACATGAGCTGTTAAGTTTCATGGATGCTTTTTCTGGTTATAATAAAATTCTTATGCACCCATGAGACCAAAAACACACATCATTTATTACTAATAGAGGGCTATACTATTATCTCGTCTTGCCCTTTAGATTGAAAAACACAGGAGTGCTATACTAGCGTTTGGTAAACAAATTGTTTGTCGAAAACATAGGGAAGACCATGGAAGTTTATGTCGACAATATGCTGGTGAAAAGCGTTGGACAAATAGTATACAGTAAAATTTTAAAATTTTTTATACCAGAGTATTTTTCAAAACACAAGTTTGACACGCTGTATGAATAAATTAACCAGATCTTACTAACCTTATTTGCTGAAAAGCACCGCAATCAGTGAAGAGAAGTAATCTTCCAAAAGAGCTTCAACTAACTAGTCTTCTTTTCTATCCTCTATCCATAATTTGTGTGTGCATGGGCACACTCGTATAGCTCTTTCACCAGGCGACTCTCCTTCCAACCAATTAGAAAAACCCAAAGCCATAGTTCATGATGTGTGAACAATAGCTCATAGGGAGTTTCAGAGTCTCACCAATAGAGTCTCACCCTTAATCTCTTAAATGCTCTAAAGAAAAATGAGTCACACTCCCCTTTTTATCGAGGTTGGGCCCAGGGGTCAGTCCTTATCAGTTAGGGCCACAAAAACTCAAATCAAAATCAAATTAGGATCAATATCTGATAAAATTTGCATGAAAATATGTGATCTATTGACCACTCGGTCGGCAGGCTGAATTGGCAAATCGGCCTGTCGAACTTACACCATCGACAGGCCGAACTTAAAGATCAGCCTGCCGAACTTACGATAAATGATCCCTGCGAATCTTTTATTTTCCACCCGAGATTCTTAGGATAGAGCCTCAGTTTTAATTCAAATAATCTAATAGAAAAGTTATCCAATTAAAACAGTCATATCTAGATAATCTCTAGGAAAATAAATATTCTTGATAATTCAACAGTTTATCTTAAATTAATTTATTCAAAATTAATCCAACCGCTAAACAGACATAAATTATTTGATTTCGATAATTTAACAAGTTTATCTTGAATTAATTTTCACAAAATTAATTCAACCGATAAACAGACATGAATTATCTGATCCTATCGAATTTTCAGCCAATCTTAAAATTTGACACAATTCACCAATTATTGAAAAAGCACATCATATCATTACAAAATTTTTTATGAGATAGCAAAGGGGACCTGATGGACCTATATAGTTTAAGCTCCCGATAATTATGAAACCCAATGTCCTAGATATACATTTCATAATTATCAACTCTAACGCTACTCCATTAAAAGCTTAAAGTTGGACTCTCGAACTATATAGAATTACGAAGCTTGCATAGTTAAGTCTTTAAAATATATCATAATGTATCGCCTATAGGATTATCCATGATCGACTTAAGGATAAATTCTGACTTACCTTCCCGATTATTTTTATCTTACGTTCCATTATCGTGTTAGACATGTATGCTCTAAGGAGTAAAAATGTAATACGTTTTTGGAGACATTTTTATCAATAAAGAATTTATTCATTTATATATACCAAATATTGTCCTCTTTACGTTCATATTTGTTGAATGTATGATAAGCAAATAGTAGTCTGAGACTGTCAGTCTAAACCTTAAGAATTGGGCATATGATGGGATGATTATGCGAAAGACACAATTCTTAGGGTGACGGTCTAAAACATATGATCCGCAATCGAGGGAATAAAGTTGGGCGCTTTATTCATGTAAAGATTGTTATGTTGTCTTTATCCCTTTTGGGAGATGGTTTGTCTTGACCATCGGAGTTGGACTCCATGAATAGAAACATTGGCACGTTGTCAAAGATGACGATGTGTTGGATCGGGACATAAAGTGAATTGATTTGGATTAATAATTCTGTCTTGGCAAATCGATTCACTTTAGACAATCATTTGTATTGTATCTTAATCCTGAGATGAATAATGGGCCCGTTGTCTCGACTTGTGTCTTTTGATGTACCAATGGGTGACTCCCACATTTCTATAGTGGCATGCATGCCGGTACGTTGGAGGCATGACTCTTGATAGCGTAGACTTGTTATTCATAGATATGAAATCCATAGCTCCTCTTTAGGAGTAATGATATCCTCTTATATGCGTTGTCCTGTAATTGAAAAACTGGAGCGCTCAACCATTTGGATACATAGGTGTAACCAAATGGTATACTATCTTTGGATGGTAAGTTTTCTAATGGTGAGACAATGGAACGTAAGATAAAAATAATCGGGAAGGTAAGACAGAATTTGTCCTTAAACCAATTATGGATGATCATATGGGGATGCGATACACTATGATATGTCATGGAGACTTAGCTACACGAGCTTCATAATTCTATAAAGTTTGAGAGTGTAGCTCCAAGCTTTTAGTGGAGTAGCGTTAGAGTTGATAATTGTGAAATGTATATCTGGGATATTGGGTTTCATAATTATCATGAGCTTGAACTTTATAGGTCCATTTTGGTCCCCTTTGCTAGCTCACAAAATCCTGTAACGACACGGCGTGCTTTTCCAATAATTGGTGACTTATGTCGGATTTATCAGATTGGTTTAAAATTTATAAGAATCAAATAATTCATGTCTGTTTATCAGTTGAATTAATTATGTAAGAAAATTAGTTCAAGATGAACTTGTTGAATTATTGCGTTCGGGTAATTCTTGTCTGTTTATCGGTTGTTTTAATTTTGGACAATTAGAACAAGATAAACTTATAGAATTATTGTGAATTGATTTATTTTCTTAGAGATTATCTTGATAAAGTTTGTTTTGATCAGATATCTTTTCTATTGGGCTATTTGAATCAAAACTGAGACTTTATCCTTTAGAATCTCGGGTGGAAAATAAAAGATTCGCGGAGATTTTTTCTCGGCAGTTCGGCCTACCGGATGACGTGTTCGGCCTGCCGAACTGGCCTGTTCGGCCTGCCTATCAAAAAGTTCGGCCTGCCGACAGACGACAGTTAAGATTACGCGTTTTCACGCCGATCTTATCAGATATTGATCCAAACTTGATTCTGTTTCGATTTTTTGAGACCTAATCTGATATGGACTGACCCTAGGACCAATAGGTATAAAAAGGGAGTGAGTTTAATGATTTACAAAAAGATCAATTTGAGAGATTAAGAGTGATACTCTTCTAGTGAGCATCTGAAAACTCCCTGAGAGCTTTTGTTCACAAATCACGAACACTAGCTTTGGGTTCTCTCTATTGGTTGGAAGGAGAGTCACCGGTGGAAGAGCTATACGTGTGAGCCCACACTCACTCCGGTTGTGGATAGAGAATAGCAAAGAAGACCAGTTGGTTGAGGCTCTTCTGGAACGTTACTTCTCTACACAGGTCGCGGAGGTTCCTCGGCACACTGAGGTTAGTAAGATCTGTTTAATTTATACATATAACATGTCAAACTTGTGTTTTAGAAAATACTCTGATGAAAAATTTTAAAAATTCCGCTGCGCACTTTGTTTCCAACAATTGGCATCAGAGCCAAAGTTTTTACATAAATTTGCAAGTTTGTGATCATGTTATATGCATAAATTTTGTGATCTTAGTCTCTCCTATGCTTGAATTGAATTTTATAGAGAGATGGCACTCTAGGTTTCTATATAATATACAAATGTTGTCATGGATTATGTGGTGAATGTTTATTAATTAATTATGGTTGATTAAATTGTTGTTTAATTATTTATTAATTAATTAATACCGGTTATGGTTCCTTAGAGGTTAGAATGTGTATCTAGGTTTTTCATGTAATTAGATGGCGGACTATCATCTCCGTCTAGGAATTATTATTTAATTTTTAATTTGTAAGAATTTTGTAATTAAATAATTATTCGGAGAAGACGGAACGAGAAGTCGGATCTTAAAGATTGATGATGGCGCCTCTAGGTATTTCCTGAGTCTCTAATTTTATGTTTTTGAATTGTTGAAAATAAAATTGATGAATTGCATTAAAATTGTATTTTATGGATTAAGGTTTCTTCTGCTCGGTCGGCATGCCGGACCTCACAGTTCGGCAGGCCGAAGGTCACAAATCGGCAAGCCGGACGTACGGTCCGGCAAGCCGACAGTGGGGTAGAAATTTTGGTGCTCTGCCGGCAGGCCGAACCTTCATGTTCGGCAGGCCGAACCACCATGATCGGTAGACCGATCACCCAGATCGGACTGCCGACCGAGAGCTGCCAGGTGTCCAGAAAAGGTGTAATTTTTCCAATGCAGTTTTAATTTTATTTTTGGGACGATTCTAAGAAACATTAAAATTGGATATGACCGGAAATATGAAGTGTTCGATTCATACGGAATTAAGGACTTGAAGATGGATATTACATGAAGAAGGATACAGCTTGAGGATTCAAGGATGAAGAATCGATAAATGTCTCAATTATTCTCTTGTAATCTTAATTTTATATTCTCTAGGGTGGAACCATAATATTACGGTTATTATTATTATTATGCTTGTAGCTTTGCTTGATTGCTTTGCTTGTCTGCATTATAATATGATTTACCATGTATATTGATAACATGCTATATAGAATAGGGAGTGCCGCTCATATTAAAATTGTTCATGCATAATTTTAAAATAAAACCTTGACTTCAAAAGATTGAGTGGGAGAAGGTTTTCGAAGAGAGAACCTAAGGCCTCCATCGTTGGTCCATAGGAAGAACATGGTGGTCCTGACCCCTAGGAAGGGATTTCTATCATGTATCAGATTGGATCTCTGAAAAGATAAGGTATTTTAGTATGATTTATGGTTGCACACCCCTAGGTGGTGATTATAAATCATGGATAAAATATTGAAACGGTGGTTATACACTCATGTTAATTTTATTATTAACCTCCCCTAGGAGCTCTGTTAATAAAATTAATGGCCAAAGAAACGATTATTAGTATATGCTGGATCATACGGGTCCTGGATGGCATATATTAATCAGGACGGGATCCGTGTTCCTGATTGAATTTGGCATGACTCCCCTAGGAGCTTGTTGAATTCTGAGTTGGGAATTATCGTTGTAAGGTTGTGATATTTTCAAGGTTTTGACACATAAACACATTTGTATGATTTTACATGATTGTGTTATCTTACTAAACTATTATATATGTTTGCTTATGTTTGGTATATGATTCTTTATTGTAGATTGAAAATGTCTAAAAACGCTTTATCATCGATACT
This sequence comes from Artocarpus heterophyllus, assembly GCA_025403435.1. NCBI lineage: Eukaryota > Viridiplantae > Streptophyta > Magnoliopsida > Rosales > Moraceae > Artocarpus > Artocarpus heterophyllus. Next base: position 11,712,544 of record CM046339.1, read on the forward strand.
TGACAAAAACCAATTAACCGGTGAGAACTATAACGATTGAAAACGGAACCTGGACATCGTCCTTTCCTTTGAGAAACTGAAATATGTTCTGACAACTCCTTGTCCTCCTGAGCCTACGGGAGACTCAAGTAATGAGCAATTCCAAGCGTACGACCGCTGGAAAGATGCTAATGATCAGGCCCGCTGCTATGTTATGGCTAGCATGAACAACGTGCTGCAGGCTCAACATCAAGATTATGAGACTGCGAAGCAGATCTTGGATAATCTTGAGGACATGTTTGGAGGCCAAGCCATAACAAAGCGGCAAGGGGCGCTTCAGAAACTCTTAAACTGTAGACAAAGACCGGGGACATCTGTAAAGGAGCATATGAAGTTGGTCATGGGTTACCTCGCTGAGGCTCAAACCAATGGAGCCGACATCGATGCTGAAACTCAGATGACTATGGTCTTTGAGACTCTGTCTAAGGAATTTATTCCGTTTAGAGCTACTTTTAATCTGAGCAATAGACGGGATATGACCTTGACAGAACTGATGAAACAGTTACAGGAGTTTGAACTGCTGATCAGGGAGTCTCCTGCTAGTGGAGAGGCCAACATGGTAGCTGCTTCTGGTTCCAATTCTAACTCTGGGAATGGAAAGAAGCAACGGGCCAAAAGTGGGAAGTCTTCTATTCCTGTTGCTACCAAGAGCTAGAAGAAGAAGAACCCAAAGAAGCTTAAGTGCTTCTTCTGTGGTAAGGTCGGGCATATAAAGAAGCATTGCAAGGACTTCCTTTCCAAGGGAGGTAGGTGTGATCTTCTATATTTAGAAACTTGTTTGGTTGAGGAATCCAGTGACATTTGGGTCATAGATTCCGATGCAACTAATCATGTTTGTGTTTCTCTGCAGGGATTCAAAGAAACGAGAAGTCTACTTCGTGAAGACTTAACGCTTCGGATGGGCGATGGATCATTGGTCTCAGCGGAAGCAGTGGGAGATGTCCATCTTTATTTTGATAATTATAGGAGTTTAATTTTGCGAGACTGTTTTTATGTTCCTAAATTTAAAAGGAATTTAATTTCTATATCTTCTTTATTTAAAGACTCCTACGTGGTATCTTTTAATGAAAAAGTGGTGATTCGTAAAAACAAATCTTTTATCTGTTCTGGATGGATGCAAAATAATCTATATTTTATCAAACCTAAGATGGACCTATTGCTTAATGCTGAGATAAATGATAATGACTCAAAAAGACTTAAAACTTCTCACTCTAATAAGACTTATCTTTGGCATTTGCGCCTTGGCCATATTAACCTGAATAGGATTCAAAGGTTGGTAAGGGATGGACCTTTAAGTCACTTAAAGGTGGAATCTATACCTCAATGTGAGTCTTTTTTGGAGGGTAAAATGACCAAAAGACCATACGGGTCTAAGGGCAATAGGGCCGAAGGGGTTCTAGAACTTGTGCATAGTGATGTTTGCGGACCGATGAACATTCGGGCACGAGGAGGGTATGAGTACTTCGTCACTTTCATTGACGATCACTCAAGATATGGGTATGTATACCTAATGCACCACAAAAGCGAAACTTATGATAAGTTCAGGGAGTTTCGGGCTGAAGTGGAAAAGCAATTGGGTAGACCCATAAAGGCACTTCGATCTGATCGAGGTGGGGAATACCTTTCTGATGAGTTCTTGGGACACTTGTTAGAGAATGAGATTTTTTCCCATTTGACTGCGCCGGGCACTCCGCAGCAAAATGGTGTAGCGGAGAGAAGGAATAGGACTTTGTTGGACATGATTCGGTCCATGATGAGTTATTCATCATTGCCTTTGTCCTTTTGGGGATATGCACTACAAACCGCATGTTATCTTTTGAACAATGTGCCTTCAAAATCGGTCCCTAAAACTCCTCACGAGTTGTGGACAAGACGGAAGGCATCCTTAAACCATATTCGCATAAGGGGATGTCCAGCTCATGTCCTGTTTAAGGATCCGAATAAGTTGGAAGCACGTTCAGAAGTTTGCGTGTTTGTAGGATATCCAAAAGGGACTAAAGGGGGTTATTTTTATAACCCAAAGGAAAATAAAGTCGTGGTTTCAACTAATGCAACTTTCCTTGAGGAGAGTTACATGAACGACTTTAAACCTCGAAGCAAAGTGGTGCTTGAGGAGTTGAGGGGTGATCCGTTTACTCCGGAGGTTCCGAATGAAACCATTCGGATCACTGTAGAAAAACCAAACAAACCTGAACAACAACCTCAGGGGCTTCGGCCTAGTGGGAGGATTGGACGTCAACCTGAAAGGTATATGTTCAATGGGGAAGTATTTTTGGCTGAACCGGATGAACATGACAGGGATCCTTATACTTACGCAGAAGCCATGGAGGATGTTGATTTAAGACTCTGGACAGAGGCAATGAACATAGAGATAAAGTCTATGGAGACTAATCGGGTCTGGGAGCTTGTGGATCTTCCCGAAGGGGTAAAACCCATAGGATGTAAGTGGATTTACAAGAGGAAAAGAGGAGTGGATGAAAAGGTCAAAACCTTTAAGGCTAGACTGGTAGTTAAGGGTTATACGCAAAAGGAAGGAATCGATTATGAGGAAACCTTTTCGCCTGTAGCCATGCTTAAGTCCATCCGGATTCTCTTGTCCATAGCTGCCACTCTCGACTACGAGATTTGACAGATGGATGTCAAGACGGCTTTTCTGAATGGCTATCTTGATGAGTCCATTTATATGGAACAACCAGACGGGTTCAAGGTCGCGGGTCAAGAGGGTAAGGTTTGTAAGCTGCTAAAGTCTATTTATGGACTTAAGCAGGCTTTTCGTTCTTGGAACATAAGATTTGATCAAGTGATCAAGACTTATGGGTTCTCACAAAATGTGGATGAACCATGTGTTTACAAACACATTAAGAATGGGAAGGTGGTTTTTCTACTACTCTATGTAGATGACATTTTGCTAATTGGCAATGACGTTTGGGCATTTTCATCGGTCAAATTATGGTTGACCAAGCAGTTTGACATGAAGGACTTAGGTGAGGCTAATTTTGTTCTCGGTATCTAGATCTTTCGAGATAGGAAGAACAAAATGGTAGCTTTGTCACAGGCCGGCTACATAGATAAAATTCTCAGGAGGTTTGCAATGCAGGATTCCAAGAAAGGTGGGCAACCATCTAGGTCTGGAATTACTCTTTCTAAGAAAGACTCTCCAAAGTCTTATGAAGAAAGAGAATACATGAAGAAGGTACCTTATGCTTCTGCAGTAGGTAGTCTCATGTATGCCATGCTTTGCACTCGACCGGATATTAGCTATGCGGTCGGGATTGTGAGTCGATTTCAGGCGGATCCAGGACCGAACCATTGGGTTGCGGTAAAGCATATTTTCAAGTACCTGAGAAGGACTCGAGGGTATATGTTTTTGTATTCGGGTGAGGATTTAACTCCTCTAGGATACACTGATTCGGATTTTCAATCCTGCCTGGATTCTAGGAAATCGACTTCGGGGTTTGTGTTTACTCTAGGTGGTGGTGCCATCAGTTGGAGAAGTGTGAAGCAAGATTGCACTTCGGATTCAACGATGGAGGCCGAGTATGTGGCGGCTAGTGATGCTTCGAAAGAAGCAGTGTGGCTCCACAAGTTCCTGGGGGATCTTGAGGTAGTTCCTGGTATGGATAAGGCGGTATCACTGTACTGTGATAACAGTGCGGCGGTAGCTAATGCTAAGGAACCAAGATTTCACAACAAGAGTAAGCATATTGATCGGAAGTATCATGTGATAAAGGACTTCGTTGAGAGCGGGCATGTCACGGTGTGCAAAATCGCATCAGAGGACAATTTAGCTGATCCATTTACGAAGACACTTACTGGGAGAGTCTTCGAGAGGCATGTGGAAGCTATGGGGATGCGAAATTTGCAGTATTTACTCACTTAGTGCAAGTGGGAGATTGCTAGACATGTATGCTCTAAGGAGTAAAAATGTAATACGTTTTTGGAGACATTTTTATCAATAAAGAATTTATTCATTTATATATACCAAATATTGTCCTCTTTACGTTCATATTTGTTGAATGTATGATAAGCAAACAGTAGTCTGAGACTGTCAGTCTAAACCTTAAGAATTGGGCATATGAGGGGATGATTATGCGGAAGACACAATTCTTAGGGTGACGGTCTAAAACATATGATCCGTAATCGAGGGAATAAAGTTGGGCGCTTTATTCATGTAAAGATTGTTATGTTGTCTTTATCCCTTTTGGGAGATGGTTTGTCTTGACCATCGGAGTTGGACTCCATGAATAGAAACAATGGCACGTTGTCAAAGGTGACGATGTGTTGAATCGGGACATAAAGTGAATTGATTTGGATTAATAATTCTATCTTGGCAAATCGATTCACTTTAGACAATCATTCGTATTGTATCTTAATCCTGAGATGAATAATGGGCCCGTTGTCTCAACTTGTGTCTTTTGATGTACCAATGGGTGACTCCCACATTTCTATAGTGGCATGCATGCCGGTACGTTGGAGGCATGACTCTTGTTAGCGTAGACTTGTTATTCATAGATATGGAATCCATAGCTCCTCTTTAGGAGTAATGATATCCTCTTATATGCGTTGTCCTGTAATTGGAAAACTGGAGCGCTCAACCATTTGGATACATAGGTGTAACCGAATGGTATACTATCTTTGGATGGTAAGTTTTCTAATGGTGAGACAATGGAACGTAAGATAAAAATAATCGGGAAGGTAAGACAGAATTTGTCCTTAAGCCGATTATGGATGATCATATGGGGATGCGATACACTATGATATGTCATGGAGACTTAGCTACACGAGCTTCGTAATTCTATAAAGTTCGAGAGTGCAGCTCCAAGCTTTTAGTGGAGTAGCGTTGGAGTTGATAATTGTGAAATGTATATCTGGGATATTGGGTTTCATAATTATCATGAGCTTGAACTTTATAGGTCCATTTTGGTCCCCTTTGCTAGCTCACAAAATCCTGTAACGACACGGCGTGCTTTTCCAATAATTGGTGACTTATGTCAGATTTATCAGATTGGTTTAAAATTTATAAGAATCAAATAATTCATGTATGTTTATCGGTTGAATTAATTATGTAAGAAAATTAGTTCAAGATGAACTTGTTGAATTATTGCGTTCGGGTAATTCTTGTCTGTTTATCAGTTGTTTTAATTTTGGACAATTAGAACAAGATAAACTTATAGAATTATTGTGAATTGATTTATTTTCTTAGAGATTATCTTGATAAAGTTTGTTTTGATCAGATATCTTTTCTATTGGGCTATTTGAATCAAAACTGAGACTTTATCCTTTAGAATCTCGGGTGAAAAATAAAAGATTTGCGGAGATTTTTTCCCGACAGTTCGGCCTGCCAGATGACGTGTTCGGCCTGCCGAACTGGCCTGTTCGGCCTGCCTATCACAAAGTTCGGCCTGCCGACAGACGACAGTTAAGATTACACGTTTTCACGCCGATCTTATCAGATATTGATCCGAACTTGATTTTGTTTCGATTTTTTGAGACCTAATCTGATATGGACTGACCCTAGGACCAATAGGTATAAAAAGGGAGTGAGTCTAATGATTTACAAAAAGATCAATTTGAGAGATTAAGAGTGATACTCTTCTAGTGAGCATCTGAAAACTCCCTGAGAGCTTTTGTTCACAAATCACAAACACTAGCTTTGGGTTCTCTCTATTGGTTGGAAGGAGTCACCGGTAGAAGAGCTGTACGTGTGAGCCCACACTCACTCCGGTTGTGGATAGAGAATAGCAAAGAAGACCAGTTGGTTGAGGCTTTTCTGGAACGTTACTTCTCTATACAGGTTGCGGAGGTTCCTCGGCACACCGAGGTTAGTAAGATCTGTTTAATTTATGCATATAACATGTCAAACTTGTGTTTTGGAAAATACTCTGATGAAAAATTTTAAAAATTCTGCTGCGCACTTTGTTTCCAACATATCGCACCATCTGAAAACTTACCATCCAAAGATAGTATACCATTTGGTTACTCCTATGTATCTAAATGGTTAATCGCTCTAGTTTTTTAATTATAGGATAACGCATATAAGTGGATATTAATTACTCCTAAAGAGAAGATATGGATTCCATATCTATGAATAACAGGTCTATGCTATCAAGAGTCATGCCTCTAACATATCAGCATACATACCAACATAAAATGTGGATGTCACCTTTTGGTACATCAAAAGACATAAGTTAAGACAACGGGCCCAGTATTCATCTCAGGATTAAGATACAATACAAATGATTTTCTAAAGTGAATCGATTTGCTAAGACAGAATTATTAATCTAAATCAATTCACTTTATATCCCGATCTAATGCATCGTCACCCATGACAATGCACCAATGCTTCTGTTTGTGGAGTTCACCTCTAATGGCCAAGACAAACCATCTCCTGTTAGGGATATAGATAACATAACAATCTTTGTATGAATAAAGTGCCCAGCTTTATTCCCTCGATTACAAATCTTATGATTTAGACTGTCACCTTAAGAATAGTGTCTTCTGTATAATATATCCATCATATGCCTAATTCTTAAAGGTTTAGATTGACACTCTTAGACTTTTATTTGCTTATCATATATTCAAAAAATATGAATGTAAAGAGGATAAGATTTAGTATATGAATAATAAATAAATTCTTTATTAATAAAAATGTCTCCAAAAACATATTACATTTTTACTCCTTAGGGCATACATGTCTAACAATCTCCTACTTGCAGAAAGTGAGTAAATTTGACAATTCTCGCATCCCCATAGCTTCCACATGTCTCTCGAAGACTCTCCCAATAAGTTTCTTTGTAAATAGATAAGCTAAATTGTCCTCTAATACGATTTTTCACACAGCGACATGCCGCCTTCTACGAAGTCCTTTATCACATAATACTTTCGATCAATATGCTTACTCTTCTTGTGAAATCTTGGTTCCTTAGCATTAGCTACCGCTGCATTATTATCACAGTACAATGATACCGTCTTATCTTTACCAGGAACTACCTCAAAATCCCTAAGGAACTTGTGAAGCCATACTGCTTCTTTAAAGCATCACTAGCCGTCACATACTCGACCTCCATCATTGAATCTGAAGTGCAATCTTGCTTTACACTCCTCCAACTAATGGCATCGCTGCCTAGAGTAAACATAAAACCAAAAGTCGATCTCCTTGAATCCAGACAGGATTGGAAATCTGAGTTAGTGTATTCTAGAAGAGTTATGTCCTCACCCGAATACACAAGCATATACTCTCGAGTCCTTCTCAGGTACTTGAAAATATGCTTGACCGTAACGTAATGGCTCGGTCCTAGATCCGCCTAAAATTGACTTATAATCCCAACCGCATAACAAATATCCAGTCGTGTGTAAAGCATGGCATATATGAGACTACCCACTACTAAAGCATAAGGAACCTTCTTCATGTATTCGCTTTCTTCATCTGACTTTGGAAAGTTTTTCTTAGAAATAGTAATTATAGACCTAGATGGTTGCCCACCTTTCTTAGAATCCTACATTGCAAACCTCCTGAGAATCTTGTCTATGTAGCCAGCCTAGGACAAAGTTATCATTTTGTTCTTCCTATCCTGAAAGTTCTGGATACCTAGAACAAAATTAGCCTCACCTAAGTCCTTCATGTCAAACTACTTGATCAACCATAATTTGATTGATGACAAAGCCATAATGTCAGTGCCAATTAGAAGAATGTTATCTACATAGAGCAATAAAAAAACCATCTTCCTATCCTTAATGTGTTTGTACACACATGGTTCATCCACATTTAATGCGAACTCATAAGTCTTGAACACTTGATCAAATCTAATGTTCCAAGAACGGGAAGCCTGCTTAAGTCCATATTGACTTTAGCAGCTTACAAATCTTACCCTCCTGACCCTTAACCTTGAACTTGTCTGGCAGTTCCGTATAAATGGACTCATCATGATAGCCATTTAGAAGGCCATCTTGACATTCATCTGTCAAATCTCGTAATTGAGAGCAGTAGCTATGGACAAGAGAATGCAGGTGGATTTAAGCATGGCTACAGGCAAAAAGGTTTTCTCGTAATCGATTCCTTCCTTTTACATGTATCCCTTAGCTACCAGTCTAGCCTTAAAGGTTTTGACCTTTCCATCCACTCCTCTTTTCCTCTTGTAGATCCACTTACACCTTATGAGTTTTATCCTTTTAGGAAGATTCACAAGCTCTCAAACTCGATTAGTCTCCATAGACTTTATCTTTGTGTTCATGGCCTCTATCTAGAGTGTCAAGTCAATATCCTCCATAGCCTCTTCGAAAGTGTAAGGATCCCTATCATGTTCATCTGGTTCAGCTAAGAAGGCCTCACCATTGAACATATACCTCTTGGGTTGATGCCGATCCTCCCACTACTACAAAGCCGTTTAGGTTGTTGCTCAAGTTCGGTTGATTTTTCCACACTGATAGGAACAGTTTCATTCGGAACCCCCAGAGTGATCGAATCACTCTTCAACTCCTTAAGCACCACTTTGCTTCGAGGCTTAAAGTCGTCCATGTAACTTTCCTCAAGGAAAGTTGCATTAGTTGAAATCATGACTTTATTTTCCTTTGGGTTATAGAAATAACCCCTTTTAGTCCCTTTTGGATATCCTACAAACACACAAACTTCCAAGCATGCTTCTAACTTGTTCGCATCCCTAAACAGAACATGAGTTAGACATCCCCATATGCGAATATGGTTTAAGGATGTCTTCCTGCCCATCCACAACTTATGAGGAGTTCTAGGAACCGATTTTGAAGGTACATTGTTCAAAAAATAACATGCAGTTTGTAGTGTATATCCCCAAAAGGACAAAGGCAATGATGAATAACTCATCCTGGATCTAACCATGTCCAACAAAGTCCTAATCCTTCTCTCAGCCATGCCATTTTGTTGCGGAGTGCCCAACATAGTCAAATATGATAAAATCTCATTCTCTAATAAGTGTCCCAAGAACTCATCTAATAATTTGACACAAGTCTCCAATTATTGGAAAAGCACGCTGTATCGTTACAAGATTTTTTATGAGCTAGCAAAAGGGACTTGATGGACCTCTATAGTTCAAGCTCCCAATAATTATGAAACTCAATATCCCATAGATACATTTCATAATTATCAACTTTAACGCTACTCCACTAAAAGCTTATAGCTACACTCTCGAACTATCGTATAGCTAAATCTCCATAACATATCATAATGTATCATACCCCTATAGGATTATCCATAATCGGCTTAGGGATAAATTCTGTCTTACCTTCCCAATTATTTTTATCTTACGTTCCATTATCTCACCATCAAAAAACTTATCATCCAAAGACAGTATACCATTCATTACATCTATGCATCTAAATGGTTAAGCACTCCAGTTTTCCAATTACAAGATAATACATACAAGAGGATATCAACTACACCTAAAGATGAGCTATGGATTTCACATCTATGAATAATAGGTCTATGCTATTAAGAGTCATGCCTCTAACATACCGGCATGCGTACTAACATAAAATGTGAATGTCACCCTTTGGTATATCAAAAGATATAAGTCAAGACAACGGGCCCACTATTTATCTCAGGATTAAGATACAATACAAATGATTGTCTAATGTGAATCGATTTGTGGAGATAGAATTATTAATCCAAATTAATTCACTTTATGTCCTGCTCCAATGCATTGTCACCTATGGCAATGCACCAATGTTTCTATTCACGAAGTCCTCCTTCGATGGCCAAGGCAAAACATCTCTCGTTAGGGATATAGACAATATAACAATCTTTGCATGAATAAAGCGCCTAACTTTATTCCCTCGATTACAGATCTTATGATTTAGACCGTCACCTTAAAAATCATGTCTTTTGCATAATTTATCCATTATATGCCTAATTCTTAAAAGTTTAGACTGACAGTCTCTAACTTTTGTTTGCTTATTATACATTTAAAAAATATGAATGTAAAGAGGACAAGATTTAGTAGATAAATAATAAATAAATTCTTTATTAATAAAAATGTCTCCAAAAATATATTACATTCTCTTTAGGGCATACATGTCTAACAAAAAGTTTAAGGGCGCGTTTATATGTTGCCCATCTTGATGAGATATTTCAAGTTTTACAAAAATACAAGACGAAACTAAACCCATTGAAGTGCACATTCTGTGTGGCATTGGGGAAGTTCTTAGGATTCATAGTTAGCCATCGTGGAATCGATGTTGACCCAGTAAGAATTTAAGCTTTGTTGGATATGGAAGTGCCAAAAAAGCCCTAGAAATACATAAATCAACCGGGTGTGTTGTTGCACTCAACCGCTTTATCTCAAAGGCAACTAGTAAGTGCATCCCTTTCTTTGACATTTTGAAAAAGCCATTTGAAAGGACAAAAGAGTGCGACGAAGCACTCAAAAGCCTTAAGGAATACCTTAGGAAGCCCCCATTAGATTCCAAGGCTCTACCAGTTCTTATAAGGGAAGAGAATAAGGCTCAACTCATGGTTTATTATGTAAGCAAGTGATTGCTTGATGTAGAGACAAGGTATCTAGAGATGGATAAGCTTGCAGTTACTCTCGTCATGTCTACTAGGAATCTAAAAGGTATTTTATAGAGGACAAGGTGGTCGTTCTTACCAAAAATTCTTTGAGGCAGGCATTATAGAAACCTAAAACATTAGGTCACCTGTTGAAATGGTCTCTCGAGTTAAGCTAGTTTTACTACAACAAATTCGAGATTATACGACCTTTATTTAATGATTATTTCTCAAAAATTGTCGTGATAAGGTGAAAAAAGCATGACAAGTTACGCCCGTGAACACGAAAACCGTCATGGTAAGTGTGATAGCTACCACGACATTTTTTAAAAAACCGTCGTGGCAGCTTATACTTACCACGATAGTTTTTTAAAATACCATCGTGGTAGCTCACTACTAGAATCTTGATATTATACTTACCACGATAGTTTTTTATAAAAACCATCATGAAAGGTTCCGCATCTTGGTGTGTGCTTAAATTTGGACGAGGGACTAAAAATTTCAAATATGAGACTTTTCACGATGGTTTTTATAAAAACTGTTGTGAAAGGTAAATTTGGGCGGAGAACTAAAAATTTCAAATATGGGACCTTTCACGACGGTTTTTATATCATGAAAGGTTCCGCATCTTGGTGTGTGCTTAAATTTGGACGAGGGACTAAAAATTTCAAATATGAGACTTTTCACGACGGTTTTTATAAAAACTGTTGTGAAAGGTAAATTTGGGCGGAGAACTAAAAATTTCAAATATGGGACCTTTCACGACGGTTTTTATAAAAACCGTCGTGAAAGGTTTTGCATACTAAAAATTTTGAATATCAGTCGTTTCGCATCTTGGCACGTGCTTAAATTTGGACAGGGGAGTAAAAATTTTGAATATGAGACCTTAAAAGGTAAATTTAGGCAGGGGACTAAAAATTTCAAATATGGGACCTTTGATGATGGTTTTTATAAAAACAGTCGTGAAAGGTTCCGCTTCTTGGCGCATACTTAAATTTGGGTGGGGGACTAAAAAATTCGAATATAGGACTTTTCACGATGATTTTTATAAAAACTGTCGTGAAAGGTAAATTTGGGCGAAGGACTAAAAATTTCAAATATGGGACCTTTCACGATGATTTTTATAAAAACCATCGTGAAAGGTTCCGCATCTTGGTGGGTCCTAAAATTTGGGCGGGGGACTAGAAATTTCAAATATGGGACCTTTCATGACGGCTTTTATAAAAACTGTCGTGAAAGGTTCTGCATCTTGACGCGTGTTTAAATTTGGACGAGAGACTGAAAATTTTGAATATGGGACATTCTACGACGGTTTTTATAAAAACCGTCATGAAAGGTTCCGTATCTTGGCGCGTGCTTAAATTTGGGCGGGGGACAAAGGTTCCGCATATTAAAAATTTTGAATATCCAGACCTTTCACGACGGTTTTTATAAAAACCATCGTGAAAGGTTCCGCATCATGGCGCGTGTTTAAATTTGGGTGGGGGACTAAAAATTTTGAATATGGGACCTTTCACGACAGTTTTTATAAAAACCGTCGTGAAAGATTCCGCATCTTGGCGCGTGCTTAAATTTGGACAGGGGACTAAAAATTTCGAATGTAGGACATTTCACGACGGTTTTTATAAAAACCATCGTGAAAGGTAAATTAGGGCGGGGGACTAAAAATTTCGAATATCGAATCTTTCACGACGTTTTTTTAAAAAACCGTTGTGAAAGGTACCGCATATTCAAAATTTTTAATTCTCTACCCAAATTTAAGCATGCACCAATGCCATGGCTTTCCCTATTTATTTGAAATTTCTCCAACTCAAACCCTCTCTAACTTTCAAACCCACTTCTCTCTCCCCTTTCTCTCTCTAACTCCTCCCCCCATGGCCCAACCACCGACAAATCCAGCCACTCATGACATTCCACGGACTTTGACATTCTCCTGTCACTCTCTTCATGACCCCACCATCATTCGACCCAACCCCCAACAAACTTGGCGCCGTTTGTTGCCGTTTGTCCTCATCCCTTGACGTTCCATCGACTCCGTTGTCGTTTGACTCCTCCCTTGACATTCTTCCGACTCCACCATTGTTGGTAAGTTTCAAACCATTAGTTTTAGTTTTAGTGCTATAGTTAGTTCTAAACTTTGTATTATTTGGTTATTTTAGTGTTATTTAGCTTTAGTTTTAGTTTTATATTACTTACATTACTTTGTTATTTGCCATTTAGTATATATTACTTGTATTTGGTGTTTGAATGAACTTTGAACAACATTTAGCATTTTGACACGAGAATAGGTTACTTTTTTTTTTGTGTTTATGATGCCTAAGTATTATTGTAATGCTCACCACATGTTTGATGAAAAGCTTCTATAACTATGTGTTTGAGTTTTAGTTAGTTAGTTTATTTTCAATATTTTTGTTAATTCTATTTATTTTTATTATCGTTTCTTTACCTCACACATAAAGACATGGACTTAGATACCAAGAATTTGTCAACTCTTGTGCAAGCATAAAAAGAGTACATGACTTTACAATGTATATATATATATATATATATATATATATATGATTTTGTAAAAAATTTGTAGTTCAATGTAATTATGTGATTATGAAGTCAGGGCATTGTATTAATGGTGAAAATATGGGACTATTCATATTATGGGAAACCAAAAATTGTGGTTATTTTTTTTTCACTTCAGACCAACTTTTTCACAACGGTTTTTATGAAAATAATCGTGAAACAGAGCCTTACACGATGGTTTTTACAAAAACTATCATGACATACACGACGGTTTTCATAAAAACCGTAAGCTTACACAATAGTTTTTATGAAAATCATAGTGTTTCTATGCCTTACACGGCGATTTTTATGAAAACCGTCATGTAAGATTAACGTTTCACGACGGTTTTTGGTGAAAACTGTTGTGGTAGCCTCATCCCAAAATCCTAGAACCCCGTTAAAATAAGGATTCCACGATAGTAAAAAACCGTCGTGAAAAGTTTTGTTGGTACCACGATGGGCAATTACACGATGGTTTTTTAAGCGTCGTGAAAACATACCACAACTGTTGTGAAAACATACCATGACGGTTTTAAACCTTCGTGTAATCTACAATTTCTGCTAGCATTTGGTATTGACTATAAACCCCGAACGGTGATTAAGGGTCAAGCACTAGCAAACTTTGTGGTTGAGTTCACGGCATGATCTGGGGGCACAAAAGTACATAACAAGGAGGAACAACAAAAGTGGAAATTATACATTGATGGATCATCAATTGAGTATGGTTTCAAGGGTAGGGATAATGTTGTTTAGCCCTAAAAATCATAAAATCACAATAGCAGTGAGATTTAACTTTAGAGCATCAAACAACGAGGCTAAGTATGAGGCAATTCTAATAGGGTTGCATCTCGCCCACCATTTAAAGGCCGACCGGTTAGAAGTATATAGTGATTCCTAGCGCATTGTGAATCAAATCTTGGACAAACACAAGACAAAAGATGGTGTGATGCAAAAGTATCCTAGGAAGGTAAAAGGAGAACTACTAAAGTTCTAATCCCGTGTGGTTAAGTAGATTCCTTGTTCTAAGAACTACTATGCTAATGATTTGGCCCACCTCGCAACATTGAGGGACTCAGAGCTACTAAGAGTGGTGCCTATCTAGATATTAGAAGTACCGAGAATAGAAGAAGAAGTAGAAGAAGTAATGCCAATTAGCCATGGGGAAAACTAGATGACCCCAATCATAAAGTATTTTCTCAATGGCGAGTGTCCAAATAGTTTGAATGAAGCAAAGTAAACATGCTATAGGTCGATGTGATATCTACTACATGAAGGAATGTTGTATTGGTGGGGTAATTACACACCGCTTTTTCATTGTCTCGACAAGGATGAGGGGAAGAAAGTTCTTAAGAAGTACATGAAGGATTGAGTGGAAACCATTCAGGGACAGTCTCTTGCCCATAAGATGTTGAGATAAGGATATTATTAGCCGATCTTAAAGAAAGATGTGATGGAGTATGCTCGAAAATGTGACAAGTGCCAATGCCATGTGATAATGACAAAATCTCACCCAAAGAATCTTGCACCAATCTTAAGCCCGTGGCCATTTGCAAAATAGGGAATCGACATTATCGAGCCGTTTATCATGACGCCTAGATGTTTTAAGTTCACCATCATTGCAGTCGATCACTATATAAAATGGACCAAGGTGAAAGCATTCACATGCATTACTAAGGTGAACTGTGCTAGCATCATTTGGTCACATATCGTCTGCCATTTTGGTATCCTATATTCACTTGTCTCAAATAATGGAAAGCACTTTAATAATGCTAAAATAAGGAAGTTTTGTGATAATCTTAGCATTCATAAGAATTTCTCAATGGTTGACTACCAGCAGTCTAATGGATAGGTTTAAGCCATTGATAAGATCATCAAGCACACATTGAAGAATCGTCTTGACACCCTTATGGGGAAATAGGTGGAAGAATTACCCAAATTGTTGTAGGTGCATAGGACAACAAGTAGAACCACCACTGGAGAAACACCTTCTTCCTTGACCTAAAGTGTTGAGGCAGTTCTAGCTATTGAGATGACAATTCATACAAGTCGAGTTGTAGGACGTAATGAAGTAAAAAATATGCAGCTGATGATGGATACAAAGCTCGACCTGTTGGAAGAACAAAGAATTGCGTCCTAAATGCGTCTTGCTACTTATCAGCAGAGAATGGCAAGATATTATAATAAAAGGGCTAAGGAAAGAAGGGCCATTGGGGACTTGGTTCTTAGGAAAGTGACTCCAAGCACGAAGCCGAGAAATAATGGTCCCGTTAGGTCCTAATTAGAAAGGACCCTACAAGGTTCGAAGTGTCATAAAACCAGGGACATATGTACTTGAGTCCATGGCAGGTTGGCGTATTGAGCACCTACGGAATGCCGAGAATTTGTGTTTCTATTACCTATAACTTCTTAGTTGTTCTCTTTTTAAGTTGTGTGTTTGTTAAGCTTAGTTTTTAGCTGAATTAATGTCAACTACAAGAATCATTTAAATCAATAAAGTTAACCTCTAAGGAGTTGTATTTGTTTTATTTCTTGCCTTCATTTATTCTCCATGCTTTTTTTTTTGGTCAAAATAGAGTCAAAGATTTATCTCTTGATACAGGGGTAGTAGTCCTACTAAAAGTCCCCAATGTTTCCAAAAAATAATACTTGCATTAGTTAAGAAAAAGTACAAAATGGAGGCCTAGGCCTTAGAAGTTAGAAAAAAGGGGCTACCTATATGCCCTATTTACCTCCAACATTGCCTTCAATGGTCTTCTCTGGACCAATTGTAGCGTCATCAATTGAAGTCGAGGCACCAAAGGAGTAGAGAAAAGAAAGGTTGAAATCGGGATGAATAGCTTTGATTTGTTCCACAGCATGCTCACTTGTAGACATGAGAATGGCCTTCTGATTTTGAAAGTACTCCTCAAAAGACTAATATTGCTCGACTGCAGTGGCAGCAACCGAGGCGATCTCTTTGGCTTTCTTCCTTTCTACTTCCTCGACCATTGTCTTGAATTCTTCCTGATTTTTTAAAAGTTATTCCTTTTCCTTCTCAACCATGTTAGTAAGATCTTTGATTTTCTCCAAGAGCTTTTTGGTCTTATCCTTCTCAATTTGTAAAGGATTTAGAGTCTTGATATTTTTGTCCTTGGTATCCTCAATCATCTTTTCTCGACATCAAATTTTTTGATTTCCCCATAGGAGATCAGGGCTATCATGAGAGCCTGCAATAGAAGATAAAATTCAGATAAAAGGCGTTGTGTAACACGATGAGAGAATGGAAAAACGGAAAGTAGAAATAATACATACCTTAACCTAAGATCAAATCTACTCCATGTGACGCTCGAGAAGGGGAGACTTCTATACAGAAGCCCAATCCTAATCAAAAATAAATTCATTGAATCACGGAGGGAGCACAAGCATACTCCCAACTTGGGCATCTGTTAAGTCACCCACAATGAAGTTGGGGTCTTGAACTCGACTCCCTGGTAGAAGGCGGACAGGCTTAGTTGTCAGGGGAGTGGGTAAGTAAGGATCTTCAACCACTAGTCCCTTATCTCATCGCCCACGAGAGGAATCATTTTCTATGCTCTTGTTCTTGGAAGGAGGCACATCGTCAGCTTTTTTTTTTATTTTGGTGATGAAGAGAAGGATTCTTGAAAAGGTCTCTACCTAAAGACGAGTCCCCTGCAATAGCTGCCTGGCCCTCTTCCCAAGGTTTGGGAGCTTCAAGTTCAGCATCTCTGCATAAAAAGAAGGAAAGATGAAAAAGAATTCAGTACTGAATTTTGTTAAATTTTATAAATTTCAAGGAAATATATAATTTAAACCTAGTCCAACCCTCCACTCACACCATGAGGAAGTCTCTCTAGGGTAACCCAAAAGGGAGCAGGAAGGTCAAGAAACAATCTAGACAATCACATATTCTCAACTACGAACAAGTTGGCGACCTTTCTCCACTCCTTGGAACGTCGACAATGAATCTAATTTAACGCTGCTATTGTTGGGACAAAATAGCGTGCTATATGAGTTCTAAAGAAGAGAAAAGAGTTAGAACAAATGACCTAAATTTAAAGGAAGGCTACTTATTCTAAATAAGAAGTGACCCTTACGAGGAATGTGCCATTGAGTGTCAACTGCATATTTCTTTTCCTTGTCAAATGGATGAGTGTTATAGTCACCTCTGAACATGAAAAGCTTCTTTTTCCAATCATGATTGGAAGAAAGGAGCTTCATAACAATCAGCGGTACCTTGTCTTTGGCTCGACTGTATGCACTAGCATGGTAACAGCCTAGCTATTTTGGCACCTAGCTGATGCAGTAGCAGAAAAGGAACTCGTCGAGATTAAGGGCGGCTTTGAAGTGGATGTGCCATAGTATCCACATACAGGAAAAGATATACCAAAAGTTGGGGGTGAGCTTGGTAGGCAATATCTTAAGTTTGCAATATAAGTTTTTCACAAAAGGATGAAGAGGGAAGGTCTAACCAATGGTAATGCACTTGTTGTAAACAACGAGACATCTCGAAGGGGCAAGATCAACTCGTTGATCTCATTTGGAATTACAAATTCAAAATATCAACCGTCGATATGACCCTTCGAGAATACCTATGAATGTCATGAGTTCGATAGTGTGTGGTAGTCATCTTCACCCTATTCGATAAGATCTATCCACTAAACATGCTAATGGCTCATCTCTTCTTATAGCTATCCCATAAGATGCATGTCTTTTAGGTGTTTGGATCATTGATCATGGTGTGGGGAAAGTTGGGATTAGGAATCACTGTTGCAATTGGAATAGGCACATTGTCCACCATCTCATCCATGCTATTGGTTGAAGGAATGGCATCAAACTTGTCGATATCATGGAAGACAGGGTTGTCCTCTAGGATGACATCTTTTTCATAATACATGGGTTCAGCAATGTTGGCAGCATCGAGACAGACATGAGTTGAAAACTCGACCTCTCAAGGATCACTAGAGGAATCCATTTTTGGAAACAAAAGAAGGACAGTTAAAAACCTAAGACAAGATGTCGAAGCTAAAAATCTAGGAAGATTAGCCATCACTTCGACTTAAAAGGTTGGTTTTTAAACCAAATAGTAGACCTATTCATGTAATAGGTGACTTAAATCCTTAAATCATAAAATCTTTCTAGAAGTCTGACACAATCCCTAAATCATCAAAGGACATAAATCTATTCTTAGAGTTATGAAAACAGGTATGATCGTTCTTTTCTAAGGCATTTATATTCTATGTTTTAACATATTCTTTTGCAAAAAAATCTATAGCTAACAACAATATAGGAAATTATGGAAGAATCACATACTATTTTGAGAAGCTTGTTGAGATTCTTGAACTCTTTTGGGAACATAGAAGGCATGCATAAATAGTGATAAATGGAGCCTTGGATGTAGATAGTTGGAAGGCTTGAGAGGTATTTGGGAAGCTCTAATGCTTTGGAATGATTTTTGCATAGTAACTCTAGAGAATATAGTGAAAATGGTGAGAAATAGGCTTTGATACTCAACTCTTATACTCTGAGGAAGAAGAGATCTAAACCATTAGATCATAGAACCATAAATATGATGAAAGGGGATTATAGCAACCAAAGGTCACCATCTGACGGTCTAGATTTTAAGCGGGAATATTAGAAACGATCCAACAGCTTAGATCAAACTTTTAAATGTTGAAATGATTCCTGACATGAAGATGTGATGGTCGCAGCAATTGATGCGATTGTTTAGCTACCCAAGATATCATAAAATCAAAAGGTGTAATCAATGTGAGAGTCAAAGACTTATTTAGTAAGCAATCTTAGAAAGTAACAAGCTCAACTCCCAAATCATGGAGGAACAGTCTCTATCTTGACCTTGGAAGCCCGAAGTAACTCAGTGAGTTACTCCCCACTAAGGGGCAATTGTTGTAGTTGATCTCAACGACCCAAGGCCCAAGGGTGAGAGTCAAAAGGCCTAGTAAGGGTCCTGTCCACAAAGACATCTTGACAGGGGACGGGTCGACCAAGTTTTCCTCAAGGGTTGATATATCTTGAATGGATAGGAGGTCGAGATAAAGCAATGTCTGAATTCATTAAACTCTGATATCAAAGTTTGAATTTTGAGATGGGCACACAAACCTCCATAAAATAAGGAAGACCAGGTCTTTCGGGCACCATTTAAGAATATTAAATACCAGAAGCCAAGAATAAAATCAAAAAAAGATAATATTCCTGATTATGTTTTGACCCTATTTGTCATTTTATTTAATTATTTCATATGATAAATTGTAATTATAAATAGAGGCTGAAAACCTAGGTAAGAGGATCTTTTTTAGGTTTTATTTTCCCTTTTCTGGCTCTTTTAAGTTTATATACATAAAAGAAGATAATAAAGCGAGAACTGACAATGGACATAGCTTATGTTAAGGGAACACTATAATTCTTTGTGTTCTTTACTTTCCTGTATTATTAATTTCTTTATTTTTATCAAAACACTGTGAATGATTTGTGAGGTTATTGTTGACTAAATTTGGCCATCAATAGTTTTCTATATAAAATATAACTAACAAAAAATACTTCGAACATGGTGGTGAACAACCAAAAAAGCAAAAAGATTCTAAAAGTAATAGATGATTGAATTTCAGAGAAAAACTTTAAGTATGTTGTGAGAAGGGTCATGATGAAGGTGGCAAACATAGGGTCTATTTGGTAATATTTTCAAAATAGGTGAAAGTAGTTTTATTTTGGAAAATGGGAATCTTTTTGGAATTGTGCTAAGAGTGTTTTTGAAATTTTTGTCTTAAAAAGCATACAAAAACATTCCCAAAAATTCTCAAAACAAAACCAAACGGGGCCATAATGACAAGGTCATGACAGTGACGCGTTTGGGTGGCAGTGGTAGTTGCAGTGGCAATGACAACGGTAGGTTGAAGAAATGATGATAGTCCAAGAGATAAAGGAATTTAGGGGAAGAACTTTGAGTTTTGAGTGGGTAGAGTTAGAGAAAGAGAGAGTTGGGGAGTGAGAAAAAGAAGGAGAGACTTAGAGAGAGAATAGGGAAGCTGAGAAAAAATAGAGTTTGTAAATGAGAGAGATATAGTAGGAATGAGAAAATTTGACCTTATTTTAGAAACTAAAATGAGTGTGAAAAAGTGCACCTATTTTTTTTTCAAAATTTTTGATATTAAACAATGGTTTTTAGAAACTGTTATTCAAGATGCTACATTAGATGACAAATTCTAAGAAACTGTTGACTAATACGCATGTGCAGATTTTCAAAATGCAAAAATCTTCATTTTGTGCTTTTTTTAGACACTAGATGATGGTTTAAAAAAACCATCATCTAATAGGCATCGTTTAATCAACAAATTTTTATAATGATTATTGAACTATCGTAAATTGTGTTTGCTCCATCTAACCCTAACTCTACATCTTTAACACAATTTTTATTTTTATTTTTATTTTTGTTGCTTGATCAATTGGATGAATTTTTTTTACTTTGAATAAAAAGGGATCAGGTTGTGCACCTTATGTCCCCATCCCTAGCATATTGTATTGTCATTGACTTATTGGTATACTTGTTCTTTTTATGCACACATGATTAATTGACCATTAATTTGGATTCTTGTAATTTTATGGTTAGTGTATTCTTTTCGTTACTTATAAAATTTCTTCCATACAAATTTTAATTCACTCCCCTATTAGATAGTCATTCTACGACTCCAAAATTTTGAGAAAATTATTACGTCAAAATTGCCCCTTTTGGTTACTAGATTACCCCTGATAATTTAGTAGATAATGTCAATAAAATAGTATCACCAATCGGCCATTGGTGTCAGGATTGTGTGTCTAATATAGTTCATGTAATACTTTCATGATATTATGATTTATGACGATAAAACCTATGTGATTTATTAATAATTCATGTAAAAATTTTAATTATGATATTTGTAAATAAATATCGTAGTTTTGTTATCCTAGTCATAGATCTTTTAATTATATATAGCATATAATTTAAAAGGGTAAAATATAAAATTTTAGCTTACAATCGATAAATATAGTTTTTTATTTTTAAAAGAAATTTGTGGTCATGTTTTTTCCATTATAAATAAGATTGTCTTATCTAAATTATAGTAATTGACACTACTAACTAGAGACACTAAGATATTTATAATATAATAAATTAGGACCTAAATAGAATTATAATTCCTATGTAATTTCATAATCAAAATTAAATTATATTATTGTTGATTGTTTATGGATTCACTTTATTCTCGAGTGACTAATGGATTCACCCTGTTATTAAGAATGAAAATTAAATTCTATTATTGTTGACCATTTTTATATTCACCTTAATCCTAAAAAACTACTAGATTCACCATAATGAGAATTAAATTCTTTTATTGTTGATGATTTATGAAATATATATAGAAAATTTATGTAATAATTGTTATAAAAAAGTTTGTAAATAAATATTATAGGGTTGCTTTATTAGTGATAAGAAGTGTTCAAATATAAAAGATACAAGTTTAAAGGACTGTGTTATTTATTTTCATCATAAATAGGATGATTTTATTTGGTTAGTTGTAATGACCACTACTAATTAGAGAGACGAACATATTTAGAACATGTTAGACTGAGACCTCGATAGAATTATAGTTTTTATGTAATTTCATAAAAGGAATTAAATACTCAATTTTGACTAATTATGGATTCACCTTAATGTTAATGCTTAAGTGATTAATGGACTTACATCCATTTATCAAGCTTTCGATTTTCCAATTAATGTTAATTTATCAAAAGCTGAATAAGTTGAAGACATAATATTATGGATAGTTGGGAACATTATTTTTTAGAGACAGAGAGCCTATTACTTTTTTAATATGAGTAGTAATATTTCCATCAATATTGATTTAGTATTTGTATTAAGTTAGATCTTAAACTTAAGTGATATAAGATATTAAATAAACTCCCTTAGCATCCATGATAATATCATAAACATAAAATACCTATTAGAAAATCAATGAGCCTTAGGCATAAAGATGTAGTTAAAAAAGTTTGCTAAAAATTATAACCTAACTTTAATTATAAATAATATAACTAGATAAATGGTTATGATGATGGATGAGCTTAAAATTATTTTTTAATATTACATCTTTGATTTTGTAGCGACATAAATCAAAGTTATTTATTATGTTGAATTTAATTGTTAAAATGTTTACCTTGGTAGCTGCGACGATTTACAATCCTATAGACATAAGTAAAAATAGCCAAAAATAGGCTTTTTGTATTGGTATTGGCATGAATTGATAGCACTCGAGACACATACACGTATCCATGCAACATTGATATATTTATGCTACACATATTTTATGTAAAATATATATCAATTGCACATAACGTATGCATTTTTATTGTTGAGATAAACGATGCAAAGTAGTTATTTATTTTATTTGATAAAATAAATGTGATAAGTACAAAATATATTTATTTCAATGGTTAAAATAAATTATAAATCATTTCAATTTCTAAATTATGATTTTGATTGTCCAAATATTAGATGATAATTTAGAGAGCAATGCATTGTTTAATTAAAAGTGACATTTAGCAGTCCTCTCTACAAGAGAATTGAGCTACTTGCTCACTCCTTGTAGGAAGTGGGTGATTTCCATGTTTCCATGGAATTTAGGTTTTCTCAAATAATAAAATACTTATCTAGTACTTGTTCTATATTTTTTGTTCTCTATTTAGGTTTTTTTTTCTTTTTTTTTTCTTTTTTTGTTTAACTTTAGAGCTCAAAGAATCATAGCCAAAAAGCATTAAATTGAGATTTGAAAAGTCTGAGAAAATTCAATCGATGCCCATACACTAATTAATTCAAGGACATGAAAATGATGAAAAGGGTTTGTGGTTTTAGAATGCTAAATCATCTAAAGTTGTTTTTTTTTTTTTTTCAAATAGAACAAATCAATTGAATGTGATGTAGCAAAATGAGAGGGATTCACTTGGTTTAGAAAAGAATTTTAATATACCACTTTCATTGGTGTTGTTGTTGTTCAATTAAGACTGGGGAGATTCAAACTCTTCATCTTTAGATGAAGTTGGGTGTAGTTTTACCGCTAGATTATGCATGGAACCACATATACCATTTCTGTTATGTTTTTGCTTTTTGATAACTAACAGCCAATAACTTCAGTGATCCATTAGGTTATCAAAAGTAAGCTAAGAAATAATGTTGCAACACAAATCCAACTATGTTGCCAGTGACGGATGACTTACAAGATTACTATTGTAATCTACTAGATATTGTTGTCTTCTTTAACAGAAACCCAGCGGTCTATAAATATGATTTTGGATATTAGAATTTTAAACTAACGGTCTTTAGAATAATACATCACCAGTGTAATTAAAAAAAGGCTCTTAGACTTCCCCTTTTTATGTCAAGGTTGTTCTGCGGTGTTGTATTTGTACTATATTATTGTACATGGACTTTTAAGCCCTCGCGATGCGGTTATTTTTAGTAATTTTATCATTTATAAGCGGGCATAGTTTCAATGGATTTTATCGTTTAGTTTTTTTTTTTAATTCCGGTTTAATTTTCCCTTAATTTTTATTTAAACTTTAATTAATCATGGCCTGTTCGTGGGTAGTCACATGTACTCTCTCCCTCTCCCTCCCTTCCTCATATCAAATCGCTTTTTTTTTTTACTCTTTTTTGTTTTAATTTTTTTTTAATATTTTAACCTTAATGTTTATTATTTAGAAGAAGGGTAGTTTAGGACACTTGTATCAAATTTAACAAACCATTCGTGTGCAACTAAAGTTACAAGTTTTAAAGATATGGAACTAAAGTTTACAAGTTTGAAGGACATTTGACTAAAGTATCCGGCGACTTTTTTAAGCTCTCGATGATTCAATCTTTAAAACATGGCAGGAAATCCACTCTTCAAGTCCTCCTTTGCCTTTCTTCTTGTAAAAGTTTATGGTTGAGTAGCCGCAGCTGACTTTCAAGTTCCTCCAGAATTCATTGCCACAGCCACTGGCAGACGAATTTTGTCGTTCTTCATGTTTCTTTATGGGTTTGGGTCTCGCAGACTACGTTTTCTCTTACAAATCATATATGGTAATTACATATTATTCCTGTGTTCATTATTCAAATATTTTTTCTACGTTTTTAGTTTTATACATCTCATTACTTAACATCTAGGCAAACGACCAAGCACCACCTAAGATTAATGGATTGATTAGGTTTAGAGAGGGAGAAAAAGAGAAAGATGGAGAGATGACTTTGGTTGAAAAAAGATAGGAGTGTTTTTTAATAAACAGAAAATGGGTCTGAGAAAGAAAGGGAAAGATAAAAGTGTCTAAGTTAGAGGTTAGAGGAAAAAACAATGATTTTATTAAGAGAACGATTAATTGAAAAATACAACTTTATAGTACTAGTTTATGTTGGTTTTTGAAAAATGTTTTTCACAAAATATAGCAAAAATATGGTAGTGGTATAACCATGTATAACAAAAATTTTCTCAAAATTTTTTTAAAATGCTATAGATTATATTAATTTAAGACTTAAATAAATATACTATACTTCGTTTACTAGAATGATCAGAGATGAATTGGAATTGAAGGAATAACAAATGACGCTATTAATTTGAAGAAACCATGTTCTTTCTCGCTTAGTCCTCCGTACTGTTTTGGACGTACATGTGGGCATAGAAGGAATATGATTTTCTATAGGATTACTTAACTAATTTAAGTCACCTGTAAATCTCAATACATAAGGCAAACGAGTATTCAGATGAAGAACTTTCTTTTCTCTCGTTTTCTTTCCACAGGCCTAAGGGGAGAAACTAGCAGAGTAATCTCAGTCTCTCCAAGACTCACAAGTGTATCTCTAATGAATAGAGAATGCCTCTATTTATAGAGAATAAGTGAGATAATTAATTTTAGAAAGTCATTTTTGTTTTAATTTAATATCTAATTTTTAATTAAAAATAAAAGACACAAGTTTTCTCTTTCCGGTACTATGATAGGCACCACATGTGGCGCCATTCTTTATACAATACAGGTGTAAATATTACTGGTTACCTAATCTCATTAGTTTTTATATTTAACTTTTCATATTTGAATCAAATCCGATTTATTCAAAATTAGAAATACTAAATATAGAAACTCTGTAAACAAGCTTTAATCTGCACAAGGGACTTTTCCTTTACTGTTGATGGCGCCACACACATAGTGGGACCTTCCCATTGTGTGTGCCATCTACATAATAGGACACACCCACTATGTGTCTTCTAAAATTAATTATGTTATTTTATTTTGTTAAATAATCTAATTATTTAATAAATATAAATTAATTAATAATTAATTTTAAGTTATATTTAATTTAGAATTCCATAATTCTAAATTAATTATTTAAACTAATAATTCTACTTATCCAAACAATATTCATAAGGATAAAAGGGACTAATTAGGACTGTACAAAAACCGCCCCGCACCCGCCAACCGCCCGCGCCCGCGCCCGTCCATCTCGAAAAAAGCGGGTTTACATTAGCAACCCACTGGCAGGCAGGTTTGGTTTTAAGTTTTTGAGGACGGGTTCAACCCGCACCCACCCACCTATATATTAAAAAAAAAACTTATCATTTATTTGATTTTGTTCTTATTTTAGAGATGATTGAACAATCCAACACTCCAAGCACGGGCTCGAGTGCCTCTTGACATATTGGAAACTGAAAATCCTCCTATTATTTTGTGAAGTGATCAAAATTCAAATCAAGTAAGTTAGTAGAGAAAGCCCTAAAAGAAAAAGAACACTTGATTTTATTCATCATTTCATTTGTAGCATTCTATTATTTTAGAACCCAGTAAATAGGATTTAATCTTTATGGACTCTTGACTTTGTTCATCACTTCATCTGTAGTTGATGTTTCTTGTTGCAGTGAATGATTATATTTCTTAATTTGTACTTTTGAATATGATCACTGTCTTTAAGCATCAAACTTGTTGGGAATGCTTTATGTATTGTCATCTTATATTTTCTACAAATTTTCTTCAGTTTCTAAAAAAAAGTTCCAAAAAATTACATAGGGCAATAGCATAGGTCTAAACCGTCTCAACCCGCCCGCACCCGCCCGTAACCACCCAA
Organism: Artocarpus heterophyllus; assembly: GCA_025403435.1. Taxonomy (NCBI): domain Eukaryota; kingdom Viridiplantae; phylum Streptophyta; class Magnoliopsida; order Rosales; family Moraceae; genus Artocarpus; species Artocarpus heterophyllus. The sequence goes on from CM046339.1 coordinate 11,738,781, forward strand.
AACCAAACCGAAACCACCCGCCATGTGGTGGGCGGTTTGTGGGTTGGTTAATCGCCAACCCGCCATCCAAAAAAATCGCATCGCACCCGCCCAAAAACCATCAAACCGCCCGCCGTTTACCCCTAGGACTAATGGATCCATAATTTCAAGCTTCAATAAAACCAATATATTAATTAAACACTTTAATTAATATATTACTCTTTTATTAATTCCAGTGTAACTCCACTAAATATTTGGAATCATACTCTTGAAATTATAGATATTTCATTTACTCATTTTTTAGAGTCGTCTATTTGACATAGCCATTATATATAAGTCAATCATCCATAAATAATTCATAATCAGAGCTAGGTGAAATCCGTTAACCTCTCTAATGACTTTTTTTATCCTTGAGTACTATTGATTCTCTAATGAATAATAAATTTAGAAACTTAATCACAAATTAAACACTCTTGTCAATAATCTACAGAATCATTTATATGCTTCTCGGATAGTGACGGAATGGACTCCATCTTGTAATATTAACATTCTTATATACTTACTTCATTATGCCTTCAAGATAAAAAGAATAAGATTTGGTTCTCAGATCTGTATCGAGTAAATCAAAAGATATAAATCCATAAATATGATTCTGCTAATAACTCAAGATTAAGATCATTTTATATATGACCATCGGTAGATGTTATTAGAACTTGCTATATTTAACGAAAATTTTTATTTGTTCATATCACATAATGTCTTAGTCCTATGTATTCTCATTATGTATAGTGCACTCATTTAAGGACTTATTATATTAACAGTTCGGATAAGACTTTCATTCTTAAAGGAAATTACCTGCACAAGTAACGCTCGCTTAAAGATTGTATACTTTAATTGAATAATTAATTATGATAATTAATTATATGTCATTGACCATTTTAATTATCATCTTGAAATATTATCCTCTTGTATATAACGCTTATATGTAATATTTAAGATTGCATAGATAATTATGGAATTGTAATGATATATATAAAGTACTAAAAAGTACATGCACACAGATTTTATGAATAAATTCACTTTATTTATTTGTTAATATGTCCTTTCCAAACATCATATATTTTAAGGGCATCTATCCTAACCATCTCCTACTTGCCTTGAAGTAGATGAGATATTTCTGTTAATCTACAACCCTCCAAATACTTCTCAAAAACTTTGATTGGCAAGGCCTTCTTAAATAGATCTCCTAGGTTATCTACCAACATGATCTTCAACACTGTCAGTCACCTTTGTGGTATATATCATGAACTAGATAATACATTCTTACTACATGCCTTGTGCCTTGGTGGTTTCTTGATTCTTTTAATGTTTATGATTGTTGCACTATTATCGCAGTACAGTCTAACCGACTTAACCTTTGTTGTATTGCCCAAAATGTTTGTTTAAACAAGGTCAATTGTAATACAATGAAGGTGGTCGCATCCACAAGGAGGTGGGAATTTGAGAGATTTACAAATTTACAATTTAAAATGGCAAGGGTTTTACAAACAAAATTTAAAAGAAAATAATATTTTCAACAAATTCAAATAAGATTTTAAAACATAAAATTAAAATGATAACGCTTCGAAATCCCTTACATGGTTTGTAACTAATATGGATTTTAACTTTAAATATTAATCATCAAAAGCATTTGAGCAAGCAATTTACTATTTCTATAAGTAAACCTAAAGTGACAATATATCAAGCCATAATGCAGTAAATATTTTCCCATATAAAATAGTGAAATAACCACTTTTCACTAGTGATTCAGTGCATTAACTATGAAAATTATAACTATTTTCACTACAATTAAAATTAACATAATTTTAAGATAGAAAAGAAAATAACAAATTAAAATTAATATATTTTAATGGAATAAAATTTTGCATTAATTTTGGCAGAACCTCGTCTTGTGAAATATCTAAAATCAACAATGTAATAAGTCATACTGTAGTAAAAGATATTCCATAAAATTAAGTATTATTTCATTGTTCTTAATATTAATTATGCAACACAATTAAATTACATAAAGAAAGCATAACTAAATTTATGTAAAAATAGACGGTATGACAACATTAACAATAATGATTTAAAACATAAAAAATATAACTTATTTCATAAAAATATAAACATTACAATACATATATAGAATTAAAAACTTTACTAGAGTACTATGCTTACAAAATCATCCCCATGCCTCACCAGATCCTCTACACTAATTTAGGCATTATTTTATTATTTTTGTGGGGTTAGATGAGTGCTCTAGTAGCATCTCCTCCAAAAAGAGGAGACTGTTGAGCTTAAGGCTTAGCAGAAAAAAGACCAAGAAAAGAAAAGAAGAATAAGGGGTGCCAATTAGGGGGAAGGCATCCTCTCTTATAGTGTTGAAAAAACACTATTTAACAAATTATTATTATGTTATTTATTACTGAATTATATTATTATTTTGATTCAACTTGTTTCAGGAAATTGCCAACTTGCATGCCAGTAGTTTTTTTTTTTGTTAATTATTTTTATTTGTTGTCCATTTTTTGCCCCTTTTTTTTGCACCGTTTTGCTCTTTTTTCTTCTAGATTTCAAATCTAAAATGAACAAACATACTAAAATTAATTATTTTACAATTTTTTAAAAAAAACTAATTAATATAAAAATATGGTACAAATCTAATTTGGTTATACCGAAAATACTACTTATGACATTAAAATATTTTTACAAATTACTAAAAACATATTACAATATATTTATAAAATCAAAACACACCATAAAACTTATTAAGACTACAAAGAAAATTACAACGTGAAAATTAATAATTTACTAATTGGACACAAAACAAATATTTAACACACAAAAACGACTCTAAAAATTACAAAAAAGTATACTTAAACATATAAAGACACTAAAAACACATATTATGACACATTTCCAAACTAAGACATAAAAACATTGTTAAACACAAAAATGTTATTAATTAAGAGATTTCACGACAAATAATAAAGCCAAAAAGTGATTTTAGCTTTAAAAAATATGCATTTTTACGTGTTCATTATCTATATCTAGAACAAATTCTAGATCCATCTAGAATTTTTGAAGCCAGACTACTTCCATGGATACTTCATAAGCAGCCACGTATTCAGCCTCCATTGTCAAGTTAGAAACACACCATTGTTTACACTCCTCCAAACAACGGTTCCACCACCACGAGTGAATACACATTTTGAGATTGATCTTCTATCATCCTTATCTGATTGAAAATCAAGATTGATGTAACCATAGAGTGATAAATCTCTACTAGAATACAAAAGCTTATAGTTTCTTGTTCTTCGAAGATAGTTGAGAATGCACTTCACAACTGTCTAGTGATCAAATCCTAGATTTGACTAAAACTTATTGACTATCTCCACCGCATAGCAGATGTTAGGCCTAGTACCTTGCATAGCATAGATCAGGCTTCTGACTGTTAATGCGTATAGGAAATGACTCATGTCTTCCTACTCTTGAGGAGTCTTTGGACATTGCTTTTTAGAGAGATGAATGCCATGCCTAGAAGGCAAATTTCTTCTCGTAGAGTTATGCATTCCATACTTGATAAGCACTTTGTCTATGTATGCATGTCGAGGTAATGCCAATAATTTCTTCTTTAGATCTAGGGCGAGTTGGATCCCAAGAACATGGCTTACCTTTCCTAAATCTTTCATTTGAAATTGGTTGGCTAACCACTCTCTTACTTGTGACATTGAGTCCTTGTCATTCCCAATGAGCAGGATGTCATCAACATAAAGTACTAAGAAGACCATTTTTTTCTTTCATGTACTTATAGACACATTGTTCATCCTAGTTCTATTCAAAACTATAAGACTTAATAGCCTAATCAAACCTGATGTTCTATGATCTAGAAGCTTGCTTAAGTCCATAAATAGACCTTTATAGTTTACAGACTTTCCACTCTTGGCCTTCAGTTATGAAATCCTCAGGTTGTACCATATAGATACTTTCCTTAAGATAGCCACTAAGAAACGCCGTCTTGACATCCATCTTACAGATCTCGTAATCAAAATACGCAACAATGGATAAGAGTATCCGAATGTACTTTAGCTTTGCAACTGGGGAGAAAGTCTTTTCATAGTCGATTCCCTCCCTTTGGATATAACCTTTAGCTACTAGCCTTGCTTTGAAACTCTCTACTTTCTCGTCCATTCCACTCTCTCTCTCTTTTTGAACTATTTGCACCAATGGGTTTTGCTCCTTCCAGAAGATCAATAAGTTCCCAGTCTGAGTTAGAATACATGGATTCTATCTCGAGTTTCATAGCTTCTTGCCACTTTTCTTTGTCAGAATCTTCCATTGCTGAATTATAAGTCAATGAATCTTTTTCTTGTCACTCATAGCAACTAGTTGTTCTTATCCTCAATAAAAAGTGGGTATTCTTATTTCCCTCCTGCTACGATGAAGCACTGAAGGTGTTTGACTGGAAGCTTTGGCCTCTTTGGTCTACTGCTTAACAACTCTTGCTAGCTCATCGATAACTCTTGTCAACTGTGGGCTAATTTAATTGACAAGTAACTTTTCAAAAACTATTTTACTCTTTGGTTTAATGTCTTACGTATAGTTAAGCTCAAGAAAGATGGCATTTTTTGCTACAAACACCTTCTTATCTTGAGGACTATAGAACAAACCTCCTCATGTGCATGAGGATAACCTACAAAGATATACATTTCTAAATGGGGTTCTGAATTCTTGGTCTTAGGCTTTAGCACATGAGCTAGACACCCACATATGTAGATGTGCTTTAAACTATGTTTTCGGCTATTCCACAACTCTAGAGGCATCTTAGGTATAGATGTAGAAGGAACCAAGTTTAGAATATAAATTATGGTCCTTAAAGCATATCCCTAGAAAGATGTGAGTAAAGAAGAATAATTCAACATTGATCTCATCATGTAGAGTAGCATTTGATTTCTTCTTTCAACAACACCATTTTGTTATGGTGTTTCAAATGCAATGATTTGTAAAACTATTGCACTTTCCATCAAGCGGTCTATGAAATTTGTTTCTAGATTCTCATCTCCTTAATCTAATCGAAGAACCATTATTTGCTTCCCTAGTTACTTTTTAGCTTCTACACGAAATTTTTTAAACTTTTCAAAAGTCTTAGATTTCTTGTGCATTAGGTAAGCATAACCATATCTTGAATAGTCGTCAATAAACGTGATGAAATATTCATACCCAGCTCTTGCTTGGGCATTTGTAGAGGTCCATATACATTGCTATGTATCAATTCAAGAGGCACTTTGGCTCTTCTCCCTCTAGCGGAGAAAGATCTCTTGGTTATTTTACATTCCAAATAAGATTCACAGACTAGGAGTTCACAAAAATTTAGTCCTTTCAAAGGACCATCCATTATAAGTCTCTTACTCCTGTTTAGGTTAGTGTGACCAAGTCTAAGATGCCATAGATATGTTTTATTATCATGAGAGATCTTTTGCTTTTATTCTTTGGTTTAGTTACTTTGAATATTTTAGTTTTAAGCAATACTTTAGGACTAGGTCTAAGAAAATATAAACCATAATTTAGTTTTTCAAAATATATATTTAAACCATGACTTCAAATAGAAACAATTTTATTATATAAAAAAAAACTTTAAGCAATTGTTCATTTAATCTAGAAATAGAAATCAAATTTCTTTTAAAACCTAGAATAAAATAAACATTGTTTGAAACTGAATAATTATTACTAAAATGAAGTCTAAATTCTCCACTTTTTTAGCCAAAATGCTAGCTTCATTGCCCACGATCATTGTGTATTTTTTGGTGGTAAGCTTGCGTGAAGAACTAAGACTCTACAAAGTAGAACAAACATGGTTAGTTGCTCTCGAGTGAACGACCTAGGTTGAAAACTCATTCTCTACAATTCATGTTCCTAGAGCTAGTAAATCACATTTACCATGGTTTTTATTCTTCTCCACCTCCTCAAGATACTTCTTGTAGTTTTTCTTCCAATGGCCTAGCTAATAGCAGTGGAAACACTTTCCTTCTTTGTGTCAAAGCTTGTCTCTTTGCCCTTGTCAGCCTTCTTGGGCTTCTTCTTGTTCTTCTTAGACTTGGGCTTCCTAGCATTCTTGTTCTTTCTCTTTTTTGCTTTTGGAAGATGTAACGCCTCAACCCCCCATGGGCCCACCTAGTGGGACCCCGGCATAGTCAAGTCTTATACTTGTTACTCATACGTACTGTCCTCTCTGGGCACCAAGTAGCCCTCAAGGATTTCTTTGTGTCTCCCAACACTTGAACCTAAGACCTTCTTGCTTATAAGGTTCTTAAGTCACATGTTGGTACCAATTGATCTTGAAGCCAAGACCTTCATGTTTATAAGTTTCTTAAGTCAAATGTTAGTACCAATTGATCTTGAAGGTTAATTGGTACCAACATTTGACTTAAGAACCTTATAAGCAAGGAGGTCTTAGGTTCAAATGTTAGGGGACGCGAAGAAATCCTTGAGGGCCACTAGGTGCTTAGAGGAGATAGTACATATGAGTAATGAGTATAAGACCCGACTATGCTGGGGTCCTGCTAGGTGGGCCCATGGGGGGTTGAGGTGTTGCAATAAAAACGTGCATTAATTTTTATTATAACACCTCAACTTCCCATGGGCTTACCTGACAAGACCTCAGCATAGTCGGGTCTTGTACTCGTTACTTATATGTACTGTCCCCTCTAGGCACCTAATGGCCCTCAGGAATTTTTTCGCACCCCCCAATACTTGAACCCAAGACCTCCTTGCTTATAAGATTCTTAAGCCAAATGTTGGTACCAATCGACCTTTAAGATTAAGTGGTACCAACATTTGACTTAAGAACCATATAAGCAGGGAGGTCTTGGGTTCAAGTGTTGGAGGACATAAAGAAATCCAAGAGGGCCATTAGGTGCCTAGAGGGGATAGTACGTATAGAGTATAAGACCCGGCTATACCAGAGTCTCACCAAGTGGGCCCATGAGGGGTTAAGGCATTACAATTTAAGATCTATTGATACCAACATTTGACTTAAGAATCTTATAAGCAAGGATCAAGGTCTTGGGTGTTGGGGGATGTGAAGAAATCCCTAAGGGCCACTAGGTGCCTAGAGGAGACAATACGTATGAGTAACGTGTATATGACCCGACTATGTCGGGGTCCCGACTATGTCGGGGTCCCGACTATGCCGGGGTCCCGACTATGCCGGGGTCCCGACTATGCCGGGGTCCCGACTATGCCGGGGTCCCGACTATGTCGGGGACCCGACTATGTCGGGGTCCCGTCAGGTGGGCCCATAGGGGGTTGAGGCATTATAAAAGAACTAGCTTCAGCAATATTTGGTTCACACCTTTTTGCACCTTGAATAGATTCATATTTCTAAAGCTCATTCAACAATTAAGTGAGCCCCATGTGCATACTGTTTTTTGATATAATTAGTCTTGAACTATTGGAATGTGAGACTCAGACTTTCTAAGATCATAGCCACTTGCGTTCCCTCATCTATGGTTGCTCCATTAAGCTCAGCCACATGCAAATGTTTGATCATATTAAGCACATGGATATAAACAAGGGTGCTTCCTCTTGTTTTTGATGAACAACTTTACAGCATCAAGATGAACCTTCTTGTTCAGTTGCCCGAACATGCCATCTAGTGACTATATTATCTCATAACAAGTCTCCATCTGTTCATGTTTCTTATGACTCACTTCCAACATTCCAGCCAAGAGATAGCACTTGGCTTTTTAGTTGACCTTCTGCCAACAAGCATATGGTTCTTGGTCTGCTACTCTAGCATAGGGACCAAAGGACACACCTTTAATAGGATGAACTTGTAGTTTTCATTAATGAGTATCGGGTTCATGTTACTTTTCCATTTGGTATAGTTTTCGTCAGTAAGTTGTTCAAGTATGAATAGGTTGACTATAGGATTAGACATTTTTGCTGGAAAATAAATAAATTAAAATTTAATTCGTGTGCATGAATATCATAAACTAAATTAACGAGTTTTTGGCATAGTAAATATTAGATTCTAATGGTGTTTGATATATAATTATAATGGACAAATTTAAATTAGGAGTTCAATGATGGTCATAAGACTATTTATGAAGAAAATGCAATTTTATGTGAAGTGAAGTTATGTATGTGTTTGGAATAATTATTAAAAGAGACTTTATGACGAGTAAGGAATCTCATAAAATGTTATTAAGAATAATACAAGGTCCTTTATAAGATGATGGCATGTGTTTTGGTGGTAAGTTTACCTTGAAACCCTAAACAAGTGACCTTTTTAGTATTCAAGTTTACAGACTAAATTAGGGTTTTAAAAAATTGGTAATTGAGTAAAAAAAAATCATGTTATCCAATGTTTGAGTGTATTTAAAAAAGATTTAGAAAATTTGGAAAAGTTTTGGTGGAAAACTATCAAAGTTTAGAAACTAGTATTTTCGGTGTATCGAAAATTCAGTATGACTGAGTAGACCTAAGTTAGTAAGTTAAATGAGTGGTTATAGTTTACCTTTTCATTAGGATTGTGTACCTATTTTAGATACTAGATTGCTGATGTGTGAGCTACAAAAGAGGGATATTAATCAAGGGAATAAAAGAATACTTAAAGGTTAAGTAATTCGAGGCGTGTGTGGTACTTTAAAAAGAATTAAGCAAGTAGATGAGCTCATTTCAGCTCACTTTCTCCTAAGTCCGACCCTTCTATGGATATTCCATCTAGGGTTCAAGAAGATAAGCCTATCTCCAAGTATCTTTGTCAAGGTTTGAGTGGTGATAAGAGAAAAAAATCGAAACTACTCAAGGCAACCTTGAGTTTGTGGTTTTGAGCTTCAATCTTTCAAGACAAGGGGATAAACCTACAATCTAATTCTTTTAGACAATTCTAGGGTTTATTTTAAGTGCTTAGAAAGACCATAAGCCCTGTTTTCATCTTTTTGAAGTGGGAAAAGTGAAATTGGAGGTAAAGAGTCCAAGTTGCTTCACTAAGCTGAGAATTTGTGAACTATTTTTAGGTTTCTTTATTTGGTTGCATAAACAGACTTTGGGACATGATATAAGCATAATTTTAATGCTATTCAAGGTTAGGAATCATAGAAAAATGATCTAATAAAAAGGGATTTGGTTGTTGGAATGAAAAGTTTTGGAATTGTGTGAATTTTAGAGAATTTGGGGTTGATTTGTGGTCTTGTGAAGGCCCTTGACTTTTGTTTTTGTTTATAAATTGTTTTGATAAATTTTAAGCTTTGGTGAGTGAATAAAAATTAAGGAAAAATATTGCCCAAATTCTTAGAAAAAGTTTTGAACTATCTAGAAACCAAAAGTCCACTTTTGTTCTTAAAACTAAGTACTTTTGCCATTTACCAATGTTCTTTTTTTTTTTTTTTGACACTTTAAGGGACTTTTGGGATTAAGTTTGATATTTTATCCTCTACATTACATGAATTCATGAATTTTACTAAAATAAATATTCTTAATAATATTTTTACAAGCTAAGTTCTTTATTTTTTTAGGAAATACATAGAAGTGTTAAGAAGTTTAAAATCAGAACTTTTAGTTCTAGTTTTTACCATCTTTCTTCCTATTTAATGTGGTTGTAGCATAGTAGATTTATTGAGAAACTATAAGGTTATAATTAATATGTTTGTGGGGACTTTGTCTTTTTTTTTTTTTTTTTTAAGCTTGATTTTAAACTTGAAATGAGCTCCTTAACACTTAAATAACTAGTATATGTTTAATGGGTTATAACAAAATATATACACCTATTTTTAGAAGGATTAGACACTAGATCTGAAGAGGAAAAATTTTTATGTTAATTTACATTACTCCATAATATGAGGCAAGTAGAATTTCACCTACATCACCATAAATGTTTTACATGTTTGTATGTATGATTATAACTTTATGGAGCATAAGTAACATGAGCATGTTTTGATTTTGAGTATTATGCAAGCATGCATTATTTGTTAAAAACATTGTACCCAAAATTTTATTTAAAAATTGAAGCATATAGGAAGAAGTTTAATGAGGTTTTATGGGTTACTTATGATGGGATGGTATATTAATGGAGTTAGTATTGATGGAGGTTGCTCTACTGTATTGTCTTGATGGAGGCTTACAGTTTTGATATGTTGTCTCCTTGGAAACTTATGGACCTTATTATTATCTCAATGGAGACTTTCTCGACGGAGACTTGCAGTGTGGCAAGCCACACAATGGTATTAATGGTCTAAAGGAATTGACAAAAGGAAACCTACCCGTTATAGGAAGCCCTAAAGAAAAATCGTGCACACTTTATGTTTTATAGAAAACAGGTACAATGTAAGTTTCCAAAGAAAAGGAAACTTACATTGTTAAAAAACATTGTACCCAAAATTTTATTTAAAAACATGCAAGCATGCATGTTTCCAATGTAAGTTTCCAAATTATGCAAGCAAGCATACATTGTTAAAAAACAATCTAAGTTTCCAATGTAAGTTTCCAAAGTTTCCAAATTATGCAAGCATGCATTATTTGTTAAAAACATTGTACCCAAAATTTTATTTAAAAATTGAAGCATATAGGAAGAAGTTTAATGAGGTTTTATGGGTTACTTATGATGGGATGGTATATTAATGGAGTTAGTATTGATGGAGGTTGCTCTACTGTATTGTCTTGATGGAGGCTTACAATTTTGATATGTTGTCTCCTTGGAAACTTATGGACCTTATTATTATCTCGGTGGAGACTTGCAGTGTGGCAAGCCACACAATGGTATTAATGGTCTAAAGGAATTGACAAAAGGAAACCTACCCGTTATAGGAAGCCCTAAAGAAAAATCGTGCACACTTTATGTTTTATAGAAAACAGGTACAATGTAAGTTTCCAAAGAAAAGGAAAGCATGACTTATATGGGATCACTCATGGTATAGTCATTCATCTTACACATTAATTATACTTACTGGGCATAAGCTCATTTAGTTATGGTGATGAGATAAGGACAATTCTCAACATCGGCAGTAGGATGCTAGATAGTTAGTTGGCGCTCCCCTCTAAACTTGTGGACTTATGTATATAGACAAAGTTGATCTTCTTTAGGACCTTTCACTACTGCTTCCTTTCTGAATTCTTTAGAGGCTTAGTTATGACATGGCTGATTTCATTTATTTTAAGATTTGTATTATATTGTGAATATGATATCAGCCAGTTTAAGTTTGTAAAGTAAAGTTATACTCTAGTTATATAAAGAATTTCAAAAGTTCAAATTTTCTTACATTGTTATATTAACCTTATGTGCTTAATATTATATTTGTAAATAATTAAGAGTAATAACACTTAATATCAGTATGTTGTGCATTTTAAACTTATATTAGGTAAGTGTTACAATATTAATTTAAGACTTAGACAAATATATTATACTTCGTTTACCAAAGTGATTGGAGATGAACCAGAATTGAAAGAATAACAAAGGAAGTTCTCAATTTGAAGAAACCACGGTCCTCCTCATCTAACTGTTAGCATCGTTGGACGTATGTGTGAGCATAGAAGGAATTTGATTTTTTATAGGATCACTTAATTAATTTAAGTCACCCGTAAATCTCAACACATGAGCATAATGGGTCTTAGGATGAAGAACTTTTCTTCCCTCTCTTTTTCTTTCCACATGCCTAAGGGGAGAAACTAGCAGAGTAATCTTAGTCTCTCCAAGACTCACAAATGTATCTCTAATGAATACAAGAGGCCTCTATTTATTAATAGTAAGAGAGCTAATAAATTTTTTAAAAATCATCTTATTTTAATTTAAATTTAATATTAAATATTTAAATTAAAAATAAAAAACACAAGTTTCCTCTTCACGACACTGTGATGAGCACCACATAGAGAGATTCTATATGCATGTGGCATTATTCTCTATACAGTACAGGTGAGAATACTGCTTGTTACCTAATCTCATTTGTTTATATATTTTACTTTCTATACTTGAATTAAATCATATTTATTCAAAATTGGTAATACTATATGTGGAAACTCTGTAAACAAGCTTTGATGTGCACAATGGTCTTCCCTTAACTATTAATAGTGCTATATATAGTGCAATCCTCCCACTATCTATGCCACCTATACAGTGGGACCCACCCACTATGTGTCATCCAAAATTAATTAATTATTTTATTTTATTAAATAATCTAATTATTTAATAAATATAAATTATTCATAATTAGTTTATTTTGAGTGATATTGAATTTGGAATTCCATAATATTAAAGTAATTATTTAAACCAATAATTTCACTTGTCCAAACAATATTTACAAGGATAGCGGTGAGACTAATAGTCATTTCAAGCTCCAATAAAACTAATATGTCAATTAAACTCTTTAATTAATATATTACTCTTTTATTAATTTCAATATAACTCTACTAAATACTTGAAATTAGACTCTTAAAATTATAAATATTTAATTTACTCTTTTCTTAGAGTTGTTCATTTGATATAGTCATTATATAGAAGTCGATCCTCCATAAATAATTCACAATTAGAGCTAGGTGAAATCCGTTAAAATCTTTAATTACGTCTTTATCCTTGAGTGCCATTGATTCTCTAATGAAAAATGGATTTATGAACATAGATATTCAAGCCTTTAATCAATACTGAAGAAAATTGTTTACCTACTTCTCGGATAGAGAAGGAATAGATTATATCTTGTAATATTAACATTCCTAGATATTTACTTCATTATACCTCCAAGATACGAGTAATAAGATTTGATTCTCATATCCGTACCGAGTAAATTAAAAGATATAACTCCATAAATATGAGTATGCTACTCCGGATTAAGATAATTATATATATAACCATTGGTCGATGTAATTAAAACTTGCTATTTATTTAATAGAAATTATTAGCTATTCATATCACATAATATCTCGGTGCTACATAATCTCATTATGTATAGTGCACTCATTTAATGGCTCATTACATTAACAGTTCGGACAAGACTCTTTCATTCTCAATAGAAATGACCTATACAAGTAACACTCAATTAAAGATTCTATACTTTAATTGAATAATTAATTATATGTTAATGACCATTTCAATTATCATCCTCAAATAGTATCCTCTTATATATAACGCTTTAATTGAAAATTATAAAAATCTTCCCCTGACAAAATAATTAAAATATAGTGTTGTTCTCCTACAAAAAACTAAAATATGTTGTTGTACTCTTACTGAACAATTGACAAGAAAAAATATAATTATGCACCACTTAATCATTGAAATGTGTCGTTATATATTTTTATTTAATAAAATACTATTTCTAATTTTTATGTAGTGCTCCTATTTAAAAGAAATTCTAGATCTACCACTGTCTGTAAAAGTTTTATGATGAGTGGAGGGATAGTTATTGGGATAGCAATTTGGACTCATCTGAAACCTATTGCCCGTTAAATTAACAACCTTGCCTCAACATCAATAATTTTAAATCAATCTGAACGGTCAACAACCAAATGAAGTTTTAATTTTTCAAAAAAAAAAAGTGATGGACTGTTGTAATCCGTTTATTAGAAGTGCTACGTGGACAATCAATTTATATAGTCAATGCGACTGCTTAACAAGTCTTCTCACGGTATTTAGCCAAATATCATATGCGTGATTAGATTTAAATCATATAGTTTATGAGGTACTATTACTGCAAACAAATTCTCTGCATTTAATATTATGTATTTGGAAAAAAAAGAAAAAAAGAGAAGGGTGCTCACGTCAATTGATTTAACAAGATGTTTCTTAACTGATAAAAAAATAATAATAAATTGCACTTTCATGGAAGTTGACAATAAAAAATTAAAATGGGCTAGTCACCCCTTGTGTTTTTGCTAATTTTTTCAGTGGGAATAAAAATTATATGTATCGAAATTGTGATTTTAATATATATGAACGATTAGAAACATACTTACCAACACGTGTTTTTAACGGATAGGTGCCTTAAAATAACAGTTGAACTCATAAATAATATTTTGTTTAATTTTTATTTATTGCCGGTCGTATGTACGGTCAACCTTTTTCATCTTTTCATTTTAGTTTTGCCGTCCCCGGTCATGTTCGACCAAAACCCCAGGAATTAGATTATTAGAACTAGACAAAAATGAACGAGCACTAGAAATCAACAAACTAGACCTTGCAAGGGCAACAATCCAATCCTTCAAAAATGGGAAAAGTTCGAAGACCAAAGGAAAGCCTTCAACATCCCCTTCCCATAAGAAAGAGGACAAAAACAAAGCAGAAAAAGGAAATCTTAACAAGCTCCAAAGACCCAACTAGAGCAAAAGACTCGATGGACAAAACTCAAATCCCCATGAATGCGAACGGGGAAACAGTTTAGTTTCCACAACCCAAGAACTAAGACAAAATCAAGAAGGGGAAACAGTTTGCGACGCTTTAGTGGAACAGTCGTGCGAACTCCTCTGTTTCTGAGAACAGAGACAGAAAAAGATAACCGCCTTGAGAGCTCGCCGGAGAACTCGACCACGTGTCGGGATCAGACGCGGGGCCGAAGCTCTCGCAGGATGATGTTGGAACCCTCTCTGTGGCGGCGGCGGCGGCGGCGGAAGCTGTTGTTGTCCGGACATTGTCGTATAAGAAATGGAATGTTCGATGTGAGAAGCGGTGAAAACGTCGGTGGCTTTGGGGTGAGCTGGAGAGAATGATAATTAAGAAATGAAATGCCGACAGAGAAGGTAGAAATATTAAGGGCGTTTGAACCGCGTTTGAGCTTATGTTAACCGAGTAGGCTACGCGTGCGCGTAGAAGACGAGGGCTTGTTATGTTTTTTTTTTTTTTTCTATGTCTGTCTAGCCTTTATATCTTCTAAGATGTCTATCTATGCTTTGTGAAGCACTGATTTAATTTTTGTGAGAGAGCCAAACCATCTTCTTACGCGTCTCCGTAGAACGGAACATTGGCGATGGTTGGTACGCATTCCTCTTTCTTTTGGTTTGAACCGGTCTATTTTTTTACTTCTTTTTTTTTTTTAAGGGTAAACGGGTCTACTCCTTCGCTTTATATTCATTCATTTATTATTTTTTTTGAATTTAATTAATTTTCTCGTGCGATGATGAGTTGAGTATTGAATTTTTTTTGTTTTTTTGAGGGGCATAAAATTTTTTAGACTTCCTTTTCTCTATATTTCCTATTTGAATGAAATAAAGTACGATGTGATGGATTAATTTAGAGTACTGGAATATAAGATGATTTGTTAGAGTATCTCTGATGCAATACTAAATTAATGTTTCAATGAAAAATTTTATATTTATGTATAAAAAAATTATTTTTTAATGTAATATTTTAATTTAATGATAAATTTGCTATATATGAAACTTAACATTGGTATTTGTTTTTAAACTGAAGATAGTCTTTGGAAACGAGTGGTTCCATTATTTACATACATTAACATATAAACATCTGCATATATGAGTCTGTGTATCATGGCCTCATAGGCTCTCCTTCTTATATGTGCATGTCATATTTTATTTATTTATTTATTTATTTTGCTAATTATCTGTTATATTTTGTTTTAGGCATGGAATTTGTTAATATACGTTATTTGTGAGGAAAAAAGAATATGAATTTGTAGTGATTACCGAGGTAACGAGTACATGCAATTACTCATTCACTTATGCATGGCAAAATGAGTGATTTTGTTTATCATGAATTTGTAAAACTGTATTTTTTTTTTTGATAATTTGTAATAAGTACTGTTAATCACTATTACTTTGAGGAAATGACATATATTGTGATTCGAACGCGCAATTCGTTCGCTATATTAGCATATTTCGTTTCATCCACGAGAAAAAATCAAAATTGTTTTTATTTTCTTTGAAAGCTTTACAAAATTAATTTGAAGCTTATAAGGATCAGTTAGAAATTTTATACCCCAAAACATGAGCTTAAAATATCAAAATAATATTTTTAAAAATCATAAAGTATCATTTTAATGTTTTAAAAAAAATACCTTCTTAATATTTTCCAAACAACACATACAGCTGTTAATTTTTTCAATTTTTTAATTTTCATATACGTATTTAGAATTAAACTAATCAAAAAAAAATTTAAAATTACTACAAATGCTCTAAGATTAGGGTATGTATAGCCCTATTTTATTTTATTTTTGCAAAGAAATATATAGTTTGGGAAACTATTGGTTTGAACTTAACTTATTATTATAAAATTTAAATTTTATGAGAGAAAATACTGTAACAAAATTCGTTTGAATTAAAAATTTTTGGTTCAAATCAAGTTGTCAGATAGGCTCCTAATAAATAATCCATTTATCAAATACTCCATAAAGACGTTCTTGCTTTCACATCCTAAGAGTGGGCGTTATTTCTGCTGCAGATATGCTGGAAAAATCTATGTGGCTACTCCATCTTAAGTTATATACTTTGTGATGGTCCTAGGCTCCTCAAGTTTCATGTGGTTCAAAGATTTGATGGATATTCATACTGCTAATTTACTTGTAGATTTAAACGGATGGCCTTCACCTTTAAAAAAAGGGCCTTTCCCCCTAGAAAAGTGATCTTTATTAGTGAGAAAGATATTTTTGATCAAGCTTCCAGCTAAAGCCCAGTCGGAGAAGTAGGGGATGGTCGTCGATGGCACCCAATGAGAAGCAAGGTTTATATATGGATCTCTAATTTCCTAACTTGCCCTTTCCGATGGGTACCTCAAAACAAGGGAATGCGTAACACATCATGAACTTCATTTTCTCAGGATTAAAAAGTGATAAAACTTCTTATAGTTTGAAACTAAGTACTTCAAAAACATAGAAATCTTATAGTTTGTCATCGGATAAAAAAAATTATAGGGTTATTTTTACTAATGACCCTTAAAACTAAGCACTTTTCTTATTTTGACCTATGATATTTGTTGGGGTTCTTTCACAGCAGGCCCTCACACGTAGAGTGTGCAAACTTCCTAGCCTCCTTTGATTGGCTCAAGAGCTCTGTTTGTCTGGAGCTAAAGTGACAACACATCGAGTGACTAAGAGTGATGCCACCGTGGAGGTCATTTCGGTGTTGGGAGAGGGTGAAACATACCTCTAGGCTCACCTTATGGTAGTGGCCTCGGCACATCTAAAACTTTTATCGAGTATTTAGAATTTAAAAGAGAATAATATTTTCAAGGAAAACATCAAAGCATAACCATTAAAGAAAAACACCTCTGCATCGGTTCGAGATTAGTGCACAATCCCACTTTCGAAACATACAACAAGAAATTTAAATAAGTACGATACAAATGACATCAACTATAGTCCGAATGTAAAGTCCAAGAGAAGGGAAATAATAGAAATTAAGGTTCTACATGCCTTGATAAAAAGAAAGGAAAATAACTACAAATAAGAAGATCTCCACTCGAGGTCCAACTTTGCCTTGAAACTGCAACCCTTTTTGTCTACTCAGTACCATTCTTAACACCGCATGAAGGGGGATAATTTAAACACAAAAATGAGCAAAAAGCCCAGTAAGATAATACTTGAACAAACTTTAACACATCAAACAACTAAGGTATTTAAATGAGCAATAAGATAAACAAGTAAATAATTGGAAAATTAAAGATTGCGAAAGTAATAAAATAATTAAAAAAGAGATGAGACAATTTTTATTAAATTTTTGGTTCCCAACCTTTTGTATATCATCTACTTAATATACTTACGATGCCTCAGCTATTGCCCACACTATAGAGCCTCCCGATCAATGTTTAGGGGTCTGCCCCCAACGTTACATTCTACATAACCTGATGAGAGCCATATGTCCTAGGCAGAATTTCTTATTCTGAGCCTAAATCATAATTTTTGAAATTCATTTGTCAAAATATGAAACTACTCTATGTACATATTATATACATTTTGCAAACTTATTGCAATATGCAAAAACACATTTATAAACAATCTTGTAAAAAACATGCTCATCTCAAGATAACAATACTAGCCAAAGCAAAACAATTTAATTTCAATTCATGGTTGCCAAGAAAGGATTTAGAATCCTATCTCTTTAGCAAAACGTTTAAGGATAGCCTTATATCTCACAAATCTAACTCACACAATGTAAGCTCCAACGTTGGCCAACCTTGACCGTTGCCAATAGGATAAGTGAGGAACCAAAACAAGAACAAATAGAACCATAAATTTGCGTTATGTATAAATCAATCTCTTGTGTGCCTTTTGTGTTTTAAAATGATCTAACACGAATTGGTTTTTCACAATTTTAAAACACAATATAGAGGTTTTAGGAGTACTTAAAGATGACAGAACACAGAGGAACCGAACCGAGACAATCCAGAAGGTATGTTGGGTTTAGGTAGAGGTGATAGTAGCCAAATCTACTACTAGTGGTCGACCGCTATACACAGGGCATGGTCGATTGTGCCTCCACCATACTGGGCAGAACCCAACTTTTCCTCCCTTGGCTAAATTTTGAAAAATATCGAGTTTTTAGCTAAAACTGCTTCTACATGAGCCAAAACCATTCCAAAATGTGTGGTAAACATTCTATAATCCTAGTAAACATATTCCCATTAATTTTTATACCTAAATCATCATCAAAACTATATTTTTAGAAGTTGTTCGAAATAAAAACAAAATATGTTCAAACTCATTTTTCAAGCTCCAAGCCTCTAAAACATCAATAATAAAATCATCAAAACTACTTTTAAATACTCCTAACATGTTTCTAACATTAATTTCAAATCAAAATGAAATTTTATTTCTGCTTTTAGCTCAAAACTCAAGTTTTAGCTCATCAACACTCAAGTAGGGGCATTTATGCAAAACAAGAATTACATTGAACACAAAAATAATGTATTAAACTTGAAAAAAAAGTACAAACTAAAAACCAAGTTTGGATTAGAGAAAACCTACCTTAAAACTCCTTTAAAAACACTAAATTTTTGAATTAAGAATCAGGCTTGAACTCTTAAGGTTGGCTGGCCATGAAGGTGACGTTTTTGGGGGTGGTTTTTGGACAAAAAGAAAGGCAGTCCTTCTTGGTGTCTATAGCGTGTTTTGGCTGGGTTTTCCTTTGTTTTTGGTGATGTCTCAGTTGCATTTTTGGGCAAGAAGACGGACTATTCTTGGCTAAGTTTTTAGCTGTATTTTTTGTTGAGTTTTTGGCGGATTTTGGGCAAAAAGATGGGCTACTCTTGGCTGTCTTTAGTGGTTTGTTTTTTGGTTTGGTTGGTAGCAGCCAAGAGAGGATAGAATGTGAGAGAGTTGGCGTGGGAAAGAGGGGAAGAGAGTAATGAGTGTATGGTGTGCTCAATGTAGTGGGGTGGCAGTCTCCGTATGGTGCATGTCTCTATGCTTTGAGACAAAAAAATTCTGATGTTGTCTTCTTTGTGTGGGGGGATGTATGGGTGAGAGAAGAGAGAGTGGGGTTAGGGGTAGTTTTGAAACAAAAGAAAAATATGGTTTGAGGGTAAGTAGTATAAATAGTGGGTATAGTTTTGAAAATTAAAATTGCATCAAAATATATTCTAAATATGTAAACGGGTGTTATTTATGCAACAATAAATTTTGTTTACATCTCAAAATTAATTAGGCACATTAATTGATCGAATTTATACATAATAAATTGTAATTAAAATTTTTGGATGTTACAGCTTCATCCTCCTAAAAGAAATTTTGTCTTTGAAATTTAAAGCTTATCTCAAAAACAAAATAGGTGCAGGTATACTTTGCGGATCGTTGACTCGTCACCTCGTCCTCATGATAGTGTTGCCATAGTATTTTGACTAATGAAGTTTCTCGATGTCTCAAGCTCATCACCTTTTGGTCAATGATTTGGATTGGACCTCCCTGTCTGGTGTGTCCTCTTGGACAAGCACTTCATGCCATAAAACAACAATGTCGGGGTCGAAAGGACATTTGCGTAGCATAGATGCATGAAAGATGTTGTGAACTGTAACATCCACTTACGGGCGCCATAGAGAACGTGACTTTTACCGTTAAACTTAATAATTACCGATAAGAAGTTCGAAACAATCAACAACACTTAGAGAAATATCTTAGAAAATATATTCATATATTTTTTTCTTTAAAAACTACTTATTGGATTTAATTTTCCCCCCTCTGTTAGCTTGACAGAACATCTAAGATATTTGGCTAACTGACCACCTGCAGAAAACTTAGTTTACAAAAAAAAATATATAGATATTTTGCAAATACAAACTCATACATATAATGAAAGCACACTTAACTTCCAATCAAACAACTAATTAAGACTAATTACGAAGAAATGAACTATATAGCATATTCTTTAATAATTAACCTAAGAATCTAAAAATATAAAATGCAAATTACATTCAACAAAAATAAGTTCAAAAGAATATATCACAAAGAAGACTAAGTCTAAAATAAATAAAAATGAGGAACATAATATATTAAATTTTGTTTGAATTTAAACTTCTTTCATAACATGACTCTGTTTCTAATCCAACACCTCTTGCACATAGCATGTCCTTGTCCTCCATCCTAATCAACCTACATCTTAACCTTATCTGCAACATGATATAAACTAAATAAGCATAAACTTAGTAAGTACACATTCCCATATCACAATATAAAACATTTCATAAAAATCATTATATAACATTGTAATCATAATCATAGTAGTACACGAGGCATAGGTTTGTATAAAACATATCTTTTCATTTAAACTTCCATATTACAACATTGTTCATTTTATCTTTAGAGGCTCAAGCGTTGCACTATTAACATTATAGGCACGCCGTCATGCGAGGAATAGGGTAGCTAATCCCAAACCAAACATAACAAGTCCAAACCTTGCGGGACATCATAAACATAAACATAGGGTGTGCAACACTTAATTAAGTGATACATATATATATATATATATATATAAGCTTTAACATATCTCGTCATTAAAGCATCCGTTAAACCTTCTTGTTGCAACAAGAGTTTTCATAAGAAGACAATATGTAAAAACAAACTTAAAAATTATCACAAAACATATTCTCAAAACTTTTTCATAAACTTTTATCATGTTGCACGTGAAAATGTACTTACTTGACTTGCTTGCTTACTAAACCTTAAATCGGATGACGTTGCTGCAGTTCTTATTGTGCTCGCATTTGGAGTGTTCATGTCAATCATTTATGTAATACATGAAATTAATATTCATGTTCATGATATCATTTAATACTATATTACATCATCATACATCATTCTTAACAAAATACAGCATTTTTCAGTCATAAACATGCACATAGAGTTAAAAAAATATAAAGGCAGAAAACTTGACCTTTAATCACTTAAGGAAATTAATCTCAACTTATAAGCATAGATAAAGTGTAAGAATTATTCCATAACATAGCTAACATATATAAACATCACTTAAATTTTCTTCTCTTGAAAATATTAATCCAAAATATCTTTTTCAATTTTTAAAATATTCAAGTAAATTTGCCAATCATAAAAACTGACTGACTTTTAAGGATTTATAATCCTAAATCTTTCACTTCACATTCAATTAGAGCATGAAAATTTACAGAAATAAAGTTAACACATATATATAATACTCAGATTTTTCTTTAGTTACAAAAATTTCATTTGTAATTAAAATAAATCATATAATCAATACTGTAAAATCTACCAGCAAAGTTTAGGCAGTGAGCAGTCTTAATTAAAAATTATGTATTAAATTATTTATGTCATAAAATAATTTATAAAAATTACTACATATAATAGACATAAAATAAAAACATATCTAAAATTCAGCTTCAAATAAAATCGGAGTCATTTAAAACACACATTCGAATTCAGAATTAATATTAACATTAGACGTGCTGAGCAGCAAACATGTTTCATTCAAACATTTTTATAAATTCAAATATGTATGATATGCTTTTAAAATTTTTATTTGACATTTTTAACATAAATATATAAGCTCAAAAAATAATAAATCATGCAAAACACATTTAACAATATGATTTATCATTTCATGAATTACATAGAGCATAGTAGGCAAATATTTATAACCACTGAGTACTTGACAATCAATGAAAATAAATCATATTTTTTTACATAATTAAAAGACGCTTTTTCCCCATAAAACAGACTCTACAAAACACAAATACAAATTTGTCAGCAAATAAAATTTCATGAGCAGTGTTTGATTGAAAACTCATTACCCTAAAAATATTTTGAACGAAAATTTATAAAAAAAAATCGCAGATATTCTTAATATATATATACACATCATATCCAAAAATCGCACCAAAACAAAATCATTTGATTTCAAAACATTATCAACAACTTTACAAACTAACCAAAAACCCTAAAATTCTCTTATCACACTCCAATAACAAAACATTATTTTCATGAAATTTCGTGATATCATATGAATATAAATGCTTTCAACCATAAAATAACATTGATATAATCAAGGTAATAAACAAAATAATTTATTTTCCATACAAACAAACATGCATACACATTCACAACAAAAAAGAATAAGTATCTAACAAAGTTTGTCATAAAACAATACACTTCAGTCATAAAAATTCAAAACCATGAAAACTTTAGAACATAACTTTAATTCTTATGTTTTCTTCAACAAATACAAAGACTTGCACAAAAAAAATCTCCAAAAAGAATTCATTCTACTTTTGCTTGAAAGAAAATAAGAATAATGAATTCTTTGAGAGAGAAAATCTTGAAGAAAACAAAATTCTAAACTAATGGCATGTGAGTTTTATGGAAGAAAAGAGAGCATAAAGCATGAAGGAATATGAGAAAAAATGGAGGCAAGAAAAAGAGATAGGAATAATCTGTGTGCTTGAAGCCACATATTTATAGGCATAAGTAACCCTAGTCTAATCTAATTAGATTTCCCTTTTTTTAGATGAGTGTAATCCTAATTTAATTAGGTTTTCTTCTCTTTTTTTTTTTTATGAGTGTAATCCTAATCTAATTAAGTTTCTTTTTTTTCTTTTTCTTTTGTTTATTTTTTCCTTTTTCTTTAGCCTAATTAGCATTGCTCTTTTTCTTTTTTTTTTTCGTTTCATACAATTGCCATTATTTATTATACGTTATATATATATGTATATATATTATAATATATACGTATAACATAAATCCTTTACACATACACTTGGTTTACATATAATATAATATAACTGTAATAAATAATTATTCATACACAACGATAATATTTACTCCTATGACCCAAAAAAAATATAAATTTACACATTTTTCTTTTGGACATTTTATATTTTCTACTTCCTTAATGCCATAATAAAA
This sequence comes from Artocarpus heterophyllus, assembly GCA_025403435.1. Taxonomy (NCBI): domain Eukaryota; kingdom Viridiplantae; phylum Streptophyta; class Magnoliopsida; order Rosales; family Moraceae; genus Artocarpus; species Artocarpus heterophyllus. The sequence continues at coordinate 11,762,099 of CM046339.1, forward strand.
ATATTACACAAGTAATTATCGTAACATCATAAATGCTATAAAAATAAGAAAATATGCAATAAAATTTATGCGTTGTCAAGAGTATAACTCTAGGGAATATATAACTCTAGAGTATTATACTATAAATTTAAAGCAAGTTGAAACTCTCTAAAAAAATAAATACTTCAAACTTATCATTATTTTTGACATGAATATCCTGAGCATATCGATCCCTCGAGGCTGTCACCTGTGACATTACTAGATAAAAAGTTAATTTACTTAACATAAATAATAATAGCACTTAAAATATTATATTCTAATGTTAAATTAACAAAAGTGTCCATAGAAGAAAAAGTCGAGCGTCACATGAAGATAAGACAATTCCAGAGGTAGGTCAAGGCGATATGCAATGACACCAACCCGTTGCGAGATTAGGAATGGCCTAATATACCTTGGTGCAAGTTTCTTATTGACACCAAAATGAGAAACTCCCTTGTGAAGGGAAACCTTTAGCACAACATAGTCACCTTTTTGAAACTTTAACGGCCTATGTCTCCTTTCTTCATAACTCTTTTGACGACTCTATGCCATCCACAATTGTTCTTGAATAATGGTAATGTTCTTGTTACTATTCTGGATGTCTTTAGGCCTCGTCATGAGTTAGTCTTCAGGTTTGAGTAAACAAACTGGTGATCTATACAGTCTCCTATAAAGAGCCTCGAATGGAGCCACACTGATGCTTGACTGATAGCTATTGGTGTAGGCAAACTCGGCCACGCTGTGAGTTAGTCTTCAGGTTTAAGTAGATAAATTGGTGATCTATACAATCTCCCATAACCAACGTCAATTAGAGCCATAACGATACTTGATTGATAGCTATTGTTGTAGGTGAACTCGACTAAATGCAGATGCTTCCTTTAATTTCCACTAAAATCTAAGGCATAAGGATAAAGCATATCCTCGAGGATTTGAATGACTCACTCAAATTGTCCATCAATATAAGGGTAGAAAAATAGTACTAAAGTTCAATTCTATCCCCATCACTTCCTAAAAACTTCTCCAATACTTAGTGTTAAAATGAGTATCCCTGTCCGACGTGATAAATAATGGAACTCTATGCAGGCGAATGATGTGCTCAAGATACAATTCAAATAAGACTTTTTTGGAGCAAGGAGACCGAAAAGGAATGGATTGTGCAGACTTAGTCAATCTATCCATAACAACCCAGATATTGTAATGGTTATGTTCCATCCTTGGCAATCCTATAAGAAAATCCATAGTTCCCATTTCTACCCTAGAATGTGAAGTGGTTGTAATTCTCCAACAGGCTTTTGATGTTCTACTTTAACCTTGAGGCATGTAGTACACTAGGAAACATACTCACAAGCATCCTTTTTCATACCTCTCCACCAAAACTGTCACTTAAGGTCATGGTACATTTTTATACTCTAGGGATGGATAGCAAAATAAGAATTATGGGCTTCATCCACAACTAGTTTCTTAATCTCTTCCATATTTGATACTGCTAAGCAGTCCTTGAAATACAGAGTCCCATCTGATCTAATATTCCATTCATCAAATTATTCCCCATTTTGTATCTAAACTTAAATATCTTAAAGATGTAAATCTTGCCATTGATTCTGTTTGACCTATTGCACAAGAACTGGTGTAGAGTCCAAACTGTATACCACAGCTTGATTGTAGTCTTCATGGTACTTGAGGTTGAAGTTGCCAATTGTTGCTATCCATTTCCAATCCTCTAATGCCAAACATGTCAAGACCCTAAAGCCTTTCTACTAAATGCATCAGCCACTACATTTGCCTTAGTTGAGTGAAACAGTAATGAGAAACCGTAGTCTTCTAGATATTCTATCCATCGCCTTTGTCTCAAATTCAAGTCTCATTATGTGAACAAATACTTTAGACTTTTGTGGTCGGAGAAAATCTAGAAGTTGGCACCGTAGAGATAGCATCTCTATATCATCAAGGCAAAAATTATTGTTACTAATTCCATATCATGGGTAGGGTAGTTTTGTTCGTGCGAATTCAACTTTCGTGACCTATAGGCTGCAACAAGTCCTTGTTGCATCAATACACAACATAATCCTTGTCCTGAAGCATTAGTCTAGACATCATATGCCTCATCACTACTTAATATAATTAGCACAAGTGCACTTGTTGACTAGGTCTTTAATTCTTGGAAGGCGTGTTCACACTCATCATTCCATTCGTACGGTATTTATTTCTTGGTCAAATAAGTCAATGGAGTAGAAATCTTGGAAAAGTCTTTAACAAATCTTCTACAATAACCTACAAGTCCCAAAAAGTTTCTAATCTTTGCCACATTCTTTAGCCTTTCCCATTGTGACACAGCTTCAATTTTTGAGGGATCCACCAAAATTCCTTGATTAAAAATGAATGCCCAAGAAATTTGAACTTTGTTAACCAAAAGTCACACTTCTCCCTTTTGGGTACAAGTGATGTTCACGAAGAGTCTGCAAAACTATCCTTAAGTGTTGCTCGTGCTCTTCTAGGGTCTTAGAATAAACCAAGATATTATCTATGAAAACTATCACAAATTGATCCAAGTAAGGCTTGAAGACACGGTTCATGAGATCAGTAATAGTTACAGGGGCATTTTTCATTCTAAAATATATTACTAGAAACTCGAAATGCCCATACCGAGTCTTGATATCTGTATTGGGAATGTCCTCTTCCCTAACCTTAAGTTGATGATATCTTAACCTGAAGTAGATCTTAGAGAAATACTGTGAACCACCAAATCGATCAAACAACTCATCAGTTCAGGGAAGCAGATACTTATTCTTGATTGTAACCTTGTTCAAATATAGGTAGGCGATACATAGATGGAGCGATCTGTCATGCCTTTTTGTAAATAGAACTGGAGCACCTCCACAGTGATGTGTTGTTCTGAATGTATCCTTTTCCTTTTTCTACCAACTCTTCTAATTGTTTCTTTAAATATTTCATCTTAGACAATGCCATAAGGTAAGGAGCAATTGATACTAGAGCTATTCTAGGGACCAAATTTATATCGAACTCTATCTCATCAATAAAGACATCGTCGAACTCATCAAGTATCAGAATAACAATGTTATCCCTACTCATACTGGTTTCTCCCCCTAGAGCTGAAAGAAAACCAACATCTGCTAGTTTTCATTGGCCTCCAAAACAAGGCCTCTAAAATCGATTCACCATGATTTGACTCGTTCCCCCTTGGTAAGTCACTACTATTCCTAAACTAGAAATTAACGTCACTCTTCTACTATAGCAATCAACTATGACACTATGCATTGATAACCAATCCATATCGAGTATCATGTCATATGCATTCATGGGAATAACAATGAGGTCGGTTTCTAGCACCTCACCTCCAATCATGATTTTACATGATTTACACATGGTGTTTACTTCCACTTGACTAAGAGGAGAAGTCAAGGGCATGCAGAATTCAAGACTCTAGGTTTTCAAACCCAAAATGCTGACATAAAATTCATATATGAAAGAATATGAAGCACTAGTATCAAACAGAACATTCTATAGAGTGTGAAATAGAGATCATGCCATCAATGATGTTGCTCCCTTGGGCTGTAGAGTGTTCACCTTCTCTCTTGTAGACTCAACCTTGCACTTTTCCCTTACCTTTGTAATTGAAATTGCCCTGCCTTTGGTTTCCATATCTGTATTGCTAAATGGGTGAGGACTACATACTCCCTAAGGCTTTAGGCCTGTACTGTTAGAAGCTCATAGGTCGAAAGGGCTGCATCAATTGATATGGCACCTACAGTGGCAAAAAGGCCTAGTATAACGGCCGTGCAAATAGCGACTATAGTTGAGGCTGACTAAGACTACCTTTCTTTTGGTTTTACTATGGATAAAGGTTTCCAAGCATAGAACATTGTCGTTTGATGTGGTCGTGTTGTCCGCAATGGTAACAGGTCTAGGGTCTAGCCCTACCACTTTCGGATGAGTTATTTCTCTAAAAGTTAGCATTGTTGTTGTTGTTTTGCCATTGGTGGTGGTTACCCTTCTTGTTGTTCCTATGAGGCCCACCTAAACCCTTGTTGGCTTCCCTAGCCTAGATGTAGGCCAAATTGTCCTTCTTAACGCTTTCTGCTAAGGAGACCAGTTAGTTATAGTCACGGATATGGAGGGCTACCAATGATTTGTGGATCTATGGTTTCAGTCCTCTTTCAAACTTGGCACACCGAGTGTCCCTAGATCTCAAAAGTTTCAGCATATACCTTATCAACTCTAAGAATTTGGCCTCGTATTCCATAACTGTCATAAGGATAAAACCATGGTATAAAAAGAAGCAAGCAGTTTTTATAAAATTATTCTAAAAGGAAATAATACTATATACGATCTAGGTGACACAATCTGATGTTCTATTTTAATTTAGGTTTTTATCGTCCTTCGAATTTTTTTAAAACCTATCTAATCATTCAGTTGTGAACAGGTCATGATTTTAGTTGCAATCTTACTTTTCGATTACTCATTTAATTACATAGTTTGTGCATATTGTAGAGGGCGAATGGGGCAAATGTTATATTTTTGAAACTTTTTGAAGTAAATATTAGGTTTTGAAAATATTTATGGTAATTGTTAGATTTACAATGTAAATAACCTACTTACTATGTAAATAAGAAAAAATTACATTATAAACGATGAGGTAAATACAATATTTGCACCATAAATTTATTTATTGTGTAAATAAAAATTATTTACTTTATAAAAAAAGAGGTAGATACATTATTTACACCACGAATTTGACATTCACTGTAAATATTTTTAAAACCTATGATTTACTACAATTAGTTTTGACAAAGTTACATTTCTTACAATTTTTGTATATTATTATATATAAGGCATATGCAGTGTATATAGTGTTATATTATAAATGATATAAAACATGAACATTATTGTTATAATTTATTTATTTATTTCTATCTCAAAAAGTCTTATATGTGTATTTTTTTTGTCTTTAAAACAAATAATTAAACAATAAATACTGTATTATTTGTCTGTTGACTTAAAAATTAGACTATATATTTGAAGGGGGTGAAAATTGTTTGTTGAGTATTTTTAATTTGAAACTTTAGATTGTTATTAATGACACAAATGTTCTCAATTATAATAAGCACATATTTATGACTTTTACCAACACATTTAAACGCTTTGCTCATACATTTTAAATGCTTTATACCTACACATTTCTATTAATATTTTAAAAAAATGACACCTTTTTTACCTACACATAGTACCTTTTTTACCTATACATTGTCAAACTTGACACATTGTCAACATGTCATAGCCTTGTCAGCAAATTATGATTATGTGGCACAACATGTGTCAAACACCAGCTGACATGCCATTGCCTTTGTACTCAGGGCCAATCTCCGTCTGGCACAGAAAAACCTTTGCATGCCTCCTGTCATGTATCCATCCATGCATTCACCTATGCGAACACATAACCAATCAGAAATGGCCACATGGACTACCACATTAGCAAACACGTTATCTGCCACATCATATTTTAAAGCCATTCTCTTATGTATTTTTTTATATCATCTTCACATAACAATAAAATATCTAGGTAAAGATCTTTCTCCACACAAGGTCATCACCTACACATGTTGTTCCTTTTAAAATGTGTGGGTAAGGAGTTTCCCTACACATATTGAAGTTTTATCTATACATAAATGTGTGGGTGAATTTTTAATTTTCTAGTTGTAATTGGATAGAAGGCTACTAATTATATAAGTGGTAGTATGGCATGATTTTTTTAAATGTAACATGAATACATTTTTTTAAAAGTGTGGCATAACAAATAATTTTTTCATTTTTATTAGGGAGTCAAGGCATGAAGGAAAGACATCAACCGATCATTAGTGACGTGAAATATCAAATGTTTGTCGAATATGGACGAGTACGCTATAAATTACTAACCTTCTATATATTCTTCCCATCTAAAAATTGACTTTTTCTTTGTTTATAAACATCTCCATTTTATTTCCCTAATTTAATTTAATTTAGAAAAGAAAAAAAAATTGAAGTATTTGTCAATTAATTATTTCAACTCAGCCTCGTTGTTTCCTCCATGAATATCAATTATAGTTTCACAATTTCTTTCGTTTTTTTTGGTTTTACAAAACCTTAGTAGTAATTTTGAAAATGTTATGTCAGAAGATGATAGATGCATGCGGTCAATACGCCAATCGATATATATATATATATATATATATAAATAAAAGCTATTAACATTAAATTAGGAATGTTTATATATCTTAACCCAAAAAAAAAAACACAAGCACACATAATACATCACATAAGACGAATTATCATCACTATCACAAAACACAAAAAGGACATAAAGTACACACATGAAGGGGAAAGCGAACAAGGAGAATATAATCAGTTATTTAGAAGCTGAGCTTTTTGGATCAACTCCGGCTAGTTTTTTGCGACATGATGAAGCCGAAAAGCATGAGAAAACGTCCCTGAGAATGCTCCTGAGAACCCGACCGTGCAGTGCGATTCTGCGGCCCTCAACTGAAGGGAGGCATGACTCAGCAGATCCCTGATCAGCAGCCATATCTTTAAGCTTATGTTAGCCCTTGGCGACAGCACACTCGCACGAGGAATTAATTAGTTGATGAGGTTGCTGAGGCAAAATGGATAGACAAAGGTCAAGTGTTTAACGCCAGCTATACAGCCGCCTAAAGGTATAAATACTAAGTTGGACTGCCGCGTAATTAACCAAGTCAGCACTAAAAAGCGTGTCTGAGGTCCCCAAATTTCCACACTTAATAGGAGGGACTTTTTCTTACTTTAAGTTAGAGCCCCAAAAAAGCCTAGAAGGCGTTTTTCTTAAGTTTTAAAAAAAGAAAAAAAAAAAGGGCACAAAACACAATTGTGAAAGTGTTGAACGAGTCCTTTTGCGTACTTGTGGAATGGAAAGTAGAACAAAATTGTTAAAAAAACTTGTGAAGCTACTAGAATAATATGACGTCTTGAGAAACATCCCCATCATAAATTTTATATTACACATTCTAATAGGTAAAATAATTAAGATTTGTCTTTTGAATCCCTTGTTTTATATTGCATATATTTTTTTTTTCAAAACTTTTCATATACGTCTCTCACATGGAAAAAATTTTATTTATGTGTCCTTTAATTAAAAACTTCTTCTTTAATCTATCTTACTAAAATTATTTTTTTATATGTGCCTTATTAATTTTTTGTTTCTAATTTACCCTCATTGCAATAATATTTCTTAAATGTGCCTCTATTTAAGTATTTTGTTTCTTATAGTTCTAAAAAATAATGTTATTTTTTGTTTATATAAATATGGCCTTCGTAAATATATTTTCCTAATTGTCCTACTGAAATAATTTTTCTTGAATATATTTCTACTTAAATATTTTTTTCATGCAATTTTTAAAATATTATTTTCACTTTTGTACTCCCTAAATAATTTATTGTTAGATTTTAAAAATGTTCTTTTTTACTAAACTTAGCTCAAAAGAAAATAGCAAAATCCAAAAGAAGCTAAACTTTGGATAAATTTTATGTTCACGTAGCAAAAGATTTAACAAATTAAGTCCTTCCAATTATTTTATAGTATTAAGAGCTAATATATTGATTGTTTCTAAAGTTTTTCACATTCACGTTCTCTGAAGCAAAACCTTGGCCTTGCCACAGATTAAGGCTGTGTTTATTTTAGGTTCAAATTATGATAGTTTGAACCCTTTTGTTTGAGGTGGAAAATTTGAAAAGTCTGATTTGAAACTGGGATCCAAACGGATGTTTGGATGTATAATTGACTTTGAGTTTGAAAAGGGAATGAAATCTAAAATTTTGTTTGGATAGGAACTTAGGAAATAGGTTTAAACTAGAATGTCCAAAAAAAAAAGTAAAAATACTACCTATGTCGCTATACCTAAGTTGAGCAGAGAAGCCATGCATGTGAGAGCAACCGCTAAGCCGAGCTGAGTTGCAAGCCATATGATCAATGTGTCAGAGCTCCATAGCGCCTTTTGCGCTGCACAACAAACCTTGGAGCATGTCTCTCATGTGGCCAGGACAAAGCATCCCATAAGTGCTTCACCTCCTCCACATGAGTTAGCTAATATGTCCCACTCAGCTACCTATCAACATTCCATCTCATCCCTCACCTTCTAACCTTAGTCATGGGTCCCACACGTGAGATAGGCTGAGTCCAAAATCCTTGAAATTGGGGGAGATAAATCCAAGTCAGGGCCTTCTTGGCTCAAGTAATCTTACCAGTGTTTCAAGATGAGTCTTTATTTTTAACATTCAAACACAAGCTCAACCAAAAGATAGGTTCAAACTCTGTGAAATGCTAAAACAAACAGGCCCTAAGAGTATGCTTCGAAGAGGAATTTAGAAAGCGGTTGATGGTAGAGAGTGTGCAAGGGTGATATGTGGGCTTTTTTTCCTTTTTTAGTGGGAAGAGGTGATATATAGCTAATGTCGATGTTTGTTATAAGGACTAGTGTATGTATCTACGATGTACTATTAAGTTATAGTTGAGATTTTAATAAGGTAGATTATGAATAAAAGAATGAATAGAAAAAAAAATTATTTAGAGACTTAAAAAGAAAAAGTTGCAGAATTAGCATTTGAATATTTATATTTGTTTTGTTTTAACCACCGAAATACTTTTAGATGTAACTGCTTTGAGATTTATAAAATATACTATTGAAATCCTTTAATTAATAAATTTATTATTTTTAGAGAAAATTGTTCAGATTGGTGCTTTTATAGCTTAATGCAAATTCCATTTGGACATTATGAGATTTAAAGTATTGCATAATTAATAAACTAAATTCCTTTTATTCTCTTTTATGTATATTTTTTTATGTATATATGTAACACCCGAGATTTTTAGTGCATTAAAAATGCATTAAATTAAAGATTATGTTAAGACAAAGTACAATTAAAGGAAAATACTGTATAATAAGATGGAAAATTATACAGTGTTAGAGCAACGCAGTATAAGAATTGAATTGTGTGGACCACAATTTTATCTTATACTTTTTATAAAAGAAAAGAAAAAAAAAAAAAAAGAAAAATCAGAAAAATATCACACAAACTCGACTTTCTCTCTCCTCTTTCTCTCTCTAGATTTTCTCTCTCTCTCTCCTCAAATCTCGTTTGAGATTCCGGCGTTATTTTTCGACACCTCCCATACCAGTGGGAAGCTCTCGTTGAGCTGAGTCCAACGAGGTGTCGTGCCACCCAAATAGACGCCGGAGGGAGCCTCACGCGCCGCCCAAAGTGGCGGCGAAACCCATTTTTTCCCGACGTCATATCTCCGCCGTCCGACCACCAATCGACGTGATTTTGGTGTCTATGGACTCAGTGTGAGGAGAGGAACAAGATGGTACCAATTTTCCAGCTCAATTTTGGCTGGAAAGGCTTCGCCGGAGCTGCCCCGTCGCCGCCGTGGAGCCGTCGTCGGAGCCGCCGCATATGGTGGCGGTGTGGCACACCGCCGGTGCCAAAACGTTCAGAGGGCGACGGCGAGCAAGACCCCACGGTCAATTGCACCGTTCCGCCGCCCCTCGCCGGAGAACGAAGACCCCCGCCGTGAGCCGCCGTGGGTGAGGTTGGGTTGGCCATTTTAGGCCGTTTTGTGCCAAATTGAAGGCACAAACACGTTCAGAGGACCGAGAGGAAGAAATTCGGTACCTCAATTGCACGAAACGACGGCCGGTCACCGGAGAACCAGGACCCGCCGCCTAGCGCCGCCGTGGAGAGGTGGAGCCGCCGTTCCACGCGATGTTGAGCTGCCCCACCGTAGGGGAAATACTCAGAGGAGGTCGGGGAACAATTCCCCCACCTCAATTTCACGGTACCGTCGCCGGAGGACCGAGATCGGAGCCGCCGGTTTTGACCGTGAAACCCGTCTTCGATTTGCTATGTTGGAGGCCGAATTGGGTGAAATTGACCCCACCAATCGACTCAGGAGGGTCGAATTAGGGGGGGTAGGCTCGAGCTCAGCCCTCAACGGGGCCAACCGCCGCCGGTCAACGCCGGTCAACGGCCGGTCAAGGGCAAAATGGGATTTTGTGATCCGGACCTCCGATCGAAGATCCGAGACCGCCTCCCGACTCGTTTCGACGCTCTGAACGCAATGGTGACCTCCGTTCGAGCAAATTCTACTCCGATGAAAATCATCCGGTACCGACTGTACGCGGATCGAGGCGATTCAAACAGTAATATCGGAGTCCAGAAGGACAGTTTCAAGAATGCATGATCTCCAGGAAGCATTCCTAGCCATTTATGGTCGCTCGAGGAGCACTGCAGAGGATGCTTCACATACTGTAGATGCAGCGAGATACAACTGGATCTGCTTAGCTTGGAGTTCAAGTAAGTAGGAATCTCGCATGCAATATGAACTGTTTTAGAATAAACTGTTTTAGATGCTTTCATAAAAATTTATGAAACGCATGATCAGTGATTGTTACACTGTTTTATGTAAGAATAGGTTTTATAACGTTATAAGGTGACGAAAAACCCGTTAAGGGTAAAATCGTCATTTTTAAGGAAACGGCTAGAACGGAGTCGAACACTCCGATTTAGCATAATGTTATTAGACGGAAAATGTTCCGATACGTTAAGTAACGTAACGGTCATGTGAGATCAAGATTTAACGAGGAATGTTTTAAGTAAACGAGAGGTAACCGATGGGTTACAAAGTTAAAAGGAAATGTAACCCCGGTGGGTTACAAGGCTAATTAAAGGAAATGTAAACTGACAGTTTATAAGGTTGAGTAACAGAACGGTAGACCGATAGTATACCAAGTTATGAATAAGGAAAGAATGATTAATGTTTACGTTTTATTATCAATCGAGTGGATTGATAATAAAGAAAGTTAATTAATGAGTCGGCTGTCGTTTGATCAGGACACAGAGGCCGACTAATGCAAGGAAAAGGAACGGAATAGAGAACGCTAGAGCATAGTTTGGGTAAGTTTCAAACCTCACCTACAGCATGAAGTAAATGATTTTTAAATGTTTATTTATATGATTTGCAAATGTGTTTGCAATTGTTAAGCAAGTTGTTTTTAAAGTATGTTTGCATTTATTATGCAAGAAGTTTTAAAGTTCAAGAAAAAGAATTGCAATGAATTTGCAATCCTTATGTTAAAGGTTTATTTGCATATTGGTATGCATAACGTTATTTAAAAGTTTAAGTTATGATTTTCAAAGTATTGAAAGTATGTTTTGCATTATGACAATGCATAATGTTTTATAGTTTAAGTTAAAGGTTTAATAATGCATTTGCTATGCAATAAGTTGCATTTGATGTGCAATAAATTTAAGAATAAAAGTTATAGTTTGCAAAATGTATTTGCATTTTATGATGTATTGATTTAGCAATATGTTGCATTTGTTATGCAATGAGTGTTAGAATGCAAGTTATGATATGCAAAATGTGTTTACATTTTATATTGCATTTGTTATGCAATGAGTTGCATTTATTATGCAATTGGTTCTATAGTATAAGCTATGAATTGCAAGTGTATCGCATATGATGTGATTGCATTTGAATGCTCACTAAAGTTAATAAGAAGGTAATGTAAAGATAAAAAGGAAAGTGTCGTACCAGCCTCTTTGTTATGAGGTAATAAAAGTAAAATTAAAGTGTGACCTCCTAAAGGTGAGGTACAAGACCTCAATGTTTGATGGTCTCAAGTCTTCCACAAGGGAAGCATCATGTATATGATCTCATGATTAATGAGTTGGTACGAACACTAAAGTAAAGTAAGGAAAAGGAAGGTTACAAGATAAAGAAAGTAAGGAATAAGAATAAAGGTTGTGAAAGAAATGAATATTTAAGTTTATAGAATGTTCATAAAATGCTCATAATTGAAATTAATAATTGAGCATAAATGAAGTCATGCATTCTAATGTTGCTTGAATGCCTTTCATGAAATGTTCATATGTTATGTTTATGGAAAACATTCTAAAAAAATGTTTTACGACAAGTGTTTATGAAAAACATTTTCATGTTTTCAAGAGACGGTTTATGAACGACGTTTTTAGAAAAACGTTCAAGAAATGTTTTAAGAGAAAGGTTTTACATTAAATGTTTATGAAAAACATTTCATGTTTGTAAGAAAAGGTTTACGAATGACGTTTTAAGAAAAACGTTTCAGAAATGTTTTACGAAAAACTGTTTATGCAAAACGTTTCAGAAATGTTTTATGAAAAAACGTTTTCAGAAATGTTCTATGAAAGACGTTTATGAAGAACGTTTTTAGAAATGTTAAAGGAAAACGTTTATGGAAAATATTTTCATAAATGTTTATAGAAAACGTTCATGAAGAACGTTTCAAGAGAAAAGTTTTCATGAGAAAAGTTTTAAAGCATGTTTAAATGCTTTGTGAGATTATGTTTGAACTTGCTGAGCGAAAGCTCATTAAAAGTTTTTCATGCTGTAGGTAACTTATGGGTGACCAATGGGACCCGTTAGAAGAGCTGGGTGCTGCGGAGGACAGATGCGAAGATTTGGGTATGGATACCATCACTGTTTGCTTCCGCTACGTAAAGAAAATGTTTTCCATTGTTTAATGTTGTGTTTTCAAAGTTTAAAGAAAACCAGAGTTTTAAGAATTGTGTTCAAAGTTTTAAGATACAGTTTATAAACTGTTTTATGTAATTATAAAGTAAAGTTTTAAACTATGATTTAATAAGTGTTTCTTATTAAGTATTAAGAAACGTTTTGAAATGATTTTAAGGGCAAGTGTTGAGCGATGTCTCCACTTGAATGCGACGGAGGTCGCGTCAGTTTTAAAGAACGTTTAAGGAAAGAAAAAAAAAAAATTTATTACAGTATTTTCTTACTAAGTAAGTAAGATTACTGTTTACGAAACGATGATTATGAAAGTAAAGTGACTGCCCGAAAAGGCGGGTCGTCACAGGTGGTATCAGAGCAGTATCCTGCCATCCCATTTCGCGCTGTCACATGTCCGCTACACCATAGCTCAAGTAAGTAAGTTAAGTTAAGAAGAAAGAAAAGTTAGAATTTACTGAATACGTATTTATGTTGGGCGTAGCCTTTGATATTGGCACACCTAGATATGCAACGAGAAGGCAAAGGTCAAAGGATGAATGTGATGATATATGCTAGAATATCTTCGCAAGTCGACTGTAGTCGTTGTCTATTAGCGATATCAAGTCAACGATGACGAAACGTGATCAATGATGGTCAACAGATGGCCGACAGCTCAAAATCAAGAAGATGAGCTTGTGACACGTTATGATGTTTAGGCGCACAATGGTGTTTCCGTAGGAGCCAATATTACTCTGTTGTAGTTATTTTGTATTGGCTATACGTATAACGAGGAAAAGTGGATTAAGATAATGGAATAATGAAGGTCAAAAGTGATTTTTGGTGCTCTATGGAACGAGAGTGCCTGAGAACAGCCATATGTTAGATGACTAACGATGTTATTTGATAGAGCTTAAGCACTCCTTCGCTAAGCTGAGACATACGAATGAGCTCGTAACTGCCCGGATGGAAAATACGATCAAGACAACGATGCCCAATCTAGCAGCGGAAACCTCACAGATTGGAGGATGGAAGCTGGAAATTATACGTTATGAGGAAAATTACGGCAAAATGTCATTTTAGAATGGATATAGAAACGAAAATTATGGATTTTGTGATCGGATGACCCTGATCTTTAGAAGGAAACGAAGAGATTAGAATGAAAATGAACCCTATTTCTAAGAATAGCATTCAATGATAGAATGCTAAACCCTTAGATGAATGGAAACTGCGCTCAAATGTTGGAAGATCAGAGTTGCGCAGCAGAAGTGTGGTGTACAATTTAAAGGAATATGTCAAGAACATGATGAAAATTGTTGAAGTTCTAAGATGAAGGCTCAGTTTTAATGAAAAAGTAATGATCAAGGAAGTATGTTAAGAACGAAAAAGGATGACAAGGAAGATGAACTGCCTATGAAGGTGCTAATTTTCGAGGACGAAAATTGTTAAGGAGGGAAGATTGTAACACCCGAGATTTTTAGTGCATTAAAAATGCATTAAATTAAAGATTATGTTAAGACAAAGTACAATTAAAGGAAAATACTGTATAATAAGATGGAAAATTATACAGTGTTAGAGCAACGCAGTATAAGAATTGAATTGTGTGGACCACAATTTTATCTTATACTTTTTTATAAAAGAAAAGAAAAATCAGAAAAATATCACACAAACTCGACTTTCTCTCTCCTCTTTCTCTCTCTAGATTTTCTCTCTCTCTCTCCTCAAATCTCGTTTGAGATTCCGGCGTTATTTTTCGACACCTCCCATACCAGTGGGAAGCTCTCGTTGAGCTGAGTCCAACGAGGTGTCGTGCCACCCAAATAGACGCCGGAGGGAGCCTCACGCGCCGCCCAAAGTGGCGGCGAAACCTATTTTTTCCCGACGTCATATCTCCGCCGTCCGACCACCAATCGACGTGATTTTGGTGTCTATGGACTCAGTGTGAGGAGAGGAACAAGATGGTACCAATTTTTCAGCTCAATTTTGGCTGGAAAGGCTTCGCCGGAGCTGCCCCGTCGCCGCCGTGGAGCCGTCGTCGGAGCCGCCGCATATGGTGGCGGTGTGGCACACCGCCGGTGCCAAAACGTTCAGAGGGCGACGGCGAGCAAGACCCCACGGTCAATTGCACCGTTCCGCCGCCCCTCGCCGGAGAACGAAGACCCCTGCCGTGAGCCGCCGTGGGTAAGGTTGGGTTGGCCATTTTAGGCCGTTTTGTGCCAAATTGAAGGCACAAACACGTTCAGAGGACCGAGAGGAAGAAATTCGGTACCTCAATTGCACGAAACGACGGCCGGTCACCGGAGAACCAGGACCCGCCGCCTAGCGCCGCCGTGGAGAGGTGGAGCCGCCGTTCCACGCGATGTTGAGCTGCCCCACCGTAGGGGAAATACTCAGAGGAGGTCGGGGAACAATTCCCCCACCTCAATTTCACGGTACCGTCGCCGGAGGACCGAGATCGGAGCCGCCAGTTTTGACCGTGAAATCCGTCTTCGAATTGCTATGTTGGAGGCAGAATTGGGTGAAATTGACCCCACCAATCGACTCAGGAGGGTCGAATTAGGGGGGGTAGGCTCGAGCTCAGCCCTCAACGGAGCCAACCGCCGCCGGTCAACGCCGGTCAACGGCCGGTCAAGGGCAAAATGGGATTTTGTGATCCGGACCTCCGATCGAAGATCCGAGACCGCCTCCCGACTCGTTTCGACGCTCTGAACGCAATGGTGACCTCCGTTCGAGCAAATTCTACTCCGATGAAAATCATCCGGTACCGACTGTACGCGGATCGAGGCGATTCAAACAGTAATATCGGAGTCCAGAAGGACAGTTTCAAGAATGCATGATCTCCAGGAAGCATTCCTAGCCATTTATGGTCGCTCGAGGAGCACTGCAGAGGATGCTTCACATACTGTAGATGCAGCGAGATACAACTGGATCTGCTTAGCTTGGAGTTCAAGTAAGTAGGAATCTCGCATGCAATATGAACTGTTTTAGAATAAACTGTTTTAGATGCTTTCATAAAAATTTATGAAACGCATGATCAGTGATTGTTACACTGTTTTATGTAAGAATAGGTTTTATAACGTTATAAGGTGACGAAAAACCCGTTAAGGGTAAAATCGTCATTTTTAAGGAAACGGCTAGAACGGAGTCGAACACTCCGATTTAGCATAATGTTATTAGACGGAAAATGTTCCGATACGTTAAGTAACGTAACGGTCATGTGAGATCAAGATTTAACGAGGAATGTTTTAAGTAAACGAGAGGTAACCGATGGGTTACAAAGTTAAAAGGAAATGTAACCCCGGTGGGTTACAAGGCTAATTAAAGGAAATGTAAACTGACAGTTTATAAGGTTGAGTAACAGAACGGTAGACCGATAGTATACCAAGTTATGAATAAGGAAAGAATGATTAATGTTTACGTTTTATTATCAATCGAGTGGATTGATAATAAAGAAAGTTAATTAATGAGTCGGCTGTCGTTTGATCAGGACACAGAGGCCGACTAATGCAAGGAAAAGGAACGGAATAGAGAACGCTAGAGCATAGTTTGGGTAAGTTTCAAACCTCACCTACAGCATGAAGTAAATGATTTTTAAATGTTTATTTATATGATTTGCAAATGTGTTTGCAATTGTTAAGCAAGTTGTTTTTAAAGTATGTTTGCATTTATTATGCAAGAAGTTTTAAAGTTCAAGAAAAAGAATTGCAATGAATTTGCAACCATTATGTTAAAGGTTTATTTGCATATTGATATGCATAACGTTATTTAAAAGTCTAAGTTATGATTTTCAAAGTATTGAAAGTATGTTTTGCATTATGACAATGCATAATGTTTTATAGTTTAAGTTAAAGGTTTAATGATGCATTTGCTATGCAATAAGTTGCATTTGATGTGCAATAAATTTAAGAATAAAAGTTATAGTTTGCAAAATGTATTTGCATTTTATGATGTATTGATTTAGCAATATGTTGCATTTGTTATGCAATGAGTGTTAGAATGCAAGTTATGATATGCAAAATGTGTTTACATTTTATATTGCATTTGTTATGCAATGAGTTGCATTTATTATGCAATTGGTTCTATAGTATAAGCTATGAATTGCAAGTGTATCGCATATGATGTGATTGCATTTGAATGCTCACTAAAGTTAATAAGAAGGTAATGTAAAGATAAAAAGGAAAGTGTCGTACCAGCCTCTTTGTTATGAGGTAATAAAAGTAAAATTAAAGTGTGACCTCCTAAAGGTGAGGTACAAGACCTCAATGTTTGATGGTCTCAAGTCTTCCACAAGGGAAGCATCATGTATATGATCTCATGATTAATGAGTTGGTACGAACACTAAAGTAAAGTAAGGAAAAGGAAGGTTACAAGATAAAGAAAGTAAGGAATAAGAATAAAGGTTGTGAAAGAAATGAATATTTAAGTTTATAGAATGTTCATAAAATGCTCATAATTGAAATTAATAATTGAGCATAAATGAAGTCATGCATTCTAATGTTGCTTGAATGCCTTTCATGAAATGTTCATATGTTATGTTTATGGAAAACATTCTAAAAAAATGTTTTACGACAAGTGTTTATGAAAAACATTTTCATGTTTTCAAGAGACGGTTTATGAACGACGTTTTTAGAAAAACGTTCAAGAAATGTTTTAAGAGAAAGGTTTTACATTAAATGTTTATGAAAAACATTTCATGTTTGTAAGAAAAGGTTTACGAATGACGTTTTAAGAAAAACGTTTCAGAAATGTTTTACGAAAAACGTTTATGCAAAACGTTTCAGAAATGTTTTATGAAAAAACGTTTTCAGAAATGTTCTATGAAAGACGTTTATGAAGAACGTTTTTAGAAATGTTAAAGGAAAACGTTTATGGAAAATATTTTCATAAATGTTTATAGAAAACGTTCATGAAGAACGTTTCAAGAGAAAAGTTTTCATGAGAAAAGTTTTAAAGCATGTTTAAATGCTTTGTGAGATTATGTTTGAACTTGCTGAGCGAAAGCTCATTAAAAGTTTTTCATGCTGTAGGTAACTTATGGGTGACCAATGGGACCCGTTAGAAGAGCTGGGTGCTGCGGAGGACAGATGCGAAGATTTGGGTATGGATACCATCACTGTTTGCTTCCGCTACGTAAAGAAAATGTTTTCCATTGTTTAATGTTGTGTTTTCAAAGTTTAAAGAAAATCAGAGTTTTAAGAATTGTGTTCAAAGTTTTAAGATATAGTTTATAAACTGTTTTATATAATTATAAAGTGAAGTTTTAAACTATGATTTAATAAGTGTTTCTTATTAAGTATTAAGAAACGATTTGAAATGATTTTAAGGTCAAGTGTTGAGCGATGTCTCCACTTGAATGCGACGGAGGTCGCATCAGTTTTAAAGAACGTTTAAGGAAAGAAAAAAAAATTTTATTACAGTATTTTCTTACTAAGTAAGTAAGATTACTGTTTACGAAACGATGATTATGAAAGTAAAGTGACTGCCCGAAAAGGCGGGTCGTCACAGGTGGTATCAGAGCAGTATCCTGCCATCCCATTTCGCGCTGTCATATGTCCGCTACACCATAGCTCAAGTAAGTAAGTTAAGTTAAGAAGAAAGAAAAGTTAGAATTTACTGAATACGTATTTATGTTGGGCGTAGCCTTTGATATTGGCACACCTAGATATGCAACGAGAAGGCAAAGGTCAAAGGATGAATGTGATGATATATGCTAGAATATCTTCGCAAGTCGACTGTAGTCGTTGTCTATTAGCGATATCAAGTCAACGATGACAAAGCGTGGTCAATGATGGTCAACAGATGGCCGACAGCTCAAAATCAAGAAGATGAGCTTGTGACACGTTATGATGTTTAGGCGCACAATGGTGTCTCCGTAGGAGCAAATATTACTCTGTTGTAGTTATTTTGTATTGGCTATACGTATAACGAGGAAAAGTGGATTAAGATAATGGAATAATGAAGGTCAAAAGTGATTTTTGGTGCTCTATGGAACGAGAGTGCCTGAGAACAGCCATATGTTAGATGACTAATGATGTTATTTGATAGAGCTTAAGCACTCCTTCGCTGAGCTGAGACATGCGAATGAGCTCGTAACTGCCCGGATGGAAAATACGATCAAGACAACGATGCCCAATCTAGCAGCGGAAACCTCACAGATTGGAGGATGGAAGCTGGAAATTATACGTTATGAGGAAAATTACGGCAAAATGTCATTTTAGAATGGATATAGAAACGAAAATTATGGATTTTGTGATCGGATGACCCTGATCTTTAGAAGGAAACGAAGAGATTAGAATGAAAATGAACCCTATTTCTAAGAATAGCATTCAATGATAGAATGCTAAACCCTTAGATGAATGGAAACTGCGCTCAAATGTTGGAAGATCAGAGTTGCGCAGCAGAAGTGTGGTGTACAATTTAAAGGAATATGTCAAGAACATGATGAAAATTGTTGAAGTTCTAAGATGAAGGCTCAGTTTTAATGAAAAAGTAATGATCAAGGAAGTATGTTAAGAACGAAAAAGGATGACAAGGAAGATGAACTGCCTATGAAGGTGCTAATTTTCGAGGACGAAAATTGTTAAGGAGGGAAGATTGTAACACCCGAGATTTTTAGTGCATTAAAAATGCATTAAATTAAAGATTATGTTAAGACAAAGTACAATTAAAGGAAAATACTGTATAATAAGAGGGAAAATTATACAGTGTTAGAGCAACGCAGTATAAGAATTGAATTGTGTGGACCACAATTTTATCTTATACTTTTTTATAAAAGAAAAGAAAAATCAGAAAAATATCACACAAACTCGACTTTCTCTCTCCTCTTTCTCTCTCTAGATTTTCTCTCTCTCTCTCCTCAAATCTCGTTTGAGATTCCGGCGTTATTTTTCGACACCTCCCATACCAGTGGGAAGCTCTCGTTGAGCTGAGTCCAACGAGGTGTCGTGCCACCCAAATAGACGCCGGAGGGAGCCTCACGCGCCGCCCAAAGTGGCGGCGAAACCTATTTTTTCCCGACGTCATATCTCCGCCGTCCGACCACCAATCGACGTGATTTTGGTGTCTATGGACTCAGTGTGAGGAGAGGAACAAGATGGTACCAATTTTCCAGCTCAATTTTGGCTGGAAAGGCTTCGCCGGAGCTGCCCCGTCGCCGCCGTGGAGCCGTCGTCGGAGCCGCCGCATATGGTGGCGGTGTGGCACACCGCCGGTGCCAAAACGTTCAGAGGGCGACGGCGAGCAAGACCCCACGGTCAATTGCACCGTTCCGCCGCCCCTCGCCGGAGAACGAAGACCCCTGCCGTGAGCCGCCGTGGGTAAGGTTGGGTTGGCCATTTTAGGCCGTTTTGTGCCAAATTGAAGGCACAAACACGTTCAGAGGACCGAGAGGAAGAAATTCGGTACCTCAATTGCACGAAACGACGGCCGGTCACCGGAGAACCAGGACCCGCCGCCTAGCGCCGCCGTGGAGAGGTGGAGCCGCCGTTCCACGCGATGTTGAGCTGCCCCACCGTAGGGGAAATACTCAGAGGAGGTCGGGGAACAATTCCCCCACCTCAATTTCACGGTACCGTCGCCGGAGGACCGAGATCGGAGCCGCCAGTTTTGACCGTGAAATCCGTCTTCGAATTGCTATGTTGGAGGCAGAATTGGGTGAAATTGACCCCACCAATCGACTCAGGAGGGTCGAATTAGGGGGGGTAGGCTCGAGCTCAGCCCTCAACGGAGCCAACCGCCGCCGGTCAACGCCGGTCAACGGCCGGTCAAGGGCAAAATGGGATTTTGTGATCCGGACCTCCGATCGAAGATCCGAGACCGCCTCCCGACTCGTTTCGACGCTCTGAACGCAATGGTGACCTCCGTTCGAGCTAATTCCACTCCGATGAAAATCGTCCGGTACCGACTGTACGCGGATCGAGGCGATTCAAACAGTAATATCGGAGTCCAGAAGGACAGTTTCAAGAATGCATGATCTCCAGGAAGCATTCCTAGCCATTTATGGTCGCTCGAGGAGCACTGCAGAGGATGCTTCACATACTGTAGATGCAGCGAGATACAACTGGATCTGCTTAGCTTGGAGTTCAAGTAAGTAGGAATCTCGCATGCAATATGAACTGTTTTAGAATAAACTGTTTTAGATGCTTTCATAAAAATTTATGAAACGCATGATCAGTGATTGTTACACTGTTTTATGTAAGAATAGGTTTTATAACGTTATAAGGTGACGAAAAACCCGTTAAGGGTAAAATCGTCATTTTTAAGGAAACGGCTAGAACGGAGTCGAACACTCCGATTTAGCATAATGTTATTAGACGGAAAATGTTCCGATACGTTAAGTAACGTAACGGTCATGTGAGATCAAGATTTAACGAGGAATGTTTTAAGTAAACGAGAGGTAACCGATGGGTTACAAAGTTAAAAGGAAATGTAACCCCGGTGGGTTACAAGGCTAATTAAAGGAAATGTAAACTGACAGTTTATAAGGTTGAGTAACAGAACGGTAGACCGATAGTATACCAAGTTATGAATAAGGAAAGAATGATTAATGTTTACGTTTTATTATCAATCGAGTGGATTGATAATAAAGAAAGTTAATTAATGAGTCGGCTGTCGTTTGATCAGGACACAGAGGCCGACTAATGCAAGGAAAAGGAACGGAATAGAGAACGCTAGAGCATAGTTTGGGTAAGTTTCAAACCTCACCTACAGCATGAAGTAAATGATTTTTAAATGTTTATTTATATGATTTGCAAATGTGTTTGCAATTGTTAAGCAAGTTGTTTTTAAAGTATGTTTGCATTTATTATGCAAGAAGTTTTAAAGTTCAAGAAAAAGAATTGCAATGAATTTGCAACCATTATGTTAAAGGTTTATTGGCATATTGATATGCATAACGTTATTTAAAAGTCTAAGTTATGATTTTCAAAGTATTGAAAGTATGTTTTGCATTATGACAATGCATAATGTTTTATAGTTTAAGTTAAAGGTTTAATGATGCATTTGCTATGCAATAAGTTGCATTTGATGTGCAATAAATTTAAGAATAAAAGTTATAGTTTGCAAAATGTATTTGCATTTTATGATGTATTGATTTAGCAATATGTTGCATTTGTTATGCAATGAGTGTTAGAATGCAAGTTATGATATGCAAAATGTGTTTACATTTTATATTGCATTTGTTATGCAATGAGTTGCATTTATTATGCAATTGGTTCTATAGTATAAGCTATGAATTGCAAGTGTATCGCATATGATGTGATTGCATTTGAATGCTCACTAAAGTTAATAAGAAGGTAATGTAAAGATAAAAAGGAAAGTGTCGTACCAGCCTCTTTGTTATGAGGTAATAAAAGTAAAATTAAAGTGTGACCTCCTAAAGGTGAGGTACAAGACCTCAATGTTTGATGGTCTCAAGTCTTCCACAAGGGAAGCATCATGTATATGATCTCATGATTAATGAGTTGGTACGAACACTAAAGTAAAGTAAGGAAAAGGAAGGTTACAAGATAAAGAAAGTAAGGAATAAGAATAAAGGTTGTGAAAGAAATGAATATTTAAGTTTATAGAATGTTCATAAAATGCTCATAATTGAAATTAATAATTGAGCATAAATGAAGTCATGCATTCTAATGTTGCTTGAATGCCTTTCATGAAATGTTCATATGTTATGTTTATGGAAAACATTCTAAAAAAATGTTTTACGACAAGTGTTTATGAAAAACATTTTCATGTTTTCAAGAGACGGTTTATGAACGACGTTTTTAGAAAAACGTTCAAGAAATGTTTTAAGAGAAAGGTTTTACATTAAATGTTTATGAAAAACATTTCATGTTTGTAAGAAAAGGTTTACGAATGACGTTTTAAGAAAAACGTTTCAGAAATGTTTTACGAAAAACGTTTATGCAAAACGTTTCAGAAATGTTTTATGAAAAAACGTTTTCAGAAATGTTCTATGAAAGACGTTTATGAAGAACGTTTTTAGAAATGTTAAAGGAAAACGTTTATGGAAAATATTTTCATAAATGTTTATAGAAAACGTTCATGAAGAACGTTTCAAGAGAAAAGTTTTCATGAGAAAAGTTTTAAAGCATGTTTAAATGCTTTGTGAGATTATGTTTGAACTTGCTGAGCGAAAGCTCATTAAAAGTTTTTCATGCTGTAGGTAACTTATGGGTGACCAATGGGACCCGTTAGAAGAGCTGGGTGCTGCGGAGGACAGATGCGAAGATTTGGGTATGGATACCATCACTGTTTGCTTCCGCTACGTAAAGAAAATGTTTTCCATTGTTTAATGTTGTGTTTTCAAAGTTTAAAGAAAATCAGAGTTTTAAGAATTGTGTTCAAAGTTTTAAGATATAGTTTATAAACTGTTTTATATAATTATAAAGTGAAGTTTTAAACTATGATTTAATAAGTGTTTCTTATTAAGTATTAAGAAACGATTTGAAATGATTTTAAGGTCAAGTGTTGAGCGATGTCTCCACTTGAATGCGACGGAGGTCGCGTCAGTTTTAAAGAACGTTTAAGGAAAGAAAAAAAAAAATTTATTACAGTATTTTCTTACTAAGTAAGTAAGATTACTGTTTACGAAACGATGATTATGAAAGTAAAGTGACTGCCCGAAAAGGCGGGTCGTCACAATATATATGCAAATATCACAAAGGATCCAATACTTCTAAAGCTCACAATCATGTATATGAAAAGTTCATAATACAAAGGATATGATTATGTTGTACTTTGTGTTAGACATGTATGCCCTAAGGAGTAAAAATGTAATAAGTTTTTGAAGACATTTTTATCAATAAAAAATTTATTCATTATTAATATACCAAATCTTGTCCTCTTTACGTTCATATTTGTTAAATGTATATTAAGCAAACAATAGTCTGAGACTGTCAGTCTAAACCTTTAAGAATTGGACATATGATGGACAGATTATGCGGGAGACACGATTCTTAAGGTGATGGTCTAAAAGATAAGATCCGTAATCAAGGGAATAAAGTTGGGCGCTTTATTCATGTAAAGATTGTTATGTTGTCTATATCCCTATAGGGAGATGGTTTGTCTTGACCATCAGAGGAGGACTTCGTGAATAGAAACATTGGCACATTGTCATAGGTGACGATGTGTTGGATCGGGACATAAAGTGAATTGATTTGGATTAATAATTCTGTCTAGGCAAATCGATTCACTTTAGACAATCATCTATATTGTATCTTAATCCTGAGATGAATAGTGGGCCTGTTGTCTTGACTTGTGTCTTTTGATGTATCAAAAGGTGACACCCACATCTTAATAGTGGAATGCATGCCGGTACATTGGAGGCATGACTCTTGATAGTATAGACCTGTTATTCATAGATAAGGAATCCATAGCTCCTCTTTAGGAGTAGTGATATTCTCTTATATGCGTTATCTTGTAATTGGAAAACTGGAGCGCTCAACCATTTAGATACATAGGTGTAACCGAATGGTATACCATCTTTGGATGATAAGTTTTGAGATAATGGAACGTAAGATAAAAATAATCAGGAATTTAAGACTGAACTTGTCCTTAAGCCGATTATGGATAATCCGATGGGGATATGATACATTATGATATATCATGGAGACTTAGCTATACGGGCTTCATAATTCTATATAGTTCAAGAGTGCAGCTCCAAGCTTTTAGTGGAGTAGCGTTGGAGTTGGCAATTATGAAATGTATATCTAGGCTATTGGGTTTCATAATTATCGGGAGCTTGAACTATGTAGGTCCATTTGGTCCTCTTTGCTAGCTCACAACATCCTATAACGATACGGCGTGCTTTTCCAATCATTGGTGACTTATGTTAGATTTATCATATTGGTTAAAATTCAGAAGAATCAAATAATTCATGTCTGTTTATTGGTTGAATTAATTTTGTGATAAAATTGATTTAAGATAAACTTGTTGAATTATTGGGATCAGATAATTCTTGTCTGTTTATCGGTTGATTTAATTTTTGCATAAATCAGATCAAGATAAACTTGTAGAACTATTAGAAATTTATTTATTTTCTTAGAGATTATCTAGATAAAGTTATTTTGATTAGATAACTTCTCTATTGGGTTATTTGAATTAAAACTGAGACTTTATCCTATAGAATCTCAGGTGAAAAATAAAAGATTCGTCGAGATATTTTTTCGACAGTTCGGCATGCCGATCCTCAAGTTTGGCCTGTCGATTAGGGAGTTCGGCCTACCGATGTGCGAAGGATAAGATTACGTATTTTCATGCAGATTTTATCAGATATTGATCTGAACTTGATTCTGATTCAAATTTTTAAGACCTAATCTAATAAAGACTGACCCTAGACCCAAGCTCTATAAATAGGGAGTAAGTCACAAGAGTTATTTAGATTAATTGAAAGATTAAGAGTGATACTCTACTGGTGAGAATCTGAAACTCCCTGAGAGCTCTTATTCACAAATCATGAACACTTGCTTTGGGTTCTCTCAATTGATTGGAAGGAGAGTCACCTGGTGGAAAGAGATGTACGTGTGAGCCCACGCTCACTCCGATTGTGGATCGAGAATAGCAAAGAAGAACAGTTGAGGCTCTTCTAGAACTTTACTTCTTTTCATGCGTTACAGGGGTTCTTCAGCATTCAAAGGTTAGTAAGATCTGGTTAATTTATGCATATAGCGTGTCAAACTTGTGTTTTGGAAAATACTCTTGATATAAAATTTTTAAAATTCCACTCCGTACTATTTTTCCAACAATTGGTATCAGAGCCAAGTTTTCACATAAATTTATGAGTTTGTGATCATGCTATATGTATAAATTTTGTGATCTTAATCTCTCCTATGCTTGAATTTAATTTTATAGAGAGTTGGTACTCTAGGTTTCTATATAATTTTATGTTATCATGGATTATGTGGTGAATATTCATTAATTAATTATGGTTGATTCAATAGTTATTTAATTATTTATTAATTAATTAATTTATACCAGTTATGGTTCCTTAGAGGCTAGAATGTGTATATAGGTTTTTCATATAATTAGATGACAGACTATCATCTCTGTCTAGGAATTATTGTTTAATTTTAAATTTTTAAGAATTTTGTAATTATATAATTGTTCGAAGAAAACGGATCTAGAAGGCGGATCTAGAAGATTGATGATGGCGCTCCCAAGTATTTCCTGAGTCTCTAATTTTATGTTTTTCAATTGTTGAAAATAAAATTGATAAATTGCACTAAAAATTGTCTTTTCTAGAATGAGTGATTTCTGCTTAGTCGGCATGCCAAACCATCCAGATCGGCAGGCCGACGGCGGGGCAAAAATTAGGTGGCTCTGGCGGTAGGCCGAACTACCGAATTGTCGTGCATCGGTAGGCCGATTTGAAGATCGGCAGGCCGATGGGTCATGACCAGCAGGCCGATCACCCATATCAGCTTGCCGGCAGAGAGCTGGAAATTTTTCTAGAAAAGGTGCAGTTTTTCAATGCAGTTTTAATTTTATTTTTTGGACAATTCTAAGAGACATTGAATTTGGATGTGACCAGAAATATGAAGTATTCGATTCATACAGAATTGAAGACTTGAAGTGGGCATTACGTGAAGAAGGACACTGCTTGGAGGTTCAAGGACGAAGAATCGATAATATGTATCGATTATTCTCTTGTAATCTTTGTTTTCTATTCTCTATGGTGGAACCATAATATTACAATTATTTATTATTTTGCTTGTAGCTTTGCTTGATTGCTTTGCTTATCTGCATTATAATATGATTTGCCATGTATATTGATAACATGTCATATAGAATAGGAAGTGCCGCTCATATTAAAATTGTTCATAACCTTGATTTCAAAAGATTAAGTGGGAGAAGGTTTTCAAAGAGAGGACTTACGGCCTCCATCGTTGGTCCATAAGAAGAACATGGTGGTCTCGACCCTTAGGAAGGGATTTCTATTATGTACCAGATTGAATCTCTGAAAGGATAAGGTATTTTAGCATGATTTATGGTTGCACACCCCTAGGTGGTGATTATAAATCATGGATAAAATATTGAAACGATGGTTATACACTTATGTTAATTTTATTATTATCCTCCCCTAGGAGCTCTGTAAATAAAATTAATGACCAAAGAAACGATTATTAATATATGTTGGATCATACGGGTCCTGGATGGCATATATTAATCAGGAGGGGATCCATGTTCCTGATTGAATTTGGCATGACTCCCCTAGGAGCTTGTTGAATTCTAAGTTGGGAATTATTGTTGTAAGATTGTGATATTTTTAAAGTTTTGACACATAAACACGTTTGTATGTTTTTACATGATTGTGTTTTCTTACTAAATTATTATGATATGTTTGCTTATGTTTAGTATATGATTCTTTATTGTAGATTAAAAATGTCTAAAAACTCTTTATCTTTGATACTTAATAAAAACCTATTGACTGGAGAGAATTATAATGATTGGAAACGAAACCTAGATATTGTCCTCTCCTTTGAGAAACTAAAATTTGTACTGATAACCCCTTGTCCTCCCGAGCCTACGAGAGACTCCACTAATGAGCAATTCCAAGAATACGATTGCTGGAAAGGTGCAAATAATTAGACCCGTTGCTATGTTATGGCCAGCATGAATAACATGCTGCGGACTCAACATCAGGATTATGAGACTGCAGAGCAGATCTTGGATAATCTTGAAGATATGTTCAGAGGCCAAGCCATAACAAAACGGCAAGGGGTGCTTTAGAAACTTCTTAACTGTAAGCAGAGGCTAGGGACATCTGTAAAGGAGCATATGATGTTGGTCATGGGTTACCTCGCTAAGGCTCAAACCAATAGAGCCGACATCGATGCTGAAACATAGATGACTATGGTCTTTGAGACTCTGTCAAAGGAATTTATTCTGTTTAGAGCTACTTTTAATTTGAGCAACAGGTAGGATATGACCTTAACAGAATTGATGAAACAGTTACAGGAGTTCAAACTGCTGATCAGGGATTCTCCTACTGGTGGAGAGGCCAATTTAGTAGCTGCTTCTGGTTCCAATCCCAATTCTGGGAATGGAAAGAAACAACGGGCCAAGAACGGGAAGTCTTCTATTCCTGCTAGCCAAGAGCAAGAAAAAGAAGAAGAAGAACCCGAAGAAGCTTAAGTGCTTCTTTTGTGGAAAGGTCGGGCACATCAAGAAGCATTGCAAGGACTTCTTTTCCAAAGGAGGTAGGTGTGATCTTTTGTATTTAGAAACTTGTTTGGTTGAGGAATCCAGTGACGTTTGGGTCATAGATTCTGGTGCAACTAATCATTTTTGTGTTTCTCTGCAGGGGTTCGAAGAAACGAGAAGTCTACTACATGAAGACTTCACGCTTTGAATGGGCGATGGATCCTTGGTCTTAGCGGAAGCAGTGGGAGACGTCCATCTTTATTTTGATAATTATAGGAATTTAATTTTGCAAGATTGTTTTTAGGTTCCTAAATTTAAAAGAAATTTAATTTATGTAGCTTATTTATTTAAAGACTCCTATTTAGTTTCTTTTAATGATAAACTGGTGATTCGTAAAAACAAATCTTTTATCTGTTCCGGATGGATGCAAAATAATCTATAGTTTATCAATCCTAAGATGGACTTACTGCTTAATGTTGAGATGAATGATAATAACTCTAAAAGACTTAAAACTTCTCACTCTAATAGGACTTATCTTTAGCATTTACGCCTTGGTCATATTAACCTGAATAGGATTCAAAGGTTGGTAAGGGATGGACCTTTAAGTCACTTAAAGGTGGAATCTATACCTCAATGTGAATCTTGTTTGGAGGATAAAATGACCAAAAGACCATTCAGGTCTAAAGGCAATAAGGCTGAAGGGGTTCTAGAACTTGTGCATAGTGATGTTTGCGAACCGATGAACATCCAGGCACGAGGAGGGTATGAGTACTTCGTCACTTTTATTGACGATTACTCAAGATATGGGTATGTGTACCTGATACACCACAAAAGCAAAACTTCTGACAAGTTTAAGGAGTTTCGGGCTGAAGTGAAAAAGCAATTGGGTAGACCCATAAAGGCACTTCGATCCAATCGAGGTGGAGAATACCTTTCTGATGAGTTCTTAGGACACTTATTAGAGAATGAGATTTTATCTCATTTAACTGCGTCGGGCACTCCGTAACAGAATGGCGTAGCAGAGAGAAGAAATAGGACTTTATTGGACATGATTAGGTCCATGATGAGTTATTCATCATTGCCTTTATCCTTTTGGGGATATGCACTACAAACTGCATGTTATCTTTTGAACAATGTGCCTTCAAAATCGGTCCCTAAAACTCCTCACGAGTTGTGGACGGGTAGGAAGACATCCTTAAACCATATTCACATATGGGGATGTCCGACTCTTGTCCTGTTTGAGGATCCGAATAAGTTGGAAGCATGTTCAGAAGTTTGCGTGTTTGTAGGATATCCAAAACGGACTAAAGGGGGTTATTTCTATAACCCAAAGGAAAATAAAGTCGTGGTTTCAACTAATGCAACTTTCCTTGAGGAGAGTTACATAGACGACTTTAAATCTCAAAGCAAAGTGGTGCTTGAGGAGTTAAGGAGTGGTCCGATCACTCTGGAGGTTTTGAATGAAACAATTCTGATCAGTGTAGAAAAACCAAACGAACCTGAACAACAACCTAAGGGGCTTCAGCGTAGTGGGAGGAACGGGCGTCAACCTAAGAGGTATATGTTCAATGGGGAGGTCTTCTTGGCTGAACTGGATGAACATGATAGGGATCCTTATACTTAAGTAGAGGCTATAGAGGATGTTGATTCAAAACTCTAGACAGAGGCCATGAACACAGAGATGAAGTCTATAGAGACTAATCAGGTCTGGGAGCTTGTAGATCTTCCCAAAGGGGTAAAACCCATAAGGTGTAAGTGGATCTACAAGCGGAAAAGAGGAGTGGGTGGAAAGGTTGAAACCTTTAAGGCTAGACTGGTAGCTAAGGGTTATACGCAAAAGAAAGGAATCGATTATGAGGAAACCTTTTCGCCTGTAGCCATGCTTAAGTCCATCTGGATTCTCTTGTCCATAGCTGCTGCTCTCGACTACGAGATTTAACAGATGGATGTTAAGACAGCTTTTCTAAATGGCTATCTTGATGAGTCCATTTATATGGAACAACCAGACGAGTTTAAGATCATGGGTCAAGAGGGTAAGATTTGTAAGCTGCTAAAGTCAATTTATGGACTTAAGCAGGGTTCCCGTTCTTGGAACATAAGATTTGATCAGGTGATCAAGTCTTATGGGTTCTCACAAAATGTGGATGAGCCATGAGTTTACAAACACATTAAGGATGAGAAGGTGGTTTTTCTACTACTCTATGTAGATGACATTCTGTTAATTGGCAATGACATTGGGGCATTGTCAGCGGTCAAATTATAGTTGACCAAGCAGTTTGACATGAAGGACTTGGGAGAGTCTAATTTTGTTCTCGGTATCTAGATCTTTCGGGATAGGAAGAACAAAATGATAGCTTTGTCCTAGGCTGGCTACATAGATAAAATTCTCAGCAGGTTTGCAATGTAGGCTTCCAAGAAAGGTGGGCAACCATCTAGGTCTAGAATTACTCTTTCTAAGAAAGACTTTCCAAAGTCTTCTGAAGAAAGAGAATACATGAAGAAGGTGCCTTATACTTCGGCAGTGAGTAGTCTCATGTATGTCATGCTTTGCACACGACCTGATATTTGTTATGCGGTCGGGATTGTAAGTAGATTTCAGGCAAATCCAGGACCGAACTACTGGGTTGCGGTTAAGCATATTTTCAAGTACCTAAGAATGACTCGTGGGTATATGCTTGTATATTCTGGTGAGGACTTGACTCCTCTAGGATATACTGACTCAGATTTTTAATCCTGTCTGGATTCTAGGAAATCGACTTCGGGTTTTATATTTACTCTAGGCGGCGGTGCCATCAGTTGAAGAAGTGTGAAGCAAGATTGCACTTTGGATTCAACGATGGAGGTCGAGTATGTGGCAGCTAGTAATGCTTCGAAAGAAGCAGTATGGCTCCGCAAGTTCCTTAGGGATCTTGAGGTAGTTCCTAGTATGAAAACAACGGTATCATTGTACTGTGATAATAGTGCGGCGGTAGCTAATGCTAAGGAACCAAGATTTCACAAGAAGAGTAAGCATATTGATTGAAAGTATCATGTGATAAAGGACTTCGTTGAGGGCGGGCATGTCACGGCATGCAAGATTGTGTCAAAGGACAATTTAGCGGATCCATTTACGAAGACACTTACTGAGAGTCTTCGAGAGGCATGTGGAAGCTATGGGGATGCGAGATTTATCATATTTACTCACTTAGTACAAGTGGGAGATTGTTACGCTTGTATGCCCTAAGGAGTAAAAATGTAATGAGTTTTTGGAGACATTTTTGTCAATAAAGAATTTATTCATTATTAATATACTAAATCTTGTCCTCTTTACATTCATATTTGTTGAATGTATGTTAAGCAAACAATAGTCTGAGACTGTCGATCTAAACCTTTAAGAATTGGGCATATAATTGACAGATTATGCGGGAGACACGATTCTTAAGGTGATGGTCTAAAACATAAGATTCGCAATCGAGGGAATAAAGTTGGGCGCTTTATTCATGTAAAGATTGTTATGTTGTCTATATCCCTATTGGGAGACGGTTTGTCTTGACCATCGAAAGAGGACTCCATGAATAGAAACATTGGCACATTGTCATAGGTGATGATGTGTTGGATCGGGACATATAGTGAATTGATTTGGATTAATAATTCTGTCTCGACAAATCGATTCACTTTAGACAATCATCTGTATTGTATCTTAATCCTAAGATGAATAGTAGGCCCATTGTCTTAACTTGTGTCTTTTGATGTACCAAAGGGTGACACCTACATCTTAATAGTGGTATGCATGTCGATACATTGGAGGCATGACTCTTGATAGCGTAGACCTATTATTCATAGATATGGAATCTATAGATCCTCTTTAGGAGTAGTGATATCCTCTTATATACGTTATCCTGTAATTGAAAAACTAGAGCGCTCAACCATTTGGATGCATAGGTGTAACCGAATGGTATACCGTCTTTGGATGGTAAGTTTTCCGATGGTGAGATAATGGAACGTAAGATAAAAATAATCAAGAAGGTAAGACAGAACTTGTCCTTGAGCCAATTATGGATAATCCTATAGAGATACGATACATTATGATATGTCATGGAGACTTAGCTATATGGGCTTCGTAATTCTATATAGTTCGAGAGTGCAGCTCCAAGCTTTTAGTGGAGTAGCGTTGGAGATGATAATTATGAAATGTATATCTAGGATATTGGGTTTCATAATTATCGGGAGCTTGAACTATGTAAGTTCATTTGGTCCCCTTTGTTAGCTCACAACATCATGTAATGATACGACGTGCTTTTTCAATAATTGGTGGCTTATGTCAGATTTATTAGATTGGTTAAAATTCAAAAGAATCAAATAATGCATGTCTGTTTATCGGTTGAATTAATTTTGTGATAAAATTGATTCAAGATAAACTTATTGAATTATTGGGATCGGATAATTCTTGTCTGTTTATCGGTGGATTTAATTTTTAAATAAATTAGATTAAGATAAACTTGTAGAATTATTAGGAATTCATTTATTTTCTTAGAGATTATCTAGATAAAGTTGTTTTGATTAGATAACATCTCTATTGGGTTATTTGAATTAAAATTAAGACTTTATCCTATAGAATCTAGGGTGGAAAATAAAAGATTCGTTGAGATATCTTTTCGATAGTTCGGCATGCCGATCTTTAAGTTTGGCCTGCCGATGGGCAAGTTCGGCCTACCGATTAGGGAGTTCGGCTTGTCGATGTACGAAGGATAAGATTACGCGTTTTCATGCGGATTTTATCAGATATTGATCCGAACTTGATTCTGATTAAAATTTTTGAGACCTAATCTGATAAGGACTGACCCTAGACCCAACCTCTATAAATAGAGAGTAAGTCACAAGAGTTATTTAGATCAATTGAGACATTAAGAGTGATACTCTGCTGGTGAGAATCAGAAACTCCCTAAGAGCTCTTGTTCACAAATCACGAACACTTGCTTTGGGTTCTCTCAATTGGTTGGAAGGAGAGTCACATGGTGGAAGAGCTATACGTGTGAGCCCACACTCACTCCAATCGTGGAGAGAATAGCCAAGAAGACCAGTTGGTTGAGGCTCTTCTGGAACGTTACTTCTCTTCACGCATTGCGGGGCTTCTTCGGCATTCAAAGGTTAGTAAGATCTGGTTAATTTATGCATATAGCGTGCCAAACTTGTGTTTTGAAAAATACTTTGATATAAAATTTTTAAAATTTCACTGCATTTTTAAAATTCCACTGCGTACTATTTTTCCAACACTTTGTACAAATTTTTGTTTGCAAGTAATAGTTAAAGTAAGACACTTTATCTTGATAAAGATACATTGTGATGTTGTTTATTCCCAAGATCATGGGATGATCTTATCTGAATTATTGTAATGTGATGAAACTGATGAGAGACATCAGTTTGTTTTGAACACATTAAACCTAGACCCTAATAAATTTAATTTCTTGTGCAAATCCATAATGAGAAATTAGAACTCTATCATTGTCTGATCATTTTATGAATCTTACATTTATAATAAAATGATTAGTGGAACCACATCTATTTATTATGTTTTTTGATTGTCAATGAGTGAGATCTATAAACCCATGATCAAAAGGTCAGCATATTAAACGCTGAGTATTATAGGTAGTTGGGAACACTTCTCACAAATATGGAATCCGTATCTTTTACAAGATAGGATGATAAGATAATATTCTCGTGAGTATTAATTCAAAAAAATTTTAACTTAGTAAAACTGAAAGATTAAAGAGTTTAAAAAGAAAGATCCAAACTTTGTTTATGCCTTCCGCTAAGCTTTGAAGTTGTAGTGTCTGGCTTGGGAGTGATGACTTGTATTTTCTTGAGCAATTCTTCAACAGTAGGTACAGAGATAAAAATCTTCTTTCCTAACTCTATAAGAAAGTTCTGTTCTATAGCATTATCTTAAAAACTTAAAAGACCATCAAAGAAACCATTATCATTAACATACCCAGTGGTTTATGAAGAATACCTAGCTGATTCCAACTAGCTATGACAAACATTTCTTCTAAAGTTCCTAGACCTCCTGGTAAAACAATGAATGTATCTGACTAATGAATTATAAGTTTTAAACTATCAGGGATATTTTAGACTATTTTCTCGGTTCCTATAGTTTCACCACAAAGATTAACTTGAACAAGAAAAGGAGGGATAATACCTAGAACTCCTACTTTGGCTTCGGATGCGATAGTTCCCATTAAACCAAGACTGCCTCTACATACATAAGGTTATCTTTTGCTTTGCCAAGACGTGCTGAAAATGAAATGTAGCATTTAAATAGTCAATACCATATTTTGAAATAGAACCACAAAACACACAAATGTTTTTGAAATTCAAAGACGATAGGGATGAGGAATCCATAATGGTTTTTAAGAAACTAAGACTCTTTTTTTAGAATTTTATGTTTTTTCTTTTTATGACTTGAAAACTTTTTACATTGCTCTGAGTAAGACTCTAATGACAAATGAGTTATAGTACATCATTGAGTGTAATTGGACAAATGGGTAGGTGAAGACAGATGAAGATAGATAGACAAATTTGGCATAATTATAGAATTTATGAAAATTTTACCTAAGAACTATTCTACTTTTGAAAAATTAAACAAAACTATACAACTTTTGACAAAATGGGTCAAAACTAAAACATATACGACATGCTAAATTCCCACCGAATAATAAATGTGACAAATAAGATAAAATAAAAATATTAAAAGCAAATAGGACAAGTATAATAATTAAACAAACAACTACTGTAACAATCACACAAAAAAAAATCTTTTTATTTTATGTTTTTTTTTTATTTTTTTCCTGACAAAAATTTATTTGAGAATGAATGAAATCTCATGTTTATCAAAACATGCCTCCAAAAAATCCTACTCAGCCATTTTGATGGTTTTTCACTAAAACCAAATACATATCTCAAATAATTTCTCAACAATCTTTCTAAAAGAAAACAAAAACACACAAAAATTGAAAATACTTTACAGATTTTGCTCAGAATCTGACGGATCAATTGACTGTTTCCCTTCTAACATTCCTACAAACTGAACAATTGGGTTTTTTTAATGTTAGATTCCCTAGACTTTTTTTTTCTACATGAAACTGAGGCCAAAATTTACAAATGTCTCATTGAATATAACCACTAGGATGGTCTAAAAGAGAATCTTGAAGATCATCTAAGTTTTTTTTTGAAAGTCCATCTTTATAGAAAAGTATTTTATCATCTCTATTTACAAATGTAAGACCTTTTGACTTATATTTATGCTCACAATTTTGACGAAAGCACTTAGGATCTTTGAAGCTACAGCTTGGGTTCTTCATTTCCTAGCATAAAAACTTGTACCTATCCTAAGAAAACCTTTATTTGTGACATCACTAAGACAAATAAGATCTTTTATATACATTTTTGCATCATTTGGAAGTTTAAAACGAGAAAGGACCCAAAGACAAGTGATTCGAGCTTTATACTTTTATCTAATTTCTTTCTAGAAAAGGGAAGGAAAGTATTTCTTGAAGTGATCATATTTAAGATCCATGATTTAAGAGAGAAAAAGAGATTCATGAGAGTGAATTAAGAGCTTTGAAAGAGATTTGAGAACTTTGAGTGGATCTAAGAGCTTTTAAGAGAGCATTGAAAAGATTTTGTAGGATTAAGAAAGAAAAGTTGAAGAATTTTTAGAGAAAGTGTCTAAAGATTGAAGAACTTTGAAGGTTTTTTGGATATTTTTTGGAAGAAAGCTTTGAATATCTAGAGACAAGGCAGAGAGAAAACGAGACCTTAGAGAGAGAAAATTTTAGAGAGAGAAAGAGCAAAGAATTCTGAACTTGAATGTACAGTAAACGGTTTTATAGACAAAGGATGTGGTACTGTTTAGAGACAGGGAAAACTGTTCTAACATATGTGAAAGGTTAATCTGGGCTGGGCCAAATAGCAATTGGATTAAGTGATCTAAAAGAATGGTGAAAAACAACAACAGTTATTTACAAAGAAAAAGAAAATATTTTTGTGATTTTAAATTTTAAATTTTTTTTAAACTTTTTTTATTTTTATTTTTTAGAAAAAATTCTAAAAATTAGAAAAATTCATTTTAATCATTTCATTAAAATGCATTTCTAGAGGCCATTGATACAAAATACCAACTAATCAAACTTGATTATATCCTACATAACCTCAGCCACTTTAAATGAATTTTTCAAAAGGAAATTTCCAATTTTTAGAAAATTATACATGCAAAATTATTACATTACAAAAGAAATAGTAAAGAGCCATTAAAAAGTAGTTTTCTCCCATAAAAAATGTCAAAGGATGCCACATATGAGTTCTGTGTAATTGTGCCCTTAAGATTAGCAAAATGAAAACATTTAAGCTTATGTGACTTAGATTCATTTCATAGTCTTGGTACCCAAGTAATAAAGCAGCAAGGTCGAGCTAACAACGGTAAACAAAGCACTTCTTGGGAGGCAACCCAAATTTTATTTTTTTTCCTCTTATTTTAATATTTTTTATTTTCTTTTGTTTTATTGTATTCAAAAAAGAGAAAAGAAGAAGAAAAATGATGAAAAAAAAAGAAAAAATTGAAAAAATTGAAATGAAGATAAAAAAGAGAGAGCAATTTTAGCATAACAACAGGGGTAGCTCGTGCCCCCCGTGAGCAAGACTTGCGCGCGGCCGCACAATTTGTTTCTCGCGGCTACGAGAAGCAGGGATTTTAAAATCCTTGATTCGAGATGCACGTGGCCATACAATTTAAAAGCTTGCGGCCGTGTGAGAGCCCAGCCCCTATTTAGACCGAAATTTGGCCTCCTTTCTTCCTTTTTCTCTTCGCACAACACATTCTTCTTTTCTAAACCCTGACCCACCTTCTTGAATCCGACCAAGTGCCCTCAATAACCACCATCTCTAATCAACTGAACTCAACCACCATCTCTAAGCCTCCATCATTCTATTTTCACCAAGGGTTCAAGGAGCCAATTTCAACACCATTTGTGAGGTCTTTAATTTTGTAGGATTTTCTTCATCTCTGGTGCAAGTAAGTCTAATTTCAAGGCCTTTGCTCTATTGTGGTGCTTTGTGACAAGTTTATTTCGTGGAATTGATTTTGAGCAAGAATTTTTTGGCCATTGAGAATTTGGATAGAGCTGAGAATTGTTGGCCTAATTTAGGTTTGGAATTGACGTTTGAGCTGTGAATTAAAGCTTCATTTGTGATTTGTTACTTTTGGGGAGTTTTAGAGTTAGTGGTGAGAGTTTTAGGGTTAAGTCCATTTCTCGCACACCAAGTGTTCGATAAAATTCTTGTGAGAAACCGAGATCGTTAATAGGTTGAATTCATTGATTGTTGGAGCTGGGTTGTCTATTTTGGTGGGAATCCTTAGTTATGAGGGGTTTGGTGATTATTTTCTTAGTGGAAGCTTAGGCTAATAATGAAGAAA
Source organism: Artocarpus heterophyllus (assembly GCA_025403435.1). Classification (NCBI taxonomy): domain Eukaryota; kingdom Viridiplantae; phylum Streptophyta; class Magnoliopsida; order Rosales; family Moraceae; genus Artocarpus; species Artocarpus heterophyllus. Next base: position 11,799,274 of record CM046339.1, read on the forward strand.
ATGGCATCTGGAGCACCATCAAAGAGAGCTACGCCCTCCTCCTCCTCCTCCTCCGCACATTACAATGCTAATTTATTTGTGTCGGTGGAGGCCTACGCTCGGTATAAGCGGTCCATTAAGAAGAAAGTCCCACTTCAAGAGAGGGGGATAGAACTAGAGCCGTCTGCCAACATTCCTCACCAACTTTTGCAAAACATTCAAGCTAGGAGACAGAATAAATTTGTGCAGCCCCCGAAAGACGCCGTCATCCCCTTAGTGTGGGAGTTTTATGCCAATGCTTATGAGCATGACAACTTCACAGCCCTGGTTAGGAGACACAAGGTCCACTTTGATAAAAAAAGCAATCAACTCTTATTATGGCCACCTTACATGGAACAATAACGACAGTTACAGTCTTTTTGCTAACGTACCAAATTATGATAAGGTAATCAGTACTATTTGTGTTCCAGGCATTCATTGGGGAATGAAAAAAGATCTCCACTCCCACTTTGCATACAATACTTTGAAGGAAGAGATGAAAGTGTGGATGCACTTTGTGGCCGGCAAACTCTACCCATGTCACATTTCACTGAGGTAAGTGTCGATAGGGCGTTGCTTGTCTATGTAATCGTCCAAGAACTTTCTATTGATGTGGGGAGTATAATCTCTCAACTCATAGCTCAATCAACATGGCATAAAGGGGAATCTCTTTTTCCCCTTGTTAATCACCGAGCTGTGTAAGAGGCCCAATATCTGGCCAGGAGAAAAAAAAAGAGCTTCTTGCCCTAACTCTCCTACTCACCGACAACGATATTTTCTGCATTATGCAAGGAACCTAAGGAAAGCCAATCCTGAGCCGGTCCTTTGCCAAGCTTTACCCCCTAGGGCCCCTCTTCCTGAAGATAAAAGGGCATAAGGCTAGAGGATAGAGAGAATTGAATCATATCCCCAATCCCATTGGAAGTGGGATGTGGAGAGGTTGGCGCATAAGGACGACTATCGTTGGTACCAAGAGCATGTGTTTTACTATCAGAGCAGCCTCGACCCAGCCAATCTCCTTGCCAACGTGCCTCGACGATTGAAGTGCCCGCCCCACCTCCTCAACCCTGTCTACACATGGCAAGCCTCGACTTAACCGAAAGAAGAAGATGAAGATGATGAAGAGAGCATGGAAGAGGGCGATTAGGCGATGACCCCTTGTCTTGCCTCTCAGAGAATTTTTTTTCTTCCCCTTGTTCTTTTTATTGCAAAAATTAGGACAATGTTTAGATTAAGTTTGGGGCAGGAAATGTATTTTTCTGAGAACTACTATCGTTGCTCTTTATTGTCTTGTTTTTATATTTTCTTAGAGTATTTGTAGTTTTAGTTTCTAGTATTTGTTTCTTTTATCTTAGCATGACGTTCTCTTTACTTTGTTCAATTGTTAATGTTAGTTTTATTTTATCTATTAGTTTTATTTTCCTTTTGTTAAAAAAAATTTTGAATAAGAGAAATGAGAATGAAAAGAAACAAAGCACATTTTTTTTTTTTTGTTTGAGTTGTATTCTATAGTAGACAAAAGCTGATGATAGTCATTGCTTGATTTTCAACATGGCTCTTTGAATATGACATGCATGGTGATGTTTGTGTGCCTAATCCTTGTGCGATTTGCTTTATCCTTAATCCTTCACAATTGAGCTCCAAAACCTCTTATATTTAGTCACTTGTATACTTAGAGAAGCTTTATACATATAGGTAGCCTCACGATCCCAAGAATACTAGAATTCCCTTGATTGCCTTTTGAGGCAAAATCCTAGGTTTAAGTGTCTTTGGAGAATTAATCGAGGCAAATTTTTTTTTTGGATTGTTTGAATCTTTGAAGCCAACCGATGAAAACTTTACCTCTTGTTTACCTCATTGAGCCTATTTGACCTACTTCCTTCATTACCCACATAAGTTTAACCGAGCCATTTTGGTTAAGATTTCTTTCATTTAACCTATCACTAATAGATATGTTTGCATCCTCACTTGAATTTGAAGATTGATTGTGCGAGCGAGCATGGAAAGTGATATGATGTGAATTTGCGGTTTGATTTTATTCATTAGCAACTCATTTTATGTTTTCTTGTTATTTTAGTTTCATTTGTGTATCTTAATTTCATTTTCTTTTGCTTAGTTTGATTTATGTATTTTTCCCCTCTTAATCCAATTGTATACAGCCAAATAAGTCTAGAGGTATTTAAATTTCAATTTTCGTTCAATTTTACATTTAAAAAAACAAAAACAAAATAAATAAATAAATTCTTTTAAATTTCTTGATTTTGAGGTTTTGTGGATATGTGTAAGTCATGCTTTGTGGGAATGATTGATGATGAAGTGATGATCAAGGGAAGTCGGTTGTGAGTTTTCATTTGGTTCATATGAGGTCCAAGGTGCGCTATATGTTTAGGGTTATCCGAGACAAAATTGACCCTTTCTCACTTAGCTTACACCTTAGCCTTACATTACAAGCCTTAAGAGCCCTTGATCTTTGATGACATGTGTAACCTACATTGTGGAGATAGGTATGAAAAATGTGCCTATGGGGTTCATACAATGTTTCAACTTAGGGATCAATCTCAAACTACCTATGTGTATAACGTTATCTGGGTGGCAAGGGCTTAAGTGGAAGGGGCCTTACACACATAACACTAGAAGGACTAAGTATAGGGTAAATTTAGCTTGGATTGACATTCTAAACATATATTATGTGTGTGATATTTCTAGGGCCATTAAACTTTTGTTTCTTTGATACTTGAGTTTACCACAATCAAGCACTTCTCACTTTATGTTTACTTTGAAATCTTGAGTTTTTTTCATTTTTCTCGTTTGCTTATTTCTTTTCTTTTGCTCAAGGACTAGCAAAATAAGTTTGGGAGAGTTTGATAGATTGAAACTATTTATAATTCCAACTTATATATTTTGTTAGTTTTTGAGTGAATTCTTAGTGTTTATTTCATGTTTTGTGTTTATTTTACTTTTTAATAAAATTTAGTTATTGTGTTTTTCTTTTGTTTTGTTTTATTTTTTTTACTTTACTTTATTTTATTTTTATTTGTTGAGTTTTGTTTTTATTGAAATTAGTTTTATTTTATTTTATTTTATTTGTTTTAATAGGTTAACGGAGGAAAATTTTGGAGCTTGAATCAAGAATTTGTGCCCTAGCAACCAAGACCCTGCGCGCTAGCATTGAACACTTACATGGCCACGTGAAAGAAAACTCTCGGCTGCATGCAATTTTTACTCTATCTTTTCTTGAATTTCTTGTAAATTGCCATGGAATCCTTGTTCATATTTTTCTTTGCATTTGTGATTTTATTTGTGACTATGTGTAACTAAGTTTCTTAGTCTAGAGGGCTATGGACCCTATTTTGATATTGTGTTTAGCTTATTGCTGAAGATTAATACAAGTTGATTTCCATTTCTATTTATTTATATTTTCTTGAGCTTAAAGCTTCTAATTGATTGGCTACCAATTAGTTGATCTTGCACTTAGGGTTATTACTTAGTAAAGGAGTGCTGTAAATGTTGGTTTAGGAAAGACATCCTAGAACATTGTAGAGTTGGAAGACTTATGATTTTCTTTGTTGCATATTATAGAATGAGCTTAATAAGCCCTTAATAATTGATTTTGAATAGGGATATTAGAACTAATTAATTTAGGTACATGTGAATTGAGTACTTTGGAGAGGAAAAATTGGGATAAATTAGTGTTCTATGCCAATAAATTAGGGAAATTAACTTGTCATTAATCTAGGCAATTACCATTTGCTTAGGAAATTTGGTGAAATAGTTACTCTAGAACATTTCATCACCATTTAATTTAATTCATTTCCATCGTTGATTTCAATTCTCATAATTTAGTTTTAGTTTATTTTATTTTCTTGTTTTTAATTAAAATTGTCATTAAACACAATTGTCTAGATAAAATTAGAAATACTTGAACCACAGTAGAGAGTAAACTTTTAATAAATCAATCCCTGTAGAAAACAATACTTATTCTCCTATTCTATTACTTGTAATCGTGTATACTTGCACGCGATCTATACGTATCTATATTTCAACTACAACAAGTGGAACTAGAAAATTATGTAAGAAGTTGATGTATTTAATTGATAAACATAAAAGCTAATGGAAAATAAAGTGGAGATGGCATTTAGTAGTACTGATCAATAATTCCTCATATTTCAAATGGTATCCTCTCATGCTAAGACTCTATCTTCTTTTTTCCTTATTGTGTGTTGTTTTATAAATAATATTTCAGTTGTTAATATTAATAATAGAAATTATAAACCCAAAAAATAGTAGTAAAACAAAACTCTTATTGATATAACACTAAAAAAATAAATAAATAGTTCTGGATAAAGTCATTTTGTTATATAACCATTGAACTTGCTAACTGCACGTACGTCCATGAGGACGTGCAAAATACTTGTATACTATGGAAGAGGGAATACCTCATTCTCTGTTTTGTTCTTCAACCAAAGGACATATTTGACTTTTTAGCTCTTGACAAAAAATTGATTTGTTACTTTAATGTTGTTTTGCCTAATAAATTTTTTTTCTCCATCAACTTTCTTTTATATATATATCACTGTATAAATTAATGGTAGTTGTTTCACTTTTAAAAATAGTTATATTGATATCATTTTATGTTAAAAATTTTATATTACCTTATATATTCTAATAATTGGCAAATAAAAACCTCTATATTTGTGTAGAATAAAAAATTAATCAGCTAATTACTTAATTAATACTTTTTTAACTACTTTAAACAATTATCACTTTGAAACATAAAAATCTCTTGCTTCTTCAAACCCTTTCTTCCACCAATCATCGTAACATAAAATATACATGATGCATTATTACTTTACAAAATTTATAATGAAATTTGCATTATTGTTAATATAGATATACTGACTTCCAAAATTATGAACATCTCATAGTCTAATTCCCATGATATGCACTATCTTTTTTCTTTTCTTTTTTTTTTGTCATAAAGTTATTTTAGATGAAATATGAGTTACCTAAGGAACGTATTTTACTTTAATCGTAGACTTAGAAAGGTTATAACAAAATGTATCCAAGACGAAAATTATTGAAAGCAATAAAAAAATGATTATTCATCTGAAATCATCCCTCTGCATTGTTTTATATATTTTACAACTAAAACACATAAATGTATCATTCTTGAGATGTCTTTTCTTAAAATCAGTAATTTCATTCTGTACTTGTAGATATATACAAATACTTCTTCAAAATTAACTCTAATTATAAGGTCTGTTAGCATTCCTATTTTTTTGTTTTCATGAGGAAGAAAATAGAATATATGTGTGTGTATTATACTGAGACTACTGAGGCATTGTTGATCATACCTAAAAATACTCACAAAAAATCACTAAAAAAAACTATTTTTGTTATCAGGGAGAATGTGCCTCAGGCACGTCTCGCATTAGCTGGTAATAATAGATAGACCAAAAATTAAGTAACTTGAACATATAGGCCCCATTTAGGTGTGACTGCGTAATTAAGACAAACCAAAGTTGCAAAAATACTCTTAAAAGTAGAGTAAATTGTACTATTGTACCTTAAACTATTTGTATTTTACGTAATACACCCTCAACTTTTAATCTTGGTAAAATACACCCTGAACTTTGAAGTCATTGGCAATTAAAATCCAATAACTATTTTTAATTTCTGTTTAGTACTATTTTCTATGCACTGAACTTTAATTTTTTTATCTTAAAATAATGAGCTTTACTTAAAAAAAAAAACTCTTGTGTTTGACATGCGAATCTTATGACCAAAGTTGTCCATGCTTTTTAATGTTCGCTAGCAATTGGATCTTAATTGCTAATAATTTCAAAGTTTAGGATGCATTTGCTAAAATTAAAAGTTCGCAATATATTATGCAAAAAAACAAATAATTTGAGATATAACAACGTAATTTAGTCCTTAAAAGTAAAACAAACATAGTAAATCCTTTTGTTGATTTCTCTGCAAAATGGCGACCTGAAAACCGTATTGGCAAAACGATATTAGCACAAAGCAACATGTTCAAAGCTAAATCACTAGATTAAAAAAAAAAATCAATCTGACTAGTGGAGGAACTTTCATTATTGAATTTCGAATCAAAATTTTTTATTTTTTCTTATTGTCGCAAGATTTGCAGAGACAACAAAATCCACAAATGCCAATGTTCTCAATGAAATCCAAAATCCAGAAGATTTAACATTGAAGTTGTCGTCACTGAAGGAGATTTCTTGCTAGCATCCCACTATTGTGAAGGTCAATAATGAGAGAGCAACTGTGATAGAAACTGTCAAGAGAGGAAGGGAGGATGTCGATGGAGAGAGAAACATAGGCAAGAGAGAGAAAGAAAAAGGGAGAATAGGAGACACTTGTTGGATGACCTGGCTATTCGTATCGTTCGCTTCACTCGAACTTTTTGTTTTTCTTTAGCAGCTGGAAGAACAGGAGACACTTGTCGGATGACCATTCTGTGAACTTGCTTAGTGTAGCCACTCGACCCATAAACTTTTGTGTATCTCGTTTTCTTTGTGGAGATGGAATGATCTGGATCACCAACTGAGCCTTTCGTTCTTGTTCTGTTGTTTTTAAAATTTCCTCCTAGGTTTTACGGAACTAGTCATGTTTGAGACTATGTTTAATAATTCATGGAGTTTTGAGCAAGAAAGGGTATTTTACTTTGTAACGGTTGTATGTTATGTGTACTGTATGTACTGTCCCGATGTTAGTTGTATGATATTATATATATTTGGACTATGTAAAATTCTTTACGAACTTTTAAACTATACTCATACGGTACTTTTTATTAATATCGTTAATCACATGTCGAGGCAATTTCAACTAATCATGTTGTTCAATTTCGCTTTAATATTTCTAAACTTTCTCTTATTCATGGCCTTCGTTTCCGGGCTGTAACAATCAAAACTAATCACTTTGATATCCTCTAGACTTGACTTTTTTATTTTTTGTTTGAAATGCCAAAAATTCCCTATTTAAACTTAGCCATTGATATAAACAATTAAATCCCAGCCATTGATTTAGAAAAAACACTTAAGCAAGCTAACTAGCGAAACAAGCCCCCACTAACACCACCCTCACCCCACACCCCTAGCCAAAAAAAAAAACCACTAGGCCTCCTCCTCTTGACCCTCCCTCCGTTACCTTTTCCTTCGTCCCACTTGCTAGGCCCCAGGCCCTAACCAACCTTGTTGCCCATTGCCCCTCCCACATCTACCACATTGTCCCTCGTCCGCTCCACCTACCTTGCCCACCCCATTGACCTTGTTTAGATCATGCGCCCCTACCACACGAACTCCATCGTCCTATCGCCTGCCCCACCTTGTCGTATGTGCTCCTCAGCAATGCCCCTACTCCGATGTCCCTGAGAAAGATAGATTGAGAGAGAGGGATTGAGTTTTTTATTTTTTATTTTTTATTTTTTATTTTTTATCTTTTGTTGCTTTAGTTTTTGGCTTTGTTTTTTATCTTAAAAAAACATTTTTATCTGGTTTCATTTTTTAATTATCTTTTTCATTTTTTAATTTTGTTATAATTTTTAAATTTTTATGACCAAAATAAAGTATTTAGATGATAATAATTAATTTAATGAGATCTAGTTAGGTAAGATAATCCTAGTTTGTGTTAGATATGTTTTTATGTTTTATTTTATTATTTTTTAAAGTCTCTTTTTATTTTATTTTTGTAATTTTGTTATAATTTTTGAATTTTTAAGAAAAATAAAGCATTAGATGATATTGTTGTGCTATAGATTTTTATGTTTTATGCTATTTCAATGGATGAAGAATATTTATATTTCTATATTGTCACAAATGTAAAAAGTTCAATAAAATTAATTACATTCGAAAAGAGATTTTTGAAGAAAAGGATAAAAGGAAAAAAAAAATTTATCCATAATTAGAGTGAAATTTGTACTTGCAAGTGTGAAAAATTTTATAAAAAAAAAACTCATTTTTTATGTTAAAGAAGGGCAAAAATGTCATTTCTTACTCCATATTTAATTAAAAGCTTTTTTTTGTTGGATACAAAACATTTTTGCAATTTATGCAAAACTAATGGTTAAACACGATCAAACATAACAATCAACTAATAGAGGGGTTCTCTTTGTAAATTTATTGAAAAGTAAGGGTGTTGTGTGATAAATTTTGGTCCTAGATGTCTTTGTAATTTAAGTAAAACATAAGGGATGTCAATGTAATTCATCCCATTTAACAATCATATATATCAAATCAAAGCAACATAAATTAAGATATATTGAAATCTTTAGAACAAAAATTAATTCATAAATAAAAATTAAAATTTAAAAAAACCCCATGTTCAAATATTCTTGATGTATAAAAATTAAAAAGATAAGAAAATAAGAAAGGAAAACCGATTTGGAGGTGTCAAGTCTCTAAGCTCCTCTTCTCCTTTTCCTCTCCTTCCTCCTTCTCTTTGCTTGATGATGAATCTCCTTTGATTTTATAGAAAATCAAAAATCTGAATCCTAAGACTAAAACAAACTCCTAAAAATAAAATCCTAAACTAACAAGTTATTTTATTTTTTTTTTCTTCATTTTTTTTCTTTGTTTCTTCCCTTCAATTGGTTCAGCTCCCAAAAAAGGGCTTATGCCTTATTTGACTAAGCTCTCTCATTTATGCATGCCAAAAATGAATCAGAGGGAGAGCAATTAGAGATCTAACGCAAGTTGAACACGTGTCGGTGAGGGATTAGGCACGAGCTAGAGTGGAGGCGACGTGGCTTCACACAACTGGATGCTCAAACTAGCGCATGGGAAACAGGCTAGAGCGTGTTGCATCCGATGGCACACGAACTGAGGGTGGTTGGCATATGGTGAGCGAATACAGGGCAAGGGACAGTTTCTCGACACGTACCCCATGTCGGGCTTGAGAATCATGCACGTTGTGATGGACTTTTTAGCCAATCTAACAACTGTGCTCGCGTCTGAGGTGCGTTTCGGCCATTGCATGTGGGGGAATTCTTTAGACATCCACATTTGTCACTTTTGACCCTGTTTATGCTCCAAGTTACCACACATTCCCTTTTCACCTAATTAACCTACATAAATGAGGGAAAATAAATTCAATTATAATAAAACTAGTAGAATTAAATAAAATTCAAAACATTATTAAAATCATAGCAAAAGTATGCGCATCAAAGTACAAGAATAACTTTAGTTTTATACAGTTATCAAATTCTAGTTGAACCAACCTAACTACTTGAACACAACATGAAATCTTGTTTAGTTTTGTGTCACTCTAATGAAGGCTTTTTTTTAAAAAAAAAAAGGCAGGACTTGTGTTATGAGCTTGTGATCTTATGATAGTTGTTCTCTTAATCTCGTGATCTTAGTTGGTTAATTTTAATAGATATTATCGTATTTAGGTAGCCTATGAAATTTTAGTTCTTTACAAGGTGTAAAAAGCTTAAGAAAAACACATTTTTTTCGTGTCATTCTTTGGTTCATGAGTTAGAATCAAGTCATGTATCAAAGTTCGTAGGTCAATTTCGAGTCATGTCATGTCAATCTATCAAGTGACCAAAGTCATATTTGTAATGTAGTTTTTAAAGATTTTTGTGTCATGGGTCGTGTTTGGATGGAGTCAACATCATGTACATATTACAACATTTGTAAACAAATCCCTAAACCTTATTTTTGGATAACCATAACTCACTATTTCTTACTCTATTTTCAAGAAACATTAGTACATTAAAATGTTAATTAAATCGATTTCAAATGATGCAAATAAAACCGAAATCCGTACCGGACCATTTTGGGCTCACTTCCCCAGCGGCTGCCTCTTAAAAAAAAAAAAAAATTTAATTTTTAGATGATCATAACTCACTATCTCTTGCCCTATTTTCCAGAAACATTAGTACATTAGAATGTTAATGGAAACGACTTCACATATTGCAAATAGGACAACAATCCGTGCCGAACTATTTTAGGCCCATTTTCCTAATGTTTACCCTTTGAAAAAACAAACCAATTTTGGATGACCATAGCTCACCTTTCCAGCTCTATTCTCCAGAAACAAACCTACAAGGGCCAAAACTAAACAGGAACTAAACTAAAGTCGGTATATATCTTAAGAAAATTGAATGACACTTTGAAGGGAAACTACAAATATGTCCCGTTGAAAACCTTCTAGCCAAAAACCTCCCACTGGGAGAAAAGACTAGACGGGAAAAAGAGTACATATTTACTTTACTTGAAAGTCGACATTTTACAAAATCTGTAATAGGGTAAACCCTCCATGTCTCTGGCGGCTAGCCTTGAGCCAAAAAGAAGGCGTGTTAAACCACCATGAATGAGCTTCCAACAAAGTAGCATAGGATGTAAGTCTGTATGTGACTTGATTTCCCTCTTAAAATATATGAAAAGCTCAGCAAATGACTCCATTTAAATAATGAATCGCACGATCCCATCTTAAAACAAACCTTCATGGATTCTACCTTTTTCAGACTTGAGCAAATCCACAACATAAGTAGAGTCACACTCGAACCAGGGATAATCTCAATTATAATTACAACCATATTCAATAGCTGTTATATTCCGTTAACCTAGCTTCGAAGTTATAAAGAATCCCTACAGCCGTTTAGCAAAACAAACTTTGCAAAAACCTCTGCAGGTACCAAAAATGCCACCACAAAGAGAATAAATTCTATGTACGTTTGCTTTGACTTCATCTTATGTATTGCATGGGACGATCTTGGTTGTAGGATTTTTTTTTTTTTTTTCGCTAGGCTTAATACGTGATTGTTGCTTGGCATAATATTTTTATAATTCACCTAGTCTAATATCACATATTGTTTCAGAATATGATACTTCTCTACGTACGCAGCCAACATTAAAAATAATCAAATACATGTTGATATCATAATTAAGGATGAAAATATGATGATCAATTTTATTACTCTGTTCATTATTCAACAACAACAACAACAAAGATGAAAGCTACAACTCAAGTTACTTGTTGTTCCCATCTTTAGTGACCGAATGGGAAAAAGAAGAGAGAACACACACACATGATCAATAAATACATATATCGCACACGAGTCCAACGACATGATCAGTAGACTTCGACGCGCCATTGGTTTTTCACCTTCACTTTTGCTAGTACACCTTTCCAATCCCGTTGTTTGTTCTTGGCAACTTTCTTTAAGGCGTCTTCAATTGGACCCGACCAGCTAAGTATATGTAAGCTCCGTTAAGCAAGAGATCAAATACTTCTTCAGCGTGTTCCGCAAAAGTGTCCTGGACGTACTTCTTTTGCTTGTTGACTCTGCCGAATGCTCAGTCATAGCGGAAGTTTTCTGGGTTGTCCTTTAGATATTGATCGAATTCCTCGCGGTAGAGTTGACTACCGGGATTGGCAACCCCATGGAATAGCCAAGCAAGTCCAGAGATCTGAATGTTGGAATATCTTCTTTGAAGAAACGACGGAGAAGAGCTCTAAATGCATGGAGCAACACCAGCCCCAGTAGCCACAAATATATGAGTAGCGTTGGGGCTAAAATCACCCAAAAGCATTGCCTCGCAAATGGGGGCATGCAAATGAGCATGGTTTGTATATATATCAGTATCACCAAAAATATACATACATGCATTAATAAAAAAACCGGGTTTTACTTTTAAATTGAAATTACCTGTAAATCGAAATTTATCTCTAGGTTTGCATTTACACAAGAGCTCACTGGTGGTATCATGATAAAGACGCACACATAAGGTAGCTGTTCTATCATCAAAATAATCTCCATACCTTGAAGAAGCACCAGAAGTATCTAAGCATTTTGGCATCCCCTAGTTCAAAAAGATTTTCGCTCGGCCGTGAACAAATTGCAAAATGAGAACATTGATAATAAAACTGGGCGTACTTAAATTTCACAGAATATATACACACACAAACTATTTACTTCTTGAAACTCTTTTCTTTTTTTTTTTTTTTCAATGACATACATACACAATTTACATATTATTGCAAAGTTGAAAGTTAACTCGATAAATGTAAGAAGACAAGTATATGCAAAACCAAGCATAGTATTGTAACAACACAACGTGGATGGGCATGAGCTAAATGACATAATATTGGGTAATTGACCGCGGGCAATGCACCGAAAACTTGTCCCTCCCAGTGACGTAAAGAACCACCACGATCAAACACGATATTGTAAGTCTCAGCATAAGCTTCTGAACCTGAAATCTTTTCGACGGAAAGAATGGTAGCTGTATGAGGAGCCTCAGCCGTGCATAGATTTGTGGGAGGCCTCCTGGCATCTTCCAGCTCTAAAGGATCAACAGGAACCCTCCTTGCCTAGCCCTTTTTTTTCAATATTAGAAATTAAAAATAATATGCGACAACATATAAAGTGCTTCAATAAAATGCAATTTGTTACAACAAAATCAATTATGGCAAAACTAGCTTCAGCAAAACTCAAATTGAAGTGTTTTAGCGTGCATTGACATTAATTCAAAGTAATTCAACATTCACAACTTCTGAACTAATACTTGACTAATTTTGCAAAAAAAATAAAAAAATAAAAAAAAACAAGTAAGAAACAGTAAACGAAGATAATTTTGTTAAAAAGAGGAATGAATTACTGCTTGTACTTAGTAATATACGTACACATACCCTGGTGGCCACGCGTGGAGGGGATGGAACGTCACGGATACTTGGACCAACGGAATCCATGGCTTAGAAGCGAAAAATGGTCTGAAAGAAGAGAAATTAAACAGGGCTTGAGTGAGTCGGAAGGTGTGATTATCCCAAGGGCTTTATATAAGCATCTGCAATGCATATGTCAATAGAAAATTTAACATTTACATGTAAAAAAATGCTCTTTAATGCAATGTCATTTTTTATATAAAATTTACTATATATTAAACTTTATGACAAATTTGTATAAAATTTAACATATAACAAATTTGACATTTGATTCATATTGATTAACTGATTTTTTGTTTTAACAATTACAACATTTTTAGTTTTTTAATTATTATAATATTAAAAATTTATTTTTACAAGTTTCAAAGTTTTAATAATTATGACAAAATACAAATATTATATTTTAAATAAAATTGTACATTAAAGTATAAAACAAAATAACATATCAAATACGTTATTTTTATATTTTTGGCGGCAAATAGAATATTAGTAGATATTTGCATTGGAGACAGTTATTTTTTTCAACACTATATATATTTTTTTCTTTTTTTTTAAGAAAATAAGATAGAGACGTGCCCACCTAATATTGAACACTCCATGCAACACCACCTAACGCGTACCCTTAAAAAAAATACACACTAAACAAGGACGTTATGTATCAACCAGCTAACATTGGAACAGTAGAAATTAATTCCCTCTAGTTCAGAACCTAATACTAGAAGTGATGATTGTTTATTTTCTATGACCAAGTCTTTTGGCTCTTCTACAGTTAAAGAGTCTTTTTTCAAACATCTCCAAGAATTTCACTCCTGAACTAGGTTCCTCAATAAAGGTGGGTTTTAAATTTTCTTTATTTTCCAACAAACTCTTCAAGGATTCAAAATATTCCCTTAGGATTTTCAAACTTTCCCTATTTAAAGAATCTGATGAATTTTGTAGTTCAACAGTTAGTTCAAAAATTTTGGGCTTTGTCTCTGGCCAAGGTTCCAAAAATGTTGAATTGTTTTCTAAACCAAAATTGGTTTTAGAATTATTCAATCTCTAGTAATTATACTTGACCATAGCTTCCAACATATAATGAGGTTTCGTCTACTGGTAATTGGTAAAAAGCAGTGGATCATCTCCTCTTTCTACCCAATTTCTAGTTTCATTACTTAGCCAATCTAGAAAGATACCTAGCAGATAATCCCAAGAAAAACTGTGGTTAGGAAACCTAGCTAAAAAATTCTTATATCTCCTCCAAGCATGATAAAGTAGTTCTAAGTGTTGTTGGAAAAAATTTGCAATGAATTTCTCTATGAACTTCATAAAACATTTTTAATTTTTTTTAAAGACATATGAAACCAAACAAACACAAAAGAAAGAAAGAAAAAAAAAAAAAAAAGCAAACTTTAGTACACATGAATAGTAGCCTGACACTAACATGCAAACGATATGAACAGTAACTTTTTTTTGCTTTTCTTTACTTTTTATTTTTTTTATTTGGCTTTTTTTATTTTTTATTTATATATATTTTTGCTATTTTTGGCACCTGTAAAACAAACAAAAATAACAATAACAAAAATATTAACAGGACCGGATGGTACAACCATCCCTTTAAAATAAAAGAAAAATAACAAGGGTAGAAAAAAGTAAAAAGCTTGGAGGTTAAATTAAATAGTTAGAAAGTTAGAAGTGTTGGAAATATAAAAGTTAGATGTTAGAAAGTTAGAAAAAAAACAATGTGCAAAAAAATAAAAGTACATAAATAAAAAAAAAAAATATATATATATATATATATATATATATAATAAAGCAGATTATCTAGCCATATATATAATATACACGTGCCAGCCTATATCTACAATAAATTAAAATTTTATTTTGCTAAAATTTTAGCTAAATTGACATGAAAATCATAAATTTTTTAAAAATGATTTTGATAGTATAACAACTTAGAAAACATTGAAAAACTAAAAATATTTACTTTAATTTTGCCAAAATCTCCTCCTCTTTCTTTAGAAAAAAGGAAATTTAAAAAGACATATTAAAGGTAAAAACACACTTAATTTTACTAAACATAACTATTATATAACATAAACTTAAAACTATTTTACAAAAACTTAAACTAGAAACTTAGAACTATATTTTTACAAGAGGAAAGAAATTTCTCACATAGAGGAGTGAAGTATACATGTCATGGAGGGGTTATAGATGAAGAAAAGTTACTATTTATAAGATTTTTTACTTTTTTATTTATTATTTTATTGGATATTTTTTATTGAAAATGGGTAAAATGCAATTTAGGATATTTTAGATTTTTTTGAAAATTTATTATCGCCCATCCACTTTCATTTAAATCAGATAAATCTGATTTTATTTACTTTTTTCTTTAGTGTTTTCTGCCTCTAGGTCAGCTTTTTTTCTGATCCAGTGTGATGCTTGAAGTGACCGGATGAGTAGTAGCCGTGGATCACACAAAAAAAGTCAAGGAAAGACTTGATCTGGCAATTGGAACTTTGGGCATTCGCTAAGATAGAGAGAAATTTATGGCCATTGGATGGGCGCCAGCTGATCGAAGGACTACAAAGGCATGCACGTGTGCAGCACGTTGCACTGGATTCTGTGGAGGGGAGCGTGTATGTGGATGGCTTGGATACGCTGGCAGTTTTAATCGGACAGTCCTGAGCTCGCCACATGGCATTTCTTTATTCTTATTTCTTTTTTTATTTTTGATGTATTTAAGGTCCCTTTTTGCACCTTTTTTCTCTTTTTTCTTGCGGATTTCAAATCTGAGATAAAATAAACAAAAAAAATTAATTATTTTATAAAGATAATTTTTACAATAATTAATAATATTTATTTTACAATAAAACATACAAAAATTACTAAAAATAGATAAAAATTTCTAAAATTAATAAACCTTAATAGATATACTATTTAAGAATTGGGAATATTTTTAGAAATTACTAGAAATATAATAGAACATATTTGCATACTTAAAACTTATTTACAAATATTTTAAGACTGAAAATAAAATCACATAATATTATTTTTACGGCTTTAATTATTTTCAAACTAATTAATTATAAAACACATAGAGATGATTTTAAAAATTACTAAAAATATTATTAAATATAAAAACACACTAAAAATATAATATTTTCACTCAAACACACCAAAATACTAATTATCATACAAATACTATAATTAAGGGATTTAATGAGAAATAAAAGTATAAATAAATAATTTAAACCTTGAAAAATGTACACTTTTATAGTCTCATCTGATGTACATTTCAATTAGAGTCCTCCAATTATCTTGAGGATCCACATGATGTGCTTTTTTTGTCTTCTCGATGTTAGGTTGCTCGATGAATCCAAGGGGGATGGCTCTCATCCCCTTTACCTTAACTGATGATCTGAGGTTGGCTAGTACATTAGCTCTTGAATTTGACTCACGAGGAACATGCTTCAGTTTGATCCGATCGAACTCAAATTTTAGATTGTTGACAGCCTCTAAATAAGCTACCATCTTCTCGTCTTGCACCTAGTACTCTCTAATGATTTGGTTGACTATCAAGACTGCGTCACTTTCTACAATAGGCTTAGAAGCCCCTAGTATCTTGGCCAGCCTTATTCCGGTAATCATCACTTCATATTAAACTTTGTTATTAGTTGCTCTAAAGGAAAGTTCTTCTCAATCACTTCGCTAGTCGGTGATCGCAATAGAACTCCAACACTTGAGCCCTTCTCTTTGTTTGATACATCCATCTACATTGTCCATACCTTTGGCTCTTCATCTTTGGGCTCGTATGTCAACTCTGGTATAAAATTTGCCAACATCTATGCCTTCGGTGCTATCCTTGGCTAGTACTCGACGTCGAACTCGTTGAGCTTAACTGCCCACTTGGCTAATCTTCTCAAAATGTCTAGCCTATGTAATATGGCTTGCATTGGATACAAAAAGAGCACAATGATGGTGTGACCTTGAAAATACGGCCGAAGCTTTCTTGTAGACAAGATGAGCACAAGCGCAAGCGCAAGCTTCTTGATCACTGCATATCTTGTTTCTGCGTCGAGCAAGGTATGAATTATGAAGAATACTAACTTTTGGATTGAGTCCTCTTCCTTAACAAGTGTCAAACTAACCACTATTTCTGAGATTACTAGATAAAGGTACAAGGTTCCCCATCCTATGGCTTCGACAAGATCGAAGGAGTGGAAAGCTTGTTCATAACAATCCTTCCACTTGAATGTTGTGTTCTTTTTCAGCAATTGGGAAAAGGAAGACATTTATCAAAGGAGCGAGTGATAAACTTACTAAGTCTCGTGACTCGGCCTGTGAGCTTCTAAATATCTCTTTTACCTAGTGGAGATGACATGAGCTAAAAAGCCTTAATCTTGTCTAGGTTTGCCTTGATTCCATGCTTCATCACCAGATATCCGAAGAATGTTCCATTGGCAATCTCAAAAGTGTACTTCTCAAGATTCAACTTCATATTGTATTTCTGTAGCACATTAAAGCACTCTTGCAAATGCTGCACATGAAGCTAAGTTTGTGGGGATTTCACCAACATGTCATCAATGTATACTTTTATATTCTTACCAATCTATTCCTAGAACATCATGTTGACGAGTCTTTGATAGGTGGCACTAGCATCTTTTAGTCCAAATGGCATAACCTTGAAGTAGAAAATACTTGCTTTGTGATATAGTTATCTTTTCTTGATCTTCTAGATGGAGCAAGATCTAGTTGTAACCCGAAAAAGCATCGAGAAAGCTTAAGACTTTGTGGCCAGCCGTTGCATTGACGAGAACATCGATGTGAGGCAACGGATAGTCGTTCTTAGGACAAGCTTTGTTTAAATCTGTGAAGTACACACACATTCTCCACTTGCCATTCTTCTTTCGCACAATCACCACATTAGCGAGCCAATCTGGATACTGAATCGATCCGATAAAACCCTCATCAAGCAAGCATCTCACTTCCTCCTTGATAATCAGATTACGTTTAACTCCCAATCTTCTTAGCTTTTGTCATTCTGGTCGATGATTTTGATTGACGTTTATCTGGTGAATTATGATAATTGGGTCGATGTTGGGACATCTGCATGGGACCAGGCAAAACAATCTCTGTTAGCTTTCAAGAAATCAACCATTGCAGCTCTTCCCTTACGGTCGAGCTGTGAGCCAATGTGAATCATCCTTCGCTTGTTTTCCGAGTTGATTTTTACTTCATCTAGCTTTTGAGTACTGGCTGCCCTTTTTTCTAATTTCTTGACTTGCTCAATGGGCTCATCTATAATTGCTATAAGGCAGCCGTCTTCTACTTCATCGTTGTGAGGAACAACTTCTAGCAGCATCCTGGCTTACCTTTATTTCTTGAACTCCTCGTTTCGTCAAGAAGTGGATTCTTTGATGGTATGTAGATGGGACCGCCCTCATCGAATATAGCCAAGGTCTCCCAAAGATCATGTTATAACCCAAAGGGCAGTCCATGACAAGAAAATTCATCAAATTGTTCTCACCGGCTACATAAACTAGCAACTTGATTCTTTCGAACATAGTAGTTGCCTCTCCATTGAACCCAACGAGGATAGTGTTTGTCTTCTCAATCTCTTTCTCATTAATTTCCATTTCTGTCAACCTCAAAAGAAATAAAATATCCATCGAACTTCCATTGTCAACAAGGATCCTCCCAATTTTTCTAGTTCGCGACATTGAGTTTGAGTACAAATTACAAATAGATAAATGGCTTTTATGAGAATGGAATTTTGGAGAAATTTATGTAGAGTATTGACTTCTGAAAGAGATTTCCCAAGCTTCAAATAATACATCTGGCCCCTATTTATAAAGATCATCCTTAAGATTGTGGACTTCAATTGAATGGGTAGAGTGGATCTGATGATGCCTGGAGTAGTGGGGCACATGCCAGCTTCTAATTGTGCACATTTCAGATTGTACTCCTACGTTCTCCTTCATGCTTGAGTGAATGTCTCCTTACCATTGTCGAATTCAAGTCCATTTCGGCGATCCCATTGAACTAATAGTTTGGTGGATAATGCGTGTTTGCATCCCAAGCGAGCTAAGTAGAAACACCAATCAAACCAAAGCTATCAAACCAATTGTTGCCATTAATCAAACAAACAACAGACTAGCGAACCCAATAGTAACAATCTGGCTCAAATCGACCACTTTCATCAGGCTTAATTCGTTTTGATCGCAACTTTGATCCCCCATGCTAGGCTTTGGCTTTTTGATTTAGGCCTGACAAAATCACACCCTAATAAGAATTTTCTATCAAAAAATTAAATATGGAAGAATGAGAGAAATAGAATATGTTTGAGACTTTTTGTCATAAATATCAAGTTTTAAAAATATTTAAAGTAGATAGTAGATTTACAATATAAATAGTTTATTTATTGTGTAAATAAAAATAATTTACACTGTAAACAAGAAGATAAATAAATTATTTACATCTTACATCTATTTACTAGTATAAGTAGGAATTATTTACACTATAAATATAGGAGGAAATAAATTTTTTACACCATAAATTTGCTATTTATTATAAAAATTTTGAAAACTTGATATTCATTGCAATTAGCTTTGAAAAGTGACATTAACTACAATCCCTGATTAAATAGGGTTTGGGGACTTGAGGCATACAAAAGCCTTCAAATATTGAGCTATGATAGCATTTGACAGAAAATATCACATGAGGACTAACAACTAATGACAAATCAGAAAGTTAGAGAATCCAATTATTTAAATTTTTAAAACGTGGATAAACTATCAAAACTAGAAATTTAGTGAATTAAGTTGTCAAATTTTTCAAAAAATAAATAGTGTTAAAACTTAAAAGTCAAAAAGTTTAAGTACCTTAAAATTAAAAATCATTTGAAACAAATACAAGAAAAAAATACAAAAACCCGAGTGAATCAGTGTTTTGGACACATCCCTTATTTTAGCCCATCCAAAAACGCACCACAAGTGACGTAACATGCATTCAGTGTTTTGGAAAATGAACAGCCATGGAATCTTTTGTCTTCAAAAGGCGTTGACGAAGACTTCCTACAACTATAATAAAAGAGTGCATCCTTTGTGCACTATTTATTTTGTGGTAGTCCAAACGACCCGTTTTTGGCCTCTTTTATTTTTTTTTTACATTTTTGGTTTTTTTCTTTTTTAATTGTTTTTCACTTTTTTGCTGCCTTTTTTTTTTTTTTTTTACTTTTTTTTTGCTTTTCTTCTCTCTTTTTTTTTTGTCCCCTCCTTCGTTTGCATCTTTAATACTTATTTTTTGTTCTCTCATCATTTAGTACCATACGTTTTTTTATGCTTCTTTTTCCTTTCTTTCTTTTTATTAATCTTTTTTCTTTTTTAAAAATTTTTTTGAGAGCTCTATTTGTCTACTATAGTCTTATACTTAATCTTTCTTTCTTTTTAACTCTACCTTTTTAATGCTTTTCTTTTTTCCTTTTTTTTAAACCATATGTGTATATTTTTTCTTACAAAACAGTGTCCTATTTTGACCTTTTAATTTTTTGATACTTAACCTTTTTTTTCCCTCTTTCTTTCTTACTTTTTTGGTGTTTTATTATAGTCTCTATTTACTTTTTTTTCCCTTTAAACTCTATTTGTTTTCCATTATCTCTTATATTATTTTTTCTCTTTTTTTCTTTTTGATGTTTTATGTTATTTTTCTTTCTTTCTTTTTGGTCTATTTGTCTACTGTGGTTTCTTACCCCTATATGTTTTCCTAACTTTTCTCTTTTTGTTCCTCTTTCATTTTCTTTCTATTTTAACTTTCTCTCTAGAATAATCTCATTGTTTGTGTCTAATTCTAATTTATATCACGATTAGTTTCCTTCATTACTCTCATGGTCAAATTTTTGTGTGTATGTCTTAATATTTTTGGTTTTATCTAGATTGAAAGACTATATCAAATTTTACTTAGTTAATAGAATTACAATTTTGACTTTATAATTAATAAATTATCGATTTTAAAATAAAATCTAATGCAATAATGATACATGAGGTTTTTAAAAAAGATAAAGTCATAAAAAATACATATTTGAAATAAAAAATCAAATTACATTACAAAGCCAAATCGATTTTGTATATTTTCTAAATTAAAGATTATATTGTCCCGACCATGCCTTGTTATATTTGTCTCTAAATTAAATCTTCTTACAAGTTTTATATCATCACTATACAACTCTAGACTATAGTTTATCCCTAACTATAATAAAAGAGTAAATGTCCATACCACTTTTCATTATTTGGTTGTCCAAAACATATTACTTTTTTTTCTTTCTTGTTTTTTTTTTTCCTTTTGGCTATTCTAGTCTTATAAAAAAAAAAACATTCGTTCTTTCTCTTTTGCTTCTTTTCCTTTTTTTTTTTTTTTTTGTCTTCTCCTTTTCCACTTGTATCTTATTACTTTCCTTTATCTTTTTTATATTCTTAACTTTTTTTCCCTTCTTTTATTTTATTATTTTATTATTATTATTTTGGTGCTCCATTTTTAATCATAGTCTCATACTTCAATCTTTTTTTTTTCTTTTAACTCCATCATTTTGGGGCTTTACTTTTCTTCTTTTTTAAATTCTATTTTTATATTGTTTGTCTAATGGAAATAGTATTTATTTTTTTCCCTTTTAAAGTTTTTGAGAGCTTAATCCTTTTTTTCACTTTCTTTCATTTTAAGGGGCTTTATTTTTTTCCCCTTTTCATTTATTTAGTATTTTGCTGTAATCTACATTTTTTTCCTCTTTAAACACTCTTTGTTTACTATTGTCATTTACATTCATGCTTTATTTTTTTCTCTCTTTCTTACTTTTTTTTTCTCTTTTTTTTTTTGTTTTTTTTGCTCCCTTTTTTTACTGTTTACTACAATCTTTTACCCCTAGTGTTCTCCTATTTTTTCCCTTTTGGCTTTTTTTAATTTTCTTTGTGTTTCAACTTTGTCCATCTCTCTCATAGATTTCTTAAACCTCAAATATCGACTTTCTTTCTAGAATAGTCTTATTGCTTGTAATCATTTTTAACTTTTAATTATAGTTTGTTCCTTTCATTCCTGTCACGGTCAAATGTGTATATGCGCATACCTTAATATTTTTGGGTTTATCTAAATTAAAAAACCGAATCAAAATTTTACTTGATTAATAAAGTATATAGTTTTGACTCTATAATTGATAAATTATCTATTTTCAAACAGAAAATAGCATAACACATATTGTGAGAATTTTAAAAAGATAAAGTAGGTAAGAAACAAGTATTTTGAAACAAATCTTAAAAAGATACATATTTGAAATAAAAGTTAAATTGTGGTATATTTTTTATTTATTTGTTTCTTTTACTACTTTTTTCTCTTAAAACCCCAATATACTCGTGCAAAAAATTATACCTTTATAAACTACATGCAAACGGTATATTTTACAAATTTTAAGGTAGTTGACCTAAAAGTGAATGCTGATGGCCAAAATAAACAAATACATATCTTAATAAGTTATTTATGTAATTTTTCTTCTTGAATCTCTAAATAAAATTTTTATTCTATTCAATCTTTTATTCATAATCTATATTATAAAAACTTCAATTACAACTTAATACGTACATTGCTTGTAGGCAAACTAGTTTTATTAAAAGCTTTGACGGAATTGCCTCCACTTGGAATTTGTCACTAAGTTCTAGACCTATTTTTTTTTAAAAAAAAAAAAAAGAGATAGAGAACACCTATGCTGGTTGGCTAGAGCAAGTTTATAGTGTCGTGGCGCTATGTGAAACTTTGTTCAAATGAAGAATCACCAAAATTATGTATGATTAGTTCTTGAATAACTCTTAGTTGTGTTTGGTTGCAGTATGACAATGGCAATGAGAATAGGAATGGTAATGGAATAGAATTGAAAAGAAAGTTAATTCATTTGTTTGGTAATGATAATGGAATAGGACGAAAAAAAAAGGTGATTTATTTGTTTGATTGTAATTTTAAGAATACTATAGAATAGAATATGAATATTTTCATGTTAACAAAACTACCCTTATGTTATAACACTAATATTTTATATATCAATATTATTATTGTTATAGTATATAAATTGTAATATAATATAATAAAACTATAATAGGTGTTAACGTGGCAAAGTCAAAAAAAGACCACAAATATAACGGAAAAGTATTTGAATCATTCACAAAAAAGTATTTGAACTATTCACAGAAAAGTACTTGAACCATTCATAGAAAAAAGTATTTGAACCATGCTTTTGTGAATTTGCCTCCAGAGCATTCAAAATTACATTCGCTCTATAGATCATAGAACACTCTGAGAGAAGAGTGAGAGTGAGAGAGCAAGAGAGGACAAGAGAGAGGAACTTAGGGTCAGAGGACCGGCGTGTCGCAAGTTTGATGGCCTCTATGTTTCAACCAGGGTGCTATCAACAATAGATCTCTGCAGGATTGAGGGTTGTGATGCCATGGGAGGGGAGTAGAGCTCGTGTGGGCACACAGGCTTGGAGTTGGGATAGGGAAGGCAAGTGTTGCAGATTTAACACCAGCGACGAGAAAGGAAAAGTGACCATGATGAGACTGTGTCAATATACATTTTATAAGGCTTAAATCATTTATTTATGCTTTTATTTCTCGTTAAAGCCTCTAATTAATAGCATTTTTGTGTTAAAAAATATTTTTATGTCTTACTGTGTAAATGTGTTTTAAAAAATATTTTTAGTATGTTTTTATGTTTAATAATACTTTTGGTTATATTTAGAGTCGTTTCGGTGTGTTAAATATGTATTTAGTTTGTAAATAACCAAAATAGTAAAAATAACATTTGGTTATTTTATTTTGAGTCTTAATGTGATTTATGGAATGTTTTTAGTTTGTAACTATGTTGTATAATATTTTTAGTAATTTCTAAAAATATTTTTAAGCCTTAAAAATCATATCTATGTCAAATCGAAAAAGACTAGATCTTAAAAGTTTATAATTATTTTGTGTGTTTTATTGTAAAATAAATATTTTTAATAATTATTGTAAATATTTTGTGTGTAAAATAATTAATTTAAGTATGTTTGTGAATTTTAGACTGAAAATCTATAGGAAAAATAGAGCAAAATAGTACAAATAGGACAAAAAGGGACCTCTAACGTACAAGAAATCAGAAATAAAAATCATAAAATGCCATATGGCAGCACGTGGGCCGTCGGGTCGCGCCACCTCTTCAATCTAGACTGTCTACGTGGCCTAACATGTGGAAGAGTATCTCAGAGTCAGCTCTCGATCGTGTGAGTTCTTTTCCAATGGGTCGTCTCGATAGCCGCCAGATTAGATGACCTATGATCCATCCAACGGTCTTATTCAAGCCATTTCTGAGATCCTTAACTTGATTTGAGCCGCGTCTCCAGTCTTCAGTCAACAGATCTAACGGTCTCAATTCGTCCGTCCATACGCGCAATACACAGGATTACCAAGCACACTAAATAGAGCCGAAACACGTGAAAGAAGAGAAAAAAAATATAAAACATTTAGGATGATTCTTGTGAGGAAGGGGCGGCTGAATAAAAAATAATAATATTATTATTATTAAATAAATAAAATATAATAAAACATTATAAAATAGTAAATTTTCTAACCTATTTAAACCCCCCCCCCCCCCCCCGCTCTCTGAATGCATTTCACGGCCTTCTTGGCCTCTTCACACCTTCTTTGGCCTTTTGGCCAATTTCTCTCCTCTATTGAGCCTCTTGCTTAGTAGTCTCCTCTATTGAGCCTCTTGCTTAGTAGTCTCCCCTATAAGGAGGAGGTCTTGTTAGGATACTCCCTCAATCTCAATAAAATTAATAAAATAATGTCTAAATTAGTATAAAAAAGTCTGGTGAGGAGAGAGATGATCTTGTATGCATAGTACTTTGGTATGATTTTTAGCTTTATATCTGTATTGTAATGTTTATATTTTCATTTAATAAATTATGTTTTCAAGTTTTTAATAATTATTGTCAATGTTGTTGTGCTGTCCAATTCTTCCATAAATTCAGGCATGGTTTCTTTATGTAATTCAATTGTATTGTATAATTAATAATAATAATAATAAAATCATGCTTGTTTATTAAATTGAGTTTCTATTACATTATAGACATAGAATGGCACAATAAATGCTTATTAATGCTTGATTTATTGTCAACAGAGGATGACATAATGTATTCTTAAACCATTAAATAAGACGAGATGCTGTCAAAATTAATGCAATAATTTATTTCATTTAAATATAATAATTTTGACATGTTATTTTTATGTCAAAATTATATTAATTATAATGCAGTGACAACGGTTATAATTTTCATAATTAGTGTACTAAATGATTTGTGAAAGATGATTATTTTGTTACTTTTTATAGGAAAACCTTTGTTGCATTATGGCTTACTATATTGTTGCCTTAGGTTGACTTATAAAATTATTAAAAGTGTTTGCAATTAACAAGAAAGGGTACAATAAATCAAAAGCTTTAGATAATTAACTATTTAGAGTTAAAATTCTATATCAGTTACAAAACATGCACGAGATTCTCAAAGCTTAACTGTTTTAATTTTCTATTTTCAATTTTAAATAAAAAATCACAAAAAATATTTATTTTATTTTAACTTTGTTTTGAAAAACCGCTTTCCTTTTTGAACGTTCATTCTTATCAATCACTCGAGTTCTAAATTCTCTACCTCCTTGTGGATATGACAACCTTTTTATACTACAAATATCTGCTATTTAAGAAAAACATTTTGGGTGATACGAACAAAAATTTAGTGTCGTTGTCAGGAAGGTGCCGTTACTTTGTCAGATTGTTAAATTTAGCAAGAAAACAAAGAAGTGATCTATCCCTATCCTTTGTAAGTATTATTTTAATTATTTGCATGTCTTAATTAATGTGTTTATTACTTGAAAATAAAAAATTCAAAAAATTCAAAATTCAAAAATTAAAAAAAGTGGATGCTTTTCACTCACTACTTTATTCGTTCTGGATAAAGAAAAGCTTAGTATCTTGTCTTTTAATTTATAAGTTTAGGTAGTATCTTGTCTTTTAATTTATTTGCATGTCTTAATTAATGTGTTTATTACTCAAAAATTAAAAAAAAATTCAAAAATTCAAAATTAAAAAATTAAAAAAGTGGATGCTTTTCACTCACTACTTTATTCGTTCTGGATAAAGAAAAGCTTAGCATCTTATTAATTTATAAGTTTAGATAATTGCAAAATTTATTAGATTCAATCAAAAAGGCCCACTGTTGGGGCACAATCCCACGACCACAAGGCTAAAACTCTTACCTAAGAAAGTTAGGAATTCTAAGTGTATCCAATGTGACCCTCCAACTATCTAAGAATCTAATTAATTTAGCATTATTTAGCTTGAAAATTTTTCTTTAAAAAAATTCAAAAATTAAAAAAATTAAATTTTTTTTAAAAAAATTCAAAAATAAAAAAAAAAGTTTTGGGAAATTCATCAACATTTTATTGCAAGTTTTTCTCAAAAACATTTAGAATCATTTTATAGTGCTTGGTAGAGATATAAAAACTTGCTGGATAAGTACCCTCACTATGGTCTTTCTAGGCAATATTTATTGGAAGTTTTTGTAAATAGGTTAAGCCCTAAAACATGAAATTAAGTAGAGAGAGGATATGGTATCACCACTTTTTACCAACAAACTATTGACGAAGCCTATTTCATGATAGAAGATATGGTCGACTATGATTATTGGACATTGAATAGTTCTATGAACAATTTAATTTGGGAGAACAATACAAATTTTTCAGAACCTTGGCTTGACACTTAACCCAAAATTTTAGAGTCAAATTTTGGACTATAAGAGATATATAGTGACCCATGTAGGGTAAATCTAGAAGAAACCTTAGAAATTGGAAGAAACCTTAGGGAAATACATGAAAACCATGATAGGTATAGACCTAGATAGGTTTGAAAATTCTTTATGTCAATTAATGTCAAAAGTAGAACAAAATGAAAATATTCTTGTCAAAGATGCCTTAGCACAAAATTGTCACTTAGAAGAACCTGTTGAGCTAATTGATCATCCTCTTGAGTTGATTAAAGAAGATTTTTTATATGAGGAACATTTAAAACCCACCTATTTTGAGGAACAACTGTTAGGAGAGGAATGTGAGGAAGAAAATGAAGACTTAGCGATAGAAGAGGAACAATTATCACCTTTAGTCCTAGGTTCTCAACCACAGTTGCCACAAGAGTTTACCAAAGACCATACTTACCAAGATCCTATGCGGCCATCACCTCCTCCTCCGTATCTATTATCGTTTTTAGGGACTTACCAAGAACATAAAATGAGTCCACGTTTCACAAGTTTAAATGTTCCATTATTCTCCAATCTTGAGGGCATGTTTATACAAGACCCATATGTAGTGTCTTTAGAAACTTACTTCAGGAGGAAGCCGCTCTTTGACAATTGCCTACCAAGAGCGGAGTTAGAAGAAAGATTTGCTAAATTCAAAGCATCAAACAATGGGGAAATACTTTCAAAGTAATATCTTTACTTTCCCTTATTTGTAATATATTTTTTGTGTGTTGTTGTGTGTTATTTTGATTTTCTTTTAAATAATAAAAAAAATTTAAATATATATTGAAAATTTAAAATGAAAGCTATTTATTTAAATTTGTTTAGAATAGCAGAATTAAGGAGTAAAACTGTTTTCAATTTTCTCTTAAGACACATTCTAGTGAGTTTGATTTTGTAAATGCAATTTAATTAGATTTTCAAATAAATTTTCAATAAAAAATTTGTGTTTTGATTTTGCATTATATTTTCCTTAAAAAAAATCTTTGAAATTAAATTACTTAATAATTCAATTAAATCGCTGAGATTACGGAGGATATAGTTGTTGTGATTAGTAAGTATTCTGTACTTATGTCCTCTTGAAATGTGTTTTGAAGAATTTGAAAAGCGATTTTAATTTTTGAACAAAAAAAAGTCTAGAGAATTTGACTTTGAAAGACCCAGTTTATAATATATTAATTCATGTTTATTCTAGTTTTGTTTCTTAAGTTTACTACAGATCATTTTTGTAGCTGTGTTAATTCAGTAATATCTTTAATGCTTATACTATTCTTTTTATACATTGGGGATAATGTACAATTTAGGATGGGTGAGAGGATTGTGCTTTAATGTTGTGCTTCACTGTTGTGTGAAATTAGACCCTTTTTTTTTTCAATATTTGTCTTTTTTTTAGTTTTTACTCTAGATTTTGTATGTTTTGTAAAAAATTTTCATTTTTGTGTGTCATTTTCTAAGTTTTTATATAGGTCAACAAAGAAAATTAAAAAAGTGTTTTATAATTATTAGCGTCTTAGTAACTTATGTGATTATTTTGTTTTCATTTATGAATTTCATAGGAATGTAATATTATTTTTCTATTCTTTGAATTCTCAAAACTTTGGTTTTATTTAACATTTTTATGTGTTTGTTTTTCAAAGTGTTTGTAAGCTATTTCTTTCCCCACACACGTACACTGTAATACTTAATCATGGTAGTAAATCAAAGATATGAATATTTAAGTTTTGTTATTTTGTAAAAATGAACAATTAAAGGCAATAACATTTTCAAAATTATATTAACTAATTAATTAAAAAATTAAAATAAAAAAAAGAAAGAAATAAAAAGAAAGTATAAATAATAAACAAAGTGTGTAATTATGTAAAATAATGAATAATGTCGGATAAGTTTGGTTTTATAACCTCTTTAACTCGAGTAGGTAAGTTCTAAGGGGTACTTTAACATCTAATACCTTAGGCTAACTGGTCTAGGAGTTGCCAACTCAAAGCTCACTAAATGGGTCATAGAGAAAGCTTAAGGGAATCAAACATTGCACTATCCATAATTGTAAGTTTGTTTATTTTTGTAAATATTTTTGTTTTTAGTTTCTGCTATTTGATTGTTTATATTAATAATTTGAAGTTTATACTGCTTGCAGGAGTGATTTGAAGCAAAACATTATAGTAATTTTATTCTTAGTTTTTGATGAAACTTCACATTTATTCAATATCACTTGGTTCACTAAGTCTGACTTGCCTACATTTTGTTAAATAGCATATACATTGTTTCAAATAAAATTTTTGTTTTGTCAGTCTATCTAATTAGGTTAATCAAATTCTAGTTAAATAGCTTGTATTGTATGAATATTCTATAAATCATTTAAAAATTTTATCACTTTAATTGCGAGGGACTAGCAATAAGCTGGTTAGGGGGTGGGTTTGACAAAACCATAAAAGTATACATTTTATGTGCCTTAAATCATTTATTTATGCTTTTATTTCTCGTTAAATCCTTTAATTAATAGTATTTTTGTGTTAAAAAGTATTTTTGTGTCTTAGTACGAAAATGTATTTAAAAATATGTTTTTAGTGTGTTTTTATGTTTAATAATATTTTTGGTAGTTTTTGGAGTCATTTCGATGTGTTAAATATATTGTTTAGTTTGTAAATAATCAAAACCATAAAAATAATGAGTGATTATTTTTTTTTTTTGAGTCTTAATGTGTTTTATAGTGTTTTTCTAGTTTGTAAATATGTTCTATAATATTTTTAGTAATTTATAAAAATATTTCCGAGTCTTAAAAATCATATTTGTGTTAAACTAAAAGATACTAGAATTTTAAAAGTTTGTAATTACTTTTATGTGTTTTATTGTAAAATAAATATTTTTAATAATTATTGTAAATGTTTTGTTTATACAATAGTTAATTTAAGTGTGTTTGTGAATTTTAGATTTGAAATCTAAAGAAAAACGATGCAACACGGCACAAAAAAGGCAAAATCAGACTTCAAATGCATAAGATATCAAAAAATGAAAATAAAAATAAAAAAATGCCATGTGGCAGAATGTGGGCTATTAAATTGTGCCGCCTCTTCAATCTGGACCGTCCACATGTCAAGGCATCTCAGAGTCAGCTCCCGATCGTGGTTGGTTTTTCTCCCCTATTGAGCCTCCTACTCAGTAGTCTCCCTTCTATGGAGGAGGCACTGTTAGGGTACTCCTCCAACCCCACTAAAAATAATAAAAAAATGTCTAAATTAGTGTAGAGAGTCTGGTGAGGTAGAGAAATGATCTTATATGCATAGTATTTTGCTATAGTTTTTAGCTCTATATATGTGTTTTAATGTTTACAGTTTTATAGAATAAATTATTTTTTCAAGTTTTTAATAGTTATTGTTAAAGTTGTTATGCTGCCCAATTCTTACATAAATTCAGTCATGCTTTTTTATGTAATTTAATTGTGTTATATAATTAATATTAATAATACTAAAGTAATTGTTGTTTATTACATTGAGTTTCTACTACATTATAAACGTAGACTGGCATAGTAAATACTTAGTAATGCTTGATTTATTGTTGACAGAGGATGATATAGTGTATTCTTAACCCATTAAATAAGATAAGGTGCTACCAAAATTAACGCAATAATTTATTCCATTTAAATATAATAATTTTGATATACTATTATCTTTTCTATCTCAAAATTATGTTAATTATAATTGTAATAACAACAGTTATAATTTTCATAATTAGTGCATAAAATTATTAATGAAAAATGATTATTATTGTCGTTCGCGGCGAGCATGGATAGCCTGGAGCTTTCTCGAGTTTGGGTGGAGGAGGATGGTAATGGGAGAGGGCATGGCTGCTCAGAGGTGCAACGGGCTGGGGAGGATCCGACCACTGGCTGTTCTCTGTTCGCGTTGAGGGGCCCAACCATGATGAGGCTGGGTTCGTGCCATCGGAGGTGGGAGGTGGCAGTTGGGCTGGGTGGGGCGTGGGCATTCTTAGAGAGGCACATGACTAGAAGTGGGTGGTGGCAGGTTCTAGGTAACAGGTGTTGTGGGACCTTAGAGTCGTGGAGCGTGGTGGAGGCTGCAATCTGGTTGTGATGTGTTCTTTTGTTTGTTTTTGTTATTGTTTTTATTATGTAATCAAGGAGGCGATTTTCCCACCTCCTAATTTCTTTTTATCTCAACTCTGCTCGGTAAAGGCGAGGCAAGTGTGTAGATGTCGAGCTAGATGATGATCTAAGCTTTATTGTAAGTTCGCTAGGTGTGATAAGCTTAGATGAAGCCCCTTTATGCTCTGTTTGGTAAGAAGGAAAGAAAATACGAGGGAAGAGAAAAACCATGAAGGAAAGAAAATTGTAGAAAAAGAAAAGATTTTGATTTTGCCTTTACTTGTTTAGTATGTGAAGGTGGAAAGAAAATGATTTTATCTTCTCTTGTTTGATATTGCAAGAAAAACCAAAAGAACAGAAAAACTACTATTAATACAATTACCATTTTGCCCAAATATTATTTAGCTATTTTCCTAATTTGGTGCCCAAATTTTTTGTTGGAATTTTGATGGAAAAGACAAATAAATTGGTAACTTCATTTCTTTGCATTGTTGTCAAACTTTTCCCTCACAAAATCCATCCATATTTGGAGAGATCAATTTTGGTGGGACTCACATGCCATTTCTTCCACCCATTTTTCCTTTCCATTCTAATTTCTTTTCTACCAAACACCCCATCATATCAATTTCCATCCCAAAATCCTTCCAATGTCTCCTGTCCTTCTACTTTTCACTCATACCAATCAAAGCATTAAGGTCAAGGATAACACTCATCCGGGGCCCATTTTGATCGGCCACGATTGGTATTCGGCCATTTTTTAGAGGAGTCTTCTCATTTAAATTAGGGTACGGTTATATTGCCAAGTTATGTGAGTGGCACCTTTTAGGCTTTGGTCATATGCTGTATATCTTGCCCTTTAGTGGCTTTTATATGGCTCATATAGCCAAGTTTTACCATAAAGAAATTACGTTCGCTCTTGTAATGTTTGATAGTTCAATAAAAGACATAATTTCAATTTCATTGTGAATAACGAAAAGGATTATGTTCACATTTGTTCCAAAATTATGTCACTTATATCACTATACCCTTCAACTTTTAAAATATACCATTTAATCCCCTCAAACTTTGTTCCGTTAGCAAGTAACTGCCTTTCATCCAACTCTGTTATTTTTGGATTTTTTTTGCTACATATTTTTTTTATATTTTCCTTTCAAACTATGTCACTTAGCTTATTTTGTCTTCCAACTTTCAAAATATGTCACTATGTCCCCTCAATTTTTTTTATTACCATATAACCTCTTTCCATCCAATTTTTTTAGATCATTGAATCAATTTTTTTCCTTTCAACTTTATAAGACATCCACATCAAAGCAATCTATATACTCACAACTTACAAGGATATTTTTACAGCATGCCATTTAAACACAAATACAAAAACAAAGAAAATTCATGGGGGGTGAATAAAAAGCAAAACCCCCCACAAAATCCCTTAAAATAATGTGTTCTTGTTGTTTAAAAAACTTTAAGAGCTCTATTTTTTAAGGGATTTTATGGTTTTTTTTTCCATCCTAAAGCTCTTTTGTGTTAGGGTTGGAATGGCTTATTGCAAAAAATAATATTTTTTCTATTAACTCTTTTTTTTTCTTAATCTCTATTTTGTTTTTTTTTTTTTTTGGGTGAACTCTTTTTATGTATCGGTTTTTCCACCAAAGATAGA
Organism: Artocarpus heterophyllus; assembly: GCA_025403435.1. Taxonomy (NCBI): domain Eukaryota; kingdom Viridiplantae; phylum Streptophyta; class Magnoliopsida; order Rosales; family Moraceae; genus Artocarpus; species Artocarpus heterophyllus. The sequence continues at coordinate 11,831,575 of CM046339.1, forward strand.
AAAAAAAATGACATTGCCATATTAAGTCGAACAGAATTAGACGAAAGGAGGTTGTTATTTTCTAAAAAAAATTGAAGGGATATAATGACTGTTAGACTAGGTGCCCTAAATATTAAATGATGTAATAGTTTTTGGAGACATTTAATCAACATAGTTTATTATTTATTTTCATATATCAAATATGTCCTCTTTATGTTTATTCTTGTTGAATATTTGATAAGCAAATAATAGTCTAAAACTGTTAGTCTAAAACTTTAAGATCATATATATAATGGACAAATTATATCGAAGACATGAATCTTAAAGGTGATAGTCTGGATGATAAAGTTTGCAATCGAGGGAATACAACTGGGCATTTTATTTATGTTAAAATTGTTATGTTGTCTACATCTCTAATGGGAGATGACTTGTCTTGGTCATCGGAGTTGGAGTCCATGAGCAGAATTATTAGTATATTATCATAGATGATGATATGTTGGATCAGGATAAAAGTTGAATTGATATGATTAATAATTCCATTTATTTAAATCAATTCACTTTAGACAATCATATGTGTTGCATCTTAATCTTAAAATGAATTAATGGGCCCGTATTCTTGACTTATGTCTTTTGATGTACTAAAGGGAGATATCCTGAATTATATGAAGGTACACATACTGGTATGTTGGAGACTTGACTCTTGATTGACGTGGATTCGTTATTCATAGATATATAGAATCCATAGCTCTTTTGTAGAGTTAATGATATTCTCTTATAGACAATATCCTGTAATTAAAAAACTAAAGCGCTCAACCATTTAGATACATAGGTGTAACCTAATAGTATACTATTTATAGATAGTAAGTATTCCAATGGTGAGATAATTGAACATAATATAAAAATAATCGGAAGGTAAAACAGAATATATCCTTAAGTTAATCATGAATATCCTATGGGGATATTACATATTATAATATGTCATGGACAATAAACTTATTGGAGTTTCGTAATTTTATATAGTTCAAGAGTGCAGCTTAAAGCTTTTAGTGGAATAGCTTTGGAGTTGATAATTATAAAATTTGTGTATCGGGGATATGTTATTTTATAATTATAGAGGCTTGATCTATATATGTCCATCGAGTCTTCTTTGCTTGCTTATATTATTTCCTAAAACGATTTGACGTATTTCTCCTAGATATTAGTAACTTATGTTAATTCTTAGATTTGTTTAAATTCATTTGATAGATTTAATAATTCATGTTAGTTTATTAATTGAATTATTTTTATGAATTAATTCAAGATAAACATGTTAATTTATTTGAATATATATTTTATTTGGTATGGAATTATTTGTATATGTCTGTTGTAATCAAATAACTTCTCTATTGTATTATTTGAATTAAAATTGAGACTCTATCTAAGATTCTTGAATAGAATAAGATATTAGAATTTGTCAGACTGGCAGGTCGGTGCCTTCATCCAACCAGCCGATAGAGAGTAAATAGCTATGAAAACAATACAACCGGCAAGCTGATTGCGCAAAATCTTATTACGCATTTTTGATGCATGTTAGTGTAGATTTTGACCCATTTTTCAAATTTAGAAGCCTTATCTAAGGAGAATTGACTTCCTAACAGCTACTATAAATAGGTTATTTGTTCCTATTGTTATTTAGATCATAAAAAAAATAATTTGAGAAAGTATTCTAATAAGAGAAACTACAAAACTCCCATAGGGTTATTGTTCAACATCTCGAATCTTAGCTCTTAATTTTCTCTTGTGGTTGAAGGGAGACATTACCAAGAGGAGAATTGAATGCTGTGTGTTCACTCGTATTCCGTTCGTGGAAAAGAGAATGGAAAAGAAGACTAGTTAGTTGAAGCTTTTCCAAACGCAATTCTCAGTAGCAGTTTTGTCGAAGTTTTTCTTGTTAGAAATGTGGTTCTAATTCTAAGAGGTACGCAAAATCTTAATTAATTTATATTATAGCATGTCTAACTTGTTATTTGGAAAAAGTCTTTAATTTAAAATTTTTATAATTCTGCTGTGTTTTGGTTTTTCCAACAACTGGTATCAGAAACGTGGTTTTACGAAGATTTTATGGGTTTATGATCATACTATGTACATAAATTATGTGATCTTAATCTCTCCTATGCTTGAATTATATTTTTTAGGGATTTAACACTCTAGGGTTTCTATATAAATATATGTTATTATGAGATTATATGGTGAATGATTATTAATTAATTATTGTTAATTAAATTTCTATTTTAATTATTATATTAATTAATTAATTAATTTTTTATTATGGTTCCTCAGAGGTTAGAATGTTTATCTAGGTTTTTCATGTAATTAGATGGCAGTTTATCATCACCATCTAGGGTTTATTATTTTAATTATGGTTTGTAAATTTGTACTAAAATAATTATTCGAAGAAAAAGACTTTGAAAATGGAGATGATTGCAGTCCTATGTGTTTTTTGTGTTTATAATTTTTTTTATGTTTTTGAATTATTAAAAAATAAATAAATAAGTGCATTAAAATTGTTTTTTACAAAAGGTTGAAAAATGTTAATTCAGCGTTGGACGGTAGGCCTGTTATCTTTACCGGCCAACTAGACTCTAACAAAGCCACGGGTTTTGTATAAAATCAACAGGCCAGTCTCAAGCAAAACAGTTTTTTAAAATTGGTACATTTTTCAATGCAGTTTGTTATTTTTTGTTTCTGAGACAATTTTAAGAAACATAGAATTTTATGATAACTAGAAAAATAAATTTGTTGTTCTATATGAGATTGAAAATTGAAGACGGACGCCACATGAAGGAGGATACAACGCGAAGATATAAGATAAAGAATAGGTATTTGTTTTGATTGATCTTTTTGTAATCTTTATTTTCTTTTCTCTAGGGTGGGACCATAATACTACGGTTGATTATTATATTGCTTATAGCTTTGCTTATTGTATTGCTTGTTTGTTGTATAATATGTTTTACCATATATATTGATAACATGTCATGTAAAAGAAGGAGTGCCGCTCATTAAAAATTTTTCATGCATGTTAACATAAACCTTGATTTCTAAAATATTGAGTAGGAGAAATTTTTTGAAGAGAGGACCTAAGGCCTCCATCATTAGTCCATAGATAACACATGGTGGATCCGACTCCTAGGAGGGAATGCATCATGTACCAAGTTGGATCTTTGAGAGGATAATTTGTTGTAGCATGTTTTATCATTGTTCACCCTTAGGTGTCAATTACAAACCATGGATAAAGTAGTTGAAACAATGGTTAAACATGCAAGATTAATTTTATTATCAACCTCCCCTAAGAGCTCTGTTAATAATGTTAACGGCCAAAGAAAGCAATTATTAGTATATGTTAGTTCAGACAGGTCTTGAATGGTATATACTAATTAGAGGGGATCTATGTTCCTAATTGAATTCGGCAAGTCTCCCTTAGGCGGCTTGTTGAATTTTGAGTTAGGAATTATCGTTGTAAAGTTGTGATTTTTTCAAAGTTTCAACACATAAACACATTGTATGCTTACTTGTTTGTGTTATCTTACTCAATTTTTATTGAACGTTTGCTTATCTTTGATATATGAATTTTTATTGTAGATCAAAAATGTCTAAAAATGCTTAATTTTTGATACTTCATAAAAACACTTTAACTGGCGAGAACTATAATGATTGAAAATGAAACTCAAATATCGTCTTGTCCTTTGAGAAACTAAAATTGTGTTAACCACACTGTGTCCTCCTGCACTTACCAAAAGCAACAATTTTTTTTGGTTTCTTTATCTTTTCACCTTTCATCATTCAAGATAACAAATCCACTAACAAACAAATCCAACTGTATAATCATTGGAAGAATGCTGATGATTAGGCTCACTACTATATCATGGCTAGCGTGAATAATGTGCCACAAGCTCGAATAAAGATCATGAAACTTCTCGACAAATCATGGATAATCTTGAAGACATGTTTGGAAGCTAAGCCTTAACGAAGCTACAAAAGGCTCTTCGAAAGCTTCTTGACTACAAGTAAAGTCCAAGGATGCCTATAAAAGCGTATATAGTATTAGTCATGGATTACCCCGCCAAGGCTTTAACCCATGGAGCCGACATTGATGCTGAATCACAGATGACTATAGTTTTTGAGACTCTTTCTAAGGAGTTCATCCTGTTTAGAGCTTCATATAACTTAAGCAATTAACAAGGTATGACTTTGACTAAGTTGATGAAGTAGTTGCAGGAGTTTGAGAACTATATTGGGGAAGCTCTGGCTAGTGACCTAGTGAACTTGGCAGTTGCATCTGATTCCAATTCCAATTCCAATTCTAAGAATGGAAAGAAGCAAAAGGCCAAGAATGAAAAGTCTTCTATTTCGACAAAGGGCGAGGATAAGAAGAAAAAGAAGAGGAACCTGAAGAAGCTAAAGTCTATACAGGAAGGTCGAGTACATAAAAAAGAATTACAAGGACTTCCATGCTAAAGGAGGTAAGTGCGAACTTCTAGTTGTTGAGGCTTGTTTTGTTGAAGAATCAAGTAACACCTAGGTCATAGATTCTGGAGCAACTAATCGTGTTTGTGTTTCTCTATAGAAGTTCAAGAAAAAGAGAAGTCTGCTACGTAAGCACTTCACGTTATAGATAGGTGATAGATCCTTAGTGTTTGCTGAAGCAATGGGAGACGTCTATCTTTATTTTGATAGTTATAGAAGTTTAGTTTGAAAGATTGTTTTTATGTTCCTAAAATTTAAAAGGAATTTAATTTATGTCACTTGTTTATTTAAGTATTCTTATTTAGTTTCTTTTGATAACAAAGTTGTGATTCGTAAAAATAAATTTTTTATTTGTAATGGATGGATGCAAAACAATCTATATTTTATCAAACCTAAGATGGACTCACTATTGAACACTGAGTTTAACGATAACTCTATAGAACTTAAAACTTCTCACTCTGATTAAGTCATTTAGAGGTAGAATTTATACCACAATGTGAATCTTGTTTAGAGGGAAAAAGGACCAAAAGACCATTTGGGTCTAAGGGCAATCGGGCCGAATAGGTTCTAGAACTTGTACATAGTGATGTTGATGGTCCTATGAACATTAAAGCACGAGAAGAGTATGAGTATTTTGTTACTTTTATTGATGATTACTCGAGATATGGGCATATCTACCTAATGCATCATAAGAGCAAAACTTTTGATAAGTTTAAGGAGTTTCAAGCTAAAGAGAATAAGCAATTAGGTAAACCCATAAAGACACTTTAATCTGATAGAGTGGAGAATACCTCTCCCATGAGTTCTTAGGACACTTAATAAAGAATGAAATTTGATCTTATTTGACTGTGCCAGGCACTCGATAGTAGAATTGCGTAGTTGAGAGAAGGAATAAGACTTTGTTAGACATGGTTAGGTCCATGATGAGTTATTCAACATTGCCTTTGTCTTTTTGGGGTGTATGTACTACAAATAGCATGTTATCTTTTGAACAATGTGCCTTCAAAATCAGTATCTAAAATTCTTCACGAGTTATGAACGTGTCGGAAGACGTCCTTAAACCATATTCGTATATGGGAATGTTCTACTCATGTCCTAGACAAGGAAACGAATAAGTTAGAAGTACGTACAGAAATGTGTGTGTTTATAGGATATCCAAAAAGGAAAAAGATGTTATTTTTATAACCCAAAACAAAATAAAGTTGTGGTTTTAACGAATGTGACTTCCTTTGAAGGAAGTTACATGAACGACTTTAAGCCTCATAGTAGAATGGTACTCAAAGAGTTGGAGAGTGATTCTATCACTTCGGGAGTTCTAGTTGAAACCAATACAATCAACGTAGAAAAATCGACAGAGTAACAACCTAGGAAGCTTCGGCATAATGGGAGGATTGGATGTCAACTCGAGAGGTGATATGATCAATGGTAAAGCATACTTGGCTGAATTGGTTAAACATGACAGAGATCCTTATACTTACAAAGAGGCTATGGAGGATGTTGATTCAAAGCTCTAAACAAAAGCTATGAATGTTAGACATGTATGCCCTAAGGAGTAAAAATGTAATAAGTTTTTGGAGACATTTTTATCAATAAAGAATTTATTTATTTTTATATACCAAATCTTGTCCTCTTTACGTTCATATTTGTTGAATGTATGTTAAGCAAACAAAAGTCTAAGACTGTCAGTCTAAACCTTTAAGAATTGGGCATTTGATAGACAGATTATGCGGACGACATGATTCTTAAGGTGACGGTCTAAATCATAAGATCCGCAATCCAGGGAATAAAGTTGGACGCTTTATTCATATAAAGATTGTTATGTTGTCTATATCCCTATTGGGAGATAGTTTGTCTTGACCATTGGAGGTGGACTCCATGAATATAAACATTGGCACGTTGTCATAAGTGACGATGTGTTAGATCGGGACATAAAGTGAATTGATTTGGATTAATAATTCTGTCTCGGCAAATCGATTCACTTTAGACAATCATTTGTATTGTATCTTAATCCTGAGATGAATAGTGGGCCCGTTGTCTTGACTTGTGTCTTTTGATATACCAAAGGGTGACACCCACATCTTAATAGTGGTATGCATGCTAGTACGTTGGAGGCATGACTCTTGATAGCGTAGACCTATTATTCATAGATATGGAATCCATAGCTCCTCTTTAGGAGTAGTGATATCCTCTTATATGCGTTATCCTGTAATTGAAAAACTAGAGCGCTCAACCATTTGGATACATAGGTGTAACCAAATGGCATACGGTCCTTGGATGGTAAGTTTTCTGATGGTGAGATAATGGAACGTAAGATAAAAATAATTGGGAAGGTAATACAGAACTTATCCTTAAGCCGATTATGGATAATCCTATGGGGATACGATACACTATGATATGTCATGGAGACTTAGCTATACGGGTTTTGTAATTCTATGTAGTTTGAGAGTGCAGCTCCAAGCTTTTAGTGGAGTAGCGTTGGAGTTGATAATTATAAAATGTATATCTGGGATATTGGGTTTCATAATTATCAGGACCTTGAATCATATAGATCCCTTTGGTCCCTTTTGCTAGCTCACAAAATCCTGTAACGATACGGCATGCTTTTCCAATAATTGGTGACTTGTGTTAGATTTATTAGATTAGTTAAAATTTGAAAGAATCAAATAATTCATGTCTGTTTATCGGTTGAATTAATTTTACAATAAAATTAATTCAAGATAAACTTGTTGAATTATTGAGATTGGATAATTCTTGTCAGTTTATCGGTTGATTTAATTTTGAATAAATTAAATCAAGATAAACTTGTAGAATTATTAGGAATTCATTTATTTTCCTAGAGATTATCTAGATTACTTTTCTATTGGGTTATTTGAATTAAAACTAAGACTTTATCCTATAGAATCTTAGGTGAAAAATAAAAGATTCGCTGAGATATTTTTTCGACAGTTCGGCATGCCGATCCTCAAGCGTGGCCTGTCGATGGGCAAGTTCGGTCTACCGATGTGTAAAGGATAAGATTATGCATTTTCACACAGATTTTATCAGATATTGTTCTGAATTTGATTCTGATTCAAATTTTTGAGACATAATCTGATAAGGACTGACCCTAGACCTAACCTCTATAAATAGGGAGTAAGTTACATAAGTTATTTAGATTAATTGAGAAATTAAGAGTGATACTCTGCTGGTGAGAATCTGAAAACTCTCTGAGAGCTCTTGTTCACAAATCACGAACACTTACTTTGGGTTCTCTTAATTGGTTGGAAGAGAGTCACCTAGAGGAAGAGCTGAGATATTTTTTCGACAATTCGGCATGCCGATCCTCAAGTGTGGCCTGTCGATGGGCAAGTTTGGTCTGCCGATGTGTAAAGGATAAGATTATGCATTTTCACATGGATTTTATCAGATACTGTTCTGAATTTGATTTTGATTTAAATTTTTGAGACCTAATCTGATAAGGACTGACCCTAGACCCAACCTCTATAAATGGGGAGTAAGTTACATAAGTTATTCAGATCAATTGAGAGATTAAGAGTGATACTTTGTTGGTGAGAATCTAGAAACTCCCTGAGAGCTCTTGTTCACAAATCACGAACACTTGCTTTAGGTTCTCTTAATTGGTTGGAAGGAGAGTCACCTAGAGGAAGAGCTGTACGTGTGAGCCCACACTCACTTCGATCGTGGATAAATAATAGCAAAGAAGACCAGTTGGTTAAGACTTTTTTGGAACATTACTTCTCTTCATAGATTGTGCAAGTTCTTCAGCATTCAAAGGTTAGTAAGATTTAGTTAATTTATGCATATAGCATGTCAAACTTGTGTTTTGAAAAATACTCTGAAATAAATTTTTAAAATTCTACTGCGTACTATTTTTCCAACAATGAACACTAAGATGAAGCCTACAAAGACAAATCAAGTCTGAGATCTTATGGGCCATTCCGAAAGGTAAAACCCATAGGGTGTAAGTGGGTCTACAAGAGAAAGAGATGTGCAAATGAAAAGGTTGAAACCTATAAGATTAGATTGGTAGCAAAGGAATGCACACAAAAAGAAGGAATCAATTATAAGGAAACTTTTTTCCTATAGCCATGCTTAAGTCTTTCCATATTCTCTTGTCCATTGCTGTCGCTCTTGATTACAAGATTTGGCAAATGGATGTCAAGACGGCTTTCTTGAATGGCTATCTTGATAGACCGTATATATGGTATAACTAGATGGGTTCAAAGCTAAAGGTCAAGAGAATAAGGTTTGTAAGCTGTTAAAGTCTATTTATAGACTTAAGCAAGCTTCTCATTCTTAGAACATAAGATTTGATCAAGTAATCAAGACTTATGGGTTCGAACAAAATATGGACAAACCATGTGTTTACAAAAATACATCAAAGATAGGAAGGTGGTTTTTCTACTGCTCTATGTAGATGACATTCTACTTATTGGAATGACGTTGGGGCATTGTCGTCAGTCAAATTACGGTTGACTAAGCAATTTGACATGAAGGACTTAGGTGAAACTAATTATGTTCTGGGTATCTAAATCTTTTGAGATAGGAAGAACAAGATAATAGCTTTATCCTAAGCTACTTATATAAACAAGGTTCTCGAGAAGTATGCAATGCATAATTCTAAAAAAGGTGGGCAACTATCTAGGTCCTAAATTACTCTTTCTAAGAAAAACTCTCCAAAGTTTGATAAAGAAAGAGAAAACATGAAGAAAGTTTCTTATGCTTTGGTAGTAGATAGTCTCAAGTATGTCATGCTTTGTACATGACCTAATATATGTTATGCGGTTGGGATAGTAAGTCAATTTCAGTCAGATCCAAGACCAACCATTGGGTTGCAATCAAGTATATTTTCAAGTGTTTGAGAAGAACTAGAGGTTATATTATAGTGTATTCTAGCGAGGATCTAAAAACACTTAGATACATTGATTTAGATTTTCAATTCTTTTTGAATTCAAGGAGATCGACTTTAGGTTCTGTATTGACTTGGGAGGAGGCACCATTGCTTGGAGAAGTGTCAAGCAAAGATTGCACTTCAAATTCAACGATAGAGGCTAAGTATGTGGCAACTATTGAAGCTTTGAAAGAAGTTGTGTGACTCCGCAAGTTCCTTGGAGATCTTGAGATAGTTCCTCGCATGGGTAAGCTGATATCACTGTATTGTGATATCACTACAACGATAGCTAATGCTAAGGAACTAAGATTTAACAATAAGATTAAACATATGCATCAAAAGTATCATGTGATGAAGGATTTTGAGAGAATGGACATGTTGCAGTATGCAAAGTCGCATCAAAGGACAATAAAGCTGATCCTTTCACAAAGACACTACCAATGAAGGCTTTCAAGAAGCACGTAGAGGCTATGGGGATGCGTAACATGTCACATTTACTCACTTAGGACAAGTGAGAGATTGTTAGACTAGGTGCCTTAAGGATTAAATGATGTAATAGTTTTTAGAGACATTTAATCAATAAAGAGTTTATTACTTATTTTCATATATCAAATATGTCCTCTTTGTGTTCATTCATGTTGAATGTATGACAAGCAAATAAAAGTCTAAGATTGCCAGTCTAAACCTTTAAGATCGTGCATATAATGGACAAATTATACGTAAGACATGAATCTTAAAGGTGGTAGTCTAAATGATAAGGTCCGCAATAGAGGGAATAAAATGGTTGCTTTATTCATATTAAGATTGTTATGTTGTCTACATCCCTAATGGGAGATGACTTGTCTTGTTGATCGAAGTTGGGCTTTACGAGTAGAAATATTGGTATATTGTCATAGGTGACAATACGTTTGATCTGGGCAAAAGTTGAATTGTTTGATTAATAATTTGATTTGTTTACATCAATTCACTTTAGACAATCATATGTATTGCATCTTAATCCTGAAATGAATTAATAGGCCCGTACTCTTGATTTGTGTCTTCTGATGTACCAAAGGATGACATCCTGAATTATATGAAGGTACGCAGACTGGTATGTTGGAAACATAACTCTTGATTGACGTAGATTCGTTATTCATAGATATGGAATCCATAGCTCTTTGTAGAGTTAATAATATTCTCTTATGGGCATTATCGTATAATTAGAAAACTAGAGCGCTCAACCATTTGGATACATAGGTGTAACTAAATGGCATGTTATTTATGAACAGTAAGTATTTCAATGGCAAGATAATGGAACATAAGATAAAAATAGTCGAGAAGGTAAAACAAAATTTATCTTTTAGCTGATTATGAATATTCTATGAGGATGTTACACATTATGATATATCATGGATAATAAACTTATTGGAGTTTCATAATTTTATATAATTCAAGAGTGCCACTCTATGCTTTTATTGGAATAGCTTAAGAGTTTATAATTATAAAATATACGTATCGGGGATATATTATTTTCTAATTATAAGAACTTGATCTATATATATTCATCGAGTCCTTTTTGCTAGGTCACACTATTTCCTATAACTATATAGCATATTTTTCTTACATATTAGTAACTTATGTTAATTCTTAGATTGGTTTAAATTTAGTTGATTATATTTAATAATTCATGTTAGTTTATTGGTTGAATTAATTTTATAAATTAGTTCAAGATAAATATGTTGAATTATTTGGATATATATTTTATTTGATATGGGATCATCTGTATATGACTGTTTTAATCAAATAACTTCTCTATTGAGTTATTTAAATTAAAACTAAGGCTCTATCTAAGATTCCTGTGTAGGATAAGATATAGAAATTTTTAGGACTAGACGGCCCGGTAGGCCGGTGCCTTTGTAGGCCGATCAAAAGAGCATAAAAAGTTTTAAAAAATAGTACAACTAGCAGGCTGAAGGTCAGAATTTGCAGGCTAGTTGCGCGAAATCCTGTTCTGCATTTTTGACGTGTTTGATGCAGATTTTAACCTAATTTCGAATTTAAAAGCCTTATCTAAGTAGAATTGATTCCCTACCAGCCTTTATAAATAAGAAACATGTTCCTATTGTTATTTAGATCACAAGAGAAATTTAGAAAGAGTATTCTAGTTAGAGAAACTCTGAAACTCCCATAGGGCTATTATTCAACATCCCAAACCTCAGCTTTTGGTTTTCTCTTGTAGTTGGAAGGCGACATTTCCGAGAGAAGTATTGAAGATGTGTGCCAACTCGCATTCCAGTCGTAGAAAAGAGAACAAAGAAGACTACTTGGTTGAAGCTCTTCCAGACACAATACTCAGTAGCAGTTCTATTAGAGTTTTTCTTGTCGAAAGTGCAGTTTCAACATTAAGAGGTATGTAAGATCTAAATTAATATATATACATAGCATGTCTAACTTTTTATTTAGAAAAAAGGTTTTGATTTAAAATTTTTATAATTCCATTACGTTAACGTTTTTCCAATAGTGACACATTTTAAAAGCCGAGGGACAAAATAAAATAAGTGGCATAGTTTTTTTTTGGTGGTATATAAAAACATTCTGTTAAAAAAGGTCCAAAAGCTAACGGAGTTAGATGGGAGCGGGATAATTGGAACACATTTTGAGGGATTAAATGGTACATTTTAAACGTTGGGGGTAAATGATATAAGTGAAGTAGTTCAAATGGGAGGTGATTTTGTGTATACCATTTGATTTAAATAGAAAGAAAAATGTTAGATGTGTTGTTTGATCATTCTCTTGAGTCCTAATTTGTTTTTTCCAGGATGGGCCGACCCCATATGGCTCGCTTCCTTTGACGAGCCGAGCCAGTTTGACCCATTTTGTTTCACATCAAGGCAAGAGGTTCATTTTTTCTAGCTCTAACTTTGTCTCCTTTTATAATAGCATATAGAGACATAATTCTAAAATAATAACACAAAACTAAAATAGTGAGGTAGTTGCGAACATAGCTTAATAGTGGTAATTCTATATCTAACTCTACCACAAGGTATAGAGGTCAATTCTCCCACTCCAAATTCCAAAATAAAAAGTGGTGCATTAGGCTGTGTACATTTTCAATTTATTTCATTTTAAGTTTTTGTAGCACAATTGGTTCCTGAACTTGTCAAGCTTTAGCAATGTACCCCTAAACTTTTAATTTTGACACCTTTTCCCCAAACTTGCATGTTTGTTGTAATTGGGCACATTTGATAAACGAATGTTGAATAGAAGACAAAAATGAATATGTCAGGTGCGCATGTGGTGTTTTGAAATGGCATTTTTGGTTTTACAACTCCCTTATGCTTTCTATCTCTCTCTCTCTCAAGATCCAACTCAACAACTCTTTCTTAACTCATCTATCCCTAATCCGTCTCTTTCTTAACTGCACAAACAAAATTTTATCATATTTACTTATTTCATTACCCATGATCAAATTTCACAACAATGTTTCATTTTTTGATAAATTAAACTTTCAAACTCAAAGAAAATTTTTTAAAATTTTTGACCTTGAAAAAAAAGGCCAATTCTACTAAACAAATATATGATAAGAAAACATATGGGTAAAAGCAATTGTCACAATCATAATTTTTCCATTTTTTGTTTCATTTACAATATTAAACAAGTAAAGATAAAATTATTTTTTTTCTTCTTTATCATATTGAACAACTAAAGGGAAAAGTTAATCTTTTTTGTCCTTTTAATTTTTCCTTCTTTACTATCTTTTCTCCTCTTATTTTCTTTCCTTCCTACTAACGGAATGTTAAGGTAAGATACCGTGTATTAATCTTCACCAATAGAAATCTCCTGAAGAGGTACACTAAAGAAATATATTGTTAGCCCAAGAATAGCTACCCAAGAGGGAGGTGAATTGGGTTTTTAAAACTTTTTACAATTATTGAAAAATTTTCGACAAAAATGTTCAAGCGATAAACACACAAACAAAGATATTGAAATGTATATGCGAATATAAATTATGTTAAAGTAAACAAGTAAGGGGAAGAGATGCAAATGCTATTTAGAGCGGTTTGATGAAATACTTATGTCCATTGTCATCGAGCAAAAGTCTTCACTTGAGCTCTTGCACTATACGACCATCTTTTCAGCACTCCTTGTATAAAGCTGTGACTCTTTCTACACGAGACTCATCACACCTTCTTACAAAATGACAATTTCAATGGAGATTGTCTGATCAAGGTACTCTCAAATTATAAGGCTTGGAAACGTAAAGCTTATAAGGTAGGATGTACAAGAATTTTGGTACACTTACAAAATAATCATTCTAAAAAGAAATAAATATAAGATACGGCTTGTTTTGAAGGAGTGAGCAATTCTCAAGAAAATATAGAACAAATTTGAGCTCAAGAGAATATGTATGTAATACATGCTTTGAGAAACGATATAAGAATGCTTTCAATAACTCTCTTGTAATTCTTAGTTGGTTGGACAATAAATGGAGGGGTATACATAGCCTCCAAGTACTCGACTTTAGCTTAACAATTTGAATTTAGATCAAAATGACGGTTGGTAGTGGAGTTTTAATTGATAGAAAACTAGCCATTATAAACAGTTTGACAAGTTGAAAAATAGGTTCGGCGGGCCAAAGTTTGAAAACTTTAAAACAAGACTCTAAACGGTTATCTGATCAGCAGGTCGATATGGCAGTTCGATAGGCCAAAATTTCAGCCACAGGCAAGCCAAACTTAAAGTTCGGTAGGCCGTCCGAACCTCTGCAAAATGGGGCTTAAAAACCCTTAGATCGACAGGCCGATATAGGGCATTTGGCAGGCCAATCCTAGGCCATCGGTAGGCCGACCAGAAATGATCGACAACCAACCAGAAACGATCGGCAGACCTATTTATGATGCCCAAAATTGTAAGAAAATGAATTCTAAAATCCTATTTTTGTAAAATCTTGTTTAAGTACCTTATGTGCAGTTTTGAAACCTTTTTACACAATGGAACATTTTGAATACTTTGACCACATTTAAGTAAAGATTAAAAACATTTATGAATGCATATGAGTGTGCATGATTTGAGCTTTTATTTGACCATATTTTCATTTAAAAATCACTCACTTATATTTGTACTAAAAACTAATAAAGTCTTGTCATTTTCAAGTCTATGTGAGTCCACTCCTTATTGCGTCCATAATTTTAAACTTCTTAAATGTTTCATCACTTGATTTTGCTTAAAACTTGAGCATTGCAACACTCAAGAAGTCCATTAGCTTAAAAATACATACTTACATATAAACACAAAAATTGTATTTGTTATTATCAAAACTAGTTTAAAAATACTTTACGAAGCCTTGGAGCCAACATATATGCTTGGCTTTCATATAGATCCTTTGCAGTGGATTTAAATATCAAATCAATTAATGAGAGAATCTTTCGTCACTAAGGCTACATAAAATGCAAAGAAACAAATTCAGTGGACGAAATGCACAACTAAAGACACACAATTGAGATAAAAACGTAAAGCAAACTCAAAAAGTAAACAAATAAAAACAACCACATGCACCTCATTTGCAACACGTCTTTGTCATATGGCTGTGGGGAAACGAGGCACATCTATTTTTTTCCCCTATTGAAAAAAAAGAAAAGAATATAAACATTTTTATATGACTTGCATGATTGCTGTAAAATGAGTTATTTTATAAGGATAAAAATGTCAACGATATTATTCATATTTTTATAACAATATTTATATTTTGAAGCAACGACATAGATATAAAGGGGAAAAAATTCTTCTTTTAAAATGCCCGTAAAACATTCTCAATATCCATAAATATCCTCAATATCGAAAAAATATCTATAGTTATCTTGGATATTTCTGATAATATCCACAAAATATCTAAGAACGTTAATGCAATTAATATTTTCGACCTAAAAACAATAAAAAAAGTATTTATTAAGAATTATTTAGTCTTTAAATAATTTTTACTTTTTAAATAAATAGTTTAAATGTCAATTCAAATACTTTTGAGGGCATTCACTGAAAAAGGAGATTTTACTCATGCTATACAAGATGAAGATCATAGTTGTAGGACAGCAGATGAGGGTATTGAGGCAATAGGAAAACCACATATAATATGTCATGCATGACTTAAATGAGTCAAACTGATTATATTTTGTTGTCTTGAGTTTTGACCCTATCAACTTAGAAACTAACCAAAGTTCTTATGGTTTTAATATTCGTTATAGTTCTCAAAAGGGATCGAGTTCATAAGTACAAAACTAAGATGGTTTCTTGGATATACTTGTGTAATATCCTCCACTATAAATTAATGTTGAGATTACAAATCTATGAAGGCTATTCAACAAGTTGGATAAATTAACAATATCCAATTTATAAAATAACAGTAAAAAGAAATTAAGAAACATACATATAGTACATTAACTATCATCTTTAAAACCATTCAAGGGTAGTATCCTAACAAACTTATTATCTAGACCAAGATTGAAACTTGCATAATGCTTTTCAACATGCTAGAAACTCCTTTCGACATTGAAAACACTTTAAGTTTTACGTACTTTATTATGTTTGATAGTTGTTTTTTCTCATGTATTCTATATGTTTGGTGATCATATTCTATGTATAATAAATATATAATTATGTTGATTTCCTTAAATACGATGAGATAAAACTCTTATGTTAGACAAAAATGCATTATAATGCTATTTAAATTAAGAAATATTAATTGTTTTAGTATTTTGTAAAGTTATAAAAAAATCTAAATTTTTATTAAAATATTTATTTTTTGCTTAAACATCCGTCAATATCATTTATAAATCAAAACTTCCAATGCTTGTGAGAGCCCACCGAACGATTTCCAAAATTATATACGGTGTATAATTAATCACAGAAAATGAAAAACGCTTACGTCTAAAAATAAATATATAAATAAATAAGGCCTTTGCCTTTCTCCTTCTTCGTGTTCTTATCTACCCTGTCATTTTGTGAGTCAAATAGAAGTCTCAGGAGTCCAATGGACCCTCAGCTCTTGTCTGAGGTCGTCGTCGATCCTTCTTCCTCCCTTCGCACTGATAACGATGATGGGTCCATTCACAACACACAAAACAACCAGGTCCTTTTTTTTTAGTTTCTCAAATATTAAATATATGTTTGTACGTCTTTGGGGTGTGTCTTTGAATTTCTATTTGAGAAAACAAATTATTAGTGTTATATGCTCTAGTGTTTGGTGGTTAGTTGTTTGTTTGTTCAAGTATTCTTTTGTATTTTTTTATAGTTTCTGGTCTCTTTTTTTTTTTTTTTTTTTTTTAGTTTTGGTCTGCTTTTTTTTGGGCAATTTTTATTTGTTTTGAAGGAATGCTGATTCAGAATTCCTTTCTTTCTTTCTTTCTTCTCTCTTTCCTCTTTAAATTTTAATATTCTTTGTGTTTTTTTTTTTTTTTTTTTTTTTTTTTTCTCTCTCTCTCTTTAGGCTGTTCTCCAGATGCTAGTCAACTGGACTGACTCATATAACATGGTTTCTTAGGTAGGAAAATGACGTGGATGAAACAATACTTTATAATCCATTTTAAAATATGTTTTTTTTTTGTTTGTTTTTTGTGACATGAATGTATTAAGCCATTTATTTATGGCTTTAAGAGAGAATGAATAGCAAAAGTTGATGATGCTTGTGAATTTTGTGATTTTATTTGAACAGCGGATAAGATGACTTGAAGTTCTATTTTTCATCTTCCTTAACTAATTTGACTGAGGATTAGAGTGAATTTTTGATGTTCTGAAGAAAGTGTTCTGATGTAAATGATTTTTTTTTTTTTTAATTCAGGAAAAAAGTCGGTGGGGAGATTTGCTTCTTGCCTACAAGACACTGGGAGTGGTATTTGGAGGACTAGTAACATCCCCATTATATGTGTATCCTTCGATGCCATTGAAATCTCCAACAGAAGATGACTATTTGGGAATTTATAGCATTATGTTTTGGACTCTTACTCTCACTGGGGTGGTCAAGTATGCCTGCATAGCTCTCAAAGCAGACGATCAAGGCGAAGGTATGGAAAAACTAACAATTTTTATCTTCACATGCTTAAGTCACGAACTCATGGAATATGCAGGTTATTAAGTTTGGAAGAAATCTTTTCTTCCATCCCAAATATGGGTTCTTAAAAGGGGAAATTCGATTGCTGATTGATTTCCATTGAGTTGCTTTTCAGTGGCTGGTCTTTCTCCTTCCTGCCATCACTAAATCATGGATAAAAGATTTTTTTTTTCAGAAGTGACTTATGACTATCCTTAATATCCTCTTCTCTACCTCCCCCTTTTGAGCTTTATTTCCTTTCTTTCTCACCGGCAGGAGAATCCTGACCGTAGAACCCTCTTCAATTAGTGGAATGCTTTAGCGGCCCGCTATTGATCACTAGACAGTGACACGGGGTTTGGCCCTTTTTAGTAACCTCATGTTTTTAAAGCTAACGTGCCTCTCTGATCAAATTTACATTTAAATGCTTAAAAAATAGTGAAATGTTTAGATATCCTACAAAATTTCTCAAAACTAGAGTTGACAGATCCCTACCGATGGAAGGCATCATTTTTGTTTTGAAGAGTGCTGCTCTCCTCTTCAAGTCTTCTCTGACCCTGTAGTTAAAAATGTTCCTAAATGATTCGTTTACAGGCTAATTCAAGTTCGGACTCCTAGTTTTTATTATATACAATTGCCCAACCTTGTAATGCAAGGGTTGTCTTTAAATGAAGTTCTTGTTTTGAAGTCTAGATTCTACGTTGGCTTGGTGATATTTAAGTCACATTTGATTTGTACTTACTTGGATAACTTGGATTGATGGAAATTTATAGCTTTATAAAACTTTGTAGAGTCTTCTCTTGCATTAGGTGACTTTTGGTTTGTTACTTCAATTTTGTATAAGCAGAGTAATTGAACATATTTTTCTTTCTGTTTTGAACCCTTGTCATTGAATTTCTTTTGAAAAGAGTAGACACTAATTGATTGCAGGAGGAACCTTTGCCTTGTATTCGCTACTTTGTAGGAACACGAATATTGGAATTATTTCTCGCAAACATTCAAATTCTACTATGCAAAATGGCACAAGAAAGCAAAGTGCACTTGGGAAATTTTTCGAGAAAAGTATCATTGCTAGAAGGGTGTTGCTTTTCATTGCTATTTTAGGCATGTGCATGCTAATTGGGGACGGCATACTCACACCCGCAATTTCAGGTTTGGTGCAGTGTCTTTTTTCCTTCGAATAAGTCCTCGTATAGCTTCTGGTTATATTGATTTCCTTGTACTCACACAAACCCTTTTTCAGTTCTGTCAGCAATGGATGGAATTAGAGGACCCTTCCCTTCTGTCAGTAAATGTAAGTAATGAAGAATATTGCATATTTCACATTAAACTGAAAATTCCTGAGAAATACATGCAGCCAATGGAACTAATCTACACATAGGATTGTGAAACCAGATAAGAACAGTATTATTTCGCGGGGCGGGGGGCGGTTGGGGGTTGGGCAAAGTGCCAATGGAGTCTAGCAAGGATGAAGTAGGCATTTGAATTGTTTTCTAATGTTGGCTTTGGATTCAAATATGTTTGCTCACACATATGCTTCTGCATCTGCTAACACATGATGGATGATTATCTGCATATAGCAACTAGAGTTAGCTATATCTGAAGGAGTTAAGCCTTCAGATGAATGTGTTTCAAATATGAATAGTAGGCCTATTCAATTTAGGCAGTGTTGGAATTGAACGTTTTGTTTTGGAGATTTGGCATGTGATATTCTTGTATCACACACCCACACACATTGTTCTTGAATTTGTATTTTGCTGGTTGAAATGTTGCAGCTCTTGTTGAAGCACTTTCTGCGGGGGTTCTTCTTGTTCTGTTCCTGCTGCAAAAGTTTGGTACATCTAAAGTGAGTTTCCTCTTTTCACCAATTATGGGTGCATGGACCTTTTGTACCCCAATTGTAGGGCTCTATAGCATCATCCAATATTATCCAAGCATATTTAAGGCCATATCACCACACTACATTTACCACTTCTTTTGGAGAAAAGGAACAGAAGGCTGGGTGTTGCTTGGAGGCACTGTCCTTTGTATCACAGGTATTGATTTTTTACTCCTGAATGGAATATTTATAATGGAAGATACATTTGATTAATTTGCCTTGGTTTATGAATTTTGTTTGCGAGATGACGTGCAAGTTCTACCCCTGAAACATTGTATGTAGCTTTCAACACTTTTCATGCCTAACATATATATATATATATATCTTTTGAAACAAGAAACTGATTTTATTATAATGAAAGAAGTATACAAAAAAAGAGGAAGAGATTTCCTCACAGATCAAAATAGGGAAACTACAGGAAAGGACCCCAACTCCTAACCAAATCTGAGAAGATTGGGCTATTAAATTCTTTATCCCTATAAACCCACGAAGAAACCCAAAATTTAATTCTATCCCATAAGACAAAGCTTTCTTCCTCAATATGGTTAAAAATTCTGTTGTTTCTTTCCAACCAAATGCCCCAAACACAAGTTAATAAACCGGTACTCCAAATGATTTTTCCTCTAGGGGAAAAAGAAATTGGAGAAGGAATGTGAAGTAAATCCTTGCATTCCCTGGGAGTCACCCAAACCAAATCAAACTCCTTTAAAAACCTAGACGAAATCTGCCGAGAAAAAAGGCAATTGAGAAACAAATGATTCGCTGTGTCTTCGCTGCATTTGCACAAGACACACCAACCTGGAGAGATTGTAACAAAAGGATTTCTGCACTGCATTAAGTCATGAGTATTCCATTTTTCAAGAGCAAATAGCCAACAGAAAACTTGAACTTTTGTAGGAACCCTGATATTCCAAATAATGTTAATGAAAGGGAAGGGATTGGAAGAGGGAATATCAATTAGACAGGAAAAGAATGATTTTACTGAAAATAAACCATTCGAATCTGGCCTAAAGACCCTCATATCAGGGACACTGTCCCTGATTGAAACCCTCTCCAGAATAGAAGTCGGCTCCGATACTTCTTGTCTTCTTGATACACAAACCATGATTAATTTGAAATTTATTTTTTTATTTCTTCTTCTTTATTGAGGAAATTACTTTACAGGCCTTCATTTTTTAAGTACTTATCTGACTGTCTTAAGGTGCCGAAGCCTTGTTTGCGGATCTGGGTCATTTCAATAGGAGATCTATACAGGTTAGCTTGAACATTATCTGTTTTTTCTTGTATTTTTTATATCCTTGTTTGAATATGTGTGTGTGTGTGTGTGTGTTTTTAATACAATGCTAGCTGTTCTGACTTATTTGAAGATGTTTTTAATACATTTTTTTCCCAACAGATTGCATTTTTGTTCACAATTTACCCATCTCTTGTTCTGACATATGCTGGGCAAACAGCGTACTTAATCAACAATCCAAATGACCATGATGACGGTTTCTACAAGTTCATACCAACAAAGATATACTGGCCTATCTTTGTCATTTCAACGTTGGCTGCAATAGTTGCAAGTCAGTCGCTAATATCAGCCACTTTTTCAGTGATCAAGCAATCTGTCGTGCTCGACTATTTCCCTCGGGTCAAGGTTGTGCACACGTCACCTAGCAAAGAAGGCGAGGTTTACTCCCCCGAAGTCAACTACATCCTTATGATTCTCTGTGTTGCTGTAATACTTATATTTGGAGATGGCAACAATATCGGAAATGCTTTTGGTATGTGGCAAACTGATGAATTTTGCATATTAATTTAGACTGCCTTCGTTTTTAATTTAAGATTCTTGCTAGTTTTATTTGTTTTATCATCCATTTAAATGTAATCCTCTCTAACTATGGCTGTAATGGTTTTCCTTTGTCTTATAATCAGTATATTGAGGAATTTAAAAGAGCAAATAATAATGTTCTGCTGCTGAATCAAGAATTTGAGAAATTTCCTCTTTGTTTTTTTGTATACGAAGTCGGTACTTAGAGAAAATAGAATGTGTACAAAATGTTGTGGCCGAAGTCCATTTTGCATTTCTTTTTCCAGTTAATAAATTTCTCAATATAACTCAGAACTCGCTTGATTATTCTTCTGGTGATGTTAATTTCAGGTGTGGTTGTCATTCTAGTCATGCTCATCACCACCATATTGTTGACATTGGTCATGATCATCATATGGAGAACACCATTTTATCTTGTTGGTCTCTACTTCACAGTGTTTTTTGTAATGGAAGGAGTTTACGTGAGTGCAGTCTTCACTAAAATTCCTGAAGGTGGCTGGATTCCTTTTGCCATATCTCTTATCCTAGCCTTCATTATGTTTGGTTGGTTTTACGGAAGACAACGAAAGATCGAATATGAGTTTACGTATAAAATAACCTTAGACGGACTTGGACAACTAGTATCAGATTCTAGTGTTCAGCGAGTTCCTGGATTATGCTTCTTCTACACCAACACCCAAGATGGGATTACTCCTATTCTTGGACATTACATAAAATCCATGAAATCCCTTCACAAGGTTACTATTTTTACGACACTTCGATATTTATTGGTTGCCAAGGTAGCTCCACATGAGAGAATTGTCATAAAAAAGCTTGGCATTAGAGGGATTTATGGCTGCGTGATTCAATATGGCTATGCGGATCGCTTTAATAACGAAGGAGATGATATTGTTAGGCAAGTTATAGAAGCGCTGCAAGAACACATCCATAACTACTCGGGCAGTCTACCATCCGACTCGCCGGAAATCCAAGAACAACTTTCAGATCTACAAGAAGCAAGGAATGTTGGTGTTGTTCATGTTCGAGGAAAGACACGGTTCCGCATAGGCAAAAACTGCGGCTGGTTTGATAGAATCATGCTTGCATTTTATGAAGTTTTGCATAGTAATTGTAGGTCTGTGCTTCCTGCTTTGGGTGTGCCATTAACTCAGCGTATTGAGGTTGGAATGCTTTATGAGGCTTAGAAGAATATGGTTTTGTTGTGTCACATGCTTTTAATTTAAAGGTAAAAGAGATGGAAAATATTACAATTCCGAGTCGGGCTTCGTATTCTGGAGCCCGACAGGGCTAATTATACACAACTGTGCGACCCAGCATTTGGTTTTAGGGAGCTATGTGGAGCTTCACAATGCGGGGCCCCAAAGTATTTTCTTACAATTCCTTTCTATACTACTTTTTTTTCAATTTAAGGAAAGAAATATCAAAACATGATCACCAATCGCCGGATAGAATAGTTCTACTTATAATTTATTTGTCAAAGACAATATAGCATGTTTTACAATGCAGGGAGACCACTTTTCAGGGTGTTTAGTTTGGTCGCTAGCTTATAACTGTCTACTAGACTTGAGAAAATGGTTCTCTCTTTTGTATTAGTTAACTAAACAGAAAATGGTTCTCTCTTTTATATTAGTTAACTAATTGTTTTGGTAGTTCTACCCCAAAAGAAGACAGATCGTTTTGATAATTATCCTATCGTTTTACTTTCTTTTTTTTTTTTTTTCCTGAACATGGAATCCTCTGATCTCTGTCGTTGGTGTAGTGCTCACCTTTTTATTTAGGAGAAATCCAAAGAGTTTTAGTTTTTTTTAATTAAAAATCCTCTTTGGTTGGTGGTTTTGATTAGAGAAATGGGAGCAAATAACAGAATTTGTTATTCAAATAATATCAGCAGTTTTAAGTAGTTTTAAGAATGTGCAAGGGTGTTGGGTTAAAATTGTATAAATCATAAACTCAGTTATAAATAATATAAAGCTCTTATATATTATAATATAAAAAAATTATCATAGTATAAAATTTTTACATACTATAATAAAAATGATTCCTATTAATAGTTCTTAGCTAAACATCCTATAAATAATGTCGGAAGTGTGCAAAAAACTAATCTACTCCCAAAAATAAATAAAATGTAGCTTTTCCTTCCATCTTCCTTCGT
Source organism: Artocarpus heterophyllus (assembly GCA_025403435.1). Classification (NCBI taxonomy): domain Eukaryota; kingdom Viridiplantae; phylum Streptophyta; class Magnoliopsida; order Rosales; family Moraceae; genus Artocarpus; species Artocarpus heterophyllus. The sequence continues at coordinate 11,854,851 of CM046339.1, forward strand.
GGCCAACCACCCCCTTCGACTCTCTCTCCTCTCTCAACACCTTCCCGATCTCTCTTGCTTGGTTTCCCTTTCGGCTTTCTCGTCCGTTCCTAGTCATTGGTGAGGCAAGCGAGTGGGTTTGGAATCTCAACGATTAAATCTGGATATGCTCTGATCGCTTATGAAATAGCGATAATATTGCTTGCTATCACGATGTTCGTGGTCGATCAAATCTGCTTGATGAAATCAGATCTATTCCAGATCTCGCATGCTTGACGGAATTGCAAGGCCACAGCTCTGATAGCTAATCTTCACGATCACCCAGGCACGCCGTCGCCGCGAGCATCTTCTCCTTGCCATCTATGTTCAGTGAGGGTTGATTTGTGCCATAGACAATTAATCGCCGCCGGAGAAGATAACGTCAAGACGTGACGTCTAGCACAAATCGGCATGCGCCAAAGTCGCCGATCAGCCACAGCAATGAAGACGTTGCTGCACGAGAGGACGATGACAAAGAGGCCTTGATCTCCTTCGTCGCAGTTGCTGCCTCGCAGGAATCGCATGTGCCGATTCTTTTTGTTTTTGTATTTTTTGCATTTTTTGGAAATTTTCTGTATTTTTAGTTGCTGTATTTACTGAAACATATGATATTAACAATGAAAGATAAATTTTTGTATTTTCATGGAATCCATAAGAATGTATATTTAAATACTATAGGGTCGTTTGGTATTATTTTTAAAATAGATAAAAATATTTTTGTTTTAAAAAATAAGAATTTTTTGAAGATTGTATTAAAAGTTGTTAAAATTTTTGTTTCGAAAAGCATTCATAAATATTTCTAAAAATTTTAAGAACAAAAACAAATAGAACCTATATTTCTTAGCAGTTCTACGATATCATTGATAAATTTTAATATTTATGTAGAAATATAATATTTTTATGTAAATGTGTAGTACTTTTTTTGTTCTTAAAATATAAGAACAAAAATTTTTAAGTAAATGTGTAGTACTACACAAATAGACGTATTAAAAATATTTCTAAAAATTTTAAGAACAAAAACAAATAGAACCTATATTTCTTAGCAGTTCCACGATATCATTGATAAATTTTAATATTTATATAGAAATATAATATTTTTATGTAAATGTGTAGTACTTTTTTTGTCATTGGTGACGTTTTCAGTGTTCGTGATATCCAATGACTTTACTGGTTAATTTTTGTATTTACATAAAAATATTGTATTTTTATGTAAATATAATATTTCTCAACTATTGCAATGTAGCTTTGTCTGCGATGTCTGGTGACGTTATTAGTAAATTTTTGTATTAGCTTAAAAATATATTATTTTTAAGTAAATACTAAATTTTTCAACCGTTGATGGTCTGATGATATTGTAGGTAATTTTTTTTTATTTTTTTAGAAATATTGTATTTCTTAGGAAACAGTGTAATTTCAGCCACCAGTGCCAATGCTGTCCGATGATGTTGTTGAGAAATTTGTATTTTTTGGCTGCTGCAGGTACCAATGAGGGAGCATAGAGATGAAGACGAAAAAAAAGAGGAAAAAAAAGTAAGGATATTTTGGTCTTTTACTTTTAATTTCCTGTGAAATAATCTCAATTCTCATTATACGTTGTTTGCTACATATTTTGAAAAACATATGATACTATTTACTAGTTTTTAGTCTAAATTTACTATTTGGCTCTATTTCCCTTTGACTTATACCTGTGTTTTGCAAAAAGTAAAAGCATTAATTTCAAAAATTTTCCTATAAATGCATTTCCTATAAATGCAGCCGACTTCAAATATTAATATCCATTCTCCTCAAATACAAATCATTACAAAAAAAAAAAAAATCTCCTGCAGGGTTTTGTAACGGAATTTACCAGGTGGCAAGCAAGTGGGGATCAAAACAAAGGGATTCTTTGTAATCCCACCATTAAAATGGTTTAGGGATGCAAATGAAGGAATCAAATAGGTCTGAAAACCCAAGGAAAATTAGGGGAAATCTAATGTTTTAAAGAAGGTTTGGGGTTGGACTAGAGAAGGAGCTTCATCGTGAAAGCAGTGGAACAGCAGCAACTAATGTCAAGGTGATAGGTTACCCAATCATCTAAGAACTGGCTTGATGATGATGTTCTTGCACAATCTCAATACAGCATATGTCAACTTAAAAATACTCGCTGACAGCAAATATGTGTGTCTTTGCACCTTAAAAAAAGGTAAATAAATTATTTACACCTTAAATTTATTCATTGTATAAATAAAAATTAGTTACACTTTAAATAATGGTAAAAATTTGTTATATAATAAATTTGTTTTTTTATTACAAATATTTACAAAATCTATTATTTACTACAATTAATTTTGAAAACAGATGTCATTTACTACTTGTAATACCTACTTATTCAGGAAGATGTCACGCATGACTGTTCATGCATAACTAACATGGTTTAACTATCTTCTCTCACTTGCGATAAGAATGGATGGCTTGGACGGGCTACCAAGAAAATGGTGACGGTGTTATGACTTTCGTTATTATTTTTCCCACTTTCATTGTAGCATCTGCCATTTCCTCGGAGTTAATCTTTCCTCTGTTGTTTATGTATTTGCTATCAGGGAATTCAGGCTGGTCATTGAATTCTCATGCTCTTCAAGTTCGAGGTCTTAACTCAAAGGGCATGGTTGGAGGAGGGATTGCAAGCTTTTTCTTGCCGACCATCAACTGTGGGACTTGGAGCAAGGGTCTGTTGCTGGTTGCTCTCTCCCCCAACTTCGGAGGTTTTTAGCTTATAATTTAAAACATAAGATAAAATGTGGCATTTCGATGGAATGTGGAGGAAGTTTAAGTTCGTAATCCTTAATAATAACAATAAAAAGAGAAGATGACATGAAATGCCTTCATGCACATACTTTTTTATTAAGATTATTTTTTTTAACTTTTCAAAACTATATTTATTTTCCTTTTAACTTGATTTGTAATTTGACCTTTTTGTCTCTAGTTATTAAAAAAAGAAATGGGAACAAACCCTAATCTTCATATATATTTTTTTTGTCTCTCTCTCATCCCCCTGCTCTCTCCTCTCTCTTTTCCCTGCTCGACAAAAAAAAAAAAAAAAAAAAAAAAAAGATCTATTCTCTTTCACAAGGACGAAAATGTCGATGTTGTAGAGGTTGTCGAGGTTTTGATTTACGGATATTGTTGTAGATATTGTCGATGTCAACGGATTTTTGGAAAAAAATGGATATCTTGAAAGAGACATGTAATTTTTTCTTACAACTTTGTACAATGCTAAAATAATTAATATTACTTAATTTGAATCAAGTTAATTACATACATAATACAATTTTGGTCTAATATAAGAGTTATATTGCTTATGATAAAAGGATGTCATTATTGTACATATTAATTATGATTCTAATATTATTTTACATAGTCGTTACAAACCAGACACAATAATAGTACATAAAAAACCACCACCAAACATAATAAAGTACACACATATTTCAAGTGTCTTCAATATCAGGAGGAGTTTTTGCCCGGTTGAAAAGCATTATGTAGGTTCTGATCTTAATCTAAACAACACATCTGTCAGGATATTACCCTTGAATAGTTCTAGAGGTAATTGTTGACTCTCTTCTCATTGTTAACCTAGAAATTAGGTATTGTTTATTTTGTCCAACTTGATCAGTAGTCTTCATGGAGCTGTAGTGACATCTCAACACTAATTTATGGTGGGGGATATATGTGTATATCAAAGAAACCATCTTAGTTTTGTACTTCTAAACTTGTCCCCGTTTGAGAACTATAAGGAATATTATAACTATAATAACTTTGGTTTGTTCTTAAGCTCGTTGAGTCAAAACTTAAGGCAATAGAATCCTCATTAGTTTGTCTCATTTGAGTTGCACCAATACCATTACCTGCTGCCCTACGAACAGGATCTTTATACAGTGTAGCATGCGTAAATTCTTCTTTTTCAGTGAATAGACTCAAGTGTATTTGACTAGACATTGTACTTCCTCTTCTCTCATAGTTCCCATCATCATGATCATTACCACCCCCACCATCGTCATCATCGTCGTCATCATCATCATCATCAGTGTTGTTGGCACTGTTATCATCATCATCACCATGACATATAGGTGTTCGTATAGCTACTCCAAATGAGTCAGTGCTATTACTAGAAGCTCCTACTTCTTCAGATAGTACTCTTCAACATCAATGCCATATTCTTAAGCATGCCCTACAACTCGTGGATTAGGATTGCCGATCTTATCATTTAAATGTGCTGGCCTGATCCACTGAATAAGGGGATCATCATCATCTTCACTAACTCAACTGGTACATCAAGCAAGTCTAAATAGTCAGTTTTTGCCACTTTATCACACTCCGCCTACATATCCCTTATTTTTAACCTTACATTATAATAGTAAAAAACCAATTGTATGTAACATGACAAAAAAAAGACAAAAAAATAAAAATATAGTACACCGATCAATATATAACATGACATAGAACTTTGTAAAAGAGTCATGGTTTATTCATTTTAAAAGTAAAAACTTCTTAAAGACTGAACAAGTCTTAGCAAATACTTTTTTTTATTATTTTTAAGTTAAAAATATTAGTCACATTTTATTAAAAATAATTTAAAAAAATCCTAAAAAATTAATTTTTGTGGAAATTTTTTTATTTGTCATTTTTAGACTTTTGTGAAAATTTTTAAAAATATCTAAATTTTTAAAAATATTATACATATTTATAAATATTGTGAATATTTTATAGACATAAAAATCCTCGCCCATGTCCATGTCGTGAAAATATCAAAGAGTATCGGGACATTTTCATCCTTGCTCTCTCCTGACTCTCTTCTTCTTCATCTTCTTTTGCCTCTGAATCTGGCCTTCTTCTTTGGCATGAAATCGGTGTCACTGAGGAGGTCGAAGACCAAAACAAATCTCGACCGTTCGGCAGCAGCAGCCACACTCCTTGCACCTGCACGCACCAGATCGGAGCTCTCTTCCTCGTCGGCGCCACCTTATTCCTATCTAGAATCTTCGACCGCCCCTGCTACCACTGCTCCTCCGCCGATCTTAGTCGTCCGTTTTGGAGCGCATTGCCGTCGTCCCACGGCAGAGATCTCTCATGGCCCAGCGTAGGTATGGGCCCCACCACGGCCTTAAAGTATATCTTTACGATGAGAACGAGATCGAAAGGCTTAAGGCCTTGATGTACGACTGCAACGGGAAAATCTCTGCCCTCAAGTGCATGAAAGGCTAATGGGGCAGTCATGTAAATTTCTTGGTTCATGCGTTTGTTTGCTGACAAAATGCTCGGAAAGAGTGACAAAGAGTGAGTTTGAAATTTGTATAGCTCGCTTTTGCATAAATTTACGAAAGAAACAAGGAAGACTGAGGTAGATAGCTCATGTTGAATCTTTCCTATTTCATTCCTGTCGACGTTAATAAAATAAATTCTTGGATAACTGTTTTTATGCTAAGGAATTTTGATAATTTTGGTAAGGCTGTTTCGTAGCCTTTTTTTTTTGCTTAATCTGCCATGGGTGTTTTTTTTTTTTTTTTTTTTTTAATCAATCTTGTGTGTATGGTCTGTTGTTTGGTTGAGTTTTCAAGTTATGGTTGTGTGGTATTATATTTTAACAGGTTTATAATTGTATTTTGTAGATAAATTGGACACGTTTTTCATGATTGTATTGATGTATATGAGTTGAACAGGTTTGCTAGAATTTTTATAATTTGATTTTGTGGTGTTCTTGTTGTAACCTTTTTTTTTTTTTTTAGCTTTTGTGCATTGTTTTTTATGTTGTGGATTTCAATATGTAATTTTTGTGTTTTGCTGTAAGTTTTGGGATTTTGTAGAAAATTTTTCTTCAATAATTTGATTATTACAACAAATTGGAAATAATAAGTAGATTCTACTTTGAAACTTGACTAGTTCCAAGACAGAATCTGGTAGGTTACGGTAAAGAATCTACAGATTCCACAACTAAACCTGGTGGCTTCTGTGATGAAACCTATTGGCACCTGGTAGGTTCCGTGATGGAACCTAACGGGTTCCTGCTCAAGAATCTACCAGGCTACGCTCCGATACCCTATGCTAGCTATAGGAGACGGTTGACTTACCAATTATGCTCCAACACCCACGTCAATGACCACTTACGGTTGGCATTTCTTTGTTAAAAAAAATATGTTAAAATCTGATAGGTTCTAACTTCAAAACCTAACACGTTTCGCTTCAACACCCTACGCCAATGACTGGAAACGGTTTGTGCTTTTTTGTTTTAAAAAAATATATTAAAACCTGATAGATTCCAAAGCACTCTGGCACCTCGTGCCGGTTGTGCTTCTTTGCTTCAAAGAAAACATTTTGGAAGCTGGAACCAGGCTAAACTTTAAAACCAATCAGGTTATGCACCATTATCCCGCGCCAACGGCCGAAGTAATACACGAGAGAGTGAGAATGGAAGGTAATTTAAAATTTTAATAAGTCACCTTTTTTAATTAAAGAAAGATAAATAACTTAAACTTTTAATAAATCATATTTCTTTAATTAAAGGGTTTTCCTTGAAAAGGTTCTCTTTAAGGGGCATTCTTGTAATCTGTAAGTTTCCCTAAGCAAAAATAAAAATAAAAATAAGTCCAGCTACATTGTGAAATCCTCATTTAGTTTCCCAGAGTACTTATTTTGATACCGAAACAAGCATACAAAAACTGTATCAAGCAGTAATATTGCACATTGACTGGTTTAATTGAAGCAATTACATGTGCATCAACAACAGTATTATTCTCTCGAAGACATTCATACATAGTACTCCTTGAAGACGTGTTTTTTAAGGACCCTGGAGGAAAGAAAGCCTACTTGGCGAATCAATTCTCACGATGACTTCATCCTCAGCGCCGGATTCATCACTGAACTCCTCATGTACATGGCTCTCTTTTGAAGTTGTACTTTGCAGTGGTGTCGGAGTAATTTCTCCAGTGAATTTCCTCGCTTCTAACTTCTTTCCCACAGTGGTAGACCCTTCTGATCTGACAGAAACCAGTGGACGGCCGTGATGTGTTGGAATCGTGGGATATGATACGTTATGTAAAGGCTTGACAGAATTACTTCCTGGGTAACTTCGAAAGCGCCTACGGATGTTAACCTTGCAAGATTAATCACCAGGAGTGAGTCTTAAAGAAGACACTTAAAAGTACATTAGTCATTGACGTACAAAAATTTTAACAAGAGAACATATTGGTAAATACCACAGTCCAAATAAATAAATTAAACTGCACCGTCTATTTTTTAACTGTTGGATCTTTAGGAGAATCCATTAAATTTGCATATTGTAAATTTTATGCAATATGACATTTAGAAGAATTAGTATCAGTAGAAATACCAACATCGAAGATCCTGCTTAGTATTGGCTAATAAAAGCTGATTTCTTTTCCTTTTTTTTTTTTTTAATCAGAATGCCAGACAAAATTTCAAGCGTCTCTTCCCCCTAGCTCTGCTTTCCCTTTGCTGAAAGACGTAAAATAAAATAGAGAGGACACTGAGGGAAGTAGCCTTCCAAGTTGTTACCTTGAAGATGACTGCTTGAACTTAATAACCAAGAGAAGAAAAAAGAATGCTCTGAACTAATATTGTACAAAAATTAGCAATTCCGTGAACTACTTGTGAAGATGAAAGGACATAAAGAAGTGAACATACCATGCTGCCATAAATGCTCAATTGCATTGCTCTAGCCGACAAGCTGTTAGCATGTTGCCAAATCCCTTCAGAGTCCTGCTTCTGTTCTCTTGGCTTGTAGAAATATTCAGGCCAACTCATGAGACCGCCGTGTTCTCGATTATTAGATCTATAGGGGTGATCAACTGAATGTGATATAAATGCGGATGACCTTCTCTGAAGTTTGCTGTCCGATTCAAACGCAGAAAGATCACAAATAATCACTCGCGCTCTTGTTTCAACTAGATAGCAAGATCCTTGATGAGAAAAACTGGCTCCACTAGTGGCTGTCAAAATCAGTAACAAAATTATTTTGACACAAAAAGATATAAGAAGAATGGAGAATAAAATTCTATTTTGAACAAACTACACAAACTTAGACACCCATATATGTTGAACTCTAGATAATTGTTACAAGGGTATAAAGTATGTCAATGAGCATAGAATTCACAGCATTCTCCAAAGCGTATCATCAGATGTGAGATTAAATTACCAGTTGTTTCCATATTTTGAAAGCTTTGATACGCATGTGAAGGCAAGAGAGCTGCTGGTGACGTAATTAGATCCTCGGCACCTTGGGTTTTGATGAATCCTTCCAACAAAAAGCCAACGAAGCGGTGAGGAATTTCTATGGTTTCTCCCCTTATGTATGTGGTCATGCTTGACCTTTCAGCGACAAGAGCTCTTAAATCTTGCATTGCCCTTTTCTCAAATATGTGAGGGAGCAAAAGCTTGACAAGAACAATAGCACTTTCCTGCAGAATCAAAGATACAACAAACCAAAGAACATCAGCCACACCAGAAGAGCTTCTTTTATACTTCATAGCAGAACTACCTTAGAGAAGTATAAGGTATTTCTGTTAGAAAATCTATCAAGTAGATTAGGATAACAATAAGTTAAAATTATGAAATTTGAATTTTAGGGTTAGTTGTTTCAGTTATGTTTCAAATTTCAAGTTGTTTCCTATTTTCCGGGAACATTGAGAACCCTTTACTTATTGTTGTAATTTTTCTGATTTCGTTTAATGAAAAGTATTATTTTTCTCCCCTCAAAAACTTTCATGGTATCAAAGCTAGGGTTTTTCCCTAGTTTCTACAATGGCGACGAATCCTTTTAAGGAGTTTAGCTTCGGATCTGTCCATTCATAGAGCACTTCCAGCCCCTCTAGTTCTGCTGTTCCTCAGAACACTCTTATTCCATTCATAAACTAAATGGAAAAAAATTATATGGAGTGGGCTCAATCCATAAAATTGGTTATTGATGGCAAGGGTAAACTCGGCTATCTCACAGGAGAAACCAAGAAACCAGCTGCAAAGGATCCCAACTCTCCAACATGGCGATCTGAAAATTCTTTAATAATTGCTTTGGCTGATTAACTTGATGGACGAAGGACGCTTGGGATGCAATTTGAGACACATATTCAGACTTGGAGAATTCTTGTCAAATATTTGGATTGAAATCCAAATTATGGCAATCGAGACAAGGCGATCGTGAAGTAACTGCCGATTACAACGAGATGATAACGTTGTGGCAGGAGCTTGACTTATACTATGATGATGAATGGGACTGCCCAAATGATAGGGTAAGATACATAAAAGAGTTGAGAATGATAAAGTCTTTGTGTTTTTGGTGAGGCTGGATAAGTAGCTAGATGAGGTAAGAGGGGAAATTTTAGGCTGGTCAAGTCTTCTCAGAAATGAAAAGAGAAGAAGCATAAAGGTGTGTGTTGATGAATGAATCTGTACAGAAACCAGATTTTGAGACCGAGAACTCTGCCTTGCTTTCCAAGGGTTACAACCAAGATGAAGGAAAGGACGCCGAGAAGAATGAAAGGCCATGGAGTGATCACTACAGTCGTCCCTGGCACACACGAGAAACCTATTGGAAATTACACGGAAAACCACCGAATTGAAAAAAAAAAAAAAAAAGAGGTCGGGCAGCAGGAGGAGAAGGCCGAGCCTTTCAGCCACAGTTACAGTTCAAGGGTAGCAATCTTCTTCAGAATTCACAATGGAACAGATAGACGAATTGTGCAAATTATATTAGTCTTCTAATTCAAATTCCTCTTGTTCATTAGCATAACAAGGTAATTATCTCTCCGCAACCCTAGCTAGTGTTAATCAAAATGGTCCCTGGATCATAGATGCAGGTGCAACTGACGATATGACAGGTTCATCAAAATAGTTCGTCTTACAGTCCTCATGCAAGTAATCAAAAAATTAAAATAGGAGATGGCTCACTTTAAGCATTACAGGAAATGGGTCAATTTTTATTTCTCCATGTCTTACCCTTAAAAATGTTCTCCATGTTCGAAAATTGTCTTGTAACTTGTTATCTGTTAGTAAACTAACTAAAGAACAAAAGTGGAAAGCTAACTTCTTTCCTTCTCATTGTGAATTCCAGGATTTGAACTCGAGGAGGATGATTGCAGTGCTAGACAAGTGGAGGACTCAATTTCTTTAAAGATGGAACTGAATTGAGCAGACAATCCCACAATACTTGTTTTGAATCCATTTATGTTTCTAATGATGGTAAAATTATGTTATGGCATCGTAGGTTAAGCCATCCTAATTTTCCGTACTTGAAATATCTGTTTCCAAAGCTATTTATCAATAAAGACCCATCGTTGTTTCAATGTGAAGTGTGTGAAATAACCACGCATCATTATGCATTTTTTTCTTTTACAACCATACAAACCCTCAAAACCATTCTCTCTGATACATAGTGATGTTTGGGGTCTAAATAGGGTTAGTACACTTTTGGTAAAAAGTGGTTTATAACATTTATTGATGATCACATAAGACTCAGCTGGGTGTATTTACTGAAAGAAAAATCTGTTGCAGGACAAGTATATGTTGCAGGACAAGTATACGAGAACTTTCATAAAATGGTAAAAAATCAATTTCAAACAGACATTCAGGTGTTTAGGAGTGATAATGGAAGGGAGCATTTCAATAAGATCTTAGGGAAATATTTTCTTCAAAATGGTATAGTTCACCAAGTTCTTGTAATGATACCCTACAACAGAATGGAATTGCAAAAAGGAAAAATAAACATCTTTTGGAGATGGCTAGATCTACTTTTTCTTTTAATGAAATTCCCAAGTACTTATTGGGGAGAAGCAATTTTAGCTGCAACATATCTGATTAATAGGATGCCCTCTAGAGTGTTAAACTTTAAAACTCCCTTCACTGTCTTTAAACAATGTTTTCATACTACATAGTTAGCAACAGGTTTACCCCTAAAAATATTTGGTTCCACCGCATTTGTTCATAATCACAATCATACCCGTGGGAAACGGGATCCTCACTAAATGTATACTTTTGGGATATTCCCAACACAAAAGGGGTATAAGTGCTTTGATCCCATTCATAAAAAAATGTTTGTTACTATGGATGTGACCATTTTGAAAACAAATCCTTTGATAATTCACATCTTCAGGGGAAGAGTAAATGTAAAGACTTGAAAGATTGTTGACATGCTTCAAATTTCTAATTCTAACATCACTATTATCACTGTCACTGCCCCGGATGACACCACCATCACTTTTGTCACTGCACTGGATGACACTACCAACACTGCACCAACTCTGGTAGGTTCGGATATTGAGTCAAAATATTCAGCTGAGCCAATGCAGCCCTTATCTGAATCTGTAAAGCCTTTGTTTCCACAACTTGATTTGGAAACCAATGATTCAGACCTTGAAAAAAACAGGACAATCAAGAGAGATGCCTTTGACCAATCAAATTCACAAGGAAATGGATAATGGGAACAAAACAAGTAAGAAAGTTTGGAAGGGAATTGTCTACTCGAGGAAGAACCTGAAACAAGGGAATGACAACTCAACTTTGTAGCAAGGCCATGAATCTAAATTGAGATCAGAAATTAAATTGTAAATCAGGTAATACTCTTCCTAGGACCAACTTTCTTGTCCTTTGTCACAATTTGAGTCTACAACTAATCTACATGTTCCTATTGCTCGTCGAAAGGGTGTTCGATCTCGTACTAAGCAACCCATGTCTAAGTTTGTGTCTTATGAGCGTTTGCCTCCTTCTCTTGTTGCCTTTACCTCACAACATTCTAGTGTAGAAATTCCAAAAAATATGCAGGAGGCTCTAACTGTTCCAAAATGGAAGGAAGTAATATTTGAAGAGATGAGGGCACTTGAGAAGAACAACTCAAATGGCTTGTTGGAACACTATAAGGCTCGATTAGTGGCAAGCGGGTTCACTTAGACCTATAGCATTGATTATTCGGAGACCTTTGCACCAATTGTAAAGTTAAATACAATAAGGGTACTTCTATCAGTTGTAGCAAATCTGGATTGGCCTCTTCAATAGCTAGATGCCAAGAATGCCTTCCTCAATGGTGATTTGGAGGTGTACATGGATGCTCGTCCTGGATTCGAAGAAAGGTATGGATCCAAGGTTTGTATGTATGGATTAAAGTAGTCTCCTAAAGCTTGGTTTGAAAAGTTCACTCGATCAATAAAGAAACAAGGCTATTCTCAGGGACAAATGGATCATACCATGTTCATGAAGTTTTCAAATGAAGGAAAGTTGTAAAATTAATTGTTTATGTGGATTACATCATTCTCACAAGTCATGATGTAATGGAGAAGAATAGATTGAAGGCAAGTCTAGCTTCAGAGTTTGAAATCAAGGACCTTGGACAATTAAGGTAATTTTTGGGAATGGAAGTGGCAAGGTCAAGAAAGGGAATTGTGGTATCCCAACGTAAGTACATATTAGATCTCTTGAAGGAAACATGAATGAGTGGATGTAGGCCTGCAGATACTCCAACGGATTCCAATGTCAAGCTTGTAGACAAGAGTGAAGGAGTTCCTATAGACACTGGAAGATATCAAAGGCTAGTCAGGAAGTTGATCTATGTATATCATACTCTGCCAGATATTGCCTTCTTGGTTAGTTTGGTAAGTTGCTTTATGCATGCTCCCTGAGAACACCTCGAAGTAGGCTATTGAATTTTGAGGTATTTGAAGGGGACTCGTAGAAAAGGACAGTTCTTCAAGAAGAGTGAATAGCAGAGTATTGAAGTCCATATACATGCAGACTGGGTTGGTTCTGTCATTGATAGAAGGTCTACTTCCGGATATTGCATGTTCGTATAGGGAAACTTGTTTATTTGGAGGAGTAAAAAGCAAAGTGTGGTGGCTAGAAGTAGCGTTGAAGCCAAGTTCTGAGCAATGCGACAAGGAATATGTGAAGTGTTGTGGTTAAAATGGGTGCCAAAGGAGTTAAAAAGGGCTGTTGAGAGCCCTACGAAACTGTACACTGACAATAAGGCAGCTATCAGTATAGCACACAATCCAATCTAACATGATAAGAACAAGCACGTGGAGGTTGATCGTCATTTTATAAAGAAGAAGCTTGAGACTAGTATCATTTGTATGCCCTTTGTTCCAACCACTCAACAAATTGCAAATATCTTGACCAAAGGACTTTTGAGACCTAACTTTGAACATCGAGGTAGCAAGTTGGGCATGATTGACATCTATACTCCAACTTAAGGAGGAGTGTCGAAGGGTTAGGTATTTCTGTTAGAATATCTATCGGCTAGATTAGGATAACAATAAGCTCGAATTATGAAATTCGAATATTAGGATTAGTTGTTTCAGTTATGTTTTAAATTTCAAGTTCTTTCCTATTTTCAGGGAAGGTTAAGATCCACGTGGGCTTAGACCTTTACTTATTGCTGTAATTTTCTGATTTCGTTTAATGAAAATAATTATTTTTTTCCCCTCAAAAACTTTCACTTACGATCCATTTCAAATGTTTAACCATGTAAAAGATATGTGTATTTTGTGAAAGCAACATTTTTTTGGTGAAGTGACATATTTACATATGGATGAAAACAATCGAACACCCCTTTTTTAGGGGGAAAAAAAGATACAAGGATCAATAGAATGTCCACAACAATGAATCCAAGATTTTTTCCTTTTGATTTCTTTTTTTTTTTTAAGCATCGTTTTCTTTTGAAGTCAAATAGCATGTATTGAGCTATGTACATGATGAAAACTTTTCTAAAATTTTAAGTTGTATACCTGCCATAGGAAGTCTTCCACTGAACAATCAGACCTTAGCGCAGAAAGTATATTGTCAGTCTCGATAAAGATACAGAGAACCACAGAATCTGTAATCATGTCACAGATGTATGGTTTTCCAGTTAGCACTTCATACAGGCCCAAAGTACTCCCATGAGTAAAAGTTGGATGTAAAGAATGTTTGTTTTTTAAGCTCTTACTCGTCCACTGCCAAAACATAACATCCGTCAGTAACACTGTCCACCAACAAAACTATAAATCTTGCATGGGAAAAAAAAAATCATTTCCTTACCTTGACGATCCCATTGGAAATAAGCCAAATACCATTAGGCTTAGATCCCTCCCTGTAAAGGGTCATACCACGTAATTTCATTATTTCCTTGGTAGAATTTTCTAGTAGTTTACAAACAGATGATGGAAGAGCCCCCGTGAAAGGATGGGAACTAATGACATCTTTCATTTTTGGAATCTTTACTGATGGAGGATTTCTTAGAAGCTTTTTTAAATCAGTCTGCACAAAAAATTTCAGAACTAACATTAAAGCATTAACAAAGAGAGTGAGGACCAAACTGACCAAATGGAAAGCAAAAGATAACACCGACCTGAACAGCATCATGGAGATGAAGCATCTCCTTTTCCTCCAACAGACCAACCTTTTCAAGGTTTTGGACATAGTCAATTAGATGGTTCAGCACAGAGTATGTTACTTGTCTGGTTTTCACAACACGCAAAACCTGACAAAAGTCCAAAGAGTTTCCTTCAAGAAAATTGCCTGATTCAGAGACTGAAATAACAATCTCGTGAACATTCTACTTTTAAGCAAGAAAAATAAAATGAACTAACAGAAAAACTTCAACTAGAAGCCACCGCAGCTGGTTAAAAGGATAAAATTGACTATTTAACCAACAAACCTGAGGAAATGTTACACGAACATCTTCCAGAAACGTCCTTGCTTCTTCTCCTTCTGCCTCACTTTCATTGATGATGACAGAAGCAACATCACCATCACCTAAAAGTCAGGTGCATATACATAAAAAATAATAAATACTTCTCATAAGTAACCACATGACTGGATCTACAATGCAATGGCCTTTACACCTTTAATGTATAACCATAATAAAGAGCATAAAACAGTATAATTGTCCAATGGCTCACTGATCAGCCGATTTTACTTTTAGAATTCAAAGATGAATTTCTATGAAGATGAAAAACAAGATTCATCCCACCATTCGCACATGGACTCTATGACCGACAGATAAATAAAGATAAAAGGAAGAATCAAACAACAAAAAAATAGTAGTAAACTTGAGGAGTATTTCATTTGGCATTTATGATGCAAGAGTTCCATCTTCTTCTTAAAATGGGATGCTTTTAATTTGCCAAGTTAAATTATAGCTTGCATTGCACGTCTAACAGCTAATTTTTTGAGTAGTTATATGCCGGAAAAGGAATTAGTTACCTCTTTGTCACGCATTTTTTTAGCTTAGAAGAAAGGTCAAGCAAAGCCATTACAGCGTTTATAATTATAGATACTATAGTTATAGAAGCTACGTAAAAGTATTTTGTCCATAAAACAAAGTTCAGAGATCCAACTTTGCCAACTTTTGATATTTGGCATGTGTAACATTCACAGAGATGAAAGCAAGTATAAAGTATAAACAAGGTGTCGATAAATATGCTTGTGTGTATGTGTGTGTATTATTGAAACATTTTTCCTAAATATATTATACAGAGAATACAGTCACCTGAACATGGAAAGAAACAGAATACTGCAAATGTACACATTCATACACGGTCACTCTCTCAGAAGCACACGGTCATGAAAGCATACATGTAGCTTTTAGAAGATCTTAGTAGGTGAACATACTAAACCTATGATTAAGCATCCTTACAAAAAATGCTCCAAAATATGAAAAGGGAAAACATATTGCAAACACACTATATGCTTCATAGCAGTACCTAGAAAATCATGGAGTTGCTGTCTGGCAATTCTATGGGCACGAAGAAAGGCAGCACAAATGTAACATGCAGATTCCAACCTTTCCACGGTGAAATATGTCACCAACTTCTGCGGCCAAATACTTCTTTGGAGGCACTTGTAATAATTTGGAAAATGAACATGAGATTTTAAACCTTTCCAGTCACATAACTCATTTGAGACAAAGTCAAGTGCTTCATCCACTGATTCCATCAAAATTTTTGCAGTAGATTGGGTTATCCTTCCCTCGTCAAGCATCCCCCAGTAAGCAGCTTGCACACCTGATAGAAACAGATTCTTAAACTAGCAAAGTGGTCAAATTCATGGAGTATTGTGCTTCATGCAGGTCCAGAAATTGTGTCCTTGAAATCAAAAGTAGTTTAGATTATTGTTTTTGTTTAGGCATACATACGGCAAATTAAAAGCTTAAGTCGGTAAACAGAACATTTTATAATGGAGAATAAATTTGAAGCAAAAATAATTAAACAAATAGAGACTAAAAATACATGAGAAAAGTGTATTGGATCTAAAGAAATGGAGTATACTGTGGCAAACAGATAAATAAAACTGATAACAAACAGTAATCTGTAAAAAGAAGAAAATAGTACAAGATCTCAAGCGGATAAAAATATTCAAAACAAGAACAACTCCACACTACCATTAAACCTAAAACCACACACCACAATAATTATCAGCTTCTACTTCTATCAAACCCCTAAATATTCCCAACCAATAGAGAATGAGACTGAGGGATCATCCAAGATAAAATGTTACACATTACACACAAATCAATAGCATTCTCTATGCATCAATTATATTTCTTTTGAAACAAAGTGCGTATAACTGTATTAATATGGCCTTAATAATATCCTTGGCATGTCATGCATTAAACTATCTCAATGAAATTCAAGGACAAATATAATTTTGGACATTGAATGTATAAAACGTCCGGAAAACTGAAAGGACATAACAACATTATTGATTTCCAAAGAATCTTGCTAATGGTGAAGGATCAGCATCATTGGCTATAAACAATGAGTGGGGAAGCAAGCAAACATTGTAATAAAATTACCATTCAAGAGGCGTACACGTATATCCTTCAAATTCATCGGGTCGAGATTATTATTGTTCTCAGGGACATTATGAGGGTGTACAGGTTCCCCTTCAATGCTATGTAAACTTGCAATATATCTTTTCACTGTGGCCCAATCAGCAGGTCCCAGTTCCTCATCTTCTCCAAGATCGCCAAAAGCTTGAAGTGCTTTGTTCAACATTTCGTACTTTGTGTAATCCAATATGCGCCTCTGCAATGAAAAGTACACACACATATAGTTAGCGTAAAAGTTAGCATATATTCTGTATTATTCTAATTGATTATGTTTCCCTTATCAGCTAGGATTAGTTGTCTAATTTATTTTGATTAATTGTAATTGATCATACAGATTGTATAGTTGACTATCCTAAAATAGTCACGTGTATCTTGTATTTGTACCTTTGAGATACATGAAATTATTCAGTTCAGCCAAATTATCAATTTGGTATCAGAGAGCAGGCAAGAAAATCTGCAGCTGTTCTTTTTTTTTTTTTTTTCCTTGGCTGAAACCCTAAAACTGCCGCTCCTTCCATCTTTCCACTCCTTATTTCCACACGTCTGAGAAACTAATAGCAAGAAGCCATCCACAGTGGCCATTCATGAAACTTCCACTCCAACAATTTCTATTAAGTTGGATGGAGGAAATTTATCGTGTTTGGTCGCAGGTTCTGGAGATGCACATTGCTGGCAGGAAAAAGAAGGGCTACATCACAGGTAAGAAGGTTGCACCTGCAGAGGATTAGCCGAGTTTTGATGAATGGGAGGCCGAATACGCTCTAGTTAAGGCTTGGCTCATTAATTCCATGACTGATAAACTGATGTCACATTTTGTGCAATTTGGAACGGCCAAACAGGTCTGGGACGCAGTCAAGAGGAGCCATCTCGATGTCTCGGATTATTCTCAAGTCTATGAATTGATGAATCTTTTCAATCATGCCAAGCTAATCGTCCTCTTGCAGAATACTACAATGAATTAAACTCCATATTCTTGGAGCTTGATTGCCAAAGGCCTAATGATATGGCGTGTCCCACTGATATTGAGAAACAAAGGAGGCGTACGGCTGGCGAACGAGTTTATATATTTCTTAAGGGTCTTGATCACAATTTGGATCAGGTTAGAGCCGTGTATTGGCTACCTCTCCTTTACCAAGCCTTAAGGAAGCCTACTCGCACGTCCGTCGTGAAGCGCAGAGGCAAGCCACTATGGGTGTAGAAGACCAGTTTGAGGCTTCAACCATGGCTGTGAATAAAAATAATCCAAATCCAACTCCTGTTATCGACCCTCCCTCTCCGTTTTGCACTCACTGCAATAGCACCAGACACACGGTTGATGTCTGTTGGAAGAAACATGGTTATCTAGAGTGGTACAAACTGAAGCAAGCCGAACAAATAAACAAGAAATCAACTCAGGTTGCTGTGACCGACACTAATCCTTCTGCTTCTGCCCCTCAGGTTTCTCGCCCCTCTACTCAAGAAGGTAATTATGGTTTGTATCTTATTTCTGCTACCTTTAACACTTGGGTTATTGATTCAGGGGCCACTGATCATATGACTGGTAATCCTTCCTTACTTGACTCTCTAATGTCCTCCAATGCTAAGTCTATTCGGGTTGCTAATGGGACTCCTATGCCGATTTTAGGGGCTGGAAATGTCTCATTTTCTCCCACACTTCCCATGTCCTCTGTCCTACTAGCACCTAGTCTTTGTAATAATCTCCTTTCCATTAGCAAAATTACTAAAAATCTTAATTGTTCTGTAACTTTTCATTCTACACACTATGTTTCAGGATAATCTTACAAAGACAACGATTCGGATTGGTAAAGAGAGAGGAGGTCTCTACCACTTGGAGAGGGCAAGGGAATTACAACCAAAATCATATCGCACTTCTCAAGTGACAAGGGAGACATCTGATAGAGAAAAAATTATGTTATGGCATTGTTGATTGGGTCACCCATCTTTTTCTTATTTAGAGCGGTTGTTTCCTCAGTTATTTCGAAAAGTTTCAATTTCTAATTTGAAATGTTTTGAAATGTGAACAATGCATTTATGCTAAAATCATCGTGTAACATTCAAAATGTCTCAATAAAGGTCCAGTTCCTTTTGTCCGTGTTTTTACAGATGTTTGGGGTCCTTTTTTTACTCCCTCTGCTTCAGGTCGTAAATATTTTGTCTTTTATTGATGACTGCACTAGAGTGAGTTGGGTATATTTGTTGAAATCTAAGTATGACGTTCTGCATGTTTATTCCTCCATTTTCCAAAATGATTATCACACAATTTAATGCTCAGATTAAGTTTTTCTATTCTGACAATGGTCATGAGTTTGTAAACAAGTCCCTCATTGATTTATTCAAAGCAAATGGAATGCTCCACCAAACAATGTGTACATACACGTCATGGAACACCTCAACCCCCCATGGGCCCACCTGGCGGGACTCCGGCATAGTCAGGTCTTATACTCGTTGCTCATACATGTTGTCCCTTCTGGGCATCTAGTGGCCGTCCAGTTTTCTTCGTGTCTCCCAACACTTGAATCTAAGACCTTCCTGTTAGACATATATGCCCTAAGGAGTAAAAATATAATATATTTTTTGAGACATTTTTATCAATAAAGAGTTTGTTTATTTATTATTCATATACCAAACTATTATCCTCTTTACGTTCATATTTGTGATGTATGTTAAGCAAACAAAAGTCCGAGACTATCGGTCTAAACCTTTTAGAATCACGCATATGATGGACAGATTATGCGTAAGACATAATTCTGAAGGTCACGGTCTAAATCATAAGATCGGCAATCGAAGGAATAAAGTTGGGCGCTTTATTCATGCAAAGATTGTTATATTGTCTATATCCCTAACAGGAGATGGTTTGTCTTGGCCATCAGAAGTGGACTCCGCGAATAAAAACATTAGTGCATTGTAATAGGTGTCGATGTATTGGATCGGGACATAACGTATAATTGATTCGGATTAATAACCTGTCTCGACAAATCAATTCACTTTAGACAATCATGTGTTGTATCTTAATCTTGAGATGAATGATGGGCCTGTTGTCTTGACTTATGTCTTTTGATGTACCAAAGGGTGAGATCCACATTTCATGTTGGTACACATGCCAGTACATTGGAGATATGACTCTTAATGGCGTAGACCTATTATTCATAGATACGGAATCCATAGCTCCTCTTTAGGAGTCGATGATATCCTCTTACATGTGTTATCCTGTAATTAGAAAACTGGAGCGTTCAACCATTTAGATACATAGATATAACCGAATGGTATACTCTCTTTGGATGGTAAGTTTTCTGATAGTGAGATAATGGAACGTAGTAGAAAAATAATCGGAAAGATAAGGTAGAATTTATTCTTTAGCTAATTATGGATCTATAGATACGGAATCCATAGACCTATTAATGGCGTAGACCTATTATTCATGGATACGAAATCCATAGCTCCTCTTTAGGAGTCGATGATATCCTCTTACATGCGTTATCCTGTAATTAGAAAACTGGAGCGTTCAACCATTTAGATACATGGATATAACCGAATGGTATACTCTCTTTGGATGGTAAGTTTTCTGTCGAGATATTGTTTTAAAAAGGAAAACCGTGTGGACACTTATGCAATCCCTGATTTTTAGGGATTAGTTGAGCTGTATATTTGGTGTATATTATTGTTAGGATAGTTTCCTATTTTAGTGAGATAGCAAATGTGTATATAACTGATGTTTTTATGTATTTTTCTGATACGATTGAATAACAACCAGATTTTCTATTCTCCACATGGTATCAGTGCTCTAGGATCGTTCCTGGAAAAAAAAAATTTTCTGACCCTCTTGTTCATCCGATTCCTCCACATCTCCTTTTCCAACCAATCTGCCATGTCTGAAACCACTCAAACTAGTCCTGTCTCGGATGTGCCTTCAACCGAGAATTCTGCAGTAGTTTCAACAGGGGATTTGCAGAACATAAAAGCAGCGTATCGTCTAAATGGAAGGAATTTTTTGAAGTGGACACAGCTGGTTCGTACGTTCTTGAAAGGAAGAGGCAAACTGAGTCATTTACTTGGAACAGAACCTGCAAAAGAAGACCCGAAGTTTGTTGCTTGGGAGGAACAGGAGTCGCTAGTGATGACCTAGTTGTGGAATTCGATGATTCCAGAAATAAGCGACACATGTATGTTCCTTGGTACAGCCAAGGAAATTTGGGATATGGTCCAACAAACCTATTCTAAAGTTCATGATGCTGCCCAAATTTACGAGATAAAGACAAAAATCTCTGCGACTAAGCAAGGAACCCGTACGGTCAGAATATTCCAGCCTCTTGCAAGGCTTATGGCAAGAGTTGGATCATTACCAGTGTATCGAGATGAAGTGCAGTTCAGATGCAGCAATTCTTAAGAGGTTCGCTGAAAAAGACCGTATTTATGATTTCCTTGCTGGTCTTAATATTGAATTTGATGCTGTAAGGGTACAGATCTTAGGAAAAGAGGATCTGCCATCTCTAAATGAGACCATTTCAATAGTCCGTGCTGAAGAAGGAAGAAGGAGTGTTATGCTTGAGGCTCAGGCTGCGGATGGATCTGCCCTAGTGACAAAATCTGCTAAAAGTAAAGACTTTGTCACGTTACAGCCCAGTGAAGGATTCAATAAGCAGGCTGACTCATCAAAACCCTTCAACAAGCAGTCAAAAGACTCCCTCTGGTGCAGCTGCTGCAAAAGACACCGCCATACGCGAGAGACATGCTGGAAACTCAATGGAAGACCTCCAAATATGAGCAGGAATTTTTCCAATAGGACTGAAAGTGAACAAGGACAAGCACATGTGGCTAATACTCATCCAGGCAGCGAAGGAAACCCACAAAGTTCAATTTCTGAATTGAGCAGAGAAGACATTGAAAGGTTAAAAAATTTCTTGGGATCACTTGAAAAAACTTCCATGGCAGGTACATGCTCATTGGCCTTTTCAAGTATCTCTCTCTTCTTTTACTTCTAATGTTTCAGATAAAGTTTCTCCCAACATATGGGTAATTGATTCTGGAGCTACCGACCACATGACATGTTCCTCTCACAAATTTATTACCTATACTCCATGCTCTAGCCATAGGAAAATAACAATTGCTAATGGATCCACCATTACTGTTGCGGGACAAGGGGATGTTTACATCAATAATAGCCTAACTCTAAAAAATGTCCTCCATGTTCCTAAACTCTTTACAAATATGGTTTCAATTAAAAAACTCACTAAGGATTCTAATTGCAGTGTGACCTTTTTTCCATCTCATTGTGAGTTTCAAGAACTGGGCACGAAGAGGATGATTGGACATGCTAGTGAAAGGGACGGTCTTTACCATTTGGAAGAACCAAGTGGAAGTGCAAGAGTTGAGAGTTCTCGCCCTTTATCATTCCTATCCGAGTCAATCATTTCTAATAAAGACAAAATATGGCTTTATCATTGTCGTTTGGGTCATCCGTCATTTAGAGTTCTTAAGTTTATGTTTCCTTCGTTATTCAAAGGGTCCTTGGTTGAAAGTTTTCATTGTAGTGATTGTGAACTTGCTAAGCACAAGCGTTCTTCTTTTCCAACAAGTAATACGAAAACTTTTGTTCCTTTTTCTCTTATTCACAGTGACATTTGGGGGCCATCTACAGTTCCTAATGTTTCAGTTGCAAAATGGTTTGTGTCATTTATTGATGATTGTACCCGAGTGACATAGATATATCTTATGAAAAATAAATCTGATGTTGGCACAATTTTTCCCAATTTTTACAATATGCTCAAAACTCAATTTGACGTTGGCATTAAGAGATTTCGATCTGACAATGCTAGGGATTACTTCAATCAATTCCTCTCTCCATTTTTTCAAAAAGAAGGAATCATTCATGAATCCTCTTGTGTTAGCACACCCCAACAAAATGGAGTGGCTGAGCGAAAGAACGGTCATCTCCTTGCCATCACAAGAGCATCCTTGTTTCACAAAAATGTTCCTAAACAATTTTGGGGAGAAGCCGTCCTAACTGCTGCTCATCTCATAAATAGACTACCAACAAGAGTCCTTGATTTCAAAAGCCCAATGGAAACTCTCACGAAATTCTTCCCAAACTTCAATGCCTCAAATAATCTCACTCCATGGGTTTTCGACAGCATTGCTTTTGTTCATGTTCATTCGCAAAATAGGGAAAAACTTGATCCACGTGCTCTTAAGTGTGTTTTTGTTGGCTACTCTTCCACTCAAAAAGGGTACAAATGTTTCCATCCCCCATCACGGAAGTTCTTTATCTCTGCTGATGTTACATTTGATGAAATAGAGTCATATTTTCAAAATTCCTATCTTCAGGGGGAGAATTTGAGTGAAGATAGGGATAAAGATCAGTTTCTTCTTGAGTTTCCTATTCAGTCTGAGTCTACAAATATTGAGTCAACATTGACACCTGCCTCACCTATCTTGTCATCTGTTCAGCCCGGTTCCAACCCTACCGAGCCAACATCAATTGTCAATTCTCCTACTCATTCACCCAGGTCACATGGAATGATAAAGGAAACAGGGAATCAAGACACTATACAGCCACTACAAGTTTATTCCAGGAGACGAATACCGAACTCTAGACCTGAGCATTTTCAATCACCTGTTCGAGCTGCAGTTCAAGCACCTGAGGTAATCCTTAGACCTATTGGGACCACCACACAGTCAACTACCTCGGAGGAACCAGACAATAAAACCATTGAGCCAAATGATTATGACATACCGATTGCACTTAGAAAAGGAACAAGAGCCTGCACCAAACACCCATTATACCTATTCATGTCCTACCAAAACTTATCCCAAAGTCATAAAGCCTTCCTTAGCAATCTACATTCAATTCCCATTCCCAGAAACTTATCTGAAGCATTAGGAAACGAGAAGTGGGAGAATGCCATGAAAGTGGAGATGGAAGCTCTTGGGCAGAATAAAACTTGGGACTTGGTCAAGATGCCAGAAGGAAAGAAGTTAGTTGGGTGCAGATGGGTGTTCACAGTAAAATACAAGCCAGACGGTTCGGTGGAGAGATACAAGGCAAGATTGGTTGCAAAAGGCTATACTCAAACTTATGGTATAGTCGGGTCCTCTTGTCATTAGCAGCTAATTTTGGATGGAGCTTACAACAATTCGATGTAAAAAATGCATTCTTACATGGTGATCTTGAAGAGGAGATTTATATGGAAGTTCCCCCAGGATTTGAATCAAAAGATGGGATGGTGTGCAAGTTGAAGAAGGCTCTATATGGACTTAAACAGTCCCCAAGGGCCTGGTTCGGAAGGTTTACAAAGGTGATGACTACCTTGGGTTACAAACAAAGTCAAGGCGATCATACTCTATTTGTGAATCACTCAAATTCAGGGGGAGTGACTGCATTACTGGTGTATGTTGATGATATCATAGTGACAGGTAATGATGTTGAAGGGATGCAAAAGTTGAGGCAGTGCTTGGAGAAAGAATTTGATATTAAAGAACTTGGGAAATTGAAATATTTTCTAGGTATTGAAGTGGCTCATTCAAAGCAGGGAATTTTCATATCACAACAAAAATATGTATTAGATTTGTTGAAAGAAACAGGAAAGTTAGGGTGCAAGCCAGTTGATACACCAATTGAGGTCAATCACGGGTTATGTGAAGCTCTTGAAGACGCAGTTGTGGATAGAAATTCCTATCAAAGACTTGTAGGGAGGTTGATTTACTTGGCACATACAAGACCTGATATTGCCTTCGCCGTGAGTGTTGTTAGTCAGTTTATGCATAATCCTAAGGAAATGCATCTCAAGGCTGTGCACAGGATCCTACAATATCTTAAGAGAACTGTTGGGAGAGGAATGTTGTTCAAAAAGGTAGGAAGCATGTCGTTGGAGGCCTATACTGATGCTGACTATGCAGGTTCTTTAGTTGACAGAAGGTCAACCTCAGGTTATTGCACGTTTCTAGGAGACAATCTTGTGACGTGGAGGAGTAAAAAACAGAGTGTGGTGGCAAGGTCAAGTGCGGAATCTGAGTTCAGGTCAATGGCACTTGGGGTATGTGAGCTCTTATGGTTGAAAATAATTTTGGAAGACTTGCGTATTAAATGGGAAGGTCCTATGCGGTTGTATTGTGATAACAAGTCAGCCATTAGTATCGCTCATAACCCGGTTCAACACAATCGAACGAAGCATATTGAAGTGGACAGACACTTTATAAAGGAAAAGTTGGATAGTGGCCTAATTTGCACACCATTCATCTCAACTAAAGATCAATTGGCCGATGTATTTACAAAGGGACAATCGAGCACGGTCTTCCAACGTATTGTCAGCAAGCTTGGAATGAAGAATATCCATTCACCAGCTTGAGGGGGAGTGTCGAGATATTGTTTTAAAAAGGAAAACCGTGTGGACACTTATGCAATCCCTGATTTTTAGGGATTAGTTGAGCTGTATATTTGGTGTATATTATTGTTAGGATAGTTTCCTATTTTAGTGAGATAGCAAATGTGTATATAACTGATGTTTTTATGTATTTTTCTAATACGATTGAATGACAATCAGATTTTCTATTCTCTACATTTTCTGATAGTGAGATAATGGAACGTAGTAGAAAAATAATCAGAAAGGTAAGATAGAATTTATTCTTAAGCTGATTATGGATAATCCTATGGGGATACGATACATTATGATATATCATAGAGACTTAGCTATTCGGGCTTCGTAATTCTATGTAGTTCGAGAGTGCAGCCCTAAGCTTTTAGTGAAGTAGCGTTAAAGTTAATAATTATGAAATATATATCTGGAATATTAGGTTTCATATTATCGGGAGCTTGAACTATACACGTCCATCAGTTCCCCTTTGCCAGCTCATGATAAATCCTGTAACGATACAACATGCTTTTCTAATAAATTGGTAACTTATGTCAAATTATTAGAATGACTAAAATTCGAGTTAACATGGATTTAATCGGTTGAATTAATTTTGTAATTAATTCAAGATAAACGTGTTGATTTGTGGTTGAATTAATTTGGTAAATTAATTCAAGATAAATGTTAATTTATGCATATAGCGTGTCAAACTTGTGTTTTGGAAAATACTTTCATTAAAATTTTAAAATTTTCGCAGCGTACTATTTTTCAAACAATTGGTATCAAAGATAGGTTTTTATGTAAATTTACGAGTTTGTAATCATACTATATATATAGATTATATGATCTTGATCTCTCCTATATTTGAATTTAATTTTTTAGAGAGTTGGCACTCTAGTGTATCTATATATTTATATATATTGTCATAGATTATATGGTGAATATTTATTAATTAATTATGATTGATTAAATTATTATTTAATGATTTATTAATTAATTAATTTGTGCCGATTATAGTTCTTTAAAGGTTAGAATGTATATATAGGTTTTTCATATAATTAGATGGTGGTTTATCATCACCATCTATGAATTATTATTTAATTTTAAATTTGTAAGAATTTTGTAATTAAATAATCATTCGGAGAAGACATATCTAAAAAGCGGATCTAGAATATAGATGATAGCATTCTACATGTATTTCTTGAGTTTCTAATTTTATATTTTTGAATTGTTGAAAATAAAATTAAAAAATTACATTAAAGCTTTTTTCAGAAAATTCTGTCCAGGCGGCCGGCAGTCGACCGCGATACACATACTGGGTCGACCGCGGTGGCACAGGGCAGAATGATGGCTCTGGCGGCAGGCCGAACTTATAGGTTAGGTAGGCTGACTGTTGGCGGGCGGTCAACCGCAATACACACCGCGGTCAACCGCGTCATCGACAAGCCGAATTCAAAGTTCAGCATGCCGACAAAGAGCTATGTTTTTCTGGTGCGGTTTTGATTTTATTTTTAGGACAATTCTGAGAAACATTAAATTTGGATATGACAAAAAATGTAGAGTATTCGATCTATGCAAGATTAAAGACTTAAAGATGGATAATACATGAAGAATGATACAACTTGAAGATTCAAAGATAAAGAATCGATAAAATGTTTCGATTTATCCTTGTAATCTTTATTTTCTTTTCTCTAAAGTGGAACCATAATGTTACGATTATTTATTATTATTTTGCTTGTCGCTTTGTATGATTGCTTTGCTTATCTGTATTATAATATGATTTACCATGTATGTTGATAACATGTGATACAGAATAGGGAGTGCTGCTCATTTAAAATTTGTTCATGCATGTTTTTAAAATAAAACATTGATTTTAAAAAATTGAACAGGAGTAGGTTTTCGAAGAGAGCACTTACGGCCTCCATCGTTGATCCATAGGTACCACATGATGGTTCTACTCCTAGGAATGGACTTCATCATGCACCGAGTTGAATATCCAAAAGGCTAAGGTATTTTAGCATGATTTATCGTTGCACACCCCTAGATGGTAATTATAAATCATGGCTAAAATATTGAAACGATGGTTGTACACTCAAGTTGATTTTATTATTAACCTCCCCTATGAGCTCTATTAATAAAATTGATAGCCAAAGAAACGATTATTAATATACGCTGGATCACACGGGTCTTGGATGGCATATATTAATCAGGAGAGGATCTATGTTCCTAATTGAATTTGGCAAGTCTCCCCTAAGCGGCTTGTTGAATTCTGAGTTGGGAATTATTGTTGTAAGGCTATGATTTTTTCAAGGTTTTAACACATAAACATATTTGTATGTTTTATATGATTGTGTTATCTTACTAAATTATTATGGTATGTTTACTTATGTTTGGTATATGGTTCTTTACTGTAAAATGAAAATGTCTAAAAACGTTTTATCTTCGATACTTGACAAAAACCACTTAACCGATGAGAGCTATAATGATTGGAAATAGAACCTAAATATCGTCCTGTCTTTTAAGAAACTAAAATTTGTGCTGATGACACCGTGTCCTCCCAAGCCTACAAGGAATTCCACTAATGAGCAAAACCAAATGTTTGATAGCTAGAAATATGTTAATGATCAGGCCCGCTGTTATGTTATGGCCAGCATGAACAACATGCTGCAGGCTCAACATGAAGATTATGAGACTACGAAGCAAATCTTGGATAATTTTAAAGACATATTTGAAGGCCAGGCCCTAACACAACGGCAAGGGGCACTTCAAAAACTTCTAAACTACAAAGACTGAATACATCTGTAAAGAAGCATATAATGTTGGTCATGGGTTACCTCGCTAAGGCTCAAACCAACAGCGCCAATATTGATGCTCAAAAACACAGATGACTATAGTTTTTGAGACTGTCTAAGGAATTTATCACATTTAAAGGTACATTTAATTTGAGCAATAGAAAGGATATGACCTTAATTGAATAGATGAAGCAGTTACATGAGTTCGAAATGCTGATCAAGGAAACTCCTGCAGGTGGCAAGACCAACTTGGTGGCTACATCTGGTTCCAATCCTAACTATAGGAATAGAAAGAAGCAACGAGCCAAAAACGGAAAGTCTTCTACTCTTGCAAATGACAAGAACAAGAAGAAAAAGAACCTGAATAAGTTGAAGTATATTTTCTATGGGAATGCCATACACATAAAGAATAATTGCAAGGACTTTCTTTCCTGAGGAGGTAGGTGTAATCTTTTGGTTACTGAAACTTGTTCGGTTGAGGAATCCAGTAACACTTAGGTCATAGATTCCAGAGCAACTAATCATCTTTATGTTTCTCTACATGGGTTCAAAGAAACGAAAAGTTTGCAACATAAAGACTGCACGCTTCGAATGAGCAACTAATCATGATGAGTTATTTATCATTGCCTTTATCTTTTTGGGGATATACACTACAAATCGCACGTTATCTTTTGAACAATATGCCTTCAAAATCGGTTCCTAAAACTCCTCATGAGATGTGGACGAACAAGAAGACATCCTTAAACGATATTCGCATATGGGGATGCCCGGTTCATGTTCTCTTTAGGGAAGCGAATAAGTTAGAAGCATGTTCGGAAGTTTGTGTATTTGTAGGATATCGAAAAGGGACTAAAGGGCTTATTTCTATAACCCAAAGGAAAATAAAGTCGTGATTTCAACTAATACAGCTTTCCTTAAGGAAAATTACATTGACGACTTTAAGCCTCGAAGCAAAGTGGTGCTCGAAGACTTGGCGAATGATTCGATCACTGCAGGGGTTCTGGTAGAAACTACTCCAATCAGTGTAGAAAAACCAGCCGAACACGAACAACCTAAAGAGCTTCAGTGTAGTGGGAGGATCAGACGTCAACTCGAGAGGTATATGTTCAATGGTGAGGCCTTCTTGGCTGAACCGGTTGAACATGACAAGGATCTTTATACTTACGTAGAGGCTATAGAGGATGTTGATTCAATACCCTAGACCGAGGCTATGAAAATTGAGATTTAGTCTATGGAGACTAATCGGGTTTTGGATCTTGTAAATCTTCCCAAAAGGGTAAAACCCATAGGATGTAAGTGGATCTATAAGAAAAAGAGAGGAGCAAATAGAAAAGTCAAAACCTATAAAGCTAAACTAATAGATAAAGGATACACGCAAAAGGAAGGAATCAATTATGAGGAAACATTTTCACCTATAGCCATGCTTAAGTCCATCCGCATTCTCTTGTTTCTAGCTGCCGCTCTCGACTACGAGATTTGGCAAATGGATATCAAGACGGCCTTTTTGAATGGCTATCTTTATAAGTCCATATATATAAAATAGCCAGATGGATTCAAGGCTAAGGATCAGGAGGGTAAGGTTTGTAAGTTGCTAAAATCAATTTATAGACTTAAATAGGCTTCCCGGTCCTAGAACATAAGATTTAATCAGGTGATCAAGACTTATGGCTTTGAAAAAAATGTTGACGAACCATGTGTTTACAAAAATATTAAGGATGGGAAGGTTTTTCTACTACTCTATGTAGATGAAATTCTACTAATTGACAATGACGTTGGGGCCTTGTCATTGGTCAAATTGTGGTTGACCAAGCAGTTTGACATAAAGGACTTGGATGAGGCTAATTATGTTTCGATATCCAGATCTTTCAGAATAGGAAGAACAGAATGATAACTTTGTCCCAAGCAAGCTACATAAATAAAATTTTCAAAAGGTTTGCAATGCATGATTCCAATGCAGGATTCCAAAAAAGGTGGCAATCATCTAGGTTTGGAATTATTCTTTCTAAGAAAGACTTGCCAAAATCCGATGGGGAAAGAATACATCAAGAAGGTGCCTTATGCTTCGGTAATAGGTAGTCTCATATATGCCATGCTTTGCGCACAACCAGATATTAATTATGCGGTCGAATAGCAAGTCAATTTCAGGCGAATCCAAGACCGAACCATTGGGTTGCGGTCAAACATATTTTCAAGTACCTAAGAAAGACTCGATGATATATGCTTGTATATTCGGGTGAGGATTTAACTCCTGTAGAATACACTGATTCGGATTTTCATTCTTGTCCAGATTCTGTGGAAACTATAGGATGCAGAATGTCATATTTACTCACTTAGTGCAAGTGAGAGATTGCTAGACATGTATACCCTAAGAAGTAAAAATGTAATGTTTTTGGAGACATTTTTATCAATAAAGACTTCATTTATTTATTATGCATATACCAAATTATTGTCCTTTTTACGTTTATATTTGTTAAATATATGTTAAGCAAACAAAAGTATGAGACTATCGGTCTAAACCTTTTGAAATCATGCATATGAAGGACAGATTATGCGGAAGAAATGATTCTGAAAGTATCAGTCTAAATCATAAGATCCGCAATTGAGAGAATAAAGATAAACACTTTATTCATGCAAAGATTGTTATGTTGTCTATATCCCTAACGAGAGATGGTTTATCTTGGCCATTGGAAGTGGACTCCTTGAATAGAAATATTAGTGCATTGTTATAGGTGAAGATGTATTAGATCGGGACATAAAGTATAATTGATTTGGATTACTAATTATGTCTCGACAAATCAATTCACTTTAGACAATCATATGTGTTGTTTCTTAATCTTGAGAGGAATAATAAGCTAGTTGTCTTAACTTATGTCTTTTGGTGTACTAAGAGGTGACATCCATATTTCATGTTGGTACGTATGCCGGTACGTTAGAGATATGACTATTGATGGCGTAGACCACTTATTCACAGATACGGAATCCATAGCTCCTATTTAGGAGTCGATATCCTCTTATATGCGTTATCCTATAATTAGAAACCGAAGCGCTCAACCATTTAGATACATAGCTGTAACCAAATAGTATGCTATCTTTGGATGGTAAGTTTTCTAATGGTGAGATAATGAAACATAAGAGAAAAATAATCGTGAAGGTAAGACAATTTATTCTTAAACCAATTATAAATAATCTTATGGACATACGATATATTATAATATGTCATAGAGACTTAGCTATTCGGGCTTAGTAATTTTATGTAGTTCAAGAGTACAGCTCTAAACTTTTAGTAGAGTAGCGTTAGAGTTGATAATTATAAAATATATATCTAGGATATTAGGTTTTATGATTATTGGGAGCTTGAACTATATACGTTCATCAGGTCGCCTTTGCTAGCTCATGATAAATCTTGTAACAATACGGCGTGCTTTTTCAATAAATTGGTGACTTATGTCAAATTATTATATTGGCTAAAATTCGAGTTAATTAGATATAATAATTCATGTTAATTTATCAGTTGCATTAATTTTGTAATTGATTCAAGATAAACGTGTTGGTTTATCGATTGAATTAATTTGGTAAATTAATTCAAGATAAACGCGTTGAATTATTATGAATAATATCTAATTTGTATAGGTTTATCTGTATATGACCATTTTAATCAGATAACTTTTCTATTGGATTATTTGAATTAAAATTAAGACTCTATGAAAGATACCCGGAACTAATAAGATAGGATTTATCCAATAAGTTGTAATGGGATCTATCGGATCAACTTGAGGAGTTCGAATCAGGTTCGAACTCTACTATCGTGAAGGCACAGTCGACCCGGTATACTAGGCGCGGTCGACCGCGGCAGTTTGAGTCTGAGTCTGCTTATGTGGATTAGACTCTGAAACTGATTCAAACTCGAATTTTCAGGCCTTATCCAATAAGTTCTAGGTATTTCTCAATTGGTTGGAAGGAGAGTCATAGGGGAAAAGCTGTACGAGTATGCCCACACACATACCGATTGTGTATAGAGAATAGCAAATAAGACTAGTTGGTTGAAGCTCTTCTGGAACATTCTTCTCTACACGGATCCAAGGAGCCCTTCAGCATTTAAAGGTTAGTAAGATCTGATTAATTTATGCATATAGCATGTCAAACTTGTGCTTTAGAAAATACTCTGATTAAAATTTTAAAATTTCCGCTGCATACTATTTTTTCAACACTCCCTACTTATAAGGTTCTTAAGTCAAATTTTGGTACCAATTGACCTTCAAATGGAATTGACAGGCATAAAGCTAGGTTGGTCGCCAAGGGATACACACAGACTTATAGAATCGATTGCCAAGAGACCTTTGCTCATGTGGCCAAAATGAACACTATTAGAGTTATACTCTTCCTTGCAGTTAACTTGGACTGGCCATTGAGACTGTTCGACATAAACACATTTCCGCGTGGTGATCTGTTAGAAGAGGTGTATATGGATCCTCTTCTAGGGTTTGCACCAAAAGAAGCAAGGTATGCAGACTAAAAAAGGCCTTGTATGGGTTGAACAGTCGCCAAGAGCATGGTTTGGCAGGTTGAGCTACTCAGTAAAGGAGTATGGCTATAAACAAGCTATGGCATATTACACTCTTTTTTACAACAGAGACGGTGTTAATATTACTTTGCTTATTGTTTATGTTGATGACATGATTGTTACAGGTAATAGCCCTGAGGAAATAAAGAAGCTTCAGAGTTATCTGGCCAAGGAATTCGAAATGGACGGGTACTCTAAAATATTTTTTAGGCATTGAGGTTTCTCGGTCCAAGCAAGGACTTTTCCTCTCATAACAGAAGTAGACATTAGATTTGTTGGCCGAGACTGGCAACTCCGCTTGCGAACCTATGAATACTCCCATAGAAGTAAATCACAGCCTGTCAATTTATCCTGATCAGATTCCAATGAATAAAGAAAGATATTAGAGACTAGTGAGGAAGTTGATCTATCTAACCCACACTAGACCTAAATTATCTTATGTAGCTAGTGTTGTAATTCAATTCATGCATAATCCGAGTAATCAGCACATGAATGCAGTAAATCGTATCCTATCCGATCTGAATATACCCTAGGCAAAGGAATTATGTTCTCTAGACGCAGACATCTAGAGATTGAGGAATACGACTCTGACTTTACTGGATCCAAATTGGATACGAAGTCTACTTCAGGGTATGTGTCATTTGTAGGAAAAATTTGGTGACCTGAAGGACAAGAAACAAAATGTGGTCTCATTGAGTAGCACGGAAGCTGAATATCGTGCCCTTCATCATGCAACCATGAAACTTACTTGGCTAAGAATGCTCTTAAGTGAGTTTGGATTTGGTCCTAAGAAGCCTATATAGCTCCTTTGTGATGACACAGCGGCTATTGAGATTCTGGCCACATAACGATTCCCTACATCAAGAGTGCAGATCAATTGGAAGACATAACGACCCATGGCCCATTTTATGTTTCATTATCCATGTTGGGCATGTATGATATCTATGCACCAACTTGAGGGGGAGAATTAGCATATAAGTTGGCATATAGTATGTATTATTCTAAGTAATTTTGTTTCCCTTATTAGCTAGGATTAGTTGTTTGATTTATTTTGATCAATTGTAATTGATTGTACAGATTGTATAGTTGACTATCCTAAAATAGTCACGTGTATCTTGTATGTATACCCTAAGATATATGAAATTACTTAGGTATATCTATATAAATATATATATATAATGCAATTCCCACAATGAACAAAACTATATCCAGAAGCGTAAACAACCGCATCCAAATATGATACTAGAGATCTAGCCAATCAAAGTTTCTTAGTAGCAGGAAAGGGGGAAAAAGAAAATCCGAAGTCGAAGCAAGTTTCCACATATCAAATGCTTATATATATCAGACGTCGAGAAAATCTTTATTACCGCTTTATATAAGCAACAAAAACATGAAGGAGAACCACAATCACAGAAAACCAACAGTATTAGCATACACACAGCAGGGTAACCAGCCCACATCAATATTAGATATATTTTATCCTTCTCACCCAAGACAGGCACTAGGGAACATGTGAAAGGTGTTCTTTTGTAATGATAGAGATACAAATTTTTTACTCCTTTTGACTTCTGATAGGAACACAGCATTTGTGACCAAGACTAGGAACCAATTCAAATTTTTAACTTTGACATGTCATTTATTTTTTATTTCAGGCATTTTTCAATAAAGATGGAGAGCTCATCATGAATATGTGCTTTCAAGTATAAGAATGCAGAGTTACATAAATGTTCCATGAGATACTTCAAGATTCATCTATTGCATTTGAGCATTCCATCTAAGAAAAGGAAAGAGATTGAATAGCATGTTCTAAAGACCAGTAACATCCGCACCTTTGCTGCTGATAGCTTGTCCATATCTAGAAGATGTAGAATGAATTGTGTGGTTGAACCATTCACAATAAGGGTCAAGAAAACAATTCCACCAGTGAAGAAGACAAACTGCGGAGGAGTAAAATAGTGTCAATACATAAATTAATCAAATTGAATAAACCCATTTTACCCACCAAGATTAATGACTGATCTAAAGTGCAAAATCTCAGACTTACAGTTGAGATATTTATTATAAACAAACATACCAAAGTTCCGGTTTCAGAACTGAGGAGTGATGAACTGTCACTTGTACGCTAACAAAAAAAAAAAAAAGCAAACCAAATCAGTAGCAGGTGATACTGTATGATACAGTAGGAAACATGTTCAAAAATAAAATAATGTAAATCCCACAAATTACTCAAAGCAATTAGCTTCCTTCAAGGAATATGATAGCACAACAACTTTGAAGGATCTTTTCCACTACATGCAAAATATGAAACGAAAACATACATTGAAAGGAAAGAATATAAAAATATTGAAATAAGAAACCAGAGGCTACTTTTTAACCTTTATACCAGACGAAACTCCAGAAGTCTAGACATCAGGCTTTGGTGGCTCTTCTCAATCCTATTTGTCGTTTTCTTTTCAAATATTATAAAAAATAAATAAAAAATAAAAAAAAAACCGCTGGATTTGTTACTCCATTATATGTCCACAACTGCATTGTCTGCAGCCTAGCCTAAAACAGCACTATTGTATTTGATGAGTTCCCTGCTTGTGTTAGAGTCAATACTTGGCTTTACATCACTAAATGACTTAAGTGGGCTGGTAAGCACCCAAAGTCTTAGCTAAGTGGTCTTGGTGATGGTTGGGATATAGGTCGTTCCAATGTGTCAAACATGTACCATGGGAGGCTTGTCTGCCACAAGGTTATTTGGTGAAATCCAGTTCTAGGTATGTATAAAATGGGAAAGTCATGAGGAAATTATGTCTGTACAAAATAGGGACGTTATTTAGGTCAGAAAAAGGTGAGGGAATCCAGCAATTGAGGGGGTGGGTTTCTGGTAAAGATTCTGTCACATATTTCTAGTATAGACTAGTCAACTATATTTTATATACAGGGCTATCGTGTACGGTTGAGACAAATCCAATTGAGTTATTTCTTCCCTAGCAATTTTCATGGTTTTACAGCCGACGATCTGTTCCTGGTGTGCTTGACAAAAGCTCTGAGTGCGTCAATAATGAACACGTAGTTTGACAACTCTTCCCAAAATACCTTCGTTTGGGAATTTTGACAACTCTTCTTGTCAATAAGTAAAGAGCTTGGCTTTGTTTGGGTTATTCCCAGGGACTGTAAGGATTTATCCACATTCCTCCTCCAATTACTTTCAGCCCTTAAAATATAAACTCAGCAGATCAAAGGTAAAACATAACAATGACATTTAAATATGCTAGTGAGAATATGAAATAAAATGTTATAAGCAATAAAAACATTCATAAGATCTTGCCTTGACAGACAAGGACAGAGACAATGCAACAGCCCCTCGCAAACCTGCCCAGAAGAGAATAATAGCCTCTTTCCAATCCAAACCATAGCCGAAATACCGTAGAAACGGGTATGACACTCCAACAACAACAAACCGGGATACTTGAACATAAAAATAAAGAAGAGCAAGGTATGCCCATGAATTTCCTGAAGTCAAAAAATAAATAAATTAAACAATCGATTTTCCTTGAGAGCAAGGGCTTGTCTGGTAGAAGGGAAAAGTGGAAGGAGGGAAGGGTGAGGGATGAGGGGATTAGTGGAAAGATTTTGGACCAATGGTTGTTTGGTAAAAGAGAAAATAGGAGGGAATGGATTGGGTAAAGGATTCCTTTAAAGAACCTCAATTTGAATCTCTCCAAATATGAAGAGATTAGAGGAAGGAATCCATACCAAACACAATAAGAGGAAGCTCTTCTCCTTCCTTTCTATTGCCTTTCTTTCCTTCCTCTTTTCTTTCCATCTTACCAAACATAGCTGAAAGCATAAACATTATAATATAAAGTCTAAAGATCTACGAAGAATTAGGATTAAAACAAAAAGTGTTTTTTAACAATGAAATAGATTCTAGTGTCCAGCTGTTGAACAAAAAATTATTTATGATATGCTTCCTTTCTTCTTTCTTTTTATTTAATGAAATGAGTTGAAATGATTTAAGGGGACGAGGAGGAAACATCTTGTCTGTTGATTGCAAGGTTTTAAAAGGCAAAAACGGGAACCGAGGCGTTTTGTCTAATTGACCCGAGGCATAAGCCTTGAGGCGGATTGAGGCGTAAGCCTCGAATGCAAAATAAAAAATTCAGAAAGTTGAATAAAATTCATAAGAATGCCATAAAACACACACTCAGTTCATCACAAAACCGTAAGACACAATAAGAAAGTGCATAAAACACATACAATATAATATATATGC
Source organism: Artocarpus heterophyllus (assembly GCA_025403435.1). Classification (NCBI taxonomy): domain Eukaryota; kingdom Viridiplantae; phylum Streptophyta; class Magnoliopsida; order Rosales; family Moraceae; genus Artocarpus; species Artocarpus heterophyllus. The sequence goes on from CM046339.1 coordinate 11,891,677, forward strand.
TACTGCTTTTCTGATATGGTTATACTTATATGGCTTTTATAGCACATAAGATAACCTTTTTTTTTTTTTTGAGAAAATGAAATAACTATAGATCTAAATGAATAAAAATCACATACTGTTCTCTTTATATAACTTTCATTTTATATAAAATTATAACTTTTGTATAACGCCTACTTCTATAAAATATACATTACTACAGTAGCTATAAGAGGGGAAAAAAGAAAAAAAAAACCCAACCTATGGTAGAAAATAAAAGAAAAAGAGGAAAAAAAAAACCTAAGGAGTGAGGGCTGAGGAGGTCAGAATCTAGAGGTGGCTACTGTCGGTGGGCCGTCGTTCTGGTCACTACTCATAGGGCAGTGGGCTTGAAAGCTGCAGGGGTTGATGATGAAGAAAGGGTCGACGATGAAGAAGGGAGCAAATGTTGAAGAAGTGTTGAAGAAGATGGTAGACTTAGGGTTTAAAAATCTATTTGCATATTTTTATCTGATTAAAGCCCAATTTTGATATTAGGTTGACTTTCTTTGAAAGGGAAAAAAAAAATTGGGTTGAAAACCGGCTCAAAATTGCCTTCAATTTGAGGCTCACGTTCATAAGCCTTGAGGCGAAAACGCCTCGAGGCATATGCCTCAATGAAAAAAGGCGTTAAGCCTTGTTCAAGCCATTCAAGGCTTAAGCCTTGAAGCGCTGATCAAGCACCTCAAACTGAGGCGCGCCTCGAGGCGTACGCATCGAACGCCTTTTTTAACCATGGTTGATTGGTTCAATAACCAAATTTTATATGGTTAACTGTTTCACCATAATAGTGTAACATAATCAGAAGAAACTCCTTCATTCATACACAAATGAAGAACCAAAGAAAGCAAAGAGTACCATTTCGAAAAACAGCATTATCATCAAGAACGCCTTCAGCTATAACCACTCCACTGCAAAATAAGTAGAAAAATAATTAAGAAAAGAACAGACCGAGAGAGAGAGAGAGAGAGAGAGAGAGAAACTCAAAAATTATATATAGCAAGCACTAGAAGTCATCTCATTCAACAATTGAAAGCATAAAATCAGATAAGCTAGATACAAGAATATCATCGTTAAGAGATGAACCAACTAGATATCTCATAAAATCGTAGTATCATCCCTCTCCACTTTCAACATTGACATACAATAAAATATTAAAGAATGCCGTAAATAACTGTTGCATAGATTTCATTTCCCATTAATTTCTGAATTACATTTCATGGTGCATGTGATTAGAACGGAGTCCATTTGAATCAAGGGGAAGCTTTGCCTTGCTCAAGCCCAAATCCACATAGAATATGCATAAACAAAAATGAAGCAGAGGCATCCTCATGGAAATAGACACAAAAATGGGAATTCCAGCATGCATTCATTTCATTTTCTTTACAACCATCAGGCATAAAGGATTATACAGATATCAATAACGTTACCTTAAGATAAAAATTAAGGTATTTGCAATATAAGCAACCATTTCCCTGTAGAAAAATAAAAAAAATTATGAGAAAAGAAGTAAGTAAACTTCTTCTGCTCTTCCTTTTTCTTTTTTTTTAATTGTGGATGAGCAATGCAACACAACATACCAAAAATGATGCAAGCTCTGCTGACCATCACCCTTGAAAGCTGTCCTCGCCACTGCAGCATAAAACCTGTGCCCAGTGTCCTATCTTACTGAAATACATCTATTTGTTGAATATAATTTTTTTCATGGAGTTTAGTGTAAATTACTTAAATAATAGTTATGTGTGTGATGAAAATCTTGAGGTAATTCAACTCACATTCCTAAAGTCATCACAGCTAAAACTCCAGATACATCAGCCCCCTCTTGTGCCTGTCGGAAAAATTAATTTTACGAGCACAAGATGTGAGTTAATCACTAGAGCGTTTATATTGTTTGAAAGGTACCACTAATGAACTTATTGTTTAACATATTTCATGAGTAAATGACAAACTAATTGCAACAATTGGGCAAGGAAAAAAAAAAACTGACAATGAAGGATTCAAGCTCAGAGAGGAACGTACAGTGAAATAAGCAATGTAGCTCACAGCACATGTGAGGGAAATTTCTATTACAGTGTCATTGAAAATAAACCCAAGCCACACAACAGATGCTATCCCATAAGCAATACCAATACCTACACTGGAATCATAAAAAGGTCACATAAAAAGATTACATCCATCACCATCATTCAGCAAGAATACACTATACTTACGCTCCAAGTGAGGCTTCAACTAAAAACTTAGTTATGGCCTCCCAATTAAAGCTCTTCCCCAGGACCATTTTATAGAATAGCTGATAAACCACAATTGCTGTCCTGGAATGAAAGCTCAAGACATTCAGACAGAAGACAGATAAAAGGAATGATAAGGTGAGATCCAACAGTAACAATTCTCGCAGCCACAGCAGCAATGAACAAACAGACTGATGTAGTTATCAACTCACTGGTTTCACCTCCTCAACGTATGAAATTATTTGGCGAGCAAAGGCATATAAGTAATTGAGCTAGATGGATGAAAATAAATACCCATCGTTCATCAAGGATTCTCCTTCAATAATTGTACTTAATTTTTTGCTCGCACCGAGCTCTTTTAAAAGAGCAACAACAGCAACAGGATCAGTAGCACTTAGAAGCCCTCCAAGCAACAATGATGTTTTCCAACTCCAATCATAAGGGAAAGTTATCTGCAACATGGTTTCAACTTTCAAACATTTCATGAACATATGACGCACATTTCATCTAAACAGCTATGCTTGCAATACCTTCAAAGCAGATCCAAGACAGAAAGTTGATATCAGAACGCCTGGGCCAGCTAGGATAATCATTTGTACTATACATCTCTGCACAGAAATGGAAAATTCTTTGATTCATCTAAAATCTGTCAAGTCCAGAGCATGATCCAATGATTTGCATGACTTTAAAATCTACATTTTATATTCAACATCACCATCATTACAGTTTTTTTGTTTGTGTAAATCATCTGTCCTTTTGTTTTCCTGATGATGACAATGATGACAACGATAGTAGCTGTAAATGTAAAAATACTAATAATGATATGCTTATATTTATATGTTATAATAATTGTCATCATAATAACCCAAGGGGTGTCGGTTGGAATGATCAAGCCCATAGTTCATAAAGTCTTGGGCTCGAACCTCCTCATGGGCACCTACATGACTAAAGTCATAATTTCCTGCCTTCCAAAGATTGTAGGGTTCGGCAGAAGGAAAATACAAAATTTATCAAACAAGAAATAATTATTAGAAATAAGTATCAGGTCTTAGGTGACCATATTTGTCAATTTCACTTCTCTGTAGCATCTTCTTTATAGACACATTGCTCTCATTGAGTTCTCTTTTTTTTTCTTCTTTTTTTTTCCCCTTCCATAGTTATGCTACTTGTGTATTTTGGTATATCTCTAGTAAACTTATCCACATGTCCTGGAAGTTCAGTTCTGGATCTCAAACTGACTAGATTTTGTTAATGCTTGCATCATTAAGGGGAAAAAAGGAAAAAGAAAAAAGAAATGAGGAAATAGACCAATAACATACCTTTATTTGGTGTACCTCCATCAAGAATGAACTTTCAAAAAGAAGGGCAGGAAGGAAAACAGCCAATAAAAGGTCAGGATTGATATTAGCCCCTGCGCAATTAACAACATTAGACAATTAAATAGGGCATGCTTAAAATATAAAAGAAAAACTCAGTATATTTTAATAGACGCCTATAACTAGCAATGAAAATTATAGAATTATAGCTTAAACTTACAAAGACGTATTCCATCCCCAATCTTTCCCAGACGATGATGTGTACCATATTCTGCAAGTTAGTGCATAATTTATCAACTTCATAGACTGAAAATGAACAAGCTCAACCACATCAAAAAAATCAATCCATAAAGCAGAGTTCACAAAGGCAAGACTTAATATAAAAAATTGGGTGACCTAAAAAGCCAAGCATTACAAATCATTAACTGCATTTTTCCAGGTACACGTGTAATTTCCAAGTCCCATCCCAACTTTCTCACAGATCAATTGCATTTATCACTTCATCATTATACTATCAGATGTATAAGCAGAAAGTACATCAAGAGAGGATTTCTTCCCTAATAAGTTTCTTCATCAAGACTGCTCAGTCAAAGTTAACGATCTGTCAATGTCAGACAAAAGCTTTGAAATTGGCTGCGGAAGTTATGAGCTTCTATGAAGAGTGAGAAGATAGCTTGGAAAACCCACTGAACAATTTTAGTTTTGAGAAGATATGATGGTGCTAGCTTTGACATTTAAACCTTCAATTCGATCATATCCAACAACTTTAATTCCTGTTAGGAAGTCAGGAACTTCCACGCTCCTTTTCGGTTGGAGGCTGTGTTAGAAATTCAAAAATAGTTTGATAATCACAATATCAGTTGAAGGTGGATAATAGTGACAAATTATGCATCTTTCCTTTTTGCTTGATCATTCTAAACTGGAAAGATCTATTAGGAAGATGATTGTTGGGCTTTTTTTGGTTTTTTTATTTTTATTTTTCAGTGTTCTTAATGTACTTGGTTCCAAATTTTGTCTTCATTCGGTCTCTTTCTTATGCTTAGAGGATACTTTATTACTTTATCAGTTAAAGGTGTTTTTCTTATTAAAAAAAATGATGCATCTTTCTCCAGATGGTCTTAAGAGGTCTATCATGCATTACAGATTTGGCACTTCTAACTTCTAAGGTAATCTTCGAACTCATGTAAGTTTCTTCTCCTCATCTCTAAGCCTTTGGAAGTTCAAAGTGTAAACCCTTTATAAATAATTTATAAATTAAATGAAAAACTGCAGTAAAATCTCTAATATAACTCAGGAACTGAAAGGTTAAGCGATCAAATATTAGATATGGACCGGATTAAAAGCATCACGTTTTCTGTCCTATCATTAATATGTTAGCCGTTTTTCCAATACTGACTATAAGCAGGAGTTTTAGGACATTGGAAATGAATCAGATTCCTTGGAGTTTTAGGACATTGGAAATGAATCAGATCCCTTATGGTAACTCTTTCTCCATCACGTGACATACTTTTAACTTTTCCATCCAAAAGAAAAAAGAAAAAAGAAACTTACTTTTAACTTTAGCATTAACTTCCAATAAAATCGCACCTTCGTTAGAGAGAGACTAGCATCAAGGTATTTGTTCCTTTCCTATTACTAACTTTTCAAAGCTGCAAAAGACCGTGTAAGCGTTCAAATTTTGGAAAAGACCCCAAAGAAAATTTTTTTTTTTCGGTGGTTGGTTGACAACCAATTTCAAGATCATATATTTTTCACGTTCCCACCCAATTTTTGAAGCATCTTTGATCTCTTCATATCGCTATAATCGTTCAATCTTGAATATTGTAGTTGGAAAAAAAAAAAACTCTCAATTATCTTCACGCAACAAAACTAAGTCAATACAAAAATAAACTAATATCCCCGAATAAATAGCAAAAACAAAATTGAAGGAAGATCGCTCAGAATTAAAGTTCAAAAATATACACAAACTTCTTTTCTTCTTCTTCTTTATCTATTCATTTATTTTTATTATTATTATTTATTTTTATTTTTTTTTGCAGTTCTGAGATATAGAAATAACAGTTGAAATAAGTAAAAGAAAGAGATTTAGGAATTGAATCGAGGATTGAACCTATGGATCCAAGAGCAATGCCGATAACCAGCAAGGCGACAGTGTACGGAACTCTGGTGCCTCGGAGGAGGTGCCTGCAGGCGATTCCGAGAACCAAACTCAGGCCGAAGAATATCACCGCGTCCGACGGGTTCGAACCCGAAGAAGAAGAACTCTGATCATCCAATAATCTGTACGGAATCTCCGGTTCAATCGCAGCAGCCATTGTTGAGATGAAGAGAGCTCGAATGTGTGAGAGAGAGAGAGGATTTAGGAGAACTTGGAGTGCGTTGTTGGTCTGGACATCGTTTTTTGTTTGTGTTTGTAGAGAGAGAGACAGTAACGAGGGAGATGCTTTCAGTCTTTAATTGGAGCGAAAGTCTACGCTAAAAAAAAAAAAAAAAAATCCACATTTCAGGGCTTTTTTTTTTTTCCTTTCCCATTTATTTAAAAAAATATATTTCAAGAAAAATGTTACTCCATCTATGAAAAAACAAAAGTTTCTTTTCTTTTCTTTCTTTTCCCCTTAAAATACTCCTCATAAAGCAAGCCGAGATAATAACTAAAAAAAAGAAAATTTTTATAAATCCCTTTTAAACTTACTTTTTATAAATCTCACAAATATTATAATATGACATAACTTAAACAAATAATATGAACATTAGTATGGTATAACTTGTTTAAGTATGGTATGAATAAAAAATATATTTAAAAATATGACATAGCATATAATTTTTTTCTAAAAAATTCACCCAAAAAAATTATGTTCTAATAGGAAAAATTGTTGTTCTCAAAAAATAATTTTTCATGTTAAAAAAAAGTTAAATTACCAATTGTCGTTAGTTTCAAGCTAGAGTTGCTATCACAGTCAGGCCACTATGCCAGGAGTGTCGTCTAGGTTTGGGCAACGGTACCCTTTATTGTTGTCAAGGCCGGGCCTTGTCTGTTAACCCTAGGCACATGCCATAGCCTATCGGTCCACCCCTGGAACAAGGCCTAACCAATCTGTCCAACCCTAACTTAGGTCCCCATCTATCGGTCCTCCTCGAGAGTGAAATGTTATTTTCTTTGTTTTTTTTGGTTCTTTGAGAATACTAGAACGTTGTTTTTTTTGGGTTTTTTTAAGTTTTTAACTCAAAATTTTTAAAGATTATTTTCAAAAAAGAATGCCACACAACACGAGTTGTTTTTAAAAGCTGCTTTATGTTTTTGAAAACAAAAAGCTATTTTTCATAAGGTATTTAGGAGCATTGGTTTAAACTACCATAGCATGTAAGAACTTTGCATTATAGTTTATTTTTTTCTTGACACTGTAGCATAATAGTATGTAAAAACTTTACACTACACCAACCAAAAGTTTTGGTTGAAACTAAAAATGTCAAACACTCTATTAGTATCAATGCCAAACACCACAATATTTTCCCTTAAACTAGTCAAGGGTGTTCTCTATTTCTTTAACTTAGACTGCATTTACCATGCCATTAGCAAATGTAATAGGAAATATAATTGGCCTAGGAAGGAAAATAACGAAATAAGAATGAGTATCATTGATTCTTTTGTTAGCGTTTATTGTCTATTAAATGAAATTGGAAATAAAAAGAGTGTTTGGCAACTAAGTTTTAACACTAGAGTTCTAACTACTACAATATAAAACTCTCACATGCTATTGTGTAAAGCAAAGTGTACTATAAAGTAAAGCGTTCCAACTTCAAGTTTACACTTGGTTGCCAAACATTCTTGAAAGTAATGTAAAAGTTAATAAGCTTAGAAAGAAAAATAAAGGAATAAAAACAAGGATCCCATAATTCTAATGTTTGCTTAACTAATAGATGGTGTAATGGATGACAATCCAATTCTCTTTCTAGTATTTATTAAACTTAAAAATGGTAGTTTTATCAATATAATTGCTAAATTGTCCAACTACATAGTGTGTTTGCCAACATGAGTTAGAACTCGTGAATCCTAACTCAAACAGTGAAAAGCTCGTACATGATATAATAACAAGCAAAAAATTACTCCGGTATAAAGCTCTCACATGCTACAATATTTTTAACTAAAATTAGTTTTAAGCATAGTTCTAACTCACTTTACGAAACACCCTAATAATTAAAGAGAGCTTTTACAAATATGCCAGCTTTTTGAATTGTGGATTGAACTATGCCACATGGAAAAAAAAAGTCTTTAAAAAAATGCCACAAGCTACTTGCTTTTTTGATAATTTTACCTTTGCATTAATTCTTATAAGCAGTATATAATGTGAACTTTTTTGCAAGTAAAAAAAATCAAATCTACTATTCAATAAATGCCACAATAGGCATAAATATCTCATAATTAAACAATCATTGGGTTATGACATAAGAATTTGTTAAGAATATACTAATTTTTTTACGACATTTTATAAATAAATGTACTATTTTTTTATCGAATAAAAAAATATATTATTAGATGAAAAAGAAAAGCATTGTTTTATTGTGACTTCCATTTAAAACAAAAAAAAAAAAAAGCAAAACAAAATAAGAGTGCAGTTCTTGCAAGTGGCCTCGTTCCAGCTAGTGGATGTGCATGGCTGCATGTTGCCTTTAGCGGGGTATCACACCGGTCACCACAGTCCTCATAATTTCTCTTCTAACAACATTGAATAGCGATGGGTAATTTCACCAGTTTCATCTAAAGGCTCCATTAAATAAACCAACTTTCCTTTTTTTTTTCTCTTTCATTTTAAAAATAATAAGAATTCATATTTAGGAACGGATATATGATTTGATTCTCGTGGGGGCACAAATTAAACGAAAAAATGTTAAAATTAAGAATAAGAAAAAAGAGTAACTTCTTATATGATGATTACTTTTCTTTCAAAGTACTGTTCCATGCTTATGTGATATAAACTTTAAAATGAGGTTTAATATAATAATATATCATCTATCTTCTAACGTAATATCATGAATCTAAAAAAAATATAGAGTTTTAGGGAAGATGCTGTAGACGGTGGATCTACAATCAAATATGAAAATGCTAATTTGGGTTATTTGAATTCTATTCAAGAAATTTGGGCCCTCAAATCACCGTTAATTTTACCTATTAGCTCGAATTAACATGTAAGATCAGAGTGCAATAAACAAAATACATAATGCTATAAAAACAAGAGTATCACACATAGGATTTATAGTAGTTCACTCTATTAAAAGAGCTACGTCCACTGTAATGCACTATAATCAAGATTCTAGGTACAAATTATGAAAAGTAGAAATAAATAAGAAAGCAATTGGGAGAGTTTCTGTATTTTTTTGTGTGTATCTTGTACAATGAAACATCCATCCCTTTATATAGAGAATAAAGACGAATCGTGGCTCCCAACCGTCTGGTGGAGTGGGATAATGCACTGAAAGCAACTACAATAGTGGGACACGTGTTGATCCGTGATAGGCTGCAAGAATCATGTCTCCCTCATTTTCGATCCAATCTCAAACATGCCAGTAACCGTCAATTCTTGCTGATAATCGCCAACTCGTGGCGATCGATCAAGTCGAACAAACACTTGGAGACAAATTTGAATTATCTTGAGTGGTCGATATAACCCAAGTGCTTCTTACCATGCACAAAGAATCGAATTGATCGAACTAAACTAAACGTCCATTCGATTAGCCTTCTTTGCACTAATTGATTCTCTTCCATCTATTTGATTAGTTTTAACACTAGCCCGTTTGGGCTTGTAGGCAATTTGGGCCTAACTAAATTGCACCCTAATAGTTAGCCCCTACTCCTTAGTCGATGTAATAGACTACAGGAGTGATTAAAGATCAGGCTCAAGTCTGATGGCACGTCACCTTGATTGAAATCTTGCATCCATACTCGAATCATTACCTTTCCTTGGGAAATCATGATACTCAACTACCCATAACACGTGTCATCACACGATTGGAAGGCCCCAAAATATCTCTGCAATGTTGACGTATGCGTCTGATTCGAAAGGACACCGCCTCGGTTTAAGTGGGAATCAGTAAAGATGCAAAGTCCTAGCCCTTGGATCAGATGGTTCTGAATTGATCTCCACCGTCGATCAGACACCTTTAGGCAATATATATCATATATTTTCTCTCTCCTCTTCATTTCACTTCTCTCTCTTCGAACTCAAGGCAATTTTCTCTTTGTTTCTCAGAGTTTCTCAGCGATTTCTAGGCAAGATTTCCATCTTTTCTTTTGATTTTCTTTCTGTAATCTTTTTCTCTTCCAATTTCGAGCATTTTGATACAAAATATACCTCATTTTTTAAGAAAATCAACAATCGCTAGACTTGTTTGGCTGTCGCAAGTTTAGAACACTCACGAACTATTGAGACTTTAAAAATTTTAGGATTCTTTTTCTTCTTGATCTTCAAAACCCTAGATCTCCTTTGGAAAACCTGTTTCTGTAAAAATGTCACAAACGATCTCCATTGATTTGAGCACAAGTAGCGGTGAGGATCCCTAGTAGAGTAGCGACAAAAGAGAAGTCCACGAAATGATTCGCCAATAGTCCATAATCGAATCAGGTTCCAGAATTAGTCGTACTGGGAGTAGTAGAGAAGCAACGAACCCTGGGGAAGAGCGAAACCAGTCAACAGGTCCCTCTACAAGAGTCGATCAAATCAAATCGCTTGAAAAAAGGAAGTACACTTCTCCCACCAAAGGAGTATCCTTTTTTACGAAGAACCTGGAGTCTGTCTTGACAGAGGGAGATCTACTGACAATAAGATCGAAGTATGGAGTCCTACCTTTTGTCGAAATGTGTTTTCCCTATCTGAAGGAGCGAGCTGATACTCAAAAAGACAATTATTTTTGTGTTTACACCAAATGGTTCGAGCTTGGCCTTCGACTATCGATTCTTGAATTCATAACGGAGATTGTTGGCCACTTCTACATCTCCATGACTCAACTAATGCTGAACGAATTTTGGCTACTGATAGCCTTGATGGTTCTAATCGAAGAGGCTGGGATCGACTTCGATATTTACGACTTCATTCGGTGCTACTACTTAAAGCCAAACAGCAAAAACTTGGGCCGCTTGTACTTTGTGTATCGACAGTTGAAGCAACTCATAACAGAATTTTTTAATGCAGACAAACATTGGGAAGAAAGATACTTCTTTATGTCAATCAACCGCAATTCTTTCGAGCTGACAACTCGATTCCCTTTTCCATTTGCTTTTGGTCACATTGATAAGCGTCAATACTTGCGTTTACTTCAAGCAGTAATTCCAACTGATCTCAAAGTGCTGTTTTTCTTTGTAGATTACAAGTTGAATCATCCCACTCCTATCGGTGAGAGGTTCCAAGCGAGTCTAGATGCACTGCTTGCTCTAAAGGGACGAACTTGGGCTGAAACCTCCCAACCCAATCGACTCGAGAAGTCATCAATTTGGAAGCACTTTAAAGAAATCCCAACAGGTATTCCTATTCGATTTCCAAAACGAGTTTATTGGGTTTTTCTATGCTGTGATGCACTTCAGCGGCTGTATGGTCTGTTCACATATATTATCCCTCTATCTGACGAAGACGTTCATCTTGTAGAAGCCGCACTATGAAGGTAACATTACCTTCAGTCGGAGGGATGAGGAAGAAGAAAGCTGCGAACAAAGCAGTAAAGAAGAGGACCAATACTGGTGAACCATGGGTCTAGAAAGAGGTGGCTCTATCAACCAATTCGTCCAACCTTCCTCCACCTCCTCCCTTTGACATACATCCCTCACTGTTGAAGAAAAGGAAGAGGACATAGCCTTCTGCTTTGACCAAGGACGTCGAACCAAGGGTTCCCGAGAAAACCCTTAATGTCCTAGAGGACATCAGTATTATTCAAGAGAAAGAGGCAGTGACAAGAATAGCTGTAAATTTCTACTTCAGTAAGGACGAGGAACTTCTCGGTGGGAAGCCATTTTTTTGGTTTTACAACGAATCGACCGCAGTTATGAGACAGGTAAATCGCCAAATCATGTTCAATCTGGTTGGCTTCGTTTATATCGTTTTATACTAAATTCTTTTTGGTCATGCAAGTTCATTTGCTCCACAATCTCTTCGCGAACAAAGTTGTTCAAAAATACGAGCAGGAGCTTCTGAAAAATAAGGAGCTTGGAGAAGAGCTTAGGAAGGTAAAAGCTGAAAAAGATGACAAGAAAAAGGAACTCGATGATGCGGCCGACGTGTTAAACCAGTCAAACGAAAGGGTGCCAAGCTTGGCTAGTAGCCTTAGACTTTCCAAGGAGGAAGTTGACAAACTGAAGAAGATAGTGGATGCTAAAGACAAAGACATCAAAGAAATCAAGAAGCAGCTGCTCGAGGTCCACGACACTTCCTCCTTCAAGGCATGACTCGAGGCTTTATTAGAGTTCAAGTCAGGCTAACTCAGAGCTGAAGTGATCGACGAAGAGATCATGGAATTGCAAGATCTACTATCGTCGGATGACTTGGATATTCAAGTCGTCGACAAAGGCAAATAGGCCCACCAAGATGTTCCTGCCGATCCTACTGCTCTTGAGCCAAGTACCATGCCAACGTCAAGCGATGAAATCACAAAGCCCCCCATTGTTGAGTTGACTGAGGGTAAAAATGTTCAACCTGTGGAGGAAGGAAATTCTTAAGAGACTTGTTTTTGTTTATATTTGAACAATTTGTACCCTATTTGCTTAGTTTGTATCGAATAGCTTTATTTTTTTGAACAAAACTTCAGTATCAAATTTTAACTTCATGAATTCATCTTTAGATTACTCGTGCTCTTACACAATCTATGTGGCGATCAAGCACTTGGTTAATTTAAATAAATTAAAAGCGATCGAGCTAATAATGTATGATAAATCAAAGTATCTAATTGGACCCAAAGGGATCAATGTAATATCAAACTAAGCCATTATTCTGGTGCAAATTGAACTCTTAAAAGGTTAGCCAAGTTATGGGCAAGATTGAGCCATGCAGATGGCGATTTAAGATCTGACTCTAGGAGAGTTGATCGAATCTAGTCCGGCATTAGGCCAATAGGATGGCAGTGTAAGATCGAACTCTAAGAGTTAATCGAATTCAGTGCCATGAAAATGGTGATATGGGATCAAACTTTGGAAGTTACTCAAATTAACTTTAGTGTTTAAGACCTGATCACGACACCAATTTTTGTTCAATGAGGACGGTATTGGATCGAATTGATCGAGTCCAAAGAGTAATGAAAATGGAGATGCAAAATTGTTTGGATCGAGTAGGTTGAGTCCAAAGTTAACCATGGAGATGGTGATGCAAGAGCATTCGAATCGAGCTTGTAGAATCCGATATGCAATGAAGATGGCAATGCAAGAGCGTTCGGATCGAGCTAGTCGAGTTCGAAGTGAAGCCATGAAGATGGCAATGCGTAAGCGTTCGGATGGAGCTAGTTGAATCTGACGTGCCATGAAGATGGCAATGCGAGAGCATTCAAATCGAGCTAGTCGAGTCCTAAGTGAAGCCATAAAGATGGCAATGTGAGAGCGTTTGGATCGAGCTGGTCAAATTTGATGTACCATGAAGATGGCAATGTGAGAGTATTCAGATCGAGCTGGTTGAGTCCAAAGTGAAGCCATGAATATGGCAATGCGAGAGCATTCAGATCAAGCTAGTCGAATCCAATGTGGCATGAAGATGGCACCAGATCGAGCTGGTCGAGTTCGATGTGCCATGAAGATGGCAATGCGAGAGTATTCGGATCGAGCTGGTCGAGTCCGAAGTGAAGCTATGTAGATGGTAATGTCATTGAGTTTATCCTGAGAACAATTTGGCAAATGATCTTGGGAAAATAAAATTTGCATTAACAAAGTGTTGTACTCGTTTATAATCCACAAGCTACCTACATACCTATGTGTAGGGATCAAGTCAAATGTAGTTCAATTACATAAAGGATAAAATAAAAGAGTAAAACTTATAAATGTCACACATAATACTTCCTTAAATGATGTGTATTCTAGCTTTTAACAAGGGTTGATTTGTCCAATTTTTCCAACTTATATACCCCTTCTCAAACGACAGGCCAAACCCGATAAGGACCTTCCTAGTTAGCTACCAATTTTCCAGCATTAGCTTCTCTTGTATCCTGAAAAACTTTTCTGAGTATGAGTTTGCTTTCCTAAACCTCTTGACTTTCACTTTCTAGTTGTAATACCTGATGACTGCCTGTTGATAACGTCCAAGGTGATAGAAAGCTTTGTTCTTTTTCTCGTCTATCAGATTCAATGCATCCTGCATCATTTCATCATTTTTTGCTTCATTTAGGAGCGAGTAATCGACTTGAAGGTCTCGAGCAACTACCTCTGTAGGAATGATAACTTTTGTTCCATACACGAGTGAAAAAGGGGATTCGTCGGTTGCCCTTCTCGAACTCATTCGATAGGCCCAAAGCACTATCGAGAGTTCCTCGACCCAACATCCTTTCCTAGCTTCCAGTTTCTTCTTTAGGCTCTTCATGATCGTCTTGTTTGTTGCTTCTGCCTACCCATTTCCTTGTGGGTACCTAGGTGTTGAGAAGCTCAAGATAATGTCCCAATCGCGATAGAATTTCTTGAATGATGAGGAAATGAATTGGGAGCCATTATCGATGACGATCTCTCTTGAAACTCTAAACTGGCAGATAATATTTCTCCAAATGAACCTTTTGACATTTCACTCTTTAACGTCTGTAAATTCTTCGGCTTTGACCTATTTGGAGAAATTATCCATGAGGACGAGCAAATGCTTGACTTATACTATAGCCGGAGGAAATGGTCTAACCATATCCGTTGAATACTTCATGAAAGGGTAGAGCAAACTGACTGATGAGAGTCCTTCAGCTGGTTGGTGAATGGTGGGAACATGCCTTTGGCAACTGTCGCATTTGCGAGTGAAGTTCTTGCAATCGCTCTGCGTTGTTGGCCAATAGAACCCTTGCCTCTTAACTTTGTTGTATAGTGATCTACCCCTTGAATGGTTGCCACAAAATCCCTTATGAACTTCTCGAATAGCTTTCTTGATCTCATTATCCTCAAGACAATGAATATAAGGTCCTGTGAAAGAATGCCTGTAAAGTTTCTCATTGATTAGGTAGTACTTTGTAGCTTGAACTTTGATCTTTCTCGTCATCTGCTTATCTTCAGGTAGCCAACCATCACGTACATACATCTCAATGGGCGTCCTCCAATCATCCCTTGGGTCGACATAATTCGTCTCCTCGACCAACTGAATGCTCATATTGTTAATTCGTTCCAAGGGGATTATTCTTTTCTCACTGACTTCGACCAAAGATCCCAAATTGGCGAGTGCATCGGCTCTTGAGTTCTGCTCTTGCGGGACATGTTTCACTTCTAAATGGTCGAACTGGGCTTTAAACTTGGTAACCAGCCTCAAGTATGAAAGCATCTTCTCGTCTCGGGCCTCGAACTCTCCATTTATCTGGTTAACAACCAAAGTGGAGTCGCTAGTTTGGTAGCCCCCATTATAGTAGCAAGCCTTATAGCAACAATCGTAGCCTCATATTCAGCTTCATTGTTGGTGGCCCTAAATCCCAATCGAAAACTTTGTTCGATTTCTTCGCCAGCTGGTGACTTCAGTACCACTCCTACTCCTGATCTTTTCTCATTGCTTGATCCATCAACTTACACAATCCATGTCTCCGATTCGTGTCCTTCAGGCCTGTACATCAATTCAACAACAAAATCCACAAGCATCTGAGCTTTAGCACTGTTTAAGGTTTGTACTCAATGTGGAACTCTGTCAACTCAACAGCCTATTTCGTCATTCTTCTAGAGATGTCTGGTTTGTGCACATAGCTCGCATCGGATAAGACGACAATACCATAATAGTGTAGCCTTGAAAGTACAGATGGAGCTTTTGAGCCGACATGACGAGTGCAAGGGTGAGCTTTTCAACGACAGAGTACCTGGTTTCAGCATCCAGCATGGTGTGGCTTAAGAAGAAAACTAGCTTTTAGATCGCGTCTTCTTCTCGGACAAGGGCCGAACTTACTGCCGTTTTCGAAACTGCCAAATACAAGTATAATGGCTCCCCATCTTTTGGTTTCGACAAGATTGGTGGAGTTGTCAAGTATCTCTTCAATTCTTGGAACGTTGCCTCGCATCGTTTGTTCCATTCAAACTTCATATTGTTCTTGAGAAATTGGAAAAAAGGAAGACATCTATCCGCGGATTGGGTAATGAATCGACTTAGCGCGACAACTTGACCAGTAAGTTTCTATATCTCCTGCTTGGTTCTCGAAGATGGCATCAATTAAAAAGCTTTTATCTGATCTGAGTTTGTCTTGATTCCTTGCTTTGTGACAAGGTATCCCAAAAAAATACCGCTTGCCACTCCAAAAGTGCACTTCTCTGGATTCAGTTTCATGTCATATTTTTTTAGAACATCAAAGCATTCTTGTAGATATTGGACATGAAGATGAGCCTGCAAAGACTTAATCAACATGTCATCAATATATACTTCCATATTCTTACCGATTTGTTGTTCGAACATCATATTGACCAGCCTCTGGTAAGTAGCTCCTACGTTCTTCAAGCCAAATGCCATGACCTTGAAACAAAAGATCCCCTATTTAGTGATGAAAGCAGTCTTCTCCTGATCCTCTGAATGCAAAAAGGATTTGATTATAGCTAGAAAATGCATCAAGAAAGCTTAGGATTTCATGGCCGACCGTAGCGTCGACGATTTGATCAATATGTGGCAACGGGTAACTGTCTTTTGAGCAAGCTTTGTTTAAATCAGTGAAATCAACGCACATCCACCACTTCCCATTCTTCTTCTTCACAATACTACATTGGCGAGCCAATCTGAGTACTATACAGGACGAATAAACCCGGCCTCGAGTAGTCTCTTCACTTCGTCCTTCATGGCATTGTTACACTTAATTCCAAGTTTTCTCCTCTTCTGTTGGACCGGTTTATGGTCTAGATCGACATTAAGCCGATGCAAAATTATGCCCAGACCGATTCCTAGCATATCTGTATAGGACCGAGCGAAACAGTGGTTGTTAGATTTAAGGAAATCAATAATTTTGGATTTTATTTTAGGATCAAGTTGTGACCCCAATCTTCACTGTATGCTTTTCGTCATTTGGATCGATTTGCACATAGTCAGCTACTCCAAAACCGATTCAACGCAATCATGACTATTCGATCCATGCTATTGACTTTTTATGTAATTGCTTTAAAGCCGCCTTTTGTTCATAGCTGTGACCTAACAGCTCATTGCTGCCTCCTGGCTTCCTCATATCTCCTTAATGCCTCACTTTATCGGAAACCTGATTGTCTGGTAGTATGTTGATAGGACAGCCTTTATGGTGTGAATCTAAGGTTGCCCGAGAATGATGTTACAGCCCAAGGGGCAACCCATAACGAGAAAACTTGCCATCTTGTTTTCTCTTGCAGCATAAACCGGAAGTTTGATTCTGTCTATGGTCGTGGTTGCTTCTCCATTGAATCCCAACAATGACGTGGCAGATTTCTCTATTTCTTCTTTGGCGATCTCCATCTCTTTTAGCGTTTAAAGGAACAATATGTTGGCAGAGCTTCCATAGTCAACCAATATTCTGCTGGTCTCACAATTCGCGATATTAAGTTTAATAACCAAAGCATCGTCATATGGTATGTCAAGCCCAAATGCCTCGTCACTTTGAAATGAAATAACATTCTCGTCGTATTTGTTAGATGTTGAACTGATTGTAGCTTGGCTTGCTCTCCGTTAGTGAGCCTTCATTTGATTGGAGGAATCACCGCTGAAAGTAGAGCCTCTACAAATGGCTCCAATTACCTTTCTGACTGGTGGTGGTGATGGCATCTTGTCTTGGAATCGACGATCCTTTTGTCCTCCCCTTTCTCTGTCGAGTCCGTAAACTTTCCTTCCGTTATCAGACAAAAATTCCTTCAAATGTCCTTTCTTCAGTAATTCTTCAATTTCTGACCGTAATGCTTTACAGTCAATAGTTAAATACCTCGTATCTCGATGGAACTCATAGTATTTTAACTGGTCTCGTGAACGGCTCGATGCCATCTTGCTTGGCCATCTAACGTAATCTTTCCCCTCGAGTTGTGCGACAAGTTCCGTTGGAGAACTTCACTTCTTTCCTTCTCCATTCTCTCTTCAGCGACGTTCCTGTTCGACCTCTTCAAGCAGCTCGCTCCTTTTGTATTCTTTCACCCCATCTTACTTGATCTTGACTTCTGGTGAGTTCTCGCTCACATCTCTCATTTTCTTCTTTTAAATCAATCCATCCCTACGCTCTCTTTAACGCTTCTTGGATGGTCGAAGGATAATTAGAGCATATACTATTCTTGAAGGAGGACTTGTGTAGGAGTCCCTTCTTCAGTGCCATCCTCTAAGTCAGAGATCTCTGAGAGTGCTTTGCTAAATCTTTTAATATAAGCCCGCAGCGACTCGCCTGGGCTCTGAACGATCGACCACAAATCTTTGGTCATCTTTTCAGTTTTGATGTGTATCAAGTATGCTTTGACAAACGAATCTACAAAATCCTCAAAGCTGTCAATTGAGCCTGTAGGCAGGTTATTGAACCATCGAAGCGCTAGACCTTTGAGTGATTGTGTGAACAACTTGTACATAACCTCATCAAGAATCGAGTTTGGGATATTTGTAGCGTTGGCCACATTCTTATACTACAACAAGTGATCCTTCGGATAAGAAGTTCCATCGAATTGGGCAAACACAAGGTTTCCGTACTTCAATGGTACGACTAAAGTGTTCTTCGAAATGTCATCCAACGTTGGGGTCTTGCTCGTTGCTTTTGAAACTTTTTGGTCGATCTTCTCTTCTACGAGCTTAGCGTTCTACTCGAGCATTTCTTTCATCATCTATTGTATCAACTCTAGAGTTAAAAGAGTTAGAGCTGGGACTTCTTCGGATCGAGCAATAGGTTGTATCCTTATGTTTTCGTCAATCGCATCATCTCGTCGATTGTATTCCATATAAGCGTTCATTATCGCTGTAGTCGTCACAGTGGATTTGTTGTAGCTATTGAAACTGGTGTTGTTGCTGGCGTTAGAGTCGAGGGAGTATATTACGGCTACATCCTCCTAATTGGGCTGTAGGACTACTGTCTTCCTGGCTGTGGCGTTTGAAACTACCACTGCGCCGTTGACGATACTGGGAGAGTCGAATACCCATAGTATGGGTAATAGTAGGATTGTAAGCCATCTAGGAGTTCTGGTAGCTGGTTTGACTCCTCAAAGCCAAATTCTCACTACTAAGTGTTGGAAAAACAATGCGCAGCGAAATTTTAAAAATTTTTCATTAGAGTAATTTCCAAAACACAAGTTTGACATGTTATATGTATAAATTAAACAGATCTTACTAACCTTTGTGTGCTGAAGAACCTCTGCAACCTATGAGAGAAGTAACGTTCCAAAGAGCCTCAACCAACTGGTCTTCTTTGCTATTCTCTATCCACAACCAGAGTGAGTGTGGGCTCACACGTACAGCTCTTCCACCGGTGACTCACCTTCCAACCAATAGAGAGAACCCAAAGTTAGTGTTCGTGATTTGTGAACAAAAGCTCTCAAGGAGTTTTTAGATGCTCACTAGAAGAGTATCACTCTTAATCTCTCAATTGATTTGAGTAAATCATGAGACTCACTCCCTTTATATGGCTATTGGTCCTGAGGTCAGTCCTTATCAGAATAGTTCTCAAAAACTCGAAACAGAATCAAGTTTAGATCAATATCTGATAAGATCCGCGTGAAAACTCGTAATCTTATCGCTCGCTGATCGGCAGAACGAACAGGCCCCATCGGCAGGCCGAACTCTCGCATAAATATCTCCGCGAATCTTTTATTTTTCACCCGAGATTCTATAGGATAAAGTCTCAGTCTTGATTCAAATAACCCAATAGAAAAATTATCCGATCAGAACAAACTTTATCAAGATAATCTCTAAGAAAATAAATCAATTCACAATAATTCTACAAGTTTATCTTGATCTAATTTATCCAAAATTAAATCAACCGATAAACAGACAAGAATTATCTGATCCCAACAATTCAACAAGTTTATCTTGAATTAATTTTATTACAAAATTAATTCAACCAATAAACAGACATAAATTATTTAATTCTTTCAAATTTTAAACCATTCTGATAAATCCGACATAAGTCACCAATTATTGGAAAAGCACGCCGTGTCGTTACAGGATTTTGTGAGCTAGCAAAGGGGACCAAAATGGACCTATAAAGTTCAAGCTCATGATAATTATGAAACCCAATATCCCAGATATACATTTCACAATTATCAACTCCAACGCTACTCCACTAAAAGCTTGGAGCTGCACTCTCGAACTTTATAGAATTACGAAGCTCATATAGCTAAGTCTCCATGACATATCATAGTGTATCGTATCCCCATATGATAATCCATAATCAATTTAAGGACAAGTTTTGTCTTACCTTCCCGATTATTTTTATCTTACGTTCCATTATCTTACCATCAGAAAACTTACTATCCAAAAATAGTATACCATTCAGTTACACCTATGTATCCAAATGGTTGAGCGCTCCAGTTTTCCAATTACAGGACAACGCATATAAGAGGATATCATTACTCTTAAAGAAGAGCTATAGATTCCATACCTATGAATAACAAGTCTACGCTATCAAGAGTCATGCCTACAACGTACCGGCATGCATACCACTATAGAGATGTGGGTGTCACCTATTGGTACATCAAAAGACACAAGTCGAAACAACGGGCCCACTATTCATCTCAGGATTAAGATACAATACAAATGAATGTCTAAAGTGAATCAATTTGCGAAGACATAATTATTAATCTAAATCAATTCACTTTATGTCCCAATCCAACACATCGTCACCCATGACAACATGCTAATGTTTCTATTCATGGAGTCCAACTCCGATGGTTTAGACAAACCATCTCCCAAAAGGGATATAGACAACATAACAATCTTTACATGAATAAAGCGCCCAACTTTATTCCCTCGATTGCGGATCATATGTTTTAGACCGTCACCTTAAGAATCGTGTCTTCCGCATAATCATCCCATCATATGCCTAATTCTTAAGGTTTAGACTGACAGTCTCAGACTACTGTTTGCTTATCATACATTCAACAAATATGAACGTAAAGAGGACAAGATTTGGTATATATAAATGAATAAATTCTTTATTGATAAAAATGTCTCCAAAAACGTATTACATTTTTACTCTTTAGGGCATACATGTCTAACAATCTCCCACTTGCACTAAGTGAGTAAATACAGCAAATTTTGCATCCTCATAGCTTCCATATGCCTCTCGAAGACTCTCCTAGTAAGTGTCTTCGTAAATGGATCAGCTAAATTGTCCTCTGACGCGATCTTGCACACCGTGACATGCCCGCCCTCAACGAAGTCCTTTATCACATGATACTTCCAATCAATATGCTTACTCTTCTTGTGAAATCTTGGTTCCTTAGCATTAGCTACCGCCGCACTGTTATCACAGTACAGTGATACCGCTTTATCCATACTAGGAACTACCTCAAGATCCCCAAGGAACTTGCGAAGCCACACTGCTTCTTTCGAAGCATCACTAGCCGCCAGATACTCGGCCTCCATTGTTGAATCTGAAGTGCAATCTTGCTTCTCACTTCTCCAACTGATGGCACCGCCGCTCAGAGTAAACACAAACCCCGAAGTCGATTTCCTAGAATCCAGACAGGATTGAAAATCCGAGTCAGTATATCCTAGAGGAGTCAAGCCCTCACCCGAATACACAAGCATATACCCTCGAGTCCTTTTCAGGTACTTGAAAATATGCTTTACCGTAACCCAATGGTTCGGTCCTGGATCCACCTGAAATCGACTTACAATCCCGACTGCATAGCTTATATCCGATCGTGTGTAAAGCATGGCATACATGAGACTACCCACTACCGAAGCATAAGGCACCTTCTTTATGTATTCTTTTTCTTCATAAGACTTTGGAGAGTCTTTCTTAGAAAGAGTAATTCCAGACCTAGATGGTTGCCCGCCTTTTTTGGAATCCTGCATTGTAAACCTCCTGAGAATTTTATCTATGCAGCTGGCTTGTGACAAAGCTATCATTTTGTTCTTCCTATCCCGAAAGATCTGGATACCGAGAACAAAATTAGCCTCACCAAAGTCCTTCATGTCAAATTGCTTGGTCAACCATAATTTGACCGATGACAACGCCCCAACGTCATTGCCAATTAGTAGAATGTCATCTACATAGAGCAGTAGAAAAACCACATTCCCATCTTTAATGTATTTGTAAACACATGGTTCATCCACATTTTGTGAGAACCCATAAGTCCTGATCACTTGATCAAATCTTATGTTCTAAGAACGGGAAGCTTGCTTATGTCCATAAATTGACTTTCGCAACTTACAAACCTTACTTTCTTGACTCGCGACCTTGAACCCGTCTGGTTGCTCCATATAAATGGACTCATCAAGATAGCCATTCAAAAAAATCGTTTTGACATCCATCTACCAAATCTCGTAGTCGAGAGCGGCAACTATGGACAAGAGAATCCGGATGGACTTAAGCATGGCTACAGGCTAAAAAGTTTCCTCATAATCGATTCCTTCCTTTTGCGTATAACCCTTAGCTACCAGTCTAGCCTTAAAGGTTTCGACCTTTCCATCCACTCCTCTTTTCCTCTTGTAGATCTACTTACACCCTATGGGTTTTACCCTTTCGGGAAGATCCACAAGCTCCCAAACCCGATTAGTCTCCATAGATTTCATCTCCATGTTCATGGCCTCTGTCCAGAGTCTTGAATCAACATCCTCCATAACCTCTGCGTAAGTATAAGGATCCCTATCATGTTCATCCGGTTCAGCCAAGAAGACTTCCCCATTGAACATATACCTCTCAGGTTGACGCCCGATCCTCCCACTACGCCGAAGCCTCTGAGGTTGTTGTTCAGGTTTGTTTGGTTTTTCTACACCGATCGGAATGGTTTCATTCGGAACCTCTAGAGTGAACGAATCACCCCTTAACTCCTCAAGCACCACTTTGCTTCGAGGTTTAAAGTCGTCCATGTAACTCTCCTCAAGGAAAGTTGCATTAGTTGAAACCACGACTTTATTTTCCTTTGGGTTATAAAAATAACCCCCTTTAGACCCATTTGGATATCCTACAAGCACGCAAACTTCCGAACGTGCTTCCAACTTAGTCGGATCCTTAAACAGGACATGACCCGGACATCCCCATATGCGAATATGATTTAAGGATGTCTTCCTACTCGTCCACAACTCGTGAGGAGTTTTAGGGACCGATTTTGAAGGCACATTATTCAAAAGATAACATGCGGTTTGTAGTGCATATCCCCAAAAGGATAAAGGCAATGATGAATAACTCATCATGGACCTAATCATGTCCAACAAAGTCATCTTTCTTCTCTCCGCTACGCCATTCTGCTGCGGAGTGCTCGGCGCAGTCAAATGAAATAAAATCCTATTCTCTAACAAGTGTTCCAAGAACTCATCAGAAAGGTATTCCCCACCTCGATCTGATCGAAGTGCCTTTATGGGTCTACCCAATTGCTTTTTCACTTCAGCCCGAAACTCCCTGAACTTATCCAAAGTTTCGCTTTTGTGGTGCATTAGGTACACATACCCATATCTTGAGTAATCATCAATAAAAGTGACAAAGTACTCTTACCCTCCTCGTGCCTGGATGTTCATAGGTCCGCAAACATCACTATGCACAAGTTCTAGAACCCCTTCGGCCCTATTGCCCTTAGACCCGAATGGTCTTTTGGTCATTTTACCCTCCAAACAAGACTCACATTAAGGTATAGATTCCATCTTTAAGTGACTTAAAGGTCCATCCCTTACCAACCTTTGAATCCTATTCAGGTTAATATGCCCAAGGTGCAAATGCCAAAGATAAGTCTTATTAGAATGAGAAGTTTTAAGTCTTTTAGAGTTATTATCATTCATCTCAGCATTAAGCAATAAGTCCATCTTAGGTTTGATAAAATATAGATTATTTTACATCCATCCAGAACATATAAAAGATTTCTTTTTACGAATCACCACCTTTTCTTTAAAAGATACCACGTAGGAGTCTTTAAATAAACAAGATACAGAAATTAAATTCCTTTTAAATTTAGGAACATAAAAACAATCTTGCAAAATTAAATTCCTATAATTATCAAAGTAAAGATGGACATCTCCCACTGCTTCCACTAAGACCAAGGATCCATCGCCCATCCGAAGCGTGAAGTCTTCATGTAGTAGACTTCTCGTTTCTTTGAACCCCTGCAGAGAAACACAAACATGATTAGTTGCACCAGAATCAATGACCCAGATGTCACTGGATTCCTCAACCAAACAAGTTTCTAAATATAGAAGATCACACCTACCTCCTTTGGAAAGGAAGTCCTTGCAATGCTTCTTGATATGCCCGACCTTTCCACAGAAGAAGCACTTAAACTTCTTTGGGTTCTTCTTCTTGCTCTTGGTAGCAGTAGGAATAGAAGACTTCCCATTCTTGGTCCGTTGCTTCTTTCCATTCCCTGAGTTTGGATTGGAACCAGAAGCAGCT
Organism: Artocarpus heterophyllus; assembly: GCA_025403435.1. Taxonomy (NCBI): domain Eukaryota; kingdom Viridiplantae; phylum Streptophyta; class Magnoliopsida; order Rosales; family Moraceae; genus Artocarpus; species Artocarpus heterophyllus. The sequence goes on from CM046339.1 coordinate 11,915,873, forward strand.
ACCATGTTGGCCTCACCACCAACAGGAGACTCCCTGATCAGCAGTTCGAATTCCTGTAACTATTTCATCAGTTCTGTCAAGGTCATATCCCGTCTCTTGCTTAAATTAAAAGTAGCTCTAAACGGAATAAATTCCTTAGATAGAGTCTCAAAGACCATAGTCATCTGAGTTTCAGCATCGATGTCGACTCCATTGGTTTGAGCCTCAGCGAGGTAACCCATGACCAACATCATGTGCTCCTTTACAAATGTCCCCGGTCCCTGTCTACAGTTTAAGAGTTTCCGAAGCGCCCCTTGCCGCTTTGTTATGGCTTGGCCTCCAAACATTTCCTCAAGATTATCCAAGATCTGCTTCGCAGTCTCATAATCCTGATGTTGATCCTGCAGCACGTTGTTCATGCTGGCCATAACATAACAGCGGGCCTGATCATTAGCATCTTTCCAGCGATCGTACACCTGAAATTGCTCATTACTTCAGTCTCCCGTAGGCTCGAGTGGACAAAGGGTTGTCAGTACATATTTCAGTTTCTCAAAGGACAGGACGATATCCAGGTTTCATTTCCAATCGTTATAGCTCTCATTGGTTAATTGGTTTTTATCAAGTATCGATGATAAAGCGTTTTAGACATTTTCAATCTACAATAAAGAATCATATACCAAACATAAGCAAACATATAATAATAATTTAGTAAGATAACACAATCATGTAAAATCATACAAATGTGTTTATGTGTCAAAATCTTAAAAATATCACAACCTTACAACGAGAATTCCCAACTCAGAATTCAACAAGCTCCTAGGGGAGTCATGCCAAATTCAATCAGGAACACAGATCCCCTCCTGATTAATATATGCCATCCAGGACCCGTATGATCCAGCATATATTAATAATCGTTTCTTTGGCCATCAATTTTACTAACAGAGCTCTTAGAGAAGGTTAATAATAAAATTAACGTGAGTGTATAACCATCGTTTCAATATTTTATCCATGATTTATAATTACCACCTAGGGGTGTGCAACCATAAATCATACTAAAATACCTTATCCTCTCAGAGATCCAATCTGGTACATGATAGAAATCCCTTCCTAGGGGTCGGGAACACCATGTTCTGCCTATGGACCAACAATGGAGGCCTTAGGTCCTCTCTTCGAAAACCTTCTCCCACTCAATCTTTTGAAGTCAAGGTTTTATTTTAAAATTATGCATGAACAATTTTAATATGAGCGGCACTCCCTATTCTATATGACATGTTATCAATATATATGACAAATTATATTATAATGCAGACAAGCAAAGCAATCAAGCAAAGCTACAAGCAAAATAATAACAATAACCGTAACATTATGGTTCCATCCTAGAAAATAGAAAACTAAGATTACAAGAGAATAATCGAGACATTTATCGATTCTTCATCCTTGAATCCTCAAGCTGTATCGTTCTTCATGTAATACCCATCTTCAAGTCTTTAATCCCGTATGAATCAAATACTTCATATTTCTGATTATATCCAAATTTAATGTTTCTCAGAATCATCCCAAAAATAAAATTAAAACTACATCGAAAATTGCACCTTTTTTGGAAACTTTTTCCAGCTCTCGGTCGGCAGGCCGATCTGGGTAATCGGCCTGCCGGTCATGCTTCATCGGCCTATCGATCCAAAAGATCGGCCTGTCGACCCATGAAAGTTCAGCCTGTTGCATTGAAAGTTCAACCTGCCGGTAGAGCCAGCCAATTTCTGCCCCACTGTCGGCCTGCCGGACCACACATTTGGCCTGCCGATCTTTGACCATCGGCCTATCGAACTGTGATGTCTGACATGCCGACCGAACAGAAATCCCTTATTCCAGAAAATACAATTTTAATGCAATTCATCAATTTTATTTTCAACAATTCAAAAACATAAAATTAGAGACTCAGGAAATACCTGGAGGCGCCATCATAATTCTTCTAGATCCGTCTTCTAGTTTCATCTTCTCCGGATGATTATTTAATTACAAAATTTTATAAATTTAAAATAAATAATAATTCCTAGACGGAGATGATAGTCCGCCATTTAATTACATTAAAAACCTAGATACACATTCTAACCTCTAAGGAACCATAACCAGTATCAATTAATTAATAAATAAATAATTAAACAACAATTTAATCAACCATGATTAATTAATAAACATTCACCACATAATCCATGACAACATATATAATTTATAGAAACCTAGAGTGCCAACTCTCTATAAAATTCAATTCAAGCATAGGAGAGATTAAGATCACAAAATTTATGCATATAACATGATCACAAACTTGCAAATTTATGTAAAAACCATGTCTTTGATACCAATTGTTGGAAAAACAATGCGCAATGGAATTTTAAAATTTTTCATTAGAGTAATTTTTAAAACACAAGTTTGACATGTGATATGTATAAATTAAACAGATCTTACTAACCTTTGTGTGTTGAAGAACCTCCGCAACCTGTGAAGAGAAGTAACGTTCCAGAAGAGCCTCAACCAACTGGTCTTCTTTGCTATTCTCTATCCACAACTGGAGTGAGTGTAGGCTCACATGTACAGCTCTTTCACCGGTGACTCTCCTTACAACCAATAGAGAGAGCCCAAAGTTAGTGTTCGTGATTTGTGAACAAAAGCTCTCAAGGAGTTTTCAGAAGCTCACTAGAAGAGTATCACTCTTAATCTCTCAATTGATCTGAGTAAATCATGAGACTCACTCCCTTTATATAGCTATTGGTCCTGAGGTCAGTCCTTATCAGAATAGGTCTCAAAAACTCGAAACAGAATCAAGTTCAGATCAATATCTGATAAGATCTGCTTGAAAACTCGTAATCTTATCGCTCGCTGATCGGTAAGCCGAACACGTCATTCGACAGGCCGAACTCCCGCATAAATATCTCCGCGAATCTTTTATTTTTCACCCGAGATTCTATAGGATAAAGTCTCAGTTTTGATTCAAATAACCCAATAGAAAAGTTATCCGATCAAAACAAACTTTATCAAGATAATCTCTAAGAAAATAAATCAATTCACAATAATTCTATAAATTTATCTTGATCTAATTTATCCCAAAGTAAATCAACCGATAAACAGACAAGAATTATCTGATCCCAATAATTCAACAAGTTTATCTTGAATTAATTTTATTACAAAATTAATTCAACCAATAAACAGACATAAATTATTTAATTCTTTCAAATTTTAAACCATTCTGATAAATCCGACATAAGTCACCAATTATTGAAAAAACACGCCGTGTCGTTACAGGATTTTGTGAGCTAGCAAAGGGGACCAAAATGGACCTATACAGTTCAAGCTCACGATAATTATGAAACCCAATATCCCAGATATACATTTCACAATTATCAACTCCAACGCTACTCCACTAAAAGCTTGGAGCTGCACTCTCGAACTTTATAGAATTACGAAGCTCATATAGCTAAGTCTCCATGACATATCATAGTGTATCGTATCCCCATATGATAATCCATAATCGGCTTAAGGACAAGTTCTGTCTTACCTTCCCGATTATTTTTATTTTACGTTCCATTATCTCACCATCAGAAAACTTACTATCCAAAAATAGTATACCATTCAGTTACACCTATGTATCCAAATGGTTGAGCGCTCTAGTTTTTCAATTACAGGACAACGCATATGAGAGGATATCATCACTCATAAAGAGGAGCTATGGATTCCATATCTATGAATAACAAGTCTACGCTATCAAGAGTCATGCCTCCAACGTACCGACATGCATACCACTATAGAGATGTGGGTGTCACCTATTGGTACATCAAAAGACACAAGTCGAGACAACGGGCCCACTATTCATCTCAGGATTAAGATACAATACAAATGATTGTCTAAAGTGAATCAATTTGCCAAGACATAATTATTAATCCAAATCAATTCACTTTATGTCCCGATCCAACACATCGTCACCCATGACAATGTGCTAATGTTTCTATTCATGGAGTCCAACTCCGATGGTCAAGACAAACCATCTCCCAAAAGGGATATAAACAACATAACAATCTTTACATGAATAAAGCGCCCAACTTGTAACGCCCCTATGTGGGGGTTAGCAGTATTGAATAAATAAAAATAATTTTAAATTCCATATTGTTTAAATCAATTAAACAATACCATGGGTCTTTAAACAAAAATAAAAATAAAAAAAATACAAGTTTTAAATACAAACCACAGTTTTTAGTGTAGCACCAAATATATATAGTACAGTCATCATCACCATAGTACAATTCCCAAATAACTTAACACAACCATCATAAAAAAATAATACATATCTTACATGTTATAAATAAGTTACAAATAAACGAGATCTTCTAACACGAAAACAGCAGGGTTGTTTTGGCTATTCCTCTTCAGATATGTTGTACTGAGTTCCACCTAAGAGATGAAGATATGATAGGGATGAGCATCGACATGCCTAGTAGGGAAAATCATGACTCACCTTATGGTTTATCCATTATCACATTAAAACTGCATGGTTAGTTAAGTTACATCATATTCCAGATTATGAGGTTTATTATGATCACATCTCGTGGATACCATAGTTAATCATTACCAAGTTTCATAATTATACATTTATACAAATATTACAATCATCATTGTTCCTAGGTATCCACATTAAATAGAGTATCACTCAACTCATCGAAACCAAAATGGGTGCGCTTGATCACCCTGTAAACATTCCAAGGGTGTTCCGGTGAGGGGACATCAAGCCCTGAGTCCTCACCAAATCAATTCCTGTACAGTGCATTCTGGGACTTTCAACCCAAGGAAGCGTCATCACCTTCCCCCTATTTTACCTTTTAGGGTATTCATGCCCAATGACGTAACCGCCGTCCTTTTCACATCTCACTATTCCTTTGTATTCAATTTTTTTTATAGAGTCAATTTCCTAACCATGTTTCTCAATTTATAACATATGTCAAATCATTATATTCATCGCTATACAATATACATATTTTACAACATAAAACAACCAAATTTAATTTACCAAAAACCTCACAAAAAATGAGTAATAGAATCCTTACCTTCAAAGCTTAACAACAAACTTTTAATCTCAGAATTAATTAACGTTAGCTCCACACATCCTTGACCCTAAGGCATGCATAAGGACAATTAAAAGTAAAGCACAACGTATAATCACATTCATAAGTGAATTATATGTAAACCCATCTTACTAGTGCCTTTAAAGTTTTTTATGCAATTGTTCTTTAAATACCAAGTAAACAATTTTTATCTTAAACACAATATAAAATACATACAAGTAATTTATATGTTTTAGTCTCTAATAAGAATTCATAAATCATTTAGGATAGTATTGGAAAGGTTGCAAGACATTAAGGGACTAGAAGGTGAGCAAAGTTGGGTTCTTGGTTCAAGTTAACAGCTGGTATACCATGGTAAATTGGTGGTATATTTTTGCAAAAAGGCAAGTTCACTATCTACAATCAACACACGGGTAAACAGGTGGTTTACTTAAGGTAGACAGGTGGTTTACCACTACTGGCAGGTTTACTAGTTTCTAATCCAAAAATTGAAAAATTCATAGAAATTAAAATGCAACTCCGATTTAGGCTCATGATAGCTCGTTGGAAAGCTTAGGATGTCTACTTTTTAAATATGCAAACCAATTTACAAAATCCATTTTCATTTAACTCCAAAATTTTAAGAAAGAGCTACTGCCCGTAGAGGTATTACAAAGTTCATGGAATGTCTAGTTTTTCTTTAACTTAAAGCATATTATCCTTGTTCAAAGTCTCAAAACTATTCCAAAATATGCAACATGCATTATATAATCACAATAAACATATTCTCATCAGTTTTATACAAAAATCATTATCAAATTATATCTCTAGCCTTTCTTGTTAATAATGATGAAAACATGCTTAAGTTTGCTCTTTAAGCTCAAAACATTAGAACGTCAATCTTAAAGTTATGGAAACTGGTTTTAAACATTCCTAGCATGTTTCTAACATTGTTGTCAAACCAAAATAAAGGTTGATTGTGGGTTTTAACTCAAGACTCAAGTTTTTGTTCATAAATGCTCAAGGATGCATGTTAACATAACTAGAAATTTGCATGAATTTTGAACACGAAAATTATGCATTAAACATGGAGAAAACACATATTAAAAACTAAGTTTAGATTAAAGAAAACCTACCTCAAAACTCCTTTGAAAAGCACCAAAGTTCAGGTTAAAAATCAAGCTTGAATTAACTCTAAAACCGCCTCGACCATGGTTGGGAATTATAATTGTCTTGGCCACAAAGAGAGCTTTGTGCTCTATGTCTTTAGTTAGAAATTTGAAGTGAGAAAGGGAGAGAATGAGAAACTAGAGAAGAAGGTGGTGATAGTTAAATAAAAAGATATCAAAATGCTTGAGAGGAAGAGGAAGTTTACGGGGGAAAGTTGTAAGAAAAAACAAAAGAGCATTAAAAGAAAATATCATCATGTCTCCCATTGAGACTTTTAGCAAATAATGCCAATGTAATTAAGGGGACAATTGGAGTGAATTATGGAAGAAGATGAGGAAATAATTAAATAGGTGGTTGAGAAAATATCTCCATGTCTTCTATTAATTGAGGGAAAATAATTCAATGTCTCCTTCGGAGACCTTTAGCAAAATGAGAAGAAGGCTACATAATTGAGCATTAATTTAGGGAGACAAGATTGGTAGAAGTGAGTATTAGTAAATTTTGAATGTTTCTTAGGAAGACTTGGTAAGAAAATACTAAAGTGGCATTTTTTTTTGTTAATGATCATAGACAACTTAGTAATTTTAAATAGTCACATTTTATTCATTAAATTTTACAAAATTATGCCTGTTAAAATATGGTGTTACACAACTTTATTCCCTCAATTGCGGATCATATGTTTTAGACCGTCACCTTAAGAATTGTGTCTTCCGCATAATCATCCCATCATATACCCAATTCTTACGGTTTAGACTGACAGTCTCAGACTACTGTTTGCTTATCATACATTCAACAAATATGAACGTAAAGAGGACAAGATTTGGTATATATAAATGAATAAATTCTTTATTGATAAAAATGTCTCCAAAAACGTATTACATTTTTACTCCTTAAGGCATACATGTCTAACCCTAAGTTGCTCCAATATTTTGTCGTGCTCTTGAGAACAGACGGCCTACTCTTAGAGAATTTTCTTTAGGGCCTTTACTTCTGTTGTAAGGGTTTCCATTTGCTCGTTGGCCTGGGGAATTGATTCAGTCTCTTCAATTACAGTTTCAGGAGTATGCTGGTTGTCGACGTTGTCAGCCATTCGTATCCAAGCTAAAGATCCTGGAGTTGATGACTTGAAGGGCCCACGATGGGTGCCAAATTGTAGACGTTGGATCTACAATCAAATATAAAAATGCTGATTTGGGTTGTTTGGATTCTGTTTAAGGAACTTGGGCCCTCAAATCACTGTTAATTGGACCTATTAGCTCGAGTTAATGTGTAAGATTAGAGTGCAATAAACAGAATAAATAATGCTGTAAAAACAAGAGTATCACATGTAGGATTTATAGTGGTTCACTCTGTTAAAAGAGCTACGTCCATTGTAATGCACTATAATAAAGATTCTAGGCACAAATTACAAGAAAGCAAAAATAGATGAGAAAGAATTGGGCAAAGTTTCTATATCTTTTTTTGTGTATCTAGTACAATGAAACAACCATCCCTTTATATAAAGAATAAGGAGAAATCGTCGCTTCCAACTGTCTGGTAAAGTGGGATAATGCATTGAAAGCAACTACAATAGTGGGACACGTGTTGATCCATGATAGGCTGCAAGAATCATGTCTCCCTCACGTTTTAGTCCACGATTAGACGTGCTAGTAACCGTCAATTCGTGCTGATAACCGCCAACTCATGGCGATCAATCCGGTCGAACAAACACTTGGAGACAAATTTGAATTATCTTGAGCAGCCGATATAACCCAAGTGCTTCTTACCACGCATAAAGAATCGAACCAATTGAACTAAACAAAACGTCCATTCGATTAGTCTTCCCCACACCGATTGATTCTCTTCGATCTATTCGATTAGTTTTAACACCGGCCCATCTGGGCTTATAGGCAATTTGGGCCTGACTAAATTGCACCCCAACAGATGCCACTAGAAAATCCAGTTAATTAAACTTTGCCACACCCTAAAAAATTGCATTCACTGTCATGCTTTATTAAACAAAATTATTTTGTTAGACAATTATACCGTTTTAATTAACAAGCATTTCAACAAAAATAAAACCATAGAGCTTAATTGAGATGAGCCATAGATCTTAAAGGTATCTTTTGTATTTTAAATATATTGTGTGACATGATTGTGATATTTTTTATAAACATTTTTCCTTGTAGCATAAATCAATCCAAGCTTAGCGTTTTTGGCATTCTTGTCAAGACCCCAAAAATATACATATATAACTATAAATGATTAATATCCAAAGAAGAGATTCTAAAAAATATCCTAAAAGAATCATTGTCTTGCACCTCAAGGTTGATTGTTGCTATTAAAGTTAATGTCGTGAGGAATAATCCCTTTTTTGGTGAAAATAATGAGATATTTTTTTAGAAGTAATGTGAAGAGAAAAAATGAGAGAGAGAAAGAAAGAATAAGGAAGATGGAATGACAAATCGGTTGTTTGGCTAAGTGATTCTCACCATAAACTCAGTTATGAACAGTGTAAAGCTCTCACATGCTACAGTAACAATAAAAAAAATCTCTACAGTGTAAAGCTCTCACATGCTACAGTAAAAATAATTCTAACCAACAGTTCCCACCACCCTTCCAATTACGCTGAAAGGTTGGTATTTTATAAGCGTGTTAAAAACATTTCAAAAATGTTAAAGAATTAAACTGGGAGGTTGATAGTTTAGGATCTTTAGAAATGGAAGTGTTATCTCTTAAGAAAAAAGGAAATAAAAACAACAAAAACATCAACTAACCAAAAAGGTTACTTTCTCAACCGGCTGTGCTTCAAATTTGATTAAAAAAGATTTAAAATTTTAAAAAGAAGTAAGTTTAGCCCCTTTTCAGAGGGAAAATTGATTGACAAAATGGATCATGTCATCAACCAATATAAGCTATAAAAAAGGAAGCGGTTTTAGCCGCTTCAAAGAATAAGAGTTAGTGGAGCACTTGTCACAATGTAAGTGGGTACAACTAAAAATCTGATATACTATAAAGGATCTCTTTCTTCTCACCGAGCACTATGTGTATCCATGCCTGTTCATATTACGGGATGTAAGATGTACAAACACACCATATTGGTAAGAGGCAGTTCTAAGCTCCTGCCTCTTATCGAAATTAGATTAAAAATGGCATACAATTTAACAAAAACTTAATAAGAAATTGATAGCAAGTATACTCTACCAGTAGGAGAATTAGACACCATAATCTTTTATTATTGAGAACAATAAAATCGAAAACAAACAAACAAGTAAGGATTAAAAAGTCGATATTTTTACAAAAAAAAAATTTATATTTTGAAAATATTAAAATGGAAACAAGGGTGATATCTTTTTTGCATCATAACTAAAAATTTCAACGAAAATATCAGAAAATATCGATATTTCCACAAAAATATCGATTTTCACAAAAAATAAAGTGTTAAATGACAAGATATCATGAAACTTTTAAAGAAATTTCATGAAAATATAGATAAAATATCGACAAAAAATCGGTACTTTGCATTTTTTATTTTATTTGCTCTTAAATGTAGAATTTATCTTTTTTTAACTTAATTTTTGAATGCAGTCCTCCAAAATTATGTAAAAAAAAAAACATTATGTCTTGGTATTAATATTATTGAAAATCAAAAAGGAAATCTCAAATAGGTTCAAACCTCCTAAAACCTCCTTTTGCTATTGATATTTTCTTCTTATATTAAATTGTAGCTTTTGTTTGAATTTCAACTATTTTACGTAATTTATGAACAATGTTTATTATTTATTGTACTATGATCATTTTTTATCATGCATATTTATTATATAGTAAATATTTTATTTGAGAGTTTCATTTAATTTACGTAGAATTAAATATTTTAGAGTTCCTTAAATTCTTATTTAACAATTAATGCTTTAAGATGAATTTTTATATTTTACTTTAATTTTCACCAATGTAAATAAATCTGTTGATATTTCAATAAAATGTAATCATCAATATCAATATTTACATCCCTGCGAACAAGCATAAACAAGATTTATTGTGGTTGATCTTCAATACGAACTACTTCGACTCGTGAAGCCAGGCTTTTACTTTAGTAAAGGCATACACTAAATATTTTCTCTTTAAATACAGAAATAAAAATAAAAGGTGTAAAGTTCAGTGAAGACATACATGCAATAAAAAAAAAAGGAAAAATTATATCCCAGCAGGACTAAATTAGAAAAACACAAATTTTTAAAAGTCATTCAGAAAACAAAAAACTTAGTGGGGGGAATCCAGTGGTTCCACCACTACTTACGGTCCTTGTAGAATTTGCGCAACCGAAATACAAGTTTGAAATTTTCAATATATTATACTAAACGGGATCCACCGAAAGTCAATTTACATGCTAACTCTATGTAGGGGCAATCGATGTCGCTCTACTTATAGGAAAATTAGGCAATTGTTTGAGGCCCAAATAATTGAGACTCCTATTTGAATATATCTATTCATATCTATTATTTTACAATAATATCACGTAAAGAGCTTCGTTTTTAAGAGGATATCATATAGTTAATTTCGGTCAATTTGATAAATATAACTTCTATAGTATCATTTTTTATTCCTATTTTTTTTGAAAAAAAAAAATTAAAACATACCATTTTTAGAAAAATGGAAAGAGAGAGGAGAGAGAGGAAAGAGTGTGAAACATAGAGTGAGGGAAGAAAAAGAAACAGCTAATTGGTGAGATCTTTTGTAGGGATAATTTGGACACATTGTAAGTCAAAAATTGCAGTACAAAATATTGTGGTATTAAAAAAGTGATATGAGACCTAATTTTCTCGTTAAATTCTTTATGGTTAATGACACAAATGACTCAATTAAAGTATAAATCTAGTTTGTAAATATTCCACATATGTCCCCAAATGATATCACAAATAATTATTATGTAATTATATACTACAAAATATGACATGATTAAAATAATTACTATATAATTAAAGATATTTTTAAGATACTCTAAATATTGTGTTAAATTTCAGTTTCATAATAGTAATTTGGTCTTGTATTATAATTTTTTCATTTTTTTATTTATTTCAAATGCTACAAAATTTTTTAAGACCTCAAGCGTGTCTCTTTTTTTACATAAACGGTTACATATACAATATTGGATACATTATACATCAATGGTTATATATGCATATTATAAATGGACTTTGATTTTTATCTCCTTACTGCTTGGAGACAAAAAAAAAAAAAAAAGAAAAGGAAAAAGCTACTCTTTGTTCAGTTTTGCCTCCATCTTTTCCGTTCTCATATAGTTTTAAACATTCTTTTCAGATAATATCTTACTTTTTAATTCTTCTTCTTACCTAATTCATTGATTATTATTATTATTTAACTTTCAAAATATATAGCTATTTTATTTTTGGTTTTGTGTTATGTTGAGCAGTTATATTAAACTTAAGAACAAGTATGTCTAATAGAACGTATAAACCACGATGTGACAAACTTAAGGAAAAAAAAAAAAGAAGAGATAGTTTGATTCAATCCCAAAAAGAATTCCTGGAAAATTTCTCACAACTGATAAGAGAAAAGCAAATAGCTCAAGTAAACAAACAATGCATCTCAAAGTTTAAATATAAGATGTTGATTAATAATTTTGCTTCTCAAAAAGGCGAGAAAAATAGAGTTTAAATTAGCTGATTTTTTAATAATATTTAAGTCTTTTTCTTCCTTAATATGAGAAAAAGTCCCTTTTACAATTTTTGCCTAACGCCTCAAGTATGTTTGAGGTCCTAAAGGCAATAACTAAACTCCAGGACAGTCCCCATCATAAAATCCTCTACAAGATAAACATGAATGTTGTTTTTTTTTTTGGCTATATTCGAAAGAACACTGAAGGAGCCTGAGCATGATATATATATATATATTTGAAAGCAGAGCATGGTATATTTATTAAAAGGTATCACAAACCCAGTCTTTCCATATTCTCCTCAATGGAGTAGAATACGTCAAGTTACCCACTCATTCTATTCTCTTGATTCTATTTTTAATGAATTTCTTTTTCCATATCTCACAATTTCCGTTCATGTTTCAGGGAAAAAAACAACGACAAAGCAAAAAAACAAAAAAACAAAAACAAAGCAACAAACAAAACAAAAAAAATGACAAAGACAAAAAACAATTGATGACTTCGGTCTTTCTTTTTATCTAATAATTAATGTCATGTGGGTGGTTGAAAATTATCCCATTAGCCCACTTAGGCCCGTTTGTATGGTGCATTAGGCTAATCTTTTAGACAGTGAGTCCAAAAAATTCTATAAACATATGTCTATTTTTCTTAAAATTGAAATCAAATGAATCTTTTGAATTTAAATTTTTAAAGTTCTATTTTCCTTAAAATTTTTAGACTCGGATAAATTTACTATAATAAAATCTCTTACTCTCACTTATATTTATGGAAAAAAACCATAAGTTTTTTATTTGATATCCGATTAAAACGATTCTTCTTTCATTGTGTTCCTAATAAAGAGATAAATAAATCAAGAACTATATTGTATATTTTTTAATATCATAAACATTAATATTTTGTTAGTTTTAAATAAACTAAAAACTTTTTTCTACTGTCTATTCAAGCATAAATTTTAATTTTATTCTCTCTTAAGATTAACACTTTAAATGTACATCCAAACGTCAATTCGGATAGCGATTCAAATCACATAATTCAAATCAAAATAATCTAAATCAACATAATTCAAATCCATTTACTAAACAGACCCTTATTCTAACCTCTTGATTCAATTGTTATTGAATTTCTTTTCCACATCTCACAATCTCCATTCATGTTTGCAGGAAAAAAAAAAAAAAAAACAGAAACAAAAACAAAAACAAAGCAAAAAAATAAAACAAAAGAAAATGACAAAAAAATGTTTGCGTGCCGTCCTAGAACTATTCTAATGAACATGATATTAAAATACAAAAGGATGCAAAACACAATTTTGTCGTAAATTTTAAGGATGCTCACGGATTATATTATAGGATTAAGTATCAATCCTAATTTAATCTATATATATCATTGGGAAAATCTCATTTCAAAATTAATTTGTGAACAACCCCAATCAAATTAAATCCATTCTAATCTTAAAGCAACAAATTTTGCCAATGTAATTTTGCATATACAAATTGAGCCTTTAAATTTATTAAAAAAAATTACTGTTTTTAAAAGTAAATTACATTCTACATCAAAGTACACACTGATAGTGACAATGATGTCACAATACAAGGAAACATAATCTCGATTACAAGTAAGTTCCACCAACAAATTCTAATGACACACACATAGGCTCAAGAGTGCAACGAAATCCAACAATGGAAAACCGACACACAAGTAATCGAGCACATACAAGGCTCTTTCAATAATATCTCTTTGATTGATTGAAAATTTCAATTAGTCGAGACTAAACGACCCAAATACATAGGTCATTACCAATAGCACAAAAAAATAATTTTCACATATAAAAAACAAAAACAATATCATAAGCTAGGAAAACCACTTTAGTCATTACAGAATTAAAATCACAATTAAAAAACAAAACAACACAAAAAAATCAATGCCTTTATTACAAGTAAACAAACACAATGGTAGAGTGGAAAAACCTCAGCCCCATGGAAAAACCTGCAAGCCACTAGGCAGACAATGTAGTATGGATGCCAGAGCCCATAAATCTATGTGAAACTGCCCGAGAGAAGGCACAATAGCCGATTGTGAAATCTCAGGAAAGAGGCACCGTACCATCAGAGACGAAAACCCTTTGCCATGGGTGTCTTCCGAAGCCTTTCCGTCCCCCTTATCCATGTCTGCCCCCAAGCCTCCATATCTGGCTCTTAAAGTAGCACCAAGCAAGCCCCACATTCCGAGACCTACGATGACGAAAGATCGAGCCACTCGATATGTGGAAACCGACCATCAAAGCCCCCACAAAAGGAAGCTAGCTGCTTGGCCACCTCGCTGCTCCACCACCTCGCCAGGACTTTGCACCTCCAACCACCGTGCCGCATCCAACAGCTGAAGAACACCCTGCTAGGACCAAGGAAGCTGTCATTTGGGTTGAAGATCCAACAGCCGGCTAGTGGCGGCGTCAGATCCCAGCCCAAAAAAGACGGGATTGTTGGACTCTAATTGGCCCACGTGGAGAACAACTCATTAGCATCAACCGCCGAACGGTTAATTGTCAGAATAACCGTTCGGCAGGCAACCCGTACAAAAGGCCGTGTGATGGTCACGGAAAGATACACGAAAATTTTGAGAATTTTCAATCTCTGGTCCCTGGGCATACATTTCTGAAGAACAACAATACACCATCTGAGTGGATTTGTGAGTGTCCAGAAAAATCAAAATTCACAGAGCACGGTGTACAAAATTCGTGCAAAACAGAGCAATGGCTGGAGGTATTTAATGATTCATTTGCTTCCGCTTTTATGAATTCAATTGTTTCATATTGTTTTTATGTTACATTTGGCATCAGAGCCGAGTTAAAAATTGCCTCTGCCTTGCCGTTGAACAACCGTTTTTTACAGTTTACGTTCAAATTTTTTTGTGAATTCGGGTTCTTCAATTTGGAGTTTTTTAATGAAAAATGAGATTAGAAATCATTAAGACATTTGATTTCTAAGATTTCTGCGATTTGAAACGTCAAAAACGGTGTCCGGAATGCTTAGAAACCGTTGGGTTTTGTACCGGGTCTGAACCGGGTCGTAACCGGGTCAAGAAAACCCGGATCAAGGTTGAAGACGACTGAAAACGACACGTCGTTTTAATTGTGAGTTCAACAGCCGAGAAAAAACGACATGTCGTTTTCCCTTTACTGGCGAAAACGACAAGTCGTTTCTTAAGTGTGATTGCCGTTTCAATGGTAAAACGACAAGTCGTTTTTGGGTGTCCAACCCCAAAACGACAAGTCGTTTAATGAAGGCAGAAATTAAAAAAAAAAAAAAAAAATTAATTTTTGGTTTTTGGATGTACACATAATTTTTGCAATAATTTTGTGGGAAATTCAATTTATACATTATGTGCCAAGTATTTATTTTATGTACATAATTTTATTGTTGTATGTACATAATTTTAAAAATACATTTTATGCATAAATTATGAAATTAATTATGCATATCATTTAGAAAATGTTTCATATTAGTGAATGTTTTATTGGAAAATATATTGAGAAAATTGTTGTGCTAATTATTGTTATATGCATTGTTTTAAGTTTTATTAATGCATGTTATTAAGTTAATTAACCTATTTAGCACAAATTAAGATTTTGTTTATAATTATTATATTGCCTATAGAATATGCAATTTTCATGAATAATTTGTGAACAAAATTAAATGTCTAAGTGATCCATATAATTTTGAATAATTGGAGCTTAGCCACAGCAACTCTAGTTATACAAAATTATATATTAATTGGTTTAGGATCACATTTGGTTAAAGGACATTTATTGTAATTAGTTGTACTTAATATAATAAATTTTATCCCACAGGAATTTTTATTATATTGGTATGATTAATTAGGATAAAATATCAAATTATATTTTCTGATTTACCCACAGGGATTAGAAAATGGAACATAATTTGATAGTTTTGTCATACAAGTAAATGAATCTAATTGAATTAGAACTTTAGCCCACAGGCAAGTTTTATGTCATAGATTCATGATATTATGCATGATTTACATTGGTAAAGCATGATTTACTTTTATTAGCCTCAATATTTTGGATCATAAGCATGTTTATTTTAATTATGCAGTCATACAACCTGTGAATTTCTCTGATGTACGATGTGATATCCCTGAGCTGAAAGGGGATAACTACAAGGTCTGGAAGGAGAGAATTCTCCTTCACTTAGGGTGGATGGACATTGATTATGCTATAAGGAAAGACGAGCCCGTAATTACTGACACCAGCACTCAGGAAGAGATTGCTCTTTATGAACGTTGGGAGCGATCTAATCGCCTTAGCGTCATGTTCATAAAGACTAAAATCTCTGCTGGTATACGTGGTTCTGTCGAACAGTATGACAAGGTCCGGGCATTACTGAAGGCCATTGATGAGCAATTTGAAACTTCAGATAAGGCACTTGCCAGCACCCTAATCATGAGGTTCTCATCCTTAAGGCTCACCGGTGTGAGAGGTGTGCGTGAGCACATCATGGAGATGAGGGACATAGCGGCTCAATTAAAGAACCTTGAGGTGGATATGTCTGAATCTTTCCTGGTGCACTACATTCTGAACACTCTACCAAAACAATATGGGCCCTTTAAGATTTCCTATAATACACATAAGGACAAATGGTCAATAAATGAACTTCTGACCATGTGTACTCAGGAAGAGGGGCGGCTTGTAATGGAAATGGGTGAAACTGCACTTACAACCACGAGAGGAAAGAATCAGAATCAAGACCAACATCAGGCCAAGGACAAAGGGAAGAGTAAAATACCTCCCAAAGCTGTCATTAAGAAGGAATCCAAGTGTTTCTTCTGTAAAAAGAAGGGACACATGAAGAAGGATTGCACAAAATTTCAGAGTTGGCTTGAGAAGAAAGGTAATTCAATCTCATTGGTTTGTTATGAATCTAATATGATTGATGTTGTTTATAACACATGGTGGATTGATTCTGGATCTACAATCCATGTTTCGAATACCTTGCAGGGTATGCGAAAACTAAGGAAGCCACTGGGAAGTGAGCTTAGCATCTCTTCAGGAAATAAGATGCGTTCACATGTGGAAGCCATCGGAACATGCACCTTAGTTTTAAGTAGTGGTTTTACTTTGGAATTGGATAAGACATTTTATGTTCCAAACTTTTCTAGGAACTTGATTTCTGTTTCCAGACTTGTACATTTGGGATATTCCTTTACTTTTTCAGACAAATGTTTCAGTTTATTTTATAAATCTGATCTTGTTGGGAATGGTATTTTGTCTGATGGTCTTTTCTCAATTAACTTGCAAAATGAACCACATCATACTGCTATGCATGTTCAATATGGCATTAAACGTTGTGTTATAAATGAGGATTCCTCTATGTTGTGGCATCGGAGATTAGGACATATCTCCATTGAGAGAATCAAGAGGTTAGTGACTGACGGAGTACTTTGTACTTTGGATTTTACTGACTTCGAGACTTGTGTGGGTTGCATTAAGGGAAAGCTAACCAACAAGTCTAAGAAAGGTGCCAAGAGGAGTTCAGAAATATTAGAAATCATACATTCAGATATTTGTAGTCCAGTAATGGACTCATATGGTCCGAGATACTTCATCTCTTTCATAGATGATTACTCACGGTACATGTATCTCTACTTGCTTCATACAAAGGACGAAGCATTAGACGCCTTTAAAGTTTTTAAGGCTGAAGTAGAGAAACAATGCGGAAAACAAATAAAGATCGTGAGGACAGATAGAGGTGGAGAATATTATGGTAGATACACTGAGGATGGACAAGCTCAAGGTCCATTTGCAAGGTTTCTTCAAGAACATGGGATAGTTGCCCAATACACCATGCCTGGTTCTCCTGATCAGAATGGTGTAGCAGAAAGAAGAAACCGAACATTAATGGACATGGTGAGGAGTATGCAGAGTAACTCCAACCTACCTAAGTCCTTGTGGACTGAAGCTCTTAAGACGGCTGTGTATATATTAAACCGGGTTCCGACTAAGGCTATCCCAAAGACGCCATTTGAGTTATGGAAAGGTTGGAAACCGAGTTTGCGACATATACGCGTTTGGGGATGTCCGTCTGAAGTAAGAGTATACAACCCACAAGAGAAGAAGCTAGATCCGAGGACCATTAGCGGATATTTCGTTGGATATGCCGAGAGGTCCAAAGGATATAGATTCTACTGTCCAACTCATAGCACTAGATTTGTGGAATCAAGGAACGCCAAGTTTCTTGAGAATGACTTGATTAGTGGGAGCGATCAATTTCGGAACATAGTTTCTGAAGGAGATCATACTGAAGCTCAACCATCTACATCAAGTGACAGGTTGATCATAGTTCATAGCACTCCTAAAGTTCAACCGAGTGTTGTGCAACCGATCATTGAGGTTCCACAAATTGTTGATAATAATCTAGAAGGTCAAGTTGCTCAAGAACCACCGGAAACAATCGAGCAACAAGTTGGACAACAGATTCCTCTGGAAAATGTTGAACTAACATTAAGGAGATCTAATAGAGAAAGGAAATCGGCAATTTCTAGTGATTATGTTGTGTATCTACAAGAATCGGACTACAACATTGGAGCTGAAAATGATCCCGAAACGTTTTCACAAGCCATAAGTTGCCAAGAATCAAAACTTTGGTACGATGCAATGAAGGATGAGATGGATTCTATGGCATCCAATGGAGTCTGGGATCTTGTCGAGTTGCCTGATGGTGCAAAAGCCATAGGGTGTAAATGGGTCTATAAAACGAAGAAAGACTCATTGGGCAACATCGAAAGATATAAGGCAAGACTCGTCGCCAAAGGATTCACTCAGAAAGAAGGAATCGACTACAAGGAGACCTTTTCTCCTGTATCCAAGAAAGATTCTCTCCGCATTATCTTGGCACTTGTTGCTCATTTTGACTTAGAGTTGCAACAGATGGATGTGAAAACGGCATTTCTCAATGGTGAACTAGAGGAAGAGGTTTATATGAAACAACCAGAAGGATTCTCCTCTAGTAATGGTGAGCAGTTGGTATGTAAGCTTAAGAAATCCATATATGGGTTAAAGCAGGCCTCCCGTCAGTGGTATTTGAAATTTCATGATGTCATCTCCTCATTTGGATTTGTAGAGAACATCATGGATCAATGTATATACCAGAAGGTCAGTGGGAGTAAAATTTGTTTCCTGGTTCTATATGTGGATGACATTTTACTTGCAACCAATGACAAGGGTATGCTGTATGAGGTAAAACAATTCCTCTCTAAAAACTTTGACATGAAGGATATGGGTGATGCATCCTTCGTTATAGGCATTAAGATACACAGAGACAGATATAAAGGCACTTTGGGTCTGTCTCAAGAGGCCTATATCAACAAAGTTTTGGAGAGATTTCGGATGAAAAATTGTTCACCGAGTATAGCTCCCATTGTGAAGGGTGACAGATTCAATTTGAATCAGTGCCCGAAAAATGACCTTGAAAGAGAACAGATGCACAACATTCCATATGCTTCAGCTGTTGGAAGTCTTATGTATGCTCAGGTTTGCACAAGACCTGACATTGCATTTGCTGTAGGAATGTTGGGCAGATATCAGAGTGATCCAGGATTAGACCACTGGAAGGCTGCAAAGAAGGTGATGAGGTATCTACAAGGAACCAAAGACTACATGCTTATGTATAGACGGACTGACAACTTGGAAGTCATTGGCTACTCTGATTCTGACTTTGCTGGCTGCATTGATTCACGGAAGTCAACTTCCGGATACATTTTCATGCTAGCTAGTGGAGCTATTTCATGGAGGAGCGCCAAACAAACCTTAACTGCCACTTCCACTATGGAGGCCGAGTTCGTATCCTGTTTTGAGGCTACCTCACATGGTGTATGGATCAAGAGTTTCATTTCTGGGCTTAGGATTATGGATTCTATCTCTAGGCCATTGAAGATATTCTGTGACAATTCAGCTGCTGTTTTTATGGCTAGAAACAACAAAAGCGGTAGTCGAAGCAAACACATCGACATTAAGTATCTAGCCATAAGAGAGCGTGTTAAGGATGAAGTAGTGGTCATTGAACACATAAGCACTGAATTGATGATTGCCGATCCCTTGACTAAAGGCATGCCACCAGTAAAATTTAAGGATCATGTGGACAGAATGGGACTTGGTTCCCTCATGTAATTTGTTGTACTTTGTTATGAAACTCTATATTTATGATATTTTCTCATTTCATCTTCAGTTGAGTGCACAAATTTATTTCTGAGAGATATCACTAAAGTTTGGACCTGAATAAACATAGGGTTTGTTCATTAAGATATAAGGGTAAGTCTTAAGAGGCAAGGTATATTGTGATGCATGGAAGATAATACTCATCATTTAGAGGACCTATCGCCATGATTCATGTATTTTGTCTCTTTTTGCGATGGTTGATGGGAAGTATGGGCCAAGTGGGAGAATGTTGGACTCTAATTGGCCCACGTGGAGAACAACTCATTAGCATCAACCGCCGAACGGTTAATTGTCAGAATAACCGTTCGGCAGGCAACCCGTACAAAAGGCCGTGTGATGGTCACGGAAAGATACACGAAAATTTTGAGAATTTTCAATCTCTGGTCCCTGGGCATACATTTCTGAAGAACAACAATACACCATCTGAGTGGATTTGTGAGTGTCCAGAAAAATTAAAATTCACAAAGCACGGTGTACAAAATTCGTGCAAAACAGAGCAATGGCTGGAGGTATTTAATGATTCATTTGCTTCCGCTTTTATGAATTCAATTGTTTCATATTGTTTTTATGTTACAGGGATTAGGAAGGAATCCTAACATATGTATTTTAGAGAGGGAGCATGTGTGAGAGTTTTTTTAAAATCTTAATTTTCTTTGTCTACTATAAATTAAAATTAACATAATATAACGTAATAATATAGTTTAATACTCTTAATGATCTGGTAGCCCCTGCAAGTCAAAGCTAAAAACTTGGAAGGCACCAATGTCCAAGACGCTGAAACTCGATGTGGCGGTGAAGGACGAAGCTGGTACTTTTGCAGTAGGAGGTGTGGTTAGAGATGCTTTGGGCACGATTCTACGAGCTTTCTTTAAGGTTCTAATGGTGTGTGCTCTCCTCTTACGGCAGAGTATCATGCACTTAGAGAAGGATTATTGTTTGCTTAGCTCAATGGTTGAAAGTCTAGCTTGGCCGAAATTGACGCTTGTAAGGTCATGGATGCTGTCAAGAATAGAAATTTTTAAGCCCTCACAGATCATTGATTCGTGACATTTGTATGCTCCTCTCACTTAGTCTGTACTTGTATTTTTGGCCTTCCAGTGTTAATGCAATGGCTCACTCTTTTGCTCGTTTTGGACTTCTGTCTAAGATGTCATGTATGTGGACTAATATAATTCCCTGCCGGGTCTCCTGTTTAGTCCATTTGGACTTATTGTCTATTTAATGAAGTTCGATTGTTTTCCCCTAAAAAACATAAATACAACATATTACTGCCTAATCGAATGCAAGCTTTTACAATTAACTAAATTATAGTATTACAAAATTTACAACAAACAATCTTATATTTTTTATTAGACATGAGTAACCGATATTAGGCTTTGTTATTAGGGTAAGCTTCATTTTCTTTTTCTTTTTTAATAAAAAATTACATAGTTTGCAACTTTTTCAAACAATCTAATTTTTTATGTCACAAATTTTTCATATTCTACAAAATTTAATCTCCTTTAATTTTTTTTCAATTTTTTCTTTTTGCTATTCTCTCTCGTCTCTCTATTTCTCGTCTCCTCTCTCTCTCTCCTCTTTCATCTCTCTCCTTCTTCAGTTCTTTATCTGTTTCTTCATTTCTCCTCGCCGCAAGAATGATGACTCTGACATTCAGCAACATTGAACACGACGACTCTCTATTGACTATCAAACAGCATGGATTATCTTGTGAGTCTTCGACGATGATCAAACAGTGTGGATCTTTGCACGACTCTCTGCCACCACGACGAAGATCTACACGGCGAGATCTCTAATTCGCAGCGCTGCTGGTCATTGCTTTCCTCGTCCTCCTCCTTGATTCGATCTCCTCCGTCAAGATGAAGTTGATTCATTGTTCAATACGATACGAGGAGAGGAGAGGCATAGATGGACCCATGCCGCCGTTAGAGTTAAAGATCAAAGACAGAGAGCAAGTCGACTCTGTGGTCATGAAGGTTATGGAGGTTCCAAAAGAGCAATTGAGGCAACAATTCTTTTCCTTCTTCGTCTCTAGTAATGCCATCAATAACCATTCACGCTTTCAGGTATTTTTTTTCTCTTTTGAAAAATTTATGGATTTGTATTATGAAATCCAATCTCATATAAGCTTAATCAATATGAATCTACTTGTTCTTGATGTGTAAAATTTTCTCAAAAATTTTTGTGTTCTTTAATCAGAGTACGAATTTGTCCCTCTTTTTAGTACTGATTTTAGGGAAATCAATACATTTTTATTGAGGAATGCTTTGCAAAAATGCAGGGATTTAGATGCCATTTTGACTTGAATTCTTTGCATTTCTGGATTTCAATTATAGGTAATTTCATAATCTCTATGATTTTTTTTTTTTTTTTTTTGTGTTATTGCTTTGAATTTTACAAGTACAGACAGAAGATTAAATCAATTAAAAAGAAGACTGCCCTTCAGTGTAGTTTATATCTTGGTCGTCACTCACGAAAAAAAAAGTTTATATCTTGTTTGTCAATAAAAGAAAAGAGTAATGTTTTAATCAAATCATTTACTAATATATATGACTCTAGGTGGATTATAAATTAGATAATATCACAACGACGGGACAGGAATGTAACGCCCTTATATAAGGGTTAATAGTTTTTAATGAATTAAAAAAAAATCAGAAATAAGAGTAAACTTCAAAAATAAAGTTACTTAAGGCTTAAATGAAAACTCCCAAATCAAAAATAAAAAAATATAAACGATAATTAAACAACAATTTAATGTAGCACCTTAAATTTAATAATATAAACTATCGTCATCATCATTTCAACCCTCAATGCATTTCAATACAGTCACAGAAAGTAACAATTGATGCTTACATTATCATGAAGAACATTCTTATCAATTGAAGCAGTCCCAACGTAATATAGCTACATAGCTTCCTCAACTATTTTTCTCGTAGCCACCTCACACTTAGTGATCCTGAAAAGATGAAAATATAAGAGAATGAGCCACAATATGCTCACTAGGGAAAACCATTACTCACATTTAGGTTTTTACCATTACCACACTAAAACCTGCATGATTATTTAATACTCATCATTATCCAGATTATGAGATTTATTACAATCATATTCCGTGGATACTATAGTTAATCATTACCAAGTTTCATACATATACATATATGCAAATATTACAGTTCATCATTATTCCTAGGTACCCACGTTCAATAGAGTATCAATCAACTCATCGAAACCCAAATGGGCGTGCTTGATCACCCTCTAAACATTCCAAGGGTGTTCTGATGAGGGGGACATCAAGACCCGAGTCCTCACCAAGTCGATTCCTGTACAGTGTGTTCTAGGACTTTCGACCCAAGGAAACGTCATCACCTTCCCCCTATTTTACCTTTTAGGGTATTCGTGCCCAAGGACGTAACCGCCGCCCTCTTCACGTCTCACAATTTCTCTACATTCAATTCATTATGCTCCTCGCCGTACAATACAAGATGAGTCCATGTCATAGTTTCATATATGATACTCATATCATAGCAGTTCAACATAGATATTTATATCTTGCGGTAAAACAATCAATTTTAATTTCATAAAACCTCACAAAAGATGAGTAATAGAATCCCTACCTGTCAAGCTTATCAACAATTTTTTAATCCCGAAATCAATTAACGTTAGCTCCACACTCCCTTGATCCTAAAGCTTGCATAAGGACAATTAAAACTAAAGCACAACATACAACTACATTCATAAATAAATCATGTGTAAATCTATCTTACTAGTGTGCCATTAAAGCTTTTATGCAAATCTCTTTTGAATACCACAGTAAACAATTTTTGTCTTAACATGATATAAAATGTATACAAATAATCTATATGTTTTAGTCCCTAATAAGATTCGTCAATCACTTAGGATAATATTAGAAAGGTTGCAAGACATTAAGGAATTAGGTGGTGAGCAAAGATGGGTTCTTGGTTCAGGTTAGCAGCGGTATACCATGGCAAACTGGCAGTATACTTTTACAAAAAGGATATGTTCACTATCTACAATCATTACATGGGTTAACAAGTGGTTTACTTAACGTAAACGGGCAGTATATTGCCACTTGTAGGTTTACTAGTTTCCAATCCGAAAATTGAAAAATTCATAGAAAATAAAATACAATTCCGATTTAAGAACGCAAATTTGAATAATCCTTGAGCATAAAAAAAATTATAAATGAAAGATTAAATTTGTTCATAAGATTCTAACCTCGGATTATAGCTAGTTGAAAGCTTGAAATGGCTTCAAAACATGTTCCTTGACCTCGGTATGGTTAAAATTCTTGCTCAAATGAAGGTGATGGTGGCTAATTTTTATGGCTGCCTTGAAGAAGTTCTCTAAGTATTTTGCTTCAGCAAAGAAATAAGAAGAAGAGTGTGGGAACAGTGGAAGAAAAAGGAAGAAAAGATGAAGTCTTTGAAGAGAAGTGATAGAAGCAATTATGGAGAAGACATGTCAGAGCATGTCACGTAGGAAATAAAGAAAATGAGGGTCAAGAGTAGTTGGGAAAGATATCCTCATGTCTCCTCTAGAGACTTTAGTCCACATAATGCTAAAATGACATTTTTGAAATTTATTAGAAGTTCCAAGGCTTTTTAGTAAACATACTAAATAAGTATAGGAGAATTTTAGAAAATTTAAAAATAGATAAAAATAAATATTGTGAAATGGGTTTTAAATGAAACAAATTTTTGATTGGCACACTAAAAATCAATTTAATTACCTTAATACCCGTTAAGAGAATAACAAGTGTCACAGCTCTACCCCCTTTAAAGAAATTTCGTCCTTAAAATTTCAAATTTAGCAAACTAGTAAAAATTTCGATTCCATTATGATTCCAATTCCAAGTCTAAACCGTCAATGTTGTTTGTTCTCCAAATTTAAGTTATCGTATCTCCACTTATTTACTTGCATTATAAATCTCACTCTAAATACTAAATCCCTCAATGAGAGTATCTCTAACAGGTTCCAACTTACAACACCGCATAATGGTCTAGGAATCTGATCAGGCATACATATTGACCATACCATGATTCTAGTCTTTCATTGTCCATGGACTGTGATTTACAATCACATTTAAGGAGATTGCCAGAGAAATTTTATATACTTCATCTTTAGGTTCCTTTTCCTTTCTGAGTAAGGAAAAGTCAAAGATAGTTGATTTCATATTTCAACTAATAAACTAAAACATAATCATGAAACATATATCACAAACACTTTTATTCAAAACCATACATTAAACTTATTCATACAGATATTAGACGGAATCTCAAAGTTGCAAACAAACCTGACAGATTCTTCATTAAACAACTATCATCATGACACCAACGTTCAACCCAAATAATATACTCATATTTCCTACAAAATATCCCCACAACTAACTTTGATACTTCCACATAACATTAACAGAATGTTACACATTATAAACATGATATGGGTACGTTTCGAGAGTACAAGATACTCTGTATATTTAGCTATTTATATCATGCATGCTTGGAGAATACAAAAACATCCAAAGACAAAAGATCAGACCTTAAGTAGGATGCGTTTCAAGAGCATCAAGTACTTCGTATCCAGCTATCACGGCATTAAGCTCAATGAATCTAAAAGATTAAACAACGGTGTACCACAAGAAATACAGAATACAAGGTAAATGGTTAGTCGTGACACACGAAATATGGACACATATGCCTACATGCCATAGATAAAACCAAAAGATTACAGATGGAGATTTAAATCAATTGGCCGCTCTCGGCTTTCCCTTTCCCATTCAAGCTTGGATGTTGCAGTGTCAGATTTCGGATGTATGATTTGCATCTTATCTATCAATTCCTCAGCTGTTAAAGCAGTAACAAAGATTTGTCTCTCCGATTTTGCAATGATGTTTTCTTCCATAGCGTAATCTAGAAATTTCAAAAGACCATCATAAAAACCATTTACATTCAGTAGTCCCGAGGGTTTGGAATGAAAGCCCAATAATTGCTCACAAGCAACTATGAATATTTCCTCAAGAGTACCTAGACCACCAAGTAATGCTATAAAACCATCAGAATTATTGATTATGGCTTTAAAATTTCTAGGGATGCTCCTGACTCCTTTTCCCTTACCTATGGTTTCCTTATAAAGGTTTCCTTCAGCTAGAATATGAGGCCAAATTCCTACAGCTATAACGTCACTAGACCTAGCTGCTGGCGTCATATTTTTCATCATTTTTATACTACCACCCCCACAGATTATATTAATCTTCTTGCGTGCTAGGACTTGCCCTAAGTGTTTTGTAGCTTCTATATAGGCTTTATCTTTTTCAAGACTGAAACCACAAAAGACACAGACATTCTTTATTTTCTTGGTGGATTAGGAGGTAGACATATTTAGTTTATATAAGTGATTGCTTAATGTCTACTCCACTTAGACTTCGGGTTCTGCATGAAATTTTAAGGATGAGGAATATGCAAAAAGGACTAAAGAGACAGATAAGTAGGAAATGAAAAGGTAATCCAAAAATTTAAACAAAATCTTGTGCGGGTAAGAAAGTAAGATAAGGTGATTGATAGTTTACAGAAAATTTGATTCATTTTTTGAAAAAGATTAGACTCTAATTATATACCTTTTGACAATTGAGAATGGTTTGATAGAAGACCCTCTTGACACAACTGTAGACCTTTTGACAAATATACATTAAGTCTAGAAATTCAATATAAACGATAAATACAGTAGAACTTTTGAAATTTGAGACACAAATCTTTGAAATATCTAGATAAGTTTTCATAATTTAAACATGTTACTGTACCGTATGTGACGTGTCTGATAAGATAATATATTTTATTATATATATATTTAAGAAAGCCATAAATTAAATGAGATACTAACACTTACTGTATCAATCTAATAATCACAATTATTTTGAATACAAAGGCAAATATTCTGAGTAAAAGGAAAACACAAATTGTTGAACATCAATTGAAACTGTTTCAAATAAGTAAAGACTAAACAACCTTTATAGAGCGATGACTTATTCCTCATCCAGTTTTCTTATGGCTTGGCAAACAGGATCTCGAAATACCATATTCCTGAGGCATTGTCTTTTTGCATAAAATTCAAGCCAGAGTTTAAAAATAACTCCTTGAACATATCCACTAGGGTGACCATGAAGAGGAGGATGGATGCTATCCAAGTTCTCCTTTGAAAGTCCATCCCTGCAAAACCTTATTTTATCCTCTCTATTCGTGGACATATAACCAGGTGAAGTATATTTACCATTACAATTTTGTCTTCCACATTTGTTACAAGTGACCGCGATGGCACGAGCTCTTCTTTTTATTGCACTACGACTGGTACATGTTCCTAGTAAACCAACATCTTGACTGAAGTCACTCGGACGGATCATCACCTCTATCAACATTCTCACATCACAAGGGATGCCAAAACGCATAAGAATCCACAACCGAGTGATTCTAGCCTTGTATTTTTTTCTGAGAATCTTTTGGTAGAGTGATGGGAAATACTTTCTCAGGTGTTGATACTTTGGGTCCATGATGAGATGAAAGAAGAGTAAATAGAAAGGAAAAATTGAGACAGTAAGTTGCAGAATCCTAGAATTTCTTCTTCTTTTAGAGAGAAAGAAGAATTTCTAGAGAGAAAGAAGAGGATTTACGATTTAGAGAGAGAATAACAAATTAAGAGAGAGAGAGTAAGCTCGGAGAAACAAGCTCCTATACACAATAGACGTACATGTAAACAATGATTAAACCACTGTAGATGACACGTATAGAGGCCACGTGGGAGAGACAGTGTGAATCAAACTGATTTAGGATTTGGACTAGCCCAAATGTTCTAAGTTGAAATGGGTCAGGTTGTTTCGGGCCTTAACACATTTAGAACGAGTTAAATAATAAACATAAAATTGAAAACCAATTTGTACAGATCTTAAGCCCAATTCAAAGCCCACTAAAGATAAAATTAACTATGAACAACAAGTCTAATTTAACGACAATCAGGGATCTTCCTGAATGGTATTTAAAATCATTTCATAACAATATAATCTTCTAGCAACTCAAATAATTTTGTTTTAATCAAAACCTTATTGAACAATGCATACACCCATATGTTATCCCTAATACTCAACATCTATCAATGAATTCATCATCATTACTACCAAGGGTTTAGAATATGACTAATCTTAAAATCAATACGATTTACGTCTTCCAACATAGACCATATCAATGAACAAAGACATTTGATGTTACTACTTAAGAACATCTACAATCCCCACAATTTCACTTATACAATATTTAATTTCCTCATATAACAAAACCTTAGGTAACCAAAAGATTCACATCTAAACATCTAGAAGTTAAACCTTTTATCGTAATTATCCAAAATTATTATAGGTGCCTTAAGTATTATGATTTACTTAAGGAAACTCCTATTGGTCATTTTCACATTGCATCTATTCATAAATATTCACTGATACACTTAAATACAATGTACGTAACAAAATATTCCAACCTTGAAATTCATACATTCTTACCTTTACACAGTCTCAACAGACTAAAAGTCTAACGTTTATCTCACTCAAGATTTAATACCATGGATTCCTAACTTATCTCATATTCCTTAAGTGAATAGAACTTTCAAGAAAAGTTATTGACACTTATTACTCCATCGAATCCACACATAATCATTACTTAGGTTTGAATCAATTACAAAGAATTTGACACATCTATGCCAAACTTTGAAATCAATAAATCAAGCCTTATATTTCTTATTATTTTTCACGAGATAAAAGGCTCTTAAATCGTCATTTCTACATGAATTTCTCATCATTCTATATGAATCGGATATGTTTATAGATTCTAATATTATACGAATCTCTCATAAGCATTCTACTTATAAACTCATTCCATATAATTATCATTCCCTCATAACTATTAATACTTTCCTTCTATATAATTATCGTACTCATATAACCGTTAATATTTTCATTCTAGGGCATTTCCATGTTACATCCTTCTAAACTGTATAAATCAATCTGAAGGTTCATTTTGACGATGACAATGAAAATTCAGCTTCAAAACCATCTCAAAAACAATTTTTTTTTAAAGTGGTGCTACACTCCCTAGGTTAACCGAACCTAGGCTCTGATACCAAAAATTCTATAACGCCCCTATATAGGGGTTAACAGTTTTTAATGAATTAAAATAAAAATCAAAAATAAGAGTAAACCTCAAAAATAAAGTTGCCCGGGGCTTAAATGAAAACTCTCAAATCAAAAATAAAAAAATATAAACGATAATTAAACCACAGTTTAATGTAGCACCTTAAATTTAATAATATAAACTGTCGTCATCATCATTTTAACCCTCAATGCATTTTAATACAGTCACAGAAAGTAACAATTGATGCTTACATTATCATGAAGAACATTTTTAGCAATTGAAGCAGTCCCAACGTAATATAGCTACATAGCTTCCTCAACTATTTTTCTCGTAGCCACCTCACACTTAGTGAGTCCTGAAAAGATGAAAATATAAGGGAATGAGCGACAATATGCTCAGTAGGGAAAACCATTACTCACCTTTAGGTTTTTATCATTACTATATTAAAACCTGCATGGTTAGTTAATACTCATCATTATCCAGATTATGAGATTTATTATAATCATATTCCGTGGATACCATAGTTAATCATTACCGAGTTTCATACATATACATATATATAAATATTACAGTTCATCATTATTCTTAGATATCCACGTTCAATAGAGTATCACTCAACTCATCGAAACCCAAATGGGCGCGCTTAATTACCCTCTAAACATTCCAAAAGTGTTCTGGTGAGTGGACATCAAGCCCCGAGTCCTCACCAAGTTGATTCCTGTATAATGTGTTCTGGGACTTTCGACCCAAGGAAGCCTCATCACCTTCCTCCTATTTTACCTTGTAGGGTATTCGTGCCCAAGGACGTAACCGCCGCCCTCTTCATGTCTCACCATTTCTCTATATTCAATCATTATTTATAGAGTCAGTTTTCCTAACCATGCTTCTCCATTTATAACATGTGTCAATTCATTATGTTTCTCACCGTACAATACAAGATGAGTCAATGTCATAGTTTCATATGTGATACTCATATCATAGCAGTTCAATATAGATATATATATCTTGTAGTAAAACAATCAATTTTAATTCCATAAAAACCTCACAAAAGATAAGTAATAGAATCCCTACCTTTCAAGCTTATCAATATCTTTTAATCTCGAAATCAATTAACGTTAGCTCCGCACTCCCTTGATCCTAAAGCGTGCATAAGGACAATTAAAACTAAAGCACAACATACAACCACGTTCATAAATAAATCATGTGTAAATCCATCTTACTAGTGTGTCATTAAAGTTTTTATGCAAATCTCTTTTGAATACCACAGTAAACAATTTTTGTCTTAACATGATATAAAAAGTATACAAGTAATCTATATGTTTTAGTCCCTAAGAAGATTCATCAATCACTTAGGATGATATTAAAAAGGTTGCAAGACATTAAGGAATTAGGTGGTGAGCAAAGATGGGTTCTTGGTTCAGGTTAGCAGTAGTATACCATGGCCAACTGGCAGTATACTTTTGCAAAAAGGATAGGTTCACTATCTACAATCATCACATGGGTTAACAGGTGGTTTACTTAACGTAAACGGGCAGTATATTATCACTTGTAGGTTTACTAGTTTTCAATCCGAAAATTGAAAAATTCATAGAAAATAAAATACAATTTCGATTTAAGAACGCAAATTTGAATAATCCTTGAGCATAAAAAAAAATTATAAATGAAAGACTAAATTTGTTCATAAGATTTTAACCTTGAATTATGGCTAGTTGTAAGCTTGAAATGGCTTCAAAACAGGTTCCTTGACTTCAGTATGGTTGAAATTCTTGCTCAAATGAAGGTGATGGTGGCTGATTTTTATGGCTACCTTGAAGAAGTTCTCTAAGTATTTTGCTTCAGCAAAAAAATGAGAAAAAGAGTGTGGAAACCGTGGAAGAAAAAAGAAAGAAAAGATGAAATCTTTGAAGAAAAGTGATAGAAGCAATTATAAAGGAGACATGTTGGAGCATGTCACGTAGGAAATAAAGAAAATGAGGGTCAAGAGTAGTTGAGAAAGATATCCTTATGTCTACTCTGGAGACTTTAGCTCACATAATACCAAAATGACATTTTCAAAATTTATTAGAAGTTTCAAGGCTTTTCAGTAAACATACTAAATAAGTATATGAGAATTTTAAAAAATTTAAAAATAGATAAAAATAAATATTGTAAAATGGATTTTAAATGAAACAAATTTTTGATTGGCACACTAAAAATCAATTTAATTACCTTAATACCCGTTAAGAGAATAACAGTGTCACAAGAAATCATTTGGTTTACGACGGAGCTCGCGACCTCCTCGTCCCTAGAAGAAGACGGCAAGGCAGGCATTGTTGAAGATGATTGTAGCTTCGTCGGCATTGTCAAAGATGATCCAAGCTTTGTTGCCGCCAGATCTGCAATGCTTCGTCGATCTCAAGCGTGGTCGAAGACGATCCAAGCTTCGTCGGCATTGTTGAAGACGATCCGAGCTTTGTCACCACGAGATCCAAAATGCTTGGTCGATTCCAGGCGTTCTTGAAGATCAAATAGCAACGACAATGATCAGACGGCTAGGTGATGGCGACGGCACTACGACAGCGAGAGAGATGGAGCCGATGGCATGTTCTGTAGTTTATTTTTATTTTTTTAAAAGGATTTTTGGGTTCAATGCACTGGATTTTTGAGCCGACGCAGGCGCTGGTGCACTGGAAACTGGGTTCGGTGTGAGTCCTAGCGTCAAGAGTGAAGCGAATCTCTTCATTCCCAAATCAGGAAACAAAGAAGTAAATATTTCCACACTACTGATTTTTTTTTAATTTAATGTTGTGGTGCTCAAGTTTATGTGTGCAATATATGGCTAAAACAGGTCACATCAAGAACGGATACAGGGGTGAACAATCAGTCATGGAAGTTCTACTCTGTGAGGGATGTTTTGAAAAACGGGGCTTCTTTCATTCAAACTGGATTTGAAGGAGCAAAGCCCAACTATAATCCTCAATGGAGTTTTCCTGTTGTAGATGCCAAGTTTGTGAGGCTCCTGACAAGATCAGCAGGTGCTCTGCAATGCAAAAGATCCACATGCTGAGTCAAGAAAGAAAGTACATATATATATATATATATATCAATATGGCATAGAACAGCAGTGAAATGTATAGATATAGCCATTGGTCTCTCCAGTATATTTTACTTTGAAATTTGCATATTAAATTCTCCTATAGTTTTTCCGTTCATTTTGTTACAGTCACTACTAAGAATAAATATCCAGAGTGTGAAGAGCAAGTAAGTACATTTTATTGACACGTGTCTTATGTTAAAGTGTTATTTTGCATATGTATCGAAGACTTCCAATCCAAACAGCCCATGTAGTATTTCCAATGCAATCTACTTGGCACCGGTGGCATCTGGCAACCTTTCAGTGAATTTTTATATTTACACGTAAATACATTATTTAATCAATAATATTTTATTTTTTGACTGTTAGTAGTCCAACAAAAACGTCGTTGAATTTTTATATTTATATGATAAATACGGTATTTTTACAAGTGGTCCAACGAAGTGTCAATGAATTTTTGTATTATACAGTAAATATGATATTTTTCAATAAATATTGTATTCTCAGCTGCCAATGGTCAGGCGAAGTCGACGGTAAATTTTTGTAATTACACGATAAATACAATATTTTTTCGTAAATATTATATTTCCCAACTACCAACGATCGAATGAAGCCGACAATGAATTTTTATATTACACAATAACTATGGTTTTTTCAGTAAATATTGTATTTTTCGCCTGCCGTCGATCTGGCAAAGTCGTCGATGAATTTTTATATTACATGGTAGATATGGTATTTCTTGAAAAATATTGTATTTTCCAACTGTCGACGATCCGATGACTCCATTAGTAAATTTTTGAATTACATGGTAAATATCGTATTTCTCGATAAATATTGTAGTAAATATTATATTTTTCGGTTGTCGATAGTGAATTTTTGTATTACATAGTAAATTAGGTATTTCTCGATAAATGTTGTATTTCTCAACTACCGACAGTCTGACGAAGTTGAAGGTGAATTTTTGTATTATATGGCAAATATGATATTTCTTGATAAATATTGTATTTCCTAGTCAACAATCTGACGAAGTCACTAGTGAATTTTTTATTTATACGGTAAATACGGTATTTTTTAACAAATATTGTATTTCTCGTTCACCGGCCATTGGCGGTCCCATAAAGTCACCTGTGAATTTTTTTATTTACACAGTAAATACGATATTTTTTTATAAATATTATATTTTTCGGCTACCAACTATACTGGCGAGGGAGGAAAATAAGAGATATAGACGATAAAGAGGTTGAGGTATTTTGGAGTTTTTGTTCTTAATTTCTTATGAGATATTACTCAATTTCTCATGATATGCTATTTACTATATATTTTGAAACTATATGAAATATTTGTTAAGTTTTAACCCAAATATGTTGTTTTGCTCTTTCTTTCTATTTGAAACGAAATATCAAATATATTATATAATGAGAGAAGACCAACAACGAGAAGAAAAAATATTGACAAATAATATTGAGGAAATATATATATATATATATATATATATATATTTTGCTCCAAAGAGAGAAATAACAGATTTTCTAGTTTTTGTTTTATGAATTCCTATAAAATTAAATTAGGACTTAAAACTCATAAAAAAATTCACTTAAAAATAATAAAAAAAGAAAACTAATTAACATTTTGCTGTAAAAAATAACTAATAAAGGGCTTCTATTTTGTAATGAACCATGAGTAAAAAGTACTTAGACATCTCTTAAAACCATGATAATGATGATAAGAATAAATTGCTCTGTTAATCTCTTGAATTATTTAAAAGGTGACACATTGATTTTTTTTTTCAACTTAACTGACCCTACACTTAAAAAAAAGAGTGCAAAAGACTAAGATATCCGATGGCTGTTAATTTTCTCCTATTTGACGATCGTACACATGACTCATATTTATTATGAGTTGACTAAAATACCCCTACTAAATCTACCAAATATTTCTTAGAAATAAAAAAATAAAATAAAAATCCTTCTCCTCCTTTGCCACCAGAGCAACGATGATGGGGCCATTCTTCGTCCTCTACGGTGCCAATCCATTCACCGCGCCACTACCGTTGATCATATCCAGACCCACCGCCTCCCTCTTGACCGAAACCCAGGCCTGCCGAACTCCAAATAACCAGATCAAACAATGGGATGATAAAACCTTGGGG
This sequence comes from Artocarpus heterophyllus, assembly GCA_025403435.1. Taxonomy (NCBI): domain Eukaryota; kingdom Viridiplantae; phylum Streptophyta; class Magnoliopsida; order Rosales; family Moraceae; genus Artocarpus; species Artocarpus heterophyllus. The sequence continues at coordinate 11,950,396 of CM046339.1, forward strand.
CACAGAACCATCTTGGCTGGCCACCATGGAATCAAACAAAGCTAATGGAACTACCCTCCGAGAGTAACAAATCACTTCATCCTAATCACACAAACTATTAATCGCAGATATACACTGTTAGAAATAAGACCAACATATCAGCAACAATCTATCTCCTAGGAGTTTATATGCTTATGACGCTAATTCCCACGCGGAGAAAAGAAAAGGAAGAAAAAAATGAAGAAGAAATAATACCCAATTCCAAATCCACAAGAGGGTCTCAAATTCTCACAATTCCATCCCCCGATTAAAATCCACAAAATTTCAGTTTCATCCGAGGTGAAAAAAAAAAAAGAAAAAAGAAAAATCAAAACTCTTGCAATAGATCGGTGTGAACTCTTTGAACAAGAAAATTGAAAACTGAAAATACAATAATCAAATCAAGGTCGAACCTAAATTCCCAAACATATTTCTCACCCGTTCTCACAAATTGAACACCCAATTTGCATCAACGACGCGAATCATACAAATCTCCCGATCATGCAATGTCGTTGAGTTTCAAAAGCAAATCTGACAAAAAAAATCAAACATAGATCAAAGAAAAACAAGACCCCAAGCATTTTTTCATACCCAGATGAAAAAAGAAACAAAGCAGAATTAGAGAAACGTACAACAAGAACACCAAAGACTTTCACGAGGAAAGAACTAGCAGACTTCAATTTCTTAGGAGGTTTTCCATTTCAAGCTAATTCCCTATCAGCCACCTAACAACCAAAACCAAAACAGTATTGCTTAATCCCTTTGCAAATCCTTCAAAACCCTAAATCACAAGACATACATATATATATATGTTGTGTATATATGTATATATATTGAAGCTTACATTCGCAGCAACGACATAGAAGCAAATCTGGAAAAAAAATTAAAACCTAGGTCAAACAAAAAAAAAAAAAGACCCAAGCAAACCTGGAAAAAAAAAATTAAAACCCAGATCAAACAAAAAAGATCCAAGCAAATTTGGACAAAAAAAGCTTCAAACCCAGATATAAGAAGAAGAAGAAGAAGAAAGAGATAGTGACAGAGAGCGACGGCGGAGTGGTCGCCGGAGATGATGACAGAGACAGACGGCGGAGTGGTCGCCGGAGATGGTGAATAATTTTCGACGCGAATGGTTTATTTTTTCTTTTTTGTTTTTGTTTTAATTTAGTTTAACTTTTTATTGTCATGTAAAAAAATATTATTTTACTAAAACATGCCTCAAAGTTGATCATGTGTGGCACAGGATCGCCCTAAGCTTGAAAAAGACCATGGAGCCAGCTTTTAAATACTTCCAAGGACCTAACCGACAATTTGCTTTAATAATAAAAGTATAATAATAATAATAAAGTAATTAGACAGTACGCGGGGTTTTTGGGCTACCTTAAATGGCCTTACTCGGCACTGCTCCTAACGCATTATATATGTGACTTGAGAAGCAAGCAATCTCACTAAGATCCTGTCTCTCCTTCTCCTACTTTCTCTTTCTGTTCAAGTTTTCGAACCTTTTCCAACGAATGACATGGAAAAGTCTAAGAAGGTTCTCGAAGGAAGAAGATCTACTCTGAAGAAGAAAGCCAGCAAGATTGTCACTCTCTACAATGTCAGGGTCTGCGTCGTCTGTTTGGGACCCGATGGTGACCTCCAAGTGTGGCCGGAAAACCCGAAAGAGGCTCAATCCATTATTGGAAAGTACAGAGAAGCAAGCAAGAAAGGCAGCAAGTGTAAGAAGAAAGAGAAACTTCATCTCTCTGTTATCTTGAAGACCACGATACAGAAGCTTGAAAAACAGGCTCTTGTTAAGAAGGACAAACTTAGGATAATTTCGAAGATGGAAACATTGGAGGATTGTCGCTCTGGGATAAAGAACTTGCCTCGTTATCGGATGAATCGTTGATGGGTTTGTCAGATTCCTTGGAGGCCAAGATTTAGGGTCTAACTGAAAGAATTGAATTACTCGGAGGAAAACAAACAACGCCCTCTACTAATTTTTTGGTGTGTTGAATTTTGAATTTTTTTCCTTGTACATGCAGTGTAGTCGCAAGAAGTGACAGGAGATTAATTATATATGGCTAATAATATGTGACAAAGTCGTGTAGATTTTAATTAATTCTTCTTTTAGTTTTCTTATGTTAACTGTTACCGACTAGTTTTGTCCTTTTAGCATATTTGACATTAATTGGTTGTTACAGTAAAAGCAAAAAAGTTACTACAGTAAAGCTCTCACATGCTACAGTGTTTACAGTTCTAACCAATGGTTCTAACCACCATGCCGAACACCTTCATTGTTTTTTTGTTATGATTCGTTTGTTTAAATGAAGTTTCCGTTTTTCGAGGGATAGTGGTGGGGGAGTTCCAGATTCTTCATGGGCTACTTGGACCTAGACTAGAACTTTTGATGATAATCACAACTGATACATATGTAGCTTTTCTTCTTCTTCTTCTTCTTTTTTTTCCTTCGCTATTTGGGTCAGATTGTGTTTTTCTTTGAAGTTTAGGGTTAGGGTTAGATATTGAGGTTTAGCTTGATTGGGTTAGGCCAGTAAAGTTTAGTGTTGGATAGTGTTTCTCTTTCAAGTTAGGTAATAGAAACAAAAGATTTAGACAAAGAAGATTAAAAAGTATACATATACTATATACTATAACATTTCTTTAGCACCCATTTGATGAAAATCTTACTTCAAATTAAATTGATAATGAAATACAATGTAAGAAGTGGCGGAAAGAGCCTAATCAAGGTGTGTCTTTAAGTAGGAAGAGCTCAAGGTATCCAATCTATGGATCTTCTTGACATTGAAAACTACCGGAAGTAGTTGTAGAAGTTGTAGGTGTTGGAATTAAATATAAAAATGCAACGGAAGGAACGGATTGATTGATAAACAAAAATTTTCTAAAAACTTTGTTTATCAGGAATAACTATATAATTTTAATCAAATATAGAAAACTTGAAGAATTTGTTTCAAATATTTTGAAGACCTATCAGGGTATCCTAACTTTACTTTTTAATACGACGATCTTCCAAACTAAGCCTCCACACTAGTTGAACAATGAGTAGGCATCAAACTACATGTATAAATTAACCTCACACTTTTCTAGATTTGCTATGTACTCAACACATGAGATAACAGACCTATTTTTTTAGAGAAAACTCTCAGTTTTTTTTCTCTGGATACTCCGTAAAAAATATCACGTACAAAAGTTTTGAGATAATTTGTATCTCTTTCTTTTTATAACTGAACAGTTAATTATTAATTTTAATTAATTTTTAAATTTAAAAACCACCCATTAAACACTTTAGTGTGAACCACATACACCCCCAATTTACTCTCTCTCTCTCTCTTTTTTTTTAATGAAACATGTTTGAGTATGTGTGTGTGTATATATATATAATATATATATATATATATAGTTTAAAAAACAAAAAACGTGAATCTATTTCAAAACCAATGAATCATGTACATCGAGATGTACATGTACATGTATATATATATAATTTAAATAAATATTTTATATATATTTAAATTCAAAAATAAATTATATTTATTTAAGAATCAATTTTAAATTAATTAATTATTTATTGAATTTTGTGTTCATATTGGAAAAGACAAAATGTGATCCCATCACACATGTGTTACACATAAAATTAAAATTATATTTAAATAATCTTATTATTCAAAATTATTAATTAATTAATTTAAAACATATTTAATTAATATCATTAATCAAATATAATTAATTAATTTAATTAACTAATGTCAGTTAAATGTGACAAAATTTATCACATTATATCATGTGTCACAAAAAACATTTTTCTATGTCACATTAATATCTCAAGTGTGAAATAATTAATTTAGAATTCAATAATTCTAAAGTAAATATGTATAATTCATTCTATGCATTAGATCTAATAAAGTGTTATAGATGTGGTATTGGGGACCTATGGACCTATAATTCAAGCTCCAATAAATTTGGCAATTGATTAAACTCTTTAATTAGTGTGCTAAATTTATTAGTCTCAGTATTACTCCATTAAAAACCTGAAACTAAACTCTTAAAATTATAGTAAAAAATACTCAAAGAAAATTAACAAATAGTCCATTTATTTAATCATTACAAATAAGTTAATCCTCCATAAATAGTTCATAATAAGAGCTAGGTTCAATTTTCATTCACGTTTTTTATTATATCTTTGTTCTTGAGTTCTAATAATTCTCTATGGAATAGTTAATTCATAATCTTATTATGAACGAGTACTCTACTATTCAAATTTCAAATCATCACTCAAGAAAATTATTCTTCTAACTTCTATAAGGAAGGAATTAATTTCATATCTGTATAATATTATTCTCAGCCATTTATTCCATCTTGTTTCCAAGGTACTAAGTAATGATATGTTTTTAGACAAATCTTACCATGCAAGTTAAAAAACATAATGTCATAAACATGAGTCTAATAATACTCAGGATTAAGACTTTCATATATATGATCATCATAATGATAAATTTTAATGCTAGACGATTATTAGTGATTCATAATTTATCTGGTCTAGTCTTATATAATCTCATTATATAAAGTACCTCTAATCAATGTCTCTACATTAATAGCCTAGATAAGACTATTTCATTCTAAATGAGATTGGACCACACTTGTAATATCTATAAATTTTATCCCTAGGCATATAACATTCATATGATAAATTTATAATTAAACTAATAATCATAAAATTTTCTTAATGTTTATAAAAGTATTTATAATGCACATAAGCAACCAAAATTATTCATAAATGTTACTTTATTTATTTATTAATAATATGTTAAATGACATTGTTTATAATACACCAACCGCAACAGTAGATCATTAATCTTAAAAAGGAAGTAATTTTTTTTTGATAGGAAGTAATGGGTTGTTTGGGTTTTTTTTTTTTTTTTTTATTTTTTTTATTTTTTTGAAAATGTTTGGTTTTCAAACATTTATATTTAGCATCCATAGTCACTTGACTATAAAATGTTGTACCAAAATGTCGTCCCCTCCACAGAATAACACTCTGCTACAAACATATCACCCCATGCAGTCGTTTGGTTCCCCACTTCGTCTTCATCTTTGTCGTCCCCTAACCTAATGACAAGGAATTTGCAGCTTGGATCTTCCCATATCTTGGTGGAGACTGGTCGCGTCCGGGCCAGTCGATGTTTTTCTTCTTTTAAGTTGTTCTTCATGTGAAGCAGGCTGCTTCGCCTTCTCCTCAGCTAACTCAAAATTGAGATTAAAAAAAGAAAATAAAATTGCCAATTTGTTTAAACAGTCTTTCAAGAATGAGTGTCTCATTTGTGGACTTTCTTTTTCCACAACTCCAACGTATTTCCTGAAGCCAAATCATCACTGCAGAAGCCGACAAGGTGACAAGAGGAAGTCTAGAGTCTCTGGGGACGAAATTAAAAGAGAATGTCCTTTTCGAAAATATGTCCCTACCCCACAAAGTTGTGTAGCAAGGCTGCTGAGAAGTCCCTCACAGCGTAGAAAGTTCCCAACATTGTTGCAGAATTTCATATTTATTTCTGCCCATGTCTTCCAACGAGGAAACGGGTTTCTTTCAGTCCCAGCAGTCTACATTGATACCTGACTTTAGATATATATTCCATAGGCGTACCAATCGTCTCAAAAGGCGGATTTCCTACTTATATATGTATAATAGAACAATTCAAATGCTAAGGTAAACAACATTGTAATCACACTCAACATCTTGATTAAAACCATTAGACCCGTTTGAAGGACATAATATACATGAAATAAAAAGAATGATTAATGGCTCTAACAGCCACGAAATGATTAATGGCTCTATGAGCCACTAATCGCACTTAAGAGAACTGTCAATGTGGCGTACAAAGCAAAAAAAAAAGGCCACAAAACTGACAGTGCCGAGGATCAAGAAGAAGCCATAGCTAATGCAAGCCATGTATCCAAAAACGAATGAGATTTGCAAGGAACCAGACCACTCTGATTTTGCATAGTAGTAATATATGCAGTAGCCGTAAACGTGAAAACCAATTGATCCCCCGCGAAGAAAAGACCTGAGAGACAGATAGATCATTATAATGAGCTCAGAGAACTCGCAAATGTCTTGTATGAAATTGTTGCACAACTTGCAGAGTGATGTATGGACAAGCATTTTCTCATTGATCAAATGTAATGATGAGACAGGGACTGAAGTCAATTTCCCCCCCTTTCCTTTATTATCAAGGTTTTTTTGGTTTCTGTACTATGAATAACACCCTCAATTGTAGAGGAGTCTTGAGGACCATGCGGATCTTGGGTAGTAAATGTTAAGATGAAGGTTACTTAAGAAAAATGGGGCTATAAAATGAGCGTATGGCATGATTATAGACCCTTTTTACCTTGCTGGGTCATTCTTTTTTTTTCAAACCATACTTAAAAGAATAGCATAACCACATCAAATATACCACAAAAGTGGAAATGCTTAACGAACCAAATGCATGCACGCACAAAACTTAGCTAGTACTTGAATTTTGCTCAAACAATCGGACACCTAAAAAAAAAAAAAGATATTTTCCTTGAAGTCAAAAGTAATGGGATAAAAGAAGATGCAAATCCCCATTTTTATTGCTAAAAGTAAATTGCTAGCAAATTATTGCGACGAAATAAGAATATCCTAATTGACAATAGAAGTTAATATGAAAAATCACAGGCTAGATTTAGGCATAAAAGCTATGAATATCATTCAATCTAAAAACCTTACCGACTAGAAAGAGTATCTATGTTCACTGAAGCACGTGAAAATAGGAGATATGTAAAGATGGAAACAAGAACTAAGATGCAGTGATTGATCAGACACACAATAGTAATCAAGTTATCGGATCTTAAGACTGAAAAAAGCAAAGGAAGAAGACTGGTTTCAAGTGAACCCAATTCATCATCATTGGAGGACTCGAAAAGAATATATATATATATATATATTGCATTTTTTATTTGAGTAACTCATATGATTTCCCTATTTAACCATTAAAAAAGCGCAATATCTTCATCGGAGACATGCAAATATTTTGTGGATGGATGGATTGTAATATTCCACTTGTGCTAGAAATGTAAATCTTTTTTCCCTAAAAAAAATAAAAAAGAAATGCACCACCCTTTTCTTTTTACTTGTATCATGTATGTAATGTTTATGAATTCAGAAACTTAGCACCCTGAGATAAACGATTAAACTTTGTTTGAGTTCTGAACATTATAGGAATGACTTAAGACCAAATCACAGGATACAAAAAGAGGGTAATAGAGAAACAAGAAATTCACTATAATTTAAGCATGAGAAAAAATTAGCCTGCAGTAGCAAAAATGCATAATCTGAATAGAGAAAATGTGTAACTCCACCGCCATTTATAATCTTCGGCAACAAGCTGGCGCCATGTGCAAAGCACATTAACTAAACCGACAGCAATCAGAAGAAGAATGAAGGTAGCAGACAGGATGGTTTAGACGACACAGTTCCGAAGATCCTTGTTCCTTAGATCCCACAGGCTAAGAATTACATACTCTAGCTCAATGTTGATTACATTGAAGGGAACAATCCCAGCCAATGCCATCTGAGGAATAGCACGCTGGAACCGGCAATGCGGAGGAATTTCTCAGGGCACTTTTGCGATCTGGAAAGGAGCTTCCAACTCAATCTCAATACTCTGACAAATATCATGAGACTCAACCTTGTAGCTACTTTTGCCAAAAATTCCACCAAGTACAAGAAATGGAAATGTATTAGTCCAGATGATAATAACGCGACGATTGTGTCTAAAGGCACAGCTACAGATGCCTTATAAGCAGTAGCTATTGAGTTAAGAAGGCAAAATGTAAAAAGCAGTGGTCCACAGAAAAGGCATCCAGTTAGAAGCAGATTTCCCAACTGTCACAACAAAGTTTGAAATTGAATAAGTGCACAAAATTCATGTTTGTAGAAGCACCAAAGTCAAAAATTCAAATTGGCATAGAAGAGAACCTAAGGACGTACACCAATTTGTTCCTCCAAGTTGATATAACAATGAAGTTGCCGTATGTCCTGCGATACAAGAAGTAAATGTATATATTGTTATCAGTGTAGTCAATAAGCACCCGCGGTCGTATGGATAAAATATGTCAAATATCCCGAGCAGCAGGACGAGTATGGTACTTGAAATGCATGCCAAGAAAATTAAGAGAAATTTGTAACCTGATTAAGTACATGGAGTGCTTGAATGTTTGGTATGGTGAAATCTTAACACACTTACAGCATTAACAGTTGAGTACCAGAACCAAGGGCTGCAGCGAGTACGGACTTGTGACCTGGTATGTAAATACATAATCTCTGATGGAATTCAATCCTCTTTCTTCTTGGTTATTAATCAATCCCTCATCTTGGAAAACCCTTTTGTATTCACCAACAGTAAAATATGTAAGAAACAGGAAGGAAAAAGAAAACGGTAAAAATTGACCATTCACATAATGCTTACTCCGTAAGATCCTTCTTAAGGACACGCGTGTAATATCTCACAAGGAAACCGGCAAACAAGAGAAGTGTGACACATGGGTTCAATGCTATAAACCAACATGGTTCCACGTTATGCAGTGCAACTGAAGAAAGTGAGTAACGTTCCATCCTTTTCTCAAATGGAATGTCCTTCCAAAACACAGTATAAACAAAATCTACACACGTCTCCTTGTCCTCGGTTAGGTCTACCACTGCTCGAGGGCATAGTGCTTGAGGGTGTGCTTGGACATTGATCTCAATCACGCGATTCTTGTTGAACAGAATGTCAAAACGTATGTGTGTGTAAAGAAAATATTTGTAGTTATCCAATAGGCCTTGCTTGTGAATTTCCCCTATAAATTCCCATATTGGCAAATCTTCGTCATTGTACATTTCGAGGTAGTAAACTTGTTTGATTGCTGTTCGGAACCACGAAACTTCTTCCTTGGTCCAATTTTTGCTACAAGCAACTTCTGCAAATTTCCCTACCAGAAACTCAAGTTTGTATAATGCATTGATGAGATGATCTCAACTCAACACCTCACCAAGAGTTTGCTCTCTTTCGCTTAAATGATCTGCCACTAGAATAGATCAAATAGTATGGAAAAGAAACAGTTTAACAGATGAAAGTTGCACAAAAAACATATTACAAGATAACAAAAAAGCAAGTTTTAAGATAAAAACCTGGTTGACAGAAGGGGAGATCAAAATAGTGGTACCTTTCACTGAACATAAAGGGAACAAAGAAAAGGTGAAAGCACAATAAAATAATCCGTCAGCTAATCCACAGAAAAAAGAATAATAATAAAGATATTCTGCTGGAATGGGCCCAACGGTACATATATAAACAGTGACTTTAAGATGAACACCATAGTGACAAACAATTAAAAGAGTTGCATGTTCATCAGATCCATTCCTAAGAAGCAAAGTTTTGCAGGATGAAAAAGAAAAACCAACAACAAAGTAAAAGAGCAGAAGCACAAAAAGACATAACAGTAGCTAAAACTATGATAAAACTTCAAAGCAAATATTTAATAGGAAAAAAAAACCAAGAAGAAAGAAAATGTGAATTCTTTATCAGACAAAAATCCAACATAAAAAAAAAAAAGTTCAGTTCAATCCAAAGGAAAGCTTCTTCCTCAAAACTGTCTTTTGGTGAGCCTCTTGTTTCTTTGCCACGACCAAACAACCTAAAACTTTTACACAAGTCCAAATGAAAAACAAACACAAACATAATTCTCTAGAATCACCTAGACCCAAATAAAATTTATCAAACAAACAAAACCACAACAACATAAGGTTTTATTCTTTGCAACAAGTGTAATATTAATTTTATTATGTGCTAATTAGTAACAAAAGAGTTTAACTTTAGTAGGGTAATAGGTCTTTGAGTAAACCGAGAGAGTTCATAGATGGTAATAGCATCATCAATTCCTATCCTCAAACTGCACATTGTTTCAAAAATCATAAAGGAATGCGAAGACTATTGGGGTTTTGAAAATAAAACAAAGGAAACGAGCCCTTAAAAAAAAGGCATGATATCCTTCCCACATGTCATCTCAAAGACAAGTTTATATCCTCTATCTACACCAAGTTTAACATGATCAAGAAGAAGAAGATATATCCCTCCCGACTCTATTCCTGAAGATAACATAATAATAATTCAAAGGAAAAGTCCATGACCATTTCATAGTAGAGCCATATTTCTCATTGTGACATTGTCAATGGATCCCAATCCATCCTTTCTCCGTAGACCAGCTAGCCAAGTTATCTTTGAAACTAATGTTTTGTCCACTGCACTAAAATTGTCATAAACTTTCCTAGACTACAAAAAAAAAATAAATAAATAAATAAATAAAAACTCAAGTTTAGCCTAAAAGAAAGGTGAAACAAAAGGACCAAACTTAATTGAGAATGCCAACGAAGAATAATGAATCAAAGTTAACCTTACTGCCCTAAGGTAAATTTCCCCCTCCATCAGTTGAATTGAATGAGCTGATTTAAGCTGATATCAAGTAAGCAAAGCAACCAATTTTCATATTTGACTCAAGGTCGAGGCAAATGCTTGGTAAAAGGACACACTCTTATCAATCTAATATTTGTACAAGAAATTTGTTAAATTTTGTGGATTTATTCTAGTATACACTTAAAATTTTGAATAATTCTTTTGTTGGTTACTAAATTATAATAAAAATCATGTTTTAGTCATTAATCTTTAAAATAAGCGAAACAGTCCCAAGCATGTTAAAAAACAAAAGGTGCAAAAATGACCCTTCTTTGGGTCCTTTTTCAGTAAAATATTTGTTGTTTTGTGAAATTAGGAGAACCCGTATTTTACAAATTAATTGTCTGCAGAAAGACAAAAACACCCTTCCACACATCAGATAATAACCTATGCAATCTCTTGATTCAAGTGATGTAAGCATCTCTCATTAGTTAATCATATAGAAGGTTGCTTTTTTTCTTTACCTATAAATTATTAAAACATATCTTGTTATGATAATTTCAGAAAACACAGAGAGTTTACAGAAAAATGGCCATTACAAGAGCAACTTAGCACACTTTTTTTTTTTTTTCCCCTGCAAAGATAACTTAAAAGGTTATATCAAGCCCCATTTCGGAAATATCTCTCTAGTTTCTACAGTAGAGATATTGGAACGGGACCCTTTTCAGCATATAAGGGGGTGTTTGGCAGTGGTGGGAATTTCCCATCACAATCTCAGTTATAAACAGTATAAAGCTCTCATATGCTACAGTAACAATAAAAAAATATGCTACAGTGTAAAACTCTCACATGTTACAATAAAAATGGTTCCCACCACCTTTCCAAACATCCTATAAGTAACCGAACAAAAACAGCGAGCTAGCTTGTACTGTGTTTTATTGACAATTCAACGAATCACGTCTGAAATTTCATATCCAAAGCTTTCATCAAACAAAGTGCCAACTTAAAGTTTGGACCATTCAAAAATAATCACAATATCAAAAATACATAAACAAGAAAAGAAACAAGTAGAAGAAGAACCAGTTATGTGAAAGACGCAAACGAAGTAATTAAGTTGTAAATGTAGTTTGAAATTAGCTCAATTACCTGGGATTTCGAAAGGGACCGACTTTATAGACATATGAAGGAACATGATCTCCGGCTTTATAACGGTGGTCTTTCGCATCAGATCTCGCTTGGCTTCCACAATGTATTAGAACACCAATGACAATAACAAGTACCACTAGTTTCTCCATTTTTCAGTTTGCTTCTATTCTGTAAGACAAGATGGGATAGAGATCAGCTAGAGGCAGAGATCCTGCCGGTCGTTGACTTTTTTTGTGTTGACTTTTGAAGGTTCTGATTTGGCTTTTGTGCACCACACCCTTGAACTTTACGAGTTTGACGGATTGGTCCTTAAACTAAAATTTTGACAAACAAGTCCTTGAACTTTGAAATTTGTTGCATAAGTGGCCACATTAATAATGGGGTTAGGTTTTTGAACAGAATAGCCCTTGTCGTTTCACCCTTCTAATGGTGTTTTGTTGATTAATAAGGTATTTGAGAAGTGTAATTAATACTAAAGCTTTTGAAACGAAAACTGTAACATATGAGAGTTTTATACAACAGCTTATTTTTTCTGATTATTGTAGCACGTCCTTGAAATTTGACAAGCAAGTCCTTGAACTTTGAGCTAAAATTTTTTTTGACAATCCTTAAACTAAAAATTTTGACAAGCAAGCCCTTGAACTTTGAAAGTTGTTGCATAAGTGGCCAAATTAATAATGGTTAGGTTTTTGAACAGAATAGCCCTCATCTTTGCACCCTCGTAATGGTGTTTTGTTGATTAATAAGGTATTTGATAATTGTAATTAATACTAAAACTTTTGAAAAGAAAACTGTAATATGTAAGAGTTTTACACAATAGCTTATTTTTTTATTATTGTAGTACGTGAGAGTTTTATATTATAGCAACTAAAAATTTTAATTAAAACTGATTTTGCCAAATATCCTCTAAATTATAACAACCCTAAAAAATATTTTAAAAAAAGGAATCTAATAGCCCCACCCCCTACCATTGCACTCCTATCCTGCCGATGCCGGCGTTGTCGTCGTAACCCACCTCATGAGATTCCGGCACCCAACAGTTGCTTCCCAAAAGCCCAAAGCCCAACATCATAACTCCCTTCCCCACCAGATTGTAGTAGCCCCTTCCTCGATGAATCATAAAATTGCAACTCTCGCCTCCCTCACCAATTCGCAACGGCATAGTTGCCCATTCCCTGCCAAATTCCTACATCAAAGTTCCACCGTACTAGATCACATCATCACAACCCACTCCATGCCAGATTGCGACATCATAGCTACCCTTCCTCTCGATTTCGCACCATCCCGACATCACAGCTACCCTATCCTCTAGAGTCATGGTGACCCCCTTCAATCCATATCCCGATGTTGCATTTACCCCCTCCAGCCAAATCTCCGACATCATAGTGACCTCTCCCCTATCGATCCAACGACCTCCTCCCAACGGCGGCATAATGACCCCCTCTTTCCAGACACAATACTCAAAACGAAACGAAGTATAAGGATGAAATTCTATCCAGATTCATTTCATTCATATTTGTCAAGTTTTGTGGGGTTTTTTTTTTTTTAATTTTAAGCTATTGGATTAAAAAATGTTATCCCTAAAATGAATGTCACAAGTCAAAAACTGTCAAATAATATACAAAATGTTATTAAAAGGACCACTTATGCAACAAATTTGAAGGTTCAAGTACTTGATTATCAAACTTTTTAGTTAAAGGACTAATCTACAAAACTAATAAAATTTAGGGGGCCTGGTGCATCGTACATTTTCCCCTCTAGCTGGTGTCCAAGACTTAGGAGTTATGAATGCAGCCTTCTAGGCTTCCTTTAGGAAAGTGCATTTAGAGTATGTTTGGTTCATGGTTCTTTTTGGTTTAAATTTAAATTTTTTAGGTTGTTTCACAAAAACTAGATATTATTTTGATAATATTTCTCTCATATCCTTCAATGTTTTAGTTCAAACTTTCAGTTTCAACTCATTTCTCAAACGACCTATATGTAAAAGAAAACATTTTAAATTTATAAATCAATTGAACGATAGGATAAAACTATGAAATCAAAAGGTTACGATAGTAGGTTTTTCAACGACAAAATCACTTGAGAGTTTTATGGTTTTGCGCAAATTTTTGTTATATTACTCAATTATTTAAATCTTTTTCCCAACCAATTCAAACAGACAAACCATAACTCTCAAAGCTCTCTCTTCCTCTTCTCTCCTATTTATCATAATATTTTATAATGGTATAAACATGTGTAACTTTAATGAAAAGTAAGTTTTAAAGGTTGGTATTTTTGAAATGTTCCTATTGTAGTATGTGCAAAAATACTTGTAGAGAAAGTCAAGTTGCATCATTGCACCAATACTTGAATCGAAAATTGAGTCCTAAGAATCTAAAGAGTTTTCGAAACAAACGAGAAAATAGAGTATCCAATGTACTCCTAAGTTATGGGCTAGCAAATCACTCTGATATCAGTCCGTAACTATCATGATACCGTCGGCATCCACCGTGTGCAGTTATCAAAAGACAATTGTTGTGATATTGGCTGATAATTGTCGAATTTATTGGCCCATAATCATTATGATACTCAATGTATCCATTGTGATATCATTTATTACCACTAGTACCATCGGTATCTATTGAATTTTCTCACCAAAAAGCACTAAAACTCAATAAAAACACAAAAAAATACACACACAAAAAAAATCGAATAACTCACAACAACACAACATTCAAACAAAATCAATGGAAACACATGCACACACAGACACAAATCATATTCACAGAACTAGTCTTCCATCGAGTATGGAATGGCTCTGATGATGTCTTTGCATGGTTCATGACAATTTTTGTAAGGACGGTGAGGACAATATCTCTAATATATAATAACAAGGATGACGAGTCTCCTCCTCACAACCACCTCGCAAAGAAAGTCTCCGGTGAGATCTCTTACCTCCTTGGCTCATGCCTTTCGTTGAAAGGCCATAGAGGAGAACGTTGCTCGCTGCAGCTAAGAGAGATCTATAGTTTCCGCAACACTGTAGTGTCGAGGTCAGTTTGCTGGAAGCGAGTGACAGCAAAACGAGTGGTGTAGGGACATGGCGGCCATGTCATGAAGAAAGGGACAATGGTGACAGAACTTGGTAGTGACGAAGACATCTAGTGGCAACGAGGAGTTTCAATGGAGCACAGTAGATACGAAGAGAGAAAGAAGAGGAAGAAAAGAAGAAAGAGAATGAAAATGACAATGAAAATGAGAAAAAAGCCCAAATTAGGGGAAAAAAAATCTAATCTATTCGAGGGTGTCTAATATTTGTTTTGCCACATGATAAAAAAAGGGTCAATCTCAGTGGTGCCTCTAAACTTTGAGTCATTCCAAGTTTGAGCTTGAATTTTAATTTAGTCCTACTTTACTCATTTTGTTAGAATTTCTATCAACATCAGACTGAAAAAAGAGAGTTTAAGGATGGTCATGTAGTCTTCTTTTATTTGATTTTAAGATAAATAAAGACCAAGTGATAGTATTAACCACTTTTTCTGTTGATTCATAACAAAAAATATGACAAAGGGTGTTAAATAGGATTAATTTAAAATTCGAGAGGCAAAGTGAGTATTTTGAAGTTTGAGGGGTAAATTAGAAATAACTTTAAAGTTCAGAAGATCCTGGTGAAATTTACCCACAAAAAAAAGTTTCTAGAGTTATCGTACAAATGAATTCTCGCCCAAAAAAACACGACATGCCTTCTAATTATCTCAAACAACGATGCTTGATGCCCAAAGCTATTACCTTTTATTTTTAGGTGAATTCTCCATTAACGTTCATAGAGGCATTGAAGTATACCATTAGTTGTAGAAAAAATTCGTCTGATTTGTCTATAAAAAAAGGTACACTTGAACAATTAACCTTACTCTCTAGCATGCAACTTAATTTGCACTTTACTCTATTGCATGAGGGTGTGTGATCTTCCAAGGGTATTTAAAAAAGAAGTCATATGTTAGTAAGTAAATTACGTCTTTATTTATCTTTAATCTGAGTTGAAATACGGAAATTCCTTTGTCAAATATTAATCGAGTAAAAGTTATATTTACTGAACAAATATATTATTTACCAAGTAAATAAATTGGGAAAAAAAAATCTTTTAAATATCTATATATTCTTTCTAAATCTCATATTTGTTACTTTTATGATATAAATATAAAAAGTACTTCGTAATTTTAAAGACAATACAAAGGTAATCCCTTGACCTATTACCTTTTCAAAATACAAGGATTGAAGAAAACAAAGCAAAACATATTTTAACACTAAGAGTGTGTTTAATGTATCAGATTGGGATTGAGATTCAGAAATCTTATCCTATTTTTGTGTTTGTTGACAAAGTTTCACCGGATAAATAATCTGTTAATAAAAAAATAGTTCAACTTTTGTTGGATTAATAATCCCACAAAAAACTATAAAATTATCTAATCCTAAACTAGAATAGAGTTAAGTCTCCTACATACAGTCCTTGTGTCCTCCCTTTCACTGAATAGTAGAGTTAAGTCTCCTACATACAATCCTTGTGTCCTCCCTTTCACTGAATAGTCCTCGGTAGCGGCCCCAACTGCACATCAGAGATGGAGATTTGCCACCTCTCAAGCAAACAATTGAGATCTAGGCCGTTGCTGCCGCACATAAGAGGTGGGTGTTGCACCTCTCCCTACCCATTCACGGAGATATGTCACCTTCCCCTTGTGCTCACAGCCTTTGACATTGTGCTCACAGCTTGCAAGGTCGTTGTTGTCCTACCCCTTCCCTTTGATAAATTGTTCAACCCCCTAAAGCCACCCCGGTGAACCTCCTTTGGCAAGGTCACCATCGCCCCACCCTCTAAACTTAGCAATTTGATTAAGAAGAAAAATTTGTCTAATTAGGAGAAGGACGAGGATGAAGAGGAGGAGGAGGAGGAGGAGAGAAGAATAAGAAGACAACGATGATGATGATGGGATCATAATATACCTATTCAGTCCGATGAGCAAAACAAGTCCTAAAAATTAACACAAAATCCCAAAACATCTCTGAATCAATTGCGCCTTCCTTGTCATTACTGCCACATTAAGGGCCATTTTCCACCCCAATGTAAGCACTCAACTTCTCCTTCAAAACACCAATTGCCCCCATAGCCTCCTCTAGTTCCTCTTTTTCGTCATTTTACTTAATTTCTTTCACCGTTCCAACTTTGTTTTGATTCTTGAAGAGTGTTGCCTCCTCAACTCCCTCACCAGCAACCATCATCTTGTCCTTTTGCCTCAACAAGACCCTTGGCCTCGTAATTTTTTGATATTTTTCTAAAACAATTATAGTAGAAATCTAGTAAAGATGCAGAATATATATAACAAAAAATTTTATAAAACTTTTGTAAAATAATGCTATGGAATATATTAATTTAGTGCTTAATAAATATATATATATATATAATTTATGCTTATCCGATTGAAGTGATTGAGGGGGAGATCATCGATAGAATTAGTTCTTTATATGAAACCACAATCTTTCTTGCTTAGTCCTCAGCACCAAACGGACGTGCATGTAGGCACAGACATAATTAGGGTTTACTAATGATCACTTACTCACTTTTCTCTCTCATTAATCTCAATACATAAATAAAGCGGGATTGAGAATAAAGTAACTCTTATTCTCTCTTCTTCTCTCTCTCTACACGCCTACTGCTAGGGTTTACTAATAAAGCTTTTGCAGTTTAACCAAGACTTTCAATTGTGTGTTAAATGAATAGAATATGCCTCTATTTATAAAGAAAGAAAGACCCAATTAATTCTGAAAGTTTCTTTTATTTTAATTTTAAACATTACATATTTAATTAAAATAAAAAGATATAAGTTTCTCTTCCCCTTATCTGCAAGTGGCGTCACATATAGAGAATCTCTTTATGCTTGAAGTGCTAATTGTCACCCAATAGAGGAAATAATACTACTTGTAACCAAGTCAGATTGTTTCCAAAATTTAATTTTTAATTTTTAATTAAATCACATTTATCAAAATTAAAAACTTCTTGAAAAAGAAACTTAGTGAACAAGTCTTGTACTACATAAGGACCCTTTCTTGTAGCAGTATGCACCATACACACAGTGGGTGGGTCCCACTTTGTGTCTTTCAAAATTAATTGATATTATATAATCTTATTATTTAATAATTATAAGTTAATTCATAGTTAATTTACTTTGAGTGATATTTAATTTAGAATTGTACACTTCTAAATTAATTAATTAAATCAATAATTTCACGTGTTCAAGTTTACAAGGATGGTAGGGTGGATAATGGACCCATAATTTCAAGATCCAATAAAGCAAATATATTAATTCAACTCTTTAAAAAATATATTACTATTTTATTATTCCAATGTCACTTGACTAATAACTTAAAATTACACTCTTGAAATTATAAATATAATTACTCATACTTTAAAGTCGTCCATTTGATATAGTCATTGCATATAAATTAGTCATTGTTGAGGTATGATTTGGTCAAGCCCAAATCATGAAGCAAAGACCTAGTGTGGGAGGTCCAAGTTGCAATCAAAATGAATCGAGCCCAATGAGAGTAGTCGATTCAATCTTGATTGTTACTATTGGGTTCATCGGTCCATTGTTTGATTTAACCGACGACATTGATTGGTTCAATAACTTTGGTTTGATTGGAGTTTCTACTCTGCTCGTTTGGGATTGATTCACGCATTATCCACCATAAAGTATTGGTTTGTTGGGATCACTGAAATGGATTCGAATTCGACAGTTGTAAGGAGACAGTTTGCTCAAACATGAAGAAAAACATAGGAACAGGGTCCGAAACTTGCGCCCAATTGGGAACTAACACGTGTCCGACTACTAGGGTATTACTCACCCTCTCCTTCCAATCAGTTGAAGCCCACGACTTAATGGTTTACCTCTATAAATAGGAGCATAAGACAGTATTTGAGGCATCCAAATTCTCTTTCATAAGTCAATACTTTGCAGAAATTACTCTAGAATTTCATTCTTAGAAAACTGTTTATTTTTCCATCAATTTATTTGTAATCTATATACAATCTCTCCATCATAGTAAAGAACAATGGTGTAGCTCTCATTATAGAGTGAACTACTCTAAATTTGGTGATTGGTATCTTCTTTTATTTTTTAGCATTTGATTTCCTATCTAAATTTCATTTATCTTATTTTGCTATAATCCACTTACTAATTGTGTTTATGAAGTTTGTTAGGATCTAATAAAGGTGATTTAAGGGCCTAAATTGCTTAAATATAATTAACGAATGATAATTTTAATCTAGTTAATTTTAATTATAGATCCAACGTCTATAGTCCTCCATAAATAATTCATAATTAGAGCTTGATAAATCTATTAACCTCTCTAATTAATTTTTTTATCCTAGAGTACCATCAATTCTTTAATGAATAATAAATTCATAAACTTAATCACAATTTGACGCTCATATTATTCAAGACCTAAATCAATACTCAAGAAAATAGATTTCAACTTGTAATATTAATATTTTGGCTACTTACTTCATTCTACCTCCAAAATTACTCGAATCTGTATTGAGTAAATCAAAAGACATAATTCCATGAATATGAGTCTATTAATAACTTAGGATTAAGATTATCTTATATATGACCATCAATCTATGCAATTAGAACTTGCTATTATTTAACAAAAATTATTTAACTATTCACATCATACCATGTAGTGATTCTACATAGGGCCTATTTGCGAGGGCTTTGTAAAAGCTATTTTTGGCTTCTTGAGTCCAACAGCTACTTCTAGATGTGTTTGGATAATGTGTCAGAAGTGCTTTTGCTCTTATGAAGTACTTCCTAGCAAAGTCACAAAGGGTCTAAGGGCTTCCTAAAAGCTGCTTTTGGCTTCTTGAGTCTAAAAGCTACTTCTGGAAGTGTTTGGATGATCTGTCAGAAGTGCTCTTACTCTTCAAAAGTGCTTCTTATCAAAGCCACAAAATACGGCTTCTCGTAAAAGCACTTTTGAATTAGACTTGAAAACTTGTACCGGATTGTTAATAATGCATTATAGGCTTAAGTATAATATTTTTATAATTTTTTAAAAAATTTGAAATCATTTTGACCCATTAAAGCTCTTTTAAAACTAAGGTTTCAAATACTTGCTAAAAAGCTATAACTTTTGCTTCTCTTCTTCTACTGACTAAAAGTACAAGCAAAAGCTGTGCCAAACATGCATAATCTCATTATGTATAGTGTATTCATTTACTAATTCACTACATCAACAATTCTGATAAGATTGTTCTATTGTCAATAAAAATGACCTACATTAATAACGCTTAACTAAAGATTCTACATTTTAATTGAATAATTAATTATAATAATCAAGTATATATTACTAACCATTTTAATTATTATCTTTAAATATTGTGCTTTTGTATATAACACTTATATCCAATATTTAAGATCATATAGATAATTATAGAATTTTAATGATATTTATAAAGTATTCAAAATACATCTACACAAATATAATAAAAAATACACTTTATTTATTTATTTATTAATATGTCATTTACAAAATATCGCATGTTTTAAGTCATCTATCTAAACATTCTCTCGATATTCTAGAAGTTTTGGCTATAACATTGCCATCTTGCTCGGTGGCATGACCACCCACATTGACGTCTCCTTTATCAAAAGCATTGAGCAACCTGAGATTAAGCTACAAACTCCTATTTTAGGATTTTTGAGATTTTTGTTTTCAATAACCATTTGTATTTTTGTTGATAAATTTTCTTTTATTGCATTAGTTGAGATATCTGGCCTTGTGTTTTTAAAGTTAAAGGTTTATTTATAAAATACTTCTAAGGGCACAATGCCAATTTATGAAAAAATTAAGAAACAATGGACTAAGAAGGCCCAAAATTATATTGCTCTAGACTTAAATAAGAAAAACCAATAGCCAAAAATGAAATAAACAAAGAAGAGAAACACAAATATAAAGAATAATTAATTCCATTAGTGGTACCCAAACTATAGACCTTATGTCAAACTTTTTCTAATTGTACTTCTCTACTCCTAATTAGGTAATTTTATTAGTGTTTGAACTTCTTCAATTTAAAATATAATATACTTTAAAAAAAATGGTAATTGTAATCACTCAGCTTAAGACACATGTTCTGTCTAGATCCATTTATATTATTAATGAAATACTAATGTAATGCTATTTGTAATTTCAAAAATGTCGAACAAGTCATTGTTGTACCCTTTTTATTATAAAAAAAAGTGGTCAAAACACTTGCTTCTATCTAAATCTGTCCATAAAATTAACGAAATAGGGTCTTTGGGATCATTGGTTAGAACCAATAGTTTGAATTAATTTTGGTAGAAAACACTGTAGCATATGAAAACTTTAACCGATAGCATACTTTTTCTTGACATAGTAGCATGTAAGAGGTTTACACAGTAGCATGTGATAGCTTTATACTATAACAACTAAAAGTTTTGGTTATAACTCACATTGCCAAACACCACAGATGTAATAAAATACGAGTCATATGTCATACTCAATTGTAGTTAACGAAAGGTCATTTGGTAAATTTGCCTTTACTAGTTTCAAATTTCCTTTCTTAAATCTTGAAAAAGAACCTTAAAAATAAAACATATAAAAAAGAAAACTTTTAAAACACAGTGAAGAAAATTTCTCATAAAAATGAAAAGAATTTTTTTTGAGGGCGTTAACCTTCCGTTAATCTCTTCGACGGTCCTCGACTAATTAATAATTAGAATGTGAATAAAAGTGTTTAGAAACAAATTATAATATCAAAGTTTCAACTGTTAGGGTCTCGCATATTATAATGTTTACTATAATCCTTAAGTTCCATTTTGGTTCGTAAAACTCACAATATTTCCTTTTTAAACGTATAGGGGTCAAGTTGAGATGAGATTTAGTTTGGGGGCATATATAAAACTAACAAAAAAAAAGGGTAAAAAATCTATATTAAATCTCACTCGTTTATTATTTATTAATCCAACTTCATTTCATCGAGAACTGGTGTATATTTCTGTTTATCTTCCTCTTCCATTTCTCCTTATTCTTCGTCTTCTTTCTTGTTCCATAGACTGAGGAGCAACCATGAAAGACTCCTTGGCGATTCTGGTTCTCGCGCTTCTGATCGGCTGTTGCGCCACCGGCGTGAGGTCTGATGACTCCGATCACCGCTACAAGGAAGGAGATCCTGTTCCCCTCTACGCCAACAAGGTCGGACCGTTTCACAACCCCAGGTAATTTTATCTTTCTTTCTAACCTAATCACAATTCGGATCTGGCATGTCTATTTTCGGATCTGAATTCGGTTTTCGGATCTGAGGTTTCGCTGGTTGGATCTGACGTATAGGTGTTTGGATCTGAATTTGGTGATTTTTTCTTTTGTCACATTTTCTTTAGAGATTGTTTAGGCTCATTCCCTTTTGAAGTTGTTGTGTGAATTTGAGATCATAGTGACGAAGCTAGATCAGATTGGGAAATAATGTTTCTCAGAGAGAGATATTTTTTTTCTTCGTGGTATCTTGTGTCGGACATGGAATTGTAGTTGCTCGGGAAGTAAGATTTGTTTTCCATGTTCAATTTGTTGTTATTGGTTAACTTTTATGCAGGCTGGTCCACAAATAGTACTTTATTTGGACGTGATTTGATTTGGAAATGAATGTGGAATCCATATTAATGGAGCTAAGTCAAATTAGGAATCAATATATCAACTCTGTTTTTTTAATCTATTCACCAAATTTGGCCTAAAATTATAATTTATGTGGAATTTAATCTTTGTGGAGGGTGGAACTTATATGATTGTATGTTATGATATCATGCTGATTATTGTCTTGTTAAAGTTGGAATGTGCTAATGTTGCTTTTTATCTGCTTGTCTTGGTTCAGTGAGACGTATCGCTATTTCGATCTGCCGTTCTGTTCAGGAGGTATGCGCTTTATTTTCGCATTCCTTGGTTTCTTTTGATTATTGATTTGATTGTCTTTAGATTGTCTGATTTTTATTATTCTAGTTGTAATCACTAAATTACTGTTTTGGGTAAAAAATGAATGTTCCATAATGCATGTGGCTTCCTCAAATTTTTTTTGTTCTTAGGGAAAGTTGGTGTTAATGTGTATATATCTTATCTTTGAAAGAACTCCTTTAATTTGCTATTGTGTTTTCTCATACAAACTAAGCGTTCAATTAGTCGACAGTTTGAATACAAAGAAGTAAAAATACAGGAAGTTGGGATTTAAAATTCTTGGGTTTTGTTTTGGAAATTTTGTCATTAAACTGGTGGAGTAATGAATACAATTCTCCAGTTGGTAATGATATCCCATTATGGAAACTATTTGTAGTGGAGACGTTTTTGAGGAAATGGAAAAATGTAAAACGCTACTGCCAGGTGAAACTGACAAATAGAAACGCTAGTTTAAATTTCTCTTTGTTTGAAATCTTTAAGATGTTATCTTTGATACAAATGACAGGTAATGTTAAGGAGAAGAAAGAAGCTCTTGGAGAGGTGTTGAATGGCGATCGTCTTGTTAGTGCTCCGTATAAGCTTGAATTTAGAAAGGAGAAGGAATCTGAAGTTGCTTGTAGGACAAAGCTGACAAGGGATGATGTTGCTAAGTTTCGGGATGCCGTGAAAAAGGATTACTACTTCCAAATGTATTATGATGACTTGCCGATCTGGGGTTTTATCGGAAAGGTTGATAAAGAGGGAAAAGCTGACCCAAGTGAATACCAATATTTTCTTTACAAGCATATTCATTTTGACATTCTCTACAACAAAGATCGTGTAATAGAAATCAGTGCTAAGATGGATCCTCAATCTGTGGTAGACCTGACTGAGGATAAACAGGCTGATGCTGATTTCACGTACACTGTGAAGTGGAGGGAAACAGATATTCCTTTTGAGAAGAGAATGGACAAGTATTCACAATCTTCTTCACAGCCGCATCACTTGGAAATTCACTGGTTCTCAATCATAAATTCATGCGTCACGGTGCTGCTATTGACTGGTTTCTTAGCCACAATCCTCATGCGGGTTTTGAAGAATGATTTCATGAAGTGAGATTTTCTTTGTTTAAGACTTTAAGTACAGAAAATTGTTCATAGAAGTACATGTGGCTTGTCATTTTCTCCTTTTTAACTGCTTATAGAAATCATTTTATTTCTTCAAAGGTATGCACAAGATGAGGAAGCTGCTGACGATCAAGAAGAGACAGGATGGAAGTACATACATGGTGATGTTTTTCGGTTTCCAAAGTTCAAGTCTTTATTTGCTGCTGCCCTTGGTTCTGGCACACAGTTGTTCACGCTGTAAGTATTGTATTATGTTTCCTCAGTATGAATAAATTATGAAGTTATCTTGTGTGTTTGCTAACTATGATATCCTGCCCCCTTTTTGCAATGTCCAGCACTGTATTCATTTTCATGCTTGCACTAGTTGGTGTGTTTTACCCATACAACAGAGGAGCTCTATTCACTGCACTGGTGGTCATATATGCGCTCACATCTGGAATTGCAGGATACACAGCAACTTCTTTCTATTGTCAGCTAGAAGGAACTAACTGGGTAAATCTGGGTTATTTTTCTATGCAATGAGTGTTGTTTATAGTTTGATGTTTATGGCACAAAGTAGTGAGAACCACACTTATTTATTTTGTATGTTTGACAGGTGAGGAATCTGTTGCTTACAGGGTGCCTGTTTTGTGGGCCTCTCTTCCTCACTTTTTGTTTCCTTAATACCGTTGCTATTGCTTATAGTGCAACTGCAGCTCTTCCCTTCGGCACTATTGTAGTAATTGTTCTGATATGGACATTAGTAACATCACCTTTGCTTGTGTTGGGTGGTATTGCTGGAAAGAATAGCAAAGCTGAGTTTCAAGCTCCTTGCCGCACGACAAAATATCCTCGAGAGATTCCACCTTTGCCTTGGTACAGGGGTACTCTTCCTCAGATGGCAATGGCAGGATTTCTTCCTTTTAGCGCTATATACATTGAGCTTTACTACATATTTGCAAGTGTATGGGGTCATAGGATCTACACGATCTACAGCATTCTATTTATTGTTTTCATCATTCTTTTGATTGTCACTGCCTTTATCACTGTGGCTTTGACTTACTTCCAACTTGCTGCTGAAGATCATGAATGGTGGTGGAGGTAAACACATTCTTGCGTTGATTTCCATTCCTTTTTATTGACAAGAGCTGTGTTGTAAATTGCAATCAAATGGTTCCTCATTTTCTACGTAATCTGATACATCATATTTACTTGATAGTTCAAAACAATATACTGATCCTGACTAGCACAAACAGAAATAAGGTAAAGAGAATTTAAGGTGAAAAGAAGAAAAAAGATGTAGATTCCAATTTTCCATTTCATAAATGCTCAGAAATATACAAGTTGTTGGGTGATTTTTAGTGTGATGGAAAACTAAAGAATTGTAATAATTCACTAGTAAATAAGGTACTGTAGGTTTTGATAAAGTGGCCAATTTGAAAGGAACTTAGATTCAGCTAATTGCAAGTAAATTTACCTGTTCATAATAGAATTTTAAATGATGGATTATAGTTATCTTTTCTCAATCAATTATTTTTCTTGTTATTGAGAATTAACTTTAATAGTTCTCTCAGAAAAAAAAAGAAAAGAATTAACTTTAATATTCTTGGAAGTACATGTCCTCGATTAGGCTTAATGCCACAGTACGTTGTTTTAGAATATATAGAATTTCTAATATTGAAAGAACTTTTCATCTGGTGTCGAGTAATGTTGCCATGGTAGATTCTTATCCCGTTTTGGCTTTGATACTTTCTTGGCTTTTGCTCTATTTATTTATTTATTTGTATTTTATTGGAAGGAACTTTTTATCTGGTGATGAGTAATGTTGACATGGTAGATTATTATCTTGTTTTGGCTTTGATACTCTCTTGCCTTTTGCACTATTTACATATTTATTTATATATTGATTTATTTATTTGATTTTGTGTTTTATGGTGAGAGATACACACGGTTACTGGTGTGTTTAAAACAATGTTTTGATATAATTTCCTTTGTTCTTTATTTTAATAGCCTGGCCCTGGTGAAACAAGCAGTAATCATTGACTTGTCTGATTAATTTGTGAATGCGTTCTAGCCAGTATCTGTGGTACCTAGTTATTGTTGCTACATACAAATGATTCAGTTAAATGTTCAAAGCAAGAATGAAGCATTGTACTCAATTTTTCTAGTCGTTAGGCTAGAATCTGCACAGGTAAAGAGTCTATCAGTGGTAGGGTCACCAGTCTGCATGGTAGGCCTTAGAGAAGTTAAACGTTGTCTCTGGAATGCATTGGCTCACCTATTGCTTTTGAGTTTCTTTTGCTTTGGTAGTTTCTCTACGGTTTCTGAGCTTGATCTAATGAAGAGTAATTTTTTTTTTTTTTTGATTTAAGCTTTTTATTCTTTACATTTTCAAATGGTGTCTAGTGTAATGTTCAGCAGTCGGTGGCTTTCATTGCAAGCTAGTTTTCTTGCCTGCCTTGTTCTCTTTCTGTTTGTTAGTTTTATTTTCCCACTTTTTTGGGGTGGGTATCTCAGACCAAGTTGTTTCTTGCATCCTGTTGTTCTGCCCTTTTCTTGGTAAATTAGACTTTGTCTAACAACTGTTAGATATAATTTTGCATCCATGCTGAAGGTAGCATGAGCTGTGTACGTCATAAACGCGACAATTTAGACCATCATCTTTCGCGTAGCCTTCTTTTAATAGCAAATTATGGAGGACCGTTTTGGAAAGTAAACTTTGGTACACACCAGAGTATCATCGCACAGGATTTCTTTTCCCTCCATATAGGCCCTATGTAGCTTTTGCAGTGATACGATTAACTCATTTTCAAAACAATACTATTTGATAGGAAGTCAAGACCATGATGTGCATGCTCTATGTTAGAGGGACATCCATGTGCTAGTTTAGTTTATTCTGAACTGAACCCATGTTCTTGATTTGCTTCAGGTCTTTTCTGTGTGGAGGATCAACCGGCCTGTTTATCTATGCATACTGCTTGTACTACTACTATGCTCGTTCGGATATGTCTGGTTTCATGCAAACCTCGTTCTTCTTTGGTTACATGGCTTGCATCTGCTACGGCTTCTTTCTCATGCTTGGGATGGTGGGATTCCGCGCTGCTTTGCTCTTTGTTCGCCACATTTACAGGTCAATCAAGTGTGAGTAGTGCAGCGGTCAATCTTTCCGGTAAAGTTTGTCCCTGTTACTCCTGCCTCGTGGAGGAGGGTCTATGATTTTTGTTACGTGGTAGGATAGAGAAGTGCATTACGAAGCCAAGTAAGCAAACTTTCCACTATGTCTTTTGTAACCTTTGTTGTGCGTTTGCTTCCGGCTTGGAAGATATTAGGCTCTACGATGTTGACTGTATGTATACGACATTTTATGTGGAGAACAGCTTGTACAACCACATCTACCTTACTCTCGGAGATAACTTTTCCTTTGTTAGCCAAAGTAACCAGTATTTTTCTCTTATGTCAAATTTTCCAGACTCAGATTATGTTGAAATAGTAATTCTTCTCTTAACATGCAATTTGTTCAGGCTCAATTTAAGGAGATTGTTTTATAAGATAGAGTAATGAGTGAGGTAAATGGCCTCCGTGGGTGTAAAGCTACGATCAATAGATTTGGTTAGACAAAATACAAATAAGAATGGGAAAAGATCGTTTACTTTTTGTTGATGGCAAAGAAAATACTGAGAAAATGTCTGAATAGCCTATTTGAGTGAGCCCTGCACTCTTTACACAGTAAAGAAGAAAATCCTAGAAAAAATGACCGATGCTCCAGTTCTCCCTCTCCCTCCTTATTCTCTTCCATTTCCCTTCCAATGCACTCTTCCCCAGGCCTAACCGCATAACAAACACCACACTCACCCTCATTCCCTTCCCATTTTCTTGGAGACACCTTCCTTCACATGATTGTTGCATTCTTGTAGCCCTACCTCCACGTCACCAACCCCACTCCTAAGTAGCAACATAGTTGTTGCCTTTGCCAACTTAGCCTTTTCATTAGTACCTCGTCTGGCATAGGTAAATCTTATTGGAAGTCTAGTGGAGTCGCTTGCATCAATACCCTCCCCTAAAGATGCACCTTGTCCTCAAGGTGGAACTTCGAAAAACGAGCATCCACTGCCTCAAAGGACTCCCAAGTATCATTCGTGAGTAGGGAGGTTAGCCGAATGTATAAGAACTTCCAAGTCCGAAGACGCACCTCGACGGGCTTGCCGCGTACTGTAGAGCTTTAGTAGGGGCAACCACGAACTCAGGGTCAGAGGTTAGCTGCGAAGGCAAAGAACAAGCAGGGAGCAAACCGCCCCTGGCCGCGCGGAGCTGACACATGGAAGACCAAATGGACAATGGTCAAAGGTGGCAACTAAAGGCGATACGCCATTGTTCCCACTTGCTCTAGTACTTCAAACGGCCCATAATATCGAGGGACAAGTTTCTCAAATCTGTGACGAGCTAATGATTATTGCCGATAAGGGTGTAATTTAAGGAACCCAAATCTCCCACCGCAAATTGCACATCCTGTTGCCTTCTGTTAGCTTGTGTTTTCATCTTTTGTTGGGCCATCAATAGGTATTGCTTCAATTTGTCTAATATGGCATCCCTCTCACTGCAATTCATGATCTACAGTAGCCACCGATGAAGTGCCCAGTGCGTATCAAATCAATGGTGGGGGTCGCGCCCATACAATGCGTGAAATGGTGTGGTATTAGTGGCTGTGTGGAAGCTCTTATTGTACCAAAATTCAGCCCACGAATAGCCAACAGGTCCACTGCTGTGGTGTACCAGAAGACCAGCATCGCAAGTAAGTCTCAAAACATCGATTCACCACTTCCGTTTGTCCATCAGTTTAGGGCATGGTAGGCTATGCTTTGCAAAAGAGTAGTGCCTTGCTGCTTAAACAATTTGGACCACAACAAGCTCAAGAATACCGTCTCTATTCGACACAATGATACGAGGAATCCCATGCTATCAGACTACTTCGTGGATGAAAGCCGCAGCAACAGTCACATGTATGTAAGGGCTTATGTGGGCATACTTGCTTAAACGATCAACCACGACAAGAATAACATTAAACCCTTCAGACTTGGGCAGCCCCTCAATAAAGTCCATGGACAAGTCATCCCACACTCGCTCGAGCAATGACAAAGGCTACTCGAGCCAAAGCCATGTACTTGTGCTGCTAACAAACTTGGCATTTCGCCACATAGGACATCACATCCGCTTTCATTCCAAACCAAAACCACTCCGCTGCAAGGCGTTGATACATTTTCAAGACTCTAGAATGACCCCCTATGGCCCATCATGATAAGTTTGAAGCAAGTCCGAGATGAAAGGGGAAGAACACGAAAGAACTAAGCGTCCCTCATGGAGCAAATAGCCCTGCTCAAAAGTAAATCTTGGGGTGTGCTGTCGGATTGAGCTAGAGATCAGCCTTAATTCGAGCAAGCTTCTCATCCAAATCCACTAGTTGTGACAAGTCTTCCATGTTTAACACCACTGGTGCAGAAAGTGCTTCCAAACTAGGCGTTGTCAGCACATGCGATAGTGCATCAGCTGCTTTATTTTCCCACCCAGCCTTGTATTGAATCTCAAAATCATATCTCAATAGCTTTGACATCATTTCTTGTTTTTTTCACTAATTACCCACTGCTCCAAAAGAAACTTCAAAATTCGCTAATCTATACAAATAATAAAATGCCTGCCCTAGAGGCATGGTCGCCACTTTTGCACAGCCAATACTATGGCCATCAGCTCCCTTTCATAAACCAATTTGAGGCGGTTTAGTGGAGAAAGAGTCTGGCTGAAATAGGCGATTGTCCATTACTCTTGCATCAAAATTGCCCCCATTCCTACTCCGGAGGTGTTGGTCTCCACAATAAACGGTCGGCTGAAGTTGGGTAAGGCCAACACCGAAACTTCATCATCTTCCACTTCAAAAGATCAAAGGTGCATTTAGCGTCCATGTTCCAAAAAAAATTGTGCTTGAGGAGATCCGTCAAAGGAAGGGCAATGGAGCCATAGCCCGCCACAAACTTACAATGATAACCTTTGAGTCTTAGGAAGCCACATAATTCCGGTAGATTGGTCAAAATATGCCAATTTCGCATCATCTCCACCTTAGAAAAATCGGCTGCCATTCCTTGCCTCGATATGATATGCCCCAGCTATTCCATACTTGGCTGCCCAAAGATGCATTTTCTCATTAGCAAACAACCCCTACCGATGCAATTCCCCCAATACCATCTCCAAATGAGCCATATGCACCTCCTTCGAGCGACTATATATACAAGTATGTCATCGGAAAACACCAAAACAAACTTGTGTAAATAGGACTAGAATACCTTATTCATGAGAGATTGAAAGGTCGCCGGGGTATTAGTGAGGCCAAACGGCATTACCAAAAACTCATAGTGGCCATCATGGATATGGAAATCCGTCTTGGGCACATCCTCACTTCGTACTCGGATTTGGTGGTACCTCGACGATATCGATCTTCGAAAAGATGGTTGCCCCTTATAATTCATCAAGTAACTTATCAATCACCGAAATAGGAAAACGATTAGGAACTATTTCGGGATTGAGGGCTCTATAATCCATACAAAATCTTCAACTCCCATCCTTCTTCTTCACCAACAAAATGGGACTTGAGAATGGGCTAACACTCTGTTGAATTATGTTGGTGGCCAACATTTCTCCAACAAGTCGCTCATTCTCTGCCTTTTGCACCTGTGGGTATCGATATGGCCTCACATTGATAGGTGACAACCCCTCTTTGAGCACAATTGCATGTTCTCGACCTCGGATTGGAGGCATCCCTTTCAGAACTTGAAATACCCCTTCCCAATGCTACAATACCACCTTAATTGTAACTGGCACCCCCTAGGCTGAGCTGGCCTAATCCCCACAGTCCTTTTCTAATTTTCTAACTCAAGCAAAATCCCATGGCCCTCGTTTGTCACGGCCGTCCTCATCACCTTCAAGGAAATAGCCATCTTACAAAAACTCAGGTCTCTTTGTAATTAAACCGATATCTCTCCAATGCAAAACTTCATGGTTAGTGAAGGTCAAGTCAATTGCATAGCTCCAAATGAGGCTAACCATTGCATTCCTAAAATCACATCAGTGCTCCCCAAATTGAGTGGCAGAAACTCCTCTATCATCTCTAACTCTTATAAGGAAAGGACCATTCCCCGACAAACTCCTCCTCCCCTTACCAAAATCCCCGTGCCCATCATGACTCTGTAACTCCCTGTAGTGCCCATTAGGAGCTCCATCTTCTTAACAAAATCAAGAGAGATGAAATTATGTGTAGTTTCACAATCAATGAGTACATCCACTTCTTGCTGTTTTACAGTCCCTTTCAATTTCATAGTCTGAAGGGTTGTGAGGCCAACTACCGAGTTTAGAGTAATCTCTGCTACTTTCTTCAGCTCCCTTACCTCCTCCAAATCTTCTGTAGATTCTTGCTCGCCCTCGTCCTCTTGGATCACCAAAACTTGCAATTCCCATTTAGGGCAGCGGTGGTTGAACGAATATTTGCCATCACATCAGGAACAAGGACCTTTCTCACACTTGGCTTGAATTTCAACATCTGTTAATCTTCTAAAAAGAGATGTGGCACCAATTTAAGACTCATTTGGCATTCCCCACTACTTTTGGGGTCCAATAGATGGGTTTTTGGGAGCATTATAATTAGGAGTAATGGGTTGAGGCCATATACTATTATGATTGGGTTGGGCTTTGTTGGGCCTTAGCTGGAAATTTTTATCTGCAATTCACTGGGCCATATCTATGATTCGGCTCAGACCTTGAGGTTTCAGAACTCTTTCCTTAGCTCGAATCTTAGAACGAAGGCCATTGATGGAGGAGCTCTCGAGCACCTATTCCGACAGATCCATGAGCAGCGCGACGAGCAACTCAAATGGCCAACAATATTCCTGTACGGTGGTTTCCTACCAAAGAGCAAGTAGCTTCTCGCACTGATTCCCTTCTTGTGTCGACCAAAACCGATCCATGATCATCCCTTTCAACTTCACCCAACCTCGAACCGTGCAACGGCCGTCTTCCCATTGAACCAAGCTAGCGCTTCGCCATTGAAACTCACCATTGCCACTCCCAACTTTTCATGCTCACTCAGGCGATGGAGACATAGTAATGCTCAGCCCAAAACACCTAGCCGTCAGGATTCTGGCCATCAAACGTGGGCATCTCCACCCTTCGAGTACGACACTTCGTCCTTCCTCCACCTTCATGTCCCTCACGCGGTTCTACAGCATCTCATGGTACCTAGACTCACCATAGCCTGGTGCGACCATCGATTGAACTATTGGTGTGGTCGCCATCACCGGTGGCACCATGGACATGCCCTCCCTGTGCTAACGCATCATCTCCACCATCTGTGCCAGAAGCATTTTCCATTCCCTCCTCCAACCGAGATATTTTCTTAACATCAGCCTTCATCTCCAACTCTCGTTGGAAAACCTCCTTGCCTGCCTCGACCTTCTCTAAACGTTCCTCGAATTTCTTCACTATTGCTGCCATTCTCTAAGATCGGAACAGCTCTAATATCAATTTGGTAGGCTCAGGTACGATCAATAGATTTTGTTAGACAAAATACACATAAGAATGGGAAAAGATTGATCACTTTTTATTGATTGTAGAGAAAATACTAAGAAAATGTCTGGATAGGGGCTATTTGAGTGAATCCTACACTCCTTACACTTTCCTTCACATGATTGCTGCATTCTTACAACCGCACCTCCACGTCACCAACCCCACTCCTAATTAGCACAAGGAAAACCTTTTTTTTTCCCACCGGGTGGGGCCCACCCCACTGACAGGGCCGGGCCACAGCCCGGTTGGGATGTATAGCAGTGCCCTTAGCACAATAGTCGTTGCCTTTGCCAACTCAGCCTTTTCCTTAGCACCTCGTCTGATGTAGGTAAAGCTTATTGGAGATCTAGCGGAGCCACTCTCATCACAATGGTTAGGTCATGCAAGAAAGGCCGTGTCAAATCTCATCCTTTTTAGCCACACATCTGTGAGGCGAATCCCTGTGACTACAAAGCTTGGGAGCCCCCATTTTTATTGCTAATTGCAAGGCCATGTTCGAGCGAATATGCGTTAAAAAAGTGGCAAATGATTTCTCTAACTTATTCTACTCGATGTGTAATTTATTCAAGGAAAATCTGTTTATTCAATTTCGTATTTGGATCTACCATGAAGTATTGGATAGAAGGTTCAAAATTCCAATGCGGTACCAATTTTCAAACCTATTATTATGTGAGAAAGCACATCTAAATCACATATCTGCATTAATCTAAAGCATAATATCTTATGGCCCCACAATAGAGGCAAAAGTCACTCTTTGTGCGGGAAAGCTTTGTTATTATTATTTTTTTGTTGTGTGATAGTAAGATTGAGCTTCACTGAAAAGGCCAAAACGGCAAAAGAGAAGGCCAAAGACAAAGTAGCAAAACAAAAGAAAAAGGCGAGGAAAATCTATTGTTTAGTGGATCCTCCATTCTAAAACATCTAACCTAATATCTGTGGGAAAGTCAAAGCTATTACAAAAACTAGTCACCGTAGATTGTTAACAAAGATGCCCTTAAATCATATGATGTTTTATAAAGGACATGTTTGTAAATAAAGATTTTATTCATCATATTTGCATGTATGTAGTTTTGAATACTTTATGAATATCATTAAAATTCCATAATTAACTATGTGACCTTAAATATTATATATAAGTGTTATATACAAGAGAATAATATTTAAGCATAATGATTAAAATAGTCAGTAACATATAATTAATTATTCAATTAAGAATGGAATCTTTAATTGAAGGTTACTAGTGAAGGTCATTTTCATTAAGAATAGAACGATCTTATCTGAACCGTTAATGTAGTGAGTCATTAAATAAGTGCACTGTACATAATGAGATTGTGTAGGACTAGGATATCATGTGATTTGAACAGCTAATAATTTTTGTTAAATATAACAAGTCTTATCATATCGACCGATGGTCATATGCAAAATGATCTTAATCTTGTTATTAGTAGACTCCTATTTATGGATTTATGTCTTCTGATTTACTCGATACAGATTTGAGAATCTAATCATATCACTTGTATCTTAGAGACATAATGAAGTAAGTAGCCGAGAATATTAATATTATAAGATGGAATTTATTCCTTCTCTAAAATGAGAAGCAGATAAATACGAGTGCTCGATTCATGATTAAATTCATGAATTTACAATTCATTAGTGAATCAATGGCTCTCAAGAATAAAGAAGTAGTTAGAGAGGTCAATAGATTTTACCTAGCTCTAATTATAAATTATTTATAGAGGATCGATATATATGTAATGACTATATCAAATGGACGACTTTAAGAAATAAGTAATTAAATATCTATAATTTTCAAGAGTGTAATTTCAAGTTTTTAGTGGAGTTATATTGAAATTAATAAAAGAGTAATATATTAATTAAAGAGTTTAATGAATATATCGGTTTTATTGGAGTTTGAGATTATGGGTCCATCAGTCCCCTCTCATCCTTGTTAACATTGTTTGGAGAAGCGAAATTGTTGTTTAAATAATTGATTTAGAATTATGAAATTCTAAATTAAATATCACTCAAAATAAATTAATTTATATTCATTAATTAAATAGATTATTTAATAAATGAAATAAACTAATTAATTTTGGAAGACACAATAGGTGAGTCCCATTATACGTGCTGCACACAGTGGGGAAGTGCCACTGTGTGTGGTGCCTATGCTATCAAGGGAAAGTCCCTTGTGCATATCAAAGTTTGTTTACGTGGTTTCCATATTTAGGATTTCCAATATTGAATATATGTGATTTAGTTCAAATATGGAAAGTTGAATGTGGAGACAAATAAAATTAGGTAACAAGCAGATTTTCTCTTCCTTGCTCTTGAGATTGGCGCTACACATAGATAAGGTATCTGTGTGTGGGTAGTGCCTATAGCAGTAAAAGGAAAGAAAAAATTGTGCATTTTATTTTAATTAAATATTTGATATTAAAATTAAAATAAAGGGAACTTCCAGTCCACTCTCTATAAATAGAGGCATCCTTTATTAATTAGAGATACGTGTGAGTCATGAAAAGACTAGAGTACTCTGCAGAAATACCCTTACATAGGCGTGCGAAAAGAGAAAGAAAGAAAAGAAGTGTTCGTCCATTCCTTGTCTTGCTTTTGTCATGTGTTGAAATTAGCAAGAGACTAAACATTAGTTAAGTAATCCATTTAGAAACCTTATTCCTCCAACACTTTCCCATCTGTCCATTTGGTGTCAAAGACTAGGTGAGGAAGACGGTGGTTTCGTTTTAGAGAAAACGTTCTTTGCTATTTGTTTAATTTTGGTTCATTTACGTTCATTCCAATAAGCAATGTTTATATATTTATTTATACATTGAATTAATAAATTTATAGAATTTTACAAAAGTTTCAATTTTTTTTTGTTATATACGATCCATATCACGGTCATATTTCCGCTAATTTTTGTGAAAATCATTTTCCAAAACCAAGATAGAGGCAAGGACCATTTGGCCAAGTTATGAGCACACATGTTAATGCCTCTTGGGATCCAACAACACTCCACAAACTCAATCCCGCTACGAGATAATGCGCATCAGCTAGTGCGTCCTCCGTCCTCCAATCACAGGGGACGATTTGATCATTGAAGTAGTTGGCAATCAGTCTCTAGTACAATCGGGTCTAAGCATAGATCATGACAAATTTCCAGTGCAGGAAAGCCAATTGATCTTTCACTCTTAGGTTATTAGCATGGTTAGGGTCCTTTTGAACTTTTGCTTTTGCTTTTGTTTTTAGTGACTAGAAAAAAAGAAGTAAAAATTGTGACTTTTCATTAAGTATTTGAAACTAATATTCTTACACTTTACTCGTTGTTTGGCAAATGAGTTTAAATTTATGAGTTTGAATCGTCTACAGTGTAAAGTTCTTGTATGGTAAAGTAAAAGTATGTTATAGTTAAAGCTCTCTCACACTAGAATGTTTGAACTCTTTGCAAAACACCTTATTAGTCTCTAAATTTTAATTTTGACATATTACTTAGCAAGCTTTCATTTTTGGGGAAATTTGGTCCCGCACTATAAAGCTGAAGATAAGATTTCTACATCTAACAAAGATAATCATGTGTCAATTGTGTAATAATATGCAAAATGTTCTTTCAATATTTTTGAAAGGGTTATTTATCTTCTTATACCTTGTGTTTTAGGTTTATTCAAATACTATATCTTCAGTTTTTATCTAATTGAATGTATACCTTTAAAATAGTTTTAATACATAAATTTATACTTTTTCCCAGCCATCCTTCCATTTTGACTTAAAAATGGCCGAAAATACTCTCAAATGGTAAAATAAGAAAACTTAAAAAACTATAAACTAAGGGTTTTGATATGAAAAATGTCTAGAATTTCATAAATATGGGTCCTTTATGTGTTCTTGTTTTTTTTTTCTCCTTATTTTTGAAAGTATCAGTTTTTTTTCCCTCTATTACTTAGGAGAATTTAGTCATTTTCAAAGTCAAAAAATTATTGACCAAGATAAGGTATAAATTTTTGTATTAAATCTAATATAAATATATACATTCGATGAGAAAAAAAGAAAAAGAAATAATGTTTGAGTAAACCTAAAACAAATGGTATATAAATAAGTAAATATTCCTTTTCAAAACCCATTCAAAACTATGACGTTTTGCACTTACGATAATTATTTATGTAAAATTTGTAAATAGTATGGGATATAGATGTGATTGTGCTACATTAATTTTCAAAAATAGTCTATCAATTTTAACACCAGGGACCAAAACTACAAATAAGAAATGTTTAGAAAATAATCTACCAGATTAACTTTAAAAGTTTAAGGCTGAATTGTTACAATGCTCATTGTTTAGGGACTATGAATAACCCTTCCTCCTTTTTCATGCATCATAAATAATGTTCACGGTCTGATTCATTCCTTTGTCGTAGCTCTTTCCCAAGCTCAACCCTTTGGTTAAATTAGAGAAATATAATTTTTGGAAAATTTAAGCCTAATTTACACATAAAAGTGATATTGATAAATAAGGATTTTATAAGTAGAACCAACCTAATTTTTGTCTATGTGTGTGTGGGTTTTTTTTCTTTGAAAAGAAAAACTTAGAATAAATACCACTTTTAGCCTCAAACCTATGTTACTCGTCTCATTGTGATCCCAAACTAATTGCACCCTAAACTATGTTTCATATGCCATGTTTGGCTCTTCAGTTGCAAAAAATGATAAAAAAAACTAAATGGAATCAACTATGTGAACTTTACCTTGCTTGTTAATAAAGGGTATTTTAGATAAATCATACCTTTAAGATGAATTTGGTTATCTTTAACCATCACATATTGTGTTTGTTAAATGAGGTCAGACCGAAAGGACATAATTTTTTCTCTTATTTTTTTTTCAATTTTTATATATATTTAGGCGTGACTTTTTTGAAATGCCTTTCAGTAACTAAGCACATGAGTGTCCCATGATTGATTTTGTTGAGTTTTAAGTGACAAATATGGGACTACAAGCTTCGATAAGGGTAGAATTTGCAACATTTTAAAGTTTAAAGGTCATAATGAGATGAGATATATTATTTAGGGTTGAAAATGCCATTAACCTAAAAATTATTCAAAATCTAAGAGAAAATAATAGCCACAATGCGTTATCTATGAAATTCAAAAAAATAATATTACAGATAACAACTTTTATCTCTACTTTTGAGTACCAACCTAAATAACATTTCATACACCACCTCAGCATTTTTAATTTAACACTCATTTTGCTAATATGCCCCTCCTACTTTTACTTTTTCTATCTAACACACCTTTTTTTCTCTCTCTTCAACTTTTTTTTGGGACTCTTCAGTGTCTCTTCATTGAACAAAAGAAACCAATATCAAAATCTGTGTGTTTTCGATCGTTGATTTCAAAGAAACTCGGAAATTAAAATTTTAACATGATTAATAAAGAGAAAAAGGGTAAGCTTAACTGCCAATAAATAAAAAAACAACCCTTTCACGAAAAAGAAGAAGAAGAAAAGAGGCTTAATCACAGATGCCCACTAACGAATTCAACTTCGAAACCGAAGAATCTTAAACGATGAGAGATTGATTGAGTTATAGTAGCAAGTTCTGATCAAAACTTGCTTGGATGAAAGAGGAATTATATCAACAAATTTTTTTTTTTTGAAATCCGACTGGGAGAGGGAAAAAAGAAAAGGGAAGGCTTTTGTGTTTTATTTGGGCTCCTTACAAGTATGCCACTAAAATGAAACTTAGTTTGATTTATGCTACTAAAAAAATAATTGTAAAAAATACCACGCCACATTATTATACTATAACTTGTAGTATCAAATGTATCCTCAAAGTACAAATTAGATTCTATAACAATAAGATAGTATTTGATTGCTACTAAGATTATATTAGCCTTTTTAATTTAATTGTCATATTTATTTGTGACATTTAATTAGATAATTTTTTTAGATGTGGCATTATTGGGGCTCTTTCGTGGAGGGCTTGCCGACATGGAGGGTGCAGCTCTCGTGGTCTCTTTTGGTTCGTTCAAGTCAGGCGTGAGGTGGCAGAGACTAACGAGAGTGAAATCATGTCCCGATGTGAGAAGTGGCCAAAGTCATTGTCTTTGCAAGTAGCAAGTGTTGGCCTCAGTTGGGTACGAGCTAACCCAAATGACCCTGAGGAGAAAATTCCAAGGGCGACATCCGTTGTGATTTCGACCCAATGGCGATGAATACTCGATGGAAGGAGATCTTTAAGCGAGCAGATAGTGTGGAAGAGGATCGTAATTGGTTTCTAGAGGTAGGGATGGAGTCTATTAAGCTAGCTGTGTGAAATGGTAAAGGAATAAGTTGCCCCCAGTGGCGTCATTTATTGCACAAAGATAGAGTTGGCCTAAGGGAGTTTAGTATAGCCATGGATATTCGTATTTTAGTCTTAATGGAAGGTGTTTCCTTGGAAAATTTATTGCTCTATGGACGTCATTAGGAGGAACGCCTTGAAACCTGTTCTACAAGGACCTCGCTGAAAACCATGAAGCTTTTGATTTTCTGATTAGAGTATTAAAGTGTTTCTAGGTTGAGAGGCTATTTTTGAGAGGTATAATTGTTGTTTTGGGTTGAAAATAGCATTATGACTTGTTGTGGGATGTTATGAGATGATTGTGAGAGAGTTATGAAAGTCTTAAATGCCTTTGGGTTAATAGGCATTTATAGGCAAGGATGATAGGCCTTGAGAAACTAGGGGTTTTATGGTCTAGTTGAGGCCTTGCTACTCTAGGTTCGTAGTTGAGAGATTTTAAGCCAAAGTTTGGAGCTTTAGGCCAAATGGAGCAGTGACCCACCTGACATGGGAAAACTCCATCCAAAGGGTTTTGAAAAGATCTTAAGCCTAGTTCTAATCCTTACAGGTTCACTTAACACATATACTATATTGGGGTCACTTGTAAGAAGGAACAATAAGGCTTAAAAATTATTTTCACCTTTTTGTATAAGTTTGGTTTTTGGGAAAGAAGCCTAGTTTGACATCTAAATAAAGGGGAAAGGTCATATTTGTTGCCTTCTATAGATTTTTCCTTAAATCAAGTTACCTAGTTAGGCTAGTTGGGTCTAGTAATCTGGTGGGATGATTGCATCGGGTGGGCCAGTTTGGGCCTAATAGGCATCTTTCCAAGAGTGGGTTTATGGTATTTTTTGATT
Source organism: Artocarpus heterophyllus (assembly GCA_025403435.1). Taxonomy (NCBI): domain Eukaryota; kingdom Viridiplantae; phylum Streptophyta; class Magnoliopsida; order Rosales; family Moraceae; genus Artocarpus; species Artocarpus heterophyllus. Next base: position 11,989,859 of record CM046339.1, read on the forward strand.
GACTTGGGGATAACTTCCTCCACAACTAATTTTATTCTAATTTCTCATAGACTTAAAGCCTCTCTAAATGGGCCAAAAATCTAATTGTACTGAATAAGATGAGCCCATTTATGTTCTTTGGCCTTCCAAACTACGGCCCACTTAGAGATTCTCAAAGCAAGTTTAGGTCCATGTATTGACAACTATACCTTGGGCCACATCATGAGATGTGGGCTCGGATTTGTGCTTGCAAAAATTCAAGTATCAACATTAGCCCCTTTGATTAGGGCGGGCTATGAAGTGCAGCGAAATAGCCTAGACAATCAATCTCCAAACTCCAAGATCTACTCTGAAATTATTCCTATACAAAATCCATTTTTTTCACACTTACTAAAAGTGTAGCCTTGCCATGAGTGAAGTTTTGTCATGAAATTTCTCCTCTACCCCAGGATGAGGTTGCACCAGAAACATCACTTGTTGCTCCAACTTCTTTTCACAACACCGTTATACATGCCACTTTTTTTTTTTGGCAACACTCCATCATAAACAACAACATTTACTTACTCAGACAAGCCATGCTATCTCTTCTTATATATATATATATATATTTGTTTCTTTTTTTAAAGTAATTTCAATTGGTGGTCTTTAACTTTTTAGTAAGTGACATTTTGATCCTTTTTTTTTAAAATTTTTTTTGGCAAAACGATTTCGTAATTCTTAAACTCTTGGACATTAAGCCCTTTTCCATCCATTTACTATTAGATTTTAACAGAATGGGTTGCGTGCACGGCATGTATCTCATTGAAGGGTATTTAGGTAAAATAGCTAATAATTTAATGTTTAAAAAAACAAAATTAAAAAATTACTAAAAAAAAGACTGTAGACTTCAAAAGGAAAAAAAGAAAGAAAAACTAAAAAGAAAAGCCATGGAAGGAGAGGGAGAGAGAAGAGCCTTGGGGGAAGACTGAGGAGGTGGGCTCAATGACGGCACTTGGCTGGCGACATTCAGGTGAGGCGACGGAGGATCGTTGGGGGAGGCAGAGGGAGTTCCATCGAGACTTGAATGGTTTTTGAAGTTGATGGTGGCAACAATGCGAATCTGCTTGGCAACAAAGGGCTGAGAGACGAGGCTAACGACGGTGTGGCCGTACTTGGGGTAGTTGGAGGCGTCGAGGCCTTAGATATTTCTAGAGAAGATTGTTAGCTGTGGAGGAAGCATTAGGGAAGAAACCTTGGGGATTTTTGGCTAGCAATCTATGGAGAAGAGAAAGGATTTAATATATAGTGGTTAGTTGTGGTTGATTCTACAGATGCCGATGAAGATTAAGGTGAAGACTATTAAGGTTGTCAATGGCGCTATGGACTACACGAAAGAGATCTTCCATGGAGAGGAGAAGGCATTGAATTTGCAATGGCCAGTTGCTTGTGAGGAAACATGGTGATTTTTTCTTGAATTCAGTTCTAAAGAGGATATTTTGGTAATTTTATTTTAAACAACGTCCATGTGACTTGCACATGCCTAATTCCGTTAGGTTTTAGGTTAATTTTAACGGAAGTCTATTAATTGCTAATGGTTTAAGAATTAAGGGATCGTTTTGCCAAAATTAAAAAAAAAAGAGAAACCAAAGTGTCACCTATAAAGAGTTATAGGACCACCAATACAAATTTATCCTTTTTTTATTTTTTATTTTTAATTTTGACCTACTCAAATGCAAATTTCCTTTGGGCCCCCTTTTGGTGTCGTTTTTGAGAGCACCCTTCTATCTTCTAGCCAAAACAATTCCCTCCACTTTCCTCTTCCTTTTAAAACTTCTTAGAGAAAAGAACTAACTCAAAGCACCCTCCATTAGAGAGAGAGAGCATCGAGAGAGAAAGAGAGAGAGGAAGAGAGCTACCTTCTTGTGTCGTCCCACCGTCAGCCACCTACATGGACGCTACCGTCAGTCGTTGCCCTTTTGTAATGCCCCCTTATAGATGTCACAATAATTATTACTTTTACTGTTAAAATTATTATTTAAAGATAAACAATTCAAATAAAACACTTACACTTAAGCAAATATCCCAAGAACACATGCATATATTTTTTTTTAAAAAAAAAACTACTTATCGAATTTGCTTCCCTTACCTCAGTTAGCCTAACGGAACACTTATAGTGTTCCGCTAACTGACATCCTATAGAAACGGTTAGTTTACAAATATAAACATTTATTAAATTATAGATATACACAAAACTCCAAACAATATTTAAAACACTTAAATATCCAAATAGTTTAACCACACCAAGATAAAAGAAACATACCATAGTCCTTAAGAAACAATAATTAAGGAAATACTAAATAGTCATAAAACATTCAAAAGTCCACAAGAAAATAAACAAAGTCTTAAATCAACATTAGTGTGGAAAATAATATTAGTAATAAAATCATTGGTCAAGTAATTAATTCTTTTCATGACGTGATTCCATTTCCAATCCAACACTTCTTGCACACACACCCATCCCCATCCCCATCCTCCACCTATTCTATATGCCTTTTACCTTTTTTCGCAATATGTCATACCACTAAGTAAGCATAAGCTTAGTAAGTATACTTTTCTCTCACAACATAAAATATGAATTTTCATAAAAACATAAACATAATAATGCACAAGGAACATGTTCATATATATAAGATATCTTTCATTTAAACTTCTATATTAAAACATTATTCGTTTATCTTTAGGGACCCAAGCTTCGTACCATTGACATCATAGTCACGTTGTCAGGAGAGCAGTGGGGTAGCTAGTCCCAAACCAAATATGACAAGTCCAAACCTTGTAGAACATCATAAAGATAAATATAGGGTGTGCAATGCTTAATTAAGTGATACATAAATATATATAAACTTTCTCTAAAAACTTGTTATAAACCAAAAAACATAAACATAAAAACATCCTTAGGAAAGTTTATTATAAAAGGTTTTGAAATAAGAATATTACGTCACAAATCTTTGCTTGTAAAACATTGCTTAACGTTTCCATAAACTTTATTATGTTGCAGGTGAGAATATACTTACCTAACTTGCTAGCTCATTAAACCTTAAATTAGGTGACATAGCTGCGGTTCTTGATGTGCTTGCCTTTTGGAGTGTTCATGTCAATCATTCATATAATAGATGAAATTAATAGTCATGTTTATGATATTATTTAATATCATATTACATCATCATACATTATTCTTAACGAAATAAAGTATCTTTGAGTCATAGACATGCACTTAAAGTTAAGAAACATAAAGATAGAAAACTTGACTTCTAATCACTTAGAGAAATTAATCTTAACTTATAAACATGAATAAAGTCTAAAGCTTATTCCATGCCATAGCTAACATATAAAAAAAATCAGAACAAATTTTCTTCTCTTGAAAATATCAATCCAAAATACATTTTTCAACTTTTCAAAACATTCAAGTAAATATATCAATCACTAAAACTGACCAACCTTTAAGGATTCATCATCTTACATCTTTTCGATTCACGTTCAATTAGAGCATGAAAATTTGTAGGAATAAAGATAACATATATATATATATATATAACTTTTAGATTTTTCTTTAACCGCAAAAATTTCATCAAATCATGCAATTAATACTACAAAATCCACCAGCAAGGCTTGGGTAGCGAGAAGTCCTAATTAAAAATTATGAATTAAATCATTTATATCATAAAATAATTTAAAAAACTTATTACACATGGTAGACACATATAATCATAGCATATCCAAAATTTAGCTCTAAATAAAGTCGGAATAATTCAAAACATATGTTTACATTCTAAGTTAATATTAACATCAGATATGTTAAACAATGAACACTTTTCATTCAAACATTTTTATAAAATTGGATATTCTGGAATTTTTATGTGACATGCTTAACATATAAAAAATGCTATTGAAGTATTAATTTATGTAAAACATATTTAAAAATATGATTTATTATCTCACGAATTATATAGAGCATATTAGGCAGACATTTATAACCACTAAATACTTGGCGATCAATAATTTTATTCTAAAACATAATAAAGATATGAAGTTCAAAATGTACAAACACTTAGATAATATATCAACAATGACTTATAATTTTTTACAGAATCAAAAATCACGGTTTGTCCTATAAAATGGACACTAATACACAAATATAAATCTGCCAGCAAATAAAATTTAGGGAGCAGTCTTTGAATGAAAACTCATAGTATTTAAAATATATTGAATGAAAATTTATAAAAAAATTCCAGACATTTGTAACATATATATACATCATATCCAAAAATCACAGCAAAATAAAATCATTCATTTGAATTAAAACATTATCAGGAATTTAACTAGATAACAACATTCTCAACATAGTCTAAATTCTAAACCCTAATCATACTAAACACATATAGTTCTATATATATTCATTAACAAAACTAAAATATCATACACATATATAAATTCATACCTTGTATCCCTTAATTCTTTGAGATAGAAAATCATGAAGAAAACAAAATTCCAACTATTGTTGCACGAAGTTCAGGGAAGAAAAGAGAGCATAAAAGCATTGAAGAATAAAAGAAGAGATGGAGGCAAGAAAAAAAAGATATTAATAATATATGTGCAAGAAGTAATATATTTACAGGTATAAGTAACCCTAATCTTAGGTTAAATAGGTTCCTTTTTTTTTTTTTTCCTTTTTCTTTTGCCTTCACGGCAACTCCCCCCCTTTTTTTTATTCCACGGTAACATGATGACATTGGGTATAACATATATAATATATGACGTTTTTCTTTTCACAGTTTTATTTTAATATAATATAATGTAATATAATATAATACATAATGTTTGCTAATATGACCCCCCAAAAATATTAATTTACATATTATTATTATTGTTATTATTTTTTTTGGACACTTTATATTATTGAGTTTCTTAACATCATAATAAAAATGTTACATATGTAATTATTATGACATCATAAATGTTATAAAAATAAGAAAATATACAACAAAATTTATGTCATTGTCAAAATATAACTCTAGGGCATATGTATAACTCTAGAGCATTATAAAGATTACAAATTTAGGGCAAGTTGAAACTCCTAAAAAAATAAATGCTTTATGCTTATCATCATTTTTGATATGAACAACCCGAGCACATCGATCCCTCGTGTTTGTCACCTATGACATTACTAAACAAAAAGTTAATTTACTTAACATAAATAATAATAGCACTTAAAATATCACATTTTAACGTTAAATTAACATAAGTGCCCGTAGAAGAAAATGACGGACGTTATAACTCTCCCCACCTTATGAGAGTTTTGTCCTCGAAACTCAAAATAACTATGGATACTTTGCCCTCATATCACCATCGCATTCCCACGTACCCTCTATTACCTAGTGATTTTGCCAGAAAACTTTGACTAAAGGAGTTTCTTTATTCCTTAAGGTCTTAGTTTTTAGATCTAAAATCTTCACTGACTTTCTTCATAGCTGAAGTCTTCTCTTATCTTAATCACCTGCATTTTTATTACATGCATAGGGTCCAGGACATACTTTTTGAGCATAGAGACATAGAACACATCATGGATAGATGACATATCTGATGACAAACTCAACTGATAAGCTACCTTGCCAATTCGCTTTATAGTTTCATATGGTCCAATGAACCTCAGGCTTAGCTTGCCCTTCTTCCCATACCTCACGACTTCCTTCATCGGTGTAACCTTTAGGAACATGGAATTGTCTCCAGAGAATTCAAAGTGCCTTCTCTTTTTATCGGCATAGCTCTTCTATCGACTCTAAGAAGCTTCAATTCTTTTACATATCAACTTTACCATCTTAGACGTCTTAGTGACAAAATCTGTCTTTTTGCTATCCTCGCTTTCCATCATCTTCTTTTCTCTAGCTTCATGCTAACATATAAGCGATCTATATTTCTGCCCATATAGAGCCTCATAAGGTGCCATTCTAATTGTCGTCTGATAACTATTATTATAAGTAAATTCTGCCAATGGTAACATCTTACACCAGCTCATCTTGTAGTCAAAGGTATAGGCACGGAGCAAATCCTTTAAAATCAAATTCATTCTCTCTATTTGGCCATTAGTCTAAAGGAGAAAAGCCATGGTAAAATGCAACTTAGTACGCATTACGATTTGCACACTTTTCCAAAGATTGAAAGTGACCTTGGTGTCACTATCGGAGATGATAGACTTAGGAATTCCATGAAGCCTCACTATCTTCTTGACATAAAGCTCTACTAATTGCTCCATAAAGTATCTGATATTAATGGGGATGAAGTGTGCCATCTTAGAAATTCTATCAATCACAACCCAAATGGCATCATACCCATTCGTAGTTCTTGGCAGACCTATAATGAAATCCATTGCAATCTCCTCCCACTTCCACTTAGGTGTCTGAATTGATTACAAATCACCCCCAGGCCTTTAGTGTTCAGCCTTGACTTGTTGACAAGTCAAACATTTTTTTTTTATATACTTAGCAACATCATGCTTCATTCCAAACTAGCAAAAGCAGTCTCTTAAATTATTATACATCTTTGTCGTACTTTGATAGATTGAATAAGGAGTATTATAAATTTTTGCTAAGATCATTTCCCTTAAGCCATCAACATCAGGAACACATAAGCGGTTCTTAAGATATAGAGGTCCATCATCAGCAACTCAAAACTCTTTGAATCTTTCTTCCTTAATGTCCTACTTGATCCTTGCTAGGCTTGCATCTTTGTCTTGTTTACTTCAAATCTCTTTAGACAGTGATGGAACAAGAGTCACTGCTGAAAGCCATCCTGATATAAGTTCCAAATCAAAGTCTAGAATTTTTTTTTTTTTTAAGGCTAGGACATCGCTTGTAATGACATCAATGTTGTAGTTGCCTTCTTACTCAGAGCACTAGCCACCCGATTTTCCTTTCCTTGATGGTAAAGGATTTCAAAATCAAAATCCTTCACCAGCTCTAACCATCTCCGCTGCCACATGTTTATGTCCTTCTAAGTGAAAAAGTACTTCAAACTTTGATGGTCGACGTAGATTTTACATTGAACTCCATACAAGTAATGTCTCCAAATCTTCAACGTAAAAACTACAGCCACTAACTCAAGGTCATGAGGAGGGTAATTCTTCTTGTAATCCTTCAACTGTCCCAAGGCATAAGCAGTCACCCTATTGTTCTTCATCAACACTACACCTAGGCCTATTTTAGAAGCATCATTTTTAAATAAAAAAATCCTTTATTCCCTTCTGGAATTGGCAAAACTAGAGTTGTAATAAGCCTTTTCCTTAATTCCTAAAAGCTCTTCTCGCACTCATCGGTCCATTCAAACTTCTTCCCCTTGCGAGTTACATTGGTGAGAACAAACTTCTTCCACAAACTTTCGATAATAACTAGCTAATCCCAAGAAGTTTTTTATCTCACTTGCATTCTTAGGTTGTCTCAAGTAAAGAACAACCTTAACCTTAGTAGGATATACCATTATTCCCTCCTTTGATATGACATGCCACAAGAACAATGCATAGTCAAGCCAGAACTCACACTTAGAGAACTTTGTGTATAACTTATGTCTCTTCAAGGTCTCTAGCATAATCCTCAAGTGCTAAGCATGCTCTTCTTAACACTTCAAATAAACAAGAATATCATTGATAAACACTACAACAAATTTATCGAGGTAATCCTTGAACACCCTATCCATCAAGTCCATAAAAGTTGCAAGAGCATTTGTTAGACAAAAGGCATAAACACAAATTCATAGTGACCATACATGGTTGTAAAAGCTGTGTTTGATATGTCTCTTTTCTTTATCTTTAGTTGATGATATCCTGACTGCAAATCTATCTTTGAAAACACAGGCGCACCCTTAAGTTTATCGAACAAATCATTAATTTGATTCAATAGGTACTTGTTCTTGATCGTTCCCTTGTTCATTTTTTGGTAGTCGATGCAGAGTCTCATGGAGCTATCCTTCTTCTTCACAAACAAAACTGGTGCTCCCCATGTTGAGTGATTAGGTCGAACGAAACCCTTATGAAGAAGTTCTTTTTGTTGGGAGTACAACTCCTTCAATTTGATTAGGGCCATTCTATATGGTGCCTTGGAGATCGGATCAGTGCCTAGAGCGAGCTTGACTCTATTTGGAGGTAAGCTTGGCAGGTCTTTTGGAAATACATCTAAAAATTCTTGAACTATTGTAACATCTTCAATCTTTGTCTTTTCTTCTTGACTCTTATGTATGATGTTCATCAAATAACCCATAATGCCACTTGCCAACAACTTTCTTGCCTTCATAGCTGATAGAAACATGTTTAGCTTCTTTCTCGAGTCACCAACATATAGAATCTTTCCTCAGCTTTTGGATGAAAAATCACTTTTCATATTTGGCACTCGATATAAGCATTATACTTACTCAGGAAATCCGTCCTAAGAATCATATCATAGTCACACGTATCGATTATAATAAGATTGATAAAAAGTTATCTTCTAGAAATCCATAAAGGAACTGTATTCAAATAATGTGTAGACATCATCACTTTTTCAGAGGGTAGTGTCATAGTGAACCCCGTCTTATAGGCTAATGATGTTCTCCTAACTTCTTAGCAAAAGAAGAGGATACAAATGAATACTTAGCACCCCTTTCAAAAAGAGCATATACATTAAAATAAAGGATTAAGATCTAACCTGTGACAACATTGGAGGTTTTGGCTGCCACTTGTTCCTTCATCATTGCATAGATGCAAACATTGGCAGGTGGAGCTTCAAGTCTGCCTTGATTTATGAGTGGTCCCTCTAAGGTAGCTTGTGTATAGTGGAGTTGACCATTAGGGGCTTTTTACCTTGAGCATTTTATTGGGTGGGGCAGTTCTTGAAAAAGTGACCCTTGTGGCTTCAAATAAAGCATTGGTTTGTTCTATGATGTCATTCACTTGGGTGCTTCTTTCCACATTTGGCATAGGGTTGCATCTACCTATTGTTGTTATACTAGCCACTACCCTCTTTCTTGTTGTTTTGATCATGCTGGTTCTAGAAATTACCCTTTCTCTTGTTATTCTTCTAGTTTTGGTTGTTGTTGTTACTGCCCTAGGGTTGTTTCTAAATGTTCGAGTTATTAGTGGGATGACTTTGTTGGGGCCAGTTTCTCTTCAACTTTGATAGTGGAATTCAGCCTTCTGTGCCCTCAAAAAAACTTGTTCCTGATCTCTAGGTGGACTCGCCCCATCAATGACTGTTGTAATTTTAGGTCAGAAAACCCTGATCAACCTCCTGACCCTTTCACATCGCCCCTAACCATTCCTAGTAAAAGGCATGCCAACTGATTGAACTTAGCAACCATATTAGTAATTGACATATCTCCTTGGCAAAGGTTTATAAACTCAACATAATGTTTCCAGATGATATTCATGTGAAAGAACTTTGCATTACATTCACGAAAAAAGTCAATCCATGTCATCTTGTCTACATTTCTACTCTGCTCTATCCTATCCCACCAAATTCTAGCTTCTATTTTTAGGCAATATGAGGTACAAAGGACTTTCTCATTCTTAGGAAAACCATCAGCTTCAGAGTGGCCTCGATCATCTTCAACCATCCTTGAGCAACCAATGGACCTTGGAACCCTTGAAATCAACAACCTTAACATGCTTCAACATGACCAATAAGGGTTCTTGATAAGTGGGTCTTGCTTCTAGTGCAGGGGTAGGGGCTAGGGCTACCCTTTCTTGCTATTGTGGAGGACATGGTATGTTTTTATCTTGTCTTTTGCATCCATGACTATTAGTTCTAAGCTCTTCAATCTCCCTTCTTTGATCTTGAAGCTATCGTTGAAGGTCAATAGTCATTGCTATTAGATTAGCATTAGCCAAGTTGCCAACTTTAGCAGCAGCTTGAGCATGATCTTGAATTCTTCTGCGGTTGTTCATCTTTAATTTCCAAGAAAGATTATAAGTTTAGGAATGAACTTTTAATTTCAGGAATAAGACATAATTTCACTACTAAAATTATGCACTAAGGCATTAATCACCTTAAAGTTAATCTTATACTTATTGTTAATCTTACATAAACATCTATTTAAGTAAAACATACTTACTTGGAGGACTTAAAACTGACGTCTAACAATGTGTATTGGAAAAAAAAATTGCTCTGATACCATAGCTGTAACATCCCCATACAAACGTCACAATAATCATTACTTTTACCGTTAAAATCATTATTTAAAAACAAACAATTCAAATTAAAATTTACACTCAAGCAAATATCCCAGGAACACATGCATATTTTTTTTGCCTTCACGGCAAATTCCTTTTTTTCCCTTACACGACAACTATTCATTTGTTGTTTACCTATCATATAATATATATAATGTAATATAATATAATTTAATTATAATACATAATTATTTATATACAACAATAATGTTTGCTTCCATGAACCCCAAAAAATATCAATTTACATATTATTATTATTATTATTCTTTTAGGCATTTTATATTATCAAGTTTCTTAACGCTATAATAAAAATGTTACACATGTAATTATCATGACATCACAAATATTATAAAAATTAAAAAAATATATGCAATAAAATTTATGCCATAGCCAAGATATAACTCTAGGGCATATATCACTCTAAAGCATTATAAATATAAATTTAGAGCAGGTTGAAACTTAAAAAAAAAAAAAACTTTATGCGTGTCTTCATTTTTAACATGGACAACCCAAACACATTGATCCTCCGTGATCATCATCTATGATATTACTAAACAAAAAGTTAATTTAATTAACATAAATAATAATAGCACTTAAAATATCACATTCTAACATTAAATTAACATAAGTGTCTGTAGAAGAAAATGACAGGTGTTACACCTTTGTTGCTGGAACCTTTGCTTTTTCTCTCTTTCTTCTTCTTTATTTTCCTCTTCTTTTTCTTCTTCTTCTTCTTCTTCTTTTTCTTTTCTTTTTATCCATTTCAGCCTTTTTGCTGGAGCTATAGCCCGCCATTCATCGTTGCACCACCTGCCGTTGTGGGGAATCACTTCAACTCCTTGGATATTGTGTAATCACCTTGTCTTTAAACTCTAATCCTTATTTTAGAAGCTTCTTTGTTTAGTATTTGTCATTCTAGGGCTTGAATGATGCCATTTGTTGGTAATGTAAAATTTTCCTCTTCTTTTGTGCCAATTGTTTGCTTGCAACGAGGTTTGTGCATTCTTGTTGTTGTTGTTGCAGGTCTCCCTTTCCTTTTTTATAGTGCTTTATTGTGTTTCTTGAACCTCTAGTTGATCATGCACAATTTGATAGTAAAACTTGAACTGGAACTGGAACCTATAGCTAGTTGTGTCTTTTGGAAGTGGAGCTTGGACTTGAACTTGAACTTTTACTTGTGGCTGGTTATGTCTTTGGAAGTAGAACTTAGACTTAGACTTGAACTTCGTGGCTGATTATGCCTTTTGGAAGTGAAACTCAATCTTGAACTTAAACTTTATCTTCACTTGCTTATCTGGATTTTGAACTTGTGGTGTAATGATGTAACGACCTTACTTACATGGCTGTTACTTAACTACTTAAACATACATTTATTTAGATCACATAATTTTACAAAACACTTTTTTAAAGTATTTTAAAAACTAACTTTACTAATTAATTTAATTTAAAACTATTTTTACATTTGTTGCAATAGAAATAGTAACATATTATAGTGGTTTAACAGTCATCTAAAACATACATATTACTAGAGTCATACAGCTTTACATATGGTCAAAAGAGGCATAATTAAAAAAACTAATGTGGAAAATAAAATGCACGGTATCTTTTTCCTATGAATCCACTCTAATTATCCACCACATTGCCACCAGTCCATCAGGTATTGCTGGCAGGTTACTTACCTACAATATGAACATTCTTAGATGAGCTTTTGCTTAACAAGTAGAAACTACAACTTGCAAATTATTTAAAATAGCATATAACAATAATATGCATGTGCTGATTATACTCAGTTTTAATCTTGTCTTATTATTTTATCGGGCCTGAGTAGTCGTACTAGATGAGCATGATCATTGGGAAATTAGGGTTTGCAAGGTCCCAACAATACCATGATCTAATCTATTTTTAATTATGTATTTAAATCTTGAGCCTTCCCATAGATCTAGAGGTTGGTATGACCCTCTAATTTAATTTGTTCTTAGGGGTTTCACTGAACTAATTAGTGAGTATGCAATAAGGCATGTCATCACATACACTAACATAAAATTTAGACATGCTTCACTACTTGGGAAAAATATGAAAAACATTTATTTTTAAACTATTTCGTATTGTAGGCAAGATTCTTACTTGTTTTCTTGTAGTAGGTTTCTCTATTTGCCATAATTTCATATCCTCTATAAAAACACTTCTACATAAAACACCCATTAAGAGTGGGTAATAAAACTTATTTTATGCTCTTTAAATTTAGTATAACCATAAAACTTTGATCATTATATTAGATCGTATTTCCTTTTGTTAAAGGATCATAAAATTGTTATTTCTATTATAAGGATTAATTAATTAATTGAATCCTTATAAAGTTTAGTTTACCTTAATTGCCTTTTAATTCATGTTAAAATTGATAGTTAATTTATTTAAATAATTAATCAATTATCAATTCGTTACTAAGTCTACATGACTTAAATCAACTAAATTAAAAATTATACGACTTCATGGTTCTTGAACTAAGTTCTAATTAACCATTCTCTTAATTCATTTAGTGGGCTCGTAATTGGTTCAATGCCCATTAAGCCCAAAAATGATCTTAAGGTGTTCTATAAGTCATATCGTTAAAACTTTGACCCGAGCGGCTTTTTGGACTAAAGCAAGTGTTGGACCTGTGTCTTGTATCGTATTATTAAGAATCTAGTGTATCGGATTTTCATGATTGCCATTTTATAGTTCATCTGAAAACTATCAAAGTTTATTATTTTTATCTTTACCAAACTGTTTGGGTCTAAAGTGTAAGTTCGATATAACCTCAGATATAAGGTTGTCCAAGTATTATAACTTAGTGAATCCGAGGTTGATTCCTCTAGAAAAAGGTACTGCAAAGGTCCAATATATTAGCTATATTAGTTTTAGCTCAAAAATTTGAGAATTAAAGTTAATTATTTATAATTATTTACAAAATTTACATATTTTTTTTACTTTTTTTTAGATTTCTTTTTTGTAATTTTTTGGAATTTCCACAACAAGAAATATGAATTAAATTAGAATGGTAAATGGAATTTCCACAACGTTGAAGATTAAAGGTTCTATTCTAGCAATTAATTTAAATATATTTTAGTTTTTCTAAAATTATTTATTAAAATAGTTTAAGTATGCAATATGCCATTTTTTGTCTATAACAAATCAAGAGTTACCAAGCATTTAATGTACCAATTCATATTTATAATGCATCAAAAACTCATTTTTAACAAATATGTATGATTTCAAAATTAACTAACTAAATTACCAATGAAATTTACAGTTAAGCATTTATCGTACCATTTCCTATCTACGAATAATCAAAGTCTTTCTAAGCATTACCCGTGCCAGCCTATGTCTACAATGATTTTGACATTATAATAATTTAGAAAACAATGAAAAACTAAAAATATTTACCTTAATTTTGCCATAATTTCTCCCTCTTTCCTTAGCAAAAAGAAAATTTAAAAAAACATATTGAAGGTAGAAACACACATAATTTTATAGAGCATAACTATTTTGTTGGGGAATTAAGCGACTCCTAATTCCAAGGATCGCAAGAACGAATAATTGCAGAAAATAAATAGGAGAAAAGAAGAAAAAGAGACACCAAATTTTTATACAGGTTCGTCCAAAATTGAGACTACGTCCTGTTTCTGCCGCTTGCAGATTCCACTATGATGAAGGAGATTACAGATTACAAGAGCAGTTTCTCACACACTCACAAATTGTGCTTACCAAAACTCTCTTCTATCTAACACCCAATGGGAATTTTTCTCTCTCTCTCAAGGATGAAGCTCTCAAGAATTTTGCCTCTCACAATTTTCACACACACAACCCTAGCCACCTTGTGTCTATTTATAACCAAAGGAGAAGAAAAATCACAACTAATGGGAAACCCTAGTGGTTTCCCCTTTTTGGGGCGTTTGAGTTCGACTCTAACTCAAAATTTCGCAACAAACCAGACTCCGGGCGCCGCGGCGCTGGTTTGTTTCTCGGACGAGCGCCGCGGCCCTTGTTTTGGGAGCCGCGGTGCTCATTTTTGGGGGCCGCGGCGCTGTAACTCTGCCCTCCCTGGGCAGCAATTTTTTTCTCCCTTTTTTTTGCTAGGTTGATTTGGCTCCACTTTGCAACATATTTTACAACAAAAACCTGAAACAATTTTGCAAAAACTAAAACTAGAAACTAAGCAAACAAAAACTAAAACTTAGAACTACATTTTTAAAAAAGAAAAAAAATTTCTCACAAGGAGGAGTGAGGAATACATGCCATAGAGTGAGGTATTTATAGTAGAAGAAAATCTACTATTTACATAAATTTTATATTTTATATTTATTTTTTATTTACTTTATTTAGATATTTTTTGTGCAAATGACTAAGATGGTATTTTGGAGATTTTTTAGAATTTTGAACTTTTTATATTGCTGCCCTTTTGCCTTAAGTTAGACGCAAATCTGATTTGAATAATTTTCTTTTTACTTTGATTTACAAACATTTTAAGACTCGAAATAAAATCACACAACTTATTTTTATGGTTTTAATTATGAATAAGCTAAACAAGTATAAGATATAGATAGATGATTCTAAGAATTAGTAAAATATTGTTAAACATAAAAACACACTAAGAACATATTTTTAAGCATATTTTCATACAAACGTACTAAAATACTATGTAACATACAAATGCTATAATTAAAGGATTTAATGAGAAATGTAAATGCAAAATGAAGATATTGAGTCATAAGAAATATGCATTTTCATAGTCTCGTCACAACTCTAACTAGCTTATTCCTAATCTTGAGCAATTAAAGTGATAAAACATAAAAACGAACCAAATGATTGATTTCTCAAAAACTTATGAGTCCTTGCAGAATGTCCTCATGAGTTGTTTTAGATTCATGGCTTAAAATAAAATGCATGTATTATGCAAGTTTATGCTTTATTTTAAGAGTATGTCTCATATTTAAGATGAATTTTCCCATGTGTGTGCTATTCTATCACTAATCATTGCATACAAACTAGATAAATTTACATTAATATAAGCTAATTTATTTTAATAAAATCTTATAAGTTTATTTTTCATTCCTCTCTTCACTAATATTGAATAACAATAAATTAAGGACTATTAGGACTTTATTTGACTTATAATATTAGGCTAAGGTAAAAAGGCAAGATGAAAGATAAATTTAAAGCTTAATTCACCCCTAAGACACTTACATTATTCTCGGACCTTTAAAATGTAACAAATTATTTCCCAAGTAAAAACCCAAATTTGAAGTAAACTTTCATTTTTCATCTACTTTTTATTCTTTTTTTTATTCATTTTTTCTATTTTTTTTGAATTTTTTCTTTTTTTGAATTTACAGACGTACAGAATAAACATACTTGCTTTCATAACCTTTATATTAACATAAACAAATTATAAGATTTTATAAAAACAAACCAGATTATATTAACATAAACAGTCTCCAAATTAGTACACACAATCAAAGTTTAAGATTAAGTGCTGAAATTTTGGAAAAAAATCAATCTCAATATGAGGCTAACACAAGAAATTAACATAAGCTTAAACAGTATCTGAATCTTATAATAAGCCATAATATAACATGTTTCTTCATTGGATAGGAGACACTTTAAAAAACAAAAATAAAGAAAACAAATATTTACACAACATTTTTTTGGTTTTTCAAAATTTTAATTTTTTTTTTATTTTTTAGGATTTTTCAATTTTTAGTTTTTTTATTAGATGCAGATGTTGACAAACTCAACAAAATGAAATATGATGCAAACATGATTAGACACATCACAAGAATGCTAAAGATTTCATAACTCAGCTATCTTAAACATGCATGCATGCACACAACATGGAGAACATAAGCATAAATAAAAATATGTTAAAGATGACATTTTAGGACCAAATCAAGATGTGTTTTAAGACTATCTCTTTCACTTAGCCATCCCGACACTAACACAAGAATCTTAATAGTTTTACACACAACACAATTTTTTTCTTTTTTAATTTTTCAATTTTTTAAGGTTTTAATTTTTTTTACGCTTGGTTTAAGAACAAGTCCCATTTTAAACACACAAAAATAGATTCAAACTTAAAATAATATTATATATATATATATATATATATATATATATATACAAGAGTGGTTATTCAAAACACACAAAGAAAAATAGTCATAAAAAAACATGTCGTAAGTAAAACTGAAAGATCAAAGAGTTTAGAAAAAACGATCCAAATCTCGTTTGTGTTTACGCTAAGCTTTGAAGATGCAGTGTCTGCCTTGGAAGTGATAACTTGCATTTGCTCGAGCAATTCCTCAATAGTAGGAGCAGAGACAAAATCTTTCTTCCTGACTCTACATGAAAGTTATGTTCCATAGCATTATCTAGAAAACTTAAAAGACCATCAAAGAAACCATTAACATTAAGCACACCCAATGGTTTATCAAGAATACCTAGTTGATTCTAACTAGCTATGACAAATATTTCTTTTAGAGTTCTTGGACCTTCTAGTAAAATAATGAAAGCATTTGAGTGAATGAATCATAAGTTTTAAATGCTCAGGGATATTTTTGACTATTTTTTCAGGTTCCTATAGTTTTACCATAAAGATTATCTTGAACAAGAAGATGAAGGATAATACCTAGGATTCCTTCTACTTTGGCTCTGGTTACGACAGTTCTCATTAAACCATAATTACCCCCTCCATACACGAGGTTTATCTTTTTCGTAGCTATGACTTTCCCTAAATGGAATGTAGCATTTAAATAGTCAATACCCCTTCCTGGATTCGAGAAAATTTACTATAAAATTTATGTCATTGTAAAGAATATAATTCTAGGACATGTGTATAACTCTAGAGCATTGTAAAAATTATAAATTTAAAGCAAGTTGAAACTCTTAAAAAAAATAAATACTTTATGCTTATCATTATTTTTGACATGAACATCCCATACACATTGATTCCACAAGGCCATCACTTATGATATTACTAAACAAAAAGTTAATTTATTTAACATAAATAATAATAGTACTTAAAATATGAAATTCAAACATTAAATTAACGAAGTATCCATAAAAGAAAATGACCAGTGTTACATCTTTAATGTTAGAACCATTGAAATCTATAATAATTTGCACTTACTACAGCTATTTATGTAAAACTTTAAATTATTATGCGACAATGTATGATTATCTATGTTAAATTTTAGAAATCATTCATTAATTATAGCGTCAACAAGGACCAAAATTGTCCCAAACAAAAATTCAGGGAATAATAATAATAACAATAATAATTCAAAAACTCATGGCTCAAAATTATCAGCGTCAATAATCCTTTCTAAGCTACTACATCAATTAATATCAAAATGACTTATATATTTACCAAACAACTCATTTGAGTTGGCAGAAAAAAAGTTCTTTCTTTTTGGTTTTTTGTACGTAATTTGAAAAAGTGTTAATACACCTAGCAATATTACGCGCGTAGTGTATATATATATATATATATTTCTCCTATGCTTGCATAGTTCATAGTTTTGGCCATCAAATGGTGGATGATGAAAATGATAAAACCATTACACATAAATTCATGGCGATAAATCTGCTCGTATAGAATTAACCCTCTTTCATTTTCATAAGATAAGCAATACTCGAATGGTGCAAGATGGACATACTTTGGTCAAAATGCAATAAATTAAGTCAATCGTTTTAGTTTTTGTGAGAGAAGATTTTGAAAGGAAAAGGGAAATGAATTGTTAAATACTTGATTGGAAACCCAACTTTAGTTTTTAGGTTTACTTTAAATATTAGAGGGTGTTTGGCTAAGGGTGGTGCAAACTACAAACTCAGTTATGAACAGTATAAAACTCTTACATGCTACAATAAAAAGAAAAAAATTGTTACAGTATAAAGCTCTTACATACTATAGTAAAAATGGTTCCCATCATTAGTCAAACACTCTATTAATAAGCGGTTAACCGATATGGGAGAAATGCATTGAGTAAGTATGGAATTTAGAGATTGCAAATATCTATCTAATTTTTAGTATATTAAACGATGTCTAATCTATCATATTTTTTCATGTTACTAAATATATATACTCAAATATTAAACCATGAAAACATTATAATTAGTTGAAAAATATTTCAAAAATTTTTAAATAATATGACTTGACGTGTTAGACACCATTTTTAACAGTGAAGCCGGATAAGTCATGTGAGTTAATCCTATGGCGTAGATAGATGTTAATTGTTTTCATCATTAATTTAGTACCTTCCACTTTCAAAGAAAGAAAATATCTTAATGATACCATTCAAGGTTGGACTTGTAGTCATATAATCTTTTTCAGAAATTTCACTACGAATTCTCATATGCAAAATGATTTCTCCCGCCGTATGGGTTAATTACATGTTCGAAAATCATTTCTTTTTGACCTCAGCCCTCAAAATGTCACTTTGTATGAAATGTGGATAAGATTATGCGTGAATTCGTTAAAAGAATTATGAAATTTACGTAAAGAGATTTCAAGTCTTTTTTAAAGATAAAGAAATTTCACTCATCATGAGCTAGCTAGCTCTGTCTCAATAATATATAATTATTAAGTTGGACCCACTAACATCTTCTTGTTGAAATACTAAAAAAAATATTTTATGGCAGACAATTAAAAAATAGTCCCTAAAATGAATTAATACTCAGCTTCTCTTTGAAAAATGAGTTGGAATATATGTTCAAAATTTAAAAACTATAACATATAAGGCTTTACACTTTGTAACTTTTTACTTTTTATTATAGCTGTTGAGAGTTTTATACTGTTTATAGTTGTAACTAATAGGTTAGAACTGATGTTCTAAACATCCTATTAATCTAATTGATGAAGGCTTTTTTATTATTTATTTATTCATTCCATATATTGAAGATTTGGGATTAACCGTGTGTTTGGCGGTGGTTTACACCTCTAACTCAGTTATAAACAGTGTAAAGCTCTCACATGCTACAGTAAAAAAGAAAAAATATTGCTACAGTGTAAAGTTCTCATATACTACAGTAAAAACAGTTCTAACCAATAGTTTTCACCACCATACCAAACACCCTATAAATCATCCTCTCTTTAATGTAAATACCTAGTCCACCATCCCGTAGTGTTTTTTTTTTCTCCTTCCTTTTCTTGAAAAAATATGATTCAAATTAAAGGGATAATACTACTGATATGAAGTGACCTTTTATTTAGGAAAAAAGTTATCTTAAATAATTAATTTTGTATAAAATATGCACTTTCACATAGCCAATAGGATTCCCATGAATAAGTTAATGAATAAGTTTGTGTAGCCGTAAGAATGTCCTCTCTATTCCGTGAAAGATAATAGTTAGACACGCAATGGTTTGTGAAGTTAGATACATAATGGTTTGCATGAAACTTGATACATCGTTTGAGGGAACTGTGTCAAGTTCTTTCCGTTTATAAACGATAAGAATGGGAACCGACGACATCAATATATGCATATATACAAACACTAAAAAAGGAAAGGATTACAATGACTTGCATGTTTCTACGTACCTGGTGTAGATTTTAGAGTTGGAATAACATACGAACGATGATGATGGGAACTGTTGGGTGGACCTTTTCATGCAAAAAGTTACTAAAAAAAGAAGAAGAAGAGGTAAGACCAAATTGTCGTTCATGGCACGCCAAGGGACCGACTAATATCACATCCCACTAAGTAGATTTTTACAGAATCCAAATGATTGATGATTACCCTCTGTTCCCTTGGCGTGCAAGTCTTTATTGGCCCAAAGTGTTTACCAAGTTTCATGGCCTTTTTTTTTTTTTTTCCTGAGATTATATGGTACTTCATGTGGACCGTTGCCTAGATAGCTAGTTAGACTTTAGTGGCTTTTGTATATCATTCTAATATGATTTCCATATTTTCACTTACAATCCTATTCATCCAGCAATCAGGAAAGAAAATGGAACACTATTCAATCAGCAGATTGGGATTGAGGGTAATAGTTGATTAGTGCTAAAACTTGCACTAAAATTTAATTCTTATGTAATTCTTCATAATTTGATCACTGATTCTACCAGCCTTTTTAATTGATTGAAGCACGCAGTTTTGACCACAAATGATGGTAATTCAAAGGGTTTTTGTTTGTTCCCTAAAGGACGGCGCAAATATAAATTAACATGTTATTTAATTTGTGCTTCATTTTTTAAACTACGTCTAACCTCTTCTCATCCCTGAAATTAGTGGTGAATTCTATTTAGTCTCTAACATTCAAAACTCCCACAACTAATTATCCATCTATAACATCTGTCACATTCCATACTTCAATCAAATTCTTTAAATAAGTGGATGAAAAAGAGCATATTATGCCCATGCGTGATCGTCAACGATCGTTTAAAAAAAAAACGGTTCTAACCATCAGTTACAATTGCAAATAATATAAAGCTCTCAAATGTTATAGTAAAAAAAAACACTACAATGTAAAGCTCTTAAATGCTACAATCTCAAATCAAAACTCTTAATTCCAACTGTTTCTTTAAGCGGCCTATAGTGTGGTTATTTAAAGTGATTTCACGTGATAATTGGATTAGAAAAAAAAAAAAGAGATGTTGAAGGAGCTTTATTGCAACTTTTCCGGGGATAAATATTTAAACCACTGCTATATTTTATCGAAATTAAAACCACATTTTACTAGTGTTTTCAAGAATATCACAACTATTTCAAGTGTTTTTAATTTCATGTTGAAAGCTTCCTTTGGATAAACAACAGTTTTAACCGAGACATTTACCAAATTGGTCAAACATAAGGTGTTGTGAGATTAAAATGCTCTGTTAGTTTGCCTCTTATGTAATATACTACATATCATCGTCTTAAATCAATAATCATCCCAACCAATGTGATTACAATTTTCAAAGCTTTTTAATGTAAATGAAGAGATCATATGATTCGACGGTTTTGTTTTAAAGCTTTTTTTCACATATCTAACAAATAAAATATTCCCTAAAATATTAATAAAACTATTGTAACCAGGCAGGGATGCAATACAGCCCTAGTGGGCCCCACTGGTCAGTTATACAAAGGTTGGTTGTGATCTGCTTTTGAGGATGTGCCCCCACAGTTTGTTCTTGGGCTTTTCTTTTAAGGAGTCTAAGTTTATGTTCTAATTGTATTTGGACTTCTTTTTCTCGTTTTTAAGTCCTCAAAAAATTCTTTTACTCCTGCTGAGTAGATCTAGTTTTTCATTTTTTTGTCTTTATAATGTTAGTAGTTTTTTTTTTTCTCCTAAGAATATTAGTAGTTTAGTTTAGTAGTTCTCCCTCTGTTTTTAGTTCAACAATTCTTTTTTTTTTTCTTTTTTAAGTTTGCTCATATACAAATGACTTTTCCTTCCTCCTTATTTTTATATGTTTAAGCTATTACCTTTTTTTTTTCTTTTTATTTATTTTCCTTCCTTGCCCTATTCTTTTTCTTTTCTTTTATCTAGCTCTTTTTTTCGCCTCTCCAGTTTTCCACAAATATCTAGTTTTTTTTTTTTTTGTCCCTCTTTCTTCGCATCTTTTCTTTTTCGATTTCTTTTCTATAGCTTTATTTTTTACTACTTATAGATCAAAGGTTTGGTTTCTTCCTCAAAATTATTACCTTCAATAACCAGATCAAACATTCTGCGGTATGTAAACCTTTGCTTATCAGTAAAATATTTTGGAGTTATGAATTGTTTTAATTTTAGGAGGTTAATTTTAATGTTAATAACTATTTTTACTTTGTATATGCATGGTTTTTTCTTTTTTGAGATCTATAAATGATATTATTTTGTATATGCATCATACTCAAGAAATAATAATATTATTAAAGAAATGTTATAAGATATACTTAATATTGCTATAATTTTTGTTTTTATATCTGCCCACTGAATTCAAATCTTGAATCCATAGATTGTTGACGAAATATGTATCAACCATTCAAACTCAGAATATTGTAAAAACATAAAGATTTCAATATTCTCCCTTTTCGTATAATATAACATAAATGTGAAAATTAAGAAGTTGGGTTTGGATTCTAAATTTCATGTGACATGGAAATAATAATAATAATAAAAACTGAGTTCGTTGCTGTTTGGATTTTTGGATTTTTGGACAAAACAGACAGTACAAAAGATGAATAATCGCCCTGATCTACTTGACCGTTCCTTGTGGACAAAACACCATGGTAATGACATGCATGGCCCATTCCTCATAACAAAGTAGGAAAAAGGAATCATTTGTTGTGCTTTTTTTAGAAGATAAAGTGGGTTCAGCACTTTTCTTTTGTCTATGTTCTGCAAAATTAATATTAAAGCAATCCACGAGACCAATAGTGTAAAACAAGGCACCAAGACAATAGTCATCAAAAGATATTTATGTTAAAAGGAAGATAAATGTTTGACTAAAATGGCAATTATGTATCTACTACTTTATATATGCGACGTAAGATAGAACAATTATAGACGTAATAAATTTAATAATACATAAATTGAAAGAAATTAGATAAAAAAGCACAAGTATTTGATTTAATTAGCCTCTTCTATGTGGATCTTAATGAAACGTCTAATAGACGTCACGTATTTTTATTTTTTGGCTATACTTGATTTGAAAGGAATGCATATACAAGGGCAGAAAATAAAATGCTATAAAATGATTCTTAATATGACTGAACTGTTCATAAATCATGCTCACCGACCCGATACTTCTGATAAAGAGAATCCAATATATATAGTAATATATAATATATATCACATCTTTACAGTTCTGAACCCAAAATTCTTGATTGACACTTAAGGAAAAGATTTCCACAGTTTTAACCAAAACTAAATTTCCATGAAAATAGACCAAGGGACACGAGAATGAGGTACAAATTAGATAAAATGTAAAATTTAAGTCATAGCCGATAAGGTATATTGACTTGGTGACTCAAAAGAGGCAAGCTGCATTGTGAATTTATTGAAAACGCACATCCTGTGCTTAAGATTTCTTTCTTTTTGGTCTAACTCCAACCCTTGAATTTACGAATATTTCTTTCTTAGAGTCTATGAAAAAACTTGTAATCAAATACTAATTACGTGTAATATTAAAAAAAAAGGGCAAAGACTAGTAAGAATTCTTTTTTATGCAAAGATGCAAAGGTTAATTTCTCAACTAGTATTTCATTACAAGTTTATTCATTGCTAGTAAAGGGAAAAACTTATCAATTCAAAAATCAAAATCAATTGTGGATAGAAAAGACATATATTAACTTAAATTTAGAATAAGAATGAACAATCTTGAGTTACATTAAAAATATAGTGTTGAAGAATGTGGGTAGAAATCTGTAAAGGAATGCTAAAAAAATTAGAAATGATAACGTGGTTGAGGCATATAGGAATACTCTTTAAAGTTTTATTTGCCCTTCACTACAAAAGTTTGCTAACAGTATTTTGTGATACCCTTAAGACAACACTATATTAAGTAAAAATATGGTGTTCTAGAACAACATATGAAACTTATAAATTTGGAGCATTAATAAAAATATAGTGTCTTTTTATGAACGGATGCAAACGTTGTAATTAATGCAACCTTTTACGTAAAGATATCTTTTGGTGAAACACTACATCTATTACAATAAATATATCTATTATTAACCAATATCTGGTTTAGTATGAAAGCATAAAACTAATCAACATAACAATTTGAAACAATTCAAAATGTAACACAAATTAATAATGCAGTATACAGGTAAGCGTCGCGGTGCCAAAAGTGCTCTTGGCGATGGCCAGTGCTATGACACTACTCTTTGGGTGTTACGGTGTCCTGGCCTCATTTATCTTTTGCACAAAATTCCAGCATCGTAGCGTTGCAATTCAGCATCGTGGCGCTAGATTCTAAGCCAAAACACTTTAAAAAATGCCTTTTTCCCTATTTATATGTGTCACTTTTAACTTCTAACGTTTAAAAGATATATTACATTCCCTCTAATAATTCCCTACTAGCTAGATTGTAATATTTTTCGAAATTCATCAATAATAAACTTATACATACAAGAAGGTATCTTTCAATTTAAACCTTCAATTAGTGAATATACTTCAAAGCATTCACAAGACAAAGGTGTGTTATGTATTAAACCGAGTCTCTTAAGCAAATATCAGAAATGGGTCACATGGGTCATCCTATTTTCAAATTATATTTTAATCATTGCACTATTACAGTCGCGTTCTTATCTTGGATTCATGAACATTTAGAAGACTAAACTATGGTCTTGTTAGAAATGGTACCTTTTTTATGTTCACTTAGGTGTAGTTTCAATTCATGTCTCTGACTTCTTAAGACTTAAACTTCATTAAGAGTTTACAATTAATCTCAAGATATAGATAATTGTACTAAACATCCTAGAAGGGACAAATAAATCTCAATGCCAAAACTATCACTTATTAGTGTCTTGTTCATACCCATTAAACTATGGAATAGCGGTAAAACTATTACAAAGTTAGGTTTGTTAGAAAATAGTACGTGGTAGAATTTTAAAAATTTTAAATCATAGTATTTTCTAAAGCACAACTTTGACATGCTACATGCATAAATTAATGACAGATCTTATTAGCCTCTTTTGTATACAGAAAGTAGTAGGAATCCGTGAAAAGAAGAAGGTTCTGAAAGAGCCTTATCTAACTGGTCTTCTTTGCTATTCTCTATCCATGATTGGAGTGTGGGTGATCACACGTTGTATAGCTTTTCCTCCAGTGACTCTTTTCAACCACTTGAGTACACCATACTACAGTCTGAGAATTCCATGACGGTTTTAAATCGTTGTAGAAAACTTTCACGACGGTTAAAAAACTATCATGAAAACCTCAATCGTAATATAAAATCAAGTTTTGACGAGGGTTTTTTATCATCGTGGAACCTCAGAATGGTGCCAATTTGAGGTGTCTCGAGCGACCTCTATCACGATGGTATTTTGTAAAACCATTGTGAGAGAGTTAATTTTTCACGACGGTTTTTGCAAAAACCGTCATGAAAAATTGGTATACCAGAACTTTACATGACGGTTTTTGTAAAAACCATTGTATAAGGTATGTTTTCCACAATGGTTTTTGGCTAAAACCGTTGTAGAAAATTAGTATTGCACAAAAAAAATTGCCTAAATTTATGATTTCCCGCAAAATGACCAATCCTATGTATTATCCATTACAATAAGGCCCTGATTGCATACAAAAAACGATGTATATTGAAATTACAAGGTATTTACAAGATCATTCACATTTGAACTATTTTGCACAATCATTTATATACTATCTCTATCTAAACATGATATACCTATTTACAAATTGTACTCACTCTATTCTAACTTCATTTATATTCGTATGTATATAAAATTCCTTTTTTGCTAGGGCTTATATACCACTATTAATTATATCCTACATGAAATGTAGAATAAAAAAACCGAATTCTACGTTTCCTTGTTGTCTTAGACACTTACGTTTAGAATATAGCATTCCGTTCAGTCAGAATGTTACACCGCTTCCTGCTGGAAGCTACTAATCGTTAAGCGCCCTAACAATGTGTTATGATTAAATTAGTTGATAGACAATACAATTATGTAAAACTTAACATAGTTAATTTTATAAGAAAAATTGATACTTACAATCTCACGAGTGATACAAAATCATCACATGGTGGGTGTCCAAGGGGACCAAACTAATATATTTGGTCATTCTATGGTGAAATAACTGCCAACATCCAATGTTCTCTAACATTATATGGCATGAAGAATAATTTCCCCTTGGTGCTTAAGCTAATAGGTGGAGAAGTGATGTGGTGCGCTCTCTGCAATCACTCTATGGGTCTTTTGTAGCACAATTGTCAGAGATATGAAGCCGAAATTGTGCACCTTGCCTTGAAGTTCATAATATTCCGCCAAAAAACTATAATAAAAAACAATACACTTAATTATTTGAAAGCACCTTACAACTCTACTTAGATTTTGAAAAGTAAGAATTAAGGATAGAGTTATTACCTAAGGTATATCTCGATCAAAGGTGATGAAGTAGTAAATGTCTTCATTACCCACATAGATAGGCAATTCATTGCCAGTGATATTTCCTGGTATCAAGCACTAAATCATCAACCCATCACGCATGAAAAAATGTGTATATAAAGCCAACTGCATAAATTCTGGAAGTATTAAAGAGAAGTTAAATGCAGGCAGTGGCTCATTTGTAATGGATTGTTCTTGTTCTTGTTCTACTTAAGTTGTGATTGTCTTGCTTTTGTAGAACTTTTTTTTCTTTTGCGTTTCTTTTCCCTTTGATCTTGTGGCATGTGGCTAGGTGCTCGACTGGTCTTCATTGTTGCAATGACTTCAATTAACCTCTTTGGCCATGTGACAAAGCTTCCGGCGGCTTCACCCATAGTTGTTGCTTCAAATGTCAGAACAAGCATTTCAACTATTCTAATTCTAATGGTAATGATGCTAATGCAAACGTTTTCATCCCCTAAGGTTCCATGGACTGTATCAGTTGGAAGACTCTCCATACACGCCTTCACAAGTGCAACAAGTGCACACCTACTATTAATTCGATTATCAATAAAGAGCTTGCATTCTTGATATTGTCTAGGCTCTTGATGATGATGTGACAATTGGCCTTCTCGAGCTTGTGGAGCTTCTACGACATTGTCAGGAGTGTTACAGTTAGCCTTGAAGTTGTTGCGTTGTGAGATGCTTTTATCTGTCAATCTGGCACGTCCTTGGGAAATGAACTTGGTCACAAGACCTCGCAGTTCTGCATCTTAGACATTTGGGAATTGTATTTTGAATGTGGTTGGAGGTCAAGTATTGAAACTGCTTCACATACTTTGATTGACCGCGAACACATCCTAAATGTTTCGATTTCCTTAGTGTCCTCGTCAATATGTCATCGTTACCGACAGACTGAAAGGTCTCTTGACTTTGTTGCATCGTGTACTCATCTTGTAAAAGAACAACAAATCAAGTTATTCTTAATATCTTTTAATAGGTATTAAATTACAAATTAATAATTTGAGTTCAATAAACTTACAATCAAGTTCCTAATTTGTGCTACTCTTAAATTTTTAAACTGCCATTGGGACCTTGATGTGATTTTACCCACAACTCCTCCCGTGTTGTAGCACGCCCGTCTCCACTAACTATATTATGCTATGTTGGTAACATATTAATGATAGAATAATTGATATATATAATACAAGTAAGATATTAATGTACCAAAGATTGCTCGAGATTTCTATATCTGGCTAGACCAACCATAGGAGTGTATTCATTTTTTGCTCTTATTTTTTTTGCGTTAGCTTATAGTAGTTGGAATTCGATGAAATGGCGATACTTTACAAAAGTTTTCCAATCGTCATCATTTATAGAGGGGTCATAGTGTGCTACCGTATGAGGCCACTTATATACATTTTCATCGTCCTCTGAAATGAAAAGGATGGACTTTACAAAAGTAACGTAGAGGTTGGATCTAAACCCCATTGCTGATTCACACAAACCTTCAAAGCTTTTTTCCTATACCAGCCCTCAACTATAAAAGCTTCGTAAATCTCTTTCTAAATCACATCTTTTACTTGGTCCAAATGTTTGAAAAATGAGTACACAAAGGAATTTTAAAAATTTAAAATCAAAGTATTTTTCAAAACACAAGTTTGACATGCTGTATGCATAAATTAATCAAATCTCATTAACCTTTGTATGCTGAAGAGCTCCTGCAATCTGTGTAGAGAAGAATGTTCCAGAAGAGTCTCAACCAACTGATCTTCTTTGTATTCTCTATCCACAATCAGAGTGTGTGTGGGCACATGTTGTTTAGCTTTTCCCGGGTGACTCTTCTTCTAACCAATTGAGAAGACCTAGAGCCAAGGTTCAAGATTGTGAACAATAGCCCTTAGGAATTTTTAGAGTATCTGACAGTATAGTATTCACTTTTACCTCTCAACTAATCTAAATAACTAAGAAAACTCACTCTCTATTTATAGAGGTCGGACCTAGGGTTGGACATTATCAGATAAGGCCCCAAAAATTTGAATATGGGTCAACTTCTAGTAAATTCGCATAAAAAATGTGTGATCGGATTATCATTAAATTGGTAAGCCGAACTAACAGATTGGCCTACCAAACTTACACCATCGGCAGGCCAAAATAACTGATCGGCCTGCCAAAATTGCAATAATATGATCCCTAAGAATATTTTATTTTTAGAGCCTCAGTTTTAATTCAAATAATCCAATAGAGAAGTTATCTGATTAAAATAGTCACATTTGGACAATCTCAAGGAAAATAAATATTCTCGATAATTAAATAAGTTTATCTTCAATTAATTTGTAAAATTAATTCAATCGATAAACAAACATGAATTATTTAATCCTATCGAATTTCAACCAATGTAATAATTTAACATAAGTCACTAATTTATTGGAAAAGCATGCCGTATCATTATAGGATTAATTATGAGCTAGCAAAGGGGACCTGAGAGACCTATATAGTTTAAACTCTAATAATTATAAAATATAATATCCCATATATATATTTTATAATAATCAACTTTAACGCTACTCTACTAAAAGCTTAGAGTTGCACTCTCAAACTATATAAAATTACGAAGCTCCAAATTCCTTAGGTGTCCATGATGTATCATAATGTGTCGTACCTCCATAAGATATTCATAATCCGCTTAAGGATAAATTCAATCTTACCTTCCTGATTATTTTTATCTTATGTTCCGTTATCTCACCATTGGAAAACCTACTATCCAAGGATAGTATACCATTTGGTTACACCTATGCATCCAAATGGTTGAGCGCTCTAGTTTTTTAATTACAAGATAATGCATATAAGAGAATATCATTGACTCCACCAATGAAGCTATGGATTCCATATTTACAAATAATAGGTCTACGCTATCAAGAGTCATGTCTCTAACATACCGGTATATGCACCATCACAAAGTCAGGATGTCACTCTTTGGTACATCAAAAGACATAAGTTAAAAAACAGGCCCATTAGTCGTTTCAGAATTAAGATACAACATATATGATTGTCTAAAGTGAATTGATTTGCACAAATGGAATTATTAATCCAAATCAATTCTACTTTATGTCCTGATCCAACACATCGTCATCTATGATAATGTACCAATGTTTCTACTTGCAGAGTCCAACTCCGATGGTCAAGACAAGCCATCTTCCGTTAGGAATGTAGGCAACATAACAATCTTAGCATGAATAAAGCACTCAACTTTATTCCCTCGATTGCGGATCTTATGATTTAGACCATCACCTTTAGAATCATGTCTTCCGCATAATGCGTCCATTATATGCTTGATTCTTAATGGTTTAGACCGACAGTCTCATACTTTTATTTGCTTAACATACATTCAATAAATCTAAACGTAAAGAGGACAACATTTGGTATATGAACAATAAATAAATTCTTTATTGATAAAATGTCTCCAAAAACATATTATAACATTTTACTCCTTAGGACATACATGTTTAATAATCTCCCACTTGCACTAAGTGAGTAAATATGGCATATCATGCATCCCTATAGCTTCCACATGCCTATCGAAAACCCTCATAGTTTGTGTCTTCGTGAATGGATTAGCTAAATTGTCATCAGATGTGATTTTGTATATAGTAACATACCTGCCCTCAACGAAGCCCT
Organism: Artocarpus heterophyllus; assembly: GCA_025403435.1. Lineage (NCBI taxonomy): Eukaryota > Viridiplantae > Streptophyta > Magnoliopsida > Rosales > Moraceae > Artocarpus > Artocarpus heterophyllus. The sequence continues at coordinate 12,019,790 of CM046339.1, forward strand.
TTATCACATGATACTTACGATGAATATGCTTACTCTTCTTGTAAAATGTTGGCTCCTTAGCATTAGCTAACATAGCAGTGTTATCATAATACGGCGATACCACCTTATCCATGCTAGGAACTACCTCAAGATCCCTAAGGAACTTGTGGAGCCACACTGCTTCTTTCAAAGCATCACTAGCTGCCATATACTTAGCTTCCATTGTTGAATTTAAAGTGTAATCTTGCTTGACACTTCTCCAAACAATGGCATTGCTGCCTAGAGTTAACACAAAACTTGAAGTTGATCTCCTCGAATCCAGATAAGATTAGAAATCCAAATCAGTATATCCTAGAGGTGCTAAATCCTCATCCAAAGATGCAAGCATATACCCTCGAGTCCTTCTCAGGTACTTGAAAATATGCTTGATCGCAACCCAGTGGTTCGGTCCTGGATTTGACTGAAATGAACTTACTATCCCAAATGTATAACAAATATCCGGTTGTGTGTAAAGCATAACATACATAAGACTACCCACCGTAAAAGCATAAGGTACCTTCTTCGTGTATTCTCTTTCCTCATCAGAATTTGGCGAGTCTTTCTTAGAAAAAGTAATTCCTAACCTAGAAAATTGCCTACCTTTCTTAGAATCCTGCATTGCAAACCTCTTAAGAATTTTATCTATGTAAACCGCTAGGAACACAGCTATCATTCTATTCTTCCTATCTTGGAAGATTTGATACCAAGAACATAATTAGCTTCACCTAATGTTTCATGTCAAACTATTTAGTCAACCATAATATGACCAATGACAACGCCCTAACGTCATTGCCAATTAGTAGAATGTCATCTACATAGAGCAATAAAAAAACCACATTCCCATCCTTAATGTGTTTGTAAACACATGATTCGTCTACATTTTGTTCAAACTTATAAGTCTTGATCACCTGGTCAAATCTTATGTTTCAAGAATAGAAAGCCTACTTAAGCCTGTAAATTGACTTTAGTAGCTTGCAAACCTTACTATCCTGACCCTCAACCTTTAACCCGTCTGGTTATACCATATATATGGACTCATTAAGATAGCCATTTAGAAAGGCCGTCTTGACATCCATCTGCTAAATCTCGTAGTCAAGAGCGACAGCTATGGACAAGAGAATATGGATGAACTTAAGCATGGCTACAGGCAAAAAGGTGTCCTGGTAATTGATTCTTTCATTTTGCATGTATCCTTTAACTACCAATCTAGCCTTATAGGTTTCTATTTTCCCATCTACTCCTCTCTTTCTCTTGTAGATTCATTTACAACCTATGCGTTTTACCCCTTCGGGAAGAGCTATAAGTTACCAGACCCGATTAGTCTCCATAGACTTTATCTCAGTGTTCATGGCTTCTGTCCAAAGTTTTGAATCAACATCCTCCATAGCCTCTTTGTAAGCATAAGGATCTCTGTTATGTTCATCCGGTTCAGCCAAAAAGGCCTCACCATTGAACATATACTTCTTAGGTTGACACCCGATTCTCCCACTATGTCAAAGCCCCTTAGGTTGTTTTCGATTGGTTTTTCTACATTAATTGGATTGGTTTCTACTAGAACCCCTAGATGATTGAATCACTCCCTAACTCTTTGAGTACCGCTTTAATTCGAGCCTTAAAGTCGTTCATGTAACTTTCTTCAAGGAAAGTTGCATTTGTAGAAACCACGACTTTATTTTTTTTAGGTTATACAAATAACCTCCTTTAGTCCCTTTTAGATATCCTACAAACACAAAAACTTCCGAATGTGCCTCCAACTTATTCACTTCCTTATATAAGACATGAATCAGACATCCCTATATGCGAATATGGTTTAAAGATGTCTTCTTCCCTATCCACAACTCGTGAGGAGTTTTAGGAACTGATTTTGAAGGCACATTATTCAAAAGATAACATGCGGTTTGTAGTGCATATCCCCAAACGGATAAAGCCAATAAAGAATAACTCATCATGGACCTAACCATGTCCAACAAAGTCCTATTCCTTCTCGGCTGTGCATTCTACTGCGGAGTTCCTAGCATAGTCAAATGGGATAAAATCTCATTCTCTAACAAGTGTTCCAAGAACTCATCAGAGAGGTATTCTCCATCTTGATCAGATCGATGTGCCTTAATGGGTTTACCTTATTGCTTTCCGCTTTGACCTGAAACTTCTTGAGGTTGTCAAAAGTTTCACTTTTATGATGCATTAGGTAGACATACCCATACCTTCAGTAATCATCAATAAAAGTGATGAAGTATTCATACCCTCCACATGCCTAGATATTATGGGACCACAAACATCACTATGTACAAGTTCCAAAGCCTCTTCGACTCTATTGCCCTTCAAACAAGATTCACATTGTGGTATAGATTCTACCTTTAAGTGACTTAAAGGTCCATTACTTGTCAACCTTTAAATCCTATTCAGGCTAATATAACCTATTGCAAATGCCAAAGATATGTCTTATTAGAGTGAGAAGTCTTAAGTCTTTTAGAGCTATTATCATTAACCTTAGTATTAAGTAGTAAGTCCATCTTAGATTTGATAAAATATATATTGTTTTGTATCCATTCATCATAGATAAAAGATTTGTTTTTACGAAGCACCACTTTATTATTAAAAGAAACTGAATAAAAATCTTTAAATAAACAAGCTACAAATTAAATTCCTTTTAAGTCTAGGAACATAAAAACAATCTCACAAAATTAAAATCCTATGATTATCAAACTAAATATGGATGTCCCCCACTACTTCAGCTAACACCAAGGATTCATCGCCCATCTGAAGCGTGAAGTCTTCATGCAGCAGATTTCTCATTTCTTTGAACCCCTGCAGAGAAACACAAATATGATTAGTTGCTCTAGAATCTATGACCTAAGTGTCACTTGATTCCTCAACCAAACAAGTTTCATTAACCAGAAGATCACACCTACCTCATCAGGAAAGGAAGTCCTTGTAATTCTTCTTAATGTGCTCAACCGTCCCACAATAAAAGCACTTAAGCTTCTTTGAGTTCTTCTTTTTCTTCTTCTTATTCTTGTTGCTTGCAGGAATAGAAGACTTCCCATTCTTAGTCTTTTGCTTCCTTCTATTCCCAAGGTCAAGATTGGAACTGAATGCAGCCACCAAGTTAGCTTCACCACCCACAGGAGTTTCCTTGATCAGATTTTTGAACTCCTATAATTGCTCCATTAGCTTCGTTAAGGTCACATCTTGTCTATTGCTCAAATTGTATGAAACTCTAAATGAGATGAACTCCTTTGATAGAGTCTTAAAAACCATAGTTATCTATGACTCAGCATCGATATCAGCTCTATGGCTTGAGCCTCAGCGAAGTAACTCATGATTAACATCATATGATCCTTCATAGAAGTCCCTGGTATTTGTTGGCAGTTCAAAAGTTTCTGAAGTGCCCCTTGCCATTTTGTTATGGTTTGGCCTCCAAACATATCTTCAAGATTATCCATGATTTGCTTCACAGTTTCATAATCTTTATGTTGAGCCTGCAGCATGTTATTCATGCTAGCCATAAAATAACAATGGGCCTGATTATTAGCATCTTTCTAGGGATCATATGCTTGGATTTGCTCATTATTGGATTCCCTGGTAGGTTCAGGAGCACACAGTGTTGTCAGCATGAACTTTAGTTTCTCAAAGAATAGGACGATATTTAGGTTCCTCTTCCAATCATTGTAATTCTCACCAGTTAATTGGTTTTTAGCAAGTATCAAAGATAAAGCGTTTTTAGACATTTTAATCTATAATGAAGATCATATACCAAATATAAGAAAATATTCCATAATAGTTCAATAAGATAACACAATTAAGTAAAGAAACAATTGTGTTTATGTGTCGCTTGAAAATATCACAACCTTGCAATGATAATTCCTAACTCAGAATTCAACAAGTCTTAAGGGAGACTTGCCAAATTCAATTAAGAACACAGATCTTCTTCGATTAATATATGCCATCTAGGACCCATCTAATCCAGCATATATTAATGATCATTTTCTTCGACTATTAATTTTATTAACAGAGCTCCTAGGGGAGGTTAATAATAAAATTAACTTGAGTATGCAACCATCATTTCAACTATTTTATCCATGATCTACAATCGCCACCTAGGGGTATGCAACGATCGATCATGCTAAAATAAACTATCCTTTTGGAGATCCAACCCAATACATGATGAAATCCCTTTTTAGGGGTCAAGACCACCATGTGCTACCTATAGACTAACGATGGAGGCTGTAGGTCCTCTCTTTGAAAACCTTCTCCCATTCAATCTTTTGAACAAGCAAGGTTTTATTTTAAAATATGCATGAACAATTTTTAATAAGCGGCACTCCCTATTCTATATGACAAGTTATCAATATACATGGCAAATCATACTATAATGTAGACAAGCAAAGCAATCATGCGAAGCCACAAGAAAAATAATAATAACAACTGTAATATTATGGTTCTATCCTAGAGAAAAGAAATTAAAGATTACAAGAAATCAAATGACACACATTATCGATTTTTCATCCTTATATCTTTAAGTTGTATCCACCTTTTTATGGTATCTATCTTTAAGTCTTCAATCCCGCATAGATCAATACTTTACTTTTTTGGTCATTACAAAATTTCATGTTTCTTTGAATTGTCTCAAAGAATAAAATCAAAACTACATTGAAAAACACACCTATTCTGAATTCCCATAGCTCTCTGCTAGCCTGCTAATCTACGTGATCAGCTTGCTGGTCATCACTCATCGGCATGTCGAACTTCACAGTTCGGCCTGGCCCAAAGCTAGCTAAATCTTACCCCGCGGATGGCCTACTAAACTGAAGGTTTGGCTTGTCGGTTTGCGACCATCGGCTTGCCGGAGCAAAAATTCACATTTTTCTAGAAAATAGTTTTTACGTAGTTTTTCAATCTTATTTTTAACAATTCAAAAACATAAAAATTAGAGACTCAGGAAAAAATAGTGGAACCGCTATCATCCATCTTCTAGATCCGTTTTCACTCCAAATGATTACTTAATTATAAAATTTTTACAGATTTAAAATTAAATAATAATTCACAGACAGTGATGATAGACCGTCATCTAATTATATGAAAAAACAAGATACACATTCTAACCTCTAAAGAACCATAATCGTTATAAATTAATTAATTAACAAATAATTAAATAATAATTTAATCAACTATAATTAATTAATAAACATTCACGATATAATCTCATAACAACATATAAATATATAAAAACCCTAGAATGTCAACTCTCTAAAAAAATTAAATTCAAGCATATGAGAGATCAAGATCACATAATTTATATATATAGCATGATTATAAGCTCGTAAATCTACGTAAAAACTATAGCTCTGATACCAATTGTTAGAAAAACGAGTACGTAGCGGAATTTGAAAAATTTTAAATTAGAATATTTTTTAAAACACAAGTTTAACATGTTATATACATAAATTAATTAGATCTTACTAACCTTTGTATGTCAAAGAGCTCTTGAAATCAATGTAGAGAATAACATTCCAGCAGAGCCTCAACTAACTAGTCTTCTTTGCTATTTTCTATCCATGATTGGAGTGTGTACGAGCACACGTCGTATAGCTTTTCCTTGGTGACTATCCTTCCAACCAACTGAGAAGACCTAGAGCCAAGGTTTGAGATTGTGAACAATAGCTCTTAGGGTGTTTCAAAGTATCTGACAGTAGAATACTCATTCTTAACTTCTCAACTGATCTAAATAACTGTGAAAACTCATTCCGTATTTATAAAGGTTAGGCCTAGGTTGGTCATCATCAGATATGGCCTTAGAAATTCGAATCTGGATCAACTTCTTGTAAAATCGTGTAAAAAATGCGTGATCAGATTATCATGAAATCAGTAGGCCGAACTAACAAATCAACCCGCTAAACTTACTCCATAGGCAGCTCGAACTAACTGTTCGGCCTGCCAAACTTGTGATAATATGATCCCTAAGAATCTTTTATTTCCACCTGAGATTGTTTGGATAGAGCCTCAGTTTTAATTCAAATAACCCAATAGAGAAGTTATCTGATTCAAACAGTCATATCTGGATAATCTCAAGGAAACTAAATATTCCTGATAATTCAACAAGTTTATTTTCAATTAATTTATAAAATTAATTCAACCGATAAATAAATATAAATTATCTGATCTTATCGAATTTCAGCAAATTTAATAATTTAACATAAGTCACCAATTTGTTAGAAAAGCATGTCGTATTGTTACAGGATTTATTATGAGCTAGCAAAGGGGATCAAATGGACCTATATAGTTCAAACTTTGATAATTATAAAATATAATATCTCAGATACACATTTTATAATAATCAACTCTAATGCTACTCCACAAAAAGCTTAGAACTGCACTTTGGAACTATATAAAATTAGACGCTCCAAATTAGCTAAGTGTCCATGATATATCATAATGTGTCATATCCTCGTAGGATATTTATAATCGGTTTAAGGATAAATTCCATCTTACCTTCATGATTATTTTTATCTTACGTTTCGTTATCTCGCCATTAGAAAACTTATCATCGAAGGACAGTATACCATTCAGTTACACCTATGCATCTAAATGGTTGAGCACTTTAGTTTTCCAGTTACAAGATAACGTATAGAAGAAAATATCATTGACTCCACCAATGGAGCTATAGATTCCATATCTATGAATAACAGGTCTATGTTACCAAGAGTCATGTCTCTAACATACCGGTATGCATAACATCACAAAGTCAGGATGTCACCCTTTGGTACATCAAAGGACATAAGTCAAAACAACGGGCCCATTAGTTATTTCAACATTAAGATACAACATATATGATTGTCTAAAGTGAATTAATTTGCATAGATGGAATTATTAATCTAAATCAATTCTACTTATGTCCCGATCCAATACATCGTCACCTATGATAATGTACCAATGTTTCTACTCACGGAGTCCAACTCCAATGGCTAAGACAAGCCATGTCTCATCAAGGATGTAGACAACATAAAAATCTTAGCATGAATAAAGCACCCAACTTTATTCCCTTGATTGCGGATCTTATGATCTAGGCCATCACCTTTAGAATTATGTCTTCCATATAATCTGTCCATCACATGCCTGATTATTAACGGCTTAGATGACAGTCTTAGACTTTTGTTTGGTTAACATACATTCAACAAATATGAATGTAAAGAGGACAACATTTGGTATATGAACAATAAACAAATTCTTTATTGATAAAATGTCTCCAAAAATATATTACAACATTTTACTCCTTAGGGCATTCATGTCTAACACCAAATCCTTAGTCCTTTAATCTTTAATCCATATATGAATGTGTGCCCGACTAAGGACTCCAATCCAACTGCTTAATTCATTACCAGGTGTGCCTTTTTGTTGGCCTTTTGAATCAAACGCCACTCCTATTCTTGAACTTTTCTACTTCATCGTATGAAATTTTTTAATCAAAGTAGCTCTTTGCTCAAAATCTAGTTTGGGATCAAATTTAGTGCGCCTTCGTGGTTACTAACTTTTTTTCCTTTGCTATATTAAGAGGAAGATAGAGTGCACTCTTCATGCTCCTCCTCATAGTGGTCATTATCGCTCTCTTGAGACATTTTTACCTAATCTAATGATTATCAAAACCACAACATCACATATTGCACAAAATCACAAACTTATTTACAATATATTATAATTGTTCCTACTATATATTAGAACAAACTTTTACACACCACATTAAAATGAACCTATTACAAAACTGACCCAAATACATAAACCCATTTCAATAATTAAGTGAATCCTTGCTCAAATGCCCTAGCAATCACATATTCATAACAAACACTAAAACCATATTTAATAATCATGCATAAACAAATCAATACATATAAATACTTATTAATCTATTTAACCTACATAAACTTATCATACTCATTTCAATATTTAAACTAAATCTTCAACCAAAACATTCATAACCAACATCTAAATCATATTTAATCATCATCACTCATAAAAAAATATCAACATACAAAAAGATACTTATTAGTTAATCTAAGTTATACAAACATGTCATAGTTATTTCAACTTTTGAATCAAATCTTCATCAAAATAACACAATAATCACATATTCACAACCAACACCTAAATCATATTTAATTATTTAATTATCACATTCACAAATGTCTCATAACTCACGGGGGTAGGAGCGGAGGGAGGGGGAGGGAAAAGGGTAGGAGGAGAGGCAAGGACGAAGGGGGAAGGAGAGGGGCAGAGGGAGAAGAGTGGGTAGAGGGGGAGGAGGAAGGGGGAGGCAGGGGTAGGGGCAGGGGTGGGGTCGGAAGAGGGGAGGGGGTGATGGGAGGGCGAAGGGCGGGAGTGAGGCGAAAGGCAAGGTAGAGGGGGGAGCTGGGGGCAGAGGGCAGATGTGGAGGGGGAGGAGAAAGAGAAAGAGAGGAAGAATTTACACGACGATGACGACAAGGGGAAAGCAATGGTGACGGCGACTTTGAGAGAAAGAGAGTTTAAGAGAGACAGTTTTAGAAAGAGAGAGTTTTAGAGAGAGAGATCGAGTTTGAATATATAGGGCATGCATGTTTTGAAAAATAAAAAGCCCTAGAACCCATATTACATGATGGTTTTTACAAAAATCGTCATGTAATGCTTATTCTTACATTACGATTTTTACTAAAATTGTCATGGAATATTTATTTTTTGCCAGTTTTTCTAAAAAATCGTTGTAAAAAATTGGTCTAAAATCATCATTTGCATAAGTTTTTCTCCTCTACCTAAGTGGCCAGCCTGTGTGTTAAGCGTCCAGTGGCCCAGAATATTTACTTTTTGCTATTGTCATCACAAATATAACTATAAATAGATATCCTCTACCTTAAAAAAAAGATGAAAAATGAAATAAAAAAATATATTTCAATAAATAAACATAAATTTGTTTACAATTGCTCATTTTTTTCTCTTTTTTTTTTCATTGGTTCCTTAATACATATCCATTCCACATCTTCATGAAGTAAGTGCACAACATCATCTTCAAAATCATTTATCTCTTCAACCGGTGGCAATCCCTTTGTGAATGAAGGGATGTCCATGCAATCCTCGGCAACTTCTTCACCGTCAATAACTAGTCTTAGCTTCATCGGGACAACTAGAGACAATTCTAAATCTTGGGGATCTGTTGTATAAAAAACTTGGATTGCTTATGATGCTATAATAAAAGTATAATTCTTGTATCCCAATCTTCTAAAGTTAACCACTGTGATGCTATCATTATCGATCTTAATATAGTTATTGTTGGTCCACTTGCACTTTAAAAGTGCTATGCGCAACTCCCCATAATCAAGTTCCTAAGTATCTTTAATAAAACTAAAGTAGTTTATGGTCCTATATATCGGATTCTTGTCCTTGGTGGAGGAAATATGCATAGCCTTAGCACGGAGAGTCATACTGCTATTTTGAATAGGATGCTTTTCATCTCTTTCGTGATTGTAGAAAGTGTAACCATTTTATGGAATATGATGTATACCTTGTAACTACTGATGATGGTCCTCTAGCTAGGTTCTTTATGTCTTGTGACATGCCTCTATCTTGTGATGTAGAGTATTTGCCATAGATGTGTGCTCTAATCTATAGCCAAAAGGTCCGGTTGTGTTCATCTTACAACCAGTTGTCGTTTCTTGCTCTTTTTAGGTTTGTCTTTTTTAATTCATTCATGTACACCTCAATAAAAGGCTCTACTTCATTGGCATTATGCAAGACATAAAGACAAGCTTGCTTCCACTCCTCTTGATTTACCGAGAAAGGATTGTCAATAAATAGTCCCCTAGCCTCAATGTTTATTTTCTTTAGCACCCCAATTGTTTCCGCATTGGACAAGTACTCAGGTCAAATTCAACTGATTTCTCAACTATGTAACTTTCTACAATGCATCCCTCTGGCCTATTTCGGTTCTTAACATAGCCCTTTAAAACCTTTATATATCTTTTAAAAGGGTACATCCATCTCAAATATACCGGTCCATATAACTTAACTCCACGTACTAAGCACACTATTAGATGAATCATGATGTCAAAAAATGCCATGGAAAATACTTCTCAAGCATGCATAAGGTTTGCAGCAACTCCGATTGTAGTGAATATAGCATAAGTAGATCAATTACCTTAGAGCATATTGAATTAAAGAACGAGCACAACTTAATAATTACAAATCTCACATCCTTTGTTAGAATTCCCCATAATGCAAATGATAGCAATTGTTGCATCAACACATGACAATCATGTGTTTTCATGCCAATAAATTTCAAATCCTTCACCAACACCAACTTTTTAAAGTTCAAACAATAGCCATCCAACACTTGCAATGAAGCAAGCCATTCACAAAGCTTTCTCTTTTCCATTCTTGATGATGTATGCTTCGTTGGAGGTAAGAAAGAGCAGTTCCCTGTTTTCTCAGGAAACAAATTAAGCCTAATCTCTATTTCTATGAGATCCAACTATGCTTCTTTTACCATCCATAGTCTTGCCTCATGGATTTACAAACGTTTTTCTCAATATGCATAACATCTAAGCAATGACGAACAAAAAGTATCTTCCAATATAGAAGATCGAAAAAGGTTGGTCTTTTTTTCCATGGTCCATCAATGGGCGGCTCGTCTTTACCTCACTTTCTCTTCTCAAATACCACTTTCATATCTTTCACCATTTCAATTATTTGTTCACCCATCAAAGGTCGAGGAGAGTCTCTTTCTTCGATGTTGCCATTGAAGGCTTTCTTTTGTTTGTGGTAACAATGATCTCTTGGCAACCATTTTCTATGACCAAGAAAAACAATTTTCTTACCATTGTTCAACCGTTTATGAGATGTTTCCTTCATACAAATAGGACAACCAATAGAACTCTTCACCAAATAACCAAATAAATTGCCATATGCGGGGAAGTCATTAATTTCCATATCAACATTACACAGAGTGTGAACATCTCTTCTCAGTAAGTATCTCTAATTTTGATTTCATTTCTCCACAAGTTTTTTAGGTCATCGATTAACGGTACCAAGTAGACATTAACGTCATTGCCCAGTTGTGAGGGCTTGAAATCAATAAAGACAACATTAAAAACTTCCATTTCATGCACATCTTTGAAGAGAGATTGTAGTTAACAAGTATTATGAGCCAAGTGCTATGCCTACTATTCATCTTACCATGTGGGTTCATTCCATCCATAGATAAAGCGAAATGTATATTTCTTGGATCTGCATTAAAGTAGTGATGATCGGCTTCAAAAGTCTTCCATTGTGGTGAATCGACCAGATGTTTAAGCATGCCATTGTCGACTCATTTATCATGATGCCATGTCAAATTCTTGACATGTTTTGCATTTCTGAATATATGCCTTAAACGTGGTACCGGTAGATTATACCATAACACCTTCGTTGGCACTCCATTATTACCATCTTTTGGCTCCTTTCCTTTCTTCAACCTTGATTGTTGACAAACCCGACAATAATTCTCGTCCTCATACTCATTCCTATAAAGAACACAATCATTTTTATAAGCATAAATTTTCTCATACTCCATTCTTAAAGTGCCCAAAGTCTTCTTAGCTTCATACATACTAGTTGGTAATTTATTACCCTTTGGTAGAAGCCTTCCTAGAAATTCCAAAAGCTTTGTGAAACTAGAATTTGACCACCCACCTGACACTTTCAAATTCCATAATGCAACTGAAGTGGACAATTTGGTGAATTTGGTACACCCCTAATATACACGGGTGTCTCGGCATTATTCATTATTCTCTCAAATAAATCCAGATGGTGTAAGAAGTGTTTTTCCAAATCATTGATCATATCAACCATATTGTCGTGATCTTCCATAATAGCTTCAATTTTTTTTTACTTACTAAAGTTGGATTGAACTTAGACTCACCATGAAAATGCCACATTTGATAACTACTTATAATTCCATTTCAAAATAAATTTCCTCTAGTGACTAGAATTGAATGAGATCTATGGTTTCCATATTAAACACAAAGACACCAAATTTTATCACCATTGGCATGAGTCTTGGCAAAATTCAAGAATTTTTCCATACCATTCATATATTCTCTAGACAATAAAAAATCCGACATCCATTTCCTATCCATTTTGCAAGTCCTAAATTGAAATAATAAATAGCAATTCAATTAAAAATAATCTCACAAATTACACATACCCATCATATTCTAAACATAAATTATATGCATAAAACAAATTAATCATACCCCATCCACAATACAATAAACGCAGATCAATAACCAACAAAATCAATAGTAATTTATCAATTTCTAATAAAACTTACAATTGGGAAGGAGATTAAGGAGGATGGAGGCAGAAAGGGACGACAACAATAGTTTTGGAGGGTTCTAAATATGTATTTAAGAGTTGGATTTGTGATTTGTGTCTAAATGTCGAGTTGAAAAAAGGCTTTTAAGTCATCTTTCATGATGCTTTTCTCCAAAAATTGTCGTGGTATGACCTAGCCTTCCACAACGGTTTTTTAAAAAACCCTTGTGGAAGGCTAGGTCATACCATGACGATTTTTGGAGAAAATCGTTGTGGAAGATAGCCCTCCCTACTACGACAATTTTCATCTTCTTAGATGTAACTCCCTGCATTTTTTTCCTTTATCACGATGGTTTTTTAAAAAGTTGTTAAATGAGGGTCATATAATCTTAAATTTCTAGTAGTGACAACATAAATTTCAATTTTCATTAACTATTGGCTATAAAAGCTTTCTCCTTTCTTAATCTTTCATGTATTTTTTGATTTACTTTTCCTGTTTGGAGCCAAATCTTGAATTTTGTTTTGTTTTTTTTATTTTTTTTGTTTTTGTTTTGTTTTTCCCTTGAAGAAGTTTGTTTATCAGAAAATACTGTGCAATACCTACAATAAATTAAAACTACAACATTAAGTAGTCATTTGTAATCAGTTTGTCTATGTTTTTGTGATATTATTTTTTTAATTACAAAGAATAATAATGTATTGCCCTTAATAATGAATTGTAGTGTTCCATGGTCATAGGCATAGAGCCTAAAAATAAATATATACTTTAACATTTCGAAGGTACATGTGATATGTCTTGGACAGACACCTGAAAATGTTTTGGAAGGACACAAAAAATGTCCTAGAAAAAGAAGCAAAATGTTTTGAAGGGATTCGCGCCATGTCTTAATGAGACATGCACCAAGTTTGTGGCATAAGTACTTTTAAAATTTTATGGCGTACATAAAAATTGTTTACAAAAATAGTATATATATAAATTTCTCTAATATAGATACACACACATAAATATTGCTTATCTAGTTGAAGTAATTAGGTCAAAATTTTTCTATAGACAACGTTCTCTATGATATCAATGTCTTTCTTGCCCAGTCCTTGTCACCACTTAGACGTACGTGTTTGCATAGAAGGATTAAGTTAAAGGTTACAATAGATTACTCGTCTCACTTTTCTCTCCTAATTATCTCAACACATGAGTGAAGCGGGACTAGGATTAAGTTAAGGGAAACTGGCAGAGTTTTTGTAGTCCAAAATAAGGCTCCTTAATTGTGTATTGAACTAATAGAAGAGCCCTCTATTTACGAAGAAAAAGGGATATCCAATTGATTTTGGAAGATGAATTTAATTTTAAATTAAATATCATATATTTAATTCTAAATAAAAAATAATATTTCCCTCTTCTTATTTAATGCTAGCACCATACACAGAGAATCTTTATGTGTGTGTGTGGCACCAATCTCCTATCAGCAAGGAGAAGAATAGTACTTGTTACCTATTTGGATTTGTTTTCAAAATTCAAACTCCCAATTTGGAAAAATCACATCTTTCAAAATTATAATTTTTTGAATTTCTAGATATGAGAAAACTTAGAGAACAAGTTTACAAAGCACAAGCCATGCTGGCATGCGCCACACAATGTAGGTCGTGTGAGTAGGTCTGATCTAAAATTAATTATAATTATTAATATTTATTATGTAGTAATTATAAATTAATTCATAATTATTTATTTAGAGTGATATTAATTTAGAATTTCATAATTCTAAATTAACTAATGAAATCAATAATTTTACTTGTCCAAACAATGTTTGTAAGGATAGTAAGAGAATAATGGACTTATAATTTCAAGCTCCAATAATACCAATATATTAATTAAATGCTTTAATTAATATATTATATTTTTATTAATTCTAGAATTACTTCACTAAAACTTAGAACTGCACTCTTAAAATTACAAATATATAGATGCCCATTTGATATTGTCATTATATATAAATTGATCCATTATAAATAATTAATAATTAAAACTAGATAAAATACGTTAATCTCCCAAATTATATCTTCATCTTTGAGTGCTATTGATTCTCTAATAAATAATAAAATTCATGAACTTCTTCATGAATTTGAGTGGTCATATAATTTAAAACCTGAATCAATATTGAAGAGAATTATTTATCTATTTCTTAATAAAGGAGTGAATTTCATCTAGTAATATTAATATTCCTGCTTGCTTACTTTGTTATGCCTCCAAAATACAAAGGATAAGATTAGTTTTCTCGAATTCGTATCTAGAAATCAAAATACATAATTTCATAAATATGAGTCTTTAAATAACTCAGATTAAGATTATTTTATATATGACCATTGGCTGATGTGACTAGAACGTGATACTATTTAATGAAAATTATTTCGCTGTTCATATCACAACTTGTCCCTGTTTTGCATAATTTCATTATGTACTATGCACTCATTTAATGACTTACTACGTTATAATAAGACCGCTCCATTCTTGAAAATGACTTACACTAGTAACGCTCACTTAAAATATACTTTAATTGAATAATTATTTATACATTACTGACTATTTTAATATCATTCTTAAATATTATCCTCCTGTATATAAAACTTATATATAATATTTAAAGTTTCATATTTATTTATAGAATTTTAATGATGTTCATAAAGTATTTAAAATACATGAGCACAAAATAATAAAAAATTTAATTTATTTTATTTACAAATATGTCTAATACAAAATCTTACATGCTTAATAATAAGTACTGTTAGTGTTGTCTTTCGAAAGTCACAACGATGAACCTCTAAGAAAATGTAGTTATTAAAAGCCCCAAAATGTTGATTCCTGTTAGATTCAATCAAAGAACATCGAACGAAAAGGTGAGCAAAAATTTCTTCAAAATTATTGCAAAATCAACAATATGATGTAAGCGGACAAACCTGAAATGTTCAACTTGTTTTCAATAGCAACATGAAACAAAATTTAGGAGGGCTAAAATCTCATTTTGCTTTTGGATGACCCATATGTAATTCATGTGAGCTTAATTTCGTCTATTTGAACGGAAAAATCGAAGGCTTAAGGAGGAAAGTGAGAAGCTTTAAAAGTTTAAACAGCAAAATGGTGATTTTTAAAATTCAAGGGATAAAAAAAAAAGAAGTTTTAAAAGTTTAGAAAACAAAATAATGATGTTTAAAATTTAAAAGACAAAATGAAAGATACCTAAAATCTAAGAATCATTAGTAAAAGACGTCGACAACAAAAAAAAAAAAAAAAAGAACAAGCAAAAGTAAAAAGACGAAGAAAGAAAGCACGAAATTCTCTCTTGCCGATGTCAAGGCGTCGTATGAGGGAGGAAAAGTTTAAAATACCAACGTATATAAATCCGCGAAGTTTACCATGTTGACACTATATAGTTATTAGGCAGAAGGCATGGGTGCTTTTTCGCTTTACCTTTTGACGATGGTCAAATTTGTGCAGAAAATACAACGCCTTATACATAAATATATACATATATATTGTTCGTCAAAGAAAACAAATTCATAATTACCCAAAAAAAAAGAAAGAAAGAAAACGTATTCACACTAGAATGTCTCATTAACATGATACGTTTTGGTGATCACGAACTCTAATAAATTTTGGGTTTAAGTATGAATGTAGTGGGATATTCGACTCTGTAGACATTGGTGTGATTTTATTGAAGTATGAAAAAATGCCAATGTCGTTTTAACATAAACAAAAAATATATGGCGCAATGTGCTCCAGAAACCAATCACTAATGGCATTAGAGATTATATTTGTTTTGCTTTAAGAGCCCATTTTCATTACTTTATTCGAAATTATGGAAATTTTGGTAGCCCACTTTTTCGTTAATTTTTACGCTTCCCAATTCGGTTGACTCTCTCATATTTGCTAATTATTTAGACTATTGTTTTTTTTATCTATTTGCTCCATTAATTGTTCAAAATGTTACTTTGAGTTGTAAATGAATTAAAGACAGTTTTACTATAAAAAAAAAAAGAAACAAAAAAAATATAATAATACAATCATCCTTGTGAAGAAGAAAAAAAAAAAAGCAAAAGAAAAAAAAAAGTGAATCATCTCAATCATGTGATCATGTATCAAAGCAATATCATTGTATAATTCAAGATGTAAACATCACTGTCATAGACTGTCCCATGTTTCGCGGGTAAGGTTTTATTTTTATTTATTTATTATTTTTTTGGGAGGCTCTAAGGACTTAATTGGCATAATAAGAGAAAGTAAATTAAAAATTAATCTTCCTAAGGGTGATAATTATACGATGTCGTATGATAGAAATTCCATATCAAATTCTATTCTGGAACCTCAGCGAGTTGTGGAAATGTTGTGAAGAATTCAAAAAATCCCGAGATAAATTTCTGCTACATAATTTGTAAACCATACATTATCTGTGAGTGACATCTAGCATCTTCTGGTATCGTATTATGTCTTGTACATCCTCTAGTCATTTTGGAATTTGGTCTCTAAATTAAAAACCATGATTTTTAACCGCTTTCCTTTATATATCTATATCTATATATATAGATATATATATTTGCTTGAGGGAATTGAGAAAACTCACTTCCATAAACTTGATTTGCAAATTTTTCTTTTGTCATAGTGTAACGCCCCGAAATTTATTTAATGTTAATGTAATGTAAATGATGAATTAATGTGTCATAATTAACGTTTTAACATTAATTAGATTATTTAGTTGGATTTGAATTTTTTGGTTGTTTTGTTAAATTGATGCATTCAAATGATTTCTCATTTGTTTTAAAATGATGTTTTGAGTTTTAAAACACAACAATTTGTAAAATGTTAAAAATACTCCGTTTTACAAAACCGTGGGCGGCACATGGTTTTCGCATAGTAAAACCGCCCACCGATTTTCTCTATTTATTTCCTTCCTTCCTCTCTCTCTCCTCACTCTCCCGTGACATTCTCTCTCTCTTCTCTCATCTCTCTTGGCAGCCTCTCTCTCTCTCTAATTTCTTCACAAATTTTGAACTCCATTTCGAATCCAAGCTTCGGGATAGCAAGGAGGAAGCTCGGGGACGTGATTCGGCAACCGAAAACGCAGATTTGAAGCTTCGATTCGAGGTTAGATTCGAAATTTCTAAACTTTTTACAAAATTTTCAATTTTGTATATTTTTGAAATCTAGGTTTGTTTTAGCTTAGAAAACCGTGGATTTGACTTAAATGAACTTAGAACAACTAGAATCTAAGCTTAGATTGAAGAAAAACAGATCGAATTCAAGATTTTTTATTTTTCTCCCCTTTTTCTCATTTTCGGATTTTTGAGGATTTTGGACTTAAATCTTGTTTAAAAGATTCCAAACATGTTCTAGAATGTTTTTCTATCAAGTATAATTGTTTTTCATGCCTGGGAATTGAGAAAAACAGGTTGGAATCCAGATTTGGGTTTTGGGGAATCGAAACCCGTGGCTGGAAATTTCTAGGTTTTCCCAGTTCGGCAGGCCGAAGTTTGTGTTCGGCAGGCCGGAGTGATGATCGGCAGGCCGGTGTTCTTCCGACCGGCAGGCCGAATCTGGGGAAATGTTCGGCAGGCCGAACCTTGCTTCCGGCAGGCCGAACTGTGCAGTTCGGCAGGCCGAAGCAGGGCGTCCAGCAGGCCGACCGAGGCATGAAAATTTTGTGATTTTTACCCGTTTTCACTGTTTTGAACCCTGATTTAAATCTCAACATTATAGAATGATTTTAAAGGTACAAATGGCAGAATGGTATCAGAGCTCAAGGTTATGAACCTTGGGAATTGTGCACACATAGGTTTGACAATGAAATACCTCTGACAGTCCAAATTTTGTTTTCAGAAGTGAGAGAATGGCACCTAGACATCGTTCGACTGCTGACGCCGAGTTCGGAAATGACGAGAGCATGATGAGGTCTATGTTCGCGGCTTTCCGGCAGAGGGCAGCCAGGGCTAGACCGGAAGACTCTAGTGTTGGTAGTCGGCATGCTTTCTTTAAGGAATTTCGGCGGGCGTCTATTCCTACTTTTGATGGCAATGGGGATCCGCAGCTAGCAGAGTATTGGTTGGATTCGATCTTGAAGCATCTATCTACTCTTGGTGTGCCTGAGGAGTATCGAGTGGAATTCGCGGCGTATAAGCTCGAGGGTGGCGCCAACACCTGGTGGAAACAGACTAACCGTCTGGAGCGCGGTGGTGATATCAGTTGGGACAAGTTCGAGGAGCTGTTCTATGATCGGTATTTTCCACAGGGGTATAGAGATCAGAAGGCAGCTGAGTTTTATAGATTGCAGTAGGGTGATCTTTCAGTCCGTGAGTATGAGGCAATGTTTAATGAGTTGGCTAGGTTTGCTCCATCAGCGGTGGCATCGGAGCGTGAAAAGTGTATTAAGTTTCAGGAAGGACTCAAGGCTCCTATTCGACGGCAGTTGGTTGCTCTACGGCTTAAGAGTTTCGGAGAGCTTGTGTCGTCGGCGATCTCCGTGGAGAATGATTATGTGCAATATTGTGAGGATCGAGCCAAGGCTTCAGGAGGACCGCAGAGGAGTGGCAGGAAGAGCACCAGTAGTCGTCCAGCTCCGGGGAAAGGCAAGCAAGGCGGTGCGACCAGTGGCAGTAGCAGTTCGTCTGGCAGCGGGCGCAGCAATCCCTACAGCTTTCATTGTCATTTCTGTCAGCAGCCCGGACACATCAAGAGGAATTGCCCGATCAGGAGTGCTCGTCTTGGATCGCAGACTGGGGAGGATGCCAGTCGTTCGTCTCAGCCTCAGCCTCAGACCCTACCTCCGCCTCCGCAGTACCCGCAGTTGCAGTATCCGCAGTTCTCTCCTCAGCAATTCTCATATCCGGCACGGGGGCAGCAGCCGCAGCATTTTCAGCGCAGTGTTCCTCAGTATAGAGCTCCGAGTGCAGGTAGTGTGCAGTCGTCTCCATCTCAGCAGCATCGGCCGAGTAATCCAGGACCCAGTAATGTCGGTAGAGGAAAAGGAAAAGCGCCAGTGCAGGTTCATGCAATGGCATCTGGAGGGTCAGATTCTCAGACTGGTAACGCGGTTGTCGATGGTATGGTTTTGGTTTCTAGATCTTTAGCTCGCGTTTTGTTTGATACCGGTGCCTCTCATTCTCTCATTTCGAGTTCTTTTGTACATGCCTTGGGATTAGAGGTAGAAGAGTTTAATGAACCCCTAGTTATAACTTCTCCCTTGGGGCGGGTGTGTGTAAATTGTATGTGTAAATCATGTAAAATAAAGATTGGGGATGAGATTCTGAAAAGTGATTTGATTGGACTCCCCATGAGCTCCTATGATGTAATCTTAGGGATGGACTGGTTGTCCAGGTATAGTGCAGTCGTGGACTGCCAACTTAGAAAAGTGAACCTAGTGTCTGATAGGGGTACGGTGATCACTTACCAGGGTGGTGGTGATTGGCTAATGAGTGAGCGTCTTATGAAGTCATGTCTAGGAGGGCGAAGGAATCTAGATTGTTTTGCTTTTCTTGCCAATCTAGATTGCGAGCCCTATGTTTCGAGAGGTAGTGCAGCGATTTCGGTGGTTGATGAGTTTGAGGATGTCTTCCCCGATGAGTTATCAGGGTTAACACAGCATCGGGAGATTGAGTTTGGTATCGAGTTGTTTCCAGGGACATCACCGATTTCTATGGCACCTTATCGGATGGCGCCGGTAGAAATGAAGGAATTGAGGAAGCAACTTCAGGAGCTTGCTGATAAAGGGTATATTCGGAATAGCACATCTCCGTGGGGAGCACCGGTTTTGTTTGCTAAGAAGCACGATGGGACTCTCAGGTTATGTGTGGATTATCGGTAGCTAAATCGTGTTACGGTAAAGAACAAGTATCCTTTGCCTAGGATTGATGAGCTATTTGATCAGTTGGGAGGTTCGCGATACTTCTTGAAAATTGATTTGCGTTCAGGTTATCATCAGCTCAGGATCAAGGAAGAGGATATCCCTAAGACAACTTTTAGGACTCGGTATGGGCACTTCGAGTTTCTGGTTATGTCGTTTGGGTTGACGAATGCTCCGGCAGCTTTTATGGATTTGATGAACAGGATATTCAGGCCGTATTTGGATTAGTTCGTGATCGTGTTTATCGACGACATTCTTGTGTATTCTAAGACTTGGGAGGAGCATGAGCAGCATCTTCGGATCGTGCTTCAGACTCTGCGGGAGCACTAGTTGTATGCTAAGAGGGAAAAATATGAGTTCTGGTTGACTGAGGTCAAGTTTCTGGGTCATGTCATTTCGGAGCATGGTATTTCAGTGGATCCATCCAAGATTGAAGCTATATTGGAATGGGAACGACCAAGGAATGTAGTGGAGATTCGCAGCTTCTTAGGTCTTGCTGGATATTACAGGAAATTTGTGAAGGATTTTTTGAAGATTGCAGCTCCGTTGATGAGATTGATTAAGAAGAATATCAGGTTTGAGTGGAATGAAGATTGTGAGTCTGCTTTTCAGGAATTGAAGGACCGGTTGACTTCAGCTCCAGTATTAGTTATTCCTAGCAGTGACGAGCCGTATGAGGTTTATGCGGATGCTTTAGGGCGCGGACTTGGATGTGTGTTGATGCAGCATGGTCGTGTAGTTGTGTACGGATCGAGACAGCTACGACCTCACGAGCGGAATTATCCTACTCACGATTTAGAGCTTGCGGCGGTGATCTACGCGCTGAAGATTTGGAGGTGTTACTTGTATGGAGCGTCGTTTCAGGTCTTCTCCAATCACAAGAGTTTGAGGTATCTGTTCACTCAGAGGGATCTCAATCTGAGGCAGCGCAGATGGGTAGAGTACATGGAGGATTATGATTTCGCGTTGCAGTATCATCCCGGGAAAGCTAATGTGGTCGCGGACGCGCTTAGCAGGAAGTCTTCAGGGGTTCTCGCTTGTTTGATTTTTAAGGACTGGAGCAGGGATGCGACAGTGAGTGAGTATTGGCTACTGTATCATGAAGATGGTGATCGAGTTTCGTTATATCATGTGGAAGCGACTCCAGCTCTTGTTCGGATGGTGAAGCAAAGCCAGTGGCAGGATCGACATTTGCAGGGGATTTGGTCGCGGATTCAGAATGGGGAGCAGTTCGAGGAATGGAGCGTGCATGCAGATGGATCGTTGTACTTCCGGGAGCGTCTTGCAGTTCCAGTTATCGCCGAGGTGACGAAAGCCGTTCTAGACGAAGCTCATAGGTCTTAGTTCGTTATTCATCCGGGGAGTACCAAGATGTATCGTGATTTGAAGAGGTAGTATTGGTGGAGAGGCATGAAGAAAGATGTTCACGAGTATGTGGCTAAGTGTTCAACGTGTCTCCAGGTGAAAGCTGAGCATCAGAAGCCTGCAGGTCAGCTTCAACCGCTTCCTATTCCAGGGTGGAAATGGGAGCATGTGACGATGGATTTCCTCACAGGTTTGCCGAGGACGGAGCAGCGGCATGATGCAGTTTGGGTTGTGGTTTACAGGTTGACGAAATCGGCACATTTCATTCCGTTTAGGTCGACGTGTTCTAGGAAGATTCTCGGGGAATTGTATCTGCAGAATATTGTGAGGTTGCATGGGGTTCCTTTATCCATCACCTCTGATCGAGACACCAGGTTTAATGCTAAGTACTGGAGGAGTTTTCAGGAGGCTTTAGGTACGGATTTGAACTTCAGTACGGCGTTTCATCCTCAGACTGATGGGCAGTCTGAGCGGGTTATTCAGATTCTTGAAGATATGTTGCGTGCCTGTGCGTTGGACTTCGGCGGGAATTGGAAGCAATGTTTGCATTTGGCGAAGTTCGCGTACAACAACGGTTATCAGGCGAGTATCGGTATGGCACCGTTTGAGGCGTTGTATGGGCGACCGTGTTGGTCACCTGTGTGTTGGGCTGAGCCGGAAGATAGAGTTATTCTTGGGCCAGATGAGATTCGAGATAGCAACGAGAAAGTCACGGTGATTCGAGATCGGTTGAGGGCAGCTCAGAGTCGGCAGAAGAGTTACGCGGATAGGAGACGTAGACCCTTAGAGTTCGCGGTTGGAGATTTTGTTCTCTTGAGGGTATCGCCTCGTAAGGGAACTATGCGGTTCGGAGTGAGTGGGAAGCTCGCGCCGAGGTATATTGGGCCGTTCGAGATCACTCAGCGTGTTGGTGTGGTCACTTATCGGCTTGATCTTCTGCCTGAACTTTCTCATGTGCACGATGTGTTTCATGTGTCGATGCTTAGGAAGTGTCCGCCTGAGCAAGATAAGATAGTTTCATTCCGCGATGTGCAGGTTCAGGAAGATACGACGTACGAAGAAGTGCTGATTCAGATTATCGACCAGAAAGTGATTAGCTTGCGTCGTCGTGAGATACCGTTGGTAAAGGTCGTGTGGCAGCATCATGGGGTTGATGAAGCCACTTGGGAACTAGAGTCGAGTATGCGGGAATTGTATCTGCATTTGTTTTGTTTTTGAGATGAGTTGTAAATTTCGAGGGCGAAATTTCTCTTTAGGGGTGGAGAGTTGTAACGCCCCGAAATTTATTTAATGTTAATGTAATGTAAATGATGAATTAGTGTGCCATAATTAACGTTTTAACATTAATTAGATTATTTGGTTGGATTTGAATTTTTTGGTTGTTTTGTTAAATTGATGCATTCAAATGATTTCTCATTTGTTTTAAAATGATGTTTTGAGTTTTAAAACACAACAATTTGTAAAATGTTAAAAATACTCCGTTTTACAAAACCATGGGCGGCACATGGTTTTCACACAATAAAACCGCCCACCGATTTTCTCTATTTATTTCCTTCCTTCCTCTCTTTCTCCTCACTCTCCCGTGACATTCTCTCTCTCTTCTCTCATCTCTCTCGGCAGCCTCTCTCTCTCTCTCTAATTTCTTCACAAATTTTGAACTCCATTTCGAATCCAAGCTTCGGGATAGCAAAGAGGAAGCTCGGGGACGTGATTCGGCAACCGAGAACGCGGATTTGAAGCTTCAATTCGAGGTTAGATTCGAAATTTCTAAACTTTTTACAAAATTTTCAATTTTGTGTATTTTTGAAATCTAGGTTTGTTTTAGCTTAGAAAACCGTGGATTTGACTTAAATGAACTTAGAACAACTAGAATCTAAGCTTAGATTGAAGAAAAACGGATCGAATTCAAGATTTTTCATTTTTTTCCCCTTTTTCTCATTTTTGGATTTTTGAGGATTTTGGACTTAAATCTTGTTTAAATGATTCCAAACATGTTCTAGAATGTTTTTCTATCAACTATAATTGTTTTTCATGCCTGGGAATTGAGAAAAACAGGTTGGAATCCAGATTTGGGTTTTGGGGAATCGAAACCTGTGGCTGAAAATTTCTGGGTTTTCCCAGTTCAGCAGGCCGGAGTGATGATCGGCAGGCCGGTGTTCTTCCGACCAGCAGGCCGAATTTGGGTAAATGTTCGGCAGGCCGAACCTTGCTTCCGGCAGGCCGAACTGTGCAGTTCGGCAGGCCGAAGCAGGGCGTCCGGCAGGCCGACCGAGGCATGGAAAATTTTGTGATTTTTACCCGTTCTCACTGTTTTGAACCCTGATTTAAATCCCAACCTTATAGGATGATTTTAAAGGTACAAATGGCACACTAGGACATCATGAAATGGTTTAGTAACATAGAATGTCTCAAACTAGATATTGATTGACTTAGTTGGTATCTAGAATCGTTCGTGGTTCCGTGGAGCTAACGTATAGCGGACCGGGATTACGGTATGAGGCACCGGCACGAGTATTGAGGTAGGACTTCTATCCTATTTCTTTGGTAGCCTGGTTTTTAAAATGATTTGGCTTCGAAAAGGATTTCTATCAAAATGTTTTCAACGGTTGTTTGAAAATGGTTTTATAGGTTATATTTTAATATACCGTGATTATGAAATGAATATCATAATGAATGTAATTGACAACACTCGGTAATTGGGATTTGAATGATAATGATAATAAACACATAGGCATGATGCCATATCAGAGATCGGGTTGTGTAGCGATCGACCTTGGGGGCAGGTCCCGAAACCCAGCTGGGCCACTACGGTGGTGATATCATGGTTTGCTTAGGTAAAAGTAAAATGGTGTTTTGATTCGACGAGTGGACTGTTCTGTGACAGAACGGTTCTACTCAAATTATTTATTTATTTATTTATTTATTCAAGTTTCCCTTTGAATACTTCTAATGATGCCATGTTTCTTTGCATTAAATTATTTTATAAAACATAGTCCTACTGAGCCTTTCGCTCACGTTTTATTGTTTTAAAATTTTCCCCTCTAGGTGGTTTCCCATTTAGGTTTGGAGAAGATTCTTCTGACCGAACTCAGGAGCAATAGGAAAATTTATTTATATTTTATATTATTTAATCACGGCATGTAAGACTTAACTTTATTTGTACTTGGACTGTAATTGTATTTATGATATTGTCAGAACCATGTATGTGCGCAAGTTGTGGGTTGTGGAACCCATATTCGCGGTTTTTATTTAATATTATTATTTGTTTAATATCTATAAACTCTTTTACCAAATGTGGTGGAAATCTTCTTATTTCTTACTTAATTTGAATCTTAAACCATTGGTTTTCAATTAAATCCTCTTTTAATTAACTTAAATATTCCGCCACGTCACCTCCCGTACTCCGGGGCGTGGCACATAGTTATAAAAGATTCAGGATTTTATATGCACCATTTGCTCACCGGCATAAAAATCTTAACCATCAACTTTTTTTTTTCCCCTTGGTCCGATGAAAGTCGCATGCTTATTATTAGATCTGAAATTTAAATTCTAGGTTTCGATATTTCAACCAATCAAGTCCAAAGCACACTCATAAAATAAAAGGTTAATCTTACTTTTGACCTTTAAATTGGACAACTTGTTTTATTTTGGCACATAAACTTTAAAACATGGCAAATTATAACTTGATCTATTCAACTTGTCTCATTTTGAGAGTTTCATTACAAAATTTGTTAAATATTAACAGAATTGAGCTAATAATTATACTTTTGACCCCTAAATTATACAACTCGTTTTATTTTGATATGTAAACTTTAAACTATAACAAATCATATCTTTGAACGATAAAACTTGTTCCATTTTGATCACTTCATCATTAAATCTGTTAAATATTAACGAGTTGAAAAAAATGATCATTTTTACCTCTTGGCTCTATATATATTTTCAACATATATTTTAATGTCAGAATATCTAAATTATGTTTATCCATTATATAAGTTTTATTATTTTTTCTTTTTTTTTATAATTTTGTTGATAAAAATTTTATAACTATTTTTGCTTAAGAAGTTTTATCAAATTTTCTTCATCTTATGATTTAAAATGAATTAAAAATAAAAAATAAACAAATAAAAAAAAGACTTGGATATATACTACCTAACAAAAACGACAAATAGAGTATAACTTACTTGTCATTTTTACATTAAAAAATGACCTATATGACATAATAATGAATGCTTTGCTTAATTAGACTCAATAATCACAAAAAAAAAACCCAAAATTTGTAATAGTTTTAAGTAAACAAAAATGTACATTTGTTTATGAAATTTTCTATTTGTAGGTCTACGATGCGTGAAATTCAATAACAAAATATTTAATTTTGACCATCAACTTATAATTAATTGATCAGGTGTATATATATGTGCTTTAATTTGTCAATATTTAATGGATTTAAAAATTAAGGGACTAGGTCAATTTTCATAGTTTGGGGATGCGATTTGTTATATTTAAAGTTTAGGGGTCAAAAATGAAAAAATTACATAGTTTAGGGGCCAGAAGTAAAATTATTGGCTCAATTCTGTTAATATTTAACAGATTTAATAACAGAAGGACCAAAACGAGATAAGTTGAATACTTTAGGGGCATGATTTGTTACGTTTTAAAGTTCATAGTCTAAAATAGAATATGTTACCTAGTTAAATAGTCAAAAGCGAAATTAACCCCAAAATAAAATAAACCCATAAGTCCCTTTCTTACTTTCTTTACTTTCTTTGGGCTAGCAAAATGTTCTGAAATTAAAATGACTTTTCAAATGGCTAAGGCTTAGGTAGCATTTCAGGGAGCTCCCAAGCAGTGGATATCACTCCTGGTGGCTAGGCCTTTTTTCTTTCTTTTTTTCTTATATATGTGTGTGTATATATATATATATATATATACACACACACAAGAGTATGTGACACACATAATTAAGCATGCTAGCAAAATCCCTTTAGCCAGCTCTCGTTTTCAAGAATCTGAGTCACCTAGTATAACAACATGAATTTTGGTCGATCCAAGAGAATCTGCTCTAAGATGCATGCAACAGACCAAACTTAAAGATGGTCCCCAAAAACCAGCTAGACAAAGTTGAATTGTGACATTTTTAAGATTTTAACAAGAGTTTTAGCAAACCAAGGATATGGGCATTGCAAGTCACAGAATTAGGGTTCCGGGCACAGCTTTTCTTTGAAAAGAAAAGGAAAAGATGCGGGACCAAAAGGAGGCATCATCACCTCCCATGCCATTAACCACAGAATGTAATTGACGATTGTCCCTCGTGTGGGCCTTTTATTTGTTCACCATCACCTTTTTTTTTTTTTTGGGGGGGGGTTTAAGCTTTTCACCAATTGAACTGTATCATTGATTATTATCCTTCAAAATCTCATCATTTGGGCCCACAAACCACTACTTTCTTATAATCTTAGCGTGGCACCAAAATTAACTATCCCATAAATGTGACTGTAAGAGTCAGGTTTGGGATCATGGTCATGGCTTACATGATTTCCTAACCTGTAATAATGATGACTAATATTCTCGATCTAGCTAGGTAACAATTAAACATTACGATTTGGGGAAAAAAAAAAGAGTTTAGACTATAAAAGAAATGCGAGACCATGGCTCAATCGCTTTAAGTACAGCTGTATGTCTTGCTAAAATGTATTGCCAGGTAAACTTGGCTACTTGTAACAACATATCTAATACATTGCCAAATTAATGTGTACTTGTTAAATTTTGATATTTAAGTAAGAAAATCACTCTGCAATGTGATGCTATTTTTTGTGTTAAAATTAGATATATATATATATATATATATTTATGACAAAATTTGGCACTTAGTTGCTATTGTTGATGTGTGACTTTTTCTTACTTAATAATCATAATATTGACATTTTTAAATTATTTGAAAATAAAAATTTTATTTTTTAAAACTTAAAATACATAACAAAAAGTGTATATGTCAAAAATAGCGTTAATATGTTATAAATCAAATTAATGTGCCAAATATGATATTCACCATTTTGTATTGAAGATAGTCTAACACAAATCATTTTAAACCTATGCGTTTATAGATTCCCCAACTATTAGTCCAACAAAAGAGATAATAAAAACAATCAATACTAATGAAGATGTGACATCTTGTGATTGATCAGCCCATGAGTTTTGTATAGTCTGCTTCAGTGTATTTTGTAAAAAAAAAAAAAAAAAAAAAATAGTAGTCATTACATGAGTCCAACACTGAGGGGGAGTGAGGTATTTTGTCCTGTTTAAGTGCCCAGAATTCAACTCAGCAGTTGGTTGAATAGACGTCACTTAGTGAGATACTGGATTTATCGGTCATCGTTTAAAACGTCACACAACTTAAATAAATAATATACATGATAATACAACACAAATTTTTAAAATATAATATAAATAAGCATAATTTTTAAAAATATAATTAACGCGTAATTTTCTCTTTTCACAAAGGTCCTTACGGTTAATCCACCCATGAATTGTGTTATGTGCATTCTCTTGTTATATAGATACTCCATCATCCGGGGGCAAGTGTACCTATATTATACGTGTATTAGGGAAAAAAAGAAGGAAAGTATGAGCACAGCCGATGGGTGACTGTATGAATTTTGTTATGAAAAACGACAACTGTGCTTGCAATATCTTCGCAAAGGCAGATTTTGAGGAAAGGGCAAAAAAAAATTTCTAATTGAGTAAATAACTAAAAAAATATGTTTTTTTAGGCAGTTAAACTGTCACAGTTTTTTTTTTAAAAAGACAAAAATAACTGTTACGAAGAGAGAAATCTCAACAGAGTGAAAAAAAAACTAAAACTATTTTCATACCTAAAAAGTATATTTTTTAACGTCAAAAATTATAAAAAAAACCATTTTGTTAAAAACAATTTTTCTTAAAGTTAGTTTTCAAAATCACCCCTCTCCAAATAACCTCACAAATTCTAATAGGGGAAACATTCTCACGCTCACTGACAGAAAGCGACCTTGGATCTGATACAAGACAATATATCTATACAAAATAACATTAACTAAATGTGTGTGTATATTATTCTCTCTGCAGCGCCGAATTTAGATACACCTTGCCTGGGGCCCCCATCCCTTTTGACCAAAAGTCATATCAGTCCTCTCACGAGTACATTCCCCCTTCACCTGCTACAGTTTTATGGTATTGAGTCCGCTCAAGATAAGGGTGAACAACGAACGGGTAGGCGGTTTTTAGACGGGTGCGGGGCGATTTTTTGAAGTGACGGGTTGGCGATTAACCAACCCACAAACCGCCCATGAAGTGGCGGGCGGTTTCGGTTTGGGGGCGGGCGAGTGCGGGCGGTGCGGGCGGGTTGGGTCTACATTAATGTACAATATAATTTTTTGAGCTCTTTTTTATTAAAAAAAAGTGAAAAAAATTTGTAGAAAATATAAGACGATAATGTATGAAGCATTCTCAACAACAACCAAGTTTGACGCCTAAAGACAATAACCATATTCACAACAAATTAAGAAACATAATCATTCATTGCAACAAGAAACATAAACTATATATGAAGTGATGAACAAAGTCAAGAATTCTTGTTCTTCCATAAAACCTGTTCATTGGGTTCGAAAATAACAGGATACTACAGATGAAATAATGAACAAAGTCAAATGTTCTTTTTCTTTTTAAAGAATGAGAAGTGAGAGAGATTTAGATTAAGATTTTTTTTTTTTTTTTTTTAAGAATTAGGCGGGCGGGTTCGGGTTGAACCCGCCCCCTAAAATTTAAAACCGTACCCGCCCGTCAACATATGTAGGCGGGTGGGTTGAACCCGCCAATGGGCGGGTTGAACCCGCATAGCCTTTTTTTTGGGCGGGCGGCCGGCGGTTGCGGGGCGGTTTTTGTACACCCCTAGCTCAAGATTTGATATGAACAAAGAACCGTATTAAGTACATAACAATATCGACAACATTACACCCACCACCAACTCCAATTCCATTCTTTTCTTATTCCTTCTCACGTTCCCTCCTCTTTTTTTTTTCCCCAATTTATAAAAAAAGCACCTCTCTTTTTCTAAAGGTTTCACTCGACTCCTGCTTTGCCACAACAAATTCTCATCATAGTACTCACCACTCTCTCACTCTACAAACCACACTCTTCTCTCTCACCCTTTCTCTTTTTCTTTTTGCTCTTGATAATTCTATCCTTTGGCTTAGCTTCTTGCAGAATTTTTTTTTCATCAATGGAGAGAAACCCAGTTAAACTTTTTCTTCAATATGCTTCTCCAACACTTGTATTGATGGTCCTGATTTCCTTTTCCAAGGCTGAACAAGAAGGTGTTCTTTCAGGCAAAACAGATGCTGAGGGTCTGTTGAAGTTCAAGAAGATGATTCAGAATGACCCAAAAGGATTTTTATCCAGTTGGGAAATGAGTAAAAATTTATGCAGCTGGTATGGAGTTTCATGCTCTCAGGGGAGAGTAATTCAGCTTGATCTAAGTGGGTGTTCTCTTCAAGGGTCAACATCTTTTGACCCATTGTCTTCTCTCAACATGTTGTCTGTTCTTAAGCTCTCTTCAAATCAACTCACTGTGAATTCCACTTCTCTGCTTCAGCTTCCATATGGCCTGAAACAGCTTGACCTTTCTTTGGCTGGAGTTGTGGGAACAGTCCCTGAGAATCTCTTTTCCCAGTGTCCAAATCTCGCCTATGTCAATCTTGCTATCAACAACTTGACAGGTTCTTTACCCAAAAATCTGTTTCTGAATGCTGATAAACTTCAGTCCCTAGACATTTCTTATAACAACTTGACAGGGTCTATTTCTGGTTTAAATATCATGGGAAATTCATGCAACTCTTTGGTGATTGTTAATTTGGCATCAAACAGTTTGACGGGCTCGATTTCTCCGTCCCTATCGAACTGCACGAATCTGCAAAGCATCGACTTCTCGATCAATTTTCTTACCGGGGAAATCCCGAAATCCTTTGGGGAGCTCAAGAGTCTGCAAAGGCTAGATCTCTCTCAAAATCAGATCACGGGTTGGCTCCCTTCGGAACTGGGAAACGCCTGCAGTTCGCTTCTCGAACTTGAGCTTTCGAAGAACAACATTTCAGGCCTGATTCCTACGTCCTTGTCCTCATGTTCTTGGCTGCAAGTTCTTGACCTTTCCAACAACAACATATCTGGTCCTTTACCAGATTCCTTGTTTCAGAATTTAGGCTCTTTAGAGAGCCTGGTTTTGAGTAACAACATCATTTCCGGACCATTCCCTGCTTCCATATCTTCTTGCAAAAGTTTGAAGGTTATAGACTTCAGCTCCAATAGGATATCTGGTTTCATCCCAAGAGACTTATGTCCAGGAGCTGCCTCCCTCGAGGAACTGCGAATGCCCGACAATCTCCTCACAGGGGAGATTCCTGCAGAGCTATCAAAATGTTCGCAGCTTAAGAGGATTGATTTAAGCCTGAATTATCTGAATGGCTCAATTCCTGCAGAGCTGGGGGAGCTTGAGAATCTAGAGAAGCTAATAGCTTGGTTCAATGGCTTGCAGGGAAGAATACCACCAGAATTGGGAAAATGCAGGAATCTCAAGGATCTCATTCTCAACAACAACCAGATAAGTGGTGAAATCCCAACTGAATTGTTCAACTGCAACAATCTCGAATGGATATCGCTGACGAGTAACGAATTGAGTGGGGAAATCCCGCGTGAGTTTGGCCTTTTGACAAGGCTAGCTGTTCTGCAGCTTGGAAATAACAGCTTGAGTGGGCAGATACCACGAGAGCTTGCAAACTGCACCAGCTTGGTTTGGTTGGACCTCAACAGCAACAAGCTTACCGGTGAGATCCCGCCCCGACTTGGACGTCAGCTTGGTGCAAAGGCGATAACTGGAATCCTCTCTGGCAACACTTTGGTGTTCGTGCGCAATGTGGGGAATTCCTGTAGAGGAGCAGGAGGTTTGTTGGAATTTGCTGGAATCCGACCTGATAGACTCTTACAAGTGCCATCATTGAAGCGTTGCCAGTTCACAAGGTTGTACTCTGGTGCAGTCCTCAGCTTGTTTACCCAGTACCAAACTCTGGAGTACCTTGATCTTTCTTACAACCAGCTTCGCGGGAAGATACCCGAAGAATTCGGGGACATGATTGCCTTACAAGTTCTAGAGTTAGCCCATAACCAGTTATCTGGCGAAATTCCTTTCTCCCTCGGAAAGCTTAAGAATTTAGGTGTCTTTGATGCATCACACAACAGATTGCAAGGCCAAATCCCAGATTCCTTCTCCAATTTATCATTCTTAGTTGAAATAGACCTCTCCAACAATGAGTTAACAGGGCAAATTCCAACAAGAGGGCAGCTTAGTACGCTGCCCGCGAGCCAGTACGCCAACAATCCGGGACTCTGTGGGGTTCCCTTGCCCGAATGCCAATACAACAACAACCAACCATCCACTGCAAACCCAAATGCAGATGCAGGAAGAAGTGGAAGAAAGGCCTCAGCTGCATCTTGGGCTAATAGCATTATGTTGGGAATTCTAATTTCCATTGCTTCCATCTGCATTTTGGTTGTCTGGGCAATTGTGATGCGGGCGAGGAGAAAGGAAGCAGAAGAGGTAAAGATGCTCAACAGCCTGCAAGCGTCGCATACTGCCACGACTTGGAAGATTGAGAAAGAGAAAGAACCTCTGAGCATCAATGTGGCAACTTTTCAAAGACAACTTAGGAAACTCAATTTCTCCCAACTCATTGAGGCCACGAATGGATTCTCGGCTGCGAGTCTTATTGGATGTGGAGGGTTTGGAGAAGTGTTCAAGGCGACTCTAAAAGACGGGTCAAGCGTTGCAATCAAGAAGCTTATAAGATTGAGCTGCCAGGGAGACCGCGAATTCATGGCCGAAATGGAGACTTTGGGGAAGATCAAGCACAAAAATCTCGTTCCGCTATTGGGTTATTGCAAGGTTGGTGAAGAGAGGCTACTTGTGTATGAATTCATGGAATATGGCAGCCTTGAGGAGATGCTCCATGGGAGAAACAAGGCCCGGGAAAGGCAGATTCTAACATGGGAAGAAAGGAAGAAGATTGCAAGGGGTGCAGCAAAGGGACTCTGCTTCCTCCACCACAATTGCATCCCTCACATCATACATAGAGACATGAAGTCAAGCAATGTTCTACTAGACCACGAAATGGAAGCGAGAGTCTCCGATTTCGGGATGGCGAGGCTGATAAGTGCACTCGACACACACCTAAGCGTGAGCACGCTGGCGGGAACACCTGGCTATGTTCCTCCCGAGTACTACCAGAGCTTCAGGTGCACGACCAAAGGAGATGTGTACTCATTCGGGGTCATCCTATTGGAAATTCTTACAGGGAAACGCCCAACAGATAAGGAAGACTTTGGGGACACAAACTTGGTGGGGTGGGTGAAGATGAAAGTGAGAGAAGGAAAACAAATGGAAGTAATAGACCCTGAGTTGTTATTGGTGACCAAAGCAAATGATGAAGCCGAAGCTGAGGAAGTCAAGGAAATGGTGAGGTATCTTGAGATAACACTTCAGTGTGCCGATGACTTCCCTTCAAAGAGGCCCAACATGTTGCAAGTTGTGGCAATGCTTAGAGAGTTGATGCCCGGATCAGCCAATGGAAGCAGCAGCAGTACTTAAGAGACAAAAGCTGCAGTTTGCTTATAATCATTGTAAGAACTTTTTTTTTTTTTTTTCCTTGACTTGTTTGTAAGTTTTGTTGTAATCTTTTAAAGAGTTTAATGTATCCATTCTGCAAATCCTTTTCATCTTTTTATTTTTAAGTGACCGTTCCCTGGTCTTGATGGCTAGGGAGCCACATCATGAGACTTAATATTTCACAAAATGGCGGATGTAAAGACTGGTTCATATTCTCTTAGACAAACAGATGTGAAATTACAAGCAGAAAATTTGTGTTCTTGTAAAAATTGCAAGTAATAGAAACTTTGTATTCTTGCAAAAATTGCAAGTAATAGACAATTAATCATTATCAACTTTTTGTAATTAGGTTTATTTTTTTAATATCTATTATATTAATAGTAGAGTTAAATTGACTATAATTATTTTAACTAAATAATTTTATGCATTATTTGCAGGTAGGCATTCTTTTTTGCAGAACTAATAAAAAATCTTTCAGCGATAGCAATGATTTTGACTGCTTTTCTATGTAGTAATTAACCCGACTTTATTGCACATGCTATTACGAAAAATTTTACACGCACATAGATATATTATATACATATAACCAGAGAAAATATATAAATATATATAATATCTAAAAATTTGTACTTACTATCTGGCAATTAATTAACTCAAAAAATGTGGCAATTAATTAATATATACAAGATAAAATACTTAAAATCCTTCACCAAAAAAAAAAAAAAAAAAGAACCACACGTTTGATACTTGTATCGACGTCGATAATTGTTATCAATTAACTTGAAATTCCACCAAAGTCTTGAAAATATATCACACATACCGCATATCGTAACTGTTAATCAGTAAAATTATTTTGACAAAAAAAAAAAAAAAGGTTTGCTTACAAGATCTAGATTTATTACGTACATACATGAATTGGTATAAATATGAAATGTTGATACAAGTTACTGAATGTGGTGAAATATGAAGTAGTATGAATTACTGGATGTCATTAAGTATAAATAGGACAAGATTTGGAAAGAATAATCACGGTGGATTTGATTATATATCAACGCAATACATAGTAGTGAAAAAAAACCTAGTTACATAAAGATAAGATTAATTATTTAAATGTTATATGATCATTAATCGAGTATATTATATATGCAAAAAAAAGCCTAGATACATTTGGTGTACTAAATAATTCTTCGTAAAAAAGAGCTACTTTATCAAACAAAGCTTCATCTTCAATCCCAATAGAAGAAAATTAGAAAGACATAGAGAAGTTTAAACCAACAAAGCAAATATTTACAACTTCTTCTTTCTTCAGAAAATGACATAAATAATGTCTAATCGAAAATGACCTCCTGTTTGGATGTTTTGAAAACTCCTGGGTTCTAATATCTCGAAAAAATTTAGATAACATATAGCTCCCATAAAAGAGGCGCCCCCATGGTTCACAAGAAGGAAAAAGGACTCATCCTTTGTTGCATCTGGCATGAGATGATAAAGAGAGACCTTCGTCCATTGATGAATGTCTCTCTCTTCTGTCTCTACTCATCATGCTAAATATTTTCATTTGATCAAACTCAAATTGATCAAGAAACAAACACTACAAAACATATTTGATTATTGAAGCATGTTAAACTAGTGAGTGAGTTAGTTTTAGAAATAACTCCATGAGTGTTTGTTGAAGGTGTTGCCATCCTTGAAAGCTAGCTTAGTGTAAAAGAAGATGAAGACAAGCAAGAGTAGAAGATGGAGCTCTTCTTTTCACCCTCTCCAAGTTCGCTCGGGATCTCTTGGCTTTTCTTAATATGCCCAGGTCGGGTGAAGATATTTTTCATACGTTCAGAATAAAATAATATCATTCATGCTAATGGGTAGAGACAAAACCAAGAGTGAAAGACTTGATTTAATGGGCTAGTCAAGTTGGGTAGCAAAGAGTGAGTCCATGGGTGTCTTGCAAAGTTAGGAACTTTATGTCCATCCATTATGGCCCACTACTCTATTTATTATGCTCACACATAATTATCAATTGATTATGCCAAGTCTATATAGTAATTCAAACATTCTCCTACTTAGGACTTCATAATCATACAACAAATATTTAATTCAAAAGAATGTCATACAATATAGAAGACCAAACTAGTTGTGTACAATATTATATCAACAGGATGTCACTCATAACTAGGCCTCTGAGATATATCAAGCATGATAACAACACATATAGATTAGTCTTAAAATATGCATCTCAAGACTAAAATCAGTAAACTACTCCAAAAGATGAAACAAAATTTCAAAACTATATAGCTTGACAAGTAGCCTCATAACATGCCATATACTTTGCCCTCCATAGTCAAGGAAGCTCTAAGCGTCTACTTGACACTTTTCCACAAAATAGTTCCTTCCACCATCATGAAGATATAACCAATGGTGGACTTTTTATCGTCCATGCAGCCTTTAAAATCGGCACCACAAAATCCAACAATATAGAAAATGTTGGTTCACCGATTTGTCAACATAAGATCCTTGGTACCCTAAGGATACCTCATGACTTTCTTAGGCGCTTTCCAATGGCTAAGTCTAAGATTACTCAAGTACCTGTCATGCCCTGGAGTACGGAAGGTGACGTGGTGGATTATTTAAATTAATTAAAAGAGGAATTTAATTAAAATCAAGAATTTTAAGGGTTAAGTCAAATATATAAAAATATGAAAGTTTCAAAACTACATTTTATAAAAGAATTCATAAACATTAAGCAGGTGAAGTCATTCAGCGAATAATAAAATAATAAAGAACCACGAGTAAGGGTCCCACTGACCCACAACTTGTGCACACACAAAGAACTGACAATATAATGATACAACCACAGTCCAAGTACAAATAGAGTTAAAACATTACATGCCTTGATCAATTACTATCAATAATCTACTAGTCCTTTTACTGCTTCTGAGTTCTGTCCGTAGATTCTAGGTGTTCTAAGTTCCTTTAACTCAAATCAAGGGTTTTCCAAGCTCAAACAAACTTGGATTTAAAAAATGCATGAAAATTGAAAATTTTAAAAAAGTTTAAAAATTTCAAAACTAAACTTGAATCGAAGCTTTAAATCATGTTTTTGGTTGCCAAATCACGTCCTCGAGCTTCCTACTCGTTAACCCGAAGCTTGGATTCAAATTTTATTTAAAAAATTTGAGAGAGAAATGAGAGAGAATGAGAGAAACCGAGAGAGGGAGTGAGAAAGGGATCACACAGGAGAGAGAGAGAGAGAACAGATGGAATGAGAGGAAGAGAGTGAGAGAGAATAAATAGAGAGAAATGGTAGGCGGTTTTACTATGCGAAAACCATGTGCCGCCCACGGTTTTGTAAAACGGAATATTTTTAACATTTTACAAACTATTGTGTTTTAAAAACTCGAAATAACATTTTAAAATAATAAGGAATCATTAGAATTCATTAAATTAACAAAACAACTTAAAATTCAAAATCTAACCAAATGATCAAATTAA
Source organism: Artocarpus heterophyllus (assembly GCA_025403435.1). Classification (NCBI taxonomy): domain Eukaryota; kingdom Viridiplantae; phylum Streptophyta; class Magnoliopsida; order Rosales; family Moraceae; genus Artocarpus; species Artocarpus heterophyllus. The sequence continues at coordinate 12,056,552 of CM046339.1, forward strand.
CGTTGAAACATTAATTATGGCACACTAATTCATTATTTTACATTACAATAACATTAAATTAATTTCGGGCGTTACAACTCTCCACCCCTAAAAGAAATTTTGCCTTCAAAATTTACAACTCAATTTAAAAACAAAACAAATGCGGATACAACTCCCGCATACTCGACTCTAGTTCCCAAGTGGCTTCATCAACCCCGTGATGCTGCCACACGACCTTTACCAACGATATCTCACGACGACGCAAACTGATCACTTTTTGATCGATGATCTGAATCGGCACCTCCTCGTACCTACACATCGCGAAATGAAACTATCTTACCCTGCTCAAGCGGACACTTCTTGAGCATCGATACGTGGAACACATCGTGAACATGAGAAAGTTTGGGCGAAAGGTCAAGCCGATAAGCAACCACACCAATACGCTGAGTGATCTCGAACGGTCCAATATACCTCGGTGCAAACTTTTCACTTACTTCGAACCGCATAGTTCCTTTACGAGGCGATACCTTTAAGAGAATGAAATCTCCTACCGCAAACTCTAAGGGTCTACGTCTTCTATCCGCATAACTCTTTTGTCGACTCTAAGCTGCCCTCAATCGATATCGAATCACAGCGACTTTCTCATTACTATCAAGGATCTCATCCAGCCCAAGAATAACCCTATCTTTCAGCTCTGCTTAACACACCGGTGACCGACATGGTCGCCCATACAACGCCTCAAACGGTGCCATACCAATACTTGCCTGATAGCTGTTGTTGTACGCGAACTCTGCTAGATGCAAATATTTCTTCCAATTCCCGTCGAAGTCTAACGTACAGGTACGTAACATATCCTCGAGAATCTGAATAACCCGTTCAGACTACCCATCAGTCTGAGGATGGAACGCCATACTAAAGTTCAAATCTATACCCAAAGCCTCCTGAAAACTCCTCCAGTACTTAGAATTAAACCTGGTATCTCGATCAGAAGTGATGGATAAAGGAACTCCATGCAACCTCACTATGTTCTGCAGATACAAATCCCCGAGAATCCTCCTCGAACATGTCGACTTGAATGGAATGAAATGCACCGATTTTGTCAACCTGTTGACTACGACCCAAACTACATCATGCCGCTGCTCCATCCTTGGCAAGCCTGTGAGAAAATCCATCGTCACATGCTCCTATTTCCACCCTGGAATAAGAAGTGGCTGAAGCTGACCTGTAGGCTTCTGATGCTCGGCTTTCACCTGAAGATACATCATACACTTGGCCACGTACTCTCGAACATCTTTCTTCATGCTTCTCCACCAATATTGCCTCTTTAAATCACGATACATCTTCGTGCTCCCCGGATGAATGGTGAACTGAGACCTATGGGCTTCGTCCAAAACAGATTTTGTCACCTCGGTGATAGCTGGAACTGCAAGACACTCCTGGAAATATAACGATCCGTTTGCATGCACTCTCCATTCTTCAAACCGCTCTTCGTTCTGAATCCGCGTCCAAATCTCCTGCGAATGCTGATCCTGCCACTGATTTTGCTTCACCATCTAAACAAGAGCTGGGGTTGCCTCCACATGATAAACTGAAACTCGATCATGTTCTTCATTTACTGTAGCTCATACTCTCTCACTGTCGTATCCCTGCTCCAGTCCTCATGAGCCAAACAAGCGAGAATCCCTGAAGACTTCTTGCTAAGCGCATCCGCAACCACATTAGCTTTCTTGGGATGATACTACAACGCGAAATCATAATCCTCCATATATTCTATCCATCTACACTGCCTCAAATTAAGATCCCTCTGAGTGAACAGATACCTCAAACTCTTATGATCGGAGAAGACCTGAAATGACGCTCCATACAAATAACATATCCAAATCTTTAGCGCGTGAATCACTGCCGCGAGCTCCAAGTCATGAGTAGGATAATTCCGCTCGTGAAGTTGTAGTTGTCTCAATCCGTATGCAACCACGCGTCCATGTTGCATTAACACGCATCCAAGTCCGCGTCCTGAAGCATCTACGTAAACCTCATACGGCTCGTCACTGCTAGGAATAACCAACACTGGGGCTGAAGTCAACTGGTTCTTCAATTCCTGAAAAGCAAGCACACATTCTTCATCCCACTCAAACCTGATATTTTTCTTGATCAATCTCGTCAATGGAGCTACAATCTTCGAAAAATCCTTTACAAATTTCCTGTAATAACCAGCAAGACCCAAGAAGCTGCAAATCTTTGCTACATTCATTGGTCGTTTCCATTCCACTATGGCTTCAATCTTGGATGGATCCACAGAAATACCATGCTCAGAGATGACATGACCCAGAAATTTGACCTCAATCAACAAAACTCACACTTTTCCCTCTTGGCATACAACTGGTGCTCCCCATGGAGATGTGCTATTCTGAATATACCCTTTATCAGCAAGCTCCTGAAGTTGCTTCCTCAATTCTTTCATTTCTACCGGTGCCATCCGTAAGGTGCTATAGATATCGGTGCTGTCCCTAGAAACAACTCAATACCAAACTCAATTTTTTGATGCGGTGGTAATCCTAGCAACTCGTCGGGGAAGACATCCTCTAACTCATCAACCACCGAAATCGCTACACTTTCTCTCAAAGCATAGGGCTCGCACTTTAGCTTCTCAAGAAAAGCACAACAATCTAGATTTCTTCGCCCTCCTAGACACGACTTTATGAGACGCTCACTCATTAACCAATCACCACCACCCTGGTAGGTGATCATCGTCCCTCTATCAGACACTAGGGTTACTTTTCTAAGTTGGCAGTCTACAACTGCGTTATACTTGGACAACCAGTCCATCCCTAGAATTACATCATATGAGCTCATGGGGAGTATAATCAAATCACTTTTCAAAATATCATCCCCAATCTTTATTTTACAAGATTTACACACACAATTCACACACACCCGCCCCAAGGGAGAAGCTATGACTAGGGTTTCATTAACCTCTTATATATCTAATCCTAAGGCACGTACAAAAGAACTCGAGATGAGAGAATGAGAGGCACCTGTATCAAATAAAATGCGAGCTAAAGATTAGGAAACTAAGATCGTACCATCGACAACTGCGTTACTAGTCTGAGAATCTGAACCTCCAGATGCCATTGCATGAACCTACACTGGTGCCTTCCTTTTTCCTCTACCAACATTGCTGGGTCCTAGATTATTCTGTCGATACTGCTGAGACGGAGACGACTGCACACTAGCTGCATTCGACGCTCGATACTGAGGGACGCTACGCTAGAAATGCTGCGGTTGTTGCCCTCATGCCGGATATGAAAACTACTGAGGAAAGAACTGAGGATACTGCAACTGCGGATACTGTTGAGGCGGAGGTAGGGTCTGAGGCTGAGATTGACGACTGGCATCTTCTTCCATCTGAGATCCAAGACGGGCACTCAGGATCGGGCAATTCCTCTTGATGTGTCCTGGCTGCTGACAAAAATGACAATGGAAGATGTAGGGATTGCTGCACCCGCTACCAGATGAACTGCTGCAACCACTATTCGCGCCACCTTGCTTGTTCTTCCCTGGAGTTGGACGGCTATTGGTGCTCTTCCTACCGCTCCTCTGTGATCCTCCTGAAGCCTTTGCTCGATCCTCACAATACTGCGCATAATCATTCTCCACTGATATTGCTAACGACACAAGCTCTCCAAAACTCCTAAGTCGTAGAGCAACCACTTGTCGCCGAATAGGAGCCTTGAGCCCTTCCTGAAACTTAATGCACCTCTCACGTTCTGATGACACTGCTGATGGAGCAAACCTACTCAACTCATTAAATCTTGCCTCATATTCCCGAATTGACAAATCATCCTGCTGCAACCTGTAGAACTCAGCTGCCTTCTGATTTCTATACCCCTGCAAAAAATACCGATCAAAGAATAGCTCCTCAAATCTGTCCCAACTAATATTGCCATCGCGTTTCAAATGGTTTCCACCAAGTATTAGCACCACCCTCGAGCTTATATGCAGCAAATTCAACACGATACTCATCAGGCACACCAAGGATATCCAAATGCTTCACGATCGAGTCTAGCCAATATTCTGTCAACTGCGGATCCCCATTACCATCAAAAGTCAGAATAGACGCACGTCAAAATTCCTTAAAATATGTATGCCAATGACTAACATCAAAATCCTCCGGTCTGGCCCTGGCTGCCATCTGTCGGAACGGCACAAACATAGACCTCATTATACCCTCATCATTTCTGAACTCGGCGTCAGCTATCGAACAAGATCTAGGTGCCATCCGCTTACTTCTGAAAACAAAATTTGGACTGTTAGAGGTATTTCATTGTCATACCTATGTGTGCATGATTCCCAAGGTTCACAACCTTGAGCTTTGATACCATTCTGTTACGCCTCGGAGTACGGGAGGTGATGTGGTAGATTATTTAAATTAATTAAAAGAGGAATTTAATTAAAATCAAGAATTTTAAGGGTTAAGTCAAATATATAAAAATGTGAAAGTTTCAAAACTACATTTTATAAAAGAATTCATAAACATTAAGCAGGTGAAGTCATTAAGCGAATAATAAAATAATAAAGAACCATGAGTAAGAGACCCACTGACTCACAACTTGTGCACACATATAGCACTGACAATATAATGATACAGCCACAGTTCAAGTACAAATAGAGTTAAAACATTACATGCCTTGATCAATTACTACCAATAATCTACTAGTCCTTTTACTGCTTCTAAGTTCTATCCGTAGAGTCCTCTCTGAACCTAAGTGGGAATCCACCTAGAGGGGGAAATTTTTTTAAAAAATAAGGAAAATGTGAACGAAAGGCTCAGTAGGACTATATTTTAATAAATCATTTAATTTAAAGAAAAGTCTAACTATTCAGGAAATTATTTGAAAGAAACCTTGAATAAATAAATTTAATAAAACCGTTCTTACCCAAAAAAGTTTATTCGATTCACCAGAAATATATTATTTTCTTTTCCTAGGCAAATCATATGAATATCACCACTGTAGTAGCCTAGCTAGGTTTCAGGACCCGCCTCCAAGGTTGATTGCTACACGACCCGATCTTTGATATGGCATCATGCCCTTATATTCATTTCTAACATTATTCAAATCCATTTACCAGATGTTTTCGTTATCATTCATTATGAAGTTCATCTCAGTTCATGGTTTACAAAAATACAACCGATAAATTTTATTTTCAATCAACCATTGAAAACATTTTTATAGAAACCATTTTCAAAGCCAAATCATTTTAAAACTGGATTACCAAAGATAGGGTAGAAGTCCTATCTCGATACTCGTGCTGGTGCCCTACACCGTAATCTTGGTCTGCTATACGTTAGCTCCGCGGAACCACGAACGATCCTAGATACACACTAAGTCGATCAATATCTAGTTTAAGACATTCTATGTTACTAAACCATTTCATGATGTCCTAGTGTGCCATTTGTATCTTTAAAATCATTTTACAAGGTTGAAATTTCAATCGGGGTTCAAAACAGTGAAAACGGGGGAAAAATCACAAAATTTTCCCATGCCATGCCAGCTTGCTGGACGCCCTGCTTCGGTCGACCAAATTGTGCAGTTCAGCTTGCCGAAAATCAAGTTTGATTGGTCGGACATTTTCCAGGTTCGGCCTGCCGGACAGATGAATCCGGCCTACTGAACACGTAGTTCGGCCTGTCGAACTGGAAAAACCCAGAATTTTCAGCCATGGGTTTTGGGTTTTCCAAAACTCAAATCTTGATTTTAACCTGTTTTTCTCAAATCTCAGGCATGAAAAACATTCATAGATGATAGAAAAACATAATAGAACACTTTTGAACTCATTTAAACACAAAAATCCCAAAAATCTAAAAATGGAAGAAAATGAGAAAAAAATGAAAAATCTTGAATCTAATCCATTTTTCTTCAAACAAAGCATAGATTCTAGGTGTTCTAAGTTCCTTTAACTCAAATCAAGGGTTTTCCAGGTTCAAACAAACTTGGATTTCAAAAATGCATGAAAATTGAAAATTTTAAAAAAGTTTAGAAATTTCAAAACTAACCTCAAATCGAAGCTTTAAATCATGTTCTTGGTTGCCAAATCACGTCCCCGAGCTTCCTACTCGCTAACCCGAAGCTTGGATTTAAATTTTATTTCAAAAATTTGAGAGAGAAATGAGAGAGAATGAGAGAAACTGAGAGAGGGAGTGAGAGAGGGATCACACGGGAGAGAGAGAGAGAATAGAGAGAATGAGAGGAAGAGAGTAAGAGAGAGAATAAATATAGAGAAATAGTAGGCGGTTTTATTGTGCGAAAATCATGTGCCGCCCACGGTTTTGTAAAACGAAATATTTTTAACATTTTACAAACTGTTGTGTTTTAAAAACTTGAAATAACATTTTAAGATAATAAGGAATCATTAGAATTCATTAAATTAACAAAACAACTTAAAATTCAAAATCTAACCAAATGATCAAATTAACGTTGAAACATTAATTATGGCATATTAATTCATCATTTTACATTACAATAACATTAAATTAATTTGGGGGCGTTACAGTACCTACCCAACACACCCACAACATAAGCTTTATTAGGATGTGTGCATACTTATGCATACATTAGGCTACCAACAACAGACACATATGGGATTGTTTTCATATGATCTCTATCATCATCATTTTGAAAGCATTGAGCTTTAGAAAACTTATCAACCTTCACAATTGGTTCTTTTCTAGAGAACAAGATTGTATATTGAATCTCTTTAAAACTAGATTAATGTATGTTCTTTGAGACAATTTGAGAACACTGTTGTGACATTTATGGAAGTGCATGCATGGGTCGCACAAGTAATAAAGTGATCTAGAGTTCGAATGTTAATCCCACAAGGATTAAATTATTAAAAACTAGCTAAATACCAAAACTACAATTACCAGGCTTTATCTAGGCAATTACGATTTAAAGGAAAACAAATTAAAGTAAATAAGACCAGTAAAATTAATCAAATATATCTATGAAGGAAAGGGATTATTGACAATATGAAAAATCTATGTGACAATGTATCTAGAGGCTTGGTATAGTTCGATTCTTCCAATATTCTTCCTATTTCATGATTGTTGGCTTCATTCCATCCAATTTATTAATCTAGAGTCCTAAATTCACCTCACTACCTTTCGCAAGCATCAAATGAGATTGTATGTATAAATACCCAAATTGCTATTCCTATCTAATTTGTTTACAGGCACATTCGTTAAATTCAACCCTTAGTGTGATTATCAAGACATTGATCATCTTCAAACCTCACAAAACTAAGATTATCAAGTCAATTATCTAAGTGTTCTTAGATCTCCTGAGTCTCAACAACAACAAAGACTATTTTTTTTTCAATTAACTATGTATGATTCAATCTCTCCCGAGCATTAAAACTCATAAATCGCATCATCTAGTCCAATGGTCAAGTCAACTAAAGGCATTAAGCATAGAGAAACATAAATGTAATTGAAATGGAAATTATATCAACAATCAATAAAACAATCCAAAACATAATACAAAATCCAGCTATATTAAGTTCTAGAATAGAAAATCTAACCAAACATATATAATTCCATAACTAATCTTTTCATGAAATTGATAAAAGTAAATATGTTTATTACACAATTGCAAATACAAAAATCAATCAAGATTAAGGTAGAGAGAAGAGAAGAAGAACTCTTTTGTGGAATTGAGCTTCAAGACTTGAATCCTCCAAGAATTTACCAAAATCCTTCAAGAATCCTCGATTTCAAGTTCTCCTCTCTCTAGAAAATCTAGTCTCTCTTTTGGGTTTCTTTTCCCCATTCTCATCACCCTTGCAAAATGGAGGCTATTGAGTTTTTAAGGTGTTAGGGATCATTCAGCATCATTTTCAAGCCCTTGGATGAAGTTTGGGTAAAATTCGGCCATTGATCGGCTTTCTAGAACAAGGCAGCCCACCTTGGCTATGTTGGGTGCATAGCAGCTAGCACGGGCATGTTGCAGGTGCCCAAGCAGGCACGGGGGGTGCGCCAAGAAGCTGCGCGGGTGCAGAGCAGCCTCAGCTGGGCTGCTTGTAGCTCCTAGCGTGTGTGCGGGCCACGCCTGTAGGCCTGCACGGGAGCACAGTGGCCTTTGTTGCAGCTTGCCTGGCACTGCACTAGGCTGCACATAGCCCTCGCGACTCATCGTGCTTCCGGTTACCCAAAAAGGCTGTTTTAGCTCCAATTTAGGTGTTGTTTTTGAAATTAGCTCTTCAAATTTTTGTTTCCTATAAAATAACACTAAAAATATCAAAATAAACAAAGGCTTGGGGATTTTTACAATATGTAAGCTTAGGATATGCTTGATTTATGATTGAAATATTCAGTCATCAACACCAGTAGGCCTATTTGAAAGAATTTGTATTTCCAAAATATATGATGCTTCTCCAAGATTTTTCATATCAAAATGGCTACAATACATATGTTTTGTCTTAGACAACAAGTCAGTATCATTTGAGGTGAGCAAAATGTCATCGACATATAAAATCAAGAATATGTAATTGTTCTAACTAAACTTTATGAAAATGCACTAATCAACCGTGTTCTCCTTGAAATCGTTCACCATGACTATCTTATCTAACTTCAAATAGCATTGCCTTGATGCTTGTTTCAATTCACAAACAGATTTCTTAAGCTTACAAACGAAGTGTACTTTACCAGCTTCCTCAAAACCAATAGGTTGATCATGTAAGCATCTTCATATAAATCACCATTTAAGAATGCAGTTCTCACATCCATTTATGAAGCTCTAAGTCAAAATGAGCAACAATGGCCATGATAATCCAAAATGAATCTCTAGTGGAAATTGGAGAGAAATTTTCCTATAAACAATACCTACTCTTTGGCTAAAGCCCTTAGCAACTAGTCTTGCTTTAAATCTTTCCACTTGACCATTGAAGTCATGCTTCGTCTTAAATACCCATTTACATCCAACAGGCTTACAACCTTGTGGTAACTCAACCAAATCCCGTACACTATTTTGTGACGTAGAATGCATTTCATCTTTAATGGCGTCCATCCGTAATGAGAATTAAGGACTCTTTATGGCTTCTTGGTATGTAGAGGCATAATGGTTACCAAATTCATACTCCTACAAGTAAACAATATAGTGAACCCTTTGAGATCTCCTCAGAGGAACATCATTAATATGTGTGTTTGGCATTTTTGGTATTGTCTAATCTTCAAGAACCTCCTAAGTGGTCACTTGTTCCTGGTTAATCATTAGACGGCCAGTGGGAGTAGCAACAACCAGCAAAGGGACCAAAAAGTGTTCTTCCTTGAATACTATCTCTCTAGGCCCTTGACTAGAACCTATATTATCCTCAAAGTAAATTGTCCTATCTGGGTCGATAACTTTGGTGGTGTTATCCACACAATAGAACCCAGACCCTCTTGGTCCCGTATAATAACCAATAAAGAAATTGCTAATGGTCATTGGATGGATTATAAGGCCTAACTTCTGCTTTGCAGCCCCAAACATGAAAATGGCGTAAAGTTGTCCTTTTACCAGGCCACAGCTCATATGGAGTCTTCAGAACAGACTTATTTGGTAGTTGATTCAAGATATATGCTGTAGTTTTCAAGGCCTTGCCCCACTAAAATTCTAGCAATGTCGAATGAATCAACATCCATATCAAGAAGTGTGCGGTTTCTTCTTCAGCAATCTCATTTTGTTCAAAAGCTCTTGAAAAAGTGTATCGAGCATCAATATCATATTCCTACAAATACCTTAAAAAAGACCTATGATGACATCCGGTCTTGTCATACTTCTCATAATACTCACCGCCTTTGTCAAAATTAATTGTCTTTATTTTCTTCCCATTCTATAGCTCAAATGTAGCCTTAAAAAATTTAAAGGCATGAAGTGAGTTAGACTTTTCACGAATAAGGTCAACGTGTTCATGTCGAGAAAAATTATAAATGAATGTAATGAAATACTCGTAACCGTCTCTCTCAAGAGGAATAAACGGTCCACAGATATCAATATCAATAAGCTCTAGTGTATCCGAACATCTGTCACTTTTCCTCATTCTTACCTTTGTAGCCAATTTCCCTATGATGCAATTAGTACATGTAATAAAATCCAAGAAATCAAGATCATGTAAAATAGCCTCTTTCACCAATCTTTCAATCCTTTGTTTAGAAATAAACCCTCATCGTTTTTGCGACAACATAAAAGGTTTGTCATCATAGCTAAGGCGTTTAGAACCAACAACAGTAATAAGAGAAGAAGTAGAAACAAAAGAAGTGTCATGTAGAACAAGTTTATACAGGTTTCCACTTAAGATCCATTACTAATCAAAAGGAAGTCATGATACAAATTCACTTTTCTGGATCAAAAATAGATACATAAATTAAGTTCCTGTTAATCGAGGGAATGAATGCAATATCAGGCAACTCCAAAAAATGTCATGTGGCAAGCTGTAGGCAAACCGTCCCAAAAATTAAATTTTACTTTGGTATCCTCTCCAATGTACACGTCCTACTCTGAATTAGTTGGGCTCCTTCAGTTTGTCACCGCCTGCAACGAATTAGTGACATAAATTTTTGCATTTGTGTCTAAACACCAAGAATCTGAGGGTACATCAATAATGTTGGATTCTAGACAAACCAATACTAGAGAATTACCTTTCTTCTTCAGCCAAGCTTTCATCTTCTTGCAATCCGCCTTCTTGTGCCCAAACTTGTGGTAGAAGCTGCACTTCCCTTTGAAGCCTTCATTCTTAGGACCATTAGAGGATGAAGCCACATTTGGAGCTTTAGGTTTGGCACCTGTATTCTTTTTCTTGGAAGGCTTATAACAATTAGTATTCTTTTGATGGACCTTTCTTTCATGACCATTGTCTTTGGCTAGTAATCATCAAGATGGTGCGAGATCTACCATCCTTGATATCTTCTTCTTCCTTGGCGAGAATAGAAGTCATCTCCTCTAATGACCAATCTACCTTTTGAGCATTATAACTTGATCTAATTGAATCAAACTTAGAAGGAAGAATCTTTACGGTATGCCACACGAAATAGTCCTTTCCAAGATCCATGTCTATTCCTTTTAGCTTAGTTTCACTATATGATCTCTAACTCCACCACTGCCATCATAGAAAGTAGAAGACAACAAAGTTAAGTACTCATTTTTCTCATTCTTGGAGAATTTTGTACACTTTCTTTTGATAACATCAAGAAATTCCTTGGCGGCGTCGACCTTTGGAATGCTATTACGAATTGATTCCGCCATGTGAAATCTCATGATCACCAAACAACACTTGTTTGCATATTCTCACTCCTCGTATATCTTCTTATCAACATCAATACTCTTGTCCATGGGCTTTGCAGGTAGCATATCCGTCAAGGCAATACCAAGCTTCATCAATATCAAATTAATGATAAGAGACTCTGATGTAGCAATCTGAGAATCAACAAGGAAAAAAAAAACAAGAAGGAACAACGGTTCCTCCAGTAAAGAGAATGCAGAGCTTCTATTTCTTTCTTTTAGGGATAAGAGATAATGCCCCTGATTTTACAACTCCAGAATTACATATAGCTAAGAAAGAAGCAAACGACAGCAACTGAGGAAGGAAAAGAAAGAGAGAAAAAAAACGACAAGTAATCTTAATGCTAGGAACACAAAACGACAACTCAAACATTACTTAGAAAAATAATACAGCATCAAGTGGAATGAAATGCTCCTGCATCAGTGCCCTCTGCTGGGAAAGGAAGAGACTCCGTCGCTTTATCAGTTGTAGAGACACCATCAGGGGGAAAATACTCATGCAGATCAAAAACATTAAAAGTAGAGGAAATCTGGAGGTCTGGAGGAAGGTCAAGGACGTAGGCGTTGTCGTTGATGCGTTTAAGGATGCGAAAAGGACCAAACTTCTTAGCTTGCAACTTGTTGTAGGTGCCCACTGGGAATCTATGCTTCCGCAAATGGACCATGACGAGCTCCCCTACATTGAAAGTCTTCTTCCGGCGATGTGTATCTACGGCTGCTTTGTACTTGTCATTCATATCAGTAAGTTTAGCAGTCACATCTTGGTGTGTCTTTAAAATTTGCTCTGCTAGAGTTCCAGCAGCCTTACTCTTCGGTGTAGGGGGTTTCAAGAGATCCACTGCGTGGTTAGGTGCCTTTAGATAGACAATAGAGAATGGAGATTTGCCAGTGGAGCAATTTACCATTGAGTTGAAAGAAAATTCAGCCTGTGGCAGAGCTTGATCCCACTGTTTTGGATGATCCCCGGCTAAACTTCGAACCATGTTCCCCAATGTCCGATTAACAACTTCCGTCTGTCCATTAGTTTGTGGATGATAAGCACTACTGAAGTTCAAGACAGTAGCAAAACGTTTCCACAGCTCTCGCCAAAAGTGGCTGATAAATTTAACATCGCGATCAGAAGTAATGGAGCGGGGCACTCCATGTAAACGCACAATTTCCTTGAAGAAAAGGTTTTCTACATAACTAGCATCTGCCGTCTTCTTGCAAGGTACAAAGTGTGCCATCTTTAAGAACCGATCAACAACAACCATCACAGAGTCAACATGCCGCATTGTCTTTGGTAAGCCTAGCACAAAATCCATGATAAGGTCTTCCCAAATGGATTCTGGAATAGGCAGGGGCGTATAGAGACCAATGTTTTGTGCTTGACCCTTGGAAGCTTGGAAAATACCACAACGCTTAACAAATCGGGAAATGTCGCGTTTCATGTGTGGCCAATGAAATCGTTCAGCAAGCAAAGCGATAGTTTTGTCTTGGCCGGTGTGCACAGCTAGACCCCCGGAGTGGAACTCGCGGATAAGTAGCTCACGAAGGGAACCGCGAGGGATGCACAACTGCATTCCTTTGAATAAAAAGCCTTGATGGAGTGAGTATTCTCTAGCACTTTCATTATTAGAGCATTTCTCCCACAGTGATCCAAAGTCCTCATCGGTGGAATATTGCTCCTTTAGACACTCAAAACTGGTCAAGGTTGAGTGCAAAGTGGTGAGAAGGCAGCATTTGCGACTGAGGGCGTCTGCAACCTTGTTCTTATAACCAGCCCGATGCTTGAAAACAAAAGTGAATTTTTGTAGATATAGAACCCAACGAGCGTGCATTCGGTTCAAGTTCTTCTGCCCATTCAAAAATGACAGAGCTTGATGATCACAATGCAAAATGAATTCCTTTTGCACTAAATAATGTTCCCAATGTTGAAGCGCTCGAACCACCGCATAGAGTTCTTGCTCATAGGTCGTCCATTTCTACCGCGCATCACTCAACTTCTCACTGAAATACTCAACCGGCCTCCCATTTTGGCTAAGGACAGCCCCAATTCCAAGCATTGAAGCATCAGTCTCGACCTCGAAAACGTGGTCAAAATTTGGGAGGGCCAAAACCGGGGCTGTGCTCAATTTTTCCTTAATTAACACAAAGCTAGCATCTTGCTTGCTGCCCTAGAAGAACTTTCCCTGCTTCAGGCAATTAGTTATTGGTGCCATAATGGTACTAAAGTTACGAACAAACCTCCAGTAGAAAGTGGCAAGCCCGTGAAAGCTTCGTAGTAGGGGTCGGCCAATCCCTCACCGCCTTTACTTTATTCTCATCCACTGTGACCCCTTTTTCCCCTATGACAAACCCAAGAAAAAGTAACTCCGTGGTGAAGAATTCACATTTTTTCAAGTTTAAATACAGCTTGTTGTTCCGTAGTGTCTCCAAAACTGCTCGCAAATGTGCAACATGTTCCTCTTCGGTGGTGCTATAAATGAGAATATCGTCGAAGTAAACGACAACAAACTTCCCAATGAAAGGTTTGAGCACTTGGTTCATGAGCCTCATGAATGTGCTAGGAGCATTGCACATACCAAATGGCATCACTTGCCATTCATAGAGACCCTCTCGCGTCTTGAAGGCAGTTTTCCATTCGTCACCCGGTCGAATCCGAATTTGGTGGTAACCACTACGAAGATCTAGCTTTGAGAAAAACTTAGACCCAGCTAACTTATCTAGCATATCATCCAAACGGGGAATGGGAAAGCGATACTTCACGGTTATTTTGTTGATGGCACGGCTATCCACACACATCCGCCATGATCCATCCTTCTTGGGGACAAGGAGAGCTGGCACAGCACAGGGGCTTAGACTAACACGGACCAATTGCTTTCGAATGAGGTCATTAACCAACTCTTGAAGTATCTCATGCTGGGACGGGCTCATTCGGTAATGTGGAAGATTAGGGATTGTGGCACCCGGGACTAAGTCAATTTGGTGTTGAATATCTCTTAGAGGTGGCAGTTCGACGGGCAATTCTTCCGGGTACAAATCCGTGAACTCATCAAGGAGGGGCTGGATAGTAGCTGGAATTTTCGTGAATGGTTTTGGCGGTTCTGACATGTGTATAGCAAACACAAATTTTTCCTTTTTTATAGCCTGTTGGAACTCTTTTCCCGGAATAGTCAGAAGTGTGTCCGGATGCTCCGGTGAAATAGATGGGGAAGCAAAAGTGGGTACTAAGGCAATCTTTCGACCATGCCATGTAAAAAGGTAGCTGTTCTCTTTTCCCCGATGGATCGCTCCGACATCAAATTGCCACGGGCGACCTAGCAAAACATGGCAGGCATCCATATCGACGACATCACACAACACCTCATCTTTGTAAAACTTGCCTATAGAGAGTGGTACGCTACAAATCTCTTGCACCTTGGTCTCAATACCTTTTTTTATCCAACCGATCTTGTACGGGGTTGGATGCTTCTCAGTCTTCAAATCGAGAGCCTTCACCAGTGCTTTTGACACTATGTTATCGTTGCTACCACTATCTATAATCACATTGCAAACCCTTTTATTGATGGTATACCTTGTTCGGAAGATAGCATGCCTCTGTGAGGGATGAATTTGCTTTGGAGTGAACAGTAAGCGTTGGACTATGCATGCCACTAGTTCCCCGTCATCCCCTTACACTATCTCAGCACCGTCAAAGTTACCCAACTGATCCCCAAGGTCTTCCTCTTGTCCAGTATCTCCCACTTCCTCTGCAACATTTGCTTGGCGCCGTTGTGGGCACTCATTTGACCGATGGCCTGGTTGAACACACCGAAAACATTTGTTGTTTTGGGGTCGGGCATATGGGTTTGAGGCCTGAGCTTGAGTCATTGGAGCCTTCCCTGTAGGCTTATTATTGCCTGAAGCACTATCGGTTGAGCTACGCGGAGAGATGTTTGGTGGGCTGGTTGGCTGATAAGTTGGGGGCCGATTATTTGAGTTTGTAATTTCTGTGGGTCGACGGTAGCTGCGATTAGAACTTCGATTTAGTTGTTGTTCCACCTTCAAAGCAAGGTTAACAGCGTCAGTTAGTCTCCATACAGACTTGAGGGACAATTTGTCGTGAATAGCCTCCTTTAGGCCGCCTATGTAGCGGGCAACTTGCTGTGGTTCCGTCTTATTGAGATTGTTTCGAGCGTTGAGTCGATAGAATTCCTCGGTGCACTCACGTATAGAGCGATTCCGTTGTTGACAATGCTGATAATTCTGGTATAGAATATGCTCATAATCAACAGGAAGGAATCGTTCTTTCATGAGCCGACGCATTCGTGCCCAGGTCCGGATTGCCCCTTTACCTTCACGGCGTCGGTTGATTGTGAGTTGTTCCCACCAAGCTGAGGCACCACCCCTTAACTTGTAAGCCACTAATTTCACCTGTTTGTTCTCAGGGATGTCCATGTACTCAAAAAAATGTTCAACATTTTGCAGCCAATCCAAAAATTCCTCAATATCCAAATTACCATTGAAAGTAGGGATGTCGATTTTAAGTCTATATTCATGAGGGTCTGAACGGTGTTTAGGGTAAGGGTGTCGATCATACCGGTGTTTGTTGAGGGCCCATTCTTCAACCTCTTCATCAGTGTCTGAATCAGATGGTAAACGGTGTCGAGGAGTTGGATTTCATTGGCGTGGTGGTGGGTTTGTTCGATCCAGTGGTAGGATTGGATCTTCCATATCTGAATCGGAGTGATTGGGTGATGGGTCTCGTTGGTGTCGAGTTTGGGCTTCCAATGGTAGCGGGAGAGGTAGAACTCGCTCTCGCTGGCGTGGTTCTCGTGGGTCGACTTCACCACCCTTCACATGCTAAGCTAAGGCATGACGAAGCTCGAGAGTGAGAGCCTCAAACCTTTCCTCCATCCTCAGCTCCAGGTCGTGAATGGCTGCCCAAAGGGCCTTCGTGTCTGGAACTTCGTCGCAGTCACGGTGACTGCTGCCATCTCCTCCGGCCATCATACCCACGGGGAAGCCGAGGCTCTGATGCCAATTTCTGATGTAGCAATCTGAGAATCAACAAGGAAAAAAAAAAACAAGAAGGAACAACGGTTCCTCCAGTAAAGAGAATGCAGAGCTTCTATTTCTTTCTTTTAGGGATAAGAGATAATGGCCCTGATTTTACAACTCCAGAATTACATATAGCTAAGAAAGAAGCAAACGACAGCAACTGAGGAAGGCAAAGAAAGAGAGAAAAAAAACGACAAGTAATCTTAATGCTAGGAACACAAAACGACAACTCAAACATTACTTAGAAAAATAATACAGCATCAAGTGGAATGAAATGCTCCTGCATCAGACTCATACCATTGCTTGTAATTAGTCCCATTGACTGTCATAACAGCGGATACTTACAGAGATACTCCTAGAATGCTCGTGGCCGAGAAAAACAAAGGGCAAGACATTACATGCATGTTAAACCAAAATCATGCTCTTTGCTCGTTTCTCAACCATTTAGATGAGCTTTGACTTTTGTGACCATCGTCTTAGAGTCCTTTGGGCATATATTAAAGACTCTTTCACATGTAAGGATAGTTTGTTTAGCATTACAACCAAATGCAATAACCTTCCTACCGTCAGGATAGATAAGATTATACGCTGTTCATAACACTGCTATGAGCATCTTACCAAGTAAGTAATTATTAATAGGATAACTAATCACCCATGTGAATCTTAGTGTATGAATAATTAATTATGGGAGATTTTGATGATTCTAGAGTACCAAGACAATTTGACATACTCTGACTTACAGCAGGTAAGTAAAGCATCAACTATTGTAACTTTTTCAAAAGTTTAAAATGGCACATGTCTATAATACGACAAAATAAAGTTGCATATATGTGTGTGTATATATATATACATAGCATAGCATCATAAAAAACATGTAGACATATTTAATGATGCGCTCAGAAAGATACATATTACAATCTGTCACAAAGTTTCAATTCATATAAAACAATATGTGAAATATCAATAAAATTTGGGTAACGACAACCAAAGCATTGAAGTAAATATTTAAATGGACAAAAGGGTGAAAAAGGAAGCAAACTGGAAACTTTGAGACCAAAAGGCCATAATCAAGGTGTGTGTTTGGTGCTTTTTTATACACCTAAGAAATGACAAGCTGGTCCTACTCATTTATGTCAAAACGACACATTGTTTTTAGTTATAATGAGTGTTTCTCAGCCCAATCAAAGGACATGTCATTTGATTTCAGGCATAAAAAATGATATTTTCATCGTCCCAGTCCTTTAGCAGCTGCGTGCATGTTGGATCCGGACCTGTAGAGCATGACCTGCCAAAACTTCAGCTTCCTGCGACGATTTTCGGATGATTCTTGCTCCATTTTGCTTCATTTGTCATTTTTCTTTCCATCTTCAATATCATTTTGATTCAATAATACTCAAAAGACACTCCATTCAAACCCATTTCAAGCCATTTTGGGTTTCAAATAAAAATATCAGACAATACTTGAAAACCAGAAATACTTCAACAAGATCATCACACAAATTTAATATTGAGTGCACAACATCTCAATAAAATCCTTTAAGCCAAGATAATGGAAAAACTAAAAAAAAAAAAAAGAGTTTTAGAGCCCTACGGTAAAACATCAAGATTTCCTTCATTATTTTATTCTTTTTTTAATGTTTCTATAGCTCCAAAATCAAATCTGTTGGCTCTGATACTAAAGCTACATATTTTCATATGACCAAACTCAAATATTAAGAAACAAACAACACAAAATATATTTGATTATTGAAGCATGTCAAACTAGTGAGTGAGTCGGTTTTAGGAATATCTCCATGACTATTTGTTGAAGTATTGCCATCCTTGAGAGTTAGCTTACTTTTGTATCGGCCAAAATGTTTTTTCAAATGCCGATGTTTGTAGCATAGAAAGAGTTGTCATATCCAGAGGAAGATAGATTTTTGAAAAATCTAAAATTTAATGGTTGAAAAGGCAAGAATGACTTAAACGAGATTTTAAAGAGAAAATATTTTTAACAATTCTAAATAAGATTTTAAAACATAAAATTGAAATAGTGAAGTTTCAAGAATCTTTTGTATGTTTTGTAATTGATATGAAATTTTAACTCTAAATAATTATTGAAAGCATTTGACTTATTATATATTCTCCCGTTAATTGCAAGTACATTTACTACTTTTATAAGTCAACTTAAAGTGACAATATAACAAGCTATAATGTAGTAAGGGTTTTCCTATAAAAAATAGTAAAATATTCATCTCTTACTATGATTTGGTGTACTAAAGATAAAAATTATAACCGCTGTCATTACAATTATAATTAACATAATTTTGAGATAGAAAATTTAATAACAAATTAAAATGATTATATTTAGATGTAATAAATATTTGTATTAATCCTAGCAAAACTTCGTCTTATTAAATGGTTCAAGGATGCACTGGGCCATTCCTTGTCGACAATAAAAAAAGCATTACCAAGCATTTACTGTGCAAGTTCATGTCTATAATGCAACAAAAACTCAACTTCATAAACATGCATGATTTCAGTATTATTAATATTATCATACAACACAATTAAATTACATAAAGAAGTATGACTGAATTTATGCAAGAATTGGACAGTATAATAACATTAACAATAATTATAAAAAACTTGAAAAATAAAATTTATTCCATAAAAATATAAACATTACAAAACAGATATAGAGCTAAAATCTATACCAGAGTACTATGTACATGTGATCATCTCTCTGTCTCACCAGACTCTCTACACTAATTTAGACATTATTTTAATATTTTTAGTAGGGTCAAATGAGTGCTCTAGTTACATCTTCTCCTAAAAAAGGAGACTGTTGTGCTAAACGCTCAGCAGCTAAACAAAGAAAGGAAGGGGGAAGGGGGTGTCAAATGAAGGAGAAGGCACCCCTGTTATAGTGAATTGAAATTCACTATCCTATTTTTTTATAATATTTATATATCATATAATTTCCTCATTTTTTATATTGGTTTATTTGGATGATTGAAAGAAGAGTCATGATTCTTTTTTTTTTCTATTTTTTTTCTTCCCCATTGGCCTTCCTCAATATCTAGAATTTTGATCGTTATTCGGTGTGACGTGGCAGCGAGAGGTACAAGTATGGCTTGATCTCAAGCATCGATTGTAAGATCTAACAGCCGAGTGACGCAGAAAGAGATGGGACCAGGTGGGTCCTTGGGCCTATGAATATGGACTGTTAGATTAGGTCAACAAACGGTAGAGATTAAATGCTAACCAAGAAGACGTGATAACGGCTTCACTTAATCAGACACGGTATGAGATTTTACTGACAAGTGGGTCCAGTTCCTACAACTGATGCACTTTATCAGTGCATGTACTGCACGCGCCAAGCATAGATCGCCACGTGGCTTCTACTGGTAGAATTTGAATCTTCTTTGTATTTTTAATGCATTTGTTGTCCAATTTTGCTTATTTTATTGTCGTTTTGTACCTTTTTCCACCAAATTTCAGATCTAGAAATAGTAAATTAAAACAAAATTAATTATTTTACAAATATAATATTTACAATAGTATTAAATCTATTTATATTTATTAAATCACACAAAAATAATTAGAAACATATCAAATTCTAGTCTATTTTGATTTGACACATATATAATTTTTTAAGACGAAAATATTTTTAGAAATTACTAGAAATATTATAAAACATATTTACAAACTTAAAACACACTATCAAACACATTAAGACTCAAAATAAAATTACCACTAATTATTTTTGTGGTTTTGACTACTTACAAACTAATCATTTATAAAACACACCAAAATGACTATAAAAATTTCCAAAAATATTATTAAATATAAAACACTAAAAACATATTATTAAATACATTTACAAACTAGGACACAAAAATACTTATTAACACAAAAATGCGATGAATTAGAGGATTTAACGAGAAATGTTAATACAAAAAATGATATTTAACTTAAGAAATGTGCATTTCTACAATCATCACACCCCTCAACCAGCTTATTAGTACTCCCTAGCAATTAAAGTGATAGAATTTTGAAATGATTTACTTAATATTCACACAATGCAAACCATTTACCTATAATTTGACTCACCTAAATAAATACACTTACAAAACGAAAATTTTATTTGAACAAGTTATACGCTATTTAACAAAATGTATGCAAGCCAGACTTAACGCGTAAAGTAATAATGAATAATTATAAAGTTTTATCAAAAACAAAGAATATAATTGTTATAATATTTTGCTTCAAATCACTCATGCAAGAAGCAAAACTTCAAAATTATGGACTAGAATAATTAAAGAGAAGAAATATAAACAAAAATAAACTTTACAACAGCTGTGGATAGTAAAATGTCTAGTTCCCTTAAGCTTTCTCTATAACCTATTTAACGAGCTTTGAGTCAGTAACTCCTTGTTTAGTTGGCCTAAGGAACTAGGTGTTGAAGCACCCCTTAGAACTTACTTATTCGAGTAAAAGAGACTACGAAACCATACTTATCCAACTTTATTCATTAATTTACAGCATTTTCTAACATACCCTTCGCAGATTCCAAATATTTTCTTAGAATTTCCAAACTTTCCCTGTTTGAAGTATCTAATGAATTTTGCAATTCAAAAGTTGACTTCAAAATTTCAAGTTGAATTTCAGGCAAGATTTTAAAAAGCTTAAATTGTTCTCCCAACCTGAGTTGGTTTCAAAATTATTCAGTCTCCAATAATCATACTTGGCCATATCTTCCAACATATAATAGGCTTCATTTATACGTAATTGGTAAAAAGAGCTAGTATCATCTCCTTTTTTACCAAATTTCTAGTTTCAGGACTTAACCCATCATAAAAAATTCCTAAAAGATAATCCAAGAAAAACCATGGTAAAGAAATCTATCTAGTAAATTCTTATATCTCCATCAAGCTCTATAAAACGGTTCAAAGTGTTTTTGAGAAAAACTTGCAACAAAATGTCAATGAATTTTCCAAAACATAGTTTTATTTTTTTAAAGAAAAATTTTCAAGTCGAATAATGCTCAATTAATCGGATTCTCAGATCGTTAGGGGGTCATACTAGATACACTTAGAATTCTTAACTTTCTTAGCCAAGGGTTTTAGCCCTATAATTGTGGGATCATCTCAACAGTAAGCCTGTTTAATAGAATCTAAAAATTTTGCGATTACCCAAACTTACAAAACAAAAGACAAGATGTTAAGCTTTTCTTTATCTAGAATGAATAAACTAGTGAAAGAAAAGCATTTGCCCTTTTTTTAATTTTTAATTTTTTGATTTTTTGATTTTTTTGATTTTTTGAATAACAAACAAACTAATTAAAATATACGAATAATTAAAATAATATTTACAAAGAATAGGGATAAATCACTTACTTGTTTTCTTGCTTAATCTAGAATCTGACAAAGTGATGACACCTCCTCAACAACGGCGTAAAATTTTGTTGTATCACCTAAAATATTTCTTTAAACGTAGACGTTTGTAACAGATAGGGTTGTCGTATCCACAGGGAGGTGGGTTTTTAAGAATCTGAAAATTTAATAGTTGAAAAGGCAAGGATGACTTAAACAAGATTTAAAGAAAAAATATTTTTAACACTTAAATAAGATTTTAAAACATAAAATTAAAACAGTAAAGCCTTGAGAATCCCTTGCATGTTTTGTAAATGATATGAAATTTCCTCTAAAAATTTATCTAAAGCCTAGCATATTTACTATTTCTATAAGCCAACCTAAAGCGACAATATAGCAATCTATAATATAGTAAGGGTTTTCCTATAAAAAGTAGTAAAATAATCATCTCTCACTAATGATTTGTTACACTAACTATGAAAATTATAACAGCTATCACTACAATTATAATTAACATAATTTTGAGATAGAAAAGATAATAAAAAATCAAAATTATTATATTTAAATGGAATAAATTTTTGAATTAATATCGACAAACTTCATCTTATTAAATGGTATAAAAATACACTATGCTATCCTCTGTCGACAGTAAATCAAGCATTTACTATGCCAGTTCATGTTTACAATGCAACAAAAATTCAACTTCATAAACAAGTATGATTTTAGTATTATTAATATTATATGCTAGGGGTGCACAAAAACCGCCCTGTAACCGCCGACCGCTCGACCCCGCGCTCGGCCCGCCCAAAAAAAAGACTCTGCGGGTTCCATCTGTCCATTGGCGAGTTCAACCCGCCCGCCTATATATGTTGGCAGGCAGGTACAGTTTTAAATTTTAGGGGCTGGGTTCAACCCGAACCCGCCAGCCTAATTCTTTAAAAAAAAAAAAATCCTAATCTAAACCTCCTCCACTCCTCATTTCTTAAAAAGAAAAAAAACACTTGACTTTATTCATCATTTCATCTGTAGTATCATGTTTTTTTCGAACCCAATGAACATATTTTATGGAAGAACAAGAATTCTTGACTTTGTTCATCACATCATCTGTAGTTGATGTTTCTTGTTGCAATGAATGATTATGTTTCTTAATTTGTTGTGATTATGATCATTGTCTTTAGGCGTCAAACTTGGTTGTTGTTGGGAATGCTTCATACATTATAATCTTATATTTTATACAAATTTTCTTCACTTTTTTTTAATAAAAAATAGCTCAAAAAATTATATTGTACATTAGTGTAGACCTAACCCGCCCCACCCGCCCGCCTCCAAACCGAAACAGCCTGCCATTCCACGGGCGGTTTGTGGGTTGGTTAATCGCCAACCCGCCATTTAAAAAAACGACCCGCACCTGCCCAAAAACTGTCAAACCGCCCGTTGTTCATCTCTATTATATGCAACACAATTAAATTACATAAAGAATACATGATTGAATTTATGCAAGAATTGCACAGCATAACAACATTAATAATAATTATAAATGACTTTAAAAATATAATTTATTTCATAAAAATAAAAGCATTACAAAGATTATATAGAGCTAAAATCCATACTAGAGTATTACGCATACAATATCATCTTTATGTCTCATCAGACTCTCTATACTAATTTAGACATTATTTTATTATCTTTAGTAGGGTTAGATGAGTACTACAGTTGTATCTCCTTCTAAAAGGGGAGACTACTGAGCTAAAAGCTCAGCAGCTAAACAAAGAAAGGAAGGGGGTGTCGAATGAAGGAGAGGGTGTTGGAAAAAGATTACGCAGTGGAATTTTAAACATTTTCATTAGAATATTTTTCAAAACACAAGTTTGACACGCTATATGTATAAATTAACCAGATCTTACTAACCTTTGTATGCCAAAGAACCCTCGCAAAACGTGAAGAGAAGTAACATTCCAGAAGAGCCTCAACCAATTGGTCTTCTTTGATATTCTCTATCCACGATCGGAGTGAGTGGGGGCTCACACGTACAGCTCTTCCACCAGGTGACTCTCCTTCCAACCAACCAAGAAAACCCAAAGCAAGTGTTCGTGATTTGTGAACAAAAGCTCTTAGGGAGTTTTCAAATTCTCACTAGTAGAATATCACTCTTAATCTCTCAGTTGATCTGAGTAACTTTTAAGACTTACTTCCCATTTATAGAGGTTGGTCCTAAGCTCAGTCCTTATCAGATTAGGTCTCAAAAATTTGAAACAGAATCAAGTTTGGATCAATATCTGATAAGATCCGCGTGAAAACATGTAATCTTATCCTTCGCTCATCGGCAGGCCAAACAGACCCCATCATCAAGCTGAACACGTGGATCGGCAAGCCGAACTGTCGATAAAAAATCTCTGCAAATCTTTTATTTTCCATCCGAGATTCTATAAGATAAAGTCTCAATTTTAATTCAAATAACCCAATAGAGAAGTTATCTGATCAAAACAACATTATCTAGATAATCTCTAGGAAAATAAATCAATTCTTAATAATTCTACAAGTTTATCTTGATCTAATTTATCCAAAATTAAATCAATCGATAAACAGACAAGAATTATCCGATCCCAATAATTCAACAAGTTTATCTTAAATTAATTTTATCACAAAATTAATTCAACCGATAAATAGACATGAATTATTTGATTCTTTCAAATTTCAACCAATTTGATAAATCTGACATAAGTCACCAATTATTGAAAAAGCACGCCGTGCCGTTACAGGATGTTGTGAGCTAGCAAAGGGGACCAAATGGACCTATGTAGTTCAAGCTCCCGATAATTACAAAACCTAATATCCTAGATATATATTTCATAATTATCAACTCCAATGCTACTCCACTAAAAGCTTGGAGCTGCACTCTCGAACTACATAGAATTACAAAGCCAACATAGCTAAGTCTCCATGACGTATCATAGTGTATTGTATCCTCATATGATAATCCATAATTGGCTTAAGGACAAATTCTGTTTTACCTTCCCGATTATTTTTATCTTACATTTCATTATCTCACCATCAGAAAACTTATTATGCAAAGACAGTGTACCATTTGGTTACACTTATGTATCCAAATGGTTGAGCGTTCTAGTTTTCCAATTATAGGATAACGCATATATGAGGATATCATTACTCCTAAAGAGGAGCTATGGATTCCATATCTATGAATAACAAGTCCATGCTATCAAGAGTCATGCCTTCAACGTACCGGCATGCATACCACTATTAAGATGTGGGTGTCACCCTTTGATACATCAAAAGACACAACTCAAGACAACGAGCCTACTATTCATCTCAAGATTAAGATACAATACAAATGATTGTCTAAAGTGAATCGATTTGCTGAGATAGAATTATTAATCCAAATCAATTCACTTTATGTCCCGATCCAGCACATCGTCACCTATGACAACGTGCCAATGTTTCTATTCACGGAGTCCACCTCCAATGGTCAAGACAAACCATCTCCCAAAAGGGATATAGACAACATAACAATCTTTGCGTCAATAAAGTGCCCAAATTTATTCCTTCGATTGCGCATCTTATGTTTTAGACCGTCACCTTAAGAATCGTGTCTTCCGCATAATCTGTCCATCATATGCCCAATTCTTAAAGGCTTATGCCGACAGTTCAGACTATTGTTTGGTTAACATACATTCAACAAATATGAACATAAAGAGGACAAGAGTTGGTATATAAACAATGAATAAATTCTTTATTGATAAAAATGTCTCCAAAAACTTATTACACTTTTACTCCTTAGGGCATACATGTCTAACAATCTCCCACTTGCACTAAGTGGGTAAATATGACAAATCTAGCATCTATATAGCTTCCACATGCCTCTTGAAGACTCTCCCAGTGGGTGTCTTCCTAAATGGATCAGCTAAATTATCCTCTGACGCGATCTTGTATACTATGACATGCCCCCCTCACCGAAGTCCTTTATCACATGATACTTCTGATTAATATGCTTACTCTTCTTGTGAAATCTTGGTTCCTTAGCATTACCTACCGCCGCACTGTTATCACAGCACAATGATACCGCTTTATCCATACCAGAAACTACCTCAAGATCCCCAAGGAACTTGTAAAGCCACACTGCTTCTTTTGAAGCATTACTAGCTGCCACATACTCGGCGTCTATTGTTGAATCCAAAGTGTAATCTTGCTTAGCACTTCTCCAACTGATGGCACTGCCGCCTAGAGTAAACACAACAACTGAAGTCGATTTCCTAGAATCCAGATAGGATTGAAAATCTGAGTCAGTATATCCTAGAGGAGTCAAGTCCTCACCTAAATATACAAGTATATACCCCCGAGTCCTTCTTAGGTACTTGAAAATATGCTTAACCACAATCCAGTGGTTCGGTCTTGGATCCGCCTGAAATCAACTTACAATCTCGACCGCATAACTAATATCTGGTCGTGTGCAAAGCATGGCATAGATGAGACTACCCACTGCCAAAGCATAAGGCACCTTCTTCATGTATTCTCTTTCTTCATAAGACTTTGGAGAGTCTTTCTTAGAAAGAGTAATTCCAGACCTAGATGGTTGCCCACCTTTCTTGGAATCCTGGATTGCAAACCTCCTGAGAATTTTATCTATGTAGCCGGTCTAGGACAAAGCTATCATTTTGTTCTTCATATCCCGAAAGATCTGGATATCGAGAACAAAATTAGCCTCACCCAAGTCGTTCATATCAAACTGCTTGGTCAACCATAATTTGACCGATGACAATGCCCCAATGCCATTGCCAATTAGCAAAATGTCATCTGCATAGAGCAGTAGAAAAACCACCTTCCTATCCTTTATGTGTTTGTAAACACATGGTTCATCCACATTTATGAGAAACCATAAGTCTTGATCACCTGAACAAATCTTATGTTCCAAGAACGAGAAGCCTGTTTAAGTCCATAAATTGACTTTAACAGCCTACAAACCTTCTCTTCTTGACCCGTAACCTTGAATCTGTCTGGTTGTTCCATATAAATGGACTCATCAAGATAGCCATTTAGAAAAGCTGTCTTGACATCCATATGCCAAATCTCATAGTTGAGAGCGGCAGCTATAGACAAGAGAGTCTGTATGGACTTAAGCATGGCTACAAGCGAAAAGGTTTCCTCATAATCGATTCCTTCCTTTTGCGTATAATCCTTAGCTACTAGTATAGCCTTAAAGATTTTGACCTTTCCATCCACTCCTCTTTTCCTCTTGTAGATCCACTTACACCCTATGGATTTGACCCCTTTGGGAAGATCCACAAGCTCCCAGACCTTATTAGTCTCCATAGACTTCATCTCTACGTTCATGGTCTTTGTCCAGAGTTTTGAATCAACATCCTCCATAGCTTCTGCGTAAGTGTAAGGATCCCTGTCATGTTTATCCGGTTCAACCAAGGAGACCTCTCCATTGAACATATACCTCTCAGGTTGACCCCGATCCTCCCACTACGCCGAAGCCCCTAAGGTTGTTGTTCAGGTTTGTTTGGTTTTTCTACACTAATTAGAATGGTTTCATTTGGAACCTCCGGAGTGATCGGATCACTCCTTAACTCCTCAAGCACCACTTTGCTTTGAGGTTTAAAGTCCTCCATGTAACTCTCCTAAAGGAAAGTTGCATTAGTTGAAACCACGACTTTATTTTCCTTTGGGTTGTAAAAATAACCCCCTTTAGTTCCTTTTGGATATCCTATAAACACGTAAACTTTCGAACGTGCTTCTAACTTATTCAGATCCTTAAACAGGACATGAGCCGAACATCCCCATATGTGAATATGGTTTAAGGATATCTTCCTACTCATCCACAACTCGTGAGGAGTTTTAGGGACTGATTTTGACGGCACATTGTTCAAAAGATAACATGCAGTTTGAAGTGCATATCTCCAAAAGGATAAAGGCAATGATGAATAACTCATCCTGGACCTGACCATGTCCAACAAAGTCCTATTTCTTCTCTTCACTATGCCATTCTGCTGCGGAGTGCCCGGCGTAGTTAAATGGGATAAAATCTTATTCTCTAATAAGTGTCCCAAGAACTCATCAGAAAGCTATTCCCTACGGAGTGCCCGGCGTAGGGACTAATTTTGACGGCACATTGTTCAAAAGATAACATGCAGTTTCAAGTGCATATCTCCAAAAGGATAAAGGCAATGATGAATAACTCATCCTGGACCTGACCATGTCCAACAAAGTCCTATTTCTTCTCTTCACTATGCCATTCTGCTGTGGAGTGCCCGGCGTAGTTAAATGGGATAAAATCTCATTCTCTAATAAGTGTCCAAGAACTCATCAGAAAGCTATTCTCCACCTTGATAGGATCGAAGTGTCTTTATGGGTCTACCCAATTGCTTTTCCACTTCAGCCCAAAACTCCCTGAACTTGTCAAAAGTTTCACTTTTGTGGTGCATCAGGTACACATACCCATACCTTGAGTAATCGTCAATAAAAGTGACGAAGTACTCATACCCTCCTCATGTTCAGATGTTCATCGGTCCGCAAACCTCACATGCATAGGTTCTAGAACCCCTTCGGCCCTATTGCCCTTAGACCCAAATGGTCTTTTGGTCATTTTACCCTCCAAACAAAATTCATATTGAGGTATAGATTCCACCTTTAAGTGACTTAAAGTTCCATCCCTTACCAACATTTGAATCTTATTCAGGTTAATATGACCAAGGCGCAAATGCCAAAGATAAGTCTTATTAGAGTTAGAAGTTTTAAGTCTTTTAGAGTTATTATCATTCATCTCAGCATTAAGCAATAAGTCCATCTTAGATTTGATAAAATATAGATTATTTTGCATCCATCTAGAACAGATAAAAGATTTGTTTTTACAAATCACCACTTTATTAGTAAAAGAAACCAAATAGGAGTCTTTAAATAAACAAGATACAAAAATTTAATTCCTTTTAAATTTAGGAACATAAAAACAATGTTGCAAAAATAAATTCCTATAATTATCAAAATAAAGATTGACGTCTCCCACTACTAGCGCTGAGACCAAGGATCCATCGTCCATTCGAAGCGTGAAGTCCTCATGAAGCAGACTTCTCGTTTCTTTGAACCCCTACAGAGAAACACAAGCATGATTAGTTGCACCATAATCTATGACCCAAATGTCACTGGATTCCTCAACCAACCAAGTTTCTAAATATAAAAAATCACACCTATCTCATTTGGAAAGGAAGTCCTTGCAATGCTTCTTGATATGTCTGACCTTCCCACAAAAGAAGCACTTAAGCTTCTTTGGGTTCTTCTTCTTGCTCTTGGTGCCAGCAGGAATAGAAGACTTCTCGTTCTTAACTCGTTGCTTCTTTCCATTCCTAGAGTTAGGATTGGAACCAGAAGCAACTACCATGTTGGCCTCTCCACACGCAGGAGAGTCCCTGATCAGCAGTTCAAACTTCTGTAACTATTTCATCAATTCTGTCAAGGTCATATCCCGTCTATTGCTTAAATTAAATGTAGCTCTAAACAGAATAAATTCCTTTGACAGAGTCTCAATGACCATAGTCATCTGAGTTTCAGCATCGATGTGGCTCCATTGATTTGAGCCTCAGCGAGGTAACCCATGACCAACATCATATGCTCCTTTACAGATGTCCTTGGCCTCTATCTACAGTTTAAAAGTTTCTAAAGCGCCCCTTGCCGCTTTGTTATGGCTTGGCCTACAAACATATCTTCAAGATTATCCAAGATCTGCTTTGTAGTCTCATAATCCTGATGTTGAGCCTACAAAACGTTATTCATGCTAGCCATAACATAGCAGCGGGCCTGATCATTAGCATCTTTCTAGCGATCATACGCTTGGAATTGCTCATTAGTTAAGTCTCTTGTAGGCTCGGGAGGACAGGGGGTTGTCAGTACATATTTCAGTTTCTTAAAGGACAAGACGATATCCAGGTTTTGTTTTCAATCATTATAGTTCTCATCAGTTAATAGGTTTTTGTCAAGTATAGATGATAAAGCGATTTTAGACATTTTTAATCTACAATAAAGAATCTTATACCAAACATAAGCAAACATATAATAATAATTTAGTAAGATAACAATTATGTAAAAACATACAAATGTGTTTATGTGTCAAAACCTTGAAAATATCGCATCCTTACAACGATAATTCCAAACTCAGAATTCAACAAGCTCCTAAGAGAGTCATGCCAAATTCAATTAGGAACACGGATCCCCTCCTGATTAATATATGCCATCCAAGACCCGTATGAGCCAGCATATATTAATAATCATTTCTTTGGCCATTAATTTTATTAACAGAGCTCCTAAGGGAGGTTAATAATAAAATTAACGTGAGTGTATAACCATCGTTTCAATATTTTATCAATGTTTTATAATCACCACCTAGGGGTGTGCAACCATAATCATGCTAAAATACTTTATCCTCTCAGAGATCCAATCTAGTACATGATAGAAATCCCTTCCTAGGGGTCAGGACCACCATGTTTTGCCTATGGACTAACGATGGAGGCCTTAGGTCCTTTCTTCGAAAACCTTCTCCTACTCAATCTTTTAAAATCAAGGTTTTATTTTAAAAATATGCATAAACAATTTGAATATAAGTGGCACTCCCTATTCTATATAATATGTTATCAATATGCATGGCAAATCATATTATAATGCAGACAAGCAAAGCAATCAAACAAAGCTATAAGCACAATAATAAATAACTGTAATATTACAACCCCACCCTAGAGAATAGAAAACTAAGATTACAAGAGAATAATCGAGACATATTATCGATTCTTCATCCTTGAATCCTCAAGCTGTATCATTTTTCATGTAATACCCATCTTCAAGTCTTCAATCCCATATAAATCAAATACTTCATATTTCTGGTCATATCCAAATTTATGTCTGTTAGAATTGTCCCAAAAATAAAATTAAAACTGCACTAGAAAAACTGTACCTTTTCTTGAAATTTTCCAACTCTCGGTTGGCAAGCCGATCTAGGTGATTGGCCTACCGGTCATGCTCCATCGGCCTGTCGATCTGTAAAATCAGCCTCCCGACTCATGAAAGTTTGGCCTGCCGCCAGAGCCACTTGATTTCTACCTCATTGATGGCCTGCCGAACCGTGACCATCGGCCTGCCGAACTGTGATGTTCGACATGCCGACCGAGCAGAAATCTTCGATTCCAAAAAATACAATTTTTGATGCAATTCATCAATTTTATTTTCAACAATTCAAAAACATAATATTAGAGACTCAGGAAATACCTGTGAGTGCCATCATCATTCTTCTAGATCCGTCTTCTCTGAATAATTATTTAATTACAAAATTCTTACAAATTTAAAATAAATAATAATTCCTAGATGGAGATGATAGTTTGCCATCTAATTACATGAAAAACTTTGATACACATTCTAAACTCTAAGGAACCATAACCGGTATAAATTAATTAATTAATAAATAATTAAATAACCATTTAATCAACCATAATTAATTAATGAACATTCACCACATAATCCATGATAACATATATAATATATAGAAACCTAGAGTGTCAACTCTCTATAAAATTAAATTCAAGTATAGGAGAAATTAAGATCACAAAATTTATATATATAACATGATCACAAACTTATAAATTTATGTAAAAACCGTGGCTTTGATACCATTTTGTTAGAAAAAGAGTGCGCAGCGAAATTTTAAAAATTTTTATCAGAGTATTTTCCAAAAAACAAGTTTGACACGCTATATGTATAAATTAACCAGATCTTACGAACCTTTGTATGCCAAAGAACCCTCGCAAAACGTGAAGAGAAGTAACGTTCCAAAAGAGCCTCAAACAACTAGTCTTCTTTGCTATTCTCTATCCATGACTGGAGTGAGTGTGGGCTCACACGTACAGATCTTTGACCAAGTGACTCTCCTTCCAACCAACCAAGAGAACCCAAAGCAAGTGTTCATGATTTGTGAACAAAAGCTCTCAGGGAGTTTTCAAATTCTCACTAGCAGAGTATCACTCTTAATCTCTCAATTGATCTGTGTAAGTCTTAAGACTTACTCCCTATTTATAGAGGTTGGTCCTAGGGTCAGTCCTTATCAGATTAGGTCTCAAAAATTCAAAACAGAATCAAGTTTGGATCAATATCTGATAAGATTTGTGTGAAAATGCATAATCTTATCCTTCGTTCATCGATAGGCTGAACAGCCTCATCGGCAGGCCAAACAGGCCCCATCGACAGGCCAAACATGTGGATCGGTAGGCCGAACTATCAATAAAAAATCTCGCAAATCTTTTATTTCCACCCAAGATTCTATAGGATAAAGTCGCAATTTTAATTCAAATAAACCAATAGAGAAGTTATCTGATCAAAACAACTTTATCTAGATAATCTCTAGGAAAATAAATGAATTCCTAATAATTCTACAAGTTTATATTAATCTAATTTATTTAAAATTAAATCAACCGATAAACAAACAAAAAATATCCGATCCCAATAATTCAACAAGTTTATCTTAAATTAATTTTATCACAAAATTAATTCAACCGATAAACAGACATAAATTATTTGATTTTTTCAAATTTTAACCAATCTGATAAATCCACATAAGTCACCAATTATTGGAAAAGTATGCCGTGTCGTTACAAAATGTTGTGAGCTAGCGAAGGGTACCAAATAGACCTATATAGCTCAAGCTCCCGATAATTACGAAACCCAATATCCTAGATATACATTTCATAATTATCAACTCCAAAGCTACTCCACTAAAAGCTTGGAGCTGCACTCTCGAACTACATAGAATTACGAAGCTCATATAGCTAAATCTCCATGACATATCATAGTGTGTCGTATCCCCATATAATAATCCATAATCGGCTTAAGGACAAGTTCTGTCTTACATTCCCGATTATTTTTATCTTACGTTCCATTATCTCACCATAAAAAAACTTACTATCCAAAGATAGTATACCATTCGGTTACACCTATGTATCCAAATGGTTGAGCGCTCTAGTTTTCCAATTATAGGATAACGCATATAAGAGGATATCATTACTCTTGAAGAGGAGCTATAGATTCCATATCTATGAATAACAAGTCCACGCTATCAAGAGTCATGTCTCCAATATACTGGTATGCATACCACTATTAAGATGTGGATTTCACCTTTTGATACATCAAAAGACATAAATCAAGACAACTGACCCACTATTCATCTCAAGATTAAGATACAATACAAATGATTGTCTAAAGTGAATCGTTTTGCTGAGGCAGAATTATTAATCCAAATCAATTCAATTTATGTCCCGATCCAACACATCGTCACCTATGACAACGTGCCAATGTTTCTATTCACGGAGTCCACCTTCAATGGTCAAGATAAACCATCTCTCAAAAAGGATATAGACAACATAACAATCTTTGCATGAATAAAGCGACCAACTTTATTCCTTCGATTGTGGATCTTATGTTTTAGACTGTCACTTTAAGAATCGTGTCTTCCGCATAATCTGTCCATCATATGCCCAATTATTAAAGGCCTAGACTGACAGTCTCAAACTATTGTTTGCTTAACATACATTCAACAAATATGAATGTAAAGAGGACAAGATTTGGTATATAAAAAATGAATAAATTCTTTATTGATAAAAATGTCTCCAAAAACTTATTACATTTTTACTCCTTAGGGCATACATGTTTAACAGAGGGCGCCTCCGTTTTATAGTGAAATAAAATTCACTATTCCTATTTTTAATAATATTTATATATTATTCAATTTATTATTTTTATATTGTTTTATTCAGATGATTGAAAGAAGAGTCATAGCGCTTTTTTCTCTCTTTTTTTTTCTTCAACTGGCCTTCCTCAATATTTAAAATTTTGGTCGTTACCCGATGTGACGTGGCAGTGGGAGGTGCGAGTGTAGCTTGATCTCAAGCATCAATTGTGAGATCTAACGATCGAATGATGTGGAAAAAAATGGGACTAGGCGGGTCCTTGGGCCTACGAACACAAACCGTTGGATCAAGTAAACAAATGACAGAGTTTAAATGCTGACCAAGAACACATGATAATGGTTCATTCAATCAGGCGAGGTATGAGATTCTCATTGACTAGTGGGCCCAGTTCTGGCGGCTGACACACTTTTGTCAGCGTGTGTACTGCACATGCCAATCAGAGTTCACCACATGGCTTGCACTTGTGTAATTCGAATCTTCTTTGTCTTTTTAATGTATTTGTTATCCGATTTTGTCCATTTTAGTGTCATTTTACTTCGTTTTTCCACTAGATTTCAAATCTAGAAATAGAAAATTTAAACAAAATTAATTATTTTATAAACATAATATTTAAAATAATATTAAAACTATTTATTTTACATTAAATCACACAAAAATAATTACAAACTTATCAAATTCTAGATTCTTTTGGTTTAACACAGATATAATTTTTAATACTTGAAAATGTTTTTAGAAATCACTAGAAATATAATAAGACATATTTACAAGTATAAAACACACTATCAAACATATTAAGACTCAAAATAAAATTACCAATCATAATTTTTATAGTTTTGACTATTTTAAAACTAATTACTTATAAAACACACCGAAGTGACTTTAAAAATTATCAAAAATATAATTAAACATAAAAAACACTAAAAACATATTATTAAACACATTTATACACTGAGATACAAAAATGCTTATTAATACAAAAATGCTATTAATTTGAGGATTTAGTGAGAAATGTTAATGCAAAATGATGATATTTAATTTTAAGAAATATGCATTTTTACAGTTTCATCACTTACTGCAAAAGAATATGAAAACAGGCAAGAGTAAAAGAAGGAGCTCTTTTCTTCACAATCTCAAATTGCCTTCTGGTTCCCTAAGCTTTTCTTAATATGTCTAGATCAGATGAAGATATTTTTCACACATTCTAAATTAATAATATCATTCATACTAATGGGTAAAGCACAAAACCAAGACAGAAAGACTTGACTTGGTGGGCTAGTCAAGTCATGTAGTAAAGAGTGAGTCCATGGGCCTCTTATAAAGATAGAAGTGTCCATTCCATTATGGTCCACTATTCTATTTATCATGATGGCACATAGTTGTCAATTGATTATGCCAAGTCTATTTAATAATTCCAACGCATCAGACATTCGGCTCCTTTGTAATTGAAAACAAATGATTGGCATTGAACACTATCATGATCAAAGCATGGCATCACGAACGAATCAAATCACAAGTACTAAGCCTCCTCCACATATTTGTGTCACCAGAGATCTCTTATGGAGGTTCACCTGGATGAGGTAGCTATTAGATCACCTCGCTGAGAAATCATGTAGCCCTACGACATGAATTTGGTCAGATAAATCTTGCCCTCCTATCCAAATTCGAGCATATTCACTCTATTGATTCTAGCCGGGGCTAGATCTTGCCTTCACAATCACAATCTCTTTGTTGTTGTTCACAACGAAATCATGTTCTTTTATCATGACAAAAAAAGCTTAGATTTGTATTAGATTTTTTTAATATGATCATACAAAATGTGTTTGGTTATAGTGTTATAGTGATTAGGTTTTACATATAGGATATTTTGGTGTTTTGTGGTATTTGTTGAGTCATTGGTGGATGGCGGGTGCAATGGCATGTGTTGGATGGCTCATGATGTTGATGTAAGGCAATGATTAGGGTTTTACTTCTTTTTTTATGTAATTAGGTGAACTTTACTTTTTTTGTATTTGTGTGTTAGTATTTTTTTTTGGGATTTTTCCTTTTTCATGTATTAAAAATTTTTGTTAAAACAATAATCAGGAAATAATTTGCCAAATTATTTTTATGTAGCTGGTAGATAATCAATTGTAATCTGTGATATTACCAATTGGTTTAGTAGCTTGCATCAGTGATCGAGAAAAAAAAAATTCTATGAATTCCTTTTAGACTCTTTACAAATATCTCTTAAATATAAGGCTTCGATTAATTTATATCACTAGTAAAAATATTTGCAAAGAATGCCCTAGCTACATCATCACAATAACAACAAGATACTAGTTGAGATCTTGTTTTTATTAAGGTTACTAGTCGGTATCCAATATCCATCATGATTACTGGCTGAGATATGTTGTATGGTTATCGATCGATATCTGATGTGGTTACTGACGGTATCAAGTATCAGCTAAAGTCTTCGTCTACTATTTATCAAAAATTGCAAAGTTTTTGGTGGCACCAGTAAATGAAATACTCAACAAATTATAAAAAAAATATAAATTACAAAAAAAAAATCATAAATGCACAAAATCAATGCAGTAAACTTCACAAAATTCACAAATTTAAAAAAGAAAAAGGATTCATCATCAATCTTAAACTATACCAAGGAGATCTATCTAGGCCATTATAGTGGGAGACAAGATGATCTCCTCATGAATAGAGATCTCCTCCTTTGCATAGTCAACTTTGAGGAGATCAAAACTATTGACAATGGAGGTGATTTCAACTTGACAAGTTCACAATGACAAAGGGGGAGAAGCTTAGTGGCGTTTCAAGATGGCATCTGATTCAGGCTCACATAGAGCTCTAATAGCAACACTAGATCTCCTTCTTGCAATGGCTTAGAGTGTGTTGTCCACAAGAGAGGCACTACGTGGTAAAGAGTGATAAAAATGATGACTTCTCAGGATTGTTGAACGATGTAGGGGCTGAGAGATAAGTATGAGAGAGAATGAGAGAGAGAGAGAGAGTTTAAGGAAGAAAGGAAAAGGGTGTGAGAAAGATGAAGAGAGAGGAAGAAGCAAGGGAGAGAGTGTGTGAATAAGAGGAGGAAAAAAACTACTAAGCAATATTGAAATATTGAGGGTACTTATGACCTTTTACAATAAAGTTTATATTGCTGAGGGTAGTAATACAAAGGGCATTTTGTGCTTTTTATTTTCTTCTTTCTGATTCTAGGCGCCTTTCACGCTTCTCGTGCTTTGTTTTCTTCTATGAAAAAATTACAATACATGACCAAATAATTGTACATGTCCATTGTACATGATGTTTTCCATGTGTCCATGCTCAAGAAGTATATTCCAAATCCCTCGTATGTTTTAAGTTATGATTCATTGGAAATAACTTCTGATTTAGCATATGAGGAGAAACCAGAATAGATCCTTGATAGAAAAGAGAAGGAGTTGAGGACCAAGAAGATTCAACTAGTTAAGGTTTTGTGGAGCAATCATTCAGTAGAAAAAGCCACATGGGAAAGAGAGGAAGAGATACAGAACAAATATCTAGAACTATTCGGTATGTCAAATTTCGAGGATGAAATTTTATAAGGAAGAGAGGATTGTAATGCCCAATTAACTCACAATTAGCCAGTAATAAGCATTTTGCATATCTATGCATTTAACGAACACACATTATTCAATTTCAAGCATATAGAAAGCATCTCTTACAAGAATGAGTACTCATTATTTATAAGATTGAATCATGCATAAACATGCTTGTATTCATAAATATGACATTGAATTATTAATGTATGATTTAGGTTCTAGTTGCAGTGAAAAGCTTAGTTTCTCAGTAAGAAAGATTGATGTGCCAAATGGTTACAAATTGATTAGAAAGCATTGTTCCAATTCAAATGCATTCTAAACTGATTGTTTTGCCCATTTATATATTTAAAATAGACAAATTTGAATGGTTTGTTGACTAGGTTATAGCAAATTGAGTTACTCTTGCTTGTACTGGTTCTAAGTGGCTAGCTATTACCTAAATTCCCTTACTCAACACAATTTCCATAAGTCAAAACCAAGAAAAGGATGGCAAAAGCTCCCAAGCTACCTCCTCCTTCAACCCACCTTCTTTTGACGAAGTCAAATACACTAGAAAACTCTAGTTTTGCTTCCTATATTCCCTAGCAGCTCCAAAAACGTCCAGCACTCTCCCCACTTCTTTCTCGCCATTTTCCATGTCCTAAAGCTCACAAAACATAAACAAGACTATAGAAATTCGAGTTACACAAACCAACCCCAAG
Organism: Artocarpus heterophyllus; assembly: GCA_025403435.1. Classification (NCBI taxonomy): domain Eukaryota; kingdom Viridiplantae; phylum Streptophyta; class Magnoliopsida; order Rosales; family Moraceae; genus Artocarpus; species Artocarpus heterophyllus. Next base: position 12,094,239 of record CM046339.1, read on the forward strand.
TTTTCACCATTTTGAGCTTGAAAATCAAGTGTTTTGACCTCTAATAGAGTCCTAACTTCAAGCCCTATAAGGTACCCTTTAAATTTATGTTTCTTATGATGAAATGAAGTTATTTTCTGTTATATATGATCATAGATGTGGAGAAAGTAAGTTAGGATAGATTTGAGCTCAAACAATGCTAGTTAAGCTAGTTTCTTTGCAAAATTGATAATCATGTAAAATCTAATTATGTCTTTTATTTCTATTGATCATAAGTGTTTATTAAGTGATTTTGAATGCTTATAAATAGGTGGGAATTAGTTTGAATGTTATGTCTGAATCTATAGAAAAAAATACAAAATAAGGTTTAGTAGAAAATCAAGTTCATGCTATGCTTGATTCTCATGTATTTGGTTGCTTTTATAAGATTATACGCCTCCCTTAATGATATTTGATGTTTGGAAATATTATCTATATATTGAAGACCCAATTTTGGCTAGAATGAGGTAAAATTGTTATGTTTTTGACATAATACAATTTGTAGTAGGACTGAGTTGAAATGCATGATTGTTGAGATGATTAAACATTTAATCTCTATATTTAATCACAATTTTAGTAATATAACATGTTCCTTGGCCAAAAGTGTGTATTGTGATATTTTGATGTTCAACCAATTTTGTGTTTGAATTAATGCAAAGCCATTATAATATGAACTTATAACATAATCCATTTAGTTTGTTTATTAATGAATTGAATAGTATATGATTTTATAATGCTAGGTCTTTGGCACGTCTGATCTTCTAAGAGGATTGATCTTTTTACTCAATGCAAATCGAACTTGGGGTAATTAGAAACTACCTTTTTACTGCATCACAAGAACAATGTCAGGTTATGTTTTAAGGTGCATTGATTGGATTATTGTTATTTGGGAATGATATAGTTTGTTGAAATGCATTTATGATTCATTGCATTTACATTAGAACATGTGATATGGTTTGAAAAGGAATAAGCTTTTTAACTAAAATGGGGGTTTAGTGCTTAATTGGTGGTCAGGTAGGCACAGGATGTGGATGGAACCGGCGAACGAAACAAAGGGTGGTGAATACTTTAAGGTTGAAACACCAAGATAAGAAAAGCCACAAAGAATTAGATTGAATATGGCAAATACCTAAGGTCTAAAGACCAAGATAGAAACCCCGTATTATTATTATTACATTGGCCAAAATGATGAATAGGTTCTGAAAACTATGGCCTATCATTACTAGTTAAGTATCACACTCCAAGGGTACCTGAAAGAAGAAAGAATTGTTGAAAGAAAACGGATAAAAGAAAATGTCTGATTGCATATGCATTCAATGTTTATGTTCATGCATTAGTTTCTACTTATTGAGCTTTAGCTCATTATAGTTCTTATAATGTAGGTAAGAATGTACATGGTTAGGAGTTGACTAAGTATCGAAAGCTGCCGGTCAGAGATTTGTTCATATGCCATATTTTAGAGCAGCTTTCAAAACATATCTTGGAACTCTATTTTGTAAAACCTAGTAGCTCTGTTATGGTTTTTATAAATAGACATATTTTACTAAGTCTCGATAAGATAGTATAGTTATGTTCATATTACCAAGTTTAAATAATGTATATACTGTAAATAAGGAAATGAATGAGACAACATTTTCAAAACTCTTTTATACTGAAATGTATATTTTAAACAACCATAACACTTATAATGAAATTAAAAGGTTAATGCTTCTTATCCTAACTAAATAAACTTTAAACGAGCTCATTAGTTAGCTTAAGGGGTATTACATAAATAATTTAATCCATGATTTTTAATTAAGACTACTCATTGCCCAGGATTTGCTGCTAGATTTTGTAGTATTGATTATGTAATTTATTCAAATTATCAAATGAAATTTTTATGCCTAAAGAAAAATCTAAGTGTTAAATATACTAGCTTTATTCCTACAAATTTTTATGCTCTAATTTAATGTGAATTGAAAGATATAGGATTATAAATCTATAAAGGTCAGTCAGTTTTTATGACTGGTAGATTTACTTGAATATTTAAAAATTGAAAAAAGGTATTTTGGATCAATATTTTTAAGAGAAGAAAATTTCAATGATGTTTTTATATGTTAATATGTAATGGAAGAAGTTTTACACTTTTTTCATGCTTATAAGTTGAGATTAATTTCTCTAAGTAATTAAAATTCAAGTTTTCCGCCTTTATGTTTCTTGACTCTAAGTGTATTTTTGTGACTCAGAGATACTTTGTTTCGTTAAGAATGATATATGATGATGTAATATGGTATGAAATGATATTATGAGCGTGAGTATTAATTTCATGTTTTATATGAATGATTGACATAAATGCTCCAAACTGCGAAAACACCAAGCACCACAGCAACGTCATCCGATTTAAGGTTTAGTGAGGAAGTAAGTCAAGCAAGTACATTCTCACCCGCAACATAATAAATGTTTATGAAAAAGTTTTGACAGCATGTTTTATGATGATTTTTAAGTTTGTTTTTACATATTGTCTTTCATGAAAGCTCTTGTTATAGCAAGAAGATTTAACAGTTGTTTCAATGATGAGGCATGTTAAAAGGTATATTTATATGTGTGTCACTTAATTAAGCATTGCACACCCTATGTTTATGTTTGTCCCGTTAGGTAGACTATCCCTTAAGGTGGACTTGTACGTTTGGTTTCAGATTAGTTACCACACCCCTCTCGCACAACTATATGTTTATGGTACAATGCTTGGGCCTTTAAAGATAAAATGAATAATGTTTTAATATGCAAGTTTAAATGAAAAGATATGTTCTATATAAACCTATGCCTCGTGCACTACTATGATTACGATTATGACGTTATGTAATAATTTTTATGAAATGTTTTATGTTTTGAGATAGAAACGTGTACTTATTAAGTTTATACTTACTTAGTTTATGTCATATTATAGACAAGGATAAGATGCAAGTTAACTAGGATAGAGGACAAGGATGGGCATGTGTGTAAGGAGTGTTGGATTGGAAATGAAGTCATGTCATGAAAATTGATTGAGACTCAGTTCCGCATTTTTAGTATGCAACTCAAACAAATTTAGTATATTATATTCTGCATTTTTATTTGTTTGCGACTCAGTTCTATTTGTGATATGTTCTTTTGAACGTATGGTTTATTGAATGCAATTTGTATTTTAGATTTTTTAGTTTCTTAAGTTATTTATTAAAGAATACGCTATATGGTTCATTTCTTCGTAATTAGTCTTAATTAGTTGTTTGATTAGAAGTTAAGAGTGCTTATATTATATGCATGAGTTTGTATTTGTTAAATATTTGTTTTTGTAAACAAAGTTTTCTACTAGTGGTTGGTTAACCGAATACCTTAGGTGTTTTGTCGGGCTAACCAAAGAGGAAAAGTTAGATCAAGTAAGTAGTAAAAAAAATAGTTGTATTTCCTGGGATATTTTTCTGAGTGTTATTGATTGTTTTGAACTTCTTATAAGTAATTATTAAGTTTAACGGTAAAAACAACGTTTCTTGTGGCACCTGTAAGGGGGCGTTACATAGGGACTTGATAATGAAATATTATTTCGTCCATTTAATATATTATTTTGTATGATTCTATATAAATTGTAATCAATTATTTCTAAGTAGTTCTCAATCTTAGGAATTTGATTGATTTGTATTTAATATATGTGCTTATAATCAACTATGCCTTATTGTATATATACCCGATCACAGTTAATAGAAAAACATACCATCATCTACTAAAAGCTTATTCTTGCTATAAATTATAGAACTCCTTATAACATGAATCTGACCAAAAAAATCAATAGGTCAATGTAGCCTACCCAACCTGACTTTTAATTGGGTGGGTTTGGGTCAAGTTTTTCTTAACCTATTTTAATTTGAACCTAGCTAATTTATTCATTCAAGATATTTAATATATATCTTATACTTACCATCATTTTAGGCGATGCATCTTGGATGTTTTGGTGGAGATACTTAGAATTATAGATTATGAATTGTATAACATATTGACATTTCTTTGTATTGAATAAGAGGATTTCAGTCATATTAATTTTTATTATGATTTTTTTGTTGATCTATGACTTATACATTCAAATTTTGAATTTGTTTTACATATATTATGTTGGTTTATTACTTATAAGACAAAATTAAAATTTTTGTCTCTAATATCTAATGAGTGTAGCTTTTTTTCTTATTTATTTCTTATCTTAGTGGTAAATTCTTATTTTTTTTCCTTTTAGTGTTCAACCCAACTAGCCCACTCAACACACCTAAACTTCGATTTAATAGGTCGATTTTATACTTTAAGTTGATTGGGTGGTTAAATTGATAATCAACCCTAGCAATCATGGTTGAAAATCCTAAAAATGCATCCAACCTACTCAACCTACCTAATGTACATCCCTAGAATTTACAATTTGGAGGTACAATTTTGATAGCATCTAAAGTATATAATATATATATATATATGTTTATATTTTGCCCTGTAAAGACAAGCCATTGTTAATCCTTTAACATTACATTTCTTGCTCTTTTTCACATATCAATGAGATATATTTTCCCTTTGGCTACGTTGCCCCCTTTTGGATATCTTAAAATCTCTCAGCTCACACAAATTTTTGTTGAATTATCTACTGGAGTGCTCTAAAGTGAAAACGACCTCCTTTGATTTAGTAGGCTCTTCAGCGGTAATGCCCACCATTTTCTTCTACGGACACTTATGTTAATTTAATGTTAGAATGTGATATCTTAAGTGCTACTATTATTTTAAGTAAATCAAGTTTTTGTTTAGCAATGTCATAGATGACAACTACGAGGGATCGACATGGTCGGGATATTCATGTCAAAAATGATAATAAGCATAAAGTATTTACAGTTTCTTTAGAATTTTAACTTGCTCTAAATTTATAGTTTTTATAATACTCTAAACTTATATATGCCCTAAAGTTATATTCTTGACAATGATATAAATTTTATTGCAAATTTTCTTATTTTTACAACATTTATAATGTCATGATAATTACATGTGCAATATTTTTTTATTATAGCTTTAAGAAACTAGATAATGTAATGTGTCCAAGAGAAAAATGTGTAAATTAATATTTTTTGGGGTCATAAGAGTAAATATTATTGTTGTATATAAATAATTATATATTATACTATATTATATTATATTATATTATATATAATAGTTTATACGTTTATATTATTATATTATATTATATTATATACATAATATTAAATGTAAATGTAAGAACCAAAGAAAAAAGTGATATGCCCTAGAGTTATATTCTTGAAAATGACATAAATTTTATTGCATATTTTCTTATTTTTTTAACATTGATGTCATGATAGTTCCACATGTAACATTTTTGTTATGGCGCTAAGAAATTAGATAATATAAAGTATCTAAAAGAATAATATATAAATTAATATTTTTTGGGTTAGAGGGGCAAATATTATTGTTGTATATAAATAATTGTGTATCATAATTAAATAATATTATATTATATATATTGAGATATAATCGTATATTATATTATATTATATTATAAGAAAAAGGAAATGAAAAACGACAATTGCCATGCAAAAAAAAAAGAAGAAGAAAACAGGGGGGAAATAAAGAAACCTAATTAAATCGGGATTATACTAATCTAAAAAGGGAGAAACCTAATTAGATTAGGATTACATTCATCTAAAAAAAGGAAATCTAACTAGATTAGGATTAAGGTTTTCCACACTCATCTAATCTCTTCTTTTTTATAAACCTATAAATATACCTTAAAGCCACCAAAGTCTTCATTCTATTAAATTCCAGCCAAAGAAAATTTTCTTCCTCACCCCCTCTCAAAAATCTCTCCGCGAAAGACTCCATCATCCCTCTAATCCTCAAAGCCAAGAATTTATTACTTATATTTTCTTTTAAGCCAAAGTAAAAGGAATTCTTTTTGCAAATTTTGTGTGCAAGTCTCCGTATTTGTTGAAGAAAACGTAAGAATTTAAGGTATGGTTTAAAATTTTTAATGCTTTTGAATTTTTATTGTTGGTATATATTGTTTTCTGACGAACTTTGTTAGAAAATTGTTCTTTATGTTGTGAATGTGTATGCATGTATGTTTCTATGAAAAATTAATTATTTTATTTATTACTTTGTTTATAACAATGTTATTTCATGGTTATAAGCATTTATGTTCATATGATATCATGAAAATTTGTGAAAATATGGTTTTGTTAGTGGAGTGTGATATGAGAATTTTAGGGTTTTCGATTAGTCGGTAAGGTTATTGGTTATGTTTTAAAACCAAATGATTTTATTTTGCTACGATTTTTGGATGTGATGTGTATTTATATGTTAGGAATATCTAAGATTTTTATATAAATTTTTGTTCAGAATATTTTTAGGGTTATGAGCTTTTAACCAAACACTGCACACGAAATTTTATTTGTTGGCAGATTTGTATTTGTGCTTTGTAGAGTACATTTTATGGAATAAAAAGCATCTTTTGATTCTGTAAAAAATTATGAGCCATTGTTGATATGTTCTAAATGCTTGTAATTTTTTAGCTTCATATCCTTATTATCTTTTAAGATAAAATTCGTTCATTGCCAAGTACTTAGTGGTTATAAATGTCTACCTAATATGCTCTATGTGATTCGTGAGATGATAAAACAAACTTTCAAATATGTTTTACAAGATTTATTAATTTTTTTAACTTTTATTTATACGTTAAGCATGCCACATAAAAATTTTAGAAGCATATCATCTATATTTAGTTTTATAAAAATGTTTGAATGAAACATGTTCACTATTTAGTATGTTTGATATTAATATTAACTTTGAATTCAAACGTATGTTTTGAATTATTTCAAATTTATCTGGAGCTGAATTTTATTTATGTTATGATTTTTTATGTCTATTATGAGTAGTAATTTTTATAAACTATTTTATGTCATAAATAATTTAATCCATAATTTTTAATTAGGACTACTCACTGTCCAAATTTTGCTGGCAGATTTTGTAGTGTTGATTATGTCATTAATTTAAATCATCGAATGAAATTTTTATGGCCAAGAAAAATCTAAGAGTTAGATATATGTGTTAACTTTATTTTTATAAATTTTCATGCTCTAATTGGTTATGAATAGAAAGATATAAGGTGATGAATCCTTAAAGGTCAGTCAGTTTTTGTAACTAGTAAATTTACTTGAATGTTTTGAAAATTAGAAAAAGGTATTTTGGATTAATATTTTCAAGAAAAGAAAATTTGAGTGATGTCTTCATATGTTAGCTATGCTATGGTATAAGTTTTACACTTTATTCATGGTTATAAGTTGAGATTAATTTCTCTAAGTTAGTAAAGGTTGAATTTTCTGTCTTTATGTTTCTTAACTTTAAGTGCATGTCTATGACTTAAAGATGCTTTGTTTCATTATGAATGATGTATGATGATATAATATGGTATTAATATCATGAACATGAATATTAATTTCATGTATTGTATGAATGATTGACATGAACGTTCTAAAAAGTGACACAACGAGAACCATGACAACGCCACCTGATTTATGGTTTAGTAAGCAAGCAAGCCAAGTAAGTATATTCCCACCTACAATGTGATAAAAGTATACGAAAAAGGTTTAAGAATATGTTTTATGATAATTTTTAAGTTTATTTTTACATATTGTCTTTTCATAAAAACTCTTGTTTTAACAAAAAGATTTAGCAGATGTTTCAATGATGAGGTATGTTAAAGATATATATGTGTATACATCACTCAATTAAGTATTGCACATCCCATGTTTATATTTGTCCCGGTATGTGTATAGTCGTAAACTTAGTTCTATTTATGATATGTTCTTCTAAACTTATTTTTTATTGAACTTAATTTGCATTTTAGATTTTTAGTTTCTTAGGTTATTTATCAAAGAATACGCTACGTAGTTCATTTCTTCGTAATTAGTCTTAATTAGTTGTTTGATTAGAAGTTAAGAGTGCTTGTGACTTTGTGTTTGTTAAATATTTGTTTTTGTAAACTAAAGGTCCGTTTGGTAAAGGGATTCGAATTATGGTGATTTGGATCTTTTTGATTTGAGTATTGTGATTTGAATTGTAATTGAAGTTAGTGTTTGGTTGTGAGAGTATTTAAAATTAGATTTGGGTAGAAAATCTAAATATATATTTGGTAAGTTTTTAGAATCCTGATTTGAGTTATTGAATATGAGATATTTCCCATCATCAATAACAAGCTGACCCATTTCTTTTCTTGTTCTTCTTCCTTTTCTTTTAAAATTTATTTCTTTTTCTCACACTAAAAAAATAACAAATAAAAAAGCAAACAAACAAAAACAGCCACTTCTCCTCTCCTTCTTCTTCCACTTCTTCACCTTGCCTTTTGTATTTTTCATTCATCACGAATTGCATTTTCCCACTGTTTGGCGATCGGCGAAACCATTTCCCTTTCCTTTCTCTGAATCCTATTCTTCAATTCCAGAGAAACCACTGATAGTTTCGATTCCTTTTTCCCTTTTTGGAGTCTTCGATAATGGAGCCCCGGCAATCGGATTCAATGACGAGGCTATTCCTAGGGTTTTTGGTTTTGTCCTTGGTGCCTCTATCGATTCATGCTAGGTTCGTGGTGGAGAAGAATAGCTTGAGGGTGACGTCACCCGACTGAATCAGAGGCACTTGTGACAGTGCCATTGGAAACTTCATAATACCTTAGTATAGTGGAAGCATGGCCGAAAATGTTGTTTACGCTAAGGATAACCAAAAAGGTTGTAAGGAGTTCTCTGACTATAAGATTTCGTTCCAATCCGAGCCTGGAGCTCTTCCGACCTTCGTTTTGGTCGATCACGAAGGTAATTTTTTTTTTTTGGTGTTGATTCATAGTTGATTGATTGTTTTTGTAAAATTTAGGGTCCAGTTATTAGTTCATTTTTTCAACTTACTATTATAGAAGTAATAAACCCTCAACGGTAAAAAAATGGGTAGAGATTCCTCTAATGCAGGCAGAGATTCGATTTGGGTTCCTGAGATATGCCACTGTTCTTCAATAATTGGAGTCCCAAGAAAACAAGGGGGACCTGAACTCAAGGAACTTGACTCAGAGGACCCAAAAAGTGATTCAAATGCATAGCAAATTTTAGGCACCAAATGAGAACTAGGATGTCTCCCAATACCTGAATCTTTTTTTGAGTTAAGGGAGTCATAAAAGTCCTCAAACCAAACAGGCTCTAAGTTATTTGTAGGTGGTTGGTTAGCCGAATGCCTAAGGTATTCCGTCAGGCTAATTAAGGTGAGAGAAGTAAATCCGATAAGTAGTTTTTTAAAAAATAGATGTATTTCCTAGGATATTTTCTTGCATATTGTTGATTGTTTCAAACTTCTTTTCAGTAATTAATAAGTTAAATGGTAAAAGCAACGTCTCCTATGACATCCATAAGAGGGTGTTACATCAGTGCACATAATAGTTCAAGACAAGAGACAAACAACCATAAACCAGATCCGAACCTAGACACCATAATTCTCTCTCTTCACTCTTTCTCTTTGTGGGAAGCTTGGTGCTTTAAGGAGTGATTCGATCATTGGGTTTGGGATTTAAATAGGTATAAGCGTGAGAGATGGTAAGATATAGTAAAGCGATTTGAGACAAACATTGGTATTAGACTTGACACATTGCTTGGATATTTTACTACTTATAGTCTCGCAAGTCTATAGGGAAAAGTATACTTGCTCTATTAGTGGGTGGATTTACACATGGAGATTCGTTATTTGTGAAGTCTCGTCACTAGTGTGATGGTTTGGCTGATTGCAAGGGAAAATTATTAAAATGAAAAATCATTTTCATCTTCATGGGGTTATAACCTTGCTATTCACAAAACTGTAGGCTCTAGTCTAAAAAGTAAAATACAGCGTACTTTTTAGACTTGGTTCTACTACTTTGCTAAAGCGGGATTATAATCCTATGGGGTTAAATAAAATTGTTCTATTAAAATATAGAAAGTGTATCTTATTTTTCTCCTTTTCAAAGGCCAAGAAAAAATAAAAGGAAGTGTGTCTATTTTTTTGTATGTAATTAAAGGGAAATGTGTCTATTGGATCATTATTAATATGGTAATTTATTTACATTAAGTAACAAAAAATTATCAATTCATCAAAATAATAATAATAATTAATAGAAGAAGTTAGATTTTTTTTTTTGGAAATTGAAACTAATTTGGCAATTCAAGATGTGAAAGAGGCTGTTTGGGAAACTAGTCCAAACCAAAAGGCCTTAACTTTAGTTTCGCGATGACAACATTGATTGAATGTTTAAGATAGGAGGGAAAAGGTAACACATGACGACCAATCTTAAAAGACCACTCTTTCGTCTAAAGATACCTGATTACGTCGGATGCCTAATCGCCGCACCGAAGGTAGGTAATTTATATGGGGCGAAATAAAAAGTTACATAGGTAAGATTTGAACCTAAAACATTACAAAAATTCAAATTTTACAAGAGAAGATATTGTAGTAAATTTAGTTTAAACATTTTTTTAAACAAGTTCACTAATAGGTTGGTATAGTAACCTAAATGTAAAGACAAATAAAATGGTACCGCGCAGGCTAAGTCCTTTAGAAGAACTTTTTCTTGAAGATTCAGTTTCTTTTTTTTTAATTTATTTTTTTGAAATATTTGGGAGATTTAAGAAAATATTGTTTCACACTAATAATGTCCTAAAAAAAGTTGAAAAGGAAAGTGACGCTATATTGACTCAACTATAACAAATCTGTCTTCCTAAACCACCACGTCATTAAGCAAATAAGAAACATCACAAAGAACACAAAGCAACAACCTCCTACAAGACGATAATGTCATGTACAGACCTTCCATTCACTCCGCAAGCAGCACTCCCCATGCAAACTATGTATGCTTTCATTATTCATTAGATTTTGACCTAATGGATGACTTCTCTTAAACACCTCCACCTTCATCTTAGTCAAGCCCCAGAAGCCTTCAAGTTTCAGTAAGTATGTATGTATGTGTATATATATAACAACAGCAACAAAAATTTCCACCATAATGATTTCGAAAAAAAAAATCATATATTGATGTATTTTGCTCTTGTACCAATGTGAATCGTCGGGTTTCTCTTTTGGTGACAATGCACTTCAATTACTAAGTCATGCAGCTAGTTTTAATTTTAGTTGTGTTTTTCCCAGCAATTTCATGTCCAATAACCACTTAAATGCATAGAACCAAATAAAAGTTACGTCGCGATTGCATGGCCATTACTTCTAACAATGTAACTTTACGTAGTCATATGCCAACTCCTACTACCTCAAAATGGGACTCAAATTCACATCTTAATTGTATCTTCACCCAGTCAACTAAATAAAAAAATAGCCTATAACTGCTAGCACAAAAATTGTACTTTGATTGATCACCAACTAATCTACCCACGTGGACCAATTAAGGGTATAACAAAATAATTAACTCACTAACAATGTGCCATGTGGGCTGGCAGACAAAAGGCCAGGGCGTATCGAAGCATAATCTTATTGATATATATTTATAACTATTCGATGATTGTAAATTAAAAATTACTAAGGGAGCGTTTGGTATGTAGTAATCCCGATAGTGGAAATGAGAATCTGCAAGATTCTCACATTTGGTACAAGAATTTTGATTTTTGGATTCCTAATAAACTTGTTGCGAAAAATCTGCAAGTGCACAGAATCGTAGACAAATAATAAAGAGTGAGTAAAGTATCATTCCCATGAGGATTGCGTTAATCTAGCTAAGTACCAAAATTGGTTAACTCTAAAATTATTTGAACAATCAAATATAAAATAGAAAAATAACAAAACAAAAAAATATAAATGAAAATCTAAATAATAAAAGACTAAGGCATCTGATTTCACCTAAATTAATCCTATTCAAATTATCTAATTTAATCAACTAATGTTTACTCCTATGCCGATAATGAATTTCTCTTAGATAGTCATTAATCTTTTTCAAGCATTAATAATTTATCCCAGTTAGCAAATTTCCTATATCTCTGTGAAAACTCTAAACTTACCAAGATTCATTAAAAACAAGAAATTCATAGTGTGACACAAGTCTCATAGATATCTCTGTCCTATGATGATCTCATGGCATTCAATCATGGTCTAATTTAATTATCACTTCTCAGCTTCAAATTAAATCACAAATCATGTAAAAGGTGCGCAAACTTTTGTAAGCATTAAGATCAGATTAAACACTCAGCATAGATAATGAATAAACATCAAATTGAATTAAATTAAATAAAAGTGAACATTCATAATCCGGCTACATCGTAGCCGTAGAAAAAGGAAAATTAGTTCCTAATGAAACCAAAAACAATCCTAAATAATGTCTTAAACATGATGAATGAAGGAAAAGAACTGTGTTTGGATGCGAAGATGATTTTCGTCTCTGGGTTGCACCGTTCTTCTTCTCCAAAGCAGTGAGTTCTCTCCTTTTGTTTGTAGTTTTTCAACCCCCCCATAATGTTCTATTTATAGGTTAGGGTTTGAAAGAGCAATTTTGGAACGAAATTATACTGAAATTTGAATTGGGATTTTATGGCGCCTAGGCTCGATTTTCTGGCGCCTAGGCTCGATTTTCTGGCACCTAGGCACCAATATTGTAGTGCCTTGGTGCTATACTTGCCCGTGGGTTTTTTTTTTCGAACTAGTGCCTAGGCACCCTCTTTGTGGTGCCTAGGCTTCAAAGGAATGCCTAGGTGCTAGGATTGTAGGCCTCTTTTCATATGATGGCACCTAAGCGCTATGTTCTCGGGTCCTTTTGCATGAAAATTCATTTTCAAGAGCGCCTAGGCGCCCAGAAGCTGGCGTCTAGGCTCCATTTTATCCCCAAGTCCACTTGTGCTTATTTTTCGTCCATTTTATCTCGCACTTTGCTATCATGCATCCTTTTTTCTCAAAACCTATAAAAGAGCATAAAACACTATCAAATTCTTATAAATTGCTCAAAACTAACAAAAATATTAAGTGCAAAATCATCTAATCAATTAGCCTAAAACCAACTTATCAAATACCCCAAAACTTAAGATTTTGCTAGTCCTGAAGCAAAAGACACAAACTAAAATAACAAAGAACAAGACAAAAAAGACGGGACTAACACTAGCACATGACATAGTTTGAGCATTAATTTAATTTTTCATCATACTTGGCCTCAAAGATTGCATAAAGTTTATGACTCAAAAGGAAACTCTAACCATTGTGATCATGTAAAAAAAAATCAATTTAAATCTCAAGTTTACCATACTCACAATTCCTTGAGGGTAAATCAATTTAAATCTCAGTTTACCATACTTATAATTCCTTGAGAGTGTGTGTGTGATGCCTCTGGCACTTATGTACCTACACTCGGATTAGTTTATATCGACAAGCTTATTATGAGAGATCTCTAGGTTAGTAAAATTTATGAACTCCATAGGCCTCATTTTCAAACCCACTCTCCATCAATGTAGACTATCGCAACATCAAAGATCATTAGGACTTTATTCGGCTTGTAATGTGTGGCTAAGGTAGAAAGGTGAGATAAAGGATACAATGTGGCCCAAAATTCACCCATAAACACACAATTTGTCTCAGGACCTTATAAAAACATCATTTTTTCTTTTTAAGTACATCCCCAAACTTATGTTACACTCTCAATACACCCCCAAACTTATGTTACACTCTCTTTGTCATTCACATTTATTTGATGTATGCATTATTATTTTTTTCTTTTTTTTTAATTTTCTTCTTTTTTTTTCTTTTTTTCTTGCTTTTCTTTTTTTTGTGTTTTTTGTATACAATGAATAAACATAAATACATAATCCCTTGATAACAATACTCAAAACTGTAAACATGAATACATAATCTCTTGATAATAATACTCAAAACTCCACTCATGAATGAATAATAGGAAAACATATTCCTTGATAAGTTCTTCAAAACTTCACCCATCCTCCCGTAATGCTAACAACCTTCAAATAATTTCCTGAACAAACTACCCACGTTTATGGGTGAGGGACTAAGTAGGATAAATTATTCAAAGGCTAGGTTGATTATGTGGGTAACAAAGAAAATGGCTAATAAGGATCAACGGGGTAACTAGTGATTAAATGATATCAATGGTAGGTTTGAAATGCTCAAACGGTCCAAAAATGGCCTAAATCATATCTTTAATGTTGTGTAGCCTAGGATTTTGCCTCGAGTGGTTATCAAATAAGTTCTAGCGTTCATTTGAGATCACAAATATCACTTAATCAATATTAAAGTGTTCTAAGTGTAGAATACTTAGGTGATCAAGGCGTGAGTGCGCAAAGTGCTCAAAGAATCACAGCATGGCAAACCAATCACAAGAAAAACAAGGATAGACCAACAACAATTATTATCCCCTAAAAGCCATATTCAATTTCAACCATCGTCTTATCACTGGCCTCCTATGATTCAAGTTAAACAATGCTCAAACGACACAACTTTACTATCCTAATTACTATCAAATGCAAAGAAGAAAAAAAAAACCTAAACTAAAACCTAATTAAACCATAATGACTAATTGACACAAAAAAAAAAAAACATAAAGCAACACACACCACCCCCCAAACTTGAACAATATATTGTTCTCAATGTAAAAAGGAAAGAAAAATAAGAAAGAAAAGGACACTCCCTAAACTGAAGGTTGTGACAGCCTATTCCTCCTCATCCTCGTTTTCTTCATTATCTTCATTGAAAGCAGAGACTATGGGAAAGTTGTGCAAGTTCATGTTTAGATGTATGGCCATGTGGTTCATCATTTGTGCCAGGTTACAGATATGGTTTCAGTTTTGAATTTTTTTTTTTCAAGTTGAGCACCTTGATGTCCCGTGAAAACCTAAAATCACCACAAACAAGACTTACATTATGATTAAGTTGCAAAATAGGCTAAAACTAAAAGAAACAACTAAGAAACTAAATAATATGATGAAAACTAAATTGAAAAGGATAGAAAGCTTAGGTTGCCTCCCAAGAAGCGCTTGTTTTATAGTCATCTGCCTGACTCTCAAAGAAGCGCTCGTCAAAGAGTGGCTTTCGCCCACAGTTAGTGTCAAACAGCACCACATATAGGTCTTGGTTGTAGATGCCTTCAAGCTTGGTGAGATTTAAAAGTGATTCACACATAGCACCAACAACAGATGCCTTTAAATGATATGCTTTTGATGGGAACTTCATTATTGGCTCGAGCTTAAATAGGGTGAGATGTGATGGTTGTGATGTCCATGGCCAACACAAATCAGTTGGTGATCTATATATTGGAACCATTTACGAGCTCAAATCAATGGTCTTATACGCTTCTATATCTTCCAACGACCCTCGTGACTTCTCCTCATATAGAAATTCCTCTAATAACCCTTATATTTGTTATTCCATTTCCTTTTGGCTATCTATTAGCATGCTTGTGATTTGTTCTTCATAAAAGTCATAGTTTTGGATAGACTCCTCTTGATTTAGCAAGTGTAAATCGTTGTTGACTGAGCAAGATCCCAACTCAGCAAATGGTTGAGCTAACACAACTTCAAAGGGTTCTTGTTCTTCATCTTGAGGTTCTATTTCCTCTAGAGGCTTAAATTCCTGAGGTTTCACACAATCGTCATCAAACAAAACCACATCCTTTATCGTTTTATGGTCCCCACAAGGATTTGATGTTGTAATTTCCTCCTCTAGATGACTGTCTAAAATTGTGCTCTTTAAACGGATTTGTTCATCAAGATATCGCCTAGAGTTGGAGATTTCATGACTTCTCTCAAAAGTGACCTTTAGACGATCTAAAGCAACTTTCAAAGGTGTCTTCTCTTCTTGATACTGGCTACAAGATTGTTCCATCATGTTGGGATGGATATTCCATGAAAGATTTTGGTGCCTCTCCCAACAAGAATTATGCATTGAAGAATTCAAATGCCAATGATAATTAAAGGCTGCCATATCCTCCAATAAGTAGTAAGCTTTATCAACGGTTCATGAAAAGAAAGAATGACCATAAAAAACTGTGCCTTTTTCCATCCAATTTCTAGCTTCAAAATGCAATCCTTCAATAAATATTTAGAGAAGAGCCCACTTTGGCAAGTTGTGATGTGGGTACCGCTCAAGCATATCTTTAAATCGCTCCCAAGCCACATAAAATAGCTCCATATGTTGTTGGCCAAAACTTGCAAGGGTATTCTGATGGAACATTATGAAGTTCCTTGACAAACAAATGACTTAAAAGAAAAAAAATTTGGAACAAATAAAAAAGAAATAAAACAAATAAAAAAAATATTCAAAGTAATTCTAGAGCTAATTGGTATCAATCTTAACTAAATTAAATAACAATCCCCAGCAATGGCTCCAAAAACTTGTTACGAAAAATCTGCAAGTGCACAAAATTATAGACAAGTAATAAAGAGTGAGTAAAGTATCATTCCCACGAGGATTGCGTTAATCTAGCTAAGTACCAAAATTGGTTAACTCTAAAATTATTTTAACAATCAGATATAAAATAGAAAAATAACAAAACAAAAAAAATATAAATGAAAATCTAAATAATAAAAGACTAGGGGATCTGATTTTACCTAAATTAATCTTATTCAAATTATCTTATTTAAGCAACTAATGTTTACTCCTATGCCGATAACGAATTTCTCTGAGGTAGTCATTAATCTTTCTCAAGCAATAATAATTTATCCCAATTTGTAAATTTCCTACATCTTTATAGAAACTCTAAACTTACTAAGATTTATTAAGAACAAGAAATTCATAGTGTTACACAAGTCTCATAGATATTTCTTTCCTATGGTGATCTCATGGCATTCAATCATGGTCTAATTTAATTATCACTTTTAGCCTCAAATTAAATCACAAATCATGCAAAAGGTGCGCAAACTTTTGCAAGCATTAAGATCAGATTAAACACTCAGCATAGATAATGAATAAACATCAAATTGAATTAAATTAAATAAAAGTAAACATTCATAATCCGGCTACATCGTAGCCCCAAAAAAAGGGAAATTAGTTCCTAATGAAACCAAAACTAATCCTAAATAATGTCTTAAACATGATGAATGAAGGAAAGGAACTGTGTTTGGATGCGAAGATGATTTTCGTCTCTAGGTTGCATTGTTTTTCTTCACCAAAGCAGTAAGTTCTCTCCTTTTGTTTGTAGTTTTTTTCCTATTAAAATTCATTCTTCAACCCTCTATAATGTTCTATGTATAGGCTAGAGTTTGAAAGAGCAATTTTGGAATGAAATTACACTGAATTTTGAATTGGGATTGCAATAGTGCTTAGGCTCGATTTTTTGACGCCTAGGCTTCATTACGGCGCCTAGGCGCTATACTTGCCCATGGCTTTTTTTTCGAACTGGCACCTAGGCTTCAAAGTAGCGCCTAGGCGCTACTGTTAGTCGGCCTCTTTTCGTATGATGACGCCTAGGCACTATGCTCTCGGGTCCTTTTGCATGAAAATTCATCTTCAAGAGCGCCTAGGCGCCTAGAAGCTGACGTCCAGGCTCCATTTTATCCCCAAGTCCACTTGTGCTTATTTTCTGTCCGTTTTATCTCGCACTTTCTATCATGCATCCTTTTTCCTCAAAACCTACAAAAAAGCATAAAACATTATCAAATTCTTATAAATTGCTCAAAGCTAACAAAAATATTAAGTGGAAATCATCTAATCAATTAACCTAAAACTAACTTATCAAATACCCCCGAATTTGAGATTTTGCTCGTCCTTAAGCAAAAGACACAAACGAAAATAACAAAGAACAAGGCAAAAAAGACGGGACTAACACTAGCACATGACATAGTTTGAGCATCAATTTAATTTTTCATCATACTTGGCCTCAAAGATTGCATAAAGTTTATGACTCAAAGGAAACTCTAACCATTGCGATCATGTAAAAAAAAATCAATTTAAATCTCAAGTTTACTATACTCATAATTCCTAGAGAGTAAATCCATTTAAATCTCAAGTTTACCATACTCATAATTCCTTGAGAGTGTGTGTGTGTGATGCCTCTGGTACTTATGTACCTACACTCAGATTAGTTTATGTTGACAAGCTTATTATGAGAGATCTCTAGGTTAGTAAAATTTATGAACTCCATAGGCCTATTTTTCAAACCCACTCTCTACTAATGTAGACTATCGCAACATTAAAGATCATTAGGACTTTATTCGGCTTGTAATGTGTGGCTAAGGTAGAAAAGTGAGATAAAGGATACAATGTGGCCCAAAATTCACCCATAAACACACAATTTGTCTCAAGACCTCATAAGAACATCATTTTTTCTTTTTAAGTACAACCCCAAACTTATGTTGCACTCTCAGTACACCCCCAAACTTATGTTACACTCTCTTTGTCATTCACATTTATTTGATGTATGCATTATTATTTTTTTCTTTTTTTTTTCTTTTCTTCTTTTTTTTTTTCTTTTTTTTTTTTTTGCTTTTCTTTTTTTTCTCTTTTTTTTTGTGTTTTTTTTTTTGACAATGAAAAAACATGAATACATAATCCATTGATAACAATACTCAAAACTGTAAACATGAATACATAATCTCTTTATAACAATACTCAAAACTCCACTCATGAATGAATAATAGGAAAACATATTCCTTGATAAGTTCTTCAAAACTCCACCCATCCTCCCGTAATGCCAACAACCTTCAAATAATTTCCTGAACAAACTAGTCACGTTTATGGGGGAGGGACTAAGTAGGATAAATTATTCAAAGGCTAGGTAGATTATGTGGGTAACAAAGAAAATGGCTAATAAGGCTAAATGGGCTAACTAGTGATTAAATGATGTCAATGGTAGGCTTGAAAGGCTCAAACGGTCCAAAAATGGCCTAAATCATATCCTTATGTTGTGTAGCCTAGGATTTTGCCTCGAGTGGTAATCAAATAGGTTCTAGCGTTCATTTGAGATCACAAATATCACTTAATCAATATAAAAGTGTTCTAAGTGTAGAATACTTAGGTGATCAAGGCGTGAGTGCACAAAGTGCTTAAAGAATCACAGCATGGCAAACCAATCACAAGAAAAACAAGGATAGACCAACAACAATTATTATCCCCTAAAAGCCATATTCAATTTCAACCATCGTCTTATCACTGGCCTCTTATGATTCAAGTTAAACATTGCTCAAACGACACAACTTTACTATCCTAATTACTATCAAATGCAAAGGAAAAAAAAAACAAAACCTAAACTAAAACCTAATTAAACCATAATGACTAATTAACACAAAAAAAAATAAAGTAACACACCACCCCCAAACTTGAACAATATATTGTCGTCAATGTAAAAAGAAAACAAAAATAAGAAAGGAAAGAACACTCCCTAAACTGAAGGTTGCGGCAGCCTATTCCTCCTCATCCTTGTGTTCTTCATTATCTTCATTGAAAGCAGAGACTATGAGAAAGTTGTCCAAGTTTATGTTTAGATGATTGGCCTTGTGGTTTATCATCTATGCCAGGTTGCAGATATGGTTTCAGTTTTGATTTTTTCTTTTCAAGCTGAGCACCTTGATGTCCTGTGAAAACCTAAAATCACCACAAACAAGACTTACATCATGATTAAGTTGCAAAATAGGCTAAAACTAAAAGAAACAACTAAGAAACTAAATAATATGATGAAAACTAAAATTGAAAAGGATAGAAAGCTTGGGTTGCCTCCCAAGAAGCACTTGTTTTATAGTCATCAGCCTGACTCTCAAAGAAGCGCCCGTCAAAGAGCAGCTTTCGCCCATAGTTAGTGTCAAACAGCACCACATATGGGTCTTGGTTGTAGATGCCCTCAAGCTTGGCGAGATTTAAAAGTGATTTGCACATAGCACCAACAACAAATGCCTTTAAATGATGTGCTTTTGATGGGAACTTCATTATTGGCTCGAGCTTGAACAGGGTGAGATGTGATGGTTGTGATGTCCATGGCCAACACGAATCAGTTGGTGATCTATATATTGGAACCATTGATGAGCTCAAATCAATGGCCTTATACACTTATATATCCTCCAACGACCCTCGTGACTTCTCCTTGTATAGAAATTCCTCTAATAACCCTTATATTTGCTCTTCCTTTTCCTTTTGGCTATCTATTAGCATGCTTGTGATTTGTTATTCATAAAAGTCATAGTTTTGGATAGACTCCTCTTGATTTAGCAATTGTAAATCATTGTTGATTGAGCAAGATCCCAACTCAGCAAATGGTTGAGCTAGCACAACTTCAAAGGGTTCTTGTTCTTCATCTTGAGTTTCTATTTCCCCTAGAGGCTCAAATTCCCTTGGTTTCACACAATCTTCATCAAACAAAACCACATCCTTTATCGTTTTATGGTCACCACAAGGATTTGATGTTGTAATTTCCTCCTCTAGATGACTCTCCAAAATTGTGCTCTTTAAACAGATTTGTTCATCAAGATATCGCTTAGAGTTGGAGATTTCGTGACTTCCCTTAAGAGTGGCCTTTAGACGATCTAAAGCAACTTTCAAAGGTGTCTTCTCTTCTTGATACTAGCTACAGGATTGTTCCATCATGTTGGGATGGATATTCCATGAAAGATTTTGGTGCCTCTCCCAACAAGAATTATGCATTGAAGAATTCAAATGCCAATGATAATTAAAGGCTGCCATATCCTCCAATAAGTAGTAAGTTCATCAACGGTTCTTGGAAAGAAAGAATGACCATCAGAAACTGCGCCTTTTTCCATCCAATTTCTAGCTTCAAAATGCAATCCTTCAATAAATATTTGGAGAAGAGCCCACTTTGGCAAGTTGTGATGCGGGTACCGCTCAAGTATATCTTTAAATCACTCCCAAGCCATATAAAATGGCTCCATATGTTGTTGGGCAAAACTTGCAAGGATATTCTTATGGAACATTATGAAGTTTCGTGAGAAACAGTTGACTTAAAAGAAAAAAAAATTAGAACAAATAAAAAAGAAATAAAACAAATAAAAAAAATATTCAAAGTAATTCTAGAGCTAATTGGTATTGATACTAACTAAATTAAACAACAATCCCTGGCAACGGCGCCAAAAACTTGTTGTGAAAAATCTACAAGTGCACAGAATCGTAGACAAGTAATAAATAGTGAGTAAAGTATTGTTCCCATGAGGATTGTGTTAATCTAGCTAAGTACCAAAATTGCTTAACTCTAAAATTATTTGAACAATCAAATATAAAATAAAAAAATAACAAAACAAAAAAAATATAAATGAAAATCTAAATAATAAAAGACTAGGGGATCTGATTTCACCTAAATTAATCCTATTCAAATTATCTAATTTAATCAACTAATGTTTACTCCTATGCCGATAACGAATTTCTCTTAGGTAGTCATTGATCTTTCTCAAGCATTAATAATTTATCTCAGTTAGCAAATTTCTTACATCTCTGTGAAAACTCTAAACTTACCAAGATTCATTAAGAACAAGAAATTCATAGTGTTATACAAGTCTCATAGATATCTCTATCCTATGATGATCTCATGGCATTCAATCATGGTCTAATTTAATTATCAGTTCTTAGCCTCAGATTAAATCACAAATCATGCAAAAGGTGCGCAAACTTTTGCAAGCATTAAGATCATATTAAACACTCAGCATAGATAATGAATAAACACCAAATTGAATTAAATTAAATAAAAGTGAACATTCATAATTCGGCTACATTGTAGCCCCAGAAAAAAGGAAAATTAGTTCCTAATGAAACAAAAAAAATCCTAAATAATGTCTTAAACATGATGAGTGAAGGAAAAAAACTGTGTTTGGATGCGAACATGATTTTTGTCTTTGGGTTGCACCGTTCTTTTTCTCCAAAGCAGTGAGTTCTCTCCTCTTGTTTATAGTTTTTTTCCTATTAAAATTTGTTCTTCAACCCTCTATAATGTTCTATTTATAGGCTAGGATTTGAAAGAACAATTTTAGAACGAAATTATACTGAAATTTGAATTGGGATCGCAATGGAGCCGAGGCTCGATTTTTAGGCGCCTAGGCTTCATTACGGCCCCTAGGCGCCAAGATTGTAGTGCTTAGGCGCTACACTTGCCTGTGGCTTTTTGTTCGAACTGGTGTCTAGGCGCCCTAAATGAAGCCTAGGCGCCAAGATTGTAGCGCCTAGATGCTATACTTCCCCATGGCTTTTTTTTGAATTGGCGCCTAGGCGTCCTCTTTGTGGCGCCTAGGCTTATAGGCACTACTGCTTGTTGGCCTCTTTTCATTTGATGGCGTCTAGGCGCCTAAATTATGGCGTCTAGGCGCTATGCTCTTGGGTCTTTTTGCATAAAATTTCATCTTCAAGAGCGCCTAGCCTCCCAGAAGCTAGCGTCTAGGCTCCATTTTATCCCCATGTCCACTTCTGTTTATTTTCAACCCATTTTATTCTGCACTTTGCTATCATACATCATCTTTCCTCAAAACCTACAAAAGAGCATAAAACACTATCAAATTCTTATAAATTGCTCAAAACTAACAAAAATATTAAGTGAAAATCATCTAATCAATTAGCCTAAAACTAACTTATCAAAACTCAATCCTATGAGATTCACTTTTTCCTATTTTGGGGTAATGTGAATCCCACCCAACAAGATGATATTTATATTCTTAAGAATCTCAAAACTACAAAAATCTCTTTTTTTTTTCCATAATGATGATGGTGATAAATAAATAATATAATATAATATAAAAACTATTAAATATTTACAATATTTTCAAAACTTAATATTATTATTATAAAATAACATTATATTATAAAGAATTATATTTTTTAAGAATTATATTATTATTATTATTTATTTTCATATCCATATATTATATATTATTTACTATAAATTATATATCATATATATAATATTTTAGAATAATTATATTGTTCTTAAATTATAGTAATAATATCATTATCATAAATTAATATTTTTAGACAATATAAATATCAAAATTATATCAATATAAAATAATAATTTGATGATAATGATAATAATAACATTACCAATAATAATATAAAATATATACATATACAATATTTAAATGCAATATATATTATTATTAATTAATATTAGCATATAATATACAAAAATATTGCAATAATAAAATAAAATAAAATAATTTTATAGTATTATTATAAATTAATATTATTATATAATATACATATAAATATTATATCAATATAAAATAATAATTTAATAATAAGAATAATTAAAAAAACATAATAATATAATCTCAATATGAATAGTATAACTATTAATGTTCATTGTAATATCAATATTAAATTATATTCATACTATTATAATAATTATAAATATAAAATATAAATAAATATGTTTAATATTTTTATAACAATATTTTTATTTAATGTTAATATTATTATAAATAATAATATATTATTAAAAATTATATATTTATTATTATTTGTATTCATATCAATATATTGTGTATTATATACAATATTTTAATATTAATATACTGTTAAATAATAATTCTATGATTATAATAAATTAATATTCACAGTAATATTAATGTTAAATTATATATAATATTATTTTATTATTTATATTTATATTCTTATTATTACTTAATATCAGTACTAACATATTATATTGATACATTTAATGTTAATACTATAAATTATTTTGTTATACAACATTCTTATGTATAACCAAACACAATAATATATTATTTTTAGGAATCAAATAGAAGATTCTTATGTAAAATCAAACATAATAATATTAGTTTCTTAAAAATTATATTGCTTATTATTTTTTTTAAAATATAATTTCTACTGATTATTACATGTAAACACCTCCTCATGAAAATGCTCTACCATAAAAGTCGCCCAAGAGGAGCACCTTCAATTGAAGTTCACCACATTATTTTGGGAGAAAAAATCAAAATGAAGTGAAAGTAACCCAATGTCATGAATATAGCTCAAGGCTATAGGTAGGGGGCCACAGCCTATTTCCTAGCCCTGTTTTTTGTGGGTTAATTCAAACCAATCACAACCTACAATGTGGACGAAGAAAGCCTATGGTTTACCTAGGCCCCCATCAACCACCATCACAAACCCGACGCAATTGCACCAAAATCTAAGAGTATCCAAATTATGGGCCATGCACAAGTAAACCTGCTCCTCCCACCATGGCAATATTTCACGCAAACTGATAAAGGATGTCATAAAAACCTCTTTACCTCCTTTAGTGCAATTAGAAAAGGGAAATAGTGGTTCAAAAATGCAAATGTGTTCAGTTTTCCTCCCCAAATTCTCAACATTAGATGTTATATGAAATGAATAATAATAGGCAAACAAGGGCATTTGTGGTATATTTGTCTTGTATCAAGTCGATTCGGCTGAGAGATTTTCAACCACACATCCCAATTATCATATCTCCAAATTTTTTTCATTTTTTTTCCTAAATGCCATGGTGACAATGATCTTTGATTGTAGATACTTGTCTTAGATTCTCGTTTCAATCTAATTAGCTAGGGAATGCCGACGAATCTATTAGGTTAATAAATAATGTTTTATCCATTTTATGCTGACCACTTATATGATTTTATGGTGATATTATCATTTCTTTGGCCCTTTCTCCTTAGAATGGCAATTTTCAAGTCTTTTCAACTCGGTTAAGATTAATGGTTAATTTACATAAACGTTCGATTGGGATATGATTTTGGATTTTTTTTTTCTTTTGAGGGCACTGATTGGATTTTATATACAAAAAACTGATTAAATTTTTAAATTACGAAAATGGCCTTATTCAAATATATTAAAGGTGTCTTTAAAAGGAAAAAAAGGTTCTGCACTAATTAACGTGTAAAAAATTGGATTACACCATATACTACGTCAAAAGCGCACGATTCTAATTAAAGAATGTACGATTTACCAAGTTAATTATTTGTAGTTTTTTTTAAAGATATTGACCGGCTATTTGTGTATATGATTGGCCTTTATTAAAGCAGACAAAAGTGACAAAAGTTACAAGTCTCAGATGAAAATTATCCTATTTGCGCTAACAAATTATTCAGAAAAGCCACAATTAATATGAAAAAAAACAATTCACCGGCCACGTAATAATTGACATCTTAAAGGTAAAGTTACGCTGCTTCATGCCCAATGGTAACAACATACATATATAAACATGTGTGTGTGTGTGTGTATTAGCGTGAATTAAATTTGTGACCGTTGAAGAAGTATCCTTAAATTAAAAGCTCACACGCTATGGAAGTAATATCACGAGCGATTAGTCAAGCTTTCAAAATATGTTAGGAGATTTACACACACACACCCACGCACGCACGGACACACGTGTGAGGAGATTATTGGAACAATACATAGTTTATATTTATAAGGGGGATAGTTATGGTCCTCACAAGAAGGCCATATTTTTATCGTAACACGTAGATGTGAAGCGTAATACAACATTTATTTACTATAACATTGACGTTAAAAACGTGTAACACCAAAAAATTTATTCTTCCCAACTATTGTTACACCTTTTAATGTATTATGTTAACTAAATCAAAGGTGATAAGATTCTTAGATAATTAATCTTTTTTGGTGTTCTACTTATTTAATAGTCTTGTTATGTTAAATAATCGTAACGTTATGCGTGTTACAAAAATCCGTGCTAAGTTAAATAGCTATCAGTTTACGTTTTACGTTTTTTACTTTACATGACATGGTGCGGTCCTTCCAAAAGCAGGATTGCAAAACTTTATGCTATACATTGAAATTGACGCAAGAATTGACCCGACATAACTTTGCTAGAGATATGCAATGTTTTTATTAAGTTTCGCATTTGTATGGACTAGAAAGTGAAGGGAATTCCAAAATTACCAAGAGTGACGGTGCTATATATATATTTATTTTTCTGGTGCAGCCCCACATATTTGCATATAGCTGTCCCTTTCTAAGGTGGGGTAGTGTCCTTTAGCCATTTCCATCCCATTTTCTTCTTCCATTTGGAAGAGCTTTCCAATGGTCCAAAATTTGACCTTCTATTTTTCTTTTCCTGCCAAAATTTTTGTAAAGAATGTATTTATACGTACGTATTTTAGTAGGATTAATGATTTCAGAAGGGCAAAGGAGCAGTACCCGTCACCGTTGGCCTTAAATGCAAGGGAATATTGAATAATCCAAGCATATAGTTCCAAGAACACTTATGGGCTTTGCTGCACGTCCATTTTGATCACAGGAAACATTTATTGTCGTTTGAACATGATTAATATTTGAAAATCGAACAGGCATCTTCTTGACTACGAGGAGTGTATACAATATATCCTTTTGGTAAAAAAAGCGATACAAGTAATATGCATGGATAAGATAAGAGGCACAAATGTGGTAACATGTGTAGCAGTTTAACGGTAAAATTATGAATTCATCCTATTTATGCGTAGTAACAACACCATGACAAACTCTAGAGAATGCTTAAAGGCTTGAATGACAAGCTTCCCTTCCTTTTTTGTTCCCTCGCCATAAAACAAAAAAAAAAAAAAAAGGTTTGGGAGCTTCTTTCTGAATATACCAGTTGAATTCCATGCTCTATGCACGTGGAAGAGTTTTTTTGTAGGCTTCTTTCGTGGTTAAGTTTGATTACCCTATAATTATTTTTTAAAATTTATTTAATAATAAATTTCTGTTGGCTGTTGCTTAATCACAACTAACAGAGATATATTTATGTGTCACTTTTAAATAATACGAATTACACAAAAAAATAGATATGCATATGAAAAAATATATTTCAATAGGAACATGTGAGTAAAATTATATTAGAAAAAGCACATTAAAAAGGATCACACCATAGAAGATCTTGGGCAAAATTTTTTTTAAAAAAAATTAAGGATGGTTATATATGAAAGTAATTGTGATAATAGAAGAAAAATAAGGAAAAAGTGCACTTCAATTCCCCCAAAATGAACAAATTAGAGAGCATGCATTTATTAAAAAAATAATTGAAAGGATGGCATGTAAAAACATTTAAAAGAAGACACAATTCGGGAAAAAAAATTGTAGTAGACCAATTAGAAAAATGCAACAACATTTTTTAATAGGAGTGAGTGAAAGAAAGATAAATATTTTGAAGAAGCATATAGAAAATAAAATTGTAAAATAATGAGGGGTACATGTGAATGAAGTTATGTTTACAAGGACAAAACGACATAGCAATGTAGAAACAAAAGGGAAAAAATTTAGAACAATTGAAAAGGAGAAAATTAAAAAATAAGGAAAAAAACACTTAAATGAGAATATATTTAAAAAAATTATTACATAGGAATAAATTAGATGAATTTTTTTATGATATATTTCAAGGAAAAAAATAAGATTAGGAAGAACAAGAAAAAAAAAACAAAATATATGTTTTTTGAATGAAAAAGACAAATAAAAATTGGAAAAACAAAAAAAAAAAAAAAGAAGGAGAACACAACGTCAATAACTAATTATCCCCTCCCAAGAGACGGGGCTTAGCGCCTTATTATATGTAAAGATAATATTAATATTCGGAGATATATTAATATAAGCAAGCAACTCTCTCTATCTGTTATATAAATGAAATGCTTTGATTTTTCTTATGGGTTTACGTACATGTATCTTTTAGTTTTAACTAATTATCAATTTATACTTTAATCTTTAAAAACTACGAAAGAACCTCTTGAATTTAAAAATCATGTTTCAATTCTACTCTTATAAATAAAAAAATTAGGTAAAATAACATAATTACCTTCAAACAATTATAAAAATACTATAATTAAAAAAATAAAAACTCCTAAACAAAGTAGCAAATTTCAAAAAAAAAATATTAAGTTTTATGGCCTTTTTGAATGTTAGAGTATTTTTTAGAAATTTTTTTTAAGAAGAGAAATATATTTTATAAATTTATTTTATCTTTATATTTTTTTTGTCCAAAAGTTTGAGAGGGATAAAATTAACACAAAATTTTTAAATTTAAAAAATATTTTTATAGTTTCATAAAATTAAAAAATAATAATAACTAGGAGGTATATATATTTAATTAATCACTTTTTTAATTGACAAAATGTTGTCAGGCTACGGACGAATAGTTCACAGTACTATTTTATTGGAGGAAGTTTCTCTAGAGAGGAAATCTACAACGAGAGTCAGTACAGAATTCCCAGGTGCAAAGTTATACCCTCAAATTTGTATCAGAGGATAAAAAAGATCTAAGGATGGAAAGTCCTCATATATATATATATGTAGAAGGCCCCCGTTATTGGAGCTAATGATTGTAACCCTGTGATTTACAACAAATGGTTCATATTGTATGGAACAGGACACAACGATGCGATCTTTTTGTGTTGTACTAGTACACTAATGTTATACACATCGTCCTTTTCAAACCATAAAGTTCAGATCAACCGTCCAAAGTTGAGGTCAAGGGTCCTACAGCGACGTTTTCCACAATAGAATCTCTAAAGTAAATTTTTAAAAAAAAAAAAAAGTAAAGAAAGAACGCTTAAAAGCTTGTGTTTTTTGGTCCATCTCTGGTACCAAATCGCTCAAATAAACTTACGAACTTAAGAGCATCGGCGAAGTTAACAATTGAAGTACACATAGAAAACAAATATACGCTTTGCCGTTGACATGTACAATTAAATCCAATATTCTCTTTTTTCCACATGTGAGTGGTTTCTAGACTAGCTTGATGACTCAATCTTTAAGGCTAGTTAGTCGTTGTAGCATCATTTTACAAATGCCAATTTACTTTTTTTTTTTTTTAATAAATACTGTTCTAGCTGGATTCTCTCTCCTTCTCATTCTTAGGTAATGTGGCGTGTTTTTAGTTGATGGATTTCCCAATAACTGAAGGAACAAATGGAAAACCTGATTCAACAACGAGCTGCCCTACACTGTGTCGCCGATGAACTTGAGATTCTCCCTAATTCAGAGTTAGCGGCACTAGCTTTTTACACAGACCGTGGGCAAAATCAAGGTTAATAGGAGATAAAGCAAGCTCATTGTGAGAATTTATTTAACTATTGCGTGTTCAAAATCGCACCTACGAAAAGGAAAAGCCGTGTGAAGAACTTTCTCTCTCTTCGTTTATTGCTCTCCTCTTGACACGTTCTCTGTCAGCCGCCCCCTCTCTTCTTGACGCCAGATTCTGGCGTTGACCTTAGGCTAGCTGCCGTGAATCTAGCCTGAGAGGGGGAGCGGCTAGTCCATTGGTCATGGAGCAGGGAAGTCAAGGTGGGCTCTGGTTGGTTGGGTTGCGATCAGGGCAGTCGGATCAAAGAGGAACGGCTGATCTCTGGTAGCAGGGACTAGGGTGTTAGGTGGTCGAGTTGGCAAGGTGGCAAGGTGGGCTACTACTTCCGTTGGCGTGGATGGGGCCGGATTGGGAATTATGGTGTTGGTGGCACGAAGAAGGCAGCACGACCATTTGTCGGCAACGGGGGCAAGGCTAAAGGGAGGCCAAAGGGGTGGGATGACAAGGTGGGTTGTTCTATTTGTTAGGGAGATAGATCTGGCCAGATCTATAAAAAGGAGAAGCCTTCCAGTGATAGAGGCAAGAGGGAAGGTAGGTCCATGGGCGGATTATGGCAGAATTGGGGTTGGGAGAGGAGAAGAGTCATGGTGGGGGAACGGATCTCACCATTGGTGCAAAGAGTCATGAACGAGATATTTCAGCCAATCTGTATCATTGGACCTAACTGTCTCTATGTGTTTAGTTTTGTTTGTTTAATAAAGGCGATGATATTGCCGCCTCCATGTGTATGTTTTTTGTTCAGCTTGTGATAGTGGAGATGGCTTTTCCATCTCTGAACTTGTTTGGAGTGTTTTGCCTGCTTGAAGTAAGCAGGGTATGTAGTTATATTCAACAAGATTCTATCTAGGCTAGGTCATTTATGTCTCCTCTTAGGAGGAATTAGACTTAGTCGATTGAGTTTGTCAATTGACGGGTCGTTGTAAAGAGCCTTGGTCAAGCTCTTTGTTTTATGGCGTGGATCAGGTATTCCCCTTTTGGGTCTCGACATCATTATTTTATTCCTATGCGTTATTTTGTCTATGCTAGTAGATCCAATCTTGGTCGGGGATAAAATTTGTTGTCACTAGACGGCATTTGAGACTTAGTTTGTACCATTATTATCATAAATAAAGTTACACCATAAAAAAAAAAACTTGGTATCTACAAGAGGAAGATCCCAATATATTAAGTATATTGTAGACATTAGATCTACAATTAAATATAAACAAGTTAGTATTCAATTTAATTACCGTTATTAGGATCTATTTGACTTTCAAGAACATAACCAAAATAATGTCAGTGTTAGACCAAAGCTGTAAATAATCACAATGATACTGTTAGATGAATGTTACCACATGCATAGATTTATAGTGCTTCATTTGGTAATGAGAGCTACGTCCAATGTTCTTTACTATGAATGAATAAATCAGTACAAGTTACAGAGTGTTTGTGAGAGACAAAGAGAGAGAGAAAGAGTATTTTTGCAGAGATTCTATAGATTTTTTTGGATATGCTTGTGAAGTTGATAGTGCCTTTTATATATAGCGATGTGTGAGATCATGGCTCCAATCTGGTGGAAGAAGTAGGCGCAATAATACATGCAGCAGTGGGACACATGTTGATTTGTGATAAGGCGTAAACATCGGACCTCTCACCACGTCCCATTTCGTGGCTTAGCCTGACATTCCTTTTAACTGTTGAGTTTTGCACGTTGATTCTGTCATATCGACACTTAGCAAATTCGTAATGGTGAAGAATGTTCATATTCGCACAATGAAATAAATATAGTACAATCGAACCGAAACCATCGAATCGATCATTTCCTCAAATTAACTGAGCAATGTACGAAGTGATATTTCTCATGTTAATACATGTCAAATCAAACACTCCCATTGGGCTCGAGTTGATCTAATCATGTAACGCCCCTATACGGGGGTTAATAGTTTTTAATGAGATAAAATAAAAATAAAAAATAAAAGTAAAACCTTAAAAATAAAGTTGCCCGGGGCTTAAATAAAAACTCTCAAAATCAAAAATAAAAATATAATCGACAAATAATCCACAGTTTAATGTAGCACCTTAAATTTAATATTATAAACTGTCGTCATCATCATTTTAACCCTCAACGCATTGTAATATAGTCACAGAAAGTAACAATTTATGCTTACATTATCATGAAGAACATTCTCAACAATTGAAGCAGTCCCAATGTAATATAGCTACATCACTTCCTCATCTATTTTTCTCGTAGCCACCTCACACTTAATGAATCCTGAAAAGATAAAAATATAAGGGAATGAGCGACACTATGCTCAGTAGAGAAAACCATTACTCACCTTTAGGTTTTTATCATTACCACATTAAAACCTGCATGGTTAGTAGGTTACATCATATTCCAGATTATGAGGTTTATTATGATCACATCTTATGGATACCATAGTTAATCATTACCAAGTTTCATAATTACACATTTATACAAATATTACCAATCATCATTGTTCTTAGGTATCCATGTTAAATAGAGTATCACTCAACTCATCGAAACCCAATTGGGCGCACTTGATCACCCTATAAACATTCCAAGGGTGTTCCGGTGAGGGGACATGAAGCCCCGAGTTCTCACCAAATCGATTCCTGTACAGTGTGTTTTGGGACTTTCAACCCAAGGAAGCGTCATCACCTTCCCCCTATTTTACCTTTTAGGGTATTCATGCCCAAGGATGTAACCGCCGCCCTCTTCATGTCTCACCATTTCTCTATATTAAATCATTAATAATAGAGTCAATTTTCCTAACCATGCTTCTCAATTTTTAACATGTGTCAATTCATTATGTTCCTCGCCGTACAATACAAGACGAGTCCATGTCATAGTTTCATATGTGATACTCATATAATATCAGTTCAACATAGATATATATATATTGCGGCAAAACAATCAATTTTAATTCTATAAAAACCTCACAAAAGATGAGTAATAGAATCCCTACCTTTCAAGCTTATCAACAATCTTTTAATCCTGGAATCAATTAACTTTAGCTCCATACTCCCTTGATCCTAAGGCGTGCATAAGGACAATTAAAACTAAAGCACAACATACAACTACATTCATAAATAAATCATGTGTAAACCTATCTTACTAGTATGCCATTAAAGCTTTTATGTAAATCTCTTTTGAATACCACAGTAAACAATTTTTGTCTTAATACAATATAAAATGTGAACAAGTAATCTATATGTTTTAGTCCCTAATAAGATTCATCAATCACTTAGGATAATATTGGAAAGGTTGTAAGACATTAAAGAATTAGGTGGTGAGCAAAGATGGGTTCTTGGTTCAGGTTAGCAGCTAGTATACCATAACAAACTGGCAGGTTTACTAGTTTCCAATCCAAAAATTGAATAATTCTTAGAAAATAAAATACAACTCTGATTTAGGTTTATGATAGCTCGTTAGAAAGCTTAGGATGCTACTTTTCAAATATGCAAACCAATTCATAAAATTCATTTTAATTTAATCCCAAAATTTCAAGAAATAGCCACTGCCCATAGAGATATTACAAAGTTTAACAATATAAATTTTCTGTCTAGGGCATATACATTTAGACTTTATACATATGCTCCAAAATAGCAACAAACATATACTTAGGTTTAAGAACGTAAATTTGAATAATCCTTTAGTATAAAAGAAAATTTATAAATGAATGACTAAATTTGCTCATAAGATTCTAACATCGGATTATGGTTAGTTGGAAGCTTGAAATGGCTTCAAAACAGGTTCCTTTACTTCGGTATGACTGAAATTCTTGCTCAAATGGAGGTGATGGTGGCTCATTTTTATGGTTGCTTTGAAGAAGTTCTCTAAGTATTTTGCTTCAGCAAAGAAATGAGAAGAAGAATGTGGGAACCGTGGAAGAGAAAGGAAGAAAAGATGAAGTCTTTGAAGAGAAGTGATAGAAACAATTATGGAGGAGACATGTTGAAGCATGTCACGGAGGAAATAAAGAAAGTGAGGGTCAAGAGTAGTTGGAAAAGATATCCTTATGTCTCATCTAAAGACTTTAACACACATAATGCCAATATGACATTTTTGAGATTTATTAGAAGTTCTAAGGCTTTTTAGTAAACATACTAAATAAATATAGGAGAATTTTAGAAAATTTAAAAATAGATAAAAATAAATATTATAAAATAAATTTAAATGAAGCAATTTTTTTTATACACTAAAAATTAATTTAATTACCTTAATACCCGTTAGGAGAATAACGGGTGTCACAAATCACAATCTGAATTTCTTATTTTGGGCCTTTACTAAACGATTTGGGCCTAACCAAATCGTACCCTAACACATATGTTTGGAGAATTGGTTCACACCAGTTAGTTTGAACTTAAATAGTGTAAAGCTTGCTACTGCTATAGTCTAGGATTGAAAATCGACTATTCTACTGATACTTTAGCCGATATTTCTATATTTTTAAAGTATCAATAGGGTGTCGTATCCTTTCCGCATAATATCTGAAAATTTTTGTAGAAATTTCTGAAGATATCGATATTTTGATGAACATATCTATTTTGGTGAAAAGTATACTGTAAAATGACAAAATATAAAGAAATTTTATGGAAATTTCTATGAAAATATAAATAAAAATCTACAAAATATCTAAATGTTATACATAATTTTTTAAATTACTTTGAAACATAAAATTCAAGTTATTTTTATTCATTTTTTAATATAGTCTTTCATAAATTTACATTTTAATGCTATGAATTCAATTTTTAATTATTCCGGGTACTGAGACATGTGGTTCAAAATGTTAGCTCTAATGTTAGAGTCACCAACAATCATGATAGACCTCTAATTTCTCTATAACTATTCAAACTCTATGTTTTGGGTATCAATATTGTATGAACCAACCAAGAAGGTATTGCAAATACCTTTGATTCTCCTAGAAGCTCTTTTAGTATTGATATTTTCTTATTTTACATGAAACTATAGATATAAAATACCTGTATTAGTTGACTTTTAACTAATTTACTCAATTTGAGATCGTATGCTTATTATTTATCATATTATGATCAATTTTTACTATTGATATTCATCAAATGCTTAGTAATTTGATTGAAAAGTTCATCTAAAATTATTAATAATTATATAGTTTCTTAAATTCACATTTAAAAATAAAGTGGTTTAAGATGACTTTCTATATTTTACGCTAATTTTCACCTATATCGATGTTTCTGTTGATATTTTTGTAAAATTTAAGTGCCAATATATATGTCAATATCGGTATTTTTATTCTTAGCTACAGTGTAAAACAAAAGTAAGTTATAGTATAAAGCTCTCTATTGCTATAATTGGCGATGCAACACTAACCATGGATAGTGTATAAAGAAAACATGGTAGCATAGGGTTGGCTGCTAGGTGTGGCTTTGGCGCAGATGCAATTCAAAATTCCCCTTTTTCTAGCTCTAAGTGCATGGTTTATTGCCATAATTATTTTCTGAGGTGAACATGCATTTATTTGATCAAAAAAAGCAATATTAAATGTGATCGATCCAAAACTAGGCTCCAAAAAAGGGGACATTTTTTTTTAAGGTGCAAGCACTCATAGACTTGGAAAATCCTGAATTATGGGTTTCTTCTAAAAAGAAACCCCCAAGGAGAGAAGGTGTATTATTTTAATATATTTAACAAAAACTGATGGATTGTGCTTTAAGTGTGGTCTGTTTGGGCGATGATAGAAAGGGAAACTCTTTTAAGTTCTATGGCACGTATGCACTATAACGCCTCAAAGTGGAGGTTAGTAGATAATTAAAATTTAAAGTAAATAAAATAGGTTAAGCTAATCCAAAAAAAAATTCACTATTTACTAGAAATAGGTAAAAACTTGCTTCGGAATCTTTAAATTAAAAATAGCAAAAAGTCCAAAATTACAAAATGTCTCAAAAGTATACAGATGTGGTATGCTGCCATATCGATACAGTTTCTATACACTAAATACAATATCACATTAAGAATTAAAAATTAAATATAGTAAAACCATACATAAGCTGTCTCAGGCTTTGGGCCTCTAAAAAGGGCAACAAGCGTGACTAGCAGCTAACACAACATGTAAAATCTTGAAAAGGGGGAAGCATTAAAAAAAGGAGATTGAGCTAAATGTTCAGTAGGGGAAAAAGGATTACGATGGGAAAATGGCTCCAACTACATGCATTGACGTAAGAATACATATTTCATAATATAAGGCACAACCAGATCACTAAGTTATCACATAATAGTATATATGTGCGTGCCAATACATAGAGCCAAACATGGAGCTTATTCTTCAGCTACTGTACCTGTTTCGAAGCTCTTTCAGAGTCTTCCTTCTTAATCGTATCTCTAAAGGTCTCAGAAATCATTATATATCAATGAACTCAACAATAGTGAACCTCACCAACATCGATACATAAATAGATAAACACAGTGAACCTCATCGATATCAATATATAAACACAATGAATCTCACCAAGCTATGGGCAACAAGCATTACAAAGGCTAGCCAACCTATTTCAACTTAGTGTCAAGGGAAATAGGTCCGATCGAAATGGGACACTTACCTATCATGGCCAATAGAGCTAAAAAGCAAATGATAGAATTTAAATAGTAGACATAATCAACAAAAGATAAACTTACACCTCCTATACTTACTCTATTACACAGTTCAAATTATACATAGTAGTTACCATACCACGACCTAGAAAAGAGAGCTTAAGGGTTTATGCTTACCTGAATACCATAACCCTGAGATAATAGCTCAAGATCCTTCATGTACCAAGCATCTCACCAAGTGCAATGACCAATGTAATGCAATGCATATGTCAATGCAACAATTATGCAAATATAACATAACTATATATAACATATTAAACATGTAAGTATTTTATTACATCTCACTTTAGATTTAATTCCTTAGAATTTCCTAAGTTACCAAGGTAGCAAAGCTGGAGTTAAAGGAAAACACAAGGAAAAATTTTACATCGAGTCATTGTACGCTATTACTCAAACCTTCTAGATTGCTCAAATAATCCTGAAGATATCAAAGTCTTAGAGTTTAAGAAATTCTACAATATTTGCAAAGTTTCTAAACGAAACTTTGAAAGTTCACAACTTAGGCTACGTAATCCCAAATGAAGTGAAACCAAGTTCTACAAATCACAATTTATAGGTCCTAAAAAGTTCTAGGGTCTGTTTGAGTGTAGGCATCGTATATCAAAAAGTGACAGTTTTAGTTTGTGGTTTTATCAATTCTTGAAAAATGCAACTTGGCAGCTGTTATAGGAATATTCTTAAAATATTTTATACTTCCTCAAAAATTACAAAATCAGTGTCTAATCAAAGCTAACATGTTGCTAAAAAGTCATCATATGCTTAATTTTGAGTCCGTTAAGATCTCCAAAAACATGTAAAACCAAACAAGGCCATGGCTGATTTTTGCAAAATTTACTACATTAGTATCTAACTTTAAAAGTTCATATCTTTGGCTATAGATATTCAAATAATGTGATTTTTGTGGCTACACGTAGCTTAAAAGATATACCTTAAGTTCATATGAGTTTCTAAGTCAGGAACTAAATAGATAGATGTAGTTTTTTTTTTTCTGGTTTTGCCAAGGCAACCCCTTATAAGGTTCTACAAGACCATCAAATTATATACTAACTCAACGACAACTAACTGCATCATGGTTATTTTCTTTAATCATGGAAAAACAACCAATTTCACATTCAAAAGGCTTAGTAATATCCACAATATCAATGTGAACCAAACTAACACTCATATACATGTTCTTCACAAAGACAATAACCTCATTAAGCAATTATGGTATGTGTAAAGCTCTAGTCATGTTCCAATTTCTAAAACAATCATATATATGAAAAATATACTTTCAAATAGTCTTTAGTTTGTACAAACGACACAACAAGAGAGCAAGTCACCAATCTATTATTATCAAACCATGACAAACTAAATTGGTAAGGCATAAACATAACCATACTGGAGACATTATAACATGCTCCATAACCACATATGAAACATAATATTTCATTGAAACTTCTAAGTGGCCATTGTATTCATATCATTAGCAACATGTGAGACCCTTTACTAAAACAACATCAATATGTGTCATTTAGATATCAAATTATATTACTGCTAGTTTCATAAATTATACAACCAAGTTCATCATGTTTATCAAGGAAACTGCATAGCTACATGCTTACAACTCAATAATTTATTCATCAATATCATCACATATTAAGATTATACATATGTATAACCCTACAATAATTTCAAAGAGGCATGAGAATCCAAAATATTATATAACAAGCAAGCTTCTAAAAAATGCAGCTTTGCCCTCTTGCACAAGAATATTCATAACTAATTTTACAAAATTCCAAAATTGGTTTCCTTTTAAAGTTAACTAATAAAATTTGCTTTTAAGCTATATTTCAAGCTTATTTAGCTTTCCAAAAATAGGTTATAAACATGTGCATGTTTGAACAAAATTAGACAACTTTCAAGCAAACTTTGAAAAATCATATCTTGAGCTAGAAAACTCCAATTTAAGTGATTCAAAAACCTAAATGAAGCTTAAAAAGTGTACTTTTGATTAGTTATTATTTGACCAAATCAAAGTGAATATATACTAAGTCCTAAACATGGAAGCATTCATTTAATCACTTAGTGAGCATATAACATCAAAACATTTTACTGTTTCATTTAAACATATTTCAACCCATGCATATTACTCATAAAATTAGATTTTCATATACATGCAATGAATTATTTAATTCAACCATCATCTCATGATTAAAGTGTAAGAAACAAACAAGTTCACAACAATCTCTATCCATAACATAATCCTCATATATAAAAGCCTCAAAACCATAGAATGAAGAGTACCAAAACATTACGAGATGAAAGGGATCTTTAGTTTTGAAAGACTAATTTTTGGATTAAAAACATGCATTAAAATCCAAGCATTGTAATTTAGGGTTTTTCATGAAATTTAACAAAAAACTCACCATAAACATATAACCAATAAAACCAAACAAGAAGCTAAAAGAAATACACTAAGGAAAATAAAACATTTAGAATTTAGAAGAAAAAGAAAAATCCTACCTTAGTAAGTTCTTACAAGAGCCACTTTTGCTAAAATCTTTTGTAGACTTTTGAAATAGGGGCGATTATGAATATTTTGACATAAATGGTGACAACTACCGCCATAAAAAATGGTAGCTCCTGGTAAAGGTGGTGGTAGAGCTCTAGAGGGTGATATACTTGGAGGAATTTATTAGGCAATATGGGGCTGGTTTTGTTCTCCTCTCCGTTCTAAGAATTTTCCAAAAATAATCATCTTATTTGGACTTAAAATGAGGAAGTTATGGCATTTCAAAATTTTAGAAAATGATAGGAGAATGAGGAAGAGAGAAAATCAGTAGAGAGAGGAAGAAGGAGAGTTAGTCAGGTGAAAAATAAGAGAAGAAAAAAAAAGAAGAAAAAAGAAAAGGAAAAGAAAAAGAAAAACTAGTTGGGTTGGGCCACTTTTTTTTAAAATATGGTACACTAAGCCCAATCAAAAACAAGGTAGCATATACCAGTTTTTAATTCTGAATAAGATATATGTTAGACACTTAATACTAGATAGAATACTGACACTTTAGCTTTAAACATTTATCATCACATGCAAAAAAAACTCAGACTCGGAGAATATTGTAACCAAAAAATAAAGTACAAAAACTCAATTAATTAACACTAGCAACTAGATTAAATCAATTATTCTTAATTAATTTATTTGCGTGTTACAGTCGTAGACCTAGATACATGGACTTTATGGCCATAGGGAAAGCAATGACCACCTGATAAGAAGATTGCTCAAAAGGTGACCCTAGACAGGGGTGAGTACACAGGCATCAAATTCCACGTTTCATTTAATCTATGTTATATTTCACATGCAATCATTTAAAAGCTTGACCATAATCAGGGACCACATTGTGCTACTTATGGATAAAAACATATGAAACTTTGAAACTTTAATCCATAATAGTCATATGTTTTTAACCGTAAGTAGCACAATGTGGTCACTGATTATGGTCAAGTTTTCATGTGATTGGATGTGAAATGAAACCTAAATTAAATAAACCGAGCTCGTATGTTTGTTGCCTAGATCAACCTATCTTTCTCAGAATAATGCTTCCGCTAAATTAATTATAATGAGCCGATTCTAGGTTGTTTAATGGAAAGAGATTTAGTGAAGAAAAGATCGAGGTAGCAAAGCTTGTTGCTATCTACGGTTGTTAATTTTAACATAAAATTCAAGAATAATTCTAATATTAATTACATAAACAATGTCTAATGATAGAAAATGAACCTTTAACCCGTTTCATTATTATTTTTCTTAATCCTTAAAATTTGATGCTCCTTTATTTATTTTGTTTTATGAATTTAAATTTTCTACTAATTTTATTAATCAAATAAAAAAAAACCCCTTTCATCATAAAAAAATAAAAATAATAACAAATTGGTTAAATTCAATCCTCTACCAATGGCATTAGAATTGGTGCACTGGTTAAGTGTAACCTGATGGATGGTTGATCATTAGAATTGGTGCAACCCGTTGTCGAGATCTCCTATAATTAGGATGGTCTTTCCATTCGTCATTGTAAATGTTGGAGAAGGGATCTTATTTCCTTGGCTGCCTTTGGTATCTACCAATGGCATTGGCTTGCTCCATGTTACTGTCTTTCATTATTGTGCACATATATGTGAAATGACCAATAGTGGAACAAACTCCACACACGATTTGTTCAAGGAGTGAAGTGAGATGAGAAAATTGTTCTTGAATAGTGGAAGCAGTGCCAACTTTATTTACTTTTCTTTGGTGGTGATGGTTGTGGTGGTGGTGTGGTTGTTCATTACGGTAGCCAAATTTTTGGGAGTTGGCTACCATATTTACAACTAAAGCTCTTGTGGCTTCCCAAGTTTTATCAACTAAAGCTCCTCCACTGGCTGTATCGATCTTACTTCCATCCATTAGCATAAGACCTTTGTAGAAGTATTGGATGAGGAGTTGCTCATTAATTTGGTGGTAAGGGCAACTTGCACATAATTTCTTGAATCGCTTCAAATACTTATAGAGTGACTCTCCATTGTATTGTCGGATGCTGTAAATTTCTTTTTGGATGGTGGCTGCCTTGGATGCAAGGAAATACTTTTTAAGAAAGGGCTTCTTCATTTCATTCTTAGTAGTTATGGTGTCGAAAGATCGATAGTAGACCTATTCTTTAGCGGAATCCGCTATAGAGATTGAAAAGACTCTCAAATTTGACTTGTTCTTTAGAAATTCTGGTTGGTCTCATGGTTGAGCATACAACATGAAATTCTTAGAGATGCTTATGTGGATCGTCTCCTATGAATCCATGGAACATTGGAAAAAGGTAGATCAATTTGGATTTGAGCTCAAAGGCTACTTCAAGGTTTGAATATTGAATGCAAAGTGGTTGTTGGTTGAGAATTGGTGCCACTAACTCTTTAAGTGTTCGATTGTTATTATTTGCCATCATCTTTTCTTGTTCCAAAGAATTACTTGATGATGGTAAGTCAATGTTTAGAGCTTGATCAAACTCTAGTGGTAGACTAGGTGTTGCACATGGAGGTGACAGTGGAAAAAAAAGGTGGTGGATATAACTACGTGGCTCTAGATCTTTCTAAGAAGTGTTTGATTCTTAGAAGTCCATTTTCAATGTTATCTTGGGCATTCAAACTTGCAAAAACCTAAAAAATAAGAAAAACAACACAAAAAAGGTGTAAAACTTAAATAAAATGAAAAACCAATAAGAATTTAATTAAAATTTCAATCTTTAGTAACAGTGCAAAAATTTGACAGTATTATGAAGGACTCGTTGAAAGATAAAATGTTGCTAGTTTATAATAGTCGTTATAGAGTTCAGTGGCAAGCAAGGGTCATTCCTACAAAGGATTAAATTTAATTAATTTGTTATTATTTTAATTTTTTTCTAATGAAAGGGGAGTTTTTGATTTGATTAGCTAAATTAGCAAAAAATTTAAATTCACAAAACAACATAAATAAATGACAATAAAATTTTAAGGATTGAAAAAACAATAATAACAACAACAATTAGGCAATTAATCTTAGAATTATTCTTGATTTTTTTGTTTAAATTAACAACCGTAGATAGTAATAAGCTCTGCTATCCTAATCATTCATGACTTTGTATTTCAGTAAAGTAAGCTCTTCACTAAATCTCTTTCCATCAAACAACCTAGAGCAAGCTCTCTAAATTTAATCTAATGGAAGCATTGTGTTGACAAAGATAGATTGATCTAGGCAACAAATACACAAGCTCGATTCATTTAACCTAGGTTACATTTCATATGCAATCACATGAAAACTTGACCATAATCAGTGACCACATTGTACTACTTATGGTTAAAAACATATGACTATTACAGATCAAAGTTTCTAACCTAGCATTAAGCAAATTCAAAGTTTCATTTAGTTGGCCACCCCAAACAAGCAATAAATCAGCTATGAGTAGTGCTTTTAGTGAAACATAGGCAATTTCAACTAAAAATCTAGAGAATAATGCACACAATCAATTATACTAACGTGTCTAAGGCTTTGAATTCACCTTTAACCTTAAAATGTTTAGCTGAATATAATTGAAATTGAAAATAAAAACAAAAATTTTAGCAATATTATAACTCAGTTTGATGAACTTGGAGGAGTGTTGATGAAGATCTTCGAGAAAATTTAAGTAGTAGACCTCTTAATCTCCCTCTTTCTCCTTCTTTTTCTCTATCTTTGCTGCTAAAAACTATGAGGCTTTCTTTAAAAAATTCATCCAAAGTTACCTCCCTTCGTGTTATAATTGTGCTTATGTAGAATTATGGTTACAAGAATAGTAAAATCAGGTTTTGAGAGTCAAAATGGGACGAAAACACGTTGGAGGCATGGTCTGAGCAATATTTTGCAAGGCCTTACAACGGGGATTGCCAGTAGGCCATGGGGGGGTGGGGGTGGGGGGGGGGGGTGAGGGGGGCACGGGGTAAGCAGCAAATTCTACCTGTGGGTTGTAAGGCATGATATGGGGTTGCAGCAGGAAAAATAGGACTACAAGGTGCGATATGGGGCTGTAGTAGGAAAAATGGAGCTGTAGTGTGGATCATGTTTTAAGCACTATTTTTGCCATTTTTCATCCGTATCAACTCCAAATTGCAATCCACGCCTTCTGTTGCACTCCAAATTGAATGCTTGATATTTTAACTTCAAAAATCTTCATTTTTCTTCCCTGTTTTATTCTATAATATTAAAATACCTAAAAATAGAAAATAAAAATAAACATAAGAATTACTCAAAAAGTTAAACACTAAATGTAAAGAAAAATGGTAGAAAATATAACAAAATATGTACTTATCAATAGACTCACTAATCTACAATTCCTGTTTGATCTATATACACGATGAATAAACATGTTGAATTATATGTTAAGGAGATCATTAGGCTTTATGGAGGCTTTGATGTGAACCTCATAGGATGAACCTTGAAACCCAACAAAAAATTTGAAATACTTCGCCCTAGAAAGCTAAATTCAAATTTGTTCTTTCAGTGAAAGAAAAACCCCAATCCAATGATTATTTGAATCAAGAACCATAGGCATGTAATTTGAACACCACAAGGTAGAGTCCTTGATAAGTTCATAAGTTCTCAAAAGAACCAAAGAGGAAGCAGCCTCTCAATAACTTTTCTTTCATCCAAATTTCCCCTTCTAGTGCTATTCACGCCCTCTACATATATGGTTGAGACAAAAGCATAAAATCCTAAGGCAATTAAAGCCCTTTACACGCTTGTTTAAGGAATGCAAAATAAATGGTCTATAATCAGGAAAGTAGATAAGGACTAAAATAGCAACTCATTGATATGAAAATAGGGAAGTTAAACACATCTATCATGCTCTAAAAATTGGCAAGTAATCAGCCCATTCACACAATGTCTTTATTTGGAGACAAAATTGATCAATGTCTTTCAAGATGTGTTGAAGGAATCATCAAGCTAACAATGCTCTAAAAATTGGCAAGGAATCATCAAGCTAACAAGGCATGGAAAATTCCTTCAACACATCTTGTTGTAATCCATGCCTAAATCAAGCTAACAAGCCCTATCAATTGCTTTAATTTCTTTGATTAAGCCTTGATCTTCTTTCGGAATCATCTTGGAATGCACCAATTTATAATCAACCCATTAAGTGCTTCTTTGATCCTCTTGGCCCTTGCCTCTGTAATTGGCCTAACTAGGACATGCAATGGATCTTGTGGTGATGCTTTTTAATTCTCATCACTCCCCCTCTCCTCAAAAGGATTTGACCTTGAATCATCACCTACATTAAAAAAAGAAAAATCAAAAACATTAAATGTAGCACCAATGTTATACTCACCTAGAAGATCGAACTTGTAGGCATTATCATTGATCCTCTTAAGCATTTGAAATGGACCATCCCCTCTAGGATGTAGTTTGGACCACCTACAGGCAAGAAATCATTCCTTCCTCATATGCACCTAAACCCAATCGCCAGGCTCAAAGATAACTTGTCTACGGCCTTTGTTGGCTTTGGCTACATATTGCTCATTCTTTTTTTTTATTTGTTGTTGTACACTCTCATGGAGTTTCTTCACGACCTTAGCCTTCTTTTGACCATCCAAACTAGTCCACACATTAATAGGCAAAAGCAACAAATATAGAGGAGTTAGTGGATTAAATCCATAAACAATCTTAAATGGTGAAAAATTAGTAGTAGAATGAACACTCCTATCATATGCAAACTCAATAAATGGTGAACAATCCTCCTAGTTTTTCAAGTTCTTATGAATCACAACTAATAATAGAGTAGCTAAGATTCTATTTACTACCTTAGTTTATACATCCTTTTGGGAATGACAAGTAGTTAAAAACAACAATAGTTCCCAACTTACACCACAAGACTTTCCAAAAATAACTAAGAAACTTAACATCATGATCAGATACAATACTCCTTGGAACACCATAGAGCCATACTATCTCCCTATAGAACAATTTAGCAATGTTGGTTGAATCATTGGCTTTATGACAAGATATGAGATGTGACACCTTAGAAAACCTGTCAATGACCACAAAAATGGAATCCCTACCTTTCTCTGACCTAGGCAAGCCTAAAACAAAGTCCATAGAAATGTCTACCCATGGCTCCTTAGGTACAGGCAGAAGAGTATATACCCATGAGGTAGGACTCTTGATTTGGCCTGCCTATAAGTGACACATCTAACACACACTCTTTCCAGATCGTGTTTAATTTTAGGCCAAAAGAAATGTTCATGTAATACATCTACAGTCTTTCTCACATCAAAATGGCCCATCAGACCTTCCCCATCCCCATGTGCTTCATGCACAAGCAGCTCAAGCATAGAATTGTTAGGCACTTAAAGTTTATTTGCTTTTGCTCTAAACAAGTACCCATCTAGTCCAAAAGTTGTCTTCTCCCATGCCCCATACAAATTAGCAATGTCAACATCATTGGCATACAAGTCCTTCATGTATTCAAATCCTAAAAACTCTGCATTCAAGGTAGAAACAAGAACATACCTTCAGCCACAATATTTTCTTTACCTTGTTTGTATTTGATCACCTAAGGAAAGGTCTCAATGAAACCCACCCACTTGGCATGTCTTCTATTCAACTTACCTTGCCCCTT
Source organism: Artocarpus heterophyllus (assembly GCA_025403435.1). Taxonomy (NCBI): domain Eukaryota; kingdom Viridiplantae; phylum Streptophyta; class Magnoliopsida; order Rosales; family Moraceae; genus Artocarpus; species Artocarpus heterophyllus. The sequence goes on from CM046339.1 coordinate 12,139,045, forward strand.
CAAGTGCTTCAAAGACTCATGGTCAGTATGTATAATAAACTACTTCAGCCATAGGTAATGTTTCCATGTCTCCAATGCTCCCACCAATGCACATAGTTCCTTGTCATATATTAGGTAGTTCAAAGCTGCCCCATTTAGCCTTTCACTAAAATAGGCTATTGGCTGCTCCTCTTGCATTAAAACAGCTCCAATACCTATTCTTGAGGCATCACACTCAATCTCAAAAGTTTTAGAAAAGTCAGATAATATCAATAATGCCTTTTTTAGGCTTTCACTAAAATAGGCTATTGGTCGCTTCTCTTACGTCAAAACAGCTCCAATACCTATTCTTGAGGCATCACACTCAATCTCAAAAGTTTCAGAAAATTCAGGTTATGCCAATAAAGGAGCATCATATAACCTTTCTTTAATCACATTAAATGCATGACCTTGGTCATTACCCCATTTAAAACCAACAGATTTCTTTACAATTTTTGTGAGTGGTGCGGTTAATGTATTGAAACCTTTGACAAAATGCCTATAAAAGCTACCCAAACCGTGAAAGCTTCTTACCTCTGTGATTGACTTAGGTGTGGGCCATTCCTTGATAGAATTCACCTTTTCCTCACCTCATCTACTTCAATTCCCTTTATGCTAACAACATAACCAAGAAACACAACTTTGCCTATGCAAAAGGAACACTTTTTAAAATTGGCATATACCTTTTCCTTTCTTAAGGCTTAAGCACACAATACAAATGCTTAATTTGCACATCTAAACTCTTACTATACACCAAGATATCATCAAAATAGACCACAACAAATCTGCCTATAAACACATGCAATGTATGATTCATTAATCTCATAAATGTGCTCGATGCTTAGTTAGACCTAATGGCATTACCAACCACTCATACAATCCATTTTTAGTCTTAAGGGCAGTTTTCTATTCATTTCCCTCTTTCATCTTAATTTAATTATACCCACTTTTCAAATAAATTTTTGTAAAAATAGATGACCTGTGCAAATCATCCAACAAGTCTTCTAGCCTATGAATAGGATGTCTATGCTTTACCAGGACTATAAATAACATTCTCCAAGATCCATCCTTCTTAGGCACAAGTAGCATCGGTGTCGCGCATGGAATCATGCTCTCTTGTACATGTCCCTTAGCCATCAATTCCTCAGCTTGCCTTGGAAGCTCCTTTCTCTCCTCTGGATTACTCCTATAGGTTGGCTGGTTAGGAATAGTAGCACCTAGAGTGAAAACAATTTGATGCTCTATTCCTCTAATGGGTGGCAACCCATTAGGAATATCATGAAGAAAAATATCCTCAAATTCCTACAACAAGGAAATAGCAATCGTAGGCAAGGTTTTGTGACCTCATTTTACAAGAGTACAAATGTAGGCTGGTTTGCAAAAAAGGCACTTGACATCATGTGCCTTAGCATAAAAACTCACTTGATCCTTTTTTTTTTCTCAATAGCTTCTTTTTCCAACTCTCTCATGTAGTCCCTCCTTAATTCTTCTCCCCTCAATCATCTTATTTTTTTCACATTTTTTGAACTCTCAACCTTTTTTGAATTTTTTATCTCTACTCTTTTATTTTTTAACTCTCTCAGCCTCACTAGCTCTCCTCAACTTGCCCACTGGCTTTAATTTCAATTGAACTACACTTGCTTTGGGGACAAAGGTACAAGAGTGATGGATTTATTGTCTTTTACAATGGTGTGTTTATTGTTGAATCCATCATGGATGACCTTCCTATACTTTCCAATCGAAACAACATCATTATACTTTCCAATGGTGTGTCTATTCTTGAATCCAATAATATGTGACCCTCATGCATTGAAACAACGTCACAAAGTACTTCACCATTATACTTTCCAATTGAAAAAGAAACTAGCACTTGTTTATTTATCTTTACCTCCCCACAATCATTCAGCCACTATAACTTATATGACCTAGGGTGTTTTAAGGTTGATAAGTTTAGTTTTTCAACTAAAGTAGTGCTAGCCACATTAGTGCAGGTCCCACTCCTCCATCAATGATCATACTTCATAGTGTAGCCCCCCCATCAATGATTATACTACATAGTGTAGCTTCCCCATCAATGATCATACTGTATACCTTGTTATTGACATGGCATTTGGTGTCAAAAATGTTTTCCCTTGTTGCTCCATATCATCCTCCTTAACTTGGCACTCAATGCACGCTTAGCCACAAGTGACTCACCCTCAGCTGTATATTGCATATCATCATCACAAGCATCCCCTTATTCTGGCATTTCATTATCCTCACTTTTACTTTCATTTTGTACTTCTCCATTAACATGTGCAATCACAGCCCTCTTATTTGGACATTGTGAAGCTATGTGCCCCATATAAAGAAAATGAAAACACTTAATATCACGATTACAAATTTAGGATTTAGTTTTACCTTTGTTTTTGTAGGGTGCTTCATCTCTCCTTTTAGGTGGTTCGGGTTTAGACATAGAAGAAACTTCATCTTCCATTCTCCAATTCGGCCACCATGAAGACAAAAAAGCCTAAATTTTGAAATGGCTAGCTGTACTTCCTCTTAAATTGTTGTTCCACCTTTACTACCATATGCACCATGTCCTCCAACTCTATGTAGTGCTACAACTCCACCACATTAGCAATGGCTCGATTCATCCCATTCAGAAACCTAGCCCTGGTAGCTTCCTATCCTCCTCTACTTAGCTTGAATCAAGGCTACTACCATCTCCTTATAGTAGTCATTTATGCTTTTAGAACCTTGAGTATGTAACATCTGTTGTTTTCTTTTACAGACACTTATGTTAATTTAACTTCAGAATGTGATATTTTAAGTGTTATTATTATTTATGTTAAGTAAATTAACTTTTTGTTTAACAATGTCATAGGTGATGACTGTGAGGGATCGATATGCTATTGATGTTCATGTCAAAAAAATGATGATAAGCATAAAGTACTATTATTTTTAGAATTTCAATTTACTCAAAATTTATAATCTTTATAATACTCTAAAGTCATATATGCCCATAAAGTGATCGTCTTGACAATGATATAAGTTTTATGGCATATTATTTTATTTTTATAACATTTATAATATCATGATAATTACATATGTAACATTTTTATTTTGGCATTAAGAAACTCGATAATATAAAGTGTCCAAGAGAATAATATGTAAATTAATATATTTTTGGAGTCATGGGAGTAAATATTATTGTTGTGTACAAATAATTATGTATTATAATTATATTACATTACATTATTTATATTAAACTATATTATAATAAGATAAACTAAAATATGAAACAAAAAAGAAAAATATATTGCATTACATTATTTATATTATATTATATTAAGATAAACTAAAATATGAAACAAAAAGAAAAAAATTTACCATGGAAAAAGATTAAAAAAAGAGAAAAATAAAAAAGAAAAAAAACCTAATTAAATTAGGATTACACTCATTTAAGAAAAAAAGGGAAACCTAACTAGATTAGGATTACCCATAAATATACTTTTAAGCCACTAAAGTCTTCATTCTCTTAATTTCTAGCTAAAGAAAATTATTTCTCTCACCCTTCTCAAAAATCTCTCCAAGAAAGCCTCCATCATCCCTCTAATTCTCAAAGCGGAGAATTTATTACTCTTATTTTCTTTCAAGCAAAAATAGAAGGAATTCTTTTTGGAGATTTTGTGTGCAAGTCTTCGTATTTGTTGAAGAAAACATAGGAATTCAAGGTATAGTTTAAAGGTTTTTATGGTTTTGAACTTTTATGATTGATAGATATTTTTTTGTGAAAAAGTTTGTTAGAAAATTGCTCTTTTACGTTGTGAATGTGTAAGCATATATGTTTGTATGAAAAAATAAATTATTTTGATTATAACAATGTTATTTATGGTTGAAAGCATTTATGTTCATATGATTTCATGAAACTTCATGAAAATATTGTTTTGTTATTGGAGTGGGATATGAGAATTTTAGGGTTTTCAGTTAGTCAATATGGTTGCTAGTAATATTTTAAAATCAAATTATTTTATTTTGCTGCAACTTTTGGATATGATGTGTATATACATGTTACGAATTTCTAGGATTTTTTATAAATTTTTGTTCAAAACATTTTTTAGGGTTATGAGCTTTCAATGAAATACTACTCACGAAATTTTATTTGCTAGTAGATTTATATTTGTGAATTGTAGAGTCTGTTTTATAGAACAAAACATATCTTTTGATTCTGTAAAAAAAAATTATAAATCATTGCTGATATGTTAACTAAATGTCTATAAATGTATCCTTATTATGTTTTAAGATAAAATTTGTTGATTTCGAAGTACTCAATGGTTATAAATGTTTACCTGATAAGCTGTATATAATTCTTGAGATGATGATTTATAATTTTAGATGTGTTTTTCATGATTTGTTATTTTTTTTACCTTTTATTTATATGTTAAGCATGTCATATAAAAATTTCATAAGCATGTCGTACATTTTTTATTTTATAAAATATTTGAATGAAATGTGTTCGTTGTTTAGCATGTCTGGTGTTAATATTAGCTCTAAATTCGAACGTGTATTTTGAATTTATTTAAAGTTGAATTTTGGATATGTTATGATTTATGTATCTATAATGTTTAGTAATTTTTATAAGTTATTTTATAGTATAAATAATTTAATGCATAATATTTAATTAAGACTGCTCACTGTCCAGGCTTTGCTTGCAGATTTTATAATATTGATTTTGTAATTTATTTAAATTATTAAATGAATTTTTATGGCTAAAGAAAAATCTAAGCGTTATATATATGTGTTAACTATACTCCTGCAAATTTCTATGCTCTAATTGAATGTGAACTGAAAGATATAGGATTATGAATCTTTGAAGGTTAGTAAGTTTTTATGACTGGTAGATTTTCTTGAATGCTTTAAAAAATTGAAAAAAGGTATTTTAGATTAATATTTTCAAGAGAAGAAAATTTAAGTAAAGTTTATATATGTTAGCTATCTTATGGAATAATTCTTAGACTTTATTCATACTTATAAGTTTAGATTAATTTGTCTAACTGATTAAAGGTCAAGTTTTCTGTCTTTATGTTTCTTGACTCTAAGTGCATGTTTGTGACTCAAAGATGCTTTGTTTCATTAAGAATGATGTATGATGATGTATTGTGTTATTAAATGATATTATGAACCTGAATATCAATTTCATATGTTATATGAATGATTGACATGAACACTCCAAAGGACGAGCACATTGAGAACTATGACAACGTCACCTAATTTAAGGTTTAGTAAGTAAGTAAGTACATTCTCATCTGTAACATAATAAAGTTTATGAAAAGTTTTGAGAATATATTTTATGATAATTTTTAAGTTTGTTTTTGCATATTGTCTTCTCATAAAAACTCTTCTTGCAACAATAAGGTTTAATGGATGTTTCAATGACGAGGTATGTTAAAGGTATATCTATATATATGTATCACTTAATTACACATTGTACACCCTATGTTTATCTTTGTCCTGCAAGGTGGACTTGTATGTTTAGTTTGGGATTAACTACCTCACTCCTCTCGTACAACTATGTTTATGCTTATGTTAAAGGTATATCTATATATATGTATCACTTAATTAGGCATTGTATACCACATGTTTATGTTTGTCCTACAAGGTGGACTTGTATGTTTAGTTTGGGATTAGCTACCTCACTTCTCTTCTACAACTATGTTTATGTTTATGGTGTAACGCTTAGGCCCTTAAAGATAAAATGAATAATGTTTTAATATGGAAGTCTAAATGAAAAGATATGTTGTATATAAACCTTTGCCTCGTGCACTACTCTGATTATGATTATGATATTATATAATGATTTTTATGAAATCTTTGATGTTGTGAGATAGGAATGTGTACTTACTAAGCTTATGCTTAATTGTTTATATCATGTTGCAGATAAAGATAAGATACAGGTTGACTAGGATTGAGGACAAGGATAGGTGTGTGTATAAGGGGTGTTGGATTAGTAACGGAGTCATGTCGTGAAAGGAATTTAAACTCAAACAAAATTTAATATATTATGTTCTGCATTATTATTTGTTTGAGATTCAGTTCTATTTGTGATATGTTCTTTGGTACTTATATTTTATTGAATATAAATTATATTTTAGATTTTTAGTGTCTTAGTTTATTTATTAAAGAATACGCTATATAGTTTGTTTCTTCATAATTAGTCTTAATTAGTTGTTTGATTAGAAGTTAAGAGTGCTTACATTATATGTGTAAAATTTTATTTGTTAAATATTTGTTTTTGTAAACTAAGTTTTCTTCAGGTGGTGGGTTAGCCAAATGCCTTAGATGTTCTGTTAGGCTAACTGAGGAGGAATAGTTAAATCCGATAAGATTCTTTTGAAAAAAATGGATGTATTTCTTGGGATATTTCTTTGACTGTTGTTGATTGTTTCAAACTTCTCATCAGTAATTATTAAGTTTATCGGTAAAAGTAACGTTACTTGTGGCACTTGTAAGGGTGCATTATAGAGTAAGACTCTGCAATTTTCGGTACAACTCCCTATAGCAGTGGGTAGGGACAAATTGCCTCTTCATGATGTACTTCATTTCATCTTGTCTCAGCAGGTCTCTCATGGTTTCTACTTCTACTCATCACAAATTGATCCCACATATGATCGCTTAATTAGTAAACTCTTTGACAGCAAGTTTCACCTTTTTCTCCTCAAAATAATTGTGACATTAAAAAATCAACTCCACTTTCTTTTCCCATTCCAAGTATGCTTTGGGATCATTCTTCCTATGGAATGAAGGTATCTTCATTTTGATGTTGCCTAGCTTTCAGCTTCATTTTGATGTTGCCTAGGTTTCAGTCACCTTCATCTCGCCATCTAGGATCTCTCCTAAAGTCTCTACCATGTTAGACATGTATGCCCTAAGGAGTAAAATGTTGTAATATATTTTTTGAGATATTTTATCAATAAAGAATTTATTTATTATTCATATACCAAATGTTTGCCTCCTTACGTTTATATTTGTTGAATGTATGTTCAACAAACAAAAATTTGAGACTGTTAGTCTAAACCTTTAACAATCAGGCAAATGATGTATAGAATATGCGAAAGACATGATTCTAAAGGTGATGGTCTAAATCATAAGGTCTACAATTGAGGGAATAAATTTGAGCACTTTATTCATTCTAAGATTGTTATGTTGTTAGCATCCCTGATGGGAGATGGTTTGTCTTGACCATCGGAGTTGGACTTCACAAGTAGAAATATTAGTACATTGTCATAGGTAATGATGTATTGGATCGGGACATAAAGTGGAATTGATTGGGATTAATAATTCCATCTGTGCAAATCAATTCACTTTAGACAAACATATTTATTGTATCTTAATCCTGAAATGACTAATGGGCCTGTTGTTTTGACTTAAGTCTTTTGATGTACCAAAGGGTGACATTCTGACTTTGTGATGGTGCATATACTAGTACATTGGAGACATGACCCTTCATAGCATAGACCTGTTATTGATAAATATGGAATCCGTAGCTTCATTGGTGTAGTCAATGATATTCTCTTATATGCGCTATCCTGTAATTGGAAAACTAGAACACTCAACTATTGGGATACATTGGTGTAACCGAATGGTATACTATTCTTGGATGGTAAGTTTTCTAATAGTGAGATAATGAATTGTAAGATAAAAATAATCGGGAAAGTAAAATGGAATTTATTTTTAAGCCGATTATGAATATCCTGTGGAGATACGACGCATTATGATATGTCATAGGCACTTAGCTGATTTGGGCTTCATAATGTTATATAGTTCGAGAGTGCAGCTCTAAGCTTTTAATGGAGTATCATTAGAGCTGATAATTATAAAATGTGTATCTAGGATATTATATTTTACAATTATTGGAGCTTGAACTATAAAGGTCCATTAGGTCTCTTTGCTAGCTCATAATAAATCCTGCTATGATACGGCATACTTTTTCAATAAATTGGTGACTTACGTTAAATTATTGATAGGCTAAAATTTGAAAGGATCATATAATCCATGTCTGTTTATCAGTTGAATTAATTTTTGGTAATTTAATTCAAGGTAAGCTTGTTGAATTATCAGGAATATTTATTTTTCTAGGGATTATCTAGATATGACTACTTTAATCAAATAACTTCTCTATTGGGTTATTTGAATTAAAACTGAGGCTCTATCCAAAGAATCTCGGAAAGAAAATAAAAGATTCTTAGGAATCATATTATCACAAATTCGGTAGGCCGATTAGGTAGTTTGGCTTGCCGATGGAGCAAGTTAGGCAGGAAAATCCGTTAATTTGGCCTGTCGATCTAACGATAATTTGATCACATATTTTTTATGCTATTGTATCAGAAGTTGATTTAGATTCGAATTTTTGAGCCGTATCTGATAATGACAAACCTTGGGGATGACCTCTATAAATAGAGAATAAGTTTTCTAAGTTATTTAAATCAGTTGAAAAGTTAAGAGTGAGTAATGTACCGTTAGATACTTTGAAACTCCCTAAGAGCTTTTGTTCACAATCACAAACCTTTGCTCTAGGTCTTTTCAATTGGTTGGGAGAAGAGTCATAGAGGAAGTGTTGTACAATGTATGCCCATACACAGTTCAATCGTGGATAGAAAATAGCAAAGAAGAGCGATTGGTTGATGCTCTTCTAAAACATTCTTCTCTTCATTGATTTTAGGAGCTTTTCGGCATATAAAGGTTAGTAAGATTTGGTTGATTTGCGTTTTAGAAAATACTTTGATTTAAAAATTTTAAATTCCGCTACATACTCGTTTCCAACAATTGGTATCAGAGCTATGATTTTATGTAAATTTACGAGTTTGTAATCATGCTATATATATAAATTAAGTGATCTTGATCTCTCCTATGCTTAAATTTAATTTTTTAGAGAGTTGGCACTTTAGAGTTTCTATATATTGATTTTTTGTCATGAAATTATATGGTGAATGTTTATTAATTAATTATGGTTGATTGAATTATTATTTAATTATTTATTAATTAATTAATTTGTGCCAGTTATGGTTCCTTAGAGGCTAGAATGTGTATCTAGGTTTTTCATGTAATTAGATGGCAGTTTATCATCTCCGTTTACAAATCATTATTTAATTTTAAATTTGTGAAAATTTTGTAATTAAATAATCATTCAGAGTGAAGACGGATCTAGACGATGGATAATAACAATTCCAAAGGTATTTCCTGAGTCTCTAAATTTTTTATTTTTTAAATTGTTGAAAATAAGATTGAAAAACTACGTAAAAACTGTTTCTTGGAAAAATGTGAATTTTGCTTGGTTGGCAGGCCGAACCCTCAGGATCGATAGGTCGATGGTTGCAGACCGGTAGGCCGAACCTCCAGTTTGGTAGGCCATTCGTAGGACAGGATTCAACTAACTCTAAAAGGCACGCCAAACTGCCAAGTTCGGCAGGCCGATGGCTTTTGACTAGCAGGCCGATGTCACAGATCAACATGCCGCTATAAAGTTATGGTTTTTCAAAAAAGGTGCATTTTTGGGTGTAGTTTTGATTTTATTTTTGAGACAATTCTAAGAAACATAAAATTTTGTGATGACTAGAAAAGTGAAGGGTTTGATCTATACGGGATTGAAGACTTAAAGATGAATACCACATGAAGACAGATACAACTTAAGATTCAAGGATGAAGAATTGATAATTTGTTTCGATTGATCTCTTGTAATCTTTAATTTTTTTTCTCTAGGGTGGAACCATAATATTATGGTTATTTATTATTATTTTGCTTGTGACTTTGCATGATTGCTTTGCTTGTCTGCATTATAATATGATTTGCCATGTATGTTGATAACATGACATATAGAATAGGGAGTGTCACTCATTAAAAATTGTTCATGCATGTTTCTTAAAATAAAACCATGGTTTTTCAAAAGATTGAATGGGAGAAGGTTTTCAAAGAAAGGATCTACGACCTCCATCGTTGATCCATAGGTAGCACATGGTGGTCCCGACCCCTAGGAAGGCATTTCATTATGTACTAGGTTAGATCTTCGAAAGGATAATTTATTTTAACATGCTCTATCGTTGCACATCCTTAGGTGGCGATTATAGATCATGGATAAAATAATTGAAATGACAGTTATACAATTAAGTTAAATTTATTATTAACTTCCCCTAGGAGCTCTATTAATAAAATTAATAGCCAAAGAAAACAATTATTAATATACGTTGGATCAAACCGGTCCTGGATGACATATATTAATCAGGAGGGGATCTATGTTTCTAATTGAATTTGGCAAGTCTCCACTAGGCCGCTTGTTGAATTTTGAGTTAAGAATTATCGTTGTAAGGTTGTAATATTTTTAAGGATTTGACACATAAACACAATTGTATACTTACTTGATTATGATAGCTCACTAAACTATTATGGTATGTTTGCTTATGTTTGGTATATGATTCTTTATTGTAGATTATATGATTCTTTATTGTAGATTATATGATTTTTTATTGTAGATTAAAATGTCTAAAAACATTTTATCTTCAATACTCGATAAAAACTAATTAACTAGTGAGAATTACAGTGATTGGAAGAGGAACCTAAATATTGTCCTAGACTTTGAGAAACTAAAATTTATGTTAATTACACCGTGTCCTCCCAAACCTACTAGAGAATCCACTAATGAGTAAATCCAAACGTATGATCGTTGAAAAGATGCTAATGATCAGGCCTAATGTTATGTTATCGCTAGTATGAATTACATACTACAAGCTCAACATGAAGATTATGAGACTGCGAAGTAGATTTTGGATAATCTTGAAGACATGTTTGGATGCCAAGCCATAACAAAATGACAAGGGGTGCTTCGAAAACTTTTGAATTGCAAATAAAGATCAGAGACGTCTGTAAAAGAGCATATGATGTTGGTCATGGGTTACCTTGTTGAGGCTCAAGCCCATGGAGCTTATATCGATGCCAAGTCATAGATGACTATGGTCTTTTAGACTTTGTTAAAGTAGTTCATCCCATTTAGAGCTTTATATAATTTGAGCAATAGACAGGATGTGACCTTAACAAGGTTAATGAAGCAGTTACTGGGGTTTGAAAATTTGATCAGGGAAACTCCTATGGGTGGCGAGGCCAACTCGGCAGCTGCATTTGGTTCCAATCCTAACCTTTGGAATGGAAGGAAGCTGAAGGCTAAGAACAAGAAGTCTTCTATTCCTACAAATGGCAAGAATAAGAAGAAGAAAAAGAAGAACCCGAAGAAACTGTAGTGCTTTTTTAATGGGAAGGTCAGGTATATCAAGAAGAATTGCAAGGACTTCCTTTCTTGAGGAGGTAGGTGTAATTTTCTGGTTATTGAAACTTGTTTAGTTGAGGAATCAAGTGACACTTGGGTCATAGATTCTAGAGCAACTAATCATGTTTATGTTTCTCTACCGGGGGTTAAAGAAACGAGAAGTCTACTGCATGAATAATTCACGCTTCGAATGGATGATGGATCCTTGGTGTTAGCTGAAGCTGTGGGAAACATCCATCTTTACTTTGATAATTATAGGATTTTAGTTTTGCTAGATTGTTTTTATGTTTCTAGAGTTAGAAGGAATTTATTATCTATAGCTTGTTTATTTAAAGACTCTTATTCAGTTTCTTCTTTATAATAAAGTGGTGATTCATAAAAACAAATCTTTTATCTATGATGGATGGATGCAAAATAATCTACATTATATCAAACCTAAGATGGACTTACTGCTTAACATTGAGGTTAGTGATAATAACTCAAAAAGACTTAAGGCTTCTTACTCTAATAAGACCTATCTATTTATTTAAAGACTCTTATTCAGTTTCTTCTTTATAATAAAGTGGTGATTCATAAAAACAAATCTTTTATCTATGATGGATGGATGCAAAATAATCTACATTATATCAAACCTAAGATGGACTTACTGCTTAACATTGAGGTTAGTGATAATAACTCAAAAAGACTTAAGGCTTCTTACTCTTATAAGACCTATCTATGGCACTAGCGATTAGGTCATATTAGCCTAAATAGGATTCAAAGGTTAGTAAGGGAGGGACCTTTAAGTTACTTAAAGGTGGAATCTATACCACAATGTGAATCTTGTTTGGAGGACAAAATGACCAAAAGACCATTCGAGTCTAAGGGTAATAGGGCCAAAGGGGTTCTAGAACTTATGCATAGTGATGTTTATGCTATCATGAACATTCAGGCATGAGGAGGGTATGAGTACTTCATCACTTTTATTGATGATTACGCAAGGTATGGGTATGTCTACCTAATGCATTATAAAATCCAAACTTTTGACAAGTTTAGGGAGTCCAAGCTGAAGCGAAAAAGCAATTAGGTAAACCCATAAAGGCACTTCGATCCTATCGAGGTGGTGAATATCTCTCCGATGAGTTCTTGGAATACTTATTGGAGAATGGGATTTTATCTCATTTGACTATGCCATGCACTCCATAGTAGAATGGCACAGTTGAGAGAAGGAATAGGACTTTGTTGGACATGTTCAGGTCCATGATGAATTATTCATCATTGCCTTTATCCTCATGGGGATATGCACTACAAACCGCACGTTATCTTTTGAGCAATGTGCCTTCAAAATCGGTTCCTAAAACTCCTCATGAGTTATGGACAGGGAAGAAGACATCCTTAAACCATATTCGTATATGGAGATGTCTCGCTCATGTCCTATATAAGGAAGCAAATAAGTTGGAAGCATGTTTGAAAGTTTGTGTGTTTGTAAGATATCCAAAAGGGACTAAAGGGGGTTATTTCTATAACCCAAAAGAAAATAAAGTTTCTGGTTTCAACGAATGCAACATTCCTTGAAGAAAGTTACATGGATGACTTTAAGGCTTGAAGTAAAGTGGTACTCAAGAAATTGAGGAGTGATTCGATCACTCTGGGGGTTCTGGTAGAAACCAATCTAATCAATGTAGAAAAAACAACCGAATAACAACCCAAGGGGCTTTGGTGTAGGGGGAGGATCGGGCGTCAACCCAAAAGGTATATGTTCAATGGTAAGGCCTCTTTGGCTAAACCGGATGAACATGATAGGGATCCTTACACTTATGAAGAGGATATGGACGCTGTTGATTCAAAACTCTGGACAGAAGCTACAAACACTGAGATAAAATCTATGGAGACTAATCAGATCTGGGAACTTGTTAACTTTCCCGAAGGGGTAAAACCTACAGGGTGTAAGTGGATCTATAAGAGAAAGAGAAGAGCAACTAGAAAAGCAAAAACCTGCAAGGCTAGACTGGCAGCTAAGGGATACACGTAGAAGGAAGGAATTAATTTTGAGGAAACCTTTTTGTTTGTAGCCATGCTTAGGTCTATCTACATTCTCTTATCCATAACTGCCGCTCTCGACTATGAGATTTGACAATTGGATGTCAAGATGGCCTTTTTGAATGGCTATCTTGATAAGTCTATATATATATATATGTTACAATTAGATGGGTTCAAGGCTAAGGGTTAGGAGGATAAGGTTTGGAAGCTGTTGAAGTCATGTTATGGACTTAAGCAAGCTTCCCATATTTGGAACATAAGATTTGAATAGGTCATCAAGACTTAAGGGTTTAAACAAAATGTGGACAAACCATGTGTTTACAAACACATTAAGGATGGGAAAGTAGTTTTTCTACTGCTCTATGTAGATGACATTCTGCTAATTGACAATATTGTTAAGGCATTGTCATCGGTCAAATTATAGTCGACCAAGCAGTTTGACATGAAAGACTTGGATGAAGCTAATCACGTTCTTGGTATCCAAATCTTTTGGGATAGGAAGAACATAATGATAACTTTGTCCCAAGCAATCTACATAGATAAAATTCTCAAGAGGTTTGCAATATGGGTTTCTAAGAAAGGTGGGTAGCTATCTAGGTTTGGAATTACTCTTTCTAAGAAAGACTCACCAAAGTCTGATGAGGAAAGAGAACACATGAAGAAGGTGCCCTATGCTTCGGCAGTGGGTAGTCTTATGTATGCCATGCTTTGCACATGATTAGATATTAGTTATGCGGTTGGGATAGTAAGTCGATTTCAGTCGAATCTGGGACCAAACCATTGGGTTGTGGTCAAGCATATTTTCAAGCACCTAAGAAGGACTTGAGGGTATATGCTTGTATATTCGACTGAGGATTTAACACCTCTAGGATATGCTGATTCAGATTTCTAATCCTATACGGATTTAAGGAAATCAACTTCTAGTTTTGTGTTTACTATAGGTGACAGTGCCATTGTTTGAAGAAGTGTCAAGCAATATTGCACTTCAGATTCAACAATAGAAGCCGAGTATGTGGCAGTTAGTGATGCTTCTTTCGAAGCAGTGTGGCTCCGCAAGTTCCTTAGGGATCTTGAGGTAGTTCCTAGCATGGATAAGGCGATATCGCTGTATTATGATAACACTACAGTAATAGCTAATGCTAAGGAACTAAGATCTCATAAGAAGAGTAAGCATATTAATCGAAAGTATCATGTGATAAAGGACTTCGTTAAGGGCAAGCATGTTCCTGTATGCAAGATAGCATCTGAGGACAATTTAACTTATCCATTCATGAAGACACTAACAGTAAGGGTTTTCAAGAGGCAAGTGGAAGCTATGGGGATACATGATATGTCATTTTTGCTCACTTAGTGCAAGTGGGAGATTGTTAGACATGTATACCCTAAAGAGTAAAACGTTGTAATATGTTTTTGGAGACATTTTATCAATAAAGAATTTATTTATTATTTATATCCCAAATGTTGTCCTCTTTACACTTATATTTGTTGAACGTATGTTCAGTAAATAAAAATCTAAGACCACTGGTCCAAACCTTTAACAATCAGACATATGATGGATAGATTATACAAAAGACATGATTTTAAAGGTGATGGTCTAAATCATAAGGTTTGCAATCGAATGAATAAAGTTAGGCGCTTTATTCATGCTAAGATTGTTATGTTGTCTACATCCTTAATGGAAGATGGTTTGTCTTGGCCATCAGAGTTGGACTCCATGAGTAGAAACATTGGTACATTGTCATACGTAACGATGTATTGGATCAGGACATAAAGTGGGATTCATTTGGATTAATAATTCCATTTGTGCAAATCAATTCATTTTAGATAATCATATGTGTTGTATCTTAATCCTAAAATGACTAATGGGCCGATTGTTTTGACTTATGCCTTTTGATGTACCAAAAGGTGATATCCTGACTTTGTGATGATGCGTATACCAATACATTAGAGACATGACACTTGATAGTGTAGACCTGTTATTCATAGATATAGAATCCATAGCTCCATTAGTGGAGTCAATGATATTCTCTTGTATACGTTATCATATAATTAGAAAACTAAAGCACTCAACCATTTGGATACATAGGTGTAACCGAGTCGTATACTGTTCTTGGATGATAAGCTTTCTAATGGTGAGATAATAGAACGTAAGATAAAAATAATTGAGAAGGTAAGATAGAATTTATTCTTAAGCTGATTATGAATATCCTATGAGGATACGACGCATTATGATAAGTCATGAACACTTAGCTAATTTGGGCTTCATATTTTTATATAGTTCGAGAGTACAGCTCTAAGCTTTTAGTGGAGTAACGTTAGAGCTGATAATTATAAAATATATATCTGAGATATTATATTTTATAATTACCAAAGCTTGAACTATAAAGGTCCGTCAGGTCCTATTTGCTAGCTCATAATGAATCCTGTAATGATCCAACGTGCTTTTCTAATAAATTGATGACTTATGTTAAATTATTAGATAGGCTAATTTGATAGGATAAAAAATTCATATCTGTTTATTTGTTGAATTAATTTTTAGTAAATTAATTTAAGATAAACTTGTTGAATTATCGAGAATATTTATTTTCCTAGAGGTTACTGTTTTAATCAAATAACTTCTTTATTGGGTTATTTAAATTAAAATTGAGGCTCTATCTAAAGAATCTAGGGTGGTAAATAAACGATTCTTAGGTATCATATTATCTCAACTTTGGCAGGCCGATCAGTTAGTTCGGCCTACCAATGGAGCAAGTTTGGCAAGGAGATCAGTTAGTACGGCCTGCCGATCTAACAATAATTTGATTATATATTTTTATGCAATTTTATCAGAAGTTAATATAGATTCAAATTTTTGAGGCCTTATCTGATAATGACGAACTTTGGAGATGACCTCTATAAATAGGGTGTGAGTTTTCTAAGTTATTTAAATCAGTTGAGAAGTTAAGAGTGAGAACTATACCATTAGATACTCTGAAACTCCCTAAGAGCTTTTGTTCACAATCACGAACATTTGCTCTGGGTCTTCTCAATTGCTTTGGAGAAGAGTCACTGAGGAAGTGCTGTACGATGTGTGCCCACACACACTCCGATCGCGGATATAGAATAACAAAGAAGACCAGTTGGTTGAGGCTTTTTTAGAACGTTCTTCTCTTCTCATATTTCAGGAGCTCTTCAGCATACAGAGGTTAGTAAGATCTCGTTAATTTATGTACATAGCATGTCAAACTTGTGTTTTGAAAAATACTCTGATTTAAAAAATTTTAAAATTCTGCTATGTACTTGGTTTCCAACGTTCAATGTCGTCCCTCCCTTTCTACGAACCTGTTTGTGCCAGCCATCGATACTTGATCCTCTTCATCCTCAATCTCATCCTCGTGATCATCATAAAAATCACCTATAGGCACATGCCTCTTTTGTCTTCTACCTTAGGGACTCCTTGTGGTCGCCTCCCTTGCAAGTTAGCAATAACTGTGTCTTGTTTATCCATCCAATCCTGAATTTCATTAAATACCATAGTCATGTGTTCGAACTATTACTGCATAGCCTACATCATGACGGATGGTTCCTTCTTTCTTTCTTTGTTTGATGGATCACCCTTGGAAGACATATTGAAACCATAGAGGATTTTTAAAATTGATCCTTACAACACTCCCTCACGTGTTTGCACTCAAACAATGTCACTCACACTCGTGTTTTCACTCTTGATTTTGCTTTTTTTATATTAATCTTACACTCTCTTGCTTTTTTCAACTCTTAGCTTCCCCTGTTCAGTTCTTTATTATACTAAATAAACCTAACCAAGAAATCAGCTTGTCGTATTCAAATCAACACAAACGGCAAGGAAAATAAAAAGGCAAAGGACGCAAACCAATTTTGAAGGGATTAAAGCCACAAAGATTTGAATCAAGACAGATAGGTACGTACAGTGCATGATAGTACCGTTGCTTCAATACCAATTTTTTTTACCTTTTTTTTTACTTTTTTTCTTTTTTTAAAAAAAAAATTTTAACCTCAATGTGATGAAACAAAAGGAAAGAAAGACACTGATAACAACGAAACAAGAAACAAGGACCTGATTAAGAAACAAATAAGCAACAAAGACAGTTATCAAGAAAAAAAATAGAAAACAAGATAATTAAACCTGATTTTAGAACCGGCTCTGGTACCAAATGATGCAAACCTCAAAGGATGAACCTTGAAACCCAAGAAACAATTTGGAATGCTTGCCCCCCGAAAGCTAAATTTAGATTTGTTCTTTTATTGAAAGAAAAACCCTAACCCAATAATTATTTGAATCAAGAACCGAAGGTATGTAATTTGAACACCGTAAGGTAGAGTCCTTGATAAGTTCACAAGTTCTCTAAAGAACCAAAGAGGAAGCAACCTCAGAATAATTTTTTGTTTCAATACAAAATTCTCCTTCTAGTGCTATTCATGCCCTCTACATGTAGGGCTGAGACAACAACATAAAATCCTAAGGCAATTAAACCCTTTACACGCTTATTTAAGAAAATAAAAATAAATGGTGTACAATCAGGAAAATAAATAAGGACTAAAATAGCAACTAAATCATCTAAAAATAAGAAAGTCAAGCACGCCTACTAATGCACTGAAAATTGGTAGGTAATTAGCCCACTCACAGAAAGTTTTTACTTGGAAACAAAATTGATCCATGTTAATCTTATTTTAGGAAAATTCCTTCAACACATCTTGTTGTAATCCACGCCCAAATCAAGTTAACCAGCCCCATCAATTGCTTTAATTTCATTGATTAAGCCTTGATCTTCTTTTGGAATTATCTTGGAATGCACCAATTTGGAATCAGCCCAAATCTCTTGAATCAACCCAATAAGGGCTTCTACGATTCTCTTGGCCCTTGCCCTTGTAAGTTGCCCAACTAGAACATGCAATGGATCTTGTGGTGATGCTTCTTTGATTCTCATCAGGTTTCTATTTTGTCAAATCGAGATCCCAAATTTATTTCAACTTTTTGGATGAGCCTTCATAAAGCAATGGGTACTAAATTGGCTTTTAGTACGACATTTTATCCTCAAAGTGGTAGTCAATATGAAAGAACCATTCAGAGATTGGAAGATATGCTTAGAGCCAATATATTAGATTACCCAGGATCGTGGACTAAGTATTTACCTCTAGCAGAGTTTGCTTCCAATAATAATTATTAGTCGACTATTGGAATGGCTCCTTATGAAGCTCCATATGAAAGAAAATACAGATCGTTAGTTAAAGAAAGCTTTTGGGTCTAGATTTGGTACAAAAAATAGTAAAAGTTGTGTAGAAAATTTGTCAAAGAATGAATACGGCTTAAAGTAGACAAAAGAGTTTTATAGATAAAAGGTGAAGGAATCTATAGTTTTCCATGGGTGACAACTAGTTTTTAAAAGTTGCACCAATGAAGGGTGTGATAAGATTTGGAAAGAAAGGAAAAGTTAAGCCACGATTCTTTGGGCCATTTGACATTTCAAAAAGAGTTAGAAATGTGGTTTATAGATTCGTTCTTCCTCCTTCATTGTATGGTGTACATGATGTATTTCATGTCTCTATGCTTATAAAATACATGCCAGATCCTTCACATGTTCTAAGCTATGATGAACTAGAAGTCCAATAAGATTTATCATTTGAAGAGAAACCGGTTTAAATATTAGATAGAAAAATAAAAGAATTATAGAATAAGAAGACTCCATTAGTTAAAGTTCTTTGGAAAAATCATGCGGTTGAAGAAGCCACTTGGGAAAGAGAAGACAAAATAGGAAGTAAATATCTAGAGCTATTTCGTGGGTAAATTTCGGAGACGAAATTTCTATAAGTTGTAGAAGATTGTGGTACCCGTAAATTTTCACATACTAATTTAGCCAATAATAACATATCCACATTGCATTATAATTATTACTGTGATGTTTAATTTTTATGAATTGAATTTTAAGTTATTTGATACAGTGTGAAGGCTCAACTCCCTTTTGGAAGAAGCTTGATGTGTTATAATAAACAAATGTTAAGACTTTTGTTTGACCAACGAATAATTTTCAATTGGTCCAAATTATTCCATATTATTAAACTATTTGAAGTGTTCAGCTAGTAAGCAGTTTCTTTCTTTTATACTATTTCATCAAAAGATTTTACTGGTTGGAATATATATTAACTTTTTATGATTTTGCAATTTGTCTTTATATTTTTTCATTTAAAAGAAGGAAGAGATAAGGTTGATGTTTTAAGTCGGTAATTTCTTGCTCTCCACATATATGTGGCTTTCGTCAATTCTTTTCTCCACCGCTCACTTTCTTTCCTCTGACTTGCTTTCTTTGTGAGCTTTCATCTCCTAAGTTTGCTAAAGTTAGGCCCACACGTTAGATATCTACTACGTTTAATCTCCTAAACTTAACTTCACAAGTTTTTAAAGGGTAAGTACTTTATGGTATTTACCTATATATATATATATAGTGAAGTTTGTGTGTGTTGCAATTTGTTCATAATTTGTTGATATTTTATCTTTGAAAGGTCTAAAAGTTTCCATTTTCTTTCATGTACGTATCTAAGGCATGTCTAAGTCCTCTTTCTCTTGTGAATTGTAAACGTAATGTTGTATATGGTAATTGACTTTAATTGTTATATAAATTAAAGAAGATTATATCATATTCAAGTGATTGTATATAATGATGTGTCTGAAGTAGATATCAACTATATTTAGTTTTTAGTTTTTTCTTGTAGAGCAACTAATGCTATATATATATACACTAAATAAATTTTGACAAATCATTAATGAGAAAGGGTGGAATTACGTGATTTTTAATATATGTATGTAGTATTGCCGTGATAGAATTTTTTTGGTCTTTCCTTGTACACACAGGATATTGACAAGTTTGAATTAGTATTAATACACGCACATATATATGGCCTTGGTTATTCTATGATTCTTTACCAAGCAATATTTTTGGTTACTATATATATATATATATATTTGGTTTATTAGTTGGTTGATAATATATGCTTTAGTAATAAGTATATGACTATATTAGAATTACTAGTAGAACCTAGTTTCACGTGTCGAGTTTATATGTGAATATATATACTTATAGTTAAATCTAGCTTATGATTATTAATAAGTGTATAAATATTTGGTACATAATATAATTTTGACATTTTATAAAATTAGGCAGTCTAGCACATCTAGCTTAACGTGGACCTTAACGCCTTCCACTTGTCACTTTTTAACAGGATACAAGATAAGTTGAAATTCATTTCAACTACATCACAAGATTGTTATTGAAATAACTATGATTTACTATATCATTTGCATTCATGGCATAAAGGTGTACATATAGTTTTCTGAAGAAAATAATTGTGCTATGAGAAAGAGACGTTTTGTGTGTGCATTGTATAGTTTACTTGTAAGTAGCCTTAATTAAGTTCCATAGGATAGCCTGGGACTCAATGGTTTTATGGGATATAGCTTGGGACCATTTTTTGGACTTTTTTAGTAGTTCCTATGGTCAAGGAACTACAGTGTCTCATGGGATAGCCTGAGGCACTATTATTCAACAAAGATTCATTAATATGCATGCATGCTTATGATAAGCCCAGGAAAGCAATTCATGGTGTACATAACTATGCGCGCAATAATCATTTTAATGATAAGATAGGTACGATGCAAAATTTCACAAGCCTATACATGATGCCACTACATTAAATCGCATAGTTTCTACTTACTAAGCATTAGCTCATATTTCTCTTGTAATGTAGACGAGAGTATATCTCAGTAGTGTTGATTTGATGGTCAACTGATACGCTCTCATTCTCGTGACTCTGCATCTATGGACAGTGCTGACATTACATGGGCATGCTTTTATTTTAACATCATACTTTAACACTCATAATTACTATGGGATTTTTACAAGTATGGTTTAGGCAATGTTTCATTTTGAGATATAAATTCTTGTAAATATTTATCGCTAACCCATCTTTTGTAAGTGTAGACCTATAAATGTTTGTAAATTACAAGGTTTTTTAAAAAGTTCAAATTTGCCCGTTGTTTTCTTAAGTAATTATATGTTATTTAGATAGATTGATTATACACTAGCCCTGAGGTTTAGTTAGGTAAGCATCAAAAAACCATAACAAATAAGTACAGTTTTCAACTTTAAGCAAGGCAGTCCCTAAACTTTACCTTTCATGTGAACATAATAATCAAATTATATAACCCTACTATAAAACTCATCAAACATCATAATTAATATTATAATCCAATTCTATTCCATAATTAGACTATATTAGATCACAACGCTATTCATAATGTATTTTATAAAATTTTGAGCAAAATTTATATACACAAGATTTTCATTAAGGAATCCTAAACCATTGAACGAAACGTGAAAATTATAGAAGCATGCTTGCATATGTAATATTTTCTAAAATTTATTGTTTTCAATCTCATGCTATTAAAAGCCATTCAAAAAACATGAAATCTAAAACACTTGTAAAAGAATTACTAAGAAAATAATCAATTCGAAAACACTAATTTTTCAATCATGAAAAACAAAACACCAAAAATATTAAACCAATCACCATGAAAACATTATTAACAACACACTTACTAAAAATCCATAATAGAAAATAACAAAAGTCTTATCTTTAGAATTATTGTTGGCATTAAGAGAGTTAGGAAAGAGCAAATAATAGAGAGAATAGAGAATTTTGAACTAAAGGAAGAAATTAAGATAAATATTCTAGGGAGACTATTTGAGTTAGGGTTGCTTTTGAGGGGGGTATTTATAGCTTACTCCTAAGTTGAATGTGAGTTGGATTTCTTCTTCTTCTTTTTTTCCTACCAATCCTAATCGCATATAAGTAGCACCTTTATCTTTTTTTTTTTTTTTTTTAGAGAACGTGAGCCTCACAGCTCTTATTCTGAATATACATATATACACACATCTATATATTATGTAAAGTCGTCCTTTATAATAACGGTAAAGTGTTATAAAAATATAACATTATATAATATAACTTAATGTTATTGGATAGCATAAAATATAACACACTATATAATATAATGCCTATAGTGTATATATATATATATATAAAGTAAAAAGAAATCGTTAAATAGTACAAGCATATACATACAGAGAGAAATATATTTCACCTAATTCAATTAGAATTTTAAAAAATCTTGTTGTATTTTAAGAAAACTAACACTAACTCAATATTAAACTAGCTTTAAATCAAATCAATCAGAATATTAATCACGCATAATAAAACATAATTTATCGTATTAAAACATAACTCAATTTTAGTTTCACACAAAGTCTCGTCTCAATTACCTTGGAGAAAAAAATTAATATGATATATTAGTTAGTGATCTAATATCATAAGCTAATAATTATATTTAAAAAAAATGTAGTTTACCCTCTAAATAATTTATCTAATCATGCCTGCTAAATTATAGAGGTGTTATAGATTCCCTCTATCTTATAAAAGTTTCATCCTCAAAACTTAGAATAAGGCTGGGTATTTAATCTTCATCTCATCTTCATGTTCTCATGTTGCCTCCTTAACCCTATGGTTACACCATAACACTTTAATCAAGGCTATTTCTTTGTTATTTTTGGCTTCCTAACTTCTTTGTCTGATATCTCAATAGGTTTCTCCTCGTAGCTCAAACACTCTCGCACTTTTACCACTTGTGGAGCAATCACATGACTGGCATCGAAAATGTGCTTCTTAAGTGTCGATCTATGCCACACGTTATGGATTGTTGACACGTCCTTGGGCAATTGTAGTTGTAAACTACCTTACTAACTCGCTTGTAATCCCATAAGGTCCTTTATAGCAGGGACACAACTTCCCTTTCTTGCTGCACCTTATTACGCCTTTCATAGGTGCTACCTTATAAAGACAACATCACCAACGACGAACTCCAAAGGTCTTCTTCAACCGTCTACATAACTTTTCTGCCTACTTTGAGCCATTTCAATTCTTTGATGAATAATCATTATTGCCTTAGTCGTTTCCTCCACGATGCTTGTCTTCTTTTTTATCTTTTCTTCCATCTCCTTTTTTTCTCCTACTTCTTGCCAATAGATTAAGGATCCACACTTTCTGCCATATAATGTATCGTAAGGTGCCATCCCTATCTTCACTTGGTAGCTATTGTTATAGGCAAATTCTACTAGTAGCAAGTACTTACTCCAACTTCCTTTCTAATTCAGTGTACATGCATAGAGCATGTCTTCTAGTATTTAATTTGTTCTTTCCATCTGGTACTAGACTTTAACTTTGTTCCCAATTTGGCTTACACACACCTCCAAAAGTGTGATGTGAATCTACTATCTCGATGGGAGATGATTGTTTTAGTAACTCAATGCATCTAACTACCTCTTTAACATACAACTGCACCAATTGTTCCAAGGTAATTATTGTCTTAATTGGCAGAAAGTGCATGGACTTTGTTAATTCGTCGATTATCACCCATATAGCATCATATCAATTTGCCATATTAGGCAGTCCATTGATGAAATCCATGGATATATCCTCCCATTTCTATTTAGGAACTTTTATAAACTGTAATTCACCTCTGGGTCTTTGATCCTCAGCCTTGACTTGCTGGCAATTTCAGCATTTTTGCTACATCTCGCTTCATCCCATGCCATTGAAAGTTCTTCTTCATATCATTATACATCTTGGTGCCTCCTAGACACATAGCATACAGTATTCCATGTGCTTCATCTAACAACAAATCCTTTAGTTTGTCAACATTTGGTACACACACTTGATCTCCATAAAGCAATACTCCTTTATTAGAAACCCAAAAGCCCTCACTCTTCCCCTTTTGAATCTCTTGTCTAATCTTCAACAAGTCTGGATCCATGTCTTGCTTCTCCTGGATGTCATCCAATAATGTCAGAGTCTACATTAATGGTGACAATTGACCTGAAACCAACTACAAACCCAAATCCATTATCTACTTTTCTAATGCTGATGACAAGGCCATCAAAGTCACTAAAGACCTCTTACTTAATGCATTTGCTACTCGATTCGCCTTCCTAAAAGGTAGTAATTTCACAGTCGTAATCTTTTACCAATTCTAGCCATCTACGTTGACTCATATTAAGGTATTTTTGTGTGAAAAGGTCCTTTAGGCTTTGGAGGTCTGTGAAGATCTTACAATGGACTCCATACAGGTAGTGCCTCCAAATCTTGAGTGCAAGGACCATGGCTGCTAGCTCCAAATCATGTGTTGAGTAGTTCTTTTCATAGTCCTTTAATTGCCTCAAACCATAAGCTATCACCTTATCGTTTTGCACCAACACTGCCCGGAATCTCATTTTTGTTGCTCCACTGTGGATCACAAAGTCTTCATTATAGTTAAGAATAGTCAAAGTCGGTGTGCTAGTCCACCTTCTTTTTTACTCTTGAAAGCTCTTTTCGCAATCATTGTTCCATTCGAATCTTTTTCTCTTTTGTCTAAGTGATGTTGGGGGCATCGCTAGCTTTGAAAATCCTTCCATAAATTTTTGGTAATATCTGGCTAATCCTAAAAAGCTTCTTACTTCACCTACATTCTTTGGTTGACTATAATTGGTGATGGCTTCCACTCTTGTGGGATCTACCATGATGCCTAATTTTGACATCATGTGGCCAAAACATGTAACACGATCAAGCCAACACTAACATTTGGAGAATTCAGCATACAACTTGTGCTTTTTTAATGATTGTAGAACTATCCTTAAATGCTTCTTGTGTTCCTCTTGAGTCTTCAAGTAAACGAAAATATAAAAAATTAAATACTCTGTCAATTTTATCGAGGAAATCCCTAAAGACCTGATTCATTAAGCCCATGAAAGCTGCTGGTACGTTAGTCAAACCAAAGGGCATGACAATAAACTGATCAATCTTGGAAAATATTGTAGCACCACTTTGTTGATCAAAAAGGTCATCAATCCTTAGTAAGAGATACTTATTCTTTATCGTCACCTTGTTCAGCTCTTGGTAGTGGATGCAAAGTCTCATCGACCCATCCTTTTTCTTAACAAACAATACCAAGGTTCCCTGTGGTGAGTGACTTGGATGTATCTACCCCTTCTCTAGTAACTCTTGGCGTTGTTCATGTAACTCCTTCAATTCAACAAGTGCCATTTGATAGGTCGCTTTTGAGATTGGTCCCACTCCAGGTGCTAGCTCTATCTCAAATTCTATCTCTCGATCCAAAGGTAATCCGGGAAGGTCTTTGGGAAATACCTCATAAAATTCCTTCACCACAAGCTTGTCATCTACAGTCTTCTATTTTCCTTCTTTTCTCTTGTCTATTATGCTTGCCAAAAAGCATGTACATCCCTTTGTTAACATCTTTTGCACCTTCAAAGTGGACACAAACATCTTTGTCTTCTTTCTTGGTTCACCGACATATTCAAAACCCTATATCCCCTTCAGGTTCAAAAACTACTTGTCGACAACGACATTCTATAGTTGTAGTAGGATGTACACAACACCTTTTCATTGTTTTCAGCCCCATTAGGTTCAAAGTATTGGCAATGGTCTTTAACCATCCTTGTGCTACTAGAGGATCAATAGATGCCTCAAACTCAAATGGTTTAACTTTCTTTAATTACAACAATAATGGCTCACGATGAACTATAGGTTCAGCTCCCGTATGTGCCACTTTGGCAAGTGGTGGAGGATGTTTTACTTCTACTTAGCCATTCTTATTAGCCCCATTCTCATTGGCCCTCAATTAGTCGATGAGTTGTTGTTGGAGCTGGACAATCATATCTGCCACATTTTGGTCAGTGGTGGGAGTTGGTGGATTATAGGTTCCACGATGATGTCTTCTTCTAATTCTGTCCTAGGTGTCTATTAGTTGTTATATAGAAACATATAAGAGCTCTTTCCTCAAGATCTAGAGATAAGACATGGATGTTATAGTACATTCATTTAATCGTATTCTAGCTTAGTTAGAACATTTACTTGGAGGATGCTAGAGTAAATGCATAGGATAGGATAGCAAAGTTTCGGACTTCCCTCTTTGATAGTGCATTATAATGCTGCCTAATGGGAATGCTATGAGACCTTATTTAATAACATTTATTAAAGAAATACACTTTAAAGTATTACAACGGAAGACAATATACGATAATTAAGCAATTGTGATGAAGTTGCAACAACTTTAAACTTTTATAAGCATAACTAATAGTGAAATATTGAAAGAACTGGTAGAATTATAAAGCTTAACAAATCATTCGAAATGAATTATGAGTAAAGCAAATAATTTTTATCTAGGTTAAATATAAACTAATATTATATTAAAGGAAACTCAAAGGTCATAATCCATAAATAATAAAATAAATGTTCCAAAAAACATCCTAAGACCATTATTTGACAATCTACTATGCCATCACGTGCACATCCACACTGAGCCTTCTCCATACCAAAGCTTAGTTCCTACCTTTAGCTGCAATATGCTAATAAACTAGAGTAAACAAAACACTTAGCAGGTACATCCATAATCTCACAAAACAGTTATCATAAGTTTCAAAGAGTATTATCTAAGACTTTAAAACATGAGAGAGAAATGTTCAACATCATAAAATCACTCATTAAAAATTTTCTTAAATAGTTCTTCCAAAACATTTGATTTCTTTGTTATCTTTTCTACTCTTAGGGCCCTAGACATGTACCACAGCGTTCACCCACATGAGAGTTGGATTTGTAGGTTCCAAAGCCATTGAGGCAACTTATCTCTATTGTCCTTGCACTCACGTTGTAGGGATCATCTAGTGGCTCGGTGCAAAGAGAACCATCTCTAATATGATACATGTCTCTTAAACATCTTTTATCTTGATTAGCTCTTAATTATCTATCTTCACAAGATTTTGACGAACTTATAACATAACATAAAGATCGTAAATCTCTACATCGAAACTTTCCACATATCAGCTATCAAGATTTAAAACCATATAAAATTGTGTTTTGAACGAACATATTGCAAGCAAGTGATTTACTTAATTGGTAACACAACTTTTACACTATATGTTCTTATTTAGTGATGCGACTTTGAGACTCCTTGGTGTGCTTAACTTCTTTTCTATTGTTTTATGTGATTAAAGTATTATTAATTCAATTCCATAAAATGTCTTATGATATCAATCACATCAAACAAAACCCAACATTAAGTCTTGACTTAACCTTAAAATTATAACATAGTAACAAAAATCGTTAAGGTCACTAAAATCGGACTACAATCTAATAGTAAAAATCCCTTTTTTGTAGAAATTCTAGCAACATTACACAACCATTAAAAATTCACATCTTAAGTTATAAATTTTCATTTTAAGTGGTTCATATATCAAAACGAAGCTTAGAAACTATAGATTATCTTTCTAACACTTTTCCAATCAAAACTATAATAAATAAGTACAGTTTTCAGGTTTAAACAAGTCAGCCCCTAAACTTTACCTTTCATGTGAACAAAATAATCAAGTTATATAACCCTACCATTAAAACTCATCAAGCAATCATAATTAACATTATAATCCTATTCTAATCCACAATTAGGCTATATTAAATCACAATAACATTCATAATCTATTTTATAAACTTTTGAACAAAATTTACATATGCAA
The DNA here is from genome assembly GCA_025403435.1 of Artocarpus heterophyllus. Lineage (NCBI taxonomy): Eukaryota > Viridiplantae > Streptophyta > Magnoliopsida > Rosales > Moraceae > Artocarpus > Artocarpus heterophyllus. Next base: position 12,167,002 of record CM046339.1, read on the forward strand.
GATTTTCATTAAGGAATCCTAAACCATTGAACAAAACACGGAAATTATAGAATCATGCTTGCATATATAATCTTTTCTAAAATTTATTGTTTTCAATATCATGCTATTAAAAACCATTAAAAGAAGTATGAAAAGTAAAACACTTGTAAGAAAATTACCAAGAAAAAAATTAATTCTTATGAAAGCACTAATTTTTCAATCATGAGAAACCAAACACCAAAAATCATAAACCAATGACCATGAAAACATTATTAACAACACACTTTCTAAAAATTTATTGTAGACAAGCATAAAAGTCTTACCTTTAGGATTATTTTTGGCATTAACAGAATTAGGAAAGAATGAATAATAGGGAGAATAGAGAATTTTGAACTAAAGGGAGAAACTAAGAAAAATATTCTAGGGAGGTTATTTGAGTTAGGGCTACTTTTGAGGGGGTATTTATAGATAACTCCTAAGTTGAATGTGGGTAGGATTTTTTTTTTTCCTACTAATCCGTATCGTGTATAAGTAATGCCTTTATTATTATTTTTTGTTTTTTTTGAGAAAACACGAGCCTCACGACTTTTATTATGAATATATATACACATATATGTATTATGTAAAGTTGTCCTTTACAGTACCGATATATTATAAAAATATAACGTATTATATAATATAACTTAAAGTTGTTGGATAGTATAAAATTTAACACTATATAGTATAACGTCTACGATATATAAAGAAATATATTTCACCTAATTTATTCAAAATTTAAAATAAATCTTCTTGTGTTCTAAGAAAACTAACACTAACTCAATATTAAACTAGCTTTGAATCAAATAAATCAAAATATTAATCGCACATATAAAACATAATTTGTCATATTAAAGCATTTAACTTGACTATATCTCAATTTTATTTCAACACATCGAGTCTCGTCTCAATCACCTGCGAGAAGCAATCAACATGACATATTAGTTAGTGATCTAATATCATAAGCTAATAATTATATTTTAAAAATAAAGCCTACTCTCTAAACAATTTACCTAATCATGCCTACCAGCTTATAGGGGTGTTACACTTGTGCCATAAGTGAGATTAGAACTTACTTGATCCTCTTGCTAATACTCCAACAAAAACTAATCATTGTTTTACTACTTGATTCATTTGAAAGTTGTACAAATTTTCTTCATTCAAATTGTTTGTCTCAATGTTTGCAACAACACTCACTCAAAAACTAATTCAACCTCTAATCATCTTAAAAACACACATCTTTGAAATCTATTGTATTTTTTGTTAAAATAAAAACTGCAACCATTTAACTCATTTACTTTGCTTGTTTATGTTTTACCTTTGATCTTTTTGACATACCCTCAAACATATAAAAGACAAACTGCCACATCATATGGTTTTTCTTTCATACCATAATCTATAATATTTGCTAAACACTTGGTATACATGACTCTTCAAAACATAACCTTTCTTAAGGTTTGTATTCAAAAGTGTTCAAAACACTTGTATTCTTTTCAGCAATTATAAACCTCTTATTCTCAATGAAAAACTAGGTTCTAAACACACTTTAACAATGCTCAAACATAGCCAATAAGAACTCCGTCTTTAAATCCAAATTCCATAAAACATACTTAAAGAAAGTTAGGGTTTTTGCCTTAAGATCTTCTTGAAATCTTTTCTAGAGTGATATGCCTTAATTCTAAGGATAATTAATGGCTGGAACTTGACAAAGTTTTGGGAGAATTAGGCTTTTAAAGTGGGAAATTTGGAGAGAAATGGTGGAGAAAGTAAGGTTTTGAATTTCACCAAGTGCTAGGGTATTTATAGGCCAAGTGTAATGGCATTTTTGCAAATAAAAATTATAAATTCGTACCCCACTTAAGACCCACGAGTTTATCAAGAATTTGATGGAATTTTCCACACTTTTACAAAAGAAAAGTCAATTTTTTTCCTTTGACTTTTCAATCTAAATTTATACTATGTAAAATTTTTCCTATACTATCAATATCTCTCCTACAACCTTCTACTAGCTTCTACATGCTTCCATAATTATCCATACTCTTTATTCATTATTTTTCCTCTACTGCATTATTTTATACAATATAACTCCTATTATGTATTTTGGTTGTAGAATTTGTGATGTCAGATTCTTTGATAATTTTACTTCTAACCTATTTGCTATTTAACAAAAATCCTTGTAACATTAAAAGCATCCTTTAAATACTTAACAAATTTTTGAATTCTAACTTATAAATTTTTTTTGCATGAAATACATCATAATTCATAAAGATTTACACATGTCACATTGATTACAAAACTTTATATTTACATTAAATTCCTAAGGAAATTCATTATTTAAATCTTGTCTTAGCTATAGACTTTAACCATTGAATTTTTCTTGGATATTACAGTCTCCTTCTTGTTACGGTATAGTATAAAAAGGATGTGAAGATGTATATTAGATTAAAAAACAATTCATACATTTTTAATTACAATTCAACAAGTACATATATAGTAGAATGCTTACCTTTGGTTGTGGAATTTTAGTATATCCATGAGGAGGATTGAAAAAGATGATTTTTTTTCAACTTCCACTCATTTAAGGCCCTAAATACAATTTGTTAAAATGAAATCAATCAAAAGATAGATGTTATAAATTAACAATATTAAATAATATAGTTAACAATAATATATTTACAATTGAATCATCATTTAGAAGTCGGGATGTACATCATGGCAAGTGGATAGAACCTCAACACCCTATCCATTAGGGGTAAATGAGGGCCAATATTCAATAACGCTTACCATTACATTGTACACTATAATATCAGCTGGCTCCTCTTTTATCCGAAACAAATAGAGCATCCTTGCAATTCTTCAATCACAACCTTAGCTTGGTTTGGCACATAGGAAGTAATATAAGAGTTAATGAACCCATATTTAGTGAGCTAATTTCTGACATGTCACTGGGGCCATAATAAAATGACAACAAGTAACAAGTAAAAAGAAAAAAAAAAGTTGCTAACAATCTGATGAGGACATCGTTAGCACAAGCAAGAGCACGTAGGAGACATATTCAGATCCAATTCAAGTTCCCATTGGTCCGGTTACGAGAGCTCGTGTGAAGAAGTTCAAAGAAACGCTTATTGGGCTGATTCAAGCAACTTGGGCTCAAGCCATTGCATGGAGGCCCATTGAGGGAATTGCATGCGACAACCAGGCCAACAAATGCGTGATTCAAGCTCTAGAAGGGATCGAGTAATTTTCATTTCAGTTACTCTCCCGTTTTGAGGCGACACATGGCGAGAAGAATCAGCTTATGACCTTTTAATGTCTAGTTTCCTTTTTTCGTTTGTTTATTTCTATTATTGTAAAGCTTTTAAGCCATTAAGGAAACTTACCTTATTTGCTTTAGATTAGGTGATTTAGTAATTGATTTGCCTGAAATTCCATGGGGAATTAGGAGCTAAAAATTCGCATAGGAACCCCTATATATTGTAACAAATTTCAAACAATTGAAGACAAGTATTAACACACAATTTGAGGTTTAATTCTCTTTGGTTCCTAAATGAACTATTCGAACTTATTAGAAATTTCTGTGGCGTTCATAGACTTATCAATCAGTCCATCCATAGCTGATTGTGGCATCCTTACATACCAAGACTTATCAATCAGTCCCTCCATAGCTGATTATGGCGTCCTCGCATACCAAGGTTCATGCTTCTTGTTAGGCATCGGGTCACGGTTCCATCCAAAACCGGTTAGGAATTTGATCTTGGAAACCAATTTTGGTTAGGGTCGCGTCAGTTCTTGGCAGGGTTCGTATCATTTGGTAATCAGAGCGAGGTTCTAATCAGGTTTTGCTTATCCGTTCTCTTAGTTTATGTTTGTTTCAGTTATTCGTGATTTTTGATTTCCATTATCAAAGTCAGTTAAAAAAAAAAAGATCCGAAAAGAAAAGAAAGAAAAGAAAAGAAAAAAAAAAGAGAAAAAAAAAGGAAACTATACATTAAAAGGTCATAAGCTGATTCTTCTCGCCATGTGTCGCCTCAAAACGGGAGAGTAACTGAAATGAAAATTACTCGATCCCTTCTAGAGCTTGAATCACGCATTTGTTGGCCTGGTTGTCGCATGCAATTCCCTCAATGGGCCTCCATGCAATGGCTTGAGCCTAAGTTGCTTGAATCAGCCCAATAGTTTGATGAAGGAGAAGATTCAGCGGGTAGTCACCAAAGATTTGGACGGGATAGAGGAGTTAGGAACTGGGAAGATGATAGTTTGAGAGGCATAAAAATGAAGATACCATCATTTCAAGGCAAATCCAATCTAGAAGCGTACCTAGAATGGGAGAAGAAAATGGAGTTCATCTTTGACTGCCACTACTATTCTGAGGCGAAGAAGGTAAAACTGGCTGTAATTGAATTTTTTGATTATGCTATTACTTGGTGGGATCAGCTTGTTATAAACAGGAGACGAAATAGAGAGCGGCCTATTGAGTCATGGGAAGAGATGAAGACCGTATTGAGGAAGCGATTTGTACCAACTTACTACTACCGGGAGTTGTACAACAAACTACAAAACCTTAAGCAGGGCAATCGGAGTGTAGAGGAGTACTATAAGGAGATGGAGGTTATGATGATTCGGGCCAATATAGAGGAGGATCGGGAGGCTACAATGGCAAGGTTTTTGGTGGGTTTGAACCGAGATATTCACAATGCCGTTGAGTTACAACATTATGTAGAGTTGGAGGACATGGTGCACATGGCTATTAAAATTGAGAATCAACTTATGAGGAGGGGCAGTAACACACGTCCTAGCCAAAACTCGTGTACATCCGCTTGGAAAATAAACCAATGGAAGAGGGATGAGAAGTAACCCAACACCAAGCCAAAGATTGAGCAGAAACAAGAGTTGGCCAGCCATGGGAATCAAGGTAAATTCGATTCTTCTACTACTCAGAATCGTGATATTAAATGTTTTAAATGTCAAGGCAGGGGTCACATAGCAAGCCAATGTCCGAACAAACGAGCTTTGGTGATGCGGGACAATGGAGAGATTGAAACCGAGGAGGATTCGGACAATGATTCTATGCCTTCATTAGAGGATGCCGACTATGAGGAGTGCGCTGTCCAAGGAGAATTGTTGGTCACAAGGAGAGCTTTAAGTGTGCAAGCCAAAGAAGAAGATGAAGAGGTGCAACGGGAAAAAATCTTCCACACTAGGTGCCATGTCCAAAACAAGGTATGTAGTGTGATTATTTATGGTGGGAGTTGTACTAATGTTGCTAGCACAACCATGGTAGAGAAGTTAGGGCTGCCAACAATTAAGCATCCTCGACCATATAAATTGCAATGGTTAAATGATACTGGTGAGGTAAAGGTGCATAAACAGGTGTTAGTTTCTTTTCGCATTGGAAGATATGAAGATGAAGTTTTGTGCGATGTGGTTCCGATGCAAGCTGGGCACTTGTTATTAGGCAGACCATGGCAATTTGATCGGCGAGTTAAGCATGATGGTTTCACCAACAAGTACTCATTTGTTCACAATCAAAAAACGATCACTCTTGTTCCGTTAACGCCAAAACAGGTCTATGAAGACCAAGTGAGCTTACAGAGAGAAAGTGATAAAAAAATGAAGAGCGAGGAAAAATCAAGAGTGGGAGTGCAGAGAGAGAGTTCGGCCAGTGAGAGAAAAAAGGAAGAGATGGCCGAGAAAAAGGAGAGCAAAGAGAGCAAGGGAGAGAAAATTGAGAGGGCTGAAAAGAATTCACAATCAGCCAATGAGAGAAAACCAGAGAGAAAAACAAACTTCTACGCGAAAAGCAGTGAAATTAAAAGGGCCTTGTTTTCAAATCAGCCAATGATTGTACTTTTGTACAAAGAGGCGCTTTTAAACACTAACGAACTTGACCCTGCATTGCCTAGTTCTATTGTTTCTCTGTTGCAGGAATTCGAGGATATCTTTCCCGAGGAAACACTGCAAGGTTTACCTCCAATCTGCGGAATTGAACATCAAATCGACTTCATACCTGAAGCTACAATCCCAAACCAACCAGCCTATAGGAGTAATCCCGAGGAGACAAAGGAACTCCAATGGCAGGTAAGTGAGTTGATGGAGAAGGGACACGTGAGAGAAAGCATGAGCCCGTGCACCGTACCAGTTTTACTTGTGCCTAAGAAAGATGGGAGTTGGAGGATGTATGTCGATTGGCGAGCCATCAACAACATCACGATAAAGTATCGACATCCCATTCCTCGCTTGGATGACATGTTAGATGAATTGCATGGTGCTTGTGTGTTTTCTAAAATTGATCTAAAGAGTGGATATCAACAAATTCGCATGAAAGAGGGAGATGAGTGGAAGACGGATTTCAAAACAAAACAAGGCTTGTATGAGTGGTTGGTAATGCCTTTCGGTTTAACCAATGCGCCTAGCACATTTATGCGTTTAATGAACCATGTTTTGTGAGCTTTTATTGGGAAATTTATCATTGTTTATTTTGATGATATCCTTATCTATAGCAGCAATTTGGATGATCATATTGAACATTTGAAACTTGTTTTAGATGTTTTACGGAAGGAAAAGTTGTATGCTAACCTCAAGAAGTGTACCTTTTGCACAGATAAGCTTGTGTTTCTTGGTTTTGTTGTTAGCGCTCAAGGTATACAGGATGATGAAGAAAAGGTGCAAGTCATCCAGGAGTGACCGAGTCCAACTAGTGTGGGAAACGTACGAAGTTTTCATGGACTTGCTAGTTTCTACCAGCGGTTTGTGAAAGATTTCAGTACTATAGCCGCACCACTGACTAAAGTGATCAAGAAGAACGTTGGGTTTAGATGGGGAGAAGAGCAAGAAAAGGCATTTCAGCTACTCAAGGAGAAGTTGCCAAATGCTCCATTGTTATCTTTACCTAATTTTTTCAAAACTTTTGAGATTGAATGTGATGCTTCAGGTGTTGGAATTGGTGCTGTTTTAATGTAGGAAGGGAGACCAGTAGCATATTTCAGTGAGAAGCTGAATGGGGCAACTCTTAATTACCCAACTTATGATAAAGAGATGTATGCATTGGTTCGAGCATTAGAGACGTGGCAGCACTACCTATGGCCTAAGGAGTTCGTGATTCACACCGATCACGAGTCCCTAAAACACTTGAAGGGCCAGCACAAGCTAAACAAGAGGCATGCTCGTTGGGTAGAATTCATAGAGACTTTTCCGTATGTCATTCGCTACAAGCAAGGTAAGGAAAACGTCGTTGCCGATGCACTTTCTCGCAGGTATGTCTTAATCTCAACTCTTAATGCTAAACTACTGGGTTTTGAACACATTAAAGAGTTATATGCTGATGACCGTGACTTTAGTACTGAGTATCAAGCTTGTGAGAGATTTGCTAGTGGTAAGTACTTTAGGCATGAGGGATACTTGTTTCGGGAGAATAAATTATGTGTGCCTAATTGTTCATTAAGAGATTTGCTAGTGAGAGAATCCCATGGGGGAGGATTGATGGGACATTTTGGAGTATTGAAGACTTTGGCTATGTTGCAGGAACACTTCTATTGGCCACATATGAAACGAGATGTTGAGAGGCTTTGTGGTAGATGTGTAACTTGTAGGCAGGCTAAATCAAGAGTGCAGCCCCATGGTTTGTACACCCCTTTACCAATACCTAGTGAACCCTGGATTGATATTTCGATCGATTTTGTGTTAGGATTGCCTAGGTCTAAACAGGGAAGAGACTTGATATTTGTGGTTGTGGATAGGTTTTCCAAGATGGCCCATTTTATTCCATGCCACAAGACAGATGATGCTTCCAATGTTGCTGATTTGTTCTTTAGGGAAATTGTGAGACTTCATGGTATGCCTAGGACAATTGTTTCTGATAGGGACACCAAGTTCTTAAGCTACTTTTGGAAGAATTTGTGGGCTAAGTTAGGGACTAAACTATTGTTTTCAACTACTTGTCACCCACAAACCGATGGTCAAACAGAAGTTGTGAATAGAACCTTGTCCACTTTGTTGCGGGCTGTCATTAAAAAGAACATCAAAACATGGGAGGAGTGTTTACCACATGTTGAGTTTGTTTATAATCGATCTGTTCATTCTGCTACTCAATTTTCACCGTTTGAAATTGTTTATGGTTTTAATCCTTTAACTCCTTTGGATTTAATGCCATTACCTTTGTCTGAGCATGTGAATTTAGATGGAAAAAGAAAAGCTGGCCTTGTTAAGCAGATACACGAGAAGGCAAGACTCAACATCGAGCGAAGGACTAAACAATATGCTGAACAAGCCAACAAAGGGCGTCGCAAGCTCGTCTTCGAGCCGGGCGATTGGGTGTGGTTGCACTTACGCAGGGAACGGTTTCCAAAACAAAGGAAATCCAAGCTGTTGCCTAGAGGGGACGGTCCTTTTCAAATCCTTGAAAGGATCAATGATAATGCATACAAGCTAGACTTGCCAGGTGAGTATGGTGTAAGTGCCTCCTTCAATGTTTCTGATCTAAGTCCTTTTGATGCAGGCGACGATTTGAGGACAAATCCCTCTCAAGAGGAGGGGAATGATGAGGACATCGTTAGCACAAGCAAGAGCACGTGGGAGACATATTCAGATCCAATTCAAGTTCCCATTGGTCCGGTTACGAGAGCTCGTGCGAAGAAGTTCAAAGAAACGCTTATTGGGTTGATTCAAGCAACTTGGGCTCAAGCCAATGCATGGAGGCCCATTGAGGGAATTGCATGCGACAACCAGGCCAACAAATACGTGATTCAAGCTCTAAAAGGGATTGAGTAATTTCCATTTCAGTTACTTTCCCGTTTTGAGGCGACACATGGCGAGAAGAATCAGCTTATGACCTTTTAATGTCTAGTTTCCTTTTTTCGTTTGTTTATTTCTATTATTGTAAAGCTTTTAGGCCATTAAGGAAACTTACCTTATTTGCTTTAGATTAGGTGATTTAGTAATTGATTTGCCTGAAATTCCATGGGGAATTAGGAGCTGAAAATTCGCATAGGAACCCCTATATATTGTAACAAATTTCAATCAATTGAAGACAAGTATTAACACACAATTTGAGGTTTAATTCTCTTTGGTTCCTAAACGAACTATTCGAACTTATCGAAAATTTTCGTGGCGTTCATAGACTTATCAATCAGTCCATCGATAGCTAATTGTGGTGTCCTCACATACCAAGACTTATCAATCAGTCCCTCCATAGCTGATTGTGGCGTCCTCAGATACCAAGGTTCGTGCTTCTTATTAGGCATCGGGTCGCGGTTCCATCCAAAACCGGTTAGGAATTTGATCTTGGAAACCAATTTTGGTTAGGGTCGCGTCAGTTCTTGGCGGGGTTCGTATTACAATCAATGAAAAGTGTAGATATACTTTTATACCTCATGTATGCCATGACATATGTCATACTAATTTGAGTAAAGTTGGCAAACTAATTAGTGCCCTCGGCAGTAATAAAAAAAAAAGGCATACCCTCCATCTGGGTGATGTAGTGAGAGACATCATAATTCTAATTGTGCTAGAGGCGTCCATGTATTGTTTCAAATAACTATGTAAGCTTGCCATTTTTAGAGGTAATCATTCCATACCATCTATTGGTTGTGTCGACTTCATTATATCCTATTTTTCCTTTTCGTTTTGGTTCCACAACCTCCCTTCATTGGCTTATTCATAGGCCTCATAGGCTCTTTGCCTGGCCAATGGTGTTGGTTAATTGGAGCTTTGCTAAGTTGACTTAACCACCCAATTTGAATCTATTCTTTGGGCCAAGCCACAAATCCTCCGAGAGCATTGCTCATGACCCTATTTTCCTTTATCAAGAAAGGTAAAAGCATGTACCTTACCTAAGATGTATCAATTGTAATGCATACATTCCCCAAGTGTCATAGAGTGAAGGACATCCGTGGGGAGAGTATTCATCTATGTCCTTTCTCCTGCAACGATGATTAACTGAAAAACAATATTTTTCTTAGTTGTTGATGGTGTTAAAAGACGGCAAAGTTCACCCTTACTAAGATGTGATAAGGTTGGCTTCGCATGTGGTGTTGGCGTAGCAAGAATTTTGCAACTTGCCTTCGTACTGGTGCATTGTTTCACTATAGGAGCCTTATTTTCTTCCAAGTAAGAGGTGGAATTCCCTCTAGCTTAACTTTTCATAATCTCTTCTCACTCAAAGAACTTTGACTCTATCATTTCCACCTTCTTATGTAGCTTGATCAACTTTGCGTTGGAGATTGAGCTGTGGATGGAATGAAGATAGTAGGACTGCATGATAAGCTAATATTGATCATGTACCCATTTCAAATGTTTAGGATTGCCCAATACGACCGTCATAATGTTATGCATTCCTTAAGATTGTAACTTGCTTTGCGATGCTTGATCTTTATAATCATTCAATAATTACAAAACTAATAATACTAAATGTAAAAGTTGAAATACTATTAATTATATCATTTAAAAGTTAAAAATATCAAGTAACTCACAATTCATTGGCCAATTGTAGATTTTAAAAAGTTCCATCCCTTTTTTTATTAGATGAATTTCCAAATAATGTGAGGAAGAAGTAGTATAATCATGTTGTGTAGTCTTATCTACATTAAAAGATGAGGTTATTTAAATTTTCTATAAAGATTACAAAGTTTGTAGAAATAAAGTAAATAAATTTTCAACAACAATTTACACTCTACTTTTTTATACCTTGAATAATCCCATAAGTGCTCAAGATCGAATTCATCTTTGGTCTCTTTTTTTTTTTTCGATATCTCAATTTGTTCTCATTAGGCTTGTAATTCACAAAATCTCTCTATTGGTCCAAACTAATGGAAGGGTAGTTTTTAACTACTTTTTCCAAAGCTTAAAAACATTGGGGACATCTCCATGGCCTTCAATGAAAGCTTTCTTTAGGTTGCACCAGAAGTCACACACCATCTTAGAGGCGCTTGTCATTAACAACTTTCTTATGGTCTTGGGAACAATGAAGGATATAATAATGCCTACTCAAATACGTTCTACATTGTCTTTATTGGTCTTCTCACTCCAATCCTTTATTGTTATAGGAATGTGTTCTCAATCTAAAACTCCAATATAACTTTAGAGCTTATGATTCCCCACTTGTCCAATAAATTGATTCTGTTCGTCGAATTTAACTTGTACTTTTTTATCTTTCGATCTCAACCTTAAAACACATTTCATCAAGATTGTTCGTCTCTTTCCATCCATGTCAGGAATAAATAGCTCTTTTTTGGAACTCATAATCATCTTGTTGTTCATTCATTTCCACCTCCATATCAATGATTTTATTGTCTAACATATTGGATTCTTTCTCAACATTTCAATCAATAGCCAATAAAAAAGATATATAATCTATGTAATCATAAAATATTAATTATGATCAACAAAATCGTTAGATAAAAATAAATATCTAAAAGTAAACAAAATATAGTAAGATTTTAAAATTATTTACAATATGCCCTATCTAATATACTAACATACCATTAACATTTATTGAAATCGCATATACTAACATTGAGTTAATATTATAAACAAATAATGACTAAAAACTTAAAGAAAAATCCTTAAAAACTTAAGCAAGTAAAACTAATGACTAAAAATTAATTAAGATAACTCAAAACTAAAAAACTAAAACTAATTATAACCAAAACTAACCAAAACTAGTAACTCTTAATAACCCTAAATAACAAAAACTTAAAACACTAATTAATAACTAAAACTAATGGAAACTAAAACAATGGAAGGAGGAATACTTACTCGATGATAGAGGTAATAGAGTAGTGGCGGACTCAAGGAGGCGACAAGGGTGACAGAGTGGTGTCGTATTCGAGGAGGCAACAGACCAAATGATGGCGCGGCCTAAACATAACAGAGGCAAGGGTGAGATGAGGTCTAGGTGAAGACGAGATGATGCTGACAGAGGCAATGACAAATGTTAGAGGAGATGATGGAGGTGGTAGTGAGAGAAAGAGAGGAACAAGAATGACAAAGAGAGGTGGGAGAGTATAGAAATGTTGTTTTGGGTCTTTGGTGTTTGATTTTACGAAGCCTATGCTTATGACAAATTATTATATAATAGTTTCTTGGAAACCATCATTAAATAATATATTTTATACGACGGTTTTTCTAAAACCGTCATCTAAAGCTATGCATGAAAATCTAAAACACAGGGTTCTTCGTGCTACATTACTTATGACAACGGTTTACTAAAAACTGTCTGATGAATTAATTGTCGTAGTATAAGGAGAAACAATTTTTTTAAGTGATCAAGTTATCTACCTAATTAGACGTCGGTAAAATTCTTGACTTTTATATATTTAATATATATTGAATAAATATATCTATAGAGTACAACTACAAGTTTTATGAAAACTTTTGTTGTACAAGGTCCGACCGTCTATTTTGCTTCTCAATTTTTTGTTATTTTGGTTTCCGGAACAATATTTTAGAAGGTTATTTATTCTCTTTCTTATAGAAAAATTCCATTTGCTTGAGTAAGATTCAATCTATATTGCTCCGAGACCTTCAAAGCGCTTAAATCTAATGTCTTTGTCAAAATTGGGGTTTCCAAGGTCCATCCAACCTATCGTCTTAGACTAGAGAGTTCAATGGAGGAATAACTTCATTCAAAGATGGTGATGGGTCCTGAGGGGAGCGTATCAGGTTTATCTTCAATGTATTTTTTTTTCCCCATTTTGTTTTAGAGGCTTTATGTAAAAATCACAAATTTAGCTCAATTATAGGAACACCGCTTCTAGATAGTATTTCGATCACATCACTTTTGTTTAAAATTCAACTCCAGTTTAGTAGTTTTCACATTAAAGCAGTGCATATGAATAACAAGACTTCAATAATATTATACAAAATTTAATACAAAGTTAGCTATTCAAAACATAATTATATCAGTAGAGTGTTTCCATGCTCTACCATATAATCTCCTTCAAAAATTCACTTTTCCAATAAAAGAAATTCGATTTAATTATAAAAGAATTGAAAAATAGTATCAAACGAATTCTTTGATGCTTTTGTATATAGTTTTAGAGCGTTGAGACAGAGTGGAGCTACACATGGTCCACGGTGAACAGTTATTCTTGAACTTTTTTCTTTCAATATTGTATATAAAATTTTATATAAATTATATTCTGCTCCTAAAATTATATTCAGCCCCTTGAAATTATATCCCATCCTTCTTAAAGTTCTATATCCTCTGCATTTAATTTTTCTTTACAATATTAGTATATGCTCCCCCAACACTAGTTTTTCTAGCTCTGCCCGTGGTTGGAGGGCTCGTTTTGGACTCCCTTCTCCGAGTACTTTTTTTTCTCGATTTCTTGATGATGAAAAGAAAAAATTGTGAATTAGGAGTGTATGAATACCTTTTTTTTTTTACCACGACGAGTGCATGATAAATTTCTTACATCTTCTTGATATTCAATAACGGCCATCACTTGTATTTACTGACCATATGTAAATACAACGTAATATAGCAAAAATCTAACGGTACAAAAACATTTTATACCAGTACAGTTTGCTAATTAATTTGTACGTTACCTTATGATCATTCCCTTTTCCTTTTGTTTTTGATAACCAGCCGCCCATGAATATTAATTCGTTATTTATTTAGCATATTAGTAAATCCCAGTTCCGGAGATATGAAATAATTCGTTTGTGTGCTAACACGCTGTTGTACATATATGTATACATATAACATGGATCTTCTCAATGAGCAACATTGTTGGGTAGTGTCAAATCCCCAGATACACGTTAGGAGATAGCAAAATTAAATTGGAAGAAATACTACCACGTACCACACGTAGCTATATCTACAGGACAAAAAAGGAGAGGCTGCATTAAAAGGTGGGGAAAGAGGTGCAGGTGGTCCCAAAGAAAGAAAATTAAAAAATAAAATAAAAAATGTTAAGAAAAATATTTATATTCAAATTAACTAAAAAAAAAGAAACACAAAATGAGAAATGGCGGAACCGTTTTTGGTGGCATCATTGCTCTCTGGGTTTCGCTTTTTTGCTTTGGTTTGAAATGCTGGGAAAAAAAAAAGAGCAAACGACACCTAGTTTTCTTTCTTCAAAATTAATGGAAAAGGCTCTCTTCTTACTGACTCCTGTACCCCCCCTCTTAGCTCTCTCCTGATTCTGATAACACAAATTGATACAGAGAGAGGAGAGAGAAAGAAGAGAGAGAGAGACTATTTTCGTGCTGTTTATGTTGAGAGGGACGAGACCCTGTGCATAACCATTCCAACTGTGGCACTGAAAAACATGGCGTTTTTATGAGCATTTAAAAGGAACACAAATGCAGTGAAAACGACTTCCCATCTTTCCATGTCTCTCTCTCCCCCATTGAATTTGGCTTCAAGTTCTTAGGTCAGCACCTTTGAAAAATCTTTTATTATTATTTTTGCTTTATGTTGTTATATTTTTGGTGACATGGTCCCAGAAGATATACAGTAATTATGTAATAATTTATCGGTCAAGATTGATATATTTAATTTCCAAGCGTCAAACATTTCTTGTAACTATGTAGAACGGTCCGTCTTTGAAGGAAACCCTACTTTTTCTGACCTTTAAACTCGAAATCTCGAAGAGACCAACTACTGTACATCCACTAGTCTACGTCTAGATTAGGAAATATTGGACGTCATAATGTAAAAAAAAAAAAAGGCGAATGAGACAAATCTGATTCCCATGGACGATTTAGTAGTAAAATTAGTTACGACTTTAACTTATTTCACTACTAAGCATTGATTGGGAATAATTAGTACAACTCTATTGTATTAATATGATATATTATAATACTACTATGAGTAATAATTCAGTAAAATTAATTACATGAAGATATATCAGTGCTCTCCGTCACGAAATTATATTGTACAAGTAAAGTACGTACATTTGGAAATAATTAGCAAACCAGGAATAATTAGCAAACCAGAAATATAAAGTAATCTCTTCTTTATTTTTGTACCTCATTTCTTTTCTTTTTTTTCTTCTAAGAAACAAATGAGCATATATATTGAATCAATACAAAGGACCCAGTTACAACAACACTTTAATCAACGCCACCCCAACAATGGGGCAGAAAATAAAGAGACCTACAAACGACCCAGATAAAGAAAGCGCTGATTAGAGTTTTTCGTTGAAAAAAAAAAACTGAGAGAGAGAGAGAAAGAGAGCTAGAGAGAGACAAGAGAACATTACGAGAAAGGAGCTTCGTTTCCTTTCTTTTGCATTTCATTTTTTTTTTTTCATTCTTTTCAAATATAAAGTTATGGAAATTTTAAAATTCAAATCCCAAAAAAAAAAAAAACAAATTTCCCTTCCCCCCTGGAGTAACACATAACATGGTTGTATTATTATTACTATCATCATACTTACCACTTTTTTTTTTTTTGTCACCACTTCACAATTCTCTCTACTACTCTCCTTCCCCTTCCGTGGTAGCCGACGACATGTAACTCAGCGCCAACGACGTCGTCTCATCTGTCGGCCCTCCGACCACCACCGGCGATGGCGTCGTCTGGAACTGCTGCTTGCAGGTCTGGCAAGTGATTTGCAAAACGGTGGAGCTTATCTTCTTCGTTGCTTGCTCTCTCAGCAACTGAGCCTTCTCAAGCTCGGCCTGCGCTTGTTTCCTTATTCTCTTGGCATTTGCAAATTCCTGCTCGGCGATCTCGATCTGTCGTTTTGCCTCTCTCCTCGCCTCCTCGGCATAAGCCTTCTCGGCCATGGCCAGCTTCATCAGCTCCTCGGAGCTCGGCCTATTGTTCGCTGCTTCGGTCTTTTCGTCGCACAGTGATGACCCGATTGAGAGCTTCAACCGGGTAGAGAAATTCTCAGTCAGGCGAATCATGAAGTGGCGATGACGATGGAAGTAGTTGAAGCTCGAGAAAATGTTGCTGCCGATGATGATTAGATGTAATATTATTATTAGTGGTAGTAGAAGAAGGCTTGGTACTACTTCTTTCGGAGCTTAAGAAAATGGGCTCCATCGGCTTTGGCAAATTGAGAACTCCGGCAGGCAACATCGGAGTGGCGATGTTGCCGAAATTGGCGTCGCTAGAAGGGCTCGTGCTCGACGCGGTGCGAGATGAGCAGGCAGTGACGGCTGCTACGGCAGTACTGGAGGGCTGCAGCGCCTGCAATTCAGGCCTGACCGTCCGTACCGTGCAAGTGTCTTGGTGTTCGATGAAACTCTCAACTCTGATAATCATACAATGAGAAGAAATTTTAAAGCCATGTCAATATGGGAACAATACTATGTATATAAGATATGTAGGGTTGGCAAACACAGCAAAAGAATGTGTATTTAAATAATAATAGAAGGAATATAGAATCTGTAGTGATGTAGTAGATGTTGTTGTAACGATGTTTAGTTGATTAGAATATGGATTAATATATTAATAAGAGGGAATTAAAGAAATGATAAATTTATATTTATATGGGGTCTGGTCAGTAGTGTGTGTTTTTAAGGTGTCAATTGACGATCTTATTGGTAATAGGGATGAATTATTTTGAGCGCTCTCTAGCTCTCCGAGCATTTCCATTGGCTGGCTTAGATCACACACACACACACAGAGACACAGGTATAAAAGCATGAGGTCAGGTGTACGACGAGAGATAACATTTAAACTCATCTTTCACACAGTGCTGTCTTATCTTCGAGAAAAAACAAACAAAATAAAGAGATTAGAAGGCATGAACAAACACCAACCAAAAAAAAAAAAAAAGGCTTGCTTTAATCCAAATTAAAATCCATTTGTTCCATAACACTCCTTTATGTAGAATATATATATGGGGTTCTTTTTAGGGTTTGAACAAAAAGCTAGAAGCTGATTCATAAAACTTAAATCATACGTTTGGCGTTTCAACCAACAAATTAAACCAAATTCGCATAATTATTAATTCAAACTGTCGTATATATAAATCATAGCAGCCCTCTTTTCTAATAACCCTTTTGCTCTTTTTTTTTCCCTTTCAGGAGAATTAGTCTGTGAGGAAAAGAGAAGAAGATCAAAATTGAGAATATTATGAATGTTAATATTGTAGTAATTAATTATACCTGGAAAAGACACGGCCACAGTCGCAAGAATGGCCTCGAGTGCCACAAGTCTTGAGGTGGGCCTTGTAATCGGACTGAACAGCATAACCCTTGGAGCACTTGTCGCAGACCCACTGCTTGTGATTGCTGTGCTTTCTCCTGAAGTGCTTCTTGATGCCGACGAGATCGCCGAGGGCGTGGCAAGGGTCGTGGTGCAAGCAGCTTGGCTCCGGGCACACGAAAACCCGCTTCTTCACCTCCTGAGTCTCCCTCTTCAGCAGCTTCCACGGCACCTTGTGCCGCCTCCTGTGCATCTGCAGGTTCTGGTCCCTCTGGAACCCTTGGTTGCAGATCTCGCAAACGTACCTGTCCGATTCCAATAGCGTCTTCGGCGATAGGGAAACAACTTCTGCGTCCGGATCTGATACAACACAGGATTTTTAATTAAAACAAATGATGAGAGAATATAACTGATATCCTAAAAAAATAAAAACCTAATTAATACTTAGAAAGAAAAACGAGTTGAGCCCATGACCACAAGGGGCACATAGGTGTCCAATTTGATAATAACAAAATTAGTCAGGGGAAAATTAGAGAGAATTGAATTGGAATTTGTTTGATTTTGTATTGATGATACTGAAGTGTAGTAATAGACTAGTACTACCTGGTGTGCCGGCTGGTCTTCTTTTTCTTTTGTTGTTGCTGTTGCTGGTGTTGGCTGTGGTGGTGTTGGTGGTGGTGGTGACCCCATTTTCTGAGGGGTTAGGGAAAGGAATATGGTGATGATCAGAAGAAGAAGCAGCAGTGTTGTTGTCAAGCATGGGGGTGGGATATTTTTTTTTTTTTTGTTTTGTGTTTTAGTGGGGGAGACTATAGCTATAATATTGTTGTTGTTGAAAGGAAAGGAAAGTAAACACTACTGCAGACAATCTATGTACAGCTGGTGAAGTTGGAATAGTGGGATTTCAGCTTTACTCATGGAGAGATAGAGAGATAGCTAGATAGTAAGAGAGAGAGGGGAGAGGGAGGGAGAGGAAAAATAAAAAAAGAGAGGAACAAAAGCTCTTGCTTTCTGCAATCAACTTTCTTTAAACTTTAAGGCTTTTTAGCCTCTTTTATCTTTTCTCTTTTCTAATTTTTATTATCCCATGAGGCTTTTTTTTCCTTCACTTTCTCTCTCTTTCTTTTCTTCTTTCTTTTGTTTCATTGACCCCTCACCTTGAGCAGGTAAGGTTGAGGGACGTCTTGTATATAAAGCTCCCTCTACAGGAATAGAATAGAGAGAGTGTATGTGTGTTTGTGTGTAGTGTGCGGGCTGCTGACCCAATCACATTTGCTTAAAAATCTGAGCCCCACACACACAGAATTTGGACAGAAACAAAAAAACATCCTCCCCATAAGAAAACAAACAGTCATTATTCAATCACACACTGTAATTTGCATGAATAAATGCCCAGGCCAGACCCCTATTACACGTGAGTTCACGTCCTCCTCACGTGACAACATGAAGCCCCCCCTCTTTTCTCTCTAACTTTCTCTACCTGTCTCTTATATTATAATTATAAAGCAAAAGTGGGTTAAAAAGAAAAAAGAAAAAAGAAAAAAGATGAAATGAGGGTTAATACAAGAAAAACAAAGTTACAAGGAAGTGTGTGGTTTCGTTTTGTGACCCAAAGTAAGTGTAGCTTAATTGGTTGGGGTCTGGCTCAAGAGCCTAAAACCAGATTAGTGTTTCTCGGAAGCAGCTTCTGAAAAAGGTGGGAAAGGAAGCACGATTAGTCACTTTCATGAGGGCAGTAATCATTTCTAGAACATTTTTCTTCCCATTTCAAGCCAAAAATATTTTTTTGCTGCCTCCTTGATTTATGTACAAACAATATTTATCTACGGTACCTTCAACAAATTCAAGACTCTGTTTTTTTTATATGCTACAGTAAAGTGGCAATCCAAGAGGTAAAATTGCTAAGAGGTAAAATTGCTAAGGAGGTAAAAAACAGATATAATAATAATAACACTAGCAACAACAACAACAACAAAATAATAATAATAATAATAATAATTCCCACAATATACGGCCTTTCCGACCTATGAACCTTCTTAATAATGAATATTATAATTATTATTTTACATTAATTTCAGTTCTTATATTCCAAAATATTGAGTTGCTCTATTTCTTACGTACGTTGTTGCATCTAGTTAGACGTCAAAGTAATATATCATGAATATACGAAAAAGGAAAAGTACTATTTTCCCCACAGATTTTTTTTTCGACAATTAAAAATTAGATAAACAAATGAGATAATTATTATTTTATGGCAGGCTACCGGAAAAACACTTTATCTATATTCATTCTATAAATATATATTTAACCTTTAAATTTTCTATTAAAAAATTGTGATTTCATATTCAAAAAAACAGCACTGCCGATAATAGATATCATATTTAAACAAAACACAGAGAGAAATAAAAGGCTTCTAAACCTAATTCAAACTCTTCTCTTGTATTTTTTAATTTTTTACGGATATTTTCTAGTTCAGAAAACCAGAAAAACAATAGTTTGAATCTGAAACTTTATATAAATTCTATTGAAGGTCGTCATAGTACGAAAAATTCAAATAAGCTTACACATTTATCCCTAACAAATAATAATGCTAAGACACTTGCAAAAGGTTGAGAGGTGGGTAGAATACTATATTTCCAAACAACTTGAGATGAGAACTAAATATGAAATACAATTGATTTCGTAAGTACTCCATGAACTATGTATTCTTGTTTAATATGCTTCTTGAATTTTAAAAAAGATTCATTTCGCCTCCTCAAATATGTAAAGTGGATCAAAACATTGCACGAACTAATATAATTAAATAAATTCAAGAAAAAAATATTGATTTTTTATCAATTTGATTCTCATCTTTTAAAAATTTAGGGATAAACTGGTAAAAAATCAATAATTTAGAGAGAATGTTAGCTTGAAACCAATAGTGTGGGAGGTATTTATAAAAATATATTAAAAGGTGACATGTTCTCATTTTGCAAGATTTATAAATGAAAAGAGTATTTTACATTAGAGTTGAGGGGCAAAATAAGCCATTTTAAAATTCAACCGACATGTTGAACTATGAAACATGGTTGATATGGCATGTATAAAATTAAAACCGTAAAATAGTGTTTGGATGGGGTTGTTATGATAGTTCTCTCCTAACACTTCACAATATTTACACAATTTAATAATTGCAAGTCCATCATTAATTTACATGAAAATTTCCTTAGGAAAGATTTGTATGTAATTTCAAACTCTTTGATTTTTTTTGCTAATTTCTAGGTAACTTTATTATTTTATAAAACAGCACATGCTAATGTTATTATGACAAAACGTACTATTTACTTCAAATAAAAGTATTATAAAAAAAAAACTATTTACTTCAAATGTTTTAAAACCTAGTATCTATATTATTTTTCAGTTTCAAAAAACCTCCTACCTACGATCTCCCAAAAAAGGAAAGGGTTTTAAAATTATCCTAAAATATATTGAAACCACGTCTATTTTTCTTTCCAATATGGAAAATAGTAGATTACAAGTATGGTTAACAATTAACTATCCTATAGATACTACCAAAAATTTGTAATGCCGAACGGGGGGGAATAAAAGTTAAAGACAATTAACAATAAATAAAGCAACTTATTTAATTTGAATCGAAATAAGTGGACTTATTCAAAAAAATAATTATTAACATATATAAAAATAATTATTAAAATATATGCTCCAAAGTCTTAAATTATACTTAAAATTGAAATTACGTAATAGCCCACTGGATTTACAAATTAATCAAAATACAATGCGGGACAGTGTTAGACAATATAGTTTATACAAACTCACATTATAGTTGAGAGACTAATAACAGAATCGCCAAGTACTAATCGTTTGACCCACAAGTATACAGTCATACACTTCATTTAGGAACTTCATCTATATGATCAATAAACGCCGTCGCTGACTCAGCATCCCGCACAATACTATGCTAGGGGAAATCAAAATAAAACAGACAGAAATACAAAACTGTAAGGGGAACGTTCAATAGGATTATCTTTTCAAAATTATGACAAATAATCATTCAATAAAGCATATTGAATTAAATAAAATGCATAGGCTAGAGAAACAAGCTTACTAAATATACGTCATATGAATTATTGCAAATCATAATAAATATAAGTATAAAAAAGTAAATGAAAATAAAATTCTGGTTAAAACCAAAATTTCTTTTCTTGATGTTTCAATTTTTTAAAATTTTTTCAAGGTACCGGTATACACCTTTTTAAGCCTAAGTATTTTTTCATTCAAAGTGAACTTTATTTTCTTAAAAGTTAATTACATAATTATAATTTTAAGCTTTATCTATTTCTCAATCTGACCTGTTGTTTTTAAAAACTACAAAGTATCCTTTAAATTCTAAAAAATTTATTTCAATTTCCTTCATGTGAGTAGAAAAAATTGTGCAAAACTACATAATTACCCTTAAATAGTTATGAAAAATGTTTTACATATTTTAAAAATAAAAAATCCTTTTACTAAACACCAAATTTCAGAAAAGATCTTAATTTTAATAGTTTTTTAAATGTTAATATATTTTTTAAAAAAATTCTCAAGAAGAAAAAATATATTTTAGAAAATAAATTTGCTTTAACTCACTAAAGGTATATATCTTATCTCCATGTTTTTTTATCTAAAAAGTCTGCAAAAAATAAAATTAAAACATGATTTTTAAATTCAAAAGATACTTTTGTAGGTCTTATAAATGAATGATCAATTCAGAAATAATAAGACTAGGTGGCATAGTTATATAATTAACACATTTTCTTACTATTTCAAATAGTTCACAATAAGAATTTCTAAAACTGAAATTCTGTTTGAATAAACACACACACACACACACACACACACACACACACACATATCATATATATATATATATATATCAATTAACTATATAGTCCCCATGCAGACTTTTTTTCCTCTCTTAGGATCTCCTTTTTGTTAGTGTACATGTATCTGACCATTAGCTAATTTTTATGCAATATAAATACATTTGATGAAAATCTAATGGTCTAAACCACTCTAAAAAAATTCTCATTAATTTGTCTTATGTTCTTATTACATACAATAGTAACTCATGGTTGTGGTTAATTTGGATAAAATTTTGGCATATGTCGTAACCAAAGAATGCTGAAAACTTTTGAGAGGCTTGTTAAAAGATTATTTATCTCACTAGTATTAAGGACATTAAATTCATGCATGAAATTTGATCCAACAACTCACTACAATTTTTGAGTCACACAATTTCAAAAAGATTAGGTCCATATTTTAAAAGTGGGGGCGTACAATAATGCATTAATTATTTGATAGCCACATGTGGATAGAATCTGGTTCATAAACTCTGTGCTCTTTGCATTATTCATTCTACCCTTGACATTTCTCATTTTTTCCCCCTTATAATTTCATATCCCAAATTATCTTTACTTTTTTCATGAAATTGACAATTTAGACTGCAAGGAAATAAACTCATTAAATAATAAAGCATGGAAAACACAACGATTAGGATGAGGATTTTCATGAGATTCACTTTTTTTTTTTCCATGATCAGTCAATATTCACATTCAATAAGTATTTAATAAGCATTAATATTTACTTTCAATAAATATTCACTTTTAAGTGAAACACAACGATTAGGATGAGGATTTTCATTAGTATTCACTTTTTTTTTTCCCCATAATTAGTCAATATTCATTTTTAATGAGCATTGACAGCCGCAATAGCGGCAATCTTGTGAGGTTCAGCTTAACTTTAAGGTAATCCCGCTTTTTTTCTATGTTTTCCATTTGCAATTTCTTTATATGTCATGCAGATATCCAAACTCAAAGAAATTAGTTCCCCAGGATTTAACACAATACATATATACTACATTCTATCATCTTAATCACAAAAGCGCCACCAGCACTAAATATCAATTCCACTAACACATTCTATGCCCCATGCCTGTTCGTTAGTTTGTCTCTATGTCTCTTTGTTAGTTTATGTTTCTATGTTACATTTGTCCATACATACTCTTGTAACGCTTTTCTTTTGGACTTGCCCACCAACTCCATGGTCTTTTACGTTGCACCATTAATAAGCATAAGATAAAATATAGAACATATATGGATTATTATAAACAACTATTCTCATATGTCCCACTTGGGAAATTAGACCATTAGCAAATTTACTTCATGCATGTAGAACTATTTGCAAACATATTAATATGGCCTCAAAAATGCTTGTAATTAATTTGAATACATATTTAAAGCAGTGTTATCTCTAGTTGGAAAGCAATGCTATAGATAATGTATGATATTTTACCATTCATTTTAAAATGTTGGTATAAGCATGCCTCTACTTAAAAGGACATCTCAAACAAATTATGTAAAACATATCGAAATTATTAATTACCTCACCCAGTCATACTTGTGCTTCTTTCTTATATACATTTCGTCACAGTAGAATTTGGATTTTTAGTTATATGTTCTTGAAAAGATATGGGTGTCATTGCAAAATATTTTCAACAATAATTAATATATATTTTCTATTTCTGAATACCTAACTTGTTACAAATTTTAAAAGCATTTAAAATGAACGTGGGAATAGACTACTGAGACATTACGCAGGGCATAAATTTTAAGGAATCTCATTTTTATGCCAATATATTAATTATATTACTTAACTCATTGAGAATACTATAGTTGTAGGCACATCCTGTGGTAAAAACCACACCTGAGTTTACCTGTAGCTTGGTGGTTAAAACCATTAGTTAATATTGTAAACACTGTAGCATGTAAGAGCTTTACACTATAGCAATTTTTTTTTACTGTAGCATGTGAGAGCTTTATACTGTTCTTAACTGAAAAGTTGGTTAGAACTAACTTTGTCAAACAGGATTGAAGAGTTCAAATCCCCCACCCCCAAGTTTAAAAAAAAAAAAAAAAAAAAAAGACTTATTGAGAAAATTCATCTTGCAACTCAATTAATGATTTAAACAATTTTTTTTAACAAAATGAACCTGTTGTATATACAAATTTTCATTTCATCATAAATAGAAATGAACATGAATTAATAAAACTTAGTTTTTGTGAGTAAGGTATTACAAAGATACACTTACACGGAAACTATTTACATAGACAATCTTACATGTGAACTCAAGTTTTAAAAGGTGGTATAAGCCAAAAGTTCCTCTTCTCATTTATAACCAACGAATTACCTAAGGGCTAAATTACATCTTTCAGGGAAATTTCTTGAAAATTTTGAATACATGGTGTAACATTGAAATATGAAAATTTGAATACATGGTTTAACATTGAAATACATAATACCGAAATGAGTAAACAACAAAACATACTGTCTTCGGGTTTTTCCCTCTCAAGGACTTCAAGGAGGTCCTTTCACGAGGAGTAGTACTTTAGAATTGCTGTTTGTCTTGGGAAAATTATTTTTTCTCTTCTTTATTTTTTTGTTTTTAGTAAGTTTTTGGATTTTATGCATTCGAGCTGCGCTTATTTTTGTTACGACTCTTCTTTATATTAGATGCTAATAAATTTTGAGTGGAGCTGTGGCATGATAGGGTTTCTTGGTGAGTACCAACCTACCTGGGATGTGCTATGTGTCTTTGATACATATTGATCTCTTTCCTTCATCAAAAAAAAAAAAAAAAAAAAACAATGAAAAGGAAAAAATGGTGCCAAAATGACTTAAACCTAATTAAAATATTTTTAATAAACAAGTGTATAAATACAATGTTACGTCAAAATACAGAAAAATCCTTTATTCATATGTTGCTTTGTTACATAGACGTTAATATATTAGTACTATATTGTCGTTGTAATATTAGTTTCAGTTGAATGAAAATATTGTCTTTATATTTTTAATAGAAAAAAAGAAAAAAGAATATAAATCTCAAATAGAGAGAATTTGCATGAAATTCGATATGGAAAAATTATGGGGATTTAAATACGGACGCATGAACTTACAATATAAATTTACCAGTATGATGTTGTAAGGTTTACTATGACCAACAAAATTAAATGCAATAGGAATATAGCATAACAAATCATGATAAGTCAGGCACTTGGTCAAAAACTCACGGCAAAAACTTCCATATATCAAGACAAGGCGTTAATTCCAAGTCCAATTTTTGGGTATTCCTTTGGTAATGGGAGCACTATAGAGAGGGCCCAGAATATTTTCTTTACTCTTTGGTTTCTACTTTCTAGCAGCTTCCTTGTGTGTCAACAAATGAGTACATGCCTATTCTATTCTACATGTTTGCGTGTATTTTATATATGCAATTGTCTATATTTTTTTTTTGCTTTTATTGGGTTTAAGGAAGAGAGAGAGAGAGAGAGAGAGATGTTTTTGGAATTGAATTATGAGATAGAGTTGGTTATTGGGAATTAATAATAAATTAATAATCAAACAAAAGGTGGAAGATGCTTATAGTTATTGGGAATTAATAATCAAACAAAAAGTGGAAGATGCTTATAGTTCATGTCTTAGTTGGAAAGAATGGGAAGATGATGGGAGAGGGATTCTCGTCACATGCCTCATCCGAAAAAGGAAGAAGAAAGCAATCACCCTCCCAAGTGTCTTAGATTCCAAATCTAATGAACTTTTCTTAAACTAATCCATAAAGGAAGGTGTCACAACCCATGCAAATGCTTTAAAAAAATCTGTTGACTTAAGGCAAAAAGTCCAATTAAGTAGATGTTAAATTATAATTTTCGTCTCTCTACTTTTTCAGATTGATCCATAGAGATGCACCACCACGCCATTATTGACAATGGATTTAACTATTATTATACACATGTTTCTTGTTACCAGCATTTACTGTAATAACCAAAGCATCTTTATCTTTTGCTTGTTTAAGCAACATTTTCCTTTTGAATTTTGTTTCTGTTTATCAAATATAGAATCCGGCATACATGTAGATGAAATATGTGCCTGAAATTCGAACACGTAACGTGCATAACAAGTCTGTATATTCTCATATTTACTCTTTAAAAAAAAAAAATTGTAGGCTTGCATGGCAAAAGATATATAGGTCATGTTTAGGGGAAATTCTTAGAAGCTGCCTTTGCGTTTTTGGGTCCAAAAGTTGTTCTTTAAAGTATTTTGATGAATTGTCAGAAATGTTTTGGTTTTTAAACATAGCTTATAGTTAAAGTAGCATAATGTGGCTTTACAAAAAAAAACATTTCTGAATTAATTTTTGAAATTTATACTGGAGTTTTAAAAAGACATTATAAACTTTATTATAACATTTTTCAATGCATAAATTAGGATTTGAATATAATAAATAGGGGTAAATTTGGCATGGTGACAAAGATTTAATAAGAGACTTGGCCACTATTAACAATTATATAACACCAGGCTTTTTAATTTATTGGGGTACTTAATAATTTCGCTAAAATGTGTAATTTTTATACTTTTTATTACTAATTAAAAGTTATAAAATTATTTTGAATCATTTAACCTTTTTTAAACATACAATTCTAAACACATACTGAGAAGATATATCTTTTGCTTATCGTTTTCTATTGAGTAAAAATATGGTTCCAAACACAAGTAAAAGCAAAACGGAGAATTTTTTATAAATGTTATATTTTAAGATTTATTTTTTATAAATATCACACATGTTTATTTATGACGTAACTTGACATGTAATGTAAATAATAATGTGACATAAATAAACATAATTTTTAAAAGTATGATGCAACATGCAATTTTCTCTTCTCTAAATTGTACCGAACGAGCCCATAGTGAAAGAGAAATCGTGTTATCCAAGTATACAGACCTATATATATACACACACACGCACACATTTGATAACCAGTCTTAAAACGCCATATCTGGTCATAAAAAGCTTGTATATTCACGAATTATTACCAAACAAAACAGTTTTATAAATTTGAAATTAAGAACTAAAATTCTTATTAAAAACTCCTTTCCAGGAAATATATGTACGTTAGATATTCAAACACACAGAGAGAGAGAGAGAGAGAGAGAGAGAAATCAACTAAAATTTTGTTTCTTTAATTCGTACTTGATTTATTACAAATGCTTGTATGGTTTTAGTACATTAATTATCAAAAAAAAAAAAAAAAAGGATCCGAAAGTCCTCTATGTATGTGGCCTATATTTGTATTGCCCCCTGAGTGTACTTTGAACAATGCGTTCTCTGATACAATTATGGCTATGCTTGAAACCTACATCCGGTACTACCCATAAACACTTGTGACACTGTTGACAAGAAACGGACACAATCTAATACATCAAGCTAGCTAGGAAAAAAAAAATAACAATTATAATTTCACTAATATTTTGGGCAGCCAACGTCTGTAATTCATGATATATAAATCCAATTGCACTCTCTCCCTCCAATCTGAAAATTCCACATTCCAATCAATGGATAATCCAGCGAAGATCTGCAACATTTAGTGTGTGTGCATGAGTTTCATCAATAATTTCATGATGGCAGGCAAGCCATAATACATGGCCCTCTGTTTTGTTGCAGTGATGCTCACTGAGCCCTTTGTCTTTTTCAGTTTTGTTGTTATCCGAGTGACTTAGCTCAATTGGCATCTCTCTCTCTCTCTCTCTCTCTCTACCCACACATATTTTGCACTGAAAACCGAAAAGATAATAAAAATACAAGTTCAAACAAATTGGAAAAAGTTAGAATACAAAACAATACAACGGATGGCTGTATATATATATTCTTTCTTTACATATCCCATACCATCAATATCTCTCTCTTCTCTTTTTTTTTTTTCACACTCTAAGCACAGTCTCTCTAACAAGCTATTGCTCGCTTTGATGCGGGGGCTATAGAGAAGATTTGTTTGTTTGTTTCAGATTGTTTGTTTTCTCAACCTTCATGGAACTTTCATTTTTGTTTTCTTGGGGAGTTTGTGTGGGGAGAGAGAGAAAGGGATAGATAGAAAGAGAGAGAAAGAGAGAGGAAAGTTGTTTGGTGGGTAATGTCAGCAATGTCTGAAAAGCCAACCTGCCTTGAGTAATAATAAAAACAGGGGAAAAAAATAAAGTTACCCAAAAGGAAAGGGAAAATTAGAAAGGTGAAGGAAGGGAACAATATACAAGGGGGGAAAAGGGAAAGAAAATAAAGTGAAACACAGAGATAAAATTAATTAAGGAGTGCGGTAAGTTTCGATAAAGTCAATAAAGCGGTCTTGGAAGTTTGGCCCAACGCAGGGACAAAAATACATAAACACACAACTTCGCTTCATGTTTAAGCAGTGTGAGACTTGTTATACCGATGATAATAATAATTATTATTATTTTTACCGAGATGTTTAACTCTAAAATATAATAAAATTAAATAGGAAAATAAAATAGACGAAGGGAACATAAAAATTTAATATGGTATGATAATATGCCAACATCTTAAAAAAAAAAAAGAAAAGAAAATCCTATCTTAAGAGACTAAAACCAACAGTAAGGAAGTCGGTCTCTCTAATCTCACCAAAAATACATATCATCTCAATTCTCTATGGTTCTTTATAATCCCTTTTCTGTACTAGAATCAATATTGAAAAAAAAAATATGGTAGCTAACAACTGTTCTAAACGGGTGAATCCAGTATCAGCTCAACCATAGGCACCTTAAGCAATTGCTTAAGGTCACAAGTGGAAGACCCCCGAATTTCAAACGAGTAGGCCCTTTTTACGAATAGAAAGAAATTAAATTAAAAAACAGTTTTTTTTTTTTTTTGGGAAAACGATAGGAATATGATTTGTATATGCTACATTTGAATTGGAAACTACAAATTGATGAAAATATAATCTAAATTTTGGTAAAACAAAAGAATGAGTGATTTGTGGAAAGATAATTTGAAAATGACAGTGCTAATATAGCAATTACAAGTAGGGGAAAATATTTTGAGTTATTATTTGAATTCGAGAAATTATATTCATTATATATAATTGTAATAAGAAAAAAAAATATTCGTTTGAGCCTTCAAGGTGTGGTGGATGACTATTTTCTACCGTTGACCATTAAATTTATTATGAATTAAGGGCATGTTACCTTCTATCGAAGGGAAAGTAAAGAGTAATTTCCTTTATTTTTAATAATGTGTTTACTTATAAATCGGCTGCAAGAGTTTTGTGGGCCCTATATAATATAAGAAATAAGAAAAATGAATGTCAATATTCACATTCCTTTAGCATTGATTCCCTATCAAATGGAATGAATGATAGATTTACATATAGGATCAAGTTCAAATGTTGTTAGCTAATAGTTATTTAGTTATGTAAAAATGATAATTTAAGTAGTTACATTGAGTGAGATGGCCCTTCTTAAGTAACACTAGAAAGTGAATAAGATTGTTTTCCTTTACACTATCAAATAGATAAATAAGTACAAGAAAGGGAATGAATGATCCTCATATTTCTATTACTTTACTTTCCCTTCCAATTCCATTACTTTTTCCATAACATTTCTGATGAGTGCATAATTTCACATAATTTTATGTCATTCTTCCTGGTATTTATTTTGTTAGTTTTAAGTTTTCTAGTGTTTTTATTGTGTTTTTGTGTTTTATAGGTATTTTGTAGTAATGGAATAAAAAGAGGGTGAAAAAGAAGGATCCAAAAGCTTTAAGAAACACATTTTTGTGTTTGGAGGTTCGTTGAGCACTAAGGCCTTCAAAACATGCAAATCAAGAAGTAATGTATCAGGCCCCTTGGTGCCAGTGGGAAAATCAACATGGTGTTGTGGCACCCAAGGCGTAATCATTGTGAGTTTTTTTCTATAGCACTGGGGCACTACAATTTGAAGCCATGACGCTGTGACGTAAGATAAAAATGTTTTTGAGCCCGAATTGAGCCCAAAGTTTCCATTTTAACCCCAACTTAGACACCTATAAATACATGACCTTAGGTTAAGTTTTTTATTAGTTTTCCCTTAATTTTTCTTAGGCTTAGGAGATGAAAAATAAGAAAAAGAGGAGAGTTCCAATAGAGGCTATAGAGAACCATTTGCCTAGAAGGATTTCTAACACCATAATCGTTCATTTTCTTACTCTTTCTTTCCTTTTTTTTCAATTATGTTATTTTAGTTTTATTTTGGTTATTTTAGTTTCATTTTGGTTGAAGGAAATTTAAAAACCCTAGACATGATTTTATAATTAATTTATAGAATTGTTTCTAATTTTCCAATTGAGATTGTTTATGTTCTTCTATTTTCTATTCATGGTTATTTTCTTATTTTATTTGGAAGGCCAACTAAATAGGACTTGAATTAATTTATTGTGAGATTGAAATGCTTGATCTGTTATTATCTCACTATTCTAATCATTAGTAGCGAATTGTGGTCAATGATTATTGTCAAGTTTTTGGATGATTTAATGTGGAACATAACCTAGGTTAAATGACCTGAGCTTGTGTGATTGTTGCCATGATCAGCCTATCTTTTTCAACTTAATACTTTCGTTAGATTAAATCTAGAGAGCTTATTCTTAGTTGTTTAGTAGAAAGGGGCTTAATAAAGCACTTATCTTATTAAACCTACAAACTAAAAGAAGATTGAGGTAGCAGAGCTTATGTTATCTACCGTTGGTAGTTTCGATAGTTAATTTGGAATAATTCTGTAATTCATTGTATAATTATTGTTTAGTAGTGTTTGTTTAGTAGTGGCGAGTGATCTTTTATCTAGTTTTATTATTATTGTTTCATGTTTATTTAATTTCTTGTGTTTTCTTTTATTCAATAGTTTAGTTAAAATATAAAAAGCCCATCCTTTTCTTAGATTTCATCATGTCTTAGGTTAATGTCGATAACTAATTAATTAGTTCAAATCTTCTACTGGAACGATCCTTACTTACCATTATGCTCAATAACGATGACATTTTAAGTAAGGTTAATTTAATTGTCCCCCAAGACTTACCAATTCCTTTACAGATTTGTACACACCCCTTAAGTGTTAAGAGATGTGTTTAAAAGGAAAGCGAAAGTCCAACAAAAGGATTCTTTTTTAATTGTATACACTACTAGAAATTTGAGATTATACGACCCTCATTTAACGACATTTTTTCAAAAACCGTTGGGATAAAGAAAAAAAAACGCAGGAGTTATGCCGGAGAAAACAAAAACATCGTGGTAGGGGAGGACGCTACCATGATGGTTTCCTCCAAGAACCATTGTGGTAAGTTATAACTTTCCATGACAGTTTTTTAAAAAAACGTTGTTAAAGACTATAACTTGAGAACAATCATGGCAAGTTATAACTTTGCATGACAGTTTAAAAAAAACGATCGTGCAAAGCTATAACGTTCCATGACGGTTTTTGAAAAAAACCATCATGGAAGATCATTTAAAAGCCCTTTTCTCAGCTCAACAATCATACACAAATCACAAACCCAGCTCTCAAATACATATTTAAAATCTTTCAAAACTGTTGTAGCCGTCCCTCTACACTTCCATCCTCCTTAATCTCCTTCTTAATTGGAAGTTTTTATTAGAAATTGATAAATTGGTATTGATTTTGTTGTTTATTGATTCGTGTTTATTGTATTGTGGATGGGTATGATTAATTTGTTTTATGCATATGATTTATGATTTGAATATGATGGGTATGTGTAATTTGTGAAATTATTTTTAATTGAATTGCTATTTATAATTTCAATTTGGAACTTGTGAAGGGATTTTTAATTGTCTAGAGAATATGTGAATGGTGTAGAAGACTTCTTGGTTTTTGCCAAAACTCATGCCCACAATAATAAAATTCAGTGTCCTTGTGTTTAATGTAGAAACCATAAATCTCATTTAATTCCAGTTGTTAGAGGACATTTATTTCAAAAGGGAATTATAAGTAGTTACCAAACATGACATTTTCATGGCGAGGCTAAATTCATTCTAACTTTAGCAAGTAAAGAAAAGGAAGCTATTGTATAAGGTAACATGGATGATCATGACAATATGGTTAAGGTGGTCAATGATTTGGAAGAACACTTATTACACCGTTCGAATTTATTTGAGACAATGATGAATGATACCGAGACACCCGTGTATGAAGGGTGTACCAATTTACCAAATTGTCCACTTTAATTGGATTATGGAGTTTAAAAGCGTCGGGTGGGTGGTCAAATTCTAGTTTCACAAAGTTTTTGGAATTTCTAGGGAGGCTTTTACCAGAGGGTAATAAATTACTAACTAGTATGTATGCGGTTAGGAAGACTTTGAACAATTTGGGAAGGGAGTATGAGAAAATTCATGCTTATGAAAATAATTGTATGAGAAAATTCATGCTTATGAAAATAATTGTGTTCTTTATAGGAATGAGTATGAGGATGGGAATTATTGTCCAGTTGGTCAACAGTCAAGGTGGAAGAAAGGAAAGAAGCTAAAAGATAGCAAGAATTGAGTGGTAGTGAAGGTGTTATGGTACATTCCATCGGTTTCAAGTTTAAGGCGTTTATTCAGAAACGTAAAACATGCCAAGAATTTAACATGGCATTGTGACAAATAGATCGACTATGGTATGCTTAGATATCCGACGAATTCACCATAATAGAAGACTTTTGAAGCTGATCATCCCCAATTTAGTGTCGATCCAAGAAATATACATTTTACTTTTGTCGACAGATGGAATGAACCCATATAGTAACAAGAGTAGTAGGCATTGCACTTGGCCCATAATACTTGTTAACTACAATCTCTCTCCAAAAATGCACATGAAGCGAAAGTTTTTAATGTTGTCATTATTGATATCGGGTCCTCACCAACCGAGGAATGACATTGATGTCTACTTGGCACCGTTAATTGATAACCTAAAAAACTGGTGAGAAAATAGAATCAAAGTTAGAGATGGTTACTAAGAAGAGATGTTCACACTCTGTGCCATGTTGATATGGACAATTAATGGCTTCCCCACATATGGCAATTTATCTGGTTATTTGGTAAAGAATTCTATTAGTTGTCCTATTTTATGAAGGAAACGTCTCACAAACAGTTGAAGAATGGTAAGAAAACCGTTTTTCTTAGTCATTGAGATGGTTGCCAAGAGATTATTGTTACTACAAACAAAAAAAAACCTTTGATGGCAACATCTAAGAACACGTCCTTTGACGAGTGAGCAAATATTGGAAATGGTAAAAGATGTGAAAGTAATACTCAACAAGAGAAAGAGAGGTAAGGACAAGCCGTCGACAGATGGACCATGGAAAAAGAGATCAATCTTTTTTGATCTTCCATATTGGAAGACACTTTTTGTTCATCATTGCTTGGATAAAACGTTTATGAATCAATAGCCGTCACGTTGCTTAACATTCTGGGCAAGATTAAGGATGGTGAAAAAGCATGATTGGATCTCATGGAAATGGAGATTAGGCCTAATTTGTTTCTGAAGAAAAGAAGGAATCATATTTATGCTCCTTCGGCTAAGCACATGTTATCAAGACCCAAAAAAAGAAAGCTTTATGAATAGCTTACTTCATTGAAAGTGTCAGACAGCTATTCTTTGAACTTTAAAAAGTTGATGTCAGTGAAGGATTTGAAACTTGTTAGCATGAAAACACACGATTGTCATGTTTGTTGATGCAACAATTACTACCACTTGCGTTGCTGGGAATTCTAACAAAGGATATGAGATTTACAATTACCAAGTTGTGCACATTCTTTAATTTAATATGCTTCATGGTAATTTATCCACTTATGCTAGATTTACTACAATCGGAGTTAGTGCAAACCTTATGTATGCTTGAGAAGTGTTCTCCATTGGCATTTTTTGACATAATGATTTATCTAACAATGCACTTAGTACATGAAGTTAAGTTATATAGACCAAAATATTTGAGATAGATGTACCCATTTAAAAGATATTTGAAGGTTTTGAAGGGCTATGTGAAGAACCAAAATAGGCCAGAAGGATGTATCATAGAAAGTTACATAGCTGAGGAATCAATTGCATTTTACTTCGAGTACTTGTAAAATGCATAAGCGATTGGGGTGCCAAAGACAATAAACATTGAGGCTAGGGGACTATCTATTGGCAATCTTTCCTCAGTAAATTGAGGGGAGTGGGAGCAAACTTGTCTTTACTCCTTGTACAATGCTAATGAAGTAGAGCCTTTCATTGAGGTGCACATGAAGGAATTAAAAAAGACAAACCCAAAAAGAGCAAGAAATGAGAAATAGTTGCAAGATGAACACAACTGGATCTTTTGGCTATGGATTAGAGCACACATCTATGGCAAGTGCTCCACATCACAAGATAGAGGCATGTCACAAGACTTAAAGAACCTAACCAAAGGACCGTCGTCGATAGTTACAAGGTATACGTCATATTCTATAAATGGTTACACTTTACACACTTGCAAAAGAGATAAGAAGCATTCTATCCAAAATAACGATGTGACTCTTCGTGCTAAGGCTATGCATATTTCCTCCGCCAAAGACAAGGATCATGTATATGGGACCATGAACTACTTTAGTTTCATTGAAGATATTTGGGAACTTGATTATGGGGGATTGCACATAACACTTTTTAAGTACAAGTGGGCCAACAATATCTATGTTAAGACCAATAATGACGGCATCATAGTGGTTGACTTTAGAAGATTAGGATACAAGAATGATCCCTTCATTATAGCATCACAAGCAATCCAAGTTTTATATACAACGGATCCCCAAGATTTGGAATTGTCTCTAGTCGTCACAATGGAGCCAAGAGTAGTTATTAACGATGAAAAAGTTGTCAAGGATTGCACGGACATCCCCTCATTCACAAAAAGATTGCTACTAGTTGAAGAGATTGATGATTTTGATGATGATTTTTTGCAGTTGCTTCTCAAGGATGTGGAATGGATATGTATTGAGGAACCAATGAAAAAAAAAGGGAAAAATGAGCATCTATAAACAAATTTATGTCAATTTATTTCAATATATTTCTTTATTTATTTTTCATATTTTTTTAAGCTAAAGGATATCTATTTAGTTATATTTGTCATAAAAATAGCAAAAAGTAAAAGCTTTGGTCCATTGGATGTTTAACACATGGGTTGACCACCCTGGGCAAAGGAGGAAAACTTTTAAATTTGGTGTTTTTAGAACAATTTTTTTCGACAGCTTTTTAAAAAACCGTCATAAAAATTAATATTCCACGATATTTTTTTTATAAAAACTGTCGTGTAAGTTAAATGTTACACTATGATTTTTATAAAAACCATCATAGAATATAAACATTACACAATGATTTTTTTATAAAAACTGTCATTTAAGGTATTCTTTCCACAATAGTTTTTGACTAAAACTTTTGTGGAAAATTGGTCTTGCATAAAAAAAAAATTGCCTAAATTTTTTATTTCTCACGAGATGGCCAGTTCCATGTGTTATTCATTACTACAAGGCCCTGATTACATATAAAAAATTATGTATATTAAAATTACAAGGTATTTACAAGATCATTTACATTTGAACTATTTTGCACAATCATTTATCTACTATCTCTATCTAAATATGACATACCTATTTACAAATTATACCTACTTAATTCTAACTTCAGTTATATTTGTATGTATATAAAATTCCTTTTTGCTGGGGCATATATACCACTATTAATTACATCCTGCATAAAACGTAGAATAAAAAAACCACATTCTACGTATCCTTATTGTCTTGAATACTTACATTTGGAATATAGCATTTCATTTGGTTGGAATGTTACATCATTTTCCATTTGAAGTTTTCAATCATTAAGCGCCTTAACAATGTGTCATGATTAAATGAATTAATAGATAATATAATTATATAAAACTTAACATAGTTAATTTTATAAGAAAAATTGATACTTACAATCTTGTCAGTAATACAAAATCATCACATGGTGGGTATCCAAGTGGATCAAACCAATATATTTGATCCTTCCATGGTGAAATAACTACCAACATCTAATGTTCTCCAATATTATATGGCACAAAGAATAATTTCCCCTTCAGTGTTTGAGCTAATAGGTGGAGTAGTGATGTGGCACGCTCTCTGCAATCACTCTATAAGTCTCTTGCAACACTTGAAACAATTGTTGGAGATATGAAATCAAAATTGTGCGCCTTACTTTGAAGTTGACAATATTCAGCCAAAAAACTAACAAATGCACTCAATTATTTAAAAGCACCTTACAACTTAACATAGATTTAAAAAAGTAAGAATTAAGGATAGAGTTATTACCAAAGGTATACCATTATACAGTTCGCTTTGATTTGATCAAAGATGATGAGGTAATAAATGTCTTCACACCCCATATAGATAGGCAATTCATTGCAAGTGATTTTTTCTGGTATCAGGCACTAAATCATCAGCCCATCGTGCATGAAAGAATGTGCGTATTAAACCAATTGCACAAATTCTAGAGGTATTGAAAAAAAGTTAAATACAGGCAGTGGCTCATTCACAACAAGTTGTTCTTGTTCTTATTCTTGTTCTCCCTCAGGTTGTGATTGTCTTGCTTTTGTAGAACTTTTTCTTCTTTTTTTTTTGTCATTTCTTTCTCTTAGATCTTATGAAATGTGGCTAGGTGCTCAACTCGTCTTGGTCATTGTGACTACTTCAATTAACGTCTTTGGCCATGCAACGAAGCTTCCGACAGCTTCACCCATAATTATTGCTTCAAATCTTAGAACAAGCAATTCAATTGTTCTAACTCTAATGGTAATGATGCTAACGCATATGTTTTTCATCCCCTAAGGGTCTTCCATGGACTGTATCGGTTGGAAGACACCTTACCTATGCCTTTCTAAGTGCAACAAGTGCACACACACCATTAATTCTATCATCAACAAGGAGCCTGCATTCTTGATATCATTCGGCCACTTGACAATGAGGTGACAATTGGACTTTTGGAGCTTGTGGAGCTTCTGCTATATTGTTGGGAGGGTTAAAACTAGCCTTGAAGCTGTTGCATTGTGAGATGCTTTCATCCGTCGGTCTGGCACATCTTTGGGAAATGAACTGAATATTTTGGTTTCCCTAGTGCCCTCATCAATGTGTCATCGTTACTAACGGACTGAAAGATCCCTTGACTTTATTGCATTGTGTACTCATCCTGTAAAACAACAACAAACCAAGTTATTCTTAATATGCTTCAATAGTTATTACATTACAAATCAATAATTTGATTTCAATAAACTTACAATCAAGTTTCCAATTTGTGCTACTCTTGGATTTTTACACTATCCATTGGTACCTTGACATGATTTTACCCACAACTCCTCCCGTGTTAGTAGCATGCTCGGCTCAGCTAGCTGTATTATGTTATGTTAGTAACATATTAATGGTATAATAATTGATATATTTAATACAAGTAAGATAATAACATACCAACGATTACTCGAGCTTTCTATATCCATCTCAGCCAAGTAGCAACTTATTTTTGTTGCATTAGCTAATAACAGTTAGAATTTGGAGAAATGCTAATACTTCACAAAAGATTCTTAATCATCATCGTTTATAGAAGGGTAGTAGTGTACTACTGTAGGAGGCCACTTAAATATATTTTCATCATCCTCCAAAATAGAAAGGTTGGGATTTACAAAAGTAATGTAGAGGTTGGATCTAAATCCCTTTGTTGATTCGCCACAAATCTTCAAAAAAATTTTCCTATACCACCCCTTAACTATGAAAGCTCCGTAAATCTCTCTCCAAATCATGTCTTTTACTTGGTCCAAATCATTAGTCCTCCAATCTTTAATCATATTGGAACATGTTCTCGACAAAGGACTCCAATCTAACTACTTAATTTACTTTTGGTTACACCTTCTAGTTGCCTTCTGAATCAAAAGTCACTTGTATTCTTAAACCTCTCTTCTTCATCCGATGCCCACTTAAAAACTACTTTGTGATCAAATTCGGTGCGCCTTCAGGGCTTACTAACTTGTTTTGCCTTGCTATATTGAGAGGAAGATGGAGTGCACACTTTATATGCTTCATCATAGTGGTCATTATCGCTCTATTGAGATATTTTTACCTAATCTAATGACCACCATTTCAAGAAGATTAATATATTACCAAAAAATAAATCAATTTTCTAGTATACCATTCCAAAATTAATCATAAAATCTCATAATCAAAGTTAACAAAATCACATTTCACAAATTACATAACCAAAATCACAACATTACATAATCACATATTGAACAAAATCACACACAATCACAAAATCTCATAATCAAAGTTAACAAAATCACATTTCACAAACTACATAACCAAAATGACAACATCACATAATCACATATAGCACAAAATCCCATAATCACAAAATCATACAATCACAAAATCTTACAATTATATAATCACAAAATCCCAAAACCACATATTACATATCACTAAATCTCATAATCACATATTTAATTGACCACAAAATCATGTATTAAACAAAACTCATATTCAATAACCACATAATTACAATCATATACAATTAACCACATTGTTATACCTTATATAATCACATTTTAAACTAACAAAATTATTAAGAAAAAATCTTAAAAAAACACAACTCACATTTAACCACCACAAGAATGGGGTGATTACAAATGACAATGTAGTGGTGGTAGATGGCGATGGCAACCGGCGATGGTCACAGTGGCGATGGGAGGGAAATAGGACAACAGAGAAAGGGGGCAAGGCTAGGGTACAAGAGGGAAAGAGAGGAAGGAAGAGAAAGGGGGCAAGGCTGGGCGAGGAAGGAAGAACGAGGCAGGGGTGATGGTAGGGGCAGGGCTAGGCATGGAAAAAAAAGCGATTATGAGGGCAGGGGCAGGGGCAAGGGCAAGGTTGTGCAGGAAGGAAGAGCTGAAGGAAAAGCAGAGGAGAGGGTACGGGGTGGGCCGAGGCAGGGCTAGGCGAGGCGAGAAGAGCGGGGGCGGGTCTAGGCAAGTAAGGAAGACCGAGGGTGAAGGCGGGGTTGGGTGAGGAAGGAAAAGCGGGGGCAGGGGAGGTGGACAACGGTAGAGGAGAAAGACAAAGAGAGGAAAAAAGTGCCCGATAACGGAGAAGGAGAGAGAGAAATGGAGGAAGGAAAGGAGGCAACGGGAAGGCGATAGTGATTTCTTTAACGGTGAGGGTGACAGCGACTGCTTTGACGGGAGGGCGAGAAAATTTGCAAAAGATAGAGAGTTTGAATGTGTGTGAAGGGGGTCGCACGAGTTGCCATCATTATAAAGCCTTAGGGCCCATATTACATGACAGTTTTTATAAAAACCATCGTGTAATATATAAGCTTACACAACATTTTTTATAACAACTGTCATGCAAGCTTTACATTCCACGACGGTTTTTAGACAAAACCATTATATAATATTAATTTTTATGATGGTTTTTCAAAAAAACCGTCATAAAAAGTTGGTCTAAAAACACCAATGTCAAAAGTTAGTCTCATACATACTAGTTGGTAATTTATTACTCTCTAGTAGAAGCTTTCCTAGAACTTCCAAAAGCTTTGTGAAACTAGAATTTGACCACCTACCCGACACTTTCAAATTCCATGATCCAACTAAAGTGGACAATGAAGTGAAATTGGTATACCCCTTATACACGGGTGTCTTGGCATCATTCATTATTGTCTTAAATAAATCCAGACGGCGTAAGAAGTGTTCTTCCAAATCATTGACCATATCAACTATATTGTCGTGATCATTCATATTATCTTCCACAATAGCTTTCTTTTCTTTACTTACTAAAGTTGGATTGAACTTAGAATCACCATGAAAATGCCACGTTTGGTATCTACTTATAATTCCATTTTGAAATATATGTCCTCTAACAACTGGAATTGAATGAGATCTATGGTTTCCATATTGAACAGAAGGACATCAAATCTTATCACCATGGGCATGAGTTTTGGTAAAATCCAAGAACTCTTCCACACCATTCATGTATTCTCTAGACAATCGAAAATCCAACATCTATTTCCTATCCATTTCACAAGTCCTAAATTGAAATAGTAAATAGCAATTCAATTAAAAATAATTTCACAAATTACATATACCCATCATATTCTAATGATAAATCATATAAATAAAACAAATTAATCATATCCATCCATAATATAATAAACATGGTTCAATAAACAATAAAACACAAATTTCCCAATTTCTAATAAGAACTTACAATTAGGAAGGAGATTAAGGAGGGTGGATGTAACGTCCCCTTATGAACGTTACAAATGTCGTTATATTTATCTTTTTTTTTTGCCATTATTTATGATAAACCATTTAAATGAAAACATAATTTGGAAACATACCCTCGGATCCATGCATATATACATATATATTTTGAAACATTAATTAAATTACTTAAATATAAATATTCTTTAAATAGTTGATCAACACTAAAACCATAAAACCAAAATTTAAATAAAAATTAACACAACTTTTAAAATCTGCTTACACAGTTTGTTAGGTCAAACTTTAGACTTCAGTAGGCCAAACATGACCGGCAGTCCAAACTTCAACCACCGGCAAGCCAACCGAGGCTCTGCCAAACAGGGTTTTTAAAATCACTAAGATTGGCAGGCCGAGAAAGGGTAATCGACAAGCCGATGATAACATTGGCAATTCGATTTGAAATGGTCGGAAGGCCGATCTGCTGTTAAAAACAAAATTTTAATTTAAAACAAGTCTCAATATTTCAAAGTGCGGAAAGATAAATAAACATACTCAGAAATTAAACATAATCTATAACTTTGAATTTCTTCCATGGCTTTTTTCTATTTTCAATCCATCCCTTCAAGCTCACACGCCTATCCTCGCCCTCCACCTATTCCATAACCTTCTTACCGTTATCTGCAACATGATGTAAAACTGAGTAACGAAAGCTTAGTAAGTACATTTTTTATCTCACAACCTAAAACATTTTATGAACATTATTATGAAACCTCATAACCATAATCATCATCATCATCATAATAGTGCACCAGGCATAGTTTCATATAGAATATATCTTTCGTTAGCATTAACTATATTAAAACTTCATTCATTTTATCTTTAGGGCCCAAGTGTTACACCATTATCATCATCATAGACACGCCGTCATGAGAGAAGAGGGATAGAATCCCAACTAAATATAACATCATAGACATAAACATAACATAACATAGGGTGTGCAACACTTATACATATATACACATATACATATATATATATATATACACTTATATGCTTTGAAAAAATCATCATTAAAACATGCATAAACTTTTATACTTCAAAACTTTCATAAATAAACATCATGTATAATCATCATGGGAAATTATCATAAAACCATCATGAACATAGATTTCAAACTTTTATAAATTTCATCATGTTGCAGGTGAGAATGTACTTCCTTGACTGGCTTACTAAGCCTTAATTGAAGATAACGTCACCGCGGTCTTGATGTGCTCACTTCTTGGTGTGTTCATGTCATACAATCATTTAAAATAAAATTAACATTTATTTATATTCAAAGAATCATCCAATACTATAATACATATACACCTCCATTTCAAAAATAAATACATGAACACAAATATCTGCCTGACCCTTTATGCATTCATAATTCAATAACTTAGAAATCACAAACAATTAAAGCATGACGCTCTAGAGGAACAAAGCTAACAAATAAACATATTATCATGATTTTTCGTTGATCATATAAATTCCATTTAATAACCAAAACAAGTCACACACTTCACAGCATAAAATTTGCCAGCAATAGTTGGGCAGTGAACAACCTTAACTAAAGTCTATAAAATAAATTATCTATACCATAAAATAATTCCAAAAAAATATTGCATGTGATAGACACCTAGAGCTAAAACATATCCAAAAATTATCTTTTAATAAATTCAATACAATCCAAAATGTGCA
The DNA here is from genome assembly GCA_025403435.1 of Artocarpus heterophyllus. Taxonomy (NCBI): domain Eukaryota; kingdom Viridiplantae; phylum Streptophyta; class Magnoliopsida; order Rosales; family Moraceae; genus Artocarpus; species Artocarpus heterophyllus. The sequence goes on from CM046339.1 coordinate 12,208,998, forward strand.
CTAGAAGTCAAAGACAAAAATAACTTCAAACATATCTAGCAGTGAGCATCCTATGGTAAATATTTTCAAACAAATAACATAAAATTACCTTGACTCCAAAATGTTTATGACACTTTATACACACATAAATGCAATACCAAAATAATGTTCATTGTCAAACAAATTCATTTATCTATAACAAAACGTCATAGAACTAAGAAGTCTAAAATTTACAAGTTTCACAGCCATAAGAACCTAGTTTAAAGAAAATTCAATATTTTATAAAATATACATGATATTACTACAAAACTTTCTAGTTCACAACCTAACAAATCCATGAATATTTCTACCAAATTTTGTAAAAATCAAAATACATTTGCCTCTTGAACAAAGACCGTACATTTGTGCAACATACTGATTAGCAATCAAAAAATAGTGAGTAGTAGAGAGTAAAAATTTCATATGTTAGCGTAGAATATTCTAAATAATGTGAAATTTTGAGGGCTAACACATAACATGTATACAAATAACATACTAAAATTTTAGAGCAAACAGAAATTTCGAGACAAAAATATAGTAGATGGATTAGAGGGGTAAAATACATTTTAGAAATAAACAGAGAACGAATTCTTACCTCAAAACAATCTTTCTCAATTTCCCTTGAATTCGCCCAAAAGAGAACTCAAAATTTCATTCAATTATTTGCAGAAAAAATTGAAGGAAATAAGAGTAAGCAAACATGGAGACAAGAAGAAGAAAGAGAGAGAGTGTGAGAAAAAGGAGAGTGTTTAAGAGAATTTTTTATTTTTTTTATGGGAGAGAAAGTATCTGTGAGAAAATATTCGGATGTGGGAGGGTGACTTCTTTATTGGCATAATTCTCTCTCTTTGCTGAAAGAATCATGTATAAGATGGTGGATGTTAAGGGAAGGTCAAAATAATTTGTTCTACTTACCCCATTTGAATTGTGAAAAGTAGGAAGCCTTATCAATTTACTCTATCATCACAAAAAGTCAATATTATCTCACACAAAATAAGGAAAGGGACAAAACATGCCAATCATCAAAATTACATCCAATCATATCCAATCATCAATGCCACAATTTTGTAGAGTGTCTGCTGATTTTTTTTTCGTGAACCGTCTTCAGCCTGCCGATTAAATTCATCGGCCTGTCACTCCGTGAGGGAAAATTTAGCCCATCAAACTTGAAGAATCGGCCTGCCGAACTGCCGCATACACTTAAATACATCAAAACCTTAATTGATTGCTAATTAATTATCAAACATGCAACATAACTAACATGAACATCTGGAGCACATCAATCCCACGCGACTATCACCTGTCATAATACTCAAAATAAAATAATTTAGTAATATTATATCATAAAGAAAATACATAACATCGTTACTTATTTAACATTATCCGTTACATGAAAATTGACGGGTATTACAGTATAGCCGGAGAGGGATGGCTACAGTAGTTTCAAAAGGTTCTTGATATGTATTTGAGAGCTGGGTTTATGATTCATGTTTGCTTGTCAAGCTAAGAAAAGGGCTTTTAAGGAACCTTTTTTTTTTTTTTTCCAAAAACCGTTGTGGAAAGTTAGGGCCTTCCATGACAGTTTTTTAAAAAACCATTGCGAAAAGTTGTTACTTACCACGATGGTTTTTGGAGAAAACCGTCGTGGTAGACGTCCTCTCCTACCATGAGGGTTTTAGTCTTCTTGAGCATAACTCCTTGTGTTTTTTTCCCTTATCACTATGGTTTTTGAAAAAAAGGCCGTTAAATGAGGGTCATATAATATCAAATTTTTAGTAGTGCCCATTAATTTCAACGAACCCTGCCACCACCTCCGGCGGGCTCATCCTTTGGTGAAAATTTGGCCCTAAAATCCAGTAAACTCATCCATCTGCTTTTACAAGAAACAATAAAATACAAAATTAACACACCCACAAACAAAGATTCAAAATAGTGTAGCCCTAAATCTTCTAACAACAAAACACTCCATACTAATACAATTTTTTTTAATTACAAAAAATTTAATCTTAGAAAAGAAGGAAAAACACTTCTTGGTAATTATCATATCTAAAAGCCTAATCCCAACTTCAAAAAACTTTACCATATTCGGCCAAAACAAAGAAGCACGATGCTCATTTAGGCAGCATAGCGGAGGCTTAGGGAGGATGCTCGCGATGGAAGGGAGCGAGTCATGATGCCCCCGCATTTGGTGTACAATGACGGGCTACAAACATGGAAGGCGGGAGAAGGTTCAAGGCAGCTATTGAAACGCCCCTTAATTCGGACGTCAAAGATATCGTTACATTCATACATTCATACTTATTAAACCTTAAACATAAACGTAATTACATAGCTTATATGATGTTTTCAAATATAAACGTAGTTAAACATACATAACCAGGATCCATTCATACATCTAATTTTTTTTAACTTATCATTGTTTAAAATAACATTGTTTAACTTATTCCATATCATAATCTATTCAATTATACTTTAAATTAATCATGAACTTATTTACTAATATAGGTATATCAAGTTGTAAAACCAGGACTTATCAAACATCACATCAAATCTCCTTAATCAACACATCATATAAAAGTCATTTACTCCCACAGTTTGAAAGGCCGAACTTGGGACTTCGGCAGGCCGAACATGATCGGCAGGCCGGAGTTCCTTCAACCGGCAGGCTGGTAGAGGCTTTACAATTCAGACAAAAAAACTTATCAACGTTCGACAGGCCGAAAACATGATCGGCAGGCCGAACTTTCAAACTTCGGCAGGCCGAGCGAAGGCGTTCGTCATGCCGACCGAGCCAAAACATTTGAGAAAAACTTAATTTTTAAAACCAACCAACTTTTCGTAAAATATTGCGGAAGTTCATAATTCATTAAAAAAAATGATAAAATAACTTATAAAACCATAGCATAAGTATTCTTAAAACTTAACATAAAAATATGTTCAAAATATATAACTTGATTAAAACATAAAAACGTTCTTCTTGGCATGCTTCCGGTTACAATTCATAGTGCTTAGTGCTCACACGCCTTCCCATGTCCTCCACCTATTCCATGATTTTCTTACCCTTATCTGCAACATGACATAAAACATGATTAAGCTAATGCTTAGTAAGTACATATAATTCTCACAAATTAAAATAATTCATAAACATCATCGTCATCATTGTCATCATATCATAAAAGTGCCTTAAGCACAATTTCATGGAACATATCTTTCATTGCATTCATCATTTAAAAACTTATTCCATTTTATCTTAAGGGCCCAAATGTTGCACCATAAACATCATCATAGGCGCGCCATCATGAGAGGAGAAGGGTAGCTAATCCAAAACCAAACATGACATCATAACATTTCATTTCATAACATTGGTGTGCAACACTTATTAGGTGATACATATATACATAATTTTCATACTTTGAAACATGCCAAAATCATCATGCACAACTTAAAATCATGAAAATCTTTCATAGAATTCTTAAGGAAAATATCCATAAAATCATCATGAATATCATTATGAACATAACATCAAATCTTGTAAAAAAAACGTGTCACGTTGTAGATGAGAATGTACTTACCTTAACGCTAGCTTACTTAACCTTAAAATACTTTTGGTGATGACGCCGCAGTCTCGATGTGCTTGCTTCTTTGAGTGTTCATGCCATTTATCCATTAAAAATACAATAAAATTAACACTTATCATAAAACATTCATTCATATATCAATCTTTCATATATCATTCATATGTATAACATTAATTCATATATACATTCATATCATATTATAATCATAATCATCATTGAGAAAACATAACATTATCATCACCTAAAAAGACTATTATAACATGCTTCCTTATATATTATCATCAAAACATGCAAATCTTTTTTTGAAAAACGTTTTCTAATAATTTAAAATATATACATTTTAAAATTCATACAAACACCATATTATCATGCATACAGTTATTTCATTATCATAAAATCATTAAACATACATAACATTTCATAAAAAAAATCCAGAAATAACATTATTAAAACAGTTTTCTCATAGAAAATCTCGTAACGTAAAATATACTCATCAAAACATAGACATACACATACTTGTTAACTTTCATGAAAAATGTCTTTCATTACCCCTTAAATAACATTACTTTTTTCATACATCAAGATTAAACAGTAATATTTACTGTGAGGGGTAGAAGATAGAAAATTCTTATTTTATCATAAAAACCGAGAAGACATGAAACTTAAAAAAAAAAAATCTCATAACACATACATGCATAACATATTAAAAAATTCAGAACAAATACAATACCTAAAGAAAGATATTGTAGACGGATTGAGGAGGAGAATTCTTTTCAAAAACACAAGAAACGAGTCCTTACCTTGAAAATTTTCTTCTCAAAACCCTTGAATTTAACCAACGAAATATAACTTTTTCTTTCAATACTTGCAGAGAATTTTTGAAAGGATGAAGGATGAAATTCATGGAGAAGAAGAGAAGAAGAGATAAAGGAGAAAATCAGAAAATGCCTTAGAAGTTTGAGAGAGAGAGAAACACGAGAATGAGGAAGAAAATGATGAAAAAGGAACGTTAAAAATTTTAACATAATGAGCATAATTGATGGGAATTCAATTCCCTTCATTAAGTCAGAATTTTCTGACTGTTGGGTGGCTATTGGTGTGGGAAAGAGGAGAGAAAGAAGGAAATTCAACAAATCATCACATCTTACCATATTATGCCCTCTTAAAATAGGAAACCATTTAAAATAACACAAATCAATGCAAAGTCAAATTCTTTAATTTCCTTAACTGATAAAACATTCCATTATTATGCCAATTAATCACCCATTTAACATAATTATCTCAGCCATAAATTTGGAGAGATTTCTGCTGACTGCTCGTTAGCCGTGTTCGGCCTACCGATTTTCCTCTTCGGCCTGCCGGTTCCACCAAGTTCGGCCTGCCGATCTCGGGCAGAATGTTCGGCCTGTCGATCTTAAAATTTTGGCCTGCCGAATTGTCCTTAAATGCCATACATTAAAATATTTAATTCATCATGCATCATAATTAAACATACATTAAAATAATCATGAACACTTGAGCACAACGATTCCAAGCGGTCATCACCTGTCATAAAACTTGACATAAAAGTTAGTAACATTAACATCATATATCATTACGTATATCATAAGTTATTAATAAAATATTCTTAACATCGTTACTAACTTAGCGTAATTCATTACATAAAAATAGGCGGGTGTTACAATTCTCCCCACCTTATAAAAGTTTTGTCCTCGAAACTTAGAATAATTGCGGATACATAGCTTTCATGTCATCTTCACATTCCCATGTGGCTTCTTCGACTTGTTGATTTTGCCATAATACCTTGACTAATGGAATTTCTTTATTCCTCAAGGTCTTGGTTTTTTGATCGAGTATCTTTATTGGCTTTTCTTCGTAACTTAAGTCTTCTCGTATCTCGATCACTTGTGGCTCAATCACATGCGTAGGGTCCGAAACATACTTCTTGAGCATGGAGACATGAAATACATGGTGCATTGCGGACATTTCAGATGTTAACTTCGGCTGATAAGCTACTTTGCCTATTCATTTAACCACCTCATAAGGACGGATGAATCTTGGACTTAATATGCTTTTCTTTCCAAACCTCATAACCTCTTTCATTGGTGCAACTTTCAGAAACACATATTCACCCACGACAAACTCTAAGGGTCTTCTTCTCTTGTCGACATAACTCTTCTGGCGGCTTTGTGTGGTCTCTATTCTTCTTTTTATCAACTTTATCATCTCAAAAGTTTCATTCACAAAATCGGTTCTTTCAGCGTCGACGCTTTCCATCATCTTTTTCTCACCAGCTTTGTGCCAACATATAGACGACCTGCATTTTCGCCCATACAGAGCCTCATATGGTGCCATCCCAATTGTCACCTGAAAGCTGTTGTTGTATACAAACTCTGCTAACGGTAACATTTTACACCAGCTAGTCTTAAAATCGAGAGAACAAGCTCGTAACATATCTTCTAAAATCAAGTTCATCCTCTCCGTTTGGCCGTCAGTCTGAGGATGAAAAGCTATACTGAAATGAAGCCTGGTTCCCATTGCAGTCTGTACACTCTTCCAAAACTTAGATGTGAACCTGCCATCATGATCTGAGATGATTGACTTGGGAATCCCATGAAGTCGTACAATTTCCTTAACATAGAGTTCCGCTAACTATTCTATAGAGTAAGTGATCTTGATAGGAATGAAATGCGCTGTTTTCGTCAGCCGGTCCACAACCACCCAAATTGCGTCATAACCGTTCGTAGATCTGGGTAAGCCGGTAATGAAATCCATTGCTATTTCTTCTCATTTCCATTCTGATATTTGGGTAGACTGCAGTTCACCACCAGGTCTCTGGTGTTCTGCCTTTACTTGCTCACATGTCATACATTTTTTTACATACATTGGAACGTCAAATTTCATTCTAAACCACCAAAAGTTACCTCTTATATCATTATACATCTTTGTTGCACCAGAATGAATAGAATAAGGAGTGTCATGAATTTCTGCCAAGATCTTTTCCCTTAAATTATCAACATTGGGAACACATAAACGGTCCATGAGGTACAAAGTTCCGTCATCCACAATACAAAACTCTTGACATTTTCCTTCTTTTATTTCTTCCTTGATCCTTACAAGGCTTACATCGTCATCTTGCTTACTCTGAATTTCATCATACATCGTCGGAGCAAGAGAGAGTGCTGATAGCTGGCCTGCTAAAAGTTCTAAACCGAAGTCTAGAATTTCCTTCCTTAAAGATGGAGACATTGCTTGCATAGACATCAACGTAGCAACTGACTTCCTACTTAGAGCATCAGCCACTCGATTAGCTTTACCAGGATGATAAAGGATTTCACAATCGTAATCTTTCACCAACTCTAGCCATCTTCGTTGTCTCATGTTCAGATCTCTTTGCGTGAAGAAGTACTTCAGACTTTGATGATCGGTGAAAATCTTGCATTGGACCCCATATAAGTAGTGTCTCCATATCTTCAACGCAAAACCGACTACTGCTAACTCGAGGTCATGAGTAGGATAGTTCTTTTCGTAGTCCTTCAGTTGTCTTGAAGCATAAGCAATCACCTTTTCATTTTGCATTAATACAGCTCCGAGGCCCATCTTGGATGCATCACTATAGATTACAAACCCATCATTTCCTTCAGGAATTGCCAACACTGGAGCCGTCGTTAACCTTTTCTTCAGTTCTTGAAAACTCTTTTCACATGCATCCGTCCATTCATACTTCTTTCTCTTGCGAGTCAAGTTCATGAGTGGAGCTGCTTTCTTGGAGAAATCTTCTACGAATCTCTGATAATATCCTACTAGACCCAAGAAGCTCCTTATTTCACTTGCATTCATCGGTTGCTTCCAGTTGAGTACAGCTTCTACTTTAGCAGGGTCAACCATAATCCCATCCTTTGAAATAACATGCCCCAAGAATGACACTTTATCCAAACAAAACTCGCATTTGGAGAACTTAGCATATAGCTGGTGTCTTCTTAAAGTCTCCAGCACAATCCTTAAATGCTCCTCATGTTCTTCTTGATTCTTAGAATAGACAAGAATATCATCGATAAATACAACAAGAAATTTATCGAGGAAATCCTTGAATACTCTATTCATCAAATCCATAAAGGCAACAGGTGCATTGGTCAAACCGAAAGGCATAACCACGAATTCATGGTGACCATACCTCAACCTGTAAGCAGTCTTGGGGATATCACCTTCTTTAACCTTCAACTGGTGATATCCTGATCGTAGATCAATCTTTGAGAACACAGATGCACCCTTGAGCTGATCAAACAAATCATCAATTCGAGGCAACGGGTACTTGCTCTTGATCATCACCTTGTTCAACTCTCTGTAGTCGATGCAGAGTCTCATAGTGCCATCCTTCTTCTTTACAAATAAAACTGGAGCACCCCATGGAGAGTGACTTGGCCTGATGAAACCTTTATCAAGTTGCTCCTTTAATTGCATGTGAAGCTCTTTTAATTCCACCAGGGCCATTCTGTAAGGCGCTTTAGAGATTGGATCGGTGCCCGGAGCGAGCTCAATCTCGAATTCAACTTCTCTTTCTGGCGGTAGACTTGTCAGATCATCAAGAAACACGTCTTTATATTCATGAACAACATTCACATCTTCAATTCTTGTCTTTCCTTCTTGGCTTTTGTCTACAACATTCACCAGATAGCCCATGCAGCCACTTGCTAATAACTTCCTTGCTTTCATTGCCGATAAAAACATGTTGGGTTTCTTTCTGGACTCGCCAACATAAATGAACTTCTGATCACCTTCAGGATGGAAGACCACTTTTCGTTTTCGACATTTGATAGATGTAATATACTTGCTTGGGAAATCCATCCTAAGTATCATGTCGTAGTCATGCATGTTGATCACAATGAGGTCGACAAAAAGTTCCCTATTAGAAATCCATAGGGGTACTGCACGCAAACAGTGCGTGGATAATATCACTTCCCTAGAGGGTAGTGTCGTAGTGAATCCCTATCTCATGGGCTCTAATCGAACCTCTAACTTCTTAGTATATGACATAGATACAAAAGAATGCATGGCACCCGTATCAAAAAGAACATAAGCATCGTTAAATAAGCTTCTTATCTGACCTAGGACCACATTGGAAGCTTCTGCAGACACTTGTTCTTTCGTCATGGCATAGATTTGGGCATTCGTTAGTGGGGCTTCAATTCTCCCTTGACTAATAAGTGGCCCTTCAAGGGAGGATTGCATCTGATGAAGCTAGGCTTGAGGAGGAGCTCTCTATGGGCCATTGGCATTCATCAGCTTGGGGCAATTCTTTACAAAGTGGTCCTCACGCCCACATATGAAACATTGGTTTGTTCCCAAGCGACATTCCCCTGGATGCTTCTTTCCACATTTGGCACATGGTTGAAATCGCCTCTCATTGTTGTTGCGCTAACCGTCATTGTGCCTCTTATTGTCTTGGCCCTGTTGTTGTTGAGGATTGCCCTTCCTCTTGTTGTTCCTCCAGTTCTGGTTGTTACTGTTGCTGCTATTATTGTTGTTGTTGTTCCTGTGGGGAGGACGGTTCTAGTTGCTTGCATTGTTGGCCTGATGGCCAGGCTAAGGCTAGTTCCTTCTTAACTTTAATAGATGAAACTCAGCACGTTGAGCCCCCATAACAACCTATTCTTGGGTCCTTGGTGGACTTGCCCCATCAACGATCATAGCAATATCTGGTCTAAGGGCTCTGATCAGTCTTCTGACCCTTTCACCTTCATTCATAACCATCCCTGGACATAAACGGGCAAGCTGGTCAAGCTTTGTCACCACATCAGTGACTGACATATCCCCCTGTCGTAAACTCTTGAACTCCTCATAATGCTTCCTCGTGACATTCATGTGGAAGAACTTCGTGTTGAATTCATGAATGAAGTCAGCCCATGTCATTTCTTCAACATTTCTGCTCTGTTCGATGCCATCCCACCATATCTAGGCCTCCATGGTGAGGCAGTACGACACACAGAGGACCTTCTCGTTATCCATGAAATCCATAAGTCTTAGGGTGGCTTCGATCGTCTTTAACCATCCCTAAGTGACTAACGGGTCTTTCGAACCGTCAAAGTCTGCTGGCTTAACCCTCTTCCATCTAACTAGAAGAGGTTCCTGATATGCTGCTCTTGGTTCAACAGCAGGAGCCAGGACTTCGTTGACTTGTGGCTGCGGAGGAGGAGGAGGAGGCATATCATTGCCTCGTCGGTCATCATTTTGGCCGTTGGCCCTTAAAGCAGCAATTTCCCTTCATTGGTCCTCCAACTGCCTTTGCAGTTCAGCAATCATTGTCATGAGTCTTTCATTGGTTTGGGTGCGAGTCTGCATTCTTCTGTAGTCGTTCATCATAAATTTCCTAAAAGAATTAGGTCTTAGAAATAATCTTCCAATTATGAGACAGGTTTTCACTACTGAATCGTTAATCAGTAAACATTCAAACCTTAATCTTATCATCATTCTTGCATCAATACATCTAACTTAATAACATACTTACTTGGAGGACTTAGATTGACGTGTGGTGATATGAATTGTAATCGAACAATCGCTCTGATACCAAAGCCTGAAACGCCCCTTAATTCAGACGTCACAGATATCGTTACATTCATATATTCATACTTATTAAACCTTAAACATAAACGTAATTACATAGCTTATACGATGTTTTCAAATATAAACGTAGTTAAACATACATAACCAAGATCCATTCATACATCTAATTTTTATTTTAACTTATCATTGTTTAAAATAACATTGTTTAACTTATTCCATATCATAATTTATTCAATTATACTTTAAATTAATCATAAACTTATTTAATAATATCGGTATATCAAGTTGTAAAATCAGGACTTATCAAACATCACATCAAATCTCCTTAATCAACACATCATATAAAAGTCATTTACTCCCACGATTCGGTAGGCCGAACTTGGGACTTCAGCAGGCCGAACATGATCGGCAGGCCAGAGTTCCCTCAACCGGCAGGCCGACAGAGGCTTTGCAATTCAGACAAAAAAACTTATCAACGTTCGGCAGGCCGAAAACATGATCGATAGGCCGAACTTTCAGACTTCGGCAGGCCGAGCGGAGGCGTTCAGCAGGCCGACCGAGCCATAACATTTGAGAAAAACTTAATTTTTAAAACCAACCAACTTTTCGTAAAATATTGCGGAAGTTCATAATTCATTAAAAAAATGATAAAATAACTTATAAAACCATAGTATAAATATTCTTAAAACTTAACATAAAAATATGTTCAAAATATATAACTTGATTAAAACATAAAAACGTTCTTCTTGGCGTGCTTCCGGTTACAATTCATCGTGCTTAGTGCTCACACACCTTCCCATGTCCTCCACCTATTTCATGATTTTCTTACCCTTATCTGCAACATGACATAAAACATGATTAAGCTAATGCTTAGTAAGTACATATAATTCTCACAAATTAAAATATTTCATAAACATGATCGTCATCATTGTCATCATATCATAAAAGTGCCTTAAGCACAATTTCATGGAACATATCTTTCATTGCATTCATCATTTAAAAACTTATTCCATTTTATCTTAAGGGCCGAAGTGTTGCACCATAAACATCATCATAGGCGCGCCGTCATGAGAGGAGAAGGGTAGCTAATCCAAAACCAAACATGACATCATAACATTTCATTTCATAACGGTGGTGTGCAACACTTATTAGGTGATACATATATACATAATTTTCATACTTTGAAATATGCCAAAATCATCATGCACAACTTAAAATCATGAAAATCTTTCATAGAATTCTTAAGGAAAATATCCATAAAATCATCATGAATATCATTATGAACATAACATCAAATTTTATAAAAAAAGCGTGTCATGTTGTAGGTGAGAATATACTTACCTTAACGCTAGCTTACTTAACCATAAAATACTTTTGGTGATGACGCCGCAGTCTCGATGTGCTCACTTCTTTGAGTGTTCATGCCATTTATCCATTAAAAATACAATAAAATTAACACTTATCATAAAACATTCATTCATATATCAATCTTTCATATATCATTCATATGTATAAAATTCATTCATATATACATTCATCTCATATTATAATCATAATCATCATTGAGAAAACATAACATTATCATCACCTAAAAAGACTATTCATAACAGCTTCCTTAAATATTAACATCAAAACATGCAAATCTTTTTTTGAAAAACGTTTTCTAATAATTTAAAATACATACATTTTAAAATTCATACAAACACTATATTCTCATGCATACAGTTATTTCATTATCATAAAATCATTTAAACATACATAACATTTCATAAACAAAATCCAGAAATAACATTTATTAAAACAATTTTCTCATAGAAAATCTCGTAACATAAAATATACTCATCAAAACATAGACATACACATACTTGTTAACTTTCATGAAAAACGTCTTTCATTTACCCCTTAAATAACAATACTTTTTTCATACATCAAGATTAAACTAGTAATATTTACTGTGAGGGGTAGAAGATAGAAAATTCTTATTTTATCATAAAAACCGAGGAGACATGAAACTTAAAAAAAAATCATCTCATAACACATACATGCATAACATATTAAAAATTCGGAACAAATACAATACCTAAAGAAAGATATTGTAGACGGATTGAGGAGGAGAATTCTTTTCAAAAACACAAGAAACGAGTCCTTACCTTGAAAATTTTCTTCTCATAACCCTTGAATTTAACCAACAAAATATAACTTTTTCATTCAATACTTGCAGAGAATTTTTGAAAGGATGAAGGATGAAATTCATGGAGAAGAAGAGAAGAAGAGATAAAGGAGAAAATCAGAAAACGTCTCAGAAGTTTGAGAGAGAGAGAAACGTGAGAATGAGGAAGAAAATGATAAAAAATGAACGTTAAAAATTTTAACATAATGAGCATAATTGATGAGAATTCAATTCCCTTCATTAAGTCAGAATTTTCTGACTGTTGGGTGGCTATTGGCGTGGGAAAGAGGAGAGAAAGAAGGAAAGTCAACAAATCATCACATCTTACCATATTATGCCCTCTTAAAATAGGAAACCATTTAAAATAACACAAATCAATGCAAAGTTAAATTCTTTAATTTCCTTAACTGATAAAACATTCCATTATTATGCCAATTAATCACCCATTTAACGTAATTATCTCAGCCATAAATTTAGAGAAATTTCTGCTGACTGCTCATCAGCCGTGTTCGGCCTGCCGATTTTCCTCTTCGGCCTGCCGGTTCCACCAAGTTTGGCCTGCCGATGGATTTCTTCAGCCTGCCGATCTCGGGCAGAATGTTCGGCCTGTTGATCTTAAAAGTTCGGCCTGCCGAACTGTCCTTAAATGCCATACATTAAAATATTCAATTCATCATGCATTATAATTAAACATATATTAAAATAATCATGAACACTTGAGCACAACGATTCCAAGCAGTCATCACCTGTCATAAAACTTGACATAAAAGTTAGTAACATTAACATCATATATCATTACGTATATCATAAGTTATTAATAAAATATTCTTAACGTCGTTACTAACTTAACGTAATTCATTACATAAAAATAGGCGGGTGTTACAGCTATATTGTTGGACCGATGGCTACAAGCGATGGGGTTGAGAAGGCCGGAGGCTAGAAGCGATAGAGATGAGCTCGCCAGAGGCCGAGCGTGATGGGGGCGGCTGTTCAAGGGGCAACAGCGATGGGTCAATCAAGAAGGAAGATTATGGGGTTTTGAAACTTTGTTTAAATGTGTTTTAAATATTTTTTTATTGTGTTTTGGGTAATAAATTGGTATGGGAGGGACTAGATAAACCCCAAATGAGGATTAATACCCACCGTGAGATCATTGTCCACCGATGGAAAATAAAAACATTCTCCACCATAGAACTACCTTACTAATAATAATATGATTGAAAGAAACTAATGTATTCTTACCAACAAAAGCTCTCATTTTTCACCCGCCTAGTTAAGTCCCGGCCTCTTGTAATTTGTGCTCATCGACTGCGGATATACCTATTTATGAAGGAGAATGGTCAATTAATCAATTCCGAGTCCTTTGAATCTCCCTTTTTGATCATTGATGTGATCTCTTTTCGGGTCTAAAGATCCTATGTTGTAATCAGGGGTCCAACATTTGAAATATTAATCCATGAACAGCCTTTTTCAGTTTTCCATTTAAAACTTTTGCTGAGAATTCACAGATGCTTTTCTTGGATCCTTTGATTTTCATCTGCAGAATCTATTGCTTCATACACATATATTTTAAGAACAAACGAGAGGAGCGCGTGCAACAAGAATAGGAGTAAAACTTATGGCCAGTGAATATGTGATCTATATATCTTTTATATGAATAGCTTTGCAGGATAATTGTATCACAGAAAATTCCCAAATTGATGAGGTTGCTTAATAAATATTAAATTTTGTTCTTTTTTTTTTCTGGATAAATGTTGTTAACTTGTTTACCTCTATATATATATATATATATATATATATATATATATATATATATATATGTTGTTGTCTCTTTTTGATTGCTTCATTATTTTAGTGTAGACATGGGGAAAAAAAAGAAATAAAACAGTTATGTCCTGGTTTTCTTGACATTCCATAGACTGCAACTATCTCACTGCTTTTAAAATAGATAGATATATACTTTTAACCACTATCATCCATTTAAAAAGCTATGTTTCAAAGTTCCCTTGTATACGTTCTTTTTTTTTTTTCCCTTTTTCTTGAAAATAGTCGCCCATTCAGATTAGGACTATGATCATATGCTTGATTATGGTGAACTAACTTAGCTGTAAAATGGAAGGTATTGGTGATCTCTATTAGTTATATGACCGTGCCTAATTTTCTGTACCAAAAAATGTGAAACTCAATTTGTTATCCAAAGCAAGTTTGTACACATATAGACTGTCGGAGTTCTACCACTTTGATGATGAAATATCAGCTGTTAGCTAGCGGCTTCTTTAAATAAGACTAGAGATACACATTGAAGCACCTAGAATTAGAGTTTAATGTTTGATGACGATCCATAATTAGGTGAACCTTTATGGATATTTATTACATATCATATATACCATTATATACGTGTACATGCTTTATGGATCAAATATTGATCTGAAAATCCTAATGACAAGAACTTACTTTCATTTCAGCAGCTAATATTTGGTGAAGAAGAGCTTTCATTATGTCATTTTTTAAATGATGGAAATCAGAAAGAAATGGCCACAAATTTCCAAGCCGATAGAGATTAAAGTATTAAAACAAATCCTTGTAGTTCACGGGATCTTTCTTTTTCAAGCGTAACAACAACCAAAAAAATCCGACATTATTTATATTAAGTTGGGTGGTAATCTTCAACGATTAATGTTTAACTTTACATGTGACAGTTTTATGCCCTCAACTACCTAGCCATTGCAGCAAGTTGTGCAACAATTTGCATAATTTTGGCCCGACAGATTGGTTAAGTGGTCACTTTTTTTTTTGTTTTTAATTTATTGTTCAGATATTGGCTGGTTTGATAGGGGGGAACATTCTATGTCGCATCTATTTGTTCGGTAATTAATTAAACGTTTGTTGAACACTTGAACTCAATAATTTCATTACGACAAAATAATTGTTTTCCAAGGGTAATATTTTATGCTAATTATTTGTTGCATAAATTAGGCAAGAGGCATAATTACTAGCTTAGCCAGCGACCAAAAAAGTCTAAATTATATTGCTTGCTACTGATGAGTGTGAAAGGTGTTGTTTTGCCAATCATTCAAATTGCATTGTGTATGCTTATATTTTGAATAAATTAGTTGGTATACCACTTCTTTATCATCATATTGTGTTCCACCACTTATTTTTTAGTCCTTTGATTAACACCACTTCTCCTGACGAAAAAGATCAAACTGCTCTTAAACTATACTTGTTTGCCTAATCCTAACTCAAAATACTTTGGTCATATATGTCTTTATATTTTTAAAAACTATGTTTCAATCTTTCTTATAAAAGTGGTAATATTAAAAAACAATGATACAAAAATTGTATTTCTTCCATAAAAAAATGTATTTCTCAAAGCTTCCTATTTCTCGGCCCACAAATATAATGATGCAGAAAATAGAAAAATTGTAGTAAATGTGTTGAATTTTAGAGAGAATGAGAGAAATAACAAAATTTTGAAACTTTTTTAAGTAAATATCAAGTTTTAAAAATATTTATAATAACTAGTATATTTACGATCTAAATAATGTATTTACTATGCTTATTTATAACATAAGCAACGAGATAAATAAATTATTTGTGCCTTAAATCAATATATCAAATAATACTAAAAAACATTAACTAATATGGTGCATAATTGTCATTCTCCAATTCTAATCATCTTTTCTTAAACATCCTCTACATTTGTAATGCAAAGTTAATTACTTGACATAAAACATAATAAGCTTTCATTTGTTAATGTAAATATATAACAAATAGTACATATATATACTTTTTGTGAAAATGTATTTGTCAACTTCTTGCGGATGCAAGCAAGGACATTTATAGAAAAAAAAAATTTAAAAGCTAAGAAGAACACACATAATACACGGATGCTCTAAATAATGCATGTCAAAACACTTTTTTCAGCTCTGTGTATGTGTAATCTGTATATTAAGATTATAAATACATAATATAAATATTTTACATATATATATATATATAAATAGATTGGGTAGGCTTGAGTTAAGATAGGTTGAAAAAATCCCAATCTGAGCCCACTCAATAAAACCTCAGACTGAGTTAAATTACTAGTTAGGTTCAGGTTATCTCGGATTGAGTTGAGTAGGTTAATTGAGTTCGTCTAGTTGTCAGGTTTTTTGTTTATCTCTATCTGCTATTTACTACAATTAGTTTTGAAAAAGTGACATTTACTACAATTTCCCCCTTTTTTTAATGTTGAAAATAAAAAATTTGTTTACCAATGATTAAAAGATAATAGGCTTTTTTTTTTTGTTTCAATATTGTCTTCCTATTTTACCGTTTTAATATGGTTTTTTCCCTCTCTCTTTCTTTTTTTTTTCTTTTTCTTCTCTCAGCCGATTGTTTCTTTTGCTTTCTCTTCCTTTTTCTTTCTCTTTCTCTTTCTTTTTTCTCTTTTATCTCTCACCCGATAGTCTCTCTCTCTCTTTTCATCTTCTTACAGACTTAGTTGATGGCTTCTCTCTCTCTCACTCCTCTCTCTCTCTCTCTATCATGCCCCAGAGTACGGGAGGTGGTGTGGTGAGTTAATTAGGTTAATTAAGTTAAAATTTTGATTAAACATAAGTTAAAGAATTTAATTAATTATGAAAAAAGTGACAATTTAAAACTCTTTAAAATGATTATTATAATAATAAAACAGACAGGCGAAAAATAAAATAGAATAAGATAAAATAAAATAAGGAAAAAGAAATACGTGTTGGGTCCCACCAAGCCCACAACTTTGTACACACATAGTAGCGACATAATTTAAATTACAACCACAGTCCAACATAGAAAAGAAGTTAAAATGATACATGCCTTGTTTAATTTACATAGATAACCTACTCAAGTTTCTTCTACTACTCACAAGTCCGGTCGACGGACTCTCCGTTGATCCTAAGTTGAATTCCACCTGGGGAAAAAGGTTTGAAAACAAACAAAAAGTGAGTGAAAGGTTCAGTAGGACTATGCTTTAAAAACAGATAAATAATTTAAACATAAAATTTGTCATTCAAGAAAACGATTAAAAAATAGTATTAAATAAATAAATTCACTTAAATTATCCTTATCAAAATCAGTTCGTCCAGAATGTACCTTTCTATCTTTCTTGGACAAACCATAATTATCACCACCAATGTGGCACAGCCAGGTTTTAGGACCTGCCCCAAGGTCGCACGCTACATGACCCGATCTCTAAATATGACATCATGCCCATCTATATATTTCTATAGTTATTAAAATCTCATTTTACTAAGTATTTTCATTTACATTCATTATGTGGTTTATTATGAAAATCACCTCAATCTACTGTTTGTGAAAACAACCAATAAAAATCCTTTTTTTCAATTAGTCATTGAAAACATTTTAATAAAAATTCTTTTGAAGCCAAGAAAATAATTTAAAAACTTGGCTACCATGGAAAAGGGTAGAAGTCCTATCTCAATATTTGTGCCAATGTCCAACACTGCAGTCTCGGTTTGCTATATGTTAGCTCCACAGAACCACAAACAACATTAAATATAAACTAGGTTTATCAGTATCTAGCTTAAGATATCCTACGTTGCTAAGTTATCTCATGGTGTCCTAGTATATCGTTTAAGTCCATAAAATCATACTGCAAGATTAAAATCTCAATCGGGGTTCAAAAATGGGTGAAAAATGATAAATTTTCATTATGCCCGGTCGGCCTGTTGGTTTTCCTGGTCTAGCCTGCTGAATTGTGCAGCTCGGCCTACCAGCAAATTAGGTCTAGCCTGCCAAACTTTTTCAGGTTTGGCCTACTGAATATATAAGTCCGGCCTACTAGACTCATGAATCTGGCCTACTGGACTAATGAATCTGGCCTATCGAACTTCAAGTTTGGCTTGTTGAATTGAAAAATTCTAGAATTTTCCAAAATTAGGTCTCGGCCTCCCCAAGCCCAATTCTCATTTTCACTTGTTTTTCTCAATTCCTAGGCATGAAAAACACTCATAAATGATAGAAAAACATAATAAAACACCTTTAGACTAGTTTAAACAAGATTTACATATAAAAGTTCAAAAAAATCCAAAAATGAGAAAAATAGAGTAAAAATTGAAAAACTTGGTTCAAATTCGTTTTTCCATCAAACTAAGCTTAGATTATACATATTTTAGGTTCCTTTAACTCAGATTCAAGGTTTTCTAAGCTTAAAGGGACTCGGATTTTAAAATGCTAGGAAAATTGAAAAATTTAGAAAAAGTTTAGAATTTGAAAACTAACCTTGATTTAAGCTTTAAATCGAGCTTGTGATTGTTCAAACGTGTTCTCGAGCTTCCAATCCACTGAAAACCAAAGCTTGGGCTTATTTTTGAATCAAAAATTTGAGGGAAGGAGAGAGAGAAAGAAAGGCAATGAGAGAGAGAAAGAGAAAGAACAAGAGAGTGAAGAAAGAAAGAGAGAGGGAGAGAAGGGTTTAAATAAAAGAAAAGGTGGGTGGTTTCACTATGTGAAAACCGTGTGCTACCCATGGTTTCGCAAAATAGGTATATTAGGCATTTGACAAATTGTTTTGTACCAAAATTCAAAATAACAAAATAAAAATAAAAATAATCTAAACTAATTAGAATGATTAAAATAATTAGATTTTGCATTAATTTAGAAATATCACAAAATAGCTAAATTAAGTTCAAAAACACATCATGGCACACTAATCCACCATTTTATACTCTAATACCACTTAATTAATCTTAGGGCGTTACAACTCTCTACCCTCGAAAGAAATTTCACCATCGAAATTACAAATCAATTTAGAAACAAAACAAATGCGAATACAACTCCCGCATAGTGGATTCTAATTCCCAGGTGGCTTCATCAACCACGTGATGCTACCACATGACCTTTACTAACGGTATGTCGTGACGACACAAGTTGATCACTTTTTGATCAATGATCTGGATCGACACTTCCTTATATGTCGTGTCTTCATGAATCTGTACATCATGGAATAAGACTATCTTATTTTGCTCAGGCGGATGCTTCCAAAGCATCGACACATGAAATACATCATGAACATGAGAAAGCTCGGGAGGAAGATCAAGCCGATAAGTGACCACACCAACACGTTGAATAATCTCGAACGGTCCAACATATCTCAGTGCAAGCTTACCACGTACTCCAAATCGCCTGATGCCTTTACGAGGCGATACCTTCAAGAGAAAAAAATCTCCTACCTCAAATTCTAAGGGTCGACGCCTTCTATCCACATAACTTTTCTATTTACTCGGAGCTGCCCTCAATCAATCTCGTATTATGGCGACCTTCTCATTGCTGTCACGGATCTCATCTGGCCTGAGAATAATCCTATCTTCTGGTTTAGACCAACATACTAGTGACTGACATGGTCATCCATTCAATGCTTCACATGGTGCCATGCCAATGCTCGCTTGGTAGCTGTTGTTGTACGCAAACTCAACTAGATGTAGATACTTCTTCCAGTTCCCACCAAAGTCTAACACACATGCACGTAACATGTCTTCAAGTATCTAAATGACCCGTTTAGATTGTCCATCGGTTTGAGGATGAAACGCTGTGCTGAAATTCAAATTTGTTCTGAAGGCCTCCTGAAAGCTCCTCCAATACTTAGCGTTGAACCTAGTGTCTCTATCAGATGTGATGGATAAAGGAACTCTATGCAACCTTACTATATTTTGTAGGTATAACTCCCCTAGAACTCTCCTCGAGCATGTCGATCGAAAAGGGATGAAATGCATCGATTTCGTCAATCTGTTGACCACGACCTATAAGGAAGTGCCGGTAAGAAAATCCATTGTGATGTGCTCCCATTTCCACCCTAGAATAGGAAGTGGCTAAAGTTGACCTGTTGGCTTCTGGTGCTAATCCTTCACCTGGAGACAAGTCACACACTTGGCCACATATTCCGAACATCCTTTTTCATGTCTCTCTACTAGTATTACCTCTTTAGATCACGATACATCTTCATGCTCCTTGGATGAATGGCAAACTAAGACTTATGGGCTTCATCCATTACAGTCTTCGTCACTTCTATGATTGCTGAAACTGCTAAACACTCTTTGAAGTACAACAATCCATCAACATATATCCTCCATTCCTCAAATTGTTCTCCGTTCTAAATTTGCATCCAGATTCCCTATAGGTGCTGGTCTCTCCACTGATTCTGCTTTACCATATGAACAAGAGTTGGGGTCGTCTCCATATGATACCTCGAAACTCAATCATAGTCTTCATAATACTATAGCCCATACTTACTCACTATTGTATCTCTTTTCCAATCTTTGAGAGCCAAGCAAGCGAGAATCCTTGAAGACTTCTTACTGAGCGCATCCACGACTACATTAACTTTCCCAGGATGGTACTGCAACACGAAATCATAATCTTCTAAATATTCCATCCACCTTCGTTGCCTCAAGTTTAGATCCCTCTAAGTGAACAGATACTTCAAACTCTCGTGGTCAGAGAAAACCTAGAATGTCGCCCCATACAAATAGCATCTCCAGATCTTTAGTGCATAAATCATCACTGTACACTCTAAGTCATGAGTAGGATAGTTCCACTTGTAGGGTCATAGTTGTCTTGATCCATACGCTACCACACATCTATGTTGCATCAACATGCATCCAAGTCTGCATCCTAAAGCATCTATGTAAACTTCATACGGCTCATCACTATCTGGGATAATCAACACCTGAGCTGTAGTTAATCGATTCTTTAACTCTTGGAGGGCAAACTCACATTCTTCATCCCACTTAAACCTGACTTTCTTCTTGATCAGTCTTGTCAAAGGTGTGGTATTTTTGAGAAGTCCTTTAAAAATTTCCTATAGTATCCTATGAGTCCCACTCCATTATGGCTTTCACCTTGGACAGATCCGTTGAGATGCCTTGCTTAGAGATAACATGTCCCAGAAACTTAACTTTTGTTAACTAAAACTCACACTTTTCTTTCTTGGCATACAATTGGTGCTCTCACAGAGTCTGAAGCAAGATCCTGAGGTGTTGCTCATGCTCTTCCTAAGTCTTAGAGTAAACCAAAATATCGTCGATAAACACGATCACAAACTGGTCCAAATAAGGCCTGAAAATCCTGTTCATGAGGTCCATGAAAGCAGCCAGAGCATTTGTCAACCCAAATGGCATCACTAGAAACTCGAAGTGTCCATACCAAGTCCTAAAAGCTATCTCAGGAATGTCCTCTTCTTTAATCCTGAGTTGGTGGTATCTCGAATGCAAATCTATCTTCGAAAAGTACCGCAAACCTCCCAACTGATCAAACAATTCATCAATCCTGGGCAAAGAATACTTGTTCTTCACGTTGACCCAATTTAACTACCGATAGTCAATGTATAGCCTGAGGGGTCCATCAGGTTTCTCAGCGAATAAAACCGGTGCTCCCCATGGCGATGTGCTATTCTAGATATACCCCTTATCAGCAAGTTCTTGTAGTTGCTTTCTCAATTTTTTTATTTCTACCGACGCCATCTGGTAAGGTGCTATGGAAATCGAAGCCATTCTCAGAAGCAACTCAATGCCAAACTTAATCTCCAGATGCGGTGGCAATCTTGGTAACTCGTTAGGGAAGACATCTTCAAACTCATTAACCACTGGTATTGCTACACTCCTTCTCGACGCACTGGACTCTCCTTCTAGATTCATGAGGAAAGCATAGCAAGCTAGATTCTTCCGCCCTCCAAAACATGTCTTCATGAGATGCTCAGTCATTATTCGATCATTACCACCTAGTAAGTGATCGTCGTTCCCCTATCAGACACTAAGGTCACTCTCCTAAGTTGGCAGTCTACAACTACATTGTGCTTAGACAACCAGTCTATTCCTAGAATTACATCGTACGAACTCATGGGGATTACAATCAAATCACTTTTCAGAATCTCACCCCCAATCTTTATTTTACATAATTTACATATATAGTTTATACACACCCTCCCTAAAGGTGAGGCTATTACTAGGGGTTTATCAAACTCTTCTATCTCTAATCCCAAGGCATGTACATAAAAACTTGAAATGAGAGAATGAGTGGGACTAGTATTAAATAAAACATGGGCTAAGGACTAAGAAACTAGAACCATACCATCAACAACCGCGTTGCTGGTCTGGGCATTAGAACTCCCTGATGTCATAGTGTGAACCTGAACTGAAGCTTTTCCTTTTCCTTTTCCAACATTGCTAGGTCCTAGATTAGCCGGCCGATATTATTGCGGTGAGGGTGACTGCACATTAGCTGTACTTGGAGCTCGATACTAAGGGGCGTTGCACTGGAAGTTCTATGGCTGGTGTCCTTGTGTTGAATATGGCAGTTGCTAGGGAGAGAACTGATCGAACTAGAGCTGAGGGAATTGCTGAGTCGGAGGTAGAGTCTGAGGCTGAGGCTGACGACTGGCTTCTTCCCTAGCCTGAAGTCCTAGACGAGCACTCCTAATTAGATAGTTTCCCTTGATATGTCCCGGCTGCTAGCAATACTGGCAATGGAAGCTATAGGGATTGCTGCGCCCACTGCTTGATGAACTACTGCTCCTGCTATTCAAGTTACCCTGTTGATTCTTTCCTTGAGTTGGACGGCTACTAGTGCTCCTCCTGCCGCTCCTCTGTGGTCCTCCTAACTTCCTTGCTCGATCCTCATAGTATTGCATGTAATCACTTTCCACAGATATTGCTGATGACACAAGCTCACCAAAATTCCTAAGTCGTAGGGCAATCACCTACCGTCGAATAGAAGCCTTAAGCCCTTCTTGAAACTTAATACACTTTTTACGCTCCGATGCCACTATATATGGAGCAAACCTAGCCAGCTCATTAAACTTTGCCTCGTACTTCTGAACCTACATATCACCTTGCTGCAACCTGTAAAACTCAGCAGCCTTCTGGTGTCGATATCCTTGTGGAAAGTAACGGTCATAGAACAACTCCTTGAACCTATCCTAACTAATGTTCCCATTTTTCTCTAGGCGCTTGGCTTACTTCCACCAAGTATTTGCACCACCTTCGAATTTATAGGCTGTAAACATCACACGATACTCTGCTGGTATGTTAAGGGTATCCAGGTGTTTCACGATTAAATCTAACCAATATTTGGCCACTTGTGGGTCCCTATTAACGTTAAAGGTCAAAATAGATGCACGCTGGAACTCCTTAAAGTACGCATGCCGACTACTAGCCTTAGAATCCTTTGGTCTTGCCCTTGCTGCCACCTGCTGGAAAGTAGCAAGCATCGTTCCCATCATACTCTCCTCATTCCCTGGGTTCGCATCAATAGCAAATGAACGACACCTTGGTGCCATTCTTTCACTTCTGAAAACAAAATTAGACTGTCATTGGAATTTTATTGTCGTACGTATGTATGCACAATTCCCAATGTTCATAACCTAGGGATCTGATACCATTCTGTCATGCCCTAGAGTACAAGAGGTGACTTGGTGAGTTAATTAGGTTAATTAAGTTAAAATTTTGATTAAACACAAGTTAAAGAATTTAATTAATTATGAAAAATGTGACAATTTAAAACTCTTTAAAACGATTATTATAATAATGAAACATACAGGCGGAAAATAAATAGAATAAGATAAAATAAAATAAGGAAAAGGAAATACATGTTGGGTCCCACCAGGCCCACAACTTGTGCACACACATACTAGCGACATAATTTAAATTACAACCATAGTCCAACATAGAAAAGAAGTTAAAATGATACATGCCTTGTTTAATTTATACAGATAACCTACTTAACTTTCTTCTGCTGCTCACAAGTTCGGTCGACGGACTCTCCGTCGATCCTAAGCTAAATTTCACCTAGGGGAAAAGGTTCGAAAACAAATAAAAAGTGAGTGAAATGGTCAATAAGACAATGCTTTAAAAACAGATAAATAATTTAAACATAAATTATCCTTATCAAAATTAGTTTGTCTAGAAAGTGCCTTTTTATCTTTCTTGGGCAAATCATAATTATCACCACCGATGTGGCCCAACTGGGTTTCGGGACCTGCCTCTAAGGTCGTACACTACATGACCCGATATCTGAATATGGCATCATGCCCATCTATGTATTTTTGTAGTTATTAAAATCTCATTTTACCAAGTATTTTCATTCACATTCGTTATGTGGTTCATTATGAAAATCACCTCAATTTATTGTTTATGAAAACAACCAATAAAAAGCTTCTTTTTTTTTTCAATCAATCATTGAAAACATTTTAATAAAAATCCTTTTGAGGCCAAAAAAATCATTTAAAAACTTGGCTACTAAGGGAAGGGGTAGAAGTCCTACCTCAATATTCATGCCAGTGTCCCACACCATAGTTTCAGTCTGCTATACATTAACTACACGAAATCATAAACAACCTTAAATATAAACTAGGTTTATCATTATCTAGCTTCAGATATCCTATGTTACTAAGTTATCTCATGGTGTCCTAATGTGCCGTTGAAGTCCATAAAATCATACTGCAAGATTAAAATCTCAATCAGGGTTCAAAACAGTGAAAATGGGTGAAAAATGATGAATTTTTACTATACCTAGTCGGCCTGTCGGTTTCCCTAGTCCAGCCTACCAAACTATGCAGTTCGGCCTACTAGCAAATTAGGTTCGACCTGTCGAATTTTTCTAGGTTTGGCCTGCCAAAAGTATGAGTCTGGCTTGTCAGACTCATAAATCCAGCCTGTCCAACTTTAAGTTTGGCTACTAAACTGGAAAATTCTAGAATTTTTCAAAGTCAAGTCTCGGCCTCTCTGAGCCCAAGTCTTATTTTCACCTGTTTTTCTCAATTCCTAGGCATGAAAAACACTCATGATGATAGAAAAACATAATAGAACACCTTTAGACTAGTTTAAACAAGATTTACATAGAAAAATTCAACCAAATCCAAAAATGAGAAAAATAGAGAAAAAATAGAAAAACTTAGTTCGAATTCATTTTTCATCAAACTAAGCTTCGATTCTAGATATTTTAGGTTCCTCCAACTTAGATTCAAGGTTTTCTAAGCTCAAAAAGGCTCGGATTTCAAAATGCTAGGAAAATTGTAAATTTTAGAAAAAGTTTAGAATTTGAAAACTAACCTTGATTTAAGCTTTAAATCGAGTTTGTGATTGCTCAAACGTGTTCCCGAGCTTCTAATCCACTGAAAATCAAAGCTTGGGCTTGTTTTTGAATCAAAACTTTGAGGGAAGGAGAGAGAGAAAGAGAGGCAGTGAGAGAGAGAACGAGAGAGTGAAGAGAGAAAGAGAGAGAGTGAGCATGAGTGAAAGAGAGAGGGAGAGAAGGGTTTAAATAAAAGAAAAGGTGGGTGGTTTCACTATGTGAAAACCGTGTGCCATCCATGGTTTCGCAAAAGAGGTATATTTAGCATTTAACAAATTGTTTTGTTCCAAAATTCAAAATAACAAAGTAAAAATAAAAATAATCAAAAGTAATTAGAATGATTAAAATAATTAGATTTAGCATTAATTTAGAAATATCACAAAATAGTTAAGTTAAGTTCAAAAACACATCATGGCATACTAATTCATCATTTTATACACTAATATCACTTAATTAATCTCAGAGCGTTACACTCTCACAATGGACTACCTCTATCATACATCAGTTGATCTTCTTCCTCTCTGCACCCAAGATGACATTGGCCATTCTCCTCTCAAACTTTGTCGATGAAGATTGTTCTTACACCTCTATTTGTTTGCTCTAGTGGTCGTTCACTCCTCTTCCTTGTGACATTTCATGCAGCTATAGCTAGGATCGTTATTGGTGGAGATCACATGAGAGTGAGAAGAACTTTAGTTCGTTGTTGTCAACCTCCGCATCCGCTGCCACCACGGTAGTGTTGCAGATTTTACGAGGCATTGATGATGATGGTGATATGAATAGAATACTTCATTATTGACAATAGAGTGAAGCATAGCCATGTGAGACTTTCTGGAGAAAAGAGTGAGCCATAGAGAGAAAAAAAAAAAAGAGAAATGAGGAGAGAGAAAATGTTTTCTATTTTTTAAGCATGAGCCATTTTGGAATCCTGTTTTTCTCAATTCCTAGGCATGAAAAACACTCATAGATGATAGAAAAACATAATAGAACACCTTTAGACTAGTTGAAACAAGATTTACATAGAAAAATTCAACCAAATCTGAAAATGAGAAAAATAGAAGAAAAATAGAAAAACTTGGTTTGAATTCGTTTTTCATCAAACTAAGCTTAGATTCTAGATAGTTTAGGTTCCTCTAACTTAGATTCAAGATTTTCTAAGCTCAAAAGGACTCGGATTTCAAAATGCTAGGAAAATTGTAAAATTTAGAAAAAGTTTAGAATTTGAAAACTAACCTTGATTTAAGCTTTTAATCGAGTTTGTGATTGTTCAAACATGTTCCTGAGCTTCCAATCCACTGAAAATCAAAGCTTGGACTTGTTTTTGAATCAAAAATTTGAGGGAAGGAGAGAGAGAAAGAGAGGCAGTGAGAGAGAGAACGAGAGAGTGAAGAGAGAAAGAGAGAGAGTGAGCATGAGTGAAAGAGAAAGGGAGAGAAGGGTTTAAATAAAAGAAAAGGTAGGTGGTTTCACTATGTAAAAACCATGTGCCACCCATGGTTTTGCAAAAGAGGTATATTTGGCATTTAACAAATTATTTTGTTCCAAAATTTAAAATAACAAAATAAAAATAAAAATAATCAAAAGTAATTAGAATGATTAAAATAATAAGATTTAGCATTAATTTAGAAATATCACAAAATAGTTGAGTTAAGTTTAAAAACACATTATGGCACTCTAATTCATCATTTTATACACTAATATCACTTAATTAATCTCAGGGCATTGTACTCTCACAGTGGACTACCTTTATCATACATCAGTTGATCTTCTTCCTCTTTGCACCCAAGATTACATTGGCCATTCTCCTCTCGAACTTTGTCGACGAAGATTGTTCTTATGCCTCTATTTGTTTGCTCTGGTGGTTGTTCACTCCTCTTCCTTGTGACATTTCATGCGGCTATAGCTAGGATCGTCTTTGGTGGAGATCACATGAGAGTGAGAAGAACTTTAGTTCATCATTGTCAACCTCCATATTCGCTGCCACCACAGTAGTGTTGCTGATTTTGCGAGGCATTGATGATGAATGTGATATGAAGAGAATACTTCATTTTTGACAGTAGAGTGAAGTATAGCCATGTGAGACTTTCTAGAGAAAAGAATGAGCCATAGAGAGAAAATAAAGAGAAATTAGGAGAGCGAAAATGTTTTCTATTTTTTAAGCATGGGCCATTTTGGAATTTTAGGTGGGTATAAATCTAGACTTATTTTAGGGTTATTCACCTTTTTATATCATGTTTTTAGGTTTATTCAAATAATATACCTTTGGTTTTTTATCTTATCGAATTTATACCTTCAGATTAGATTTAATACACAATTTATACCTTTGCCCAATATATCTTCAATTTTGACACAAAAAATTGCCCAAAATACCCTCAAACTAAAAACGAAGATAACTTTAAAAACAAAAAAAAAAACTTTATACTATGGTTTTTACCTCCAAAAATGTATATAATACCTTCAAAAATAGGTGTTTTATGTGTTTTTTTTGGTTTTTTTTAAATTTTAATTTTTTATCTTTTACTTAAGGATTATTTGGTCATTTTAATGATCAAAATCATCTTTAACTGAGGTAAGATGTAGATTTATGTATTAAGTATAATCTGAAGGTATGTATGTTAGACATGTATGCCCTAAGGAGTAAAAATGTAATACGTTTTTGGAGACATTTTTATCAATAAAGAATTTATTCATTTATATATACCAAATCATGTCCTCTTTACGTTCATATTTGTTGAATGTATGATAAGCAAACAGTAGTCTGAGACTGTCAGTCTAAACCTTAAGAATTGGGCATATGATGGGATGATTATGTGGAAGACACGATTCTTAAGGTGACGGTCTAAAACATATGATCCGCAATCGAGGGAATAAAGTTGGGCGCTTTATTCATGTAAAGATTGTTATGTTGTCTATATCCCTTTTGGGAGATGGTTTGTCTTGACCATCGGAGTTGGACTCCGTGAATAGAAACATTGGCGCGTTGTCATAGGTGACGATGTGTTGGATCGGGACATAAAGTGAATTGATTTGGATTAATAATTCTGTCTTGGCAAATCGATTCACTTTAGACAATCATTTGTATTGTATCTTAATCCTGAGATGAATAGTGGGCCCGTTGTCTCGACTTGTGTCTTTTGATGTGCTAAAGGGTGACTCCCACATCTCAATAGTGGTAAGCATGTCGGTACGTTGGAGGCATAACTCTTGATGGCGTAGACTTGTTATTCATAGATATGGAATCCATAGCCCCTCTTTAGGAGTAATGATATCCTCTTATATGCGTTGTCCTGTAATTGAAAAATTGGAGCGCTCAACCATTTGGATACATAGGTGTAACCGAATGGTATACTATCTTTGGATGGTAAGTTTCTAATGGTGAGATAATGGAACGTAAGATAAAAATAATCAGGAAGGTAAGACAGAACTTGTCCTTAATCTGATTATGGATTATCATATGGGGATACGATACACTATGATATGTCATGGAGACTTAGCTATACGAGCTTCATAATTCTATAAAGTTCGAGAGTGCAGCTCTAGGCTTTTAGTGGAGTAGCGTTAGAGTTGATAATTGAGAAATGTATATCTGGGATATTGGGTTTCATAATTATCATGAGCTTGAACTTTATAGGTCCATTTTGGTCCCCTTTGCTAGCTCATAAAATCCTGTAACAACACGGCTTGCTTTTTCAATAATTGGTGACTTATGTCGGATTTATCAAATTGGTTTAAAATTTGAAAGAATTAAATAATTCATGTCTGTTTATCGGTTGAATTAATTTTGTAAGAAATTAATACAAGATAAACTTGTTGAATTATTACGATCGGATAATTCTTGTCTGTTTATCGGTTGATTTAATTTTGGATAAATTATATCAAGATAAACTTGTAGAATTATTGTGAATTGATTTATTTTCTTAGAGATATTCTTGATAAAGTTTGTTTTGATCAGATAACTTCTCTATTGGGTTATTTGAATCAAAACTGAGACTTTATCCTTTAGAATCTCGGGTGGAAAATAAAAGATTCGTGGAGATATTTACTCGAGAGTTCGGCCTGCCGAATGATGTGTTCGGCCTGCCGATGGGGCCTGTTCGGCCTGCTGATCAACGAGTGATAAGATTACGCGTTTTTCACGTGGATCTTATCAGATATTGATCCAAACTTGATTCTGTTTTGACTTTTTGAGACCAAATCTAATAAGGACTGACCCCAGGACCAATAGGTATATAAAGGGAGTGAGTCTCATGATTTACTCAGATCAATTGAGAGATTAAGAGTGATACTCTTCTAGTGAGCATCTGAAAACTCCCTGAGAGCTTTTGTTCACAAATCACAAACACTAGCTTTGGGTTCTCTCTATTGGTTAGAAGGAGAGTCACCGGTGGAAGAGCTGTACGTGTGAGCCCACACTCACTCCGGTTGTGGATAGAGAATAGCAAAGAAGACCAGTTGGTTGAGGCTCTTCTTGAATGTTACTTCTCTTCACAGGTTGCGGAGGTTCTTTGGCACACTGAGGTTAGTAAGATCTTGTCAATTTATGCATATAGCATGTCAAACTTGTGTTTTGGAAAATTACTCTGATGTGAAAAATTTTTAAATTCCACTGTGCAACGTTTTTCCAACAATTGGTATCAGAGCCATGGTTTTTACATAAATTTGCAAGTTTGTGATCATATTGTATGCATAAATTTTGTGATCTTAATCTCTCTTATGCTTGAATTGAATTATATAGAGAGTTGGCACTCTAGGTTTCTATAAATTATATATGTTGTCATGGATTACATGGTGAATGATTATTAATTAATTATGGTTGATTAAATCATTGTTTATTTATTTATTAATTAATTAATATGTACCGGTTATGGTTCCTTAGAGGTTAGAATTTTTATCTAAGTTTTTCATGTAATTAGAAAGCGGACTATTATCTCCGTCTAGGAATTATTGTTTAATTTTAAAATTTGTAAAAATTGTTGTAATTAAATAATTATTCGGAGAAGACGGATCTAGAAGAAAGATGATGGCGCTCCTAGGTATTTCTTGAGTCTCTAATTTTATCTTTTTGACTTGTTGAAAATAAAATTGATGAATTGCATTTAAATTGTATTTTCTAGAATGAGGGATTTTTGCTCAGTCGGCATGCCGGACCTCACAGTTCGGCAGGCCGATGGTCACAGATCGGAAGGCCGAACGTGTGGTTCGGCAGGCCGATAGTGGGGCAAAAATTGACTGGCTCTGCCGGCAGGCCAAACTTTCAGTTCGGCAGGCCGAACCTTCATGGGTCGGCAGGCCGATGAAACATGATCGTCAGGCCGACCTAGATCGGCCTGCCGACCGAGAGCTGGAAAAGTTTCCAGAAAAGGTGCAGTTTTGACGGTGCAGTTTTAATTTTATTTTTGGGACAATTCTGAGAAACATTAAATTTGGATATGACTGGAAATAAGAAGTATTTGATTCATACGGGATTGAAGACTTGAAGATGGGTATTGCATGAAGAAGGATACAGCTTGAGGATTCAAGGATGAAGAATCGAAATATGTCTCAATTATTCTCTTGTAATCTTAGTTTTCTATTCTCTAGGGTGGAACCATAATATTACGGTTGTTATTATTTTGCTTGTAGCTTCGCTTGATTGCTTTGCTTGTCTGCATTATAATATGATTTGCCATGTATATTGATAACATGTCATATAGTAAGGAGTGCCGCTCATATTAAAATTGTTCACGCATAATTTTAAAATAAAACCTTGACTTCAAAAGATTGAGTGGGAGAAGGTTTTCAAAGAGAAGACCTAAGGCCTCCATCGTTGGTCCATAGGCAGAACATGGTGGTCCCGACCCCTAGGAAGGGATTTCTATCATGTACCAAATTGGATCTCTGAAAGGATAAGGTATTTTAGTATGATTTATGGTTGCACATCCCTAGGTGGTGATTATAAATCATGGATAAAATATTGAAACGATGGTTATACACTCACGCTAATTTTATTATTAACCTCCCCTAGGAGCTCTGTTAATAAAATTAATGGCCAAAGAAACGATTATTAATATATGTTGGATCGTACGGGTCCTAGATGGCATATATTAATCAGGAGGGGATCCATGCTCCTGATTGAATTTGGCATGACTCCCCTAGGAGCTTGTTGAATTCTGAGTTGGGAATTATCGTTGTAAGGTTGTGATTTTTTCAAGGTTTTAACACATAAACACATTTGTATGATTTTACATGATTGTGTTATCTTACTAAATTATTATATGTTTGCTTATGTTTGGCATATGATTCTTTATTGTAGATTGAAAATGTCTAAAAACGCTTTATCATCGATACTTGACAAAAACCAATTAACCGGTGAGAATTATAACGATTGGAAACGGAACCTAGATATCGTCCTATCCTTTGAGAAACTGAAATATGTACTGACAACCCCTTGTCCTCCCAAGCCTACGGGAGACTCAAGTAATGAGCAATTCCAAGCGTACGATCGCTGGAAAGATGCTAATGATCAGGTCCGCTGCTATGTTATGGCCAGTATGAACAACGTGCTACAGGCTCAACATCAAGATTATGAGACTGCGAAGCAGATCTTGGATAATCTTGAGGACATGTTTGGAGGCCAGGCCATAACAAAGCGGCAAGGGGCGCTTCGAAAACTCTTAAACTGTAGACAGAGGCTGGGGACATCTGTAAAGGAGCATATGATGTTGGTCATGGGTTACCTCGTAGAGGCTCAAACCAATGGAGCCGACATCGATGCTGAAACTCAGATGACTATGGTCTTTGAGACTCTGTCTAAGGAATTTATTCCGTTTAGAGCTACATTTAATTTGAGCAATAGACGGGATATGACCTTAACAGAACTGATGAAATAGTTACAGGAGTTCGAACTGCTGATCAGGGAGTCTCCTGCTGGTGGTGAGGCCAACATGGTAGCTGCTTCAGGTTCCAATCCTAACTCAGGGAATGGAAAGAAGCAGCAGGCCAAGAATGGGAATGACGGGCATATAAAGAAGCATTGCAAGGACTTCCTTTCTAAAGGAGGTAGGTGTGATCTTCTGTATTTGGAAACTTGTTTGGTTGAGGAATCCAGTGACATTTGGGTCATAGATTCCGGTGCAACTAATCATGTTTGTGTTCTCTAAAGGGGTTCAAAGAAACGAGAAGTCTGCTGTGTGAAGACTTCACGCTTCGGATGGGCGATGGATCCTTGGTCTCAACAGGAAGTAGTGGGAGATGTCCATCTTTACTTTGATAATTATAGGAATTTATTTTTGCAAGATTGTTTTTATGTTCCTAAATTTAAAAGGAATTTGATTTCTGTATCTTGTTTATTTAAAGACTCCTACGTGGTATCTTTTAATGAAAAAGTGGTGATTCGTAAAAACAAATCTTTTATCTGTTCTGGATGGATGCAAAATAATCTATATTTTATCAAACCTAAGATGGACTTATTGGTTAATGCTGAGATAAATGATAATAACTCTAAAAGACTTAAAACTTCTCACTCTAATAAGACTTATCTTTGGCATTTGCGCCTTGGTCATATTAACCTGAATAGGATTCAAAGGTTGGTAAAGGATGGACCTTTAAGTCACTTAAAGGCGGAATCTATACCTCAATGTGAATGTTGTTTGGAGGGTAAAATGACCAAAACACCATTTGGGTCTAAAGGCAATAGGGCCGAAGGGGTTCTAGAACTTGTGCATAGTGATGTTTGCGGACCGATGAGCATCCGGGCACGAGGAGGGTATGAGTACTTCGTCACTTTTATTGACGATTACTCAAGATATGGGCATGTGTACCTAATGCACCACAAAAGCGAAACTTTTGATAAGTTCAAGGAGTTTCGGGCTGAAGTGGAAAAGCAATTGGGTAGACCCATAAAGGCACTTCGATCTGATCGAGGTAGGGAATACCTTTCTGATGAGTTCTTGGAACACTTGTTAGAGAATGAGATTTTATCCCATTTGACTGCGCCGGGCACTCCGTAGCAGAATGGCGTAGCTGAGAGAAGAAATAAGACTTTGTTAGACATGACTAGGTCCATGATGAGTTATTCATCATTACCTTTATCCTTTTGGGGATATGCACTACAAACCGCATGTTATCTTTTGAACAATGTGCCTTCAAAATCGGTCCCTAAAACTCCTCACGAGTTGTGGACAAGAATGAAGACATCCTTAAGCCATATTCGCATATGGGAATGTCCCGCTCATGTCCTGTTTAAGGATCCGAATAAGTTGGAAGCACGTTCAAAAGTTTGCGTATTTGTAGGATATCCAAAAGGGACTAAAGGGGGTTATTTTTATAACCCAAAGGAAAATAAAGTCGTGGTTTCAACTAATGCAACTTTCCTTGAGGAGAGTTACATGGACAACTTTAAACCTTGAAGCAAAGTGGTGCTTGAGGAGTTAAGGGGTGATTCGTTCACTCTGAGGTTCCAAACGAAACCATTCCGATCGGTGTAGAAAAACCAAACAAACCTGAACAACAACCTCAGGGGCTTTGGCGTAGTGGGAGGATCGGGCGTCAACCCGAAAGGTATATGTTCAATGGGAAAGTCTTCTTGGCTGAACCGGATGAACATGACAGGGATCCTTATACTTACGTAGAGGCTATGGAGGATGTTGATTCAAGACTTTGGACAGAGGCCATGAACATAGAGATGAAGTCTATGGAGAATAATCAGGTCTGGGAGCTTGTGGATCTTCCCGAAGGGGTAAAACCCATAGGGTGTAAGTGGATCTACAAGACGAAAAGAGGAGTGAATGGAAAGGTCGAAACCTTTAAGGCTAGACTAGTAGCTAAGGGTTATACGCAAAAGGAAGGAATCGATTATGAGGAAACCTTTTCGCCTGTAGCCATGCTTAAGTCTATCCGAATTCTCTTGTCCATAGCTGCTGCTCTCGACTATGAGATTTGGCAGATGGATGTTAAGACGGCTTTTCTGAATGGCTATCTTGATGAGTCCATTTATATGGAACAACCAGACGGGTTCGAGGTCGCGGGTCAAGAGGGTAAGGTTTGTAAGCTGCTAAAGTCAATTTATGGACTTAAGCAGGCTTCCCGTTCTTGGAACATAAGATTTGATCAAGTGATCAAGACTTATGGGTTCTCACAAAATATGGATGAACCATGTGTTTACAAACACATTAAAGATGGGAAGGTGGTTTTTCTACTGCTCTATGTAGATGACATTCTGCTAATTGGCAATGACGTTGAGGCGTTGTCATCGGTCAAATTATGGTTGACCAAGCAGTTTGACATGAAGGACTTAGGTAAGGCTAATTTTGTTCTCGGTATCCAGATCTTTCGGGATAGGAAGAACAAATTGATAGCTTTGTCACAGGCCAGCTACATAGATAAAATTCTCAAGAGGTTTGCAATGCTGGATTCTGAGAAAGGTGGGCAACCATCTAGGTCTGGAATTACTCTTTCTAAGAAAGACTGTCCAAAGTCTTATGAAGAAAGAGAATACATGAAGAAGGTGCCTTATGCTTCGGCAGTGGGTAGTCTCATGTATGCCATGCTTTGCACACGACCAGATATTAGCTATGCAGTCGGGATTGTAAGTCGATTTCAGGCGGATCCAGGACCGAACCATTGGGTTGCGGTAAAGCATATTTTCAAGTACCTGAGAAGGACTCGAGGGTATATGCTTGTGTATTCGGGTGAGGACTTGACTCCTCTAGGATACACTGACTCGGATTTTCAATCCTGTCTGGATTCTAGGAAATCGACTTCGGGGTTTGTGTTTACTCTGGGTGGCGGTGCCATCAGTTGGAGAAGTGCGAAACAAGATTGCACTTCAGATTCAATGATGGAGGCCGAGTATGTGGCGGCTAGTGATGCTTCGAAAGAAGCAATGTGGCTCCGCAAGTTTCTTGGGGATCTTGAGGTAGTTCCTGGTATGGATAAGGCGGTATCACTGTACTGTGATAACAGTGCAGCGGTAGCTAATGCTAAGGAACCAAGATTTCACAAGAAGAGTAAGCATATTGATCGAAAGTATCATGTGATAAAGGACTTCGTTGAAGGCGGGCATATCTCGGTGTGCAAGATCACGTCAGAGGACAATTTAGCTAATCCATTTACGAAGACACTTACTGGGAGAGTCTTCGAGAGGCATGTGGAAGCTATGGGGATGCGAAATTTGCTGTATTTACTCACTTAGTGCAAGTAGGAGATTGTTAGAAATGTATGCCCTAAGGAGTAAAAATGTAATACATTTTTGGAGACATTTTTATCAATAAAGAATTTATTCATTTATATATACCAAATCTTGTCCTCTTTACGTTCATATTTGTTGAATGTATGATAAGCAAACAGTAGTCTGAGACTGTCAGTCTAAACCTTAAGAATTGGGCATATGATGGGATGATTATGCGGAAGACACGATTCTTAAGGTGACAGTCTAAAACATATGATCCGCAATCGAGGGAATAAAGTTGGGCGCTTTATTCATGTAAAGATTGTTATGTTGTCTATATCCCTTTTGGGAGATGGTTTGTCTTGACCATCGGAGTTGGACTCCATGAATAGAAACATTGGCGCGTTGTCATAGGTGACGATGTGTTGGATCGGGACATAAAGTGAATTGATTTGGATTAATAATTCTGTCTTGGCAAATCGATTCACTTTAGACAATCATTTGTATTGTATCTTAATCCTGAGATGAATAGTGGGTAAAGTAAAAATCATTATAAAAAACATTATTATCAAATCTAGGGGTGTTCACGAAATCCGCCAATTTGTGAAATTGGCCCAATCTAATCTAATCCAATGATTGGATTGGGAAGAGTTTTGGATTGATAACAGATTGAAAAAAATCTCATTCCGAAGGTTTTGGACTAGATTACGGATCAAGGACTCCTTGATCCGTCAAATCTGTCAATCTGAAACCCCATATATATATATATTCATAAATCTTGTAATTTTGAATTGCTTTGAAGTTTTAAGTATTATTGATGAATGATCAATACTTTATTTTAAGTTTTTCTTTTCTTTTCTTATTTTAAAAGACTTGATTTTAAGTTTTATTGAAGCTAGTTTGTCTTAATGAATGGTTGTAACAAATTTGGCTTTATTAAGCTATTTAATATTATGAATTGTTTCTTTTAATTTTTAATGTTGACAAAATTGACCTTCAATATTTTTATTTTTAAAAGTCGTAGCTCAATCTTTGAATCCAATTTGAAGGTTTTAAATCAGATTACAGATTAAGATTTTTCTAATTCAAAGATTTTGGATTGGATTATGGGTTGGAATTTTCTCAATCCAAAGGGTTTGGATTAGATTACAGATTGACCTTAATCTACAAAAAATTATTATTTTTAGGGAAACAAATGTGTGATAGTTATTTAGAGAAAAAGAAGAAGAAGAGAGATTCGATAATATAAGAGATTTGTGAAATATAAGATAATTTCATTATTATTCAAAGTATAGGATGAGAAATTGAATTTCAATAAAAATGATAGTTGTTTTTATAATTATTTTTATTATACTTAAGCTAGAATATGATGTAAAAGAGACTATGTGCACTCTTGCTTAGATCAAATGCTAACCTTCAAATTGTACTCAACCGGTGGTATTAAAACATACTCCATCATAGAAGCGAAAGATGTTATAAATTAAGTAGCTTACATTAGTTTAAAAATAATTAAGCTTACTTATTATTATTTTTTTTATTGGAGACAAAGACCACAATTAGACTCCATGTATTGAACTGAATACAATTATAGAAAGTGCTCTAAAGCATATACTATCTATGCATTTTGACATTTATTTGCAATAAAAATAACTATCTAATTTAATTTAAATGTTCTATTTTCTTTGGTAAGAATCTAAAAATTTCCTTAAAAAAAATTCCGAAACTTTAATAATCTAAGCCTAAAATATGTATATGAAATCGTCTTATGAGGATTTTTAACATTGTAATGTAAACTTATTAATATAAATTTAGATTACAATGTTAATAATTACTGTGTCATATTTATGTTATTAAGTTTAGATATTAACATAAGTTTATGGTCTTATGACTATCGATAAAACAAAGTTGAACGCATTATATGCTTCTTCTTTTCTTTTTTCTTTTTTTTTGGCTCGTTATCATGATCATTTAAGTGGCTGACAAAAAGTAGAAGTAACGATATGTTTGGATATATTAGATTGGACCAATGTGAAATTGATGATTCATTTTATTATGATGGCCATTTATGTGGTGACTTTAATTGTGAGTGATAATTAGAGGACTAATATTGATGGTTTGTCGTTTTAGATAAAATTGATCGACAAACCGATTAGTACACTATTTTTGTGTTGTAATTCCATAAATAAAGGATATGCGTCTCAAAGACATGTACGTAACCCGAGAAAAAGATTTAAGATTATCCTCGTAAAATGTTATATAGAGCTTCAATAATATTAACTGATCTCAAATATTTAGTAAAGTGTTTACTAAATAATTTTTATTTATCAGTCATCATTACTCAACTTATCTAAGGAAAACAATAGAACTTTAAGAACAAGATAATTGAGAAGGTAATTGTAATAGTAAATCTGACGCTTAAATAATGCATTTGTTAAACTTTCGTAAGTGCTACATAATTCACTAGTCCAACTTGGACTTTTGGAGCAAAGTCAATAATTAAATGGACTTGTTAATTAATAGTATTAATTTACTCCTTTAAGTGTGGAGTTCGAGTTACATGGATATATCGGCTTGCCTTACTGGCTCTGAGGTGATAGACTTTTTTCAAGTTCGGACTAGGTCGGAAAACATCAACAATGTCTCTCAGAAGGATTAGGGCATTCATCCACAACTATGCGATAACTATGGAATGCACCTACGTTAGTGACCTTTTTTTTTTTATAGAACTGTTCATATATATGTCAGAAAACAATAAAAAAAAGTAATGGTAGAAAATGTCACGTTATATCATGACACTATATTTAAAAATCAAATATATCTTTGAAGTATCAATTAGTTTCTAGCATTTGTCAAGGCTGCCAACCAATATCCAGTATCTTCTATGGTTACTGGCTGATATCCGGTATACGTCATAGTTACCAGTTGGTATTCGGTATCCATCATGGTTACTAGCCAGTATTCGCCTCCATTACTGGCAATAACTTCCAAGATTGGTGACATCATGACAGTCGTCATCGCCAAAAAATCACAAAAATACCCAAAAAATTTCACATAAACTATATATAATTAGCAAAAATTCTCAATGAAAAATGTCAAAAAAGTTCGAAGTGCTCCATCATGTGACGGTTGCGATTGGAAAACCGCTCGTCACATGGAAGAAATGAATCTCTACCAATGAGCCACAACATAGAGAGATCTCTCTGTGCATGTATAGGGATAACAGATGTCATTGTTGCTTGGTGATTCAAAATGACAAATCACCCTCATTGTGCCACGCCATTTATGTGGCTAGATCAAAGCATGGTGGCACCGATGAGAGAGAGAGAGGAGAGAGAGAAACAAAGAGTGGCCATGGCATAATGATCTTAGGACTTCTCAGGCTGTGACATCCGAGTGGCGTCAAGCTTCAGCCGTGGCTGGTTGATGCTCATCACAACAGTTGCCCAGGGATGAACAAAAAACCCGACAACCCAACGAATCCAATTAACCCACCTAATCTAATCTAAGATAACCCGAACTTGACAGGTAATTCAACATAATCCAACCCTACCCGAGGTTTCTTTGGGTGGGTTTGGGTTAGGATTTTTTCAATCCATTTTAACTCAAATCCACCCAATCTATATATTTATATATATAAAGTATATATATTATATATTTGTAATTTTAATATACATATTACACATATAAAAAGCTAAGAATGCATTTTGATGTGTACTATTTTTAACATCCATGTATTATTTTGGTTCTTCTTACCTTTCAATTTTTTTGATAAATGTTCTTTGCTTGCATAAAAGTTGACAAATGCATTTTAACAAAAAGTATATATGTATTATTTGTTTTATATTTACATTAATAGATGGAATCTTATAATGTTTTAGGCCAAGTGATGGATCTTACATTACAAAGATCGAGGATGTTGGCAATTATGCATTATATTGGCTGATGTTTCTTAGTATTTTTGCTATATTAGTTTTTATTATGGTTTATTTGCTAGTTAATAACTTAATGTATTTGACTTAAATTTGTGTTACGGAGCCTTTATCTTTATGTTAATTTTAATATATTGAGACAATTTTAGGCATTTATAGGACCAATATCTTATGAATTTTAGCTTTTTAATTCATTTTAGGTTAAATTATTAGTTTTGATTTTTTTTATTTTTATATTACTCAATCCAACCAACCCATCCAACCCACCTAAACTTTAATTAGGTGGGTTGGTTTTAAACTTTAGCTTGATTGGGTGAGTTAAATTTAAAATTAACCCATCAAACTTTTATTGGGTGGGTTAAGATTTTCAAAAAACCCATCCAACTCATCCAATGTTCACCCCTCTCGATGACATTTGGCAACAACACATGGAGGTGGAGCATGGCGGATTTTGAAACGAGAGAAGAAAAAGGGGGTTAAAGACAGGAGATAAGAAAGAGAAGGAAAAGTGAGGGGGAGAAAAGAAAACCCTTATACAAAAATGAGGGTATATTAATCTTTTTAATTTGGTTTTTATCATGCCATATAGTATTATATCAAATAGTTTTATTGGATACGGCACAAATCAATCAACACCAAGAAAAGGTGATATGCAACATAAGTACTTTTTTGGGGACTAAATTTGTCCAAATGTTCATCTATGGGACTCTAGGTCAACTCCAAGGTGGATCAATTAATTTTCCAAGTATTATACCATGATTGATCCAAGATTTAATTATATTAGATTAATGAGGAATGCTACATGGCGCTGTCTTATGGGACACACCCTTTTAGGATTCGGTAAAGGTTTCAGGTGGTTCCAATCCTTACTCATGCTCTTCTGAGCATAATTAACTCCTAGTTGCAAAATGATTTCTAAATCATTGAAAGTATATGGAAGTGTCTACAAACAAAATACTTATGAGTTATGGGCAAATAGAACACTTCAACAAATACTAAATAGAAAAACTTAACAATCCTCTTCAGTGTCTGGTTTTTCTTAGCTTTATGGTGTTCGGATTAACGAAGAAGGTAGTCAGGAGAAGAATATTTTTGAATTCAGGAAAAAGGATCAAGATTCAAGACGGTGTTTACACCTTCAAAATCTTGGAAAAGAAAATAACAAGCAAGACCA
This sequence comes from Artocarpus heterophyllus, assembly GCA_025403435.1. Lineage (NCBI taxonomy): Eukaryota > Viridiplantae > Streptophyta > Magnoliopsida > Rosales > Moraceae > Artocarpus > Artocarpus heterophyllus. The sequence continues at coordinate 12,249,682 of CM046339.1, forward strand.
AGGGTTTCAAGTGCTTTGATCATCCATAGACTAATTTGCAATAAGTAATAACAGTTATTATTGATTATATATACAATCATGAATTTCTACAGACGATAACTCACAAGTAACCTTCGTATTGTAGGTAGCCTATTGTGATACCGAGTGTAACCCATCGTGATACTAAAGGTAGTTTGTCGTGATACCAAAAATATCCACTTCCTGCTATGCTTTCGTAATAGTCTAGCATTCTATAAAGGTTTTATGTGTTTAAGGTGTAAATACCCATGTGGAGGTGTTGGGTTAGGTTCCATATTTCAATGCAGGTTAAACTTTAAAAATTGAGTTGGAAACATTAGATTTGGCATGCTAATTTTGTGGATTGAAGTGCTAATTTACGAGTTCTATGTAATTGTGTAAATGCCAAAGGCCTATTTGGTTTTGTTTTAAGAATTTTCAAAAATGTTCTTGTACGTTTTTTGAGGCAAAATTTTTAAAAATACTCTTCACACAATTCTTAAAAAATTCTCATTTTTCAAAATAAAACCATTTTCACCTCTTTTGAAAACAATACTAAACGGACCAATGCGTTGAAACTAGAGGCGTTAATGTGGAATTTGGAGTGCGATAGAGCAGGTTTTCAGCTTTAAAGCAAGAAATTATAGAATAGAGGCTATGCCTCTTATTTTTGTTGCTTTTCAGATGTCCATACTTACATCTCCAGTAGACCAAACGGCCTTTAATAGCCGTTTCTTTTAAATTGATATTAATTGTGTTAAATTTAATTATTAATATGCCAATTTGAATTTGTAAAAATTTTATTTTTTTCACAAATTTACCTTATTGTATTTATTTAAGCTATTTTTAATTTTTTAATTTATTAATTCTTATTTGTAAAATTACAAAAATGCCCTCACTATTCCCGTGAACCACTCCCCTTAGGCCTACCTCCAGGAATTCTTCAACGTGTTTCCCTCCCTGCTCATCATGGCTATCTCCTTCTCTCTTTTCTCTTCCTTTCCATCACTTTCCATAAGCATCCCCGGCATCTCCTTTCTTCTTCCTCTGCTTCTTCTTTACTTCCCATGGCAGCCCATACACCCAAAAGAAACCAAACAACACAAATATCAGAACTCATCCTAAATTACTCCAAAAATCACAAAACTGACCTCACATAGACACATAGAAAGGAAACACAGGGATTTCTAAGAGCAATCAACATTCTAAGCTAAGTTTTGAGGTTTGATTTTTAAAAGCTTCAACTTTGATTTAAATTGTGATTTTAGTATAAAAATTGTTACAAATTAGTTTTTGACATTTTTAGATGATTATACATCGTTTCTAAGTTTAGAAACATGATTAGAAACTTGATTTTTAGATAAAAATGATTGAAGAACACTCTAGGGAAGTGTTGAAAAAATTTTCAGGTACCAAACGACCAAAATGGTCTGAAACATCTAAAAAAATGACCTAGGAGTATCTCGTTTTCTAGAATGGAGGTTTTTTTTTTAAAAAAAAAAAAGGGAGAGAAAAACCCAAACTTTACATCAAGTGGGATTCGAACCTTTGTTGTGAAGAAAAGCGAATTAGGACCAAACCACTAAGGTTAGTAATTGATTTTTCAAGAATTGTTAATATGACAAGATAACTGTTGTAGGAATTTCAAAATTTTGTTATTTTAAATTATTTTGTTTTGATAGATAAAATAATTCTCTTATGATTATTTTTAATCATTTTATGATGACTATTCTAAATAATAATTATAATAACAAATTATTTTTTAAAAAAAATTGATTTTAATATACTTTTTACCAAGGCAAATTCATATATTTATTAAATTTTATAAATTAAACTAATAAAATGGTAATTAATATGCATTGTTTGGAGTATATTAATTAGCAAGGCACACTAATAAAATAAATTAACATAATTATAGAATTAGTATTTAAGTTTAATTTACGATTTTTCTTTATATACTTAGGATAAACGCGTTTTTGGAGCATACATGGTGAGAGTGGTTTAGAAGTTATCAATAGATTTATTTTCCAAATAGGTAGGATCATTTATTCATTCCTTGTTAGCCTTGATTTGAATTACTTTTGACCGTGAAAATAAATGGTTTATGATAAATGTGTTTAATTACAAGTTGGTTCCTAAGTGAATTTTCTTAGTAGATGATTATAGAAAAGTACTCATAAATAAATATTCATAATTTGATATTATAGGAAAAATAGATGTTGAATGAGATTTATACTATAAATCATAAATTTTGAGTGTTGATTTTTTGAAAATGATGTTATAGAGTAGAAACAACTCTAGATAGTAGATATACGAAAATAGAGCCTTAGAGGACTAGTTATGATGATATAACCTTGGAAGCATAACCCTAAACCTTGGCTAGGGGCACTCCATGTGTGGGTGACTAAAAGGCAAATGATATATGATATATTCATAAGTATAATATATAAAAAGGATTGCAAAAGAAAATTGGTGATAAATCGAAATCTAGAGTTTTCTTGTGGATTTGAAGCTTATTGTTTAAAAAATTAAGTTTTAATAAAATAAATCTTATTGGGCCTTTCACTCATTTTTCTACTATTTTAACCCCATCCATGCGAAGTTAAGAACAATTTGGAGTACGCTTAGACAATAGTTGTTGTCGAACCTTGTTTCAGATTGGTAATTTATCTTTTCAGTTTGATTTACATTTTAGTTGAAGGCATGTAATAAAATCTAAACTTCTCATTTTTCATTTGGTCTGTAACATTTATTGTTATGGACTATGGTTTGATGTCTATTATGTGCGTAATTATATTTGCGAGTTTTATGGGACAATTTGACACAATACCGTTATTTCCAAAATGTAAAATAGTCCAAGGCCAAATTTTTCATTTTACAAAACGTTAAAAATCTATTTCCAAACCATAAATGTGGAGACTTGGTTTGAAAATTTATTCAAAAACTCTTATGATTTAAATCATTGTTTTGAAAATAAAAAGGCAAACAAGTTTAAATTTTATAGACTTTTTACTCAAATTCAAATTATTTTTTAAACTAAGCCTCCATGTCATAGCCCGATCTCCATTTCATAACAAAACGTGATATCAAAGCCTTTGGTTTTTACAAAATTTTTGGGAATTACGCATATATAAGACATCAATGAATCATTAATAGTCCAATTTCCTCATTTTAGAGAGAAAATGCCTCTGCGTAGAGCGCTTGTAAGCCAACAAGCCATTCCAAACCAAGAACTCCTTATTGCTATGTTCGTAGCTCTCCAAGGAATGGTGAATCATTCAAATAGTGGACATAACAACGGCCAAAACAATGGACATCAGAAGTGAAAGTACTTATGAGAGTTTCCTAAAGCCATAATACTGACCTTTAATGGAGAAACCGGACCCCAAGGAGCGAAATACTGGCTTGAGTCAATAGTCGAACACTTGAATACAATGGCTGTTCTAGAAGAATACAAAATTGAATTCACAACCTAAAAATTTGAGGGACATGCAAACACCAAGTGGGATCAAACGACGAGACTCCATAGACTTGAGACAATGAACTAGGGACTATTCAAGGACAGTTTCTATGGGAAATATTTCCTGAGGAAATATCAAGAAGCCAAGACCTTAAAACTTATGAGCTTAGAACAGGGGAACATAAGTATGGCGGAATACGAAGCAAAGTTCACAGAATTGGTCTACTATATGCCAAGCCTTATTGAGTCTAAAGGCATCAAATGTGCTAAATTTGAGGATGGATTGAGGCCATATATTCGCAAACAGGTGGTAGCCTTGGATCTTTGTAACTACAACAGGTTGGTCTCTATAGCATCAAAGGTGGAAAAGAAGGCATAAAATTACCATAAGAAAAGGAAGCCAACCAAAGTGCAAGAAGACCCTAGTGAAACAACAAAAGTAACAATCCAAGGAAGGGACAAAGCAACAACAACAATGCAAGTCGTGCTAACAACAGTTCATTTGGAAATGTTAGAAATGGACTTTATAGCTGCTCACATTGTGGGCAATGTGGTCATAAAATAAGGGATTGTTAGGTACTTAGAAATCACCAAGCATCTTAGAACCAAAGTCAAGGTGGACTTAACCAACCTCGACAACAAAGTTTACACCATCATTATTCACAACCCTCAGCCCACCTCAAATGCCATATCCCCTCGTGCAGAACTACCAACGGCCAAACTTTCCAAAGTTCAAACCTCATACTTCTACTAGTGTCCAATCTTCACCTGCTCAACCATCAAGAGTGGGAAACTAGAGGCAGAACAACAAGAACAGGGACAAAGGGTCAATTTTACAACACGATTTATGGGCCCTCTAGTGCTAGAACAAGAAATGTGGTTGATGGTATGATTCTTATTTCACATTCTTTAGCTCATGTTCTATACGATACCGGAGCAACACATGCTCTCATTTCCAACTCTTTTGTGCATACCTTTGGTTTAGAAACTAAAAATCTTGAAATTTCCATGTCTTTGACCTCTCCTTTGGGTCAAATACGGGTGAGTACTATTTGTAAGTCATGTCAAATTATGATTGTGGGTGAGATATTAACTATACACCTAATTGTAATTCCTATGAGTGTGTTTGACATAATTCTAGGTATGGACTGGTTATCAAAGCAAAATGCTTTAGTTGATTGTCGCCAAAGGAAAGTAACCCTGGTCACAAGTTTAGGAATAGTAGTTAACTACCAAGGGGGAACAGATCTGATCTTGATAGATAAACTCTTGGACCCCTGTGTTGGTAGATGTTGAAAACTAGCTTGTGTTGCTTTCCTTTCTACTTTAAAAAGTGATTTAATGAAGTTGAGAAAAATTTCAATCTTCTTGTGGTTGATGAATTTGATGACGTCTTTCTCAATAATTTTTTTGGATTGTTACTAGACCATAAGATCGAATTTGCCATAGATTTAATCCTCGGGACAACACCAATATCTATTCCTCCTTATCACACGGCATCAACTAAAATGAAAGAGTTAAAAAAGTAGTTGGACGAATTAACAAAAAAGGGATTCATCCAAAGTAGCACTTCTTCATAGGGCACACCAGTGTTATTTGTCAAGAAAAATGACAGATCACTTCAACTGTGTGTTGATTACTGACAATTGAACAGAGTGACGATAAAGAACAAATATCCACTCCTAAGGATTGATGAATTGTTTGATCAGTTAGGAGGATCGTTATACTTTTCAAAGATTGATCTAAGGTTAGGTTATCATCAACTAAAGATTAAAGAAGAAGATATTTCCAAAATAGCCTTTAGGACTAGATATAGATACTTTGAATTCTTAGTAATGCCTTTTGGACCGACGAATGCTCCAACGACTTTGATGGATCTTATGGATCGACTTTTCAAGCCCTACTTGGATCGGTTCATGATAGTCTTCATCGATGACATATTGGTCTATTCCAAGACTCTAGAAGAGCATGAACAACATTTGAGGATCATTTTTCAGACTCTTCAAGAAAAGAAAAATATGACTTTTGGTTAATAGAAGTCAAATTCCTTGGACATGTCTAGTCATAGAATTTCAGAGGATCTTTCTAAAATTAAAGTAGTGTTATAGTAGGACAGACCAAAGAATGTTATAGAAATCTAAAGTTTTCTAGGACTTGTTAGTTACTATAGGCGGTGTGAAGGACTTCTTAAAAATGCCTGCTACATTGGCTCGTTTAACTAAGAAGAAAGTTTGTTTTGAATAGAATGACGAGTGTGAGCATGTTTTCTAAGCATTGAAAAACTAGTTGACTTGTGCTCCATTGTTGACCATTTCAAATTGTGGCAAGCCATATGAAGTCTCTACCGATATGTCGGGATGAGGACTTGGTTGTGTATTAATGCAAGGACGGTGTGTAGCTTATAGATCGTGACAGTTAAAACTGTACAAACAAAACTACCCAATTCATGATTTAGAGTTTGGAATAGTGATCTTTGCTTTGAAGATTTCGATATGCTATCTTGATGGAGCAAATTTTCACGTATTCTCTGATCATAAGAGTTTAAAGTATCTATTTACTCAAAGAAATCTGAACGTGAGACATAAAAAATGGTGGAATACATGGAAGATTATGACTTCGCTCTGCAATATCATCTTGGGAAAGTAATGTTAAACATGTATGCCCTAAGGAGTAAAAATGTAATATGTTTTTGGAGAAATTTTTATCAATAAAGAATTTATTTATTATTAATATACCAAATCTTGTTCTCTTTATGTTCATATTTGTTGCGTGTATGTTAAGCAAATAAAAGTCTAAGACTATCGGTCTAAACCTTTAAGAATTGGGCATATGATGGACAGATTATGCGAAAGACACGATTCTTAAGGTGATGGTCTAAATCATAAGATCCGCAATTGAGGGAATAAAGTTTGGCGCTTTATTCATGTAAAGATTGTTATGTTATCTATATCCCTATTAGGAGATGGTTTGTCTTGACCATTGAATGTGGACTCCATGAATAGAAACATTGGCACATTGTCATAGGTGATAATGTGTTGGATCGGGACATAAAGTGAATTGATTTGGATTAATAATTCTGTCTCGGCAAATCGATTCACTTTAGACAATCATTTGTATTGTATCTTAATCCTGAGATGAATAGTGGACCCGTTGTCTTAACTCGTGTCTTTTGATGTACCAAAGGGTGACACCCATATTTTAATAGTGGTATGCATGCCGGTACGTTGGAGACATGACCTTGATAGCGTAGACCTGTTGGTCACAGATATAGAATCCATAGCTCCTCTTTAGGAGTAGTGATATCATTTTATATGCATTATCTTGTAATTGAAAAATTGAAGCACTCAACCATTTTGTTACATAGGTGTAGGCGAATAGTATACAGTTTTTGGATGGTAAGTTTTCCAATAGTGAGATAATGGAACGTAAGATAAAAATAATCGGGAAGGTAAGACAGAACTTATTCTTAAGCTGGTTATGGATAATCCTATGGGGATATGATACACTATGATATGTTATGGAGACTTAGCTATACGGGCTTTGTGATTCTATATAGTTTGAGAGTACAGCTCCAAGCTTTTAGTGGAGTAACGTTGGAGTTGATAATTATGAAATGTATATCTAGGATATTGGGTTTCATAATTATCAGGAGCTTGAACTATATAGGTCCATTTGGTCCCCTTTGCTGGCTCACAACATCCTGTAACGATACGACGTATTTTTTCAATAATTGGTGACTTATGTCAGATTTATTAGATTGGTTGAAATTCAAAAGAATCAAATAATTCATGTCTGTTTATCGATTGAATTAATTTTGTGATAAAATTATTTCAAGATAAACTTGTTGAATTATTCGGATAGGATAATTCTTGTCTGTTTATTAGTTGATTTAATTTTGAATAAATTAAATCAAGATAAACTTGTAGAATTATTAGGAATTCATTTATTTTCCTAGAGATTATCTAGATAAAGTTGTTTTAATTAGATAACTTTTCTATTGGGTTATTTGAATTAAAACTGAGACTTTATCCTATAGAATCTCAGGTGAAAAATAAAAGATTCGCTAAGATTTTTTTTGGCAGTTTGGCATGTCGATCTTCAAGTTCAGCCTACCGATGGGGCAAGTTCAGCTTGCCAATTAGGCAGATTGGCTAGCCTATATGCAAAAAAAAAGATCACACGTTTTCACAAAGATTTCATCCGATATTGATCTGAATTTGATTCTGATTAGAATTTTTGAGACCTTATCTGATAAGGACTGACCTTAGTCCCAACCTCTATAAATAGGGAGTGAGTCTCATTAGTTATTTAGATCAATTGAGAGATTAAGAGTGATACTCTACTAGTGAGAATTTAAAAACTCCTTGAGAGCTCTTGTTTACAAATCACGAACATTAGCTTTGAGTTCTCTCAATTGGTTGGAAGGAGAGTCACCTGAAGGAAGAGCTATACATGTAAGCCCACACTCACTCCAATTATGGATAGAGAATAGCAAAGAAGGCCAGCTGGTTGAGGTCCTTCAAGAATGTTACTTCTCTTCACTGATTGCAGGAGCTTTTCGGCACACAGAGGTTAGTAAGATCTGGTTAATTTATGCATATTATATGTCAAACTTGTGTTTTAGAAAATACTCTGATATAAAATTTTTAAAATTTTGTTGCGTACTATTTTTTCAACAATTGGTATCAAAGCCATGGTTTTTACATAAATTTACGAGTTTGTGATCATGCTATATGTATAAATTATATGATCTTGGTCTCTCCTATGCTTGAATTCAATTTTATAGAGAGTTGGCACTTTAGGTTTCTATATATTTTATATGTTGTCATGGATTATATGGTGAATGTTTATTAATTAATTATGGTTGATTAAATTATTATTTAATTATTTATTAATTAATTAATTTATACCAGTTATGGTTCCTTAGAGGTTAGAATGTGTATATAGGTTTTTCATGCAATTAGATGGCAGAATATCATCTCTGTCTAGAAATTATTATTTAATTTTAAATTTATAAGAATTTTGTAATTAAATAATCATTTGTAAAGGACGGATCTAGAAGGCGGATCTAAAAGATGGATGATGGCGCTCCTAGGTATTTCCTGAGTCTTTAATTTTATGCTTTTGAATTGTTGAAAATAAAATTGATGAATTACATTAAAAATTATATTTTCTAGAAAGGGGGATTTTTGCTCGGTCGGCATACCGAACTCTCCAGTTTGGTAGGCCGATGGTCGTAGATTGGTAGGCCAGACGAAAGGTTCGGTAGGCTGTCAGCAGGGCAAAAATTAGGTGGCTCTGGCGGTAGGCTAAACTTTTAGATCGGCAAGCCAATTTGTCATGTATCGATAGGCTGACCTGAAACGATCGGCAGGCTAGTGGGTCATGACCAGCAGGCCGATCACCCAGATCGGCTTGTCGACAGAGACCTGGAAATTATCTCCAGAAAAGGTACAGTTTTTCAATGCAGTTTTAATTTTATTTTTGGGATAATTCTAAGAAACATTAAATTTGGATATGACCGAAAATATGAAGTATTCGATCTATGCGGGATTGAAGTCTTGAAGATGGGCATTACATGAAGAAGGATACAGCTTGGAGATTCAAGGATGAAGAATCAATAAAATATTTCGATTATTCTCTTGTAATCTTTATTTTCTATTCTCTAGGGTAGAACCATAATATTATGGTTATTTATTATTTTGCTTTAATGCTTTGCCTGTCTACATTATAATATGATTTGCTACGTATAATTGATAACATGTCATATAGAATAGGGAGTGCCGCTCATATTAAAATTGTTCATTTATGTCTTTTAAAATAAAACCTTGATTTTAAAAGATTGAGTGGGAGAAGGTTTTCGAAGAGAAGACCTAAGGCCTCCATCGTTGGTCCATAGAAAGAACATGGTGGTCCCAACCCCTAAGAAAGGATTTCTATCATGTACCAGATTGGATCTCCAAAAGGATAAGGTATTTTAGCATGATTTATGGTTGCACACCCCTAGGTGGTGATTATAAATCATAGATAAAATATTGAAACGATGGTTATATACTCATGTTAATTTTATTATTAACCTCCCCTAGGAGCTCTGTTAATAAAATTAATGGCCAAAGAAATGATTATTAATATATGCTGGATCATACGGGTCCTGGATGGCATATATTAATCAGGAGGGGATCCGTGTTCCTGATTGAATTTGGCATGACTCCCCTAGGAGCTTGTTGAATTATGAGTTGGAAATTATCGTTGTAAGGTTGTGATTTTTTCAAGGTTTTAACACATAAACACATTATATGATTGTGTTATCTTACTAAATTATTATGATATGTTTGCTTATGTTTAGTATATGATTCTTTATTGTAGATTAAAAATGTCTAACAATGCTTTATCTTCGATACTTGACAAAAACCTATTAACCGGAGAGAATTATAATGATTGAAAACGGAACCTGGATATCGTCCTCTACTTTAAGAAACTGAAATTTGTGTTGACAATGCCTTGTCCTCCCAAGCCTATGAGAGATTCTACCAATGAGCAATTCTAAGTGTACGATTGCTAGAAAGATGCAAACGATCGGGCCCGCTGTTATGTTATAGCTAGCATGAATAACGTGCTGTAGGCTCAACATGAGGATTATGAGACTACTAAGTAGATCTTGGATAATCTAGAAGACATGTTTGGAGGTCAGGCCATAACAATGCGATAAGGGGCGTTTCGGAAACTCTTGAACTGTAAGCAGAGACTAGGGATATCTGTAAATGAGCACATGATGTTGGTCATGGGTTACCTCGTTGAGGCTCAAAACAATGGAGCCGAAATTGATGCTGAAACTCAGATGACTATGGTCTTTAAGACTCTGTCAAAGGAATTTATTCCGTTTAGAGCTATATTTAATTTAAGTAATAGGCGGGATATGACCTTGACAGAATTAATGAAACAACTACAAGAGTTCGAACTGCTAATCAGGGAGTCTCCTGCAAGTAGAGAGGCTAATTTGGTAGCTGCTTCTAGTACCAATCCCAACTCTTGGAATGGAAAGAGGCAACGGCTCAAAAATGGAAAGTCTTATGTTCCTGCTAACAACAAGAGCAAGAAAAAGAAGAAGAAGAACCCGAACAAGCTTAAGTGCTTCTTCTGCAGGATGGTCAGGCACATAAAGAAGCATTGCAAGGACTTCCTTTTCAAAGGAGGTAGGTGTGATCTTTTGTATTTAGAAACTTGTTTGGTTGAGGAATCCAGTGGCATTTGGGTCATAGATTCTGGTGCAACTAATCATGTTCGTGTTTCTCTACAGGGGTTCAAAGAAACGAGAAGTCTGCTGCATGAAGACTTCAGGCTTCGGATGGGCAATGGATCCTTGGTCTTAGCGAAAGTAGTGGGAGACGTCCATCTTTATTTTGATAGTTATAGGAATTTAATTTTGCAAGATTGTTTTTATGTTCCTAAATTTCAAAGGAATTTAATTTCTGTAGCTTGTTTATTTAAAGACTCCTATTTGGTTTCTTTTAATGATAAAGTGGTGATTCGTAAAAACAAATCTTTTATCTGTTCTAGATGGATGCAAAATAATCTATATTTTATCAAGCCTAAGATAGACCAATTGCTTAATGCTAAGATGAATGATAATAACTCTAAAAGATTTAAAACTTCTCACTCTAATAAGACTTATCTTTGAAATTTGCACCTTGGTCATATTAACCTGGATAGGATTCAAAGGCTGATAAGGGATGGACCTTTAAGTCACTTAAAGGTGGAATCTATACCTCAATGTGAATCTTGTTTGGAGGGTAAAATGACCAAAAGACGATTCGGGTCTAAGGGTAATAGAGCCGAAGGGGTTCTAGAACTTGTGCATAGTGATGTTTGTAGACCAATGAACATCCGAGCATAAGGAGGGTATGAGTACTTTGTCACTTTTATTGATGATTACTCAAGGTATGGGTATGTGTACCTGATGCACCACAAAGCAAAACTTTTGAAAAGTTCAGAGAGTTTTCAGGCTGAAGTGGAAAAGCAATTGGGTAAAACCATAAAGGCACTTTGATCTGATCGATGTGGAGAATACCTTTTTGATGAGTTCTTGGGACACTTATTAGAGCATGAGATTTTATCCCACTTGATTACGTCGGGCACTCCACAGCAGAATGGCGTAGCGAAGAGAAGGAATAGGACTTTATTAGACATGGTAAGGTCCATGATGAGTTATTCATCATTGCCTTTGTCCTTTTGGGGATATGCACTACAAACCGCATGTTATCTTTTGAACAATGTGCCTTCAAAATCGATCCCTAAATCTCCTCACGAGTGGTAGACGGGTAGGAAGACATCCTTAAACCATATTCACATATGGGATGTGCGGCTCATGTCCTATTTAAGGATGCAAATAAGTTGAAAGCACGTTCGAAAGTTTACGCGTTTGTAGGATATCCAAAAGGGACTAAAGGGGTTATTTCTATTACCCAAAGGAAAATAAAGTCGTGGTTGGTTATTTCTATTACCCAAAGGAAAATAAAGTCGTGGTTTACTTTAAACCTCGAAGCAAAGTAGTACTTGAGGAGTTAAGGAGTGGTCTAATCACTCCCGAGGTTCCGAATGAAACCATTCTGATCAGTGTAGAAAAACCAAATGAACCTAAACAATAACCTAACGGGCTTCGACGTAGTGGGAGGATCAGGTGTCAACCCGAGAGGTATATGTTCAATGGGGAGGCCTTCTTGGCTGAACTGGATGAACATGATAGGGATCCTTATACTTACGCAGAGGCTATGGAAGATGTTGATTCGAAACTCTAGACAGAGGCCATGAACATAGAGATGACGTCTATGGAGACTAATCATGTGTAAGAGCTTGTGGATCTTCTCGAAGGGGTAAAACCCATAGGGTGTAAGTGGATCTATAAGAGGAAAAGAGGAGTGGATGGAAAGGTCGAAACCTTTAAGGCTAGACTGGTAGCTAAAGGTTATACGCAAAAGGAAGGAATCGATTATGAGGAAACATTTTTGCCTATAGCCATGCTTAAGTCCATCCGGATTCTCTTGTTTATAGTTGCCATTCTTGATTACGAGATTTGGCATATGGATGTCAAGACAGCTTTTCTAAATGGCTATCTTGATGAGTCCATTTATATGGAGCAACCAAACGGGTTCAAGGTCAAGGGTCAAGAGGGTAAGGTTTGTAAGCTGCTAAAGTCAATTTATGGACTTAGGCAGGCTTCCCGTTCTTGGATCATAAGATTTGATCAGGTGATCAAGATTTATGGGTTCTCATAAAATGTAGATGAGCCATGTGTTTTCAAACACATTAAGGATGGGAATGTGGTTTTTTTACTACTCTATGTAGATGACATTCTGCTAATTGGCAATGACGTTGGGGCATTGTCATCGATCAAATTATGGTTGACCAAACAGTTTGATATGAAGGACATGAGTGAGGCTAATTTTGTTCTTGGTATCCAGATCTTTCGAGACAGGAAGAACAAAATGATAGCTTTGTCCCAAGCCGGCTATATAGATAAAATTCTCAAGAAGTTTGCGATGCAGGATTTCAAGAAAGGTGGGTAACTATCTAGGTCTGGAATTACTCTTTCTAAGAAAGACTCTCCAAAGTCTGATGAAGAAAGGGAATACATGAAGAAAGTGCCTTATGCTTCAGCAGTGGGTAATCTCATGTATGTCATGCTTTGCACATGACCGGATATTTGTTATGCGGTCAGGATTGTAAGTCGATTTCAGGCAGATCCAAATCTTTTGTTGATTTGGTCATTGCTGATTTCCCCTATTTTCCAAATTTTTTGTTACTGGCTTGTAAGTTCTTTCACTTCTCTCATAAACATAGTACAATTTTTTGTATTTGAAACTTAGTGGAATTTATCTCTCTCTCTCTCTCTCTCTCTTTAGTCAAGTAGAAAACTAACTTGTTTTCTTAGTTTAGAGTTGCTCATACTGTAGCAAAGGTTGGTGATGGTTTTTCACATTCTTTTGTGGCTCGGACTCATACTATTAGACGACTATTAGACGTTTTCATCTAATAGTGGTCCTTGTATTCACGAGTCTAAGAATTAAGCTAATTTTTCACCTAGAACACAGTCTATTTTTAAGGCAACCGTAATGCTTGAGGTTCCTAATGAGTTTATAATGACAATCACAGCCCAAGTTTTCTACAGATTCAAAAATGTTTACACAAACTAGAGTTTTTTCCAAATTGGGCAAATGTTATTTACTTGTTCAAGTTTTTTAGAATATTTTTGTTTTGGTACCATGTATTTTGTCATAATATCAAATTAGTATCATGTTTTTTGAAAAATATCAAAAAAATACCCTGTAATTTTTAAAAACATCTTCCTGGTATTTTGGGCTTGTTTCCTGGGATATAAAATATCCATTTCACCCTTCTGATTAATTATTTTAAATCCATTATTATGAAAGACATTAAAAATATTTTAAAATTGAAATTAAAATGAATAACAATAACAATAATAACAATAAAGAATCCTTCTTCAACTCTTTCCAAACAATCAAATTAAACCATGAGTTGAGTTCTTGTATCAATTACAACACAAAAGGAATAGAAAAACAAATGTAAATTTGATAATGAGTTTCTTTTTCTTTTTCTAGGTGAAACAAAAACGGGCCCATAACTTTCAGCAACAAAAAAAAAAGTGTTACTCGAGATAAGATTGCCAAGCCATCTCATCCATAGTTGCAAACTTAAGGCACTTGTTTTGAATTGTTGTGAATAGCCTTGGCAGCTTTTGGACTTGACCCAATGCACAATTTGAAGTTCATAAACCAAGTGTTAAGTATGGAAGTCCAGGCAATCAGACAGATGAAGCATGTTTATCCGTTGCATAGGCAAAAAGCCAAAGAGTATGAAGTTGAGGCTACAAAATTGCCAGATTCATTGAAGGCATTATTTGAATTTCAAATAAGGAAATAGATCCTTGAGATAGCGTCAATCACGAAGAAAAGAGAAATATTCTTAATTTAAATGGGATTGAGATAATTCCCTAATTTTAATTTAATTAATTAATCTGATTTGTTTGAATAAATTGTAAAGAGCTATATATAGGGGAATAAATCCACAAATTTGAGCCCAGTCTCATACTCAGCACGCAATGTGTATTCTTTTGAAAGTGTAGTTAAATTCTTCCTCCTCTCTAAAAGTAAAGTGTAATGCCCCAAAATTTATTTAATGTTATTGTAATGTAAAATGATGAATTAGTGTGCCATAATTAATGTTTCAACATTAATTTGATTATTTGGTTAAATTTTAAATTTTAGGTTGTTTTGTTAATTTGATAAATTCAAATGATTTCTTATTGTTTTAAAATGATGTTTTGAGTTTTAAAGCACAACAATTTGTAAAATGTTAAAAATATTCCATTTTACAATATCGTGGGTAGCATTTGGTTTTTTCACAGTAAAACCGTCCACCGTTTCTCTCTATTTATTCTCTCTCCTCTCCTTCTCTCTTCATTCTCTCTGATCTCTCTCTCTCTCTCGCCCGTGGTCTCTCTCCCACTCTCTCTCTCGGTTTCTCTCTTTCCCTCTCAAATTTCTTTGAGATTTTTGAATCAAAATTTGAATCTAAGCTTCGGGTTAGCTAGAAGGAAGCTCGGGAACGTGGTTTGGCAACCAAGAACATGGATTGAAGCTTCGATTCGAGGTTAGTTTTGAAATTTCTAAACTTTTCCAAAATCTTCAATTTTGTGCATTTTTGAAATTTAAGTTTGTTTGAGCTTAGAAAACCTTTGATTTGAGTCAAATGAACTTAGAACAACTAGAATCTAAGCTTAGATTGAAGAAAAACGGATTAGATTCAAGATTTTTCATTTTTTCCCATTTTCAGATTTTTTATATTTTTGTGTTTAAATCTTGTTTAAATGAGTTCATAAGTATTCTAGTATGTTTTTCTATCATCTATGATTGTTTTCCATGCTTGAGATTTGAGAAAAACAGGTTAAAATCAAGATTTGGATTTTGGGAGATTGGAAACCCGTGGCTAGAATTTCTGGGTTTTTCCAGTTCGGCAGGCCGAACTACGTTTTCGGCAAGTCGGATTCAAAGGATCGGTAGGCCGGAGTTCATCTGTACGGCAGGCCAAACCTGGGAAATGTCTGGCCGACCAGACCTGATTTTCGGCAAGCCAAACTGCACAGTTCGGCCGGCCGAAGTAGGGAGTCCGGCAGGCCAGCAGAGCACGGAAAATTTTGTGATTTTTCACCCGTTTTCACTGTTTTGAACCCCAATTTAAATTTCAATCTTGTAAAATGATTTTAAAGATATAAATGGAACACTAGGACATCATGAGATGGTTTAGTAATATAGAATGTCTCGAACTAGATATTGATCGACTTAGTGTGTATCTAGGATCGTTCGTGGTTCCGCAGAGCGAACGTATAGTGGACCGGGATTATAGTATGGGGCAACGACACGAGTATCGAGGTAGGACTTTTACCCCATTCTTTGGTAGCCTAGTTTCAAAATGATTTGTCTTTGAAAAGGGTTTCTATAAAAATGTTTTCAACGGTTGTTTGAAAATGAATTTAACAGCTATATTTTAATATACCGTGAACTGAAATGAACTTCATAATGAATGTAAATGACAATACTCAGTAATTGGGTGTTGAATAATGATGAAAATAAACATAAGGGCATGATGCCATATCAGAGATCGAGTCGTGTAGCGATCGACCTTAGGGGCAGGTCCCGACACCCAGCTGGGCCACTACGGTGGTGATATCCTTATGGTTTGCCTAGAAAAAAAATGATGATATTTCTGGTTGACCTAATAAAATGTTTTAGGTAAGAACGGTTTTATTTAAATTAATTTATTTATTCAATGTTTCTTTTAAGTAATTCCTTGGACAATGAGATTTTCCTTTAAATTAAATAATTTATTAAAATATAGTCCTACTGAGCCTTTCACTCACGTTTTATTTGCTTTAAACTCCCCCCCTCTAGGTGGATTCCCCTCTAGGTTTGGAGAGGACTAAACGGACAGGACTCAGGAGCAGTAGAAGGACTAATAGATTTATTTGTATTATTTAATCAAGGCATGTAATGCTTTAACTTCATTTGTACTTAGACTGTGGTTGTATTATTATATTGTCAGTACTATGTGTGTGCACAAGTTGTGGGTTGGTGGGACCCATACTTACGGTTCTTCATCATTTCGTTATTTATTTTTCATGTAATGGTTTTCTTAAAACTTTCATATTTTATTATTTAATTTAACCCCTAAAATTCTTGATTTTAACTAAACTCTCTTTTAATTAATTTAAATAATCCGCAACGTCACCTTCCGTACTCCAGGGTGTGACATAAAGTACCTATTTACAGAGTGAACTAGTATAATTCTTTACATATTTATTAATTTTTCTATGTGTTCTATTCGTCGATTTATGAGAGCAATCACCAAGGTGGGTTATTTTCCTAAAGTTCTATTGGCAAATTTCCAACGTCAACAATTGGCACTAGTAGGAGGACATGAGATCCTCTAGATCCGTAATCAATAACTAGCTAGGAGAATTCTCAAAGAAATTCAGCTGTGGCGACAACTCATACTAGAAACCTAGAAACTGAGGGCAATACAATCAATGAAGGAAACAACAACAATCCTCCCATCGAAAGGAACTAAGATGTAAGGCAGCCATCTAATTGTGGTAACAGAAGACATTCCTCACTCACCACCATTCTAGAAAATAAGGTGGCGCATATGCGTGGTATGCTGGAGAACATCTCGGTGACCCGAGATCAGATAGAAGACCATGTTGGAAATAATGCAGGTGGTCACCTAGCAGACCAAGAGAATGCCACAATTAACCCAAATAATAGTGGCCAGCAGGTGATTCATAAGGGAACCAACGAGATTATGGAAAATAATCTGAATGGGTGAACCAATTCTTTGGGTAGCTGTGAAAGAAAAAGGCAAGCTTCTCAAGCCCAAAGTTAAGGCAGTGAGATAGGCAGAGGTAGAACCCATCAGGGCTCCTGCCTCTCATGTCGAAGCTACTGTAGCAGATGCAAGCACTATGTCAATTTAGAATAGCGGCAACCTAAGGGATCATCTTCGTGCCTATCGAGCTAATTCAAAGGGTCAGATTCATATCAACCTTCCCTTAGTCCATCTTCCTACCAACAATAAGCTTGTCCCCCAACAATAGTTTAATCAACTAGTCTAGGAGGCTTTTCGACTTCCATTGGGTGAGATAAAGCATATAGTTAGACAAATAAAGGACTTAAAGTAGAAGCTCGACGTTCACAGGGGAAAGGATATTGTTTATTTACACCCTTTCACATAGGAAATAGTGAGTGTTCCTCTCCTAGACAAGATTAAAATGCCCCAATGGCTCTGTTTAAGGAAGCAAGAGATCTGTATGACCATATCTAGATTTAGCTATCTCACATGATGCTCTATGAAGTGCTTGAGGAAGTAATATGCCGAGCTTTTAGCTCGGGTTTGACTGAACCAATGAGGTGATGATTTAAAATGCTAAAACCTAATAGTATTCTAGGATTCGATAACCTTAAGATTGCCTTTTTAAACTAGTTTATTGAAGTGCAAGAGCTGTCATCAACGAAGGAAAAGCTGAACTTTTTAACTCAAGGACTGAATAAGTCGTTGAAGGACTAGTTCACAAGATTTATCAAAGAAGTTGCCTTCTAGGAGAACATATCCAAAGATGTTGCAATTATTGTAGCACTCAGCAGTGTGCGTACAGACATCCCATTCTGTGATGACCTAGACTGCAAGAGAACGAAGACCTATTGCGAATTCTTGGAGAAGGCCTGAGGTTTTATAAATCAAGAAGAGGTTAAAAGCATGACCTTCAGAAGAGGCATCGCTAGCAGTAGCCAAGGGACGAGCCAATGGGGAGGTAAAAAGAGGAATAACACCCAAATTTAGAATGCAACTCCTAAGCTTCTAGTTTATCAACCGTAGCCGAGCTAGTCAGCAAAACAAAGCATTTATCATAGATAATGCCAAGTGACAAAGCTATGACAATTACTACGACCTCAAATTTACGATTGATCAAATCTATGCTAAATTCATGGACAAGCCTTACCTTTAGCATCCAACACCTATGAGGTCCAATCTAAACAAAAGGAGCCAAAACAAGTAATACAGATTACAAGGAGACGTGAGACATTATACTAGAGAATGTGGAGACTCCAAGGATAAGATCGGAAAGATAATCCATAAAGGTAACTAACAAAAGTATAGAGTCGGCAACCAGAATATTAGGAGGTGAGACAATGACAAAATAGACGATGACCAACATCAGGATAACAATCGCTTAGATAATAGTACAAAGCCCGTTGGATTAATTTGAACAATCTTCGAGGGACCCTGCCACGGTGGGGACTCCAAGATATCCCAAAAGAATGAGACAAAGGAGAAGTACCGACAGAGGTTTCTAGACCTCCCTACCAACAGGCCACCAAAAGCATAAATAATTCTCCACTCGGATGAAATTCTTTGATCCTCCACCGGAGCATCTTCTCTTTTCTTTTTTTTTCTTTTTCCTTCTCCAAAGCCTAAAAGAAACTAAGAAAACTATGAAAACTGTTATAAAACTTGCGTCTAAGTTAGGTATTTATAGATTTTTGTTTTGGGTGATGAAAAAGGGTAATATTAGACAAATTTAGGTCAAACTCAGACTAAAAAGTGAAGAGGTGCACGAGGGCTGGCTTCAATCCATGCATAGAGCAGAATTTCTCACAAGGATCAGAATAAACAGGCATGGGGGCATGCTCAATTCTACACAGCTATGCGGATCCTGTAGCATTAGGCTGCTCCGTTTTAGTTTGTGTGGGGGCATGGAATGGCTGGCGCGGCCGCATCTGGCCTCTGTGCTATGGTGAGGCTACGAGACATTTCTTATGACAAGGCATGTCCCAGCTTGGTCTACCTTGTTGGTTTTGCACTACAAATTCTCAAAACTTCAACATTGACCCCCGCCTAACCTTCAAAATGATTAAATGCAATTTAAACTTCAAATCTTCTGTTTTTCATCTATTTTTTAGCTCATTACCTTTAAATACGTAGAAGGCACAAAATCACATAATAAACATAAATTGCTGTAGAACAAAGTAAAGAAATATAGGAAAATTGAAGAGAAAATAATATCAAATTATGCACTTATTAAATTCTCCCACACTTAACCTTTGCTCGTCCTTAAGCAAACCTAAGATGAAAAATCAAAAAGAAACATAGATAAAGAAAACTAACCTTCTAACCTTTAATCTCAGAGAACAATAATGTTATGGATTAAAAATCAAGCAAGCATTGCATTAAATCATTTAGCCATTCTCAAACTAATATATCCTATAATTATACTCATGTGTGTATGAAATAGCCAATATTAATGATTTGAAACAATACATGCTCTGAAAAAGAAAAATCCTTATAGTCCTTATAGAAAACCATCACCCAATTTAGTTGAAAAGATCAAATGTCATAGGTCTCCCCTTGATATAAATCTCCATTATGCCAAAAGCACAACTTGAAATCAAAAAATCTTTGATATGGGTTATAGTGGGGCCAATGGATGGTGGTTAAAAGAAAAAAGGGACAGAATGTAACAAAAGTCCTAAAGAATTCATATAGCAAGAGACATCATAAGAATTTCATTGTACACGTCTCAATACCCCAAAAAATTCTTACATAGGCCAAATATCATTGTGTTGAGCCTTTACATCATTCTAACCAACCTTGTAACACATAAAATCATGATTGGGGAAAGCTCAAGAGATTTTGTTGAATTTATTTTCTTTTCTCTTTTTTTTATTGAATTTCTCTTCTTGAGACATTTTTTTTTATTTCTTCTTTTGATTTTGATTTTGATTTTGATTTTTTTTTCTTGAGCTATATTTACAAAAATTCCTCTCCATTACTTTCTCTCGATTTGATTTTCTCCCCCACACTTATCCTCTATCCTTAATCTAATTATCTCCTTGAATCATGAAATAAGTCTCTAAGCTCTAATTATATATAAAAAATCAGGCTAGGTAAAGAAGATGTGGTTAGCCAAATAAAAAGGTCTACATGAAAGGCTCAACTTAGCTTGCTAGAGGGGATGTCCTCTTAGAACATCGATCGAAGCTCTGGCTAATTTGGCCTTGGTGCTAGAAATCCTAGTGCCTTAATTCTTTTCTAAGTGATGCTCGATCAGCCATTCACCTTGAAAGACCTCCAGAAGAGTTTTAACATTCAAGTTGACAAGTCAAAATTGAAATGAAAATTAAAATAAGGATATAAGAATCTATTTAATCTAGCATGTGAGTCTCTTTACCAAATAACATGGCTATATGCATAAAGTGTGAGTGTAAGCATTATAAAGACATATTAACTAAAGAATGACATCAATCCAATACAATACTCATAATCAATAAAAATGTTAAAAATTAATGTACAATTTTCATCAATGAGATTGGATGGCATCCTAAGACACAAAAACATCTTCAAAATTTTAAATTTTTTTAAGACAAGAAATTAAAAACCTAATGGAAAAGAAATCTAAAATTCCTAAACCCTACTACCACGCTTAATCCTTTACACTGTCCTCAATGTAAGACTAAGCATAGAAGAAAAGAGAAACAAAAACAAAAACGCAAAACAAAACAAAAGCAATAAAAGAATGAAATCATAAAATGAAAGAGACTTCAAAAGATCAAATCTGTTATGGCATACCCTTCGTTTGTTGGGTTGCCTCCCACAAAGCATTTGGTTTAATGTCCTTAGCCTGACATAGAGAGGTGGCCATCAAAGAGTGGCTTCTGCCCTCAAAAGAAGTCATAAAAAACCACATATTGGTCTTCATTGACAACACCCTCATGCTTAGGAAGATATGGAACAATTTTGCACATCGCACCAACTTGACTCAATTTTCTTAAATGCGCTTGGGAGGGGAATTTTGATTCTCTCTTAAGCTCATGGAGGATGTAGTACAGTGAAGGTGGCACCAATGAGAAGTAGGGATCCATTAGTGGTGCATGTGCTATGACTATCGATGAGCTCAAATCGATGGTGGTATATGCTTCTTCATCCACCAACGCGTCTTGTGATATAACTTCATGAAGAAATTCCTCCAATTTTAACCCTTCTTATTGCTCTTCACTCTCCACTAAACTCTTCAAAACCGTGCTCGAGATTTGATCTTCATAGAACTTATGGCTTTGAATGGATGTCTTTTAACTTAAAAGGTGTAAATCGGTTTCAACAACATGTGTGTCTAAGTGTTAAGCTAAAACAACGTCAAAGGTCTCTATATGTTCATCTCAAGGCTCGATCTATTGTAGAGATCAAATTCCTATGAAGCTCCCATGTTACGCAAATTACTTTCCTAATTGAAGCTGTTCGGGTCATCATCATCCTTAAGCCATATCATAATATTCACCATTTGATTAGTACCTTATGCCTCTAACCTACTTATGATGCTAGCCAATTGATCGATGCAACTTTGCAAATTTGGAAGGTTCACGGTCTTCTCTTGTTGGAATTTCAATGTGTTAGAAACCAAAGCTTGACTGTATCTTCAAGAGATGTACCTCTAGGTAGTTGGTCTATAAAAGCTCCTCCATTTATGGCTTCGACCCCCATATCACAAAGACAAGTGTCAACTCATGGCTCCAAATTATAATAATCGTCCTCCCAACCTTGGTTGGTCCTTGAACAATTCCAACTCTAATGATTGAACTAGGCCATGTCTTCTAACATTAAATAGGCTTTATCTACGGATTACAAGTAGAAAGAGATAGTGCCGTTATCCCTCTCAACGCAACATCTTGTGTCTCACATAAGTCATCGAGGAAGAATTGTAGTTGTCACTCCTTTGAAAACCCATGCTATAGAAACCAAATCAGTAGTTCCTTGCATATCTATCAAGCACTATAGAACGGCTCTAAGTCTCATTGGGAAAAACTAGTGAGGACCTGTCGAAGTGACATCTCAAAGTACCTTACAATAAAACAAACCAAAAAACTATAATTAAAGACACAAAAGAAAAATTAATTAAAACTAACAGAAACAAAAACAATCAGTTTAAATTAACAAAAACAAAAACAAAAACAAAAACAAAATAACTAAATAATTAGGAAACAATCCTCGACAACTAGCTCCAAAATTTGGTACGTCTCGGGTACACCCAAATTGACCTTGCTTTAAGATGTCGTAATGATTAAGTGTAGTGATGAGTAAGTCCACAGAGGATTGGGTCTCATTAATTAGTTATTGACATAAAACCTAGGACACAATAAAACTAAATAAAAGATGAGAGGTTTTGAATTAATTAACTAAATAAAACATAAAAAAATCAATACACACGAGACAATAATACTAAAATCGATTAAAGGAACATCTACCACCACTAAACAATAACCATAAAATTAATTACATAACTATTTCTAAATATCTAATAAAACTACCAACTGTATATTATAACAAACTCTGGTATCTCAATTAATTACAGCAAAAGCATTGAGATGAGAAAGATAGGTTGATCAAGGCAACAATCATACAAGCTTGGATCATTTAACCTAAGTTATGTTCCACATCACCATTAAAAAAAACCTCCCATAAACATACCTTGCAATTTGCAACTAATGATTAGAACAACAAGATAATTACAAATTAAACATTCCAATCTAGCAACAGATTAAACTCAAGTCTTATTTAGTTTCACACATAAACAAAATAAGAAAATAATCATAAATAATAATTATAGAAGAACATAAACAATCTCAATTAGAAAATAGAAAAATAATTCTATAAATCAATCATAAAGTCATGCCTAGGCTTTCAAAATTCCCTCCAACCAAACATAAACTAAAATAACATAATTGAAAATAAAAGAAAGAAAGAAATAAGAAAAGAACAGGTTTTGCTATTGAAGAATTTTTCACGTGGACGAATTTTCTTTAGCCATCATCGGAGCCATTCTGCTTTTTTTTAATTCTTTTTCTTCACCTCCTAAGCATAAGAAAAACTAAGAAAACTATGGAAAACTACTATAAAACTTATGTCTAAGTGAGGTATTTATAGGTTTTTATTTTAGGTGATAAAAAAATATTAGACCAATTTAGGTAATATTCAAACAAAAAACTGAAGAGGCAAGCAAAAGTGGGCTTTAATTCGCGTACGGAGCAGCACTTCTAGTACTGATTAGGACAAACACATGAAAACTTCTTTTGCTCAAATTCGGGTAAAAACTTTTTTCACAAGTGCATGAATCGCAACAAGTAATCAATTGATAAAAATGTATCTCCCCACGAGGATTGCATGTAATTAATTAAATACTGAAATTAGTTAACTCCAAAATTATGTGAACAACTAAAATAAAATAAAAAATAATAATAAAATAAAATGTGAAAGAAACAACTCAAATAAATAAAGGACTAGAACATCCGATTTCACCGAAACTATTTTAATTTAATTCATTATTCTTACTAACATTGCCTATTAATCATGTGTTGGAAAATGAGCACGTGGCAAATTTTAATTTTTGTTAATAAAACCTTTTCCATAGAATGGGTTAGACATGTTATATATTATGTAACGCCCCCTTACGGGCACCACAAGGAACTGGTAAGAAATTCAAATTATCAACAATACTCAGAGAAATATGCTAGGAAATACATGCATATATATATATATATATATATATATATATTTGATAAAGTAAAACTAAGAAACCAAAATCTAGAAACACAATTTTGTATTCAACAAAACATAAGTTCAAAAGAACATATCACAAATAAAACTGAGTCTAAAACAAACAAAAATGCAGAACATAATATATCAAATTTTTGTTTGAATTTAAATTCCTTTCATGACATGACTCTGTTTTCAATCCAACACTTTTTGGATATACGTTCGTCCTTGTCCTCCATCCTAGTCAACCTGCATCTTATCCTTAGTTGTAACATGATATAAACTAAGTAAGCATTAGTAAGTACACATTCCAATCTCAAAACATAAAACATTTCATAAAAATCATTACATAATGTCGTAATCATAATTATAGTAGTGCATGAGGCACATGTTTATATAGAATATATTTTTTCATTTAAACTTTCATATTAAAACATTATTTATTTTATCTTCAGGGCCCAAGCGTTGCACCATTAACATCATAGGTGTGCCATTATGAGAGGAGTAGGGTAGCAAGTCCCAAACCAAACATGACAAGTCCAAGCCTTTGGGTCATCATAAACATAAACATAGGGTGTGCAACACTTAATTAAGTAATACACACACATATATATATATATGTAAGCTTTAACATACCTCGTCGTTAAAACATCCTTTAAACCTTCTTGTTGCAACAAGAGTTTTCATGAGAAAATAATATGTAAAAACAAACTTAAAAATTATCATAAAACATATTCTCAAGACTTTTTCGTAAACTTTTATCATGTTGGAGATGAGAATGTATTTATTTGGCTTACTTGCTTATTAAACCTTAAATCAGGTGATGTTGCCACTATTCTCAATGTGCTTGCCTTTTGGAGTGTTTATGTCAATCATTCATATAATACATAAAATTAATATTCATGTTCATGATATCATTTAATACTATATTATATCATCATACAACTTTCTTAACGAAACAAAGCACCTTTGAGTCACAAACATGCACTTAAAGTGAAGAAACATAAAGACAGAAAACTTGACCTTTAATCACTTAAAGAAATGAATTTCAACTTATAATCATAAATAAAGTGTAAAAATTATTCCATAATATAGTTAACATATATTAATATCAGTCAAGTTTTCTTCTCTTGAAAATATTAATTTAAAATACCTTTTTCCAATTTTCAAAGCATTCATGTAAATCTCCCAATCATAAAAACTGACTGATCTTTAAGGATGTATAACCTTATATCTTTCAATTCACATTCAATTAGAGCATGAAAATTTGAAAGAATAAAGTTAACGCATATATATAATGCTCAGATTTTTATTTAGCCATAAAAATTCCATTTGATAATTAAAATAAATCACGTAATCAATACTATAAAATCAGCCAGCAAAATAAGGGCAGTGAGCAGTCCTAATTGAAAGTTATGAATTAAATTATTTTTGTTATAGAATAATTTATAAAAATTACTACACATGATAGATACATAAAACCATAACATATCCAAAATTTAGCTTCAAATAAATTCAGAGTAATTCAAAATACACGTTCAAATTCGGAGTTAAGATTAGCATCAGACATGCTAAACAACGAACATATTTCATTCACACATTTTTATAAAATCTAATATGTATGACATGCTTCTAAAATTTTTATATGGTATGCCTAACATATAAATAAAAGTTATCAATCAAAATATATGTAAAAATATGATATATCATCTCATGAATAATATAGAGCATATCAGGTAGACATTTATAACCTCTAAGCACTAGAGAATTAACTAATTTTATCTTAAAACATAATAAGGATATAAAGCTAAAATTTTACAGACACTTAGTTAACATCTCAACAATGACTCATAATTTTTTTACAAAATCAAAAGATGCTTCTTGCATCATAAAACAGACCCTACAAGACACAAACACAAATTTGCCGACAAATAAAATTTCGTGAGCAGTGTTTGATTGAAATCTCATAACCCTAAAAATATTTTGAACGAAACTTTATAAAAAATCCCAGATATTTGTAGCATATATATACACATCCAAAAATCACAGCAAAATAAAATCATTTGATTTCAAAATATTACCAACCACCTTACCGACAAACTAAAAATTCTAAAATTCTCTTATCACACTTCAACAACAAAACCTTGTTTTCATTAAATTTCATGATATCATATGAACATAAATGCTTCAACCATAAAATAACATTGTTATAATCAAACTAATAAACAAAATAATTTATTTTCCATACACACATACATGCATACACATTTACAACATAAAAGAATATTTTTCTAACAAAGTTTGTCACAAAACAATATATATCAATCATAAACATTCAAAACCATGAAAACCTTTACACCATACCTTAAATTCTTTTGTTTTCTTCAACAAATATGAAGGCTTACATACAAAATCTCCAAAAAGAATTCCTTCTACTTTGGCTTGAAAGAAAATAAAAGTAATGAATTCTTTGAGAGAGAAAATCTTAAAGAAAACAAAATTCCAAACTAATGGCATGTGAGGTTTAGGGAAGAAAAGAGAGCACAAAAGCATGGAGGAATATTAGAAAATATGGAGGCAAGAAAAAGGGATATGAATAATATGTGTGCATGAAACCACATATTTACAGGCATAAATAACCCTAGTCTTAGTCTAATTAGGTTTCCCTTTTTTTAGATGAGTGTAATCCTACCTACCTGTTTTTATACAAAATTGTCATTATGATTTCGTGATAAATATAGTTTTGATTTTATATGGCTTAAAGTATGGTCATGTTTAAGAAATGAAATTTATTGTTTAAATACATTTTTTTTAAACTGCAAACCTACACTTCGAGATTTTCTAGGAAAGATAAAAATGAGATTTTATGAAAACTCTTTTTGAATGTTGTTCATACATATATTGGGCGTGTCTTGTAAAAATTTGAGCTTCAAACATTCTACTTTCAACTTTCTAGAGAATTTATATGAAATGTTGTTTATGCGATTTCTAGACCTGCTCTTATTACTTTGTAAATTTTGCTGATTTATTTGAGGATATTTAAAGATGTGTTTAATTCCAAAAAACTATAATGGATTAGTAAATTTTTGTCGTTCGGCCATTTCTACTAATTTCTAGCCACTTTTTTTATGTTTGTGAAGTTAGAAAGAAATACTTTTAGCATCCAAATACCATGAAATTAAATCTGGTTATATGTAGAGATGTGTAGTACATTGTGTTAAAATTTTAGAGCCTTTGGAATTTTGTACGAGTGTAGAAAATTCTTTAATTCTTTATTGCTCGTGGTTCATTCCAAAATTAATTTTGTATGGTGATTTCGAGAACGTGAAAAAAATGATTATAGCACTCTAAAGGATATGAAATTAAATCTTTTGAAATTTTTGGATGTGTAGTATACTATGTAAAAATTTTGGAGATTAAAATTTTGTGTGATTTTACAAAATTCATTGATTGCTTGATTGCTGACTATGTGTATTATTATTTTGACTGCAATTTTACAAATTGTAAAATGTAAAATTGGTACTTCCAGTGATGCTAATAATTTTGCATGTGTATTAATCTATGTAAAAATTTTAGAACCGTTTGAAGTTTGCATGGATTTTAAAAATTTATAGATTGTTGACTGTCTGAGATGTTTTTTTTTTTCAAGAAACAACAATGTATTAAAAAATATAAAAATGGTATTTATAGTGATCCAAAAGTTATGAAATTTAATCTGATGACATAAATAAATGTTACAAACATCGTGTAAAAATTTCAAAGTTATTAGAATTTTATGTGACAAAATTTGTTGAATGATCACTACCCATGATATGATTGTGAATTTGTCCAAATTGGAAATTTTATGTATGAGTGTTGTTTTGTGATTATCGCATTATGATTAAAACCTTGATTCACAATGAGACTAAATCCTTATAATGATGATTTGCAATATTAAATGATGAATCATTAATATTAAGAATTATAGCACAACATCACTCCGCGAAGAGGGTCGACCTTTCAACTCTTGCTATTTTGGGATAATTGTAAGTAAAGTGCTCACCTGTAACACATAGCAGCATTGTATATATTTTTTGTATTTTTGATATTTTGATTTATGATTTTTTATCAACATATTTTCAATGACTTATATATGGGCTTATCTTGAAAATGCATGATA
Source organism: Artocarpus heterophyllus (assembly GCA_025403435.1). Taxonomy (NCBI): domain Eukaryota; kingdom Viridiplantae; phylum Streptophyta; class Magnoliopsida; order Rosales; family Moraceae; genus Artocarpus; species Artocarpus heterophyllus. The sequence goes on from CM046339.1 coordinate 12,277,953, forward strand.
TCATTATTATGAAAATTTATTTGAATTCATGATGTTTTCTCATGGCTTAGTGTTGTGATTTACAAGGTGTCAAGCACGGGGTGATTAATGTCCCTTCAATTATTATTTCAAAAAAATTAGTTCCTGCAGGGTGATTAGGACCCTAATATTATGATCGAAGGGTATCCACTGGGTGATTAATGCCCTTACATTTAAATGTTTGCAAGTGTAGTTGTACCATATTTAAATTAGTTCCCTTATATTTATAATGATACAACCCACACCAAAGCCCAGGCCTAAACTATTCTAACATGCATTCATGAGTTTTGAAATATTATTTTGTGAGTTAAAGCTTTACTTACTGAATTTATCAGTGATGTTATTAAGTTATGTCTTATAAGAACTTCAAATAGAGCCTCTAGCTCCCATGCTGGTTGAGGACGTGACTGTTGTTGCTTCAAGGTTGTGTGAACATATGGCCCAACCTATGCATTTGAGATAAAGTGTGTTATTTTATAAGTCATCAGGATGTGGATTCCATTTAATAATTTCCAATTTGGAGACTTTGAAAAAGTGTGTTTTGGTTTATGACTTAAGAATTATTACTCTTTAAGGATTTCAAATTTTTTCCATATGAGAATAATGTTTCTCTTAAAAAAATTTCGCAAAATTTAATAGTTATATTTTACTATTTTATTATGTTGTGGTTTTGGAAGTCGTGATAGACGTCATGACGCATAACATATCATAAAGTGCGATACCCCATAGGATATCTATAATTGACTTGAGGTTGAATCCCATTTTATCTTTCTGATCATATTTATCTTATGTTCCATTATCTCACTATTAAAATACTTACTATTCATAACCAATACAAAACGTTAACTATTTGGTTACATAAATGTATCCAAAGAGCTAAGCACTCCAATTTTCTAATTCTGGGATAATGCCTATAAGAGGAATCATTAACTCTAGCTACCAAAAAGCTATGAACTCCATATCAATGACCAATGAGTCTAGGTAATTCAAGAATCATGTTTCTAATGTCCCCATATGTGTACTTTTAATAAATTCAAGATGTCATCCTTTGGTATATCAAAAGATACAAGTCAATAATATAGACAAATTAATCCATTTTAGGATTAAATGCAATACATAATTGTCTAAAGTGAAATGATTTATTGAAACAAAATTCTTAACTGAATCAATTCATCCTTAGTAATGATCTAGTATATTATCAACAATGACAATATACTAATGTTTCTACGAATAGAGTTCCACTTCGATGACCATCTCCCATTAGGGATCTAGACAACAAAGCAATCTTAATATGAATAAAGCTCCCCAACTTTATTTCCTCGATTGTAGACCTTTATATTTAGATTTCCACCTTAATATTCATGTCTCCTACATAATCTATCCGTTATATGCATGATCTTAATGGTTTTTTAGAATGACAGTCTCAAACTTCAGCTTGCTTATCATACATTCATCATAAATAAGTACAAAGAGGACAAGTTTGATATATGACATTAATAAAATATTCTTTATTGATGAAATGTCAAAACAACAACTAACATTGTTTAGTCCTTAAAGCACTAAGCCTAACACAAGAAATCCTGAGTTATTTAATACTCTTTATGGGTATTGTATTAAAAATATTTCTAGCATATAAACCCACTTTCCCTCGATGTGAATTCTGCCATCCTAAAGGCTCACTAAGATCTATGACCCTCTTAATTGTTCACGCAAGTTATACTACAATCACTCGATGTTGCATGCATCTTAAGGTTTTTAAGAGAAGCTATTTTGAAATATCTCCTTCTAGGGTTTCAATTTAGGTATTCAAAATAATCAACTGGTGATCAAGCAATTAAAAGCATTAAGAATAGTGAAATTGACAAAAATAATAAATAATAAATTCTTAGAGAAATTAAATTCTTGAAAGCAAAAATAAAGAAAATTAAATTATCATAGTATTGGCTACATCAAATCCCTAGCAAAAGAAAATCAATTTATAAATAAAAATAAATAAACAAAAATCAAGAGTTTTAACATCTCAATTCACAAAAATAAAAGATGAAAAATTATAAAGAAAAACCTAGGCAAAGGATTAAAGATTCTCCAAGTTTGACTCTCCAATCGTCAATCTCCTCTTCTTAATCTTCAAGTGCTCTTCTCTCTCAAATTTATTGAGAATAAGATTCCTAAGCTAAAAATAAAATCAAACTTCTATTAATCTCTCTCAAATTTATTGAGAATAAGATTCCTAAGCTAAAAATAAAATCAAACTTCTATTAAAAATTTGCCTATGTATTTCTCCTTGGCTCTCTAGTTTGGGGGATTAAGCCTTTTCTAAAGAACTTAAAAAGGTTCTATTTATAGGCCTTAAGTCAAGTGGGTAACTTAATAAAAATTTAGAATTTGAACTTGCAAATCAAGTTCAGGTGCCACAGTCTAATTTTTGGATGTCGTGTTCTCTAAGGTTAAAGGTTAGAATATTAATGTTTTGTGTCTTTGTCTTTTGTTTGAGTTTTGCTCAAAAACTAGCAAAAGATAAGTGTGGGGGAATTTGATAAGTGCATATTTTGTTATATTTTTGTATCATTTTTTCTTGCATTTATTGTCCAAGTTTTTGAGTAATTCATGTATTTTATTTGTATTTTGTGTTTAATAAGTGTGTTAGTTTAAAAGAATAAAAAGGGGATTAAAATAAGGATCTTGGAGCTTTGAGATTATATCCATTTTATTTAGGAAATACTGAAGGTTTTAGGATGAGATATGGTCGCAAAACGAAAAAAGAATGTTGATTTGCACTCTAGACCAAGCCCATTGCATGGCCACACAGCCCTTATGATTCCCACATAGATTTTTGTGCTTCCTACCTAGCCCCTTGTGCTTCCCACATAGCCCTTGTGCTTCTCACGTGGCCTATTGTGCTCCAGCACGCTTGCTAGAAGCTAGCCTTATACGGCTGCACTAAAACCCACGTGGCCTGTGCCTCTAACATGTTTTTACTGCATTTTAAGCCTAGAATCACTATTTTCAATGTTCCTTAACCCTAGGCAATATAATCCTCCATACAACTCAAAAAGGTAGTTTTTTGGGATGAATTTTAAACGTTTTTGGAGGAGAATAAGGATGAGAATTCTAAACCCAAAATCACTATTTGAGGTTTTTTGAGAATTTCAAGTGGGAGAGAGCTTCGGTGGAGGCGTTGGCTTTTTGATGCTCCATTCGTTCTTTTCTCTCACCCTTTCTCTCTTTTCCTTTCTATTTATGTTATTTTAGTTTGTATTTTGGTTATGAGAGAAATCTAAATCCTAAATTTAATTATGTAATAATTGTATAAATAATTTCTAGTTTTCCACTTGAAATTACTTATGTTTCACTATATTTAATGTTTATAATAATTTTCTTGTTATATTTAGATGTAAAACTAGATATATTTGAGAATTGTCTATTGTTAGATTGGCATGCTTGGTCCATAATTATCTTATTGCTCTATTTATTAGTAGTAAATTGTGGACATTGATTATGATCAAGATTTCATATGATTGCAAGTAGAATACAACATAGGTTGAATGAACCTAAAATTTGTGTGTTTGTTAGTTAGATCAATCTATCTTTCTCAACATAATGGTTCTATTGGATTAAACTTAGTAAGCTTTCTCCTAGGTTGTTTAATAGAAAAGGGTTTATATATAGTGCTTGTCTTATTAAATCAAAACAGTAAGAAAAGATTGAGATAACAAAGCTTGATGTTATCCACGATTTGTAATTTCAATCGAAAATTAGGAAATAAACTTTATGATCATCTACATAATTAATGTTTAGTGGTGGTGAATGATCCTATAACCAGTTTCAATTATTATTATTTTATAATATTTCATTTACTTATTTATGTTTTAAATTATAAATTTAGTTAAGAATCTAAACCCCCTGTCCCTGTATTTAGTTTAAATTCATGCTTCTAAATTTATTAACTAATTTATTAGACCTAGTTCTCATGCGGAAAGAACCCTTTGCTTACCGCTTTATGCAATAACGACTATACTACAATTTAGCAAGATTTTATCTTTTGGTGGGTCCTTCGAGATCCTATCAAAATGTTGGTGCCAATTGTTGGGGAACTATTCATCTAATTAATTGGTTATTTGTTTTTCTTTTTGTTTTAGTTTATGTTTCTGTTTTTGGTTACTTTAAATTAAATTTCCTTTTGTGTTTTTTGTAATTATTGTTTTTGTATTTGTTTTGCGAGTTACCTCGAGATGTTACATCGACGAGTCTTCTTGAGTTTTGCCCAACGAAACTTGTAGCCATTCTATTGTGCTTGGGTGAGATACAAAAATTCGCTCATTCGATTTCTAGACCATGGGGTCTCAAAAGAGTGGTAGTTGCAAATCCTCCTCAACGGCTTACTTGCTACAACACGACATTTGGTTGAAAGAGGTAATGCTAGCGCCTTTTTTTTACCATCAATCTATGGAGGGAAGCCTACTTCATTTTGGAAGACATGGCCGGTTTTGATGAATGGAATTGGAATTGTTCGAGGACTGACTATGGTTGGGAGGAAAATTAATACAATTTTAAGCCATGGGTTGACAGTCATTCTCAAAATATTAGGGTATCCTATGCATTACAAGTCTTAGTAGCAGCACTAAAAGGAACCTAGGTAGTCCAACAACATACATGTGATTCTTTAAAAGATATTGCCACTGCTTTGGTTGTCAATAATATGCAATTTCATCAAGACACTAAAGTAGCACTTTAAAGCTTAGAGAACCAATCAGGTCAATTGGTTGACATAATAAACAAGTTTGAGGTAAGAAAATTGGAGGACCAAGATATGAATTAAATGGTGGAAAATGTGGTATGGCATGAAGATGAAGATGGCTCAAACAACATAGGTTGGGAGAATACTTTGAATTACAGGGAAGCTTTATAAGAATTTGACCATCTAGAGGAGATTGAGCCTCAAGATGAAATTCTAGAAGCCTTTAAAGTTGTCTTAACTCAAGACTTACACACTCTTGAGATTACAACCAATTCACATCTTCAAAGTCATAAGATGTCCATCCAAAGTTGTGAGCTTTTTGAAGATCAAATCACAAGCATAGTTTTGGAGAATCAAGTGAAGAGAGAAAAGTAATTGGAAGGGTTACTATTCAAGGAGTTCTTCCATGAAACGAAGTCACAAAACCCGTTGGAGGATGAAGAAGCTTATGAAACCATCGACATGAGCTCATCGATGGTAATGCCACATTCTCTGCCAGTGGATCCATATTTACCATTGATGCCACCATCGCCATATTACGCCATCTTTGAGCTTGAGCCGAAACCAAAGTTCTTCTTCGAAACATATCATTCAAAGTTAAGTCAAGTTGGTGCAATATGTGAGGATTTCCCACATCTTGCCAAGTTTAAGTCCATTAGCAACGAAGACCCATACGTGTTGTTCTAGGACAATGGGTGGTAGCCACTTTTTGATAAATGTTTCTCCACATCAGGCTAAGGACAACAAACTAAGCACTTCTTGGGAGACAACCAAATAAATAAAGATTACCTCATGACAAATTTGATTTCTCTTACCACCACTTTATTTTAGTTATTGCTTTTTATTATTTTGTTTGTAATTGTGATTGTTTTGATCTACCATATTTAGTCTTACATTGAGGACAATGTGGAGTGCTTAAAAAGACGAGCCACAAGTTTTTTCAGTCCACAATTGTAACTTTTTGGCTCAATTAGTGGGTTTTTAATGCAAGAATTGAAATTAGTGTGTTTTTAAATCAAGAAGTGAAACGATAGAGTGCTTCATAAACGAGCCATAAGTTTTAACATGTTTTTTCCATTCACTACTATTTCTATACTTAAACTAGTGTATTTTTAAATCAAGAAGTGAAAGATGGAATACTTAAAAAACCAAGCCATAAGTTTTAATAAGTTTTTTCAATTCACAATCGTTATTTTTTTGCCTAAATTAGTGTGTATGCTTAAAAAACAAGCCATAAGTTTTAACAATTTTTTTCAATTCATTATTGTTTCTATGCTTACATTAGTACGTTTTTAAATCAAGATGTGTAACGGTAGAGTGCTTAAAAAACTAAGCCTCAAGTTTTAACAAGTTTTTCAACTCATAATTGTTATTTTTTTAGCTCAATTAGTGTGTTTTTAATGCAAGAAGTGAAATAGTAACGTGCTAAAAAAATGAGCCATATGTTTTAACATGTTTTAACAATTCACAATTGTTTCTATAGCTAAATTAGTGAGTTTAACACAAGTAGTGAAACGGTGGCGTGCTTAAAAAACAAGCCATAAGTTTTAACAAGTTTTTTCACTTCACTGTTATTTCTACACTTAAATTACTGCATTTGCAAATCAAGAAGTGAAATGGTGGAGTGCTTAAAAAAACAAGCCAAAAGTTTCAACAACCTTTTTCAATTCACAATTGTTGTTTTTTTTTTTTTTTTTTGGCTAAACTAGTGTTTTCAACGCAAGAAGTGAAATGGTGACATACTTAAAAAATGAGCAACAAGTTTTAGCAAGTTTTTCAATTCACTATTGTTTCTTTAGCTAAAACAGTTTTTTTTTTTTTCACATAGGAAGTAAAACAATGGCATCCTTAAAAAACAAGCCACAACTTTTAACAAGTTTTAGCAATTCGCTATTGTTTTTATGCTTAAATTTGTGTGTTTTTAACACAAAAAGTGAAATCGTAGCGTGGTTAAAAACCGAGCCATAAGTTTTAGTAATTCACTATTGCTTTTTTAGCTAGATTCGTTTGCTTTTGATAGAAGAATTGAAACAATGGCATGCTTAAAAAATTTAGCCATAAGTTTTGCCAAGTTTTAGCAATTCACAATTGTTTCTTTGGCTAAATCAGTTTGTTTTTTACACAAGAATTGAAACTTGTCACCCCCAGGAGTATGGGAGGTGACGTGGTAGGTTATTAAAGTTAATTAAATGAAAATTTTATTAAAACATAAGCTTAAGTTTTAAAATTAATTATGAAAATGTGGAAATTTTTAAATCCTTTTTGAGACAAGCATTCATAATCATTAAACAGATGAGAACATTGAGGCAAACATTAAGTAAGAAATAAATAAAAGAATGCGAGTATGGGTCCTACTGACCTACAACTTGTGTACACACATAGTACTGACAATATAATATTACAACCACAGTCCAAGCAAAGAGAAAGTTAAAATATTACATGCCTTGATATTATAATTTAAACAACCTTCTAGGTCCTTCTACTGCTCCCGAGTTCTGTTTGTGGAATCCTCTCTGAACCTAAGCTGGAATCCACCTAAAGGGGGAAAGTTCAAAAACAAATGAAATGTGAGCAAGAGGCTCAGTAGGACTATGTTTTAAGAAACATTAAATTTTAAAAGAAAATATCCTTAATCAAGAAATCACTTAAGAAAAGAATTGAATAAATAAGGTTAAATAAAACCAACCTTACCCAAAACAGTTTATTGGTCGACCAGTAAGAACATCACTTTTCCTGGGCAAACCATATGTAAATCACTACTGTAGTGGCCCAGCTGGATTTCAGGACCTGCCTCCAAAGTCGCACGCTACACGACTTGATCTCTGATATAGCATCATGCCCTTATATTTATTTCTATTATCATTTAAATCCAATTATCGATATTTTCATTTACATTTATTATAGGGTTCATTATGAAGTTCATTTCAATCCACAGTTTATAAAAATAATCGATAAAATTCCCTTTTCAATCAACCGTTGAAAACATTTTGATAAAAACCCTTTTTAAGGCCAAAATCATTTGAAAACTTGGTTACCAAAGAAAGGGGTAGAAGTCCTACCTCAATACTCATGCCGGTGTCCCACACCATAATCTCAATCTGCTACACGTTGCTTCGCGGAGCCACGAACTACCTTAAATAGAAACTAGGTCTATCAGTATCTAGTTTAAGATATTCTATGTGGCTAAAATATTTTATGGTGTCCTAGTGTGCCATTTGTATTTATAAAATTATTTTATAAAGTTGAAATTTCAATCGGGGCTCAAAACAGTAAAAACGGATAAAAAATCACAAAATTTCTCCTTGTTCGGTTGGCCTACTGGTCACCCTCGTTCTGTCGGTTCGGCTTGCCGAACAACGAGTCCGATCAGCCAAACTTTTCCTAGGTTCAGCCTATCGAACGTATGAATCTAGCTTGCCGAACCCTTGAATCTGACCTGCCGAACTAGAAATTCCAGAATTTTCCAGCCATGGGTTCTCGGCCTCCCGAGCCCCAATCTTCATTTTGACCTGTTTTTCTCAGTTCTTAGGCATGGAAATCAATCATAGATGATAGAAAAATATAATATGACACTTTTAAACTCATTTAAACAAGATTTGCACATAAAATCGAAGGAAATCTAAAAATGGAGAAAAATGGAGAAAATGAAAAATCTTGATTCGAATTCGTGTTTCTTCAAACAAAGCTTAGATTCTAGTTGTTATAAGTTTCCTTAACTTAGATCAAAGGTTTTCTAAGTTCAAATAAGCTTAAATTTCAAAATACAAGAAAAATTGAAAATTTGTAAAAGTTTTAAAAATTTAAAAACTAACCTTGGATCGAAGCTTTAAATCGCGTTTTTGGTTGATCAATCACATTCTCGAGCCTTCAATCCACTAGACCGGAGCTTGGGGGTCGATTAACTTTCAAAATTTTGAGAGAAAAATAAGAGAGAAAGGAAGAGGTAGAGTGAGAGAGGGATGCACGGGAGAGAGAGAAAGAGAGAGCTGAGAGTGAGTGAGGAGAGGGAGAGAATGAGAGATTAAATAAAGGGAGGGGAAGCCCAAAACTGGTAAGACAAACCGTGTACCACCCACGGTTTGGAAAAAGGATGAGTTTGGTATTTGACAAATTGTTGTGTTCCAAATATTCGAAATGACAATTAAAATAATTAGAAACAACTAAAAATCATTAAAATAATCAAAACAACTTTAAATTCAAAAGTTTTACCAAATGATCAAATTAAAGTTAAAATACTCATTATGGCACACTAATCCATCATTTTACATACTAATATCACTTAATAAATTTCAGGGTATTACAACTCTCCATCTCTAAAAGAAATTTCGCCCTCGAAATTACATATCATTTCATAAACAAAAGAGATGCGGATACAACTCTCACATGCTCGACTCTAATTCCCAAGTGGCTTTATCAACCTTGTGATGCAGCCACACGACCTTTGCTAACAGTATATCATGACGACGTAAACTGATCACTTTTCGATCGATAATCTGAATCGATTCTTCCTCGTATGTCGTGTCTTCCCGAACCTGCACATCATGAAATGAAACTACCTTACTCTGCTCAGACGGGCACTTCCTAAGCATCAAAACATGGAACACATCATGAACATGAGAAAGTTCAGGAGGAAGATTGAGATGATAAGCGACTACACCAACACGCTGAGTAATCTCGAACGGTCCAACATATCTCGGTGTAAGCTTACCACTTACTCCGAACCGCATAATGCCTTTACGAGGTGACACTTTCAAGAGAACAAAATCTCCTACCGCAAATTCCAAGGGTCGACACCTTCCATCCGCATAACTCTTCTGTCGACTTTGAGCTGCCTTCAATCGATTTTGAATTACGGCCACTTTCTCATTGCTATCACGAATCTCATCCAGCCCAAGAATAATCCTATCTTTTGGTTGTACCCAACACACTGGTGACCGACACAGTCGTCCATACAGCGCCTCAAACGATGCCATGCTAATGCTTGCTTGATAGCTATTGTTGTATGCAAACTTTACCAGATGCAAATATTTCTTCCAGTTCCTGCCAAAGTCTAATGCACAAGCACGCAACATGTCCTCAAGAATCTGAATAACTCGCTCAGATTGCCCATTGGTCTGAGAATGAAATACCGTACTGAAATTCAAATCCGTACCTAAAGCCTCCTAAAAGCTCCTCCAGTACTTAGCATTAAACCTGGTGTCTCTATCGGACGTGATGGACAAAGGAACTCCGTGCAACTGCACTATAGTTTACAGGTACAATTCTCCAAGGACCTTTCTCGAACATGTCGACCTAAATGGGATAAAATGCACCGATTTCGTTAACTTGTCGACCACGACCCAAATTGCATTATGCCATTGCTCCGTCCTCCAAAAACCTATAAGGAAATCCATCGTCACATGCTCCTATTTCCACCCTAGAATAGGAAGCGGCTGAAGCTGATCTGCTAGCTTCTGATGCTCGGCTTTCACCTAAAGACACGTCGTACACTTGGCCACGTATTCCCGGATGTCCTTCTTCATACCTCTCCACCAATATTGCCTCTTCAAGTCACGATACATCTTCGTGCTCCCCAGATGAATGGCGAACTGAGACTTGTGGGCTTCGTCCATAACGGCCTTCGTCACCTCTACAATTGCTGGAATTACAAGATGCTCAATGAAGTATAACGATCCATCCGCATGAATTTTCTATTCTTTAAATTGTTCTCCATCCTAAATCCGCATCCAGATTCCTCGTAGATGCCGGTCCTACCACTAATTCTGTTTCACCATCTAAATAAGAGCTAGGGTAGTCTCCATACAGTACACTGAAGCTAGATCATAGTCTTCATAATACTGTAGCCTGTACTCACTCACTGTCGCATCCCTTTTCTAATCTTCAAGAGCCAAACAAGCGAGAATTCCAAAAGACTTCATACTAAGTGCATCCGCGGCTACATTAGCTTTCCAAGGATGGTACTACAGTGCAAAATCATAATCCTCCATGTACTCCATCTACCTTTGCTGCCTCAAGTTGAGATCCCTTTGAGTGAACAGATACCTAAAGCTCTTATGATCGAAGAAAACCTGAAATGTCGTCCCGTACAAATAACATCTCCAAATCTTCAGCACGTGAATCACCACTACGAGCTCCCAATAGTGAGTAGGATAATTCCGCTCATGAGGTCGTAGCTGTCTCGATCCATATGCCACCACGCGTCCATGTTGCATCAATACATATCCAAGTCTACGCCCTAAAGTATCTATGTAAACCTCATATGGCTCATCACTGTTGGGAAAAACCAATACTGGGGTTGAAGTCAACTGATTTTTCAATTCTTGAAAAGCGTGCTCATATTCTTCATCCCACTCAAAGTTGACATTTTTCTTAATCAATCTTGTCAACGAAGCTGCTATCTTTAGAAAATCCTTTATAAATTTTCTGTAATACCCTGCAAGACCTAAGAAGCTACGGATTTCTGCTACATTCCTTGGTCGATCCTATTCCACTATGGCTTCTATCTTGGACAAATCCACTGAAATACCATGCCTGGAGATGACATGACCTAGAAACTTAACTTTCGTTAACCAAAACTCGCACTTTTCTTTCTTGGCGTACAACTGGTGCTCCCGCAGAGTCTGAAGCATGATCCTTAGATGCTGCTCATGCTCCTCCCAAGTCTTAGAATACACTAGAATATCATCGATGGACACGATCACGAACTGATTCAGATAAGGCCTGAATATCATGTTCATCAAATCTATGAAAGCTGTTGGAGTATTTGTCAATCCAATCGGCATCACCAGAAACTCAAAGTGTCCATATCGAGTCTTGAAAGCTATCTTTGGAATATCTACCTCCTTTATCCTAAGCTGATGGTACCCCGACTGCAAATCAATCTTTGAGAAATACCGTGAACCTCTCAATTGATCAAACAACTCATCGATCCTAGACAAAGGATACTTATTCTTCACTGTGACACGATTCAGCTGTCGATAATCTATACACAACCTGAGAGTCCCATCATGTTTCTTAGCGAATAAAATCGTTGCTCCCTATGGCAATGTACTATTCTGAATATAACCCTTATCAGCAAGCTCCTAAAGTTGCTTTCTCAATTCTTTCATTTCTACCGACGCTATCTGATAGGGTGTTATTGAAATCGGTGCTGTTCCTGAAAACAACTCAATACCAAATTCGATCTCTCGATGCGGTGGTAATCCTAGCAATTCATCGGGGAAGACGTCATCATACTCATCAACCACTAGGATTACTGCATTTCTTCTTAAAGCATAGGGCTCTATCTCTAGGTTCATGAAGAAGGCATAGCAAACTATGTTCTTCCGCCCTCCAAGACATGTTTTCACGAGACGCTCACTCGTTAGCCGATCAGCAGCACCCTAGTAAGTGTACATCATCCCCCTATCAGACACTAGGGTTACTTTCCTAAGTTGACAATCTACAACTATGTGTTATCTAGACAACCATTCCATTCTCAAAATTACTAAAATCTCATCCCCAATCTTTATTTTACAAGCTTTACAAACACAATTCACACACACCCGCCCCAAGGGTGACGCTATAACTAGGGGTTCATTAAACTCTTCTATTTCTAATCCCAATGCATGTACAAAAGAACTCAAAATGAGAAAATAAGTGGCACCTGTATCAAATAAGACATGAGCTAAAGATTGAGAAACTAGGATCGTACCATAGACAACTGCATTGTTGGTCTGGGCATCTGAAATTTTCGTCGCCATTGCATGAACCTGAACTAGAGCTTTTCCTTTTCCTCTACCAACATTGCTAGATCCTGGATTATTCGGCCGATACTGTTGCGATGGAGGCTACTGCACGCTAGCTGCACTCGGTGCTCCATACTGAGGGACGTTGCATTGGAAGTTCTGCAGCTACTGTCCTTGTGCTGAATATGGTTGTTGTTGGGGAGAGAAGTGGTGGGACTGAAGCTAAGAGTACTGCTGCAGCAGAGGTAGGGTCTAAGGCTAAGACTGATGACTAGCTCTTTCTCTGGTCGGAGATCCCAAATGAGCACTCCTGATCAGGCAATTCCTCTTGATGTGTCCTTGCTGCTGGCAATAATGACAATGAAAACTATAGGGGTTACTATGCTCACTGCTTGATGAACTGCTGCTACCACTATTCATGCCACCTTGCTTGTTCTTTCTCGGAGTTGGACGACTACTGGTACTCCTCCTACCGCTCCTCTAGGGCCCTCCTGACATCTTGGCTCGATCCTCACAATACTATGTATAATCATTTTCCACTAATATTGCTTTCAACACAAGCTCTCCAAAGTTCCTGAGTCATAGAGCAACCACCTGACGTCTAATAAGAGCCTTGAGCCCTTCTTGAAACATAATACATTTCTCACGTTCCGATGCCACTGCCGATGGGGCAAACCTAGCCAGCTCATTAAACCTTGCCTCATACTCCTGAACTGACAAGTCACCCTGCTGTAACCTGTAGAATTCAGTCGCATTCTAGTCTTTATACCTCTGCAGAAAATATCGATCGTAGAATAGCTCCTCGAACCTGTCCCAACTGTTGTTATCATTGCGTTCCAAATGTTTAGCCTACTTCCACCAGGTATTGGCACCACCTTCAAACTTATATGTAGGAAACTCCACACGATACTCAGCTAGCACACCAAGATTATCCAAATACTTCATGATCGAATCTAGCTAATACTCGGCCACCTACAGGTCCCCATTTCCATCAAAATTCAGAATAGATGCACACTGAAATTCCTTCAAATACTATGTCGACGACTAACATCAGAATCCTCTGGTCTGGCCCTAGCTGCCATTTGCTGAAATTCAGTAAACATGACTCTCATCATGCCCTCATCATTTCCAAACTTGGCGTCAGCTGTCGAACGTTGCCTAGGTGCCATTCTCTCACTTTTGAAAATAAAATTTGGACTATTAGTGGTATTTCATTGTCGTACTTATGTGTGCACAATTTCGAAGGTTCATAACCTTGAGCTCTGATACCATTAGGGAGGTGATGTGGCAGGTTATTAAAGTTAACTAAATGAAAATTTTATTAAAACATAAGCTTAAGTTTTAAAATTAATTATGAAAATGTGAAAATTTTTAAATCCTTTTTGAGACAAGCATTCATAATCAATTAACAGATGAGAACATTGAGGCAAACATTGAGTAAGAAATAAAACAATAAAAGGATGCAAGTATGGGTCCCACTGACCCACAACTTGTGCACACACATAGTACTGACAATATAATATTACAACCACAGTCCAAGCAAAGAGAAAGTTAAAATGTTACAAGCCTTGATATTATAATTTAAACAACCTACTAGGTCCTTTTACTACTCCTGAGTTCTGTTTGTGGAATCCTCTCTGAACCTAAGCTGGAATCTACCTAAAGGGGGAAAGTTCAAAAACAAATGAAATATGAGCGAAAGGCTTAGTAGGACTATGTTTTAAGAAACATTAAATTCTAAAAGAAAACATCATTAATCAAGAAATCACTTAAGAAAAGAATTGAATAAATAAGGTTAAATAAAACCAATCTTACCCAAAACAGTTTATTGGTCGACCAGTAAAAACATCATTTCCTTTTCCTGGGAAAACCATATGTAAATTACCATCGTAGTGTCCCAGTTGGGTTTCGGGACCTGCCCCCATGGTCGCACGCTACATGACCCGATCTCTGATATGGCATCACGCCTTTATATTTATTTCTATTATCATTTAAATCCAATTACCAGATGTTTTCATTTACATTTATTATAGGGTTCATTATGAAGTTTACTTTAATCCATGGTTTGTAAAAATAACCGATAAAATTCTCTTTTCAATCAATAGTTGAAAACATTTTGATAAATTTTAAGGCCAAAATCATTTAAAAACTTGGTTACTGAAGAAAGGGGTGGAAGTCCTATCTCAATACTTGTGCCGGTGTCCCACAATGTAATCTCGGTCCGCTACACATTAGCTCCGCGGAGCCACGAACGACCTTAAATAGAAACTAGGTCTATCAGTATCTAGTTTAAGATATTCTATATGACTAAACTATTTTATGGTGTCCTAGTGTGCCATTTGTACTTATAAAATTATTTTATAAAGTTGAAATTTCAATCGAGGCTCAAAACAGATAAAAAATCACAAAATTTCTCCTTGTTCGGTCGACCTATCGGTCCCCCTTGTTCGGCTGGCTAAACTGTGTAGTTCGGCCTGCTGGAGAACAGGTTCGGTCAGTCAAACTTTTCCTAGGTTCGTCCTGCCGGACATATGAATCTGGTCTGCTGAACCCTTGAATTTAGCCTGCCGAACTGGAAAATTCTAGAATTTTTCAGCCACGGGTTCCCGGCCTCCCGAGCCCCAATCATCATTTTGACCTGTTTTTCTCGGTTCTTAGGCATGAAAATCAATCATAGATGATAGAAAAATATAATAAGACACTTTTAAACTCATTAAAACAAGATATGCACACAAAATCCAAGGAAATCCGAAAATGGAGAAAAATAGAGAAAAATGAAAAATCTTGATTCGAATTCATTTTTCTTCAAACAAAGCTTAGATTCTAGTTGTTATAAGTTTCCCTAACTTTGATCAAAGGTTTTCTAAGTTCAAATAAGCTTAAATTTCAAAATACAAGAAAAATTGAAAACTTGAAAAAGTTTTGAAAATTTGAGACATATCCAAAAATTGGCTTCAACAAAAATTAGAGTAGGTCAAGACACACATTTGAAAATCAGTAATAAAACTAACTTAGGTTTGACAGGCAGTGAGTAATCTTTTGAAAATATTTTCTAACAATTAAAAAACATATATTTTAATTTTAAAATTCATACTAACATCTTACTAACATATATTTCAATATCATAAAATTATTTCATCATCAATAAAATCACTTAAACATACAAAACGTCACATAAAACAAAAGTCCAAAATTAACATTGTTAAAACAGTTTCTTGACAACCTTGGATCGAAGCTTTAAATCACGTTCCTGAGCCTCCAATCCACTGGACCGGAGCTTGGGGCTCGATTAACTCTTAAAATTTTGAGAGAAAAATGAGAGAGAACGAAAGAGGTAGAGTGAGAGAGGGATGCACGGGAGAGAGAGAGAGAGAGAGCTGGGAGTGAGTGAGGTGAGGGAGAGAATGAAAGATTAAATAAAGGGAGGGGAAGCCCAAATCCGGTAAGACAAATCGTGTACTACCCATAGTTTGGAAAAACGACGGGTTTGGTATTTGACAAATTGTTTTGTTCCAAATATTCAAAATGACAATTAAAATAATTAGAAACAATTAGAAATTATCAAAATAATCAACACAACTTTAAATTCAAAAGTTTTACCAAATGATCAAATTAAGGTTAAAATACTCATTATGGCGCACTAATCCACTATTTTACATTCTAATATCATTTAATAAATTTTGGGGCGTTACAAAACCATAGCGTGACAAAAAAATGAGCTATATTTTTTCACAAGTTTATTCAATTCACTATTATCTTTGGCAAAATTAGTTTTTTGTTTTACACAAAAAGTAAAACAATGGCATGCTTAAAAAACAAGCCATAAGTTTTGACAAGTTTTAGCAATTCACTATTGTTTCTATGGCTAAACTAACGCATTTTTAACGCACAAAGTGAAATCATGGAGCACTTAAAAAACTGAGCCATAAGTTTTAACAAGTTTTTCAATTCACAATTGTTTTTTTTTTTTTTGGCTCAAGTAGTGTGTTTTAACGCAAGAAGTGAAACAGCAGCATGCTTAAAAATGAGCCATAAGATTTAACATGTTTTAGCAATTTACAATTGTTTCTATAACTAAATTAGTATGTTTCACACGCGTAGTGAAACGGTAGCGTGGTTAAAAAAAGAGCCATTAGTTTTAACAAGTTTTTCAATACACTATTATTTCTATGCTTAAATTTGTGCATTTTTATATCAAGAAGTGAAATGATAGAGTGCTTAAAAAAAACGAACCACAAGTTTCAACAAGCTTTTCAATTCACAATTGTTATTTTGGCTAAGTTAATATTTTTAACGCAAGAAGTGAAATGATGGCATGCTAAAAAAAAAAGAACCATAATTTGTAACAAGTTTTTTCAATTCACTGTTTTTTTTTTCCGACTAAATCAGTTTGTTTTTCATACAAGAAGTAAAACAATGGCAAGCTTAAAAACAAGCCATAAGTTTTAACAAGTTTTAGCAATTCACTATTGTTTCTATGCTTAAATTTGTGTGTTTTTAACACAAAAAGTGAAAGCATGGTGTGGTAGCCACAAGTTTTTGCAATTCACTATTGTTTTTTTAGCTAAATCTATTTATTTCTTATAGAAGAACTGAAACAATGGCGTGCTTAAAAAATTTAGCCACAAGTTTTACAAAGTTTTAGCAATTTACAATTGTTTCTTTGGCTAAATCAATTTGCTTTTGACACAAGAATTGAAACCATGGCGTGCCGAAGAAATGAGCCATAAGTTTTCACAAGTTTATTCAATTCATTATTGTTTCTTTGGTTAAATTAGTTTTTTTTTCACACAAGAAGTAAAACAATAGCATGCTTAAAAAACAAGCCATAAGTTTTGATAAGTTTCAGCAATTCACTATTGTCTCTCTGGCTAAACTAGTGAGTTTTTAACTCATGAAGTGAAATAGTTGAGTGCTTAAAAAACTGACCCATAAGTTCTAACAAGTTTTTTCAATTCATAATTTTTTTTTTTTTTTGCTCAATTACTGTGTTGTTAACGCAAGAAGTGAAACAATGGCATGCTTAAAAAATGAGCCATAAGTTTTAACATGTTTTAGCAATTCATAATTGTTTCTATAGGTAAATTAGTATATTTCACACAAGTAGTGACACGGTGGCGTGCTTGAAAAATGAGCCATTAGCTTTAACAAGTTTTTTCAATTCATTATTGTTTCTATGCTTAAATTAGTGGGTTTTCATATCAAGAAATGAAATGGTGGAGTGCTTAAAAAAATGAGCCACTAAGCTTTTTCAATTCACAATTGTTGTTTTTTTTGCAAAATTAGTGTTGTTAACACAAGAAGTGAAATGGTGGCATGCTTAAAAAATGAGCCACAAGTTTTAACAAGGTTTTTTAACGCACTATTGATTCTTTGGCTAAATTAGTTTTTTTTTCACATAGAAAGTAAAGCAATTGCTTAAAAAACAGGCTATAAGTTTTAATAAGTTTTTTTTAATTCACTATTATTTCTATGCTTAAATTAGGGCATCATCAAATCAAGAAGTAAAATAGTAGAGCGCTTAAAAAATGAGCCACAAGTTTCACCAAGCTTTTTCAATTCACAATTAATGTTTTTTTTTTTTGCTAAATTAGTGTTTTTAATGCAAGAAGTAAAATGGTAGTATGTTAAAAAAATTAGCCACAAGTTTTTTAATTACTATTGTTTCTATGCTTAAATTAGTGCATTTTTAAATCAAGAAGTGAAATGGCAGAGTGCTTAATAAAACAAGCCGTAAGCTTTAACAAGTTTTTCCATTCGCTACTGTTTCTATGCTTAAATTAGTGCATTTTTAAATCAAGAAGTGAAACGATGGAGTGCTTAAAAAACCAAGCCACAAGTTTTTTCAATTGACAATTGTTATTTTTTTGCCTAAATTTGTGTATTTTTAACGCAAGAAGTGAAAAGACGGCATGCTTAAAAAATGAGCCATAAATTTTAACGAGTTTTTTCAACTCATTATTGATTCTATGCTTAATTAGTGCGTTTCTAAATCAAGATGTGAAACCATGGAGTGCTCAAAACATTAAGCCTCAAGCTTTAACAAGTTTTTCAATTCACAATTGTTATTTTTTTTAGCTTAATTAGTGTGTTTTTAATGCAAGAAGTGAAACAGTGGTGTACTTGAAAAATGAGCCTTATGTTTTAACATGTTTTAGAAATTTACAATTATTTCCATAGCTAAATTAGTATGTTTCATACAAGTAGTAAAACGGTCATGTGCTTAAAAAATGAGCCATAAATTTTAACTAGTATTTTTAATTCACTATTATTTTTATGCTTAAATTAATATGTTTTTAAATTAAGAAGTGAAGCGGTAGAGTGCTTAAAAAAACAAGCCACAAGTTTTAACATATTTTTTCAATTCATTATTATTTCTATGCTTAAATTAGTGCGTCTTTAAATAAAAAAGTGAAACAGTGGAGCGCCTAAAAAATCAAGCCACAAGTTTCAACAAGTTTTTTAAATTTACAATTGTTATTTTTTGGCTCAATCAGTATATTTTTAACGCAAGAAGTGAAACGGTGGCATGTTTAAAAAATGAGCCACAAGTTTTAACAAGTTTTAGCAATTCACAATTGTTTATATAGCTAAATTAGTATGTTTGACACAAGTAGTGAAACAACGGCGTGCTTAAAAAAAGAGCCATAAATTTTAACAAGCTTTTTCAACTTGCAATTGTTATTTTTTGGCTAAATTAGTGTGTTTTTAATGCAAAAAAAAAATGAAAAGATGGTATGCTTAAAAAATAAACCATAAGTTTTAACAAATTTTTCAATTCACAATTATTTCTTCGGCTAAATTAGATTTTTTTTACATAGGAAGTAAAACAATGGCAAGCTTAAAAAACGAGCTATAAGTTTTAACAAGTTTTATCGATTCACTATTGTTTTTGTGCAAAAATTAGTGTGTTTTTAACACTAAAAGTGTGACTGTGGCGTGGTTAAAAAACGAGCCACAAGTTTAAGCAATTGACTACTGATTTTTCGCTAAAACCATTTGTTTTTCACGCAAAAAGTGAAACAATTGTTACACCCGAGCACTTGAATACATTAAAAATGCAATAAGTTAAGGATTATATTAATACAAAAACAGAGTTTAAGGAAAAAAATACTGTATAATAATACAAAAAATTATACAATATTAGAATAATGCAGTGTAAGGAGTACACTGATAAAGTTATGCAGTATAAAAATTACACTGCAAAAGTAACATAGTGTAGGAATTGGACTGTTTAAGGTCATGTAGTACAAAAATTAGACTTTTTAAGTTAAAGCAGTATAGAAATAATACTGCTTGGAGAATACGGATGAATAAGAAATACTGTAACAGTATAGAAAATGTACCGACAGTGTAAGAAAAATACTATCAGTGTAAATTTAGAATGAACAAAGTTAGATAATATTGGAATTTCATTATGTGATGGATGGAAAGAAGTATGGGAGGTTATGGGACCTCATGAACTATATGGAAAAGAATACCGATAGTATAAGAAATACTGTCAATATAAACTTGGACTGCGTAAAAAGTTTGGTGGACACTCAATGCATTTCGATTGGGCCACCACACCATGAATGTGGCCCAATCACATTTGGCCACCCAAAGTAACCTAATTGATTACCAAGTGACTCATCACCTTTTTATTTTTAAAAAAAAAGAGAAAAAAGAAAAGAAAAAAAAAGTGAATCAATGTATCATATAAGAGACCATTTGGTCTCCAACGTGGAAGAAAAAAAAGAAAAGAAGAAAGAAAAGAATGTGCAAAGGAAGGAAGGAAAGAAAGAAAGAAAAGAAAATTTCCATTTTTTCCCCCATGGACCTGGCAGCACTTGGGCAATTTTTCTATCAAATTTTGATGGATACAAACCTCCAAATCAAGCTTAAGGCAAGCCCTAATGTTTTAGTGCAAAGTTTTGCAACTTTGGAGGTAAATTTCTAAACTTTTTTTAAGGATTTTAGTGATTTTTATTCAAAGTTATTGATGGGTTTTTGATAGAATTTTGTCATGGATTATGACAAAAGAAACAAAGCAAGTTTAATTGCACAAGTGAAGGATTAAAAAGATTGACAAAGTTTAGGTAAATTCTAAACTTTATACTTGAAAAGTTTATGTTTTTTTTATGCATTCAAAGTATTTGATGAAATGTTTAAGCCATGGCATGTAATATAGACAATATGGCATGATTATTTTATGTTAAATGTTGATGGTGATGATGATGGAAAGAAGAAAGTAAGGGTTTTGGTGAAATTTCAAAAGGGACCAAATTGTAAATAAAATGAATTTTCAGTAGATTTAAAAATTAGCCAAAAAGTCCCCCTAAATGATAGAATTTCAAAAATTTATAACACAAAAGTTGTAGGACTTGTCAAAATTGTTAGGACAGCGCAGACAGTTTTTCAAAATTCTTCCTGGTTTAGAAGTTATGAATTTTACGAAATTTTGGGCACAAAATTCCAAGAAATGAAAACGTTATGAAAAGTTTAGAATTCAACCATGGTGCTTTTGTAAGTTTTATTCCTTGCGAGAAACTAAGCGTTTTGGTATAAAGTGGCCGTTTTTGGTTTCCAGGGCAAAAATGTAAATATTTCTATGTTTCGGGCCAAAACTGTAAAATTATGTGAAAACTGGGTTTTCACTAGGGAACGTTGCTATCCTACACTGCTATAGGCAATAAGTATTATAGATGCTAAGTTTTAAAGAAATTAAAGTTTAGGCAAGGAAAGAATGAAAGAAAAAAAGATTAAGGGCAAAATGGTCATTTTGCAAATATGGCCAAAACGAACTCGAAACGCTCGATATCGGTAAAATGCTCCATAGCAAAAAATTTTCATAATATGTAGGTAATAGAATGGTAAAGTTAAGCAATGGATTTTATAAAGTTATGGAAATTGGTGAAAAACCCAGCCAAGGGTAAAATCGTTATTATTAAGGAAACGACTAGAACAAAGTCGAACATTCCAATTTAGTAAAATATTCTTAGATAGAAAATGTTTCATAATATGTTAAGTAATGAAACTGCTAGTGAGATGAGAAGTTTAACTAAGGGATGCTTAAGAACAAAGGTGACCTAGTGGGTTACAAAGCCAAAATAAAGACAGAAATGGTGACCCAGTGGGTTATATAATTAAAAGGAAAAGTAACCCAATGGGTTACAAAGCTAAGTGAAGGAAAGGTAAACCGATGGTTTATAAAGTTAAGTAAAAAAAGTAAACTGATGGTATACAAGTTATGTAAAGAGAATGAAGTTTAGTGATTAAGTTCTATTATCAATCGAATAGATTGACAATATCAAAAGTTAACTAATAAGTCGGGTGTCGTATGATCAGGACACAGAAGCCGACTAATGAAAGGAAAAGAATGGGACAGGAACGAAATAGAAAACGTTAGAATTAAGTTTAGGTAAGTTCAAAACTCACCTACAGCATGAAGTAAATGGTTTTCAAATGCTTATATTTACGTTTGCAAATGTGTTTGCCATTTTTATGCAAATTGTTTTTAAAGAATGTTTGCATTTGTTATGCAAGAGGTTTTAAAGTTTAAATCAAGATTTGCGATGTATTTGCAACTATTACGTTTAAAGCATAATTGCATTTAATATGCATAAAATTTTAAAGATTAAGTAATAGTTTGTAATGTATTTGCAATAAGTATGTTTAAAGTATGTTTTGCATAATGTTTTACAATTTAAGTTATAAGTTTATTGATTGCATTTGTTATGCAACAAATTTTAAAGAGAACAATTATGATTTACAAATGTGTTTGCATATAATGTGTTAGCATTTGAAATGCTCGCCAACGTTAAAAAGAAGATAAAGTCAAGATGATAAAAGAAAGTGTCGCACCAGCCTCCTTTTTGTGAGATAATGAAAGTAAAGTTAAAGTTTTACCTCTTAGATGTGAGGTGCATGACCTCAATATTCATTGGTCTCAAGTCTTCCACAAGGGAAGCGTCATGTTTATGATCTCATGATTAAAGATGTTAGTATGAACACTAAAGATTATAAGATAAAGAAAGTTAAGGAACAAGGATAAAGGTTAAGAAACAAAGAAATGCTTAAGTTTATAGAATGTTTATAAAATGCTCATAATTGAAGTTCATAATTGCGCATAATTGAAATTATACATTATGAATTTGCTTGTATTCCTTATTATAAAGTATTTATGTTAAATGCTTATGAAAAACATTGTGAGAAATGTTTTATATTAAGTGTTTATGAAAAACATTTTTATGTTTACAAGAAAAGGTTTATAAATGACATTTTTAGAAAAACGTTCAAGAAATGTTTTGCGAAAAACGTTTACGCAAATCGTTTCAAAAATATTTTATGAAAAATGTTATAAGAGAAAGGTCTTTATGAGAAAAGTTTTTAAAGCATGTTTAAATGCTTTGTGAGATTTTGTTTGAACTTACTGAGCGAAAGCTCATTAAAAGTTTCTTTATGCTCTAGGTAGTTTATGGGTCACCAGTAGGACCCGTTAGAAGAGCTGAGTGCTGCGAAGAACAGATGCAAGGATTTAGGTATGGATACCAAAACAGTTTGCTCCAGCTATACAAAAAAAAAAGGTTTTCCACTATTTAATATAGTGTTTTCAAAATATTAAGAAAATTTCAATTTTAAGAAATGTTTTCAAAGTTTTACGATATAGTTGGCGAACTGTTTTATATAATTATAAAGTGAAGTTTTAAGCTATGATTTAATAAATGTTTCTTATTAAGTTTTAAGAAGCGATTTGAAATAGTTTTAAAGTCAAGTGTTGAGTGAGGTCTCAACTTGAAATGCGACAAAAGTCGCAATAGCTTATAAGTATGTTTTAAAGGATGTCAAAGGAAAAAAAATTAATGCACTATTTTTCTTACTAAGTAAATAAGATTAATGTTTAAGAAACAAAGTTAAGAAAGTTAACTAGCTGCCCGAAAAGGCAGATCGTCACAACAATAGCATGCTTAAAAAATTTAGCCTTAAGTTTTAACAAATTTTAGCAATTCACAATTGTTTCTTTGACTAAATCAATCTACTTTTGACACAAGAATTTAAACCGTGGCGTGCCTTAAAAATAAGCCATAAGTTTTCATAGATTTAGTCAATTCACTATTTTTTTTTGGCTAAATTAGTTTGTTTTTAACACAAGAAGTAAAATAATGGCAAGCTTATAAAGCAAGCCATAAGTTTTGACAAGTTTCAACACTTCACTATTGTTTCTATGGCTAAATTAGTGCCTTTCTAAGTCAAGAAGTGAAGCCATGGCATGCTTAAAAAACGAGCCATAAGTTTTAACAAGTCTTTTCAATTTGCTATTATTTTTTTGGCCAAATAAGTTTGCTTTTCACATAATTTTTAACAAGTTTTAGCAATTCAAAATTGTTTCTGTGACAAAATTACTATGTTTCACACAAGTTGTGAAACGGTGGGGTGTTTAAAAAAGAAATCATAAGTTTTAACAATCTTTTTCAATTCACTACTATTTTTTTGCTTAAATTAATGCATTTTTAAATTAAAAAAGTGAAACGGCGGAGTGCTTAAAAATGATCCATAAGTTTTAATAAGTTTTTTCATAAGTTATAACAAGTTTTTTCAATTCACAGTTATTATTTTTTTTTTTGGCTTAATTAGTATGGTTTTAACGTAGTAAGTGAAACGGTGGCATGCTTAGAAAATGAACCATAAATTTTAACAAGTTTTTTTGAATTCGCAACTATTTCTATGCTTAATTTAATGTGTTTTTAAATAAAGAAGTGAAAGCATGGAGTGTTTAAAAAATGGGCCATAAGTTTTTGCAAGTCTTTTTCAATTTAGTATTGTTTCTATGCTTAAATTAGTGCATTTTTAAATCAAGAAATGAAATAGTGGAGTGCTTAAAATAGAGCCATAAATTTTAACAAGTTTTTCCAATTTACAATTGTTATTTTTTTGGCTAAATTATTGTATTTTGAATGCAAGAAGTGAAGTAGTGGCATGCTTAAAAAATGAGCCATAAGTTTCAATAAGTTTTTTCAATGCACTATTGTTTTTGTGATGCCTAGTATTCTCACATACTTGTTGGCCAATGCATTGCATGATTTCATGACATTAATTACATTATATAATGTTTCATAATCATTTGAGATATGTTTGATTATAGTAATAGCGTATATCATTCTCAAAAATACATTTTATACAATTTCATTTAAATGTATAACTAAATGACTTGGAATTTCCTAAAGATGGATTTAGTTTGGTAAGAAATGAAAAAGTAAATTCTAATGGTGTTTGATATACAATTATAATAGATGAGTTTAAATTAGGAACCCGATGATAGTTTTAAGACTAGCTATGCTGAAAAAGACAATTTATGTGAATTAAAGTTATATTTGTGTTTGGAATAATGATTAACAGAGAATTTATAACAAGTAAGGAATCTCGTAGAATGTTATTAAGAATGATAAAAAAATCTCTTATAAGAGGATGATATGTATTTTGTGGTAAGTTTATCTTGAAACCCTAAATAAGTGACCTTTTTGGTATTCAGGTTTACAAACTCAATTAGAGTTTTAACAAGTTAGGAATTGAGTAATGAATCATGTTATTTAATGTTTAAATGTATTTGAAAAAGATTTAGAAATTTTAGTTTAGTTTTGGTGTATAAGCGAGTACACCTAGTTAGTAAGTCAACTGGGTGGCTATGACCTAACTTTAATTTGGGTTATGTGTGAGTGTTTTATACACAATATATCTAGTGAATGAGCTCCAAAGGGGAGACACTAGTCAGCCTACTATGAGAATACTTAAGCGTTAAGTAAAGACGAGGTGTGTGTGTGGCACTTTAAAAGAAATTAAGCAAGTAGGTGGGCTCATTTCATCCCATTTTCTCTCAAGTCTTGACCATCTTCTAAAGGGAAACTCCATTTTCAGCTAGGTTTCAGGGGGATAAGCCCATCTCCAAATGTCTTGGTCAAGGTTTTTGTGGTGATAAGAGAGAAAAACCGAAACTAGTCAAGGTAAGCTTGATTTCATGGTTTTCAGTTTCAATCTTTCAAGACAGGGGATAAACCTATGTTCTGATTCTATTGGATAATTCTAGGGTTTATTGTAAGTGCTTAGAAAGACCATAAGCCTTAGTTTCATCCTTTTGAAATAGGAGAAGTGGAATTGGAGGTGAAGAGTTTAAGTTGCTTCACTACAAGTAAGAATTTGTGAACTATTTTTATGTTTATTCTTTTGATTGTATAAATAGACTTTGGAACATGATATGAACATAATTTTAATGCTATTCAAGGTTAGTAATCATAGGAAAATGATCTAATAAAAAGGAATTTGGTTGTCGGAATGAAAAGTTTTGGAATTATGTGAATTTTACAGAATTTAGGGTTGATTTGTGGTCTTGTAAATACCCTAGACTTTTCCTTTTGTTTGTAAGTTGTTTTGATGAATTTTAAGCCTTGGAGAGTGTTGAAATTCAGGATAAATGTTGCTCAAATTCTTAGAAAAAGTTTTGAACCATTTAGAAACCAAAAATCCACTTTTGCCCTTAAAACTAACTAGTTTTTCCATGTTATCAATTTTCAATTTTTTGATACTTTAAGAGACATTTGGGATTAAGTTTGATATTTTAACCTCTACATTACATGAATTTATAAGTTGTACTAAAATTGTTATTCTTAGTAATATTTTCATAAGCTAAGTTTCTTACTTTTATTAAGAAACACAAGGAAGTGTTGAGGGGTTCAAAAGTAGAATTTAGTTCTAGTTTTCACCACCTTTCCTCTTGTTTCATATGGTTACAACTATCAGATTATAAATGACATGTTTGTGGAGACGTAGTCTTTCTTTTGTGTAAGTTTGATTTCAAACTTGAAATGAGCCCCGTAACAATGGAGTAGCTAGTATATATTTATTGGGTTATAACAAAATATAAACACCTATTTTCAAAAGGATTGGACACCAAATCTGAAGAGGAAAACCTTACAATAATTTACATTACTCCATAATACGAGGTAAATAAAAGTTCACCTGCATCACCACAAACATTGTATGACTTTATGGAGCACAAATAACATAAGCATGTTTTGATTTTGAGCATTATGCAAGCATGCATTATATATTAAAGACATTGTACCCAAAATGTTAATTTAAAATTTGAAATATATAGGAAAAAGTTTTATGAGGTTTTATGGGCTACGTGTAACTGGATGTTATATTTAATTGAGTTACTTTCGATAGAGGCTGCTCCACTGTATTGTCTTGAGGGAGGCTTGCAGTTTTAATATGTTGTCTTGATGGAGACTTATGGATCTTATTATTATCTCGTTGGAGGCTGTCTCGACGAGGACTTGCGATATGGGACGCCACACGACATCATTAATGGTCCAAAAGAATTGACAGAAGGAAACCTACTTGTTATAGGAAACCCTAAAGAAAAGTTGTGCGCACATTATTTTTTATGCAAAATGGGTACAATGTAAGTTTCTAAAAAAAAGAAAAGTGTGACCTTTATAGCATCATTCAGGGCATAATCATTCATAATACACATTAATTTTACTTACTGAGCATAGGCTCACTTAGTTATGGTGATGCAGACAAAGACATTTCTCAGCATTAGTAATAGGATACTAGATAGTTGGCTGACACTCTCCTCTGAACATGTGGACTTGTGTATATGGACAAAGTTGACCTGTTATAGGACTTTTTGCTATTACTTCTTTTTGAATGCATTTAGAGGCTGTAATTATGATATGGCTAATTTCATTTTGAGATATGTATTATATTGTGAATATAGCATCATCCAATTGAAGTCAGTAAAGTAAAGTTATACTTTAGTTATATAAAGAATTTCAAAGGTTCAAATTTTCTCATATTTTTATCTTAACCTTATGTGCTTATATATTATAATTGTAAATAACTAAGAGTAATAACACTTAATATTAGTGTGTTATGTATTTTAAACTTATATTACGTAGGAGTTATAGTTGTGGTATCAGAGCAGAGTCTTTTTTGTAGACTGTCCATGTACTAAAGCTATGGAGTGAGGATGTGTAGCTAACTAGTAAGTTTACATCTCTAAAATGCATTATTATGTGATTTGCTTTATATGCCTATTCATGCTTGTGTTGGCCACTATGATAATTATATGTGAGGAGAAACGAATTGTATTGTAGGAAATTATAGTTCGGATTAGACATCGGGGTGGTACTACTACAAAAAGTAATACTTCTAGAGAGTGAGATGATAAAGATATCTGTCTTGATAAACTTGTTGATTTAACCTTGAAGCTCGTGAAAAACAAAAATCCCTTAATCCATTTAATCCCTTTAATCCCGTTGATCCCTTTAATCCATTTGAAACACCTCATCCCTTGATAACCCATTTTGAACCAAGTGAAGCTCATGCGAACTTGAGCCTAACATTGAAACTTGATCCCTTGGTACCTTGAAGCGCCATCGAAGAGCGCAACCAAAACCATGTTGCGCTCATGTGAAGTTGAGCCTAGCATGTTAATCCTATTGATCCCTTGATTCTATCGATCCCTTGCATCCTTGATCTTATTGATCCCTATTGCACAATTCATTGATCTCATGGAAGAGCATTATTGAAGAGTACTATCGAAGATCTGTTATTACCAACTCAACTTTGCAAGTTGGTTAGATGAGGAGTGTTGAATATTGAGTTGATTGTACAATTAGTTCTTAATGCTCTTTTCATGTTTTAGAGTGATTGGTTGCAATATAGGTTTGAACATATCATGTGAGTTAGTTATAAGGGATTGATTGATTACCTAATCGGTAGCCTAATTGATTGATTGACAGATTGTATCCTTGAAATCATCTCTATATATTACTATGTACAGCTTTTTGTAAAAGTATCAGTGAATAAGAGAATGACCGAATAAGAGAATGACCATGTTCCTGGTTTATAATGTAGGCGAAGTTACAGACCCACAAAAAACTTGTGTTTTCTTCTTATCTTCTTCTGCTTCCTATTTGTTCTAATTTTCAAGTGAAAATGCCCTGTCGAGTATGGCATCCCACGAGCCATCTTTGCAGACCTGGAAGTCCACCAAGGAAGAGTAAAGTTGATTGGCATTAAGTTCAAGTAATTGAAACATTCTTTCACCACTACTGGTAAGTTCAAGCAACAGTGTCTTGTTTTCTGGTATACCCTGATATCTGTAAAAAGAAAGTGGCAGATTTTTATATTTCTTTCTTAGTTGATGCAGTTTCCCAATCTTCACTACATGAACCTGTTGCTATCTTTTTGAAGAAGTGAAAAAGAGATATATGCATTCACACACACACACACACATATATATATAGTTTTCCCATACCATATATATTTCTTACTAATTCTCATTTCTCAGATATTCTAATAAATAGATACAAAAGGCTGGCCGGCAGGCTGCAACAACTGAGAAGCTATCTCCAAAGGCCCAAGGTTGGTGCATGGTAGTTCCAAGGATTTTAATTTTCTTTTTGTAAAGAAAGTCTATTTCACTGAACAGGAAATGATCAAACCAATCGAGCATTAAAGTGCTTGCCAATATCCTGAACTTATTATGCCAATTTGTTTTTGGAAATCAAAACTAGGCCTCCTGTATTTTTAGCCTTTGTTTTTAAGAATACCACACTGTATGTTAAGCAAGGAACCTGACACTTTTGATCAGGGAATTTGATTTACGCCAGCTAATTTTTATCTTAATGGACTGAGAAGGAAGAACCATAGAAGGTAGAAATGTAGCCATTGGCATGCAAGAAGAATTCGTTGGTTTATTTCTGAAAAACTTTTCGTTGGGAACATTTCTAAAAATTAGGCTAATCAAAAAGTTTGTACTTTTTCATAAATTGTAGTTTACAAAATGACTTCGGGACTTCCCCATGTGACCTCAAAAAGACCCCGCATTGCTCATAACAACTCCACACACGACTAAACGATTGTTCATGCAAAAATATATAAGAGTGGTCAATTTAACAAATTTCCCATTTGGGGCAAATTATTGGCCTCGCTTTATCTGTAGGTTGGATTGGTTTCAATTGTTGTGCAGTTGTAATTTACGCATTTGCCCTTTTGGGCAAATGCATCTGACAGATTTTTTAGGAAAATTTAGCACATGGTGAACTGGTGCCCGATAATTTACTGATTGTGAAGAGAATGGTCGATTTTGCACAATAAATATGTGATTTATTATTTAATTTAGTTAACTATATAATGAATTTAGTTAGAACATATGATCGTAATTTTTGCAACCAAATATGAGATTTTACCCATTTTTAGAAGAACCATAGAACTTGGTCATTTTTTAATTCCTCCAAAAATCGCTATTTCCCCATATAAACAGCAGCAGCAGCAATAATCATCATCATAACACCTCATAATACCTCAATTCAATTCATAACACCTCCATTGAAAGCATTTGTAAACCAGATATCTATAATTCAACTATAGGCGTGATGATATTTATAATGAGATACATATATATATATAGGGTTGATATAGTCAACTGCTAAAAGGGGGTAAAAGAACTGGAAAACTATTTTTACATCAACTTTAGTGTTGTTTTAATAACGGATTCTCACTCTACGAACTGAAGGAAAATCATAATCTCTCTCAACTATAAACATTTCATCATCAATAATTCTTTTTCTTATTGGCTTGGGGTATTTATTAGCAGTGTGTTTATCGGTCTTGTGTTTTCTTTGTTGGGAATCTTGTGACATATGTGACTTTATTACCGGTGGATAGACAAGAGGCTTGATTCTCTGCATCTCAGGATCAGGTCGAAAATTGTAAGGCAGTTTTCTATGATCCATTTTTCTGAAGGTAATTGAAATCCTGCACCATGCAAAGAAGCAAAACAATATCAGTCTCTATATAGGAGGCTTCATTTAGCACTTTGTAATCTTAAGACCATCTTCTACTCCCAGAAAAAGACCATCTTCAATGCAAATGGCAAATGCTAATATCGATATTGTATTTTGGTGTAATATGGCAAATTTGATATGTGCTTCTATTTTGCTCAGTGTATAATGCTATTTTAAATGTTATATGTCCTCTAATTTTCCCCTTCAAAATTCTTAGATTTTGAAAGCTTGCCCCCCTAAACTTTTAATTTTAGCCTTTTACCCCCTCAACTTGCTAAATCGTTAAAATGTGTCCCATTTTTATTTTTTTTGGGTTGGATTCGTGTTAGATTTCGAATTGAGATTTAAGGATTTTGGTTGAGGGTAAGGTGGTTGTTGTCTCTTTCTGTTCACTAACTTAACGACCATTGGTAAAATGGGGTACATTGCATGAAATTTACAAGTTAGGGGGGTACAGTACCAAAATTAAAAGTTTGGAGGGTTAGTCGTCAAAACCAAAAATATTTGGGAGGCAAAAGTATTGAAAATTTTAAGCTTTGGCAATTTGCACTACTAAAAGGAAATTTTCATTTTTTTAAATAATTTTAGAACGACAATGTCCTAACCATACGTAAATGGTAACTGAGATCCTACACCATGCAAAAAAGTGCTTATACAAAGTTAGGCTTCACTTAGAAAATTGTAATCCATATCTACAATATATAGAAACAACATGCTAAGCGATACATGAATGGAAAATCATCACGAGCTAGGCAAAAAAAGGGGGGGAGGAGAGAGAGAGGATGAGCACCTTTTTTCTGAGACAGCAGAGATACAATGCTTGGCAATATCGGCTGCATTACCATTAAAAATTAGAACCGAACTGCCAAAAAAGATACATTGCGTTAAGTTGTTACAAAATGTATATTAATGTGAATATTAGGAATCCAGCGACATGCTTACCAAAAACAATAAAATAGAGGGCATAAATTCATGAATTGCTCTTGAATTTGCTTAAACTAGTAGATGATTATGTTGGATTACCTGTGATGGAACATATATTTGAAAAGTGCAGTCAACTTAAATGCTCTCATAATTCTAACGCATCTAATATCGGTCCCGAATTACATATCAACTCAAACTAATCTCCAAATATCACAGTCCAACGAGTTATCAGATTAAAGAAGGTTTAACACTTCTAAAAACACTTTTAAACCACACATTATGCAATAAGTTTTCTAAAAGTATGGGCAAAGTAATTGAGTGTTCTTTTGGGAAGAAGATTTCCAGCAATGCAATATGTAAGTAGCTAATAGAATGTAAAAGAAGCAGTTAAAAAATAGCTGAAACATAGAAAGGGTACCCTGTTGGCAGACGGACTGCTTTAGGCCCTTCAAACTCCCCAGCAGCCACGACTTTTAGATTTGAACCGAAAAGTATATTGCAATCAGATAATAATGATACAGTGCAAAAAGGCCTGAGAAAGTCATGGTGATCAATATGAGGAGGAATGCAATCTCCTTCCTCGTATATATTCACAATGCAGCTGTCAGGGACACATTTTGGAGACAAGATGTGCCATCTGACCATCCTCTTTATCATTTGTTTAAACAATGGAGGTAGGGGTTCAACTTCAGCATCTCTAATTATGCCCGGGGGATTTCCATATTTGTCCTGTAATGTTTCACCGAAAAGAGAGTAATTTTCAGAAGAATCAATGAATCAAGATGTTAGATGTTTCGAATCATTGAAAGAACAATAAGAAGAATAGCAGGAAGAGAAACTGAAGAAGAAGTTACCGGCGCATAATTGTAGTAGCAACCAAATTGTATTGTCACACGGCCCTTGCCCCGCATCCACTTTTTAGGTTCTGAATACGTTTTCCCTGAAAATTATTATAATTGAAAATGCAAATAAGCCAAAATGAACTTTCATTTCTCACACATTGGCATTATGGTAATTAGTGTTCCATATTTCACAATAGTATATTTTTTTAGAAACAAGAATTTAGACACACACACACACACACTTTTGCTTTTACATAAGTAATCTCAAGATGAGCCAATTCTACTCAGAACCATCAACGGACTAGCTAATACAAGTCGGATGTTACATCAGAAGTTTTACAATAACGCTTCATCTGTCGTAACATAATCATCTTTAAATAGTTTTATGAGACATGCCAGGTACAATCATTCAACGTTGATAAGGAAGCTCTTCCTCTACTGAAATCCCTCATAAAAGTGATAAGAGTAGGTATTGTAAATATGAAAAAAATGTCTAAGATAAGTATCAATCAGAGAAAAAGAAAGCAGAGAGACTAAGAACTACAACTACATCAACTATATCTCTTCATATACCTCGAAGCTGCTGCTTCTTTCCTTTATCCTGCAACTTGTACACAAATTCAACAATCTTTTTTTGCTCTTCAACATCAAAGACTCGTGTGTAGAGCTCCAGCCCTACCAGCACATTTGTAAGCCTTCCATCTATCCTCTCAAAGCAGCAAAAGTCATCCTTCCAGTCCATTTTAGAAGCTCGAGCATTCTCTTGCTCTTCCGAAAGCCCATCATCAGTCAAAGAGGAATCTCCTCCAACTCCATCATCAAGAAATATTTCGGAACTTGAATGCTGAAATGAACAGCTTTTATTGTTTTGTAATGCAGGCCTAGGTGAATGGGGGTACTCTCTTTTCCTCGTGGCATTTATAGGTTCAGGCATTCTGATAGAATTATGAGGGCTGCTGTTTCGCTGGTTAGTCCTCTTGCTATTATCCGAGGGCCAAGATGCATCTACACACGCCTTGGCACTATCAGCACGACCCTTTTCTGCATCAAAAATTAAAAGAGTGATTAATATATTTGGATTAGTTTACACTTCCAAAATCATGAGTCATAGAATAGAAAAACTAGCCAAGTAAAAGCAGAAGAAAGAAAATGTTGGGAAAGAAAATAGGAGGTTGATATTTCACTCTGATCATTCTATGGATGCCAATGAAAAAAAGTGGAAGGAAAAAGGAAATATAAAAGAGAGAGCGAGAGAGAGAGAGAGAGAGAGAGAGAAGAACATGTTCCACTACAAAATAAGGGGCAAAAGCCAAAGCCAGGCCAAGCGAGTAAGTAGACAATTTCTGAACAAAAATATGGGGAGTGTTTCTAAGAAAGCAACATATCCTAGTTTTTTCACCTTGTAAGCATATATAAGGTAATGCCATTGTTCTTATAAAATATGCAACAGAGCAAAATGGAAAGAACCATTCAGACCAGAGCAATAAAACAGAATACTCGGAGATCAAACAAAGAACATATTGTTATGCAAGAAGTTTTAAAAATCCGAAAAGATAAGACTATTAATGAAGAAAATAGTTTCTGCGCTCTTAGCCCATAATTTGCAGTGAGCAACAGCACAAGGAAGAATACGTAACAAGAAGCAACTTTTCTGAATCCAGTTTTTACCTAGAATGTAAGATCTAGAAAATTGCATTGGAGAAAAGTGCGGAGAAAGGCACTGGGGGGTGGCAGCGGCACTGGTGCAGGGGCGGGGTGGCACAATGATAAATGTTCGTATCGAGTTATAATTACTTATGTCGAGAGATGAGTTGCATCACCTCAATCCCACTAAGATAATAAACGTTGAGCTAGTAACCTAGAATCCTGGAAAGTCTCTCAAGCACCTCCAATTGAACTCTAACTTGAGGCCTTCCATCCACCAAATCGCTTGGGAGTAAGCTCAATGCCATTATGCTACCACCTTGGTGATGTAAGATCTAGAAATTTGGTTCACCATAGAAACATACGATTTTTAATGGCTACCGTAGTATTGTCGAACAGTTAATTTATTTCAAAAGTTGGCTAATGCAGAGATCAATTGGGTTACTTGCCAAAAATGACTCCTAGGAATTCACTTTGTCTGGCTAATGTGTCTAAAGTAATTTTCGAAAATGAAATCTTCTAAATTGCGCATTAATTGTTAACAAAGAAATGCTTCCAAAAGCAAAAAGGTAGCATTTTTTTTCCTAAAATGGAAACAGCCGTCTCAAAGAGGACATAAAAAACAAAGAATCTACAAAAACGGAGAACAAAAGCAATAGCAACAACGGAGGAAACCTGAATAATCCAAAGCCACGTGTTTCACATGTTTCTGTTTTTGAACCGCCATATATATATATATATATATATATAAACAGAACTTCCTCTGTTTTGATCTGAGGAACCGGGACAGTAAGTGATATCCACGTATCCAAAAAACGGCGTATGGGATTTTATTTTCCCAGTAAAATGGTTGCATTTCTAATTGGATTAAGCACCAAACTCTAATATATGTGCATGAACCTCTAATTTTCTTATAAATAACAAGCAAACATGTATGAAAATATTTAAAAGGAAAAACAAACAAACAAACAAACAAGACAAAAAACTCGACTTTCACCATCCCAAAAAAGATAATTGAGGGGATAAATTATTAGGGGAAAAAAAGAAGAAGCAGCAGCTTGAATTACAATAGTACCAGTGAAGAACAGATTGCGAGCATGATCCTCCAACTGGGCTTGGCAGTGGTTGCAAAATCCTTGAGAAAGAAGCTCAAGAAGTTGGTGATGCTCCAAACTCCTCAACGTGTTCATGTACCCATTAAAGCCACTGGACTTGGGATGTAGCTTCTTCTTGGAATGCTTATCTTTACCCATCAGAAGAAGAGAGAGAAAGAACTATAGAGAGAGTTTAGAAAACACAGATGGATGAAGAAGAAGACATATTCTTAGAAGGGCTAGCAACGACGTTGACGTTGACTTGGTTCTGTTTACTTGACTTCGTGTTGGAGACAACGAACCTTGGAAGAACCCGCTCCTCTTCACTCTTTCGCAATTTTTTTTTTTAAATTTGGGTCACAATTTTTATGTAAATCGCAAATATGCCTCGAGTGTAGATCTGCCCAATGTAAAAGGAATAGAAAGAAAAGGACCGAAACTTTGGTGTCGTGTAGTAGTGTTTTTATTTTGTTTTTAATTTTTTAAAAAATTAAAAATAAGAATATTTTAAAAAATATACTTGGATTATTTTTAAAATTATATTTGGTTGATTTTTTTTGTCTTTTTTAAGAATAGATGAAAAAAGTGAATATGTGTTTGGTGTAAGTGTTTTTAAAAACATGTATTAAAAAAATAAAGTGGGATTATAGTTATTGAATAGATCCAAAATTTTATTAATATTATTTTAATAATCAATTAACATACTATTAATTGTGCATACGACCAATAATTACTCGTACTAATAAACTCATATCAATGTTACATGAGAATACCTTACAAATATATATATATAACCAGACAATTGCTAAAAAAATTTATCAATAAAAAGAAAAAATTTGCTTGAACTTTGAAGAGGAGCCTACAATCTTTGCCGACTCATTGGAGGAGGGGGCTTTCAACCTTGGAGCAGTTAGTTTCGGTGGGTTGTTAGGATCCTTAGGGTGGGGGGATCTTCGAGTCACTAGGGGGTAAGGGTCGATGGAGTAGAGGCCTAGGGTGGGGCGGCGAGGGTCGTCGGGAGGAGGGGCTTAGGCCTTCGCCGGTGTAGGGTGGCATGAAGACGATAAGGGATGGATTGGGATTCCAAGAAAGGTGGCTCAAGTCGTAAAGCTTCGTTGACTCCGAGTCTCCATCACCATTGCGAGGTTTCGTCGATTCTAAGACTGGGTTTGCCACGTCATCATGCAATCTAGGTCTCTACGGTCGCCAGCAAGGGTGGGTCTCTAGGTCGTCGGGGAGGATGGGAGGGTGGGTCATTGGTGAGGGTCATGAAGATTCCTATTTGCATAATTCCATCCCATGGCGAGCATGCCGTTGCGAGATTCCCGTTGCGCCTGTGCTGAGTGGGCCGTTGAGGTCGCTAGCAAGGGGTGGGCGATGCCCGTAGAGGACCAGTTAGACTGGGGAGGAGGAAGAGTTGAGGGGTGGGGGGTGTTGGGTTCTAGTTTTGTGAAGACAAAAGAAGAAACAAAATGAATTTCATACAAGTTTGGATCAATTTAAGAAATGTTTTTGTTTTTGTTTTTTATCAAAAACTTAACCAAACGTGTTTCTAAATGGGTTTTCATTTTTTGTATTTTCAAAAACAGCAAAAACATTTTGAAAAATAGAACCAAGTGGGGCCTTCCTTTCGTTTTGTTGTTTGGTTAGTTTTTTAAAAAAAAAGTTAAAATAGAATATTTTTATATTTAATGGGAGAATTTTTTTTTCGTACATGAAAAAAATAGTCATTCTAAGCTGTTTTTTTTTTCATAATTATCCTTAAATATTATAATTATTACTATTATAATTATATTAATAATTACAATATAGTTAATATATTATTATAATATATTGTATATCGTATTGTAATTATATCTTATAAGATAATATAATATGATATAATACAATATTGTTGTAATATTGTAATTAATAATACATAATTATATTAATAATATAACATTATTATATTATATATTATCATATATTTTTTGGAACATGGGGTGGGAGAATTAGAACTCTTCACTTTTAGATTAAGTTAGACATGGTTTTGCTGCTAGGCTATGCTTATAATCACTATATTATCATATATTATAATCATGATGTATTATATTATTAATATTAGGGGAAGACTTAGTAAGATCCACTAAAAAATTCAAATTGATAAGACACAATTCTCCTAAACCTTAGATTAAAAATCTATGTTCTAAAATTAGGTTCTAATAGAAACAAAAATAAGCATGACCATACCTCAAAAAATATTATAAGCATGACCACATTTGAGTACAACATTTTTTTTCTATCAAATAATACAAAAAAATAATTAAAAAAATTAAGCGACCACTGGAAATCGCCCACCACCCCCACCTTGGACACCTCTACAAACTGTGGTGATCCATCTTCGATGATGGCGTCTCCACCCCTCGCAACAACGCGGCAACGCGAAAATCACAACCCACAGTGGTTGTGACCTTAGTTCAGGCCCGGTTTTCTTGCGATCTCTGATTAAGCGA
Source organism: Artocarpus heterophyllus (assembly GCA_025403435.1). Classification (NCBI taxonomy): domain Eukaryota; kingdom Viridiplantae; phylum Streptophyta; class Magnoliopsida; order Rosales; family Moraceae; genus Artocarpus; species Artocarpus heterophyllus. The sequence continues at coordinate 12,315,263 of CM046339.1, forward strand.
CTCAACTAGGTGGGGGGCCATAGGGCGGCATGGGTAGACAACAGAGACTAAAAGGTTGCAATCCAAGGCGGTGGCGATAAAAATGCGACCCATGAAGGCAACGACACCATCCCGATGTTGCTCATGATGGACGAGATATGCCTCAACCCTTACAATGTACGACGGGATAGGAACGCGACCAACATGGTTCACGAGCCCAGTCATGAACTCCATCGTGCTATTGTCGTTGCATCTCCATTGAGGTGGAGGAAACGTCGGTGACTTCTCCCAGAGGCGGAGGAGTTCTAACGTGTTTTTTTAAACTTTGTTTTTGAATTTTCAATTTCTAAATTTGGGGATAAATTTGGTGTGGATGGGTTTATTTTACTAAAGCTAAATATGTTTATTTTGCACCATTAAATTTGCATCTAAGGGATAGAAAAAGTCCTTATTGATAAGGAAAAAAATAAAGGGTCTTATTGTAGATATTCTCTTAATATTATTATCATATATTATGTTAACTATATAATTATTAATATAATTAAATATTAATATGATATTATAATTACAATATAATTATAATTATTCAAACATAATATAATATATCATTATGTTAGTATATTATAATCTATTTGTAATATTGTAATTAGATTATAATTGAAAATTTTACATAAATAGTTAGCTATAAGTGTAGAATGTTATTTTTAACCATAGTGAAGAGAATATTTTGTATATAATTTAATTAATTTTATAAAAATTTTAAATCATCATGTGATGAAAAATTTACAAATTGATGTTCAATTACATAATTTTATTATCTATGACTAGGAACCAAAATTACCGATAAAAAAATAAAAGTTTAAGAATTAATATACTAAAACTAAAACCTCAGGAACCTTGTCACTATGACTAATAATATTAATAACCAACGAGGCAAATAACTACACCAAGCACCGGATCACCATAACACCATCTGAAGATTGCCCATGGCCATCGACTTTAAAATAACATCATCCATTTTATCCCAAGATATAGTTCATGTCCTGAATTCCGGAGGACAAACCCAAAGACAACACGGACTATGACCCTAAAGGAAGTGGAACTATGAGATAAAAACCTAAAGCGCGACAAATCCAAAATTACTTCCTACTCAATAGGTACATTATTACCTAATATTTACATGTTTTTCTACATAGTAAATTTGTAATTTACTAAATAAATACATTATTTATCTATTATTATCTATACGTAGTGCCATAAAACAAATACATTTATGTAGTCCTTGACTTTATTTCTCTTTTATAAAGTGTTTGGGAATGTAGTTGGAACTATAAGTTAAAACCAAAACACTAGAGCATATGAGAGCTTTACAATGTAGTAAACTTTTACTTATACCATAGCATATGAGAGCTTTATACTATAGTAAGTAGACCAAATGGAATCTTAAAAAACAAAGCACAAAAAGTGATTTTTCCTTCCAAAGATTTTATCCACTGGGTTTTACCTTGAAAGATTTTTAATGAGGCATGACTTATCGTTGTGTATAAAGTAAAAGTTGTTTGTTCAATTTTTTGGATGGAATTTGTCATGAACTTTCTCCTATCTTTTTTCTTTATTAAGTTTAAGATTTTTTTTAATTATTTTCATGCCATTAGACATCGTTGGTTTTGTATTGTTTTCTTTTTTCTATTGTCATTCTAATATATCGGGAAGAGGTTTTGGCTTGAAATGAAGGGATTAGGAGGTGCTAACCTAGTTAAAATGTGCTATCTTTCTCTCGTATTTTTCTTTCTTTTAATTTTGATTAAAAAGAGAAGAATTTTGTAAGTGAATAATAGGTAAGAATTAAGTAAATACTAAACAAAAGTTAGCTAAATGATGCATTTATTAGGTGAAAACTGATAATATTTAGAAAAAAAAAGGAGAAAATTAGGAAAATGATCGATTTCGGCCACCTTTAAAATAAATGAGAGATCTTTTTTGCTCTTTAGACAAATGACCAAACTTTTCTAAAAATTAGAGAAATGACCTTTTTTATAGTAGTAAATCATTGATTAAAAATAGTACACCATCGATTAACTATAATTTATAATTGATTTACTAATGGTTAATCATTAATAAGCTTGTGAGTTATTGGGCAAAATTTCATTAATAAAACACAAGTTAATTAGTGTTAAACCACCGAATTACTGAGTACATTACTGATGAGTTATATAAAAAAGTAATTTCCCTAATTTTGAAAAACTTTAGCCAATTACTTAAAAAGCTTAAAAAATGGCCAATAACCTTAAATCCCAAAAAAATTAATTTGTAAATATATATCAATATATATATCAAATTAAATATCAATTCCTCAAATGAGTTTTAAAAAAACTCACAATAAGCCTCAAATTAAAACTCTAACCCACATTGTTACTAGAGTATTTGGACCCACCTTTTAATTACTATTTTCTACTTTCTTAAGACGAATGGCTAATGGCAACTCTTCATGGTTGTGCCTCACCTACCACCCTTATCGGTTCCTAACTAATCAAGACCATGACGAGCTCTTGGTTGATGTCAAGTGCGTCTTTGGTAGAAGCCGCGACCTACTCTAGTCAGCATTCTCAGATCATGACTAGGTTGACGGCCTGATTGGGTCGACACTTACTCTACAAGAGAGAGCTCCTTACCAAGGCAAATACTTAATTGGACCATTATGTGGCATTATCGCCACCCTCTATCGGGGAAAATTCCATTCATGGGATCTCGACACTTAGTGCACAACCACAAGGTGTCATACATCCGTATACTCAAACAATGGGTCAAACTCGGTCCACACCTAGATCTAAACAAAACTCTACAATAGGAGCATTAACTCCACTCTCAAAGTAATAGACATCTATCCCTTCCTCACTCTCTGACTCTCCTTTTGTTATTGCTAAGTGTTGGAAAACAAGTATGCAACGGAATTTTCAAATTTTTTAAATCAAAGTATTTTTCAAAACATAAGTTTGACATGCTAAATATATAAATTAATGACAGATCTTACTAACCTCTTTTGTATACTAAAGTGGGCTTGAATCTGTATAGAGAAGAATGTTGTAGAAGAGCCTCAACCAAATGGTCTTCTTTGTTATTCTCTGTCCACGATTGGAGTGTGGGTGGTCACACGTCGTATAGCTTTTCCTCCAATGACTCTTCTTCCAACCACTTGAGAAGATCTAGAGCTAAAGTTCTTGATGTTGAACAATAGCTCTCAGGGAGTTTTAGAGTTTCTCAAACTAAAGTACTCACTTTATGCTTCTCAAATGATCTGGATAATGAAGAAAACTCACCCCCTATTTATAGTGGTCAAACCTAAGGTTAATCATCATCAGATAAGTCTCAAAATTTGAGTTTGAATTAGTTTCGAAGTAAAAACACATAAAACATGTATCTTATCCTAACTGCCACGGTCGACCGTGATACAAAGGCGTGGTGGTCGACCGCACTGTCATGATGCCTAAGTTTGAATCCAATTCAAACTCCTCAGGTTGATTAGATAGATCTCGTCTCAACCAATTAGATAAATCCTATCTTATTTGACCCGGGTATCCTTTATAGAGCCTTAATTTTAATTCAAATAATCCAATAAAAGTTATATGATTAAAATAGTCATATATAGATAAACCATACAAATAAAATATTATCCACAATAATTCAACATGTTTATCTTAAATTAATTAACAAAATTAATTCAATCGGTAAACGAACATGAATTATTAAATCCAATTAACTCAAATTTTAGCTAATCTAATAATTTAATATAAGTTACCAATATGTAGGAAAAACATGTTGTGTCATTATAGAATTTATTATGAGCTAGTAAAGAAAACCCGATGGACATATATAGTCCAAGCTACTATAATTATAAAATACAATATCTCATATATATATTTTAAAATTATCAACTCTAACGTTACTCCACTAAAAGCTTAAAGCTACACTTTCAAACCATATAAAATTACGAAGCTTCAAGTATGCTAACCATCTATGACATATCATAATGTGTCACATCCTCATAAGATATTCATAACCTGCTTGAGGATAAATTCTGTTTTTCCTTCCTGATTACTTTTATCTTACATTTTATTGTCACACCATTGGAATACTTACTATCCAAAGATAGTATACCATTCGGTTATACCTATATATCCAAATAGTTGAGTGCTCTTGTCTTCTAATCACAAGATAATGCATATAAGAGAATATCATTAACTCTATGAAAAGAGCTATTGATTCCATATCTATGAATAACAAGTCTACGTGAATCAAGAGTCATGTCTCCAATGTACTGGTATGCTTACCATCATTAAGTCAGGATGTCACCATTTGGTACATCAAAAGACATAAGTTAAGAATATGAGCTCATTAGTCATTTCAAGATTAAGATACAACACATATGATTTTCTAAAGTGAATTGATTTGCACAAACAGAATTATTAATCCAAATCAATTCAACTTTTTGTCCCTAATCCAATACATTATCACCTATGTCAATGCACCAATGTTTTTACTCATAGAGTCCCACTCTGATGACGAAGACAAGCCATCCCTTGTTAGGGATGTAGACAACTTAGCAATCGTAGCATAAATAAAGTGTCTAACTTTATTCCCTCAATTGCAGATCTTATGATCATCACCTTTAAGATTCATGTCTTTCACATAATCTATCTATTATATGCATGATTCTTAAAGGTTTAGACCGATAGTCTTGAACTTTTGTTTGCTTATCATATATTCAACATAAATGAACGTAAAGAGGACAACATTTTGTATAAGAATAGTAAATAAACTCTTTATTGATAAAATGTCTCCAAAAACGTATTACAACATTTTACTTCTTAGGGCACCATGTCTAACAATCTCCCACTCGCATTAAGTGAGTAAATATGATATAGCTTTCATCCCCATAGCCTCCACATGCCTTTCGAAAACTCTCACACTTAGTGTATTCTTGAATGGATCAACTAAATTGTCCTCAGACATGATTTTGCATACAGCAACATACCCGCCCTCAACGAAGTCCTTTATCAATGATACTTCTGATAAATATGCTTAATTTTCTTGTGAAATCCTTGTTCCTTAGCATTAGCAATCATTGCAGTGTTATCACAAAACAGTGATACTGCCTTATCCATACCAGGAACTACCTCAAGATCTCCAAGGAACTTGTGGAGCCACACTGCTTCTTTTGAAGCATCACTAGCTACCGCATACTCGGCCTTCATTGTTGAATCTGAAGTGTAGTCTTACTTAACACTTCTCCAAACAATGGCACCAGCGCCGACATGATTTTTTACATTATTTTATTTGGATATTTTTCAATGCAAGATGACTAAGATTGCAAAATGAGATTTTTTCTAATTTTTTTATTAAGCCTTGCTACCCATATCTCTTTAATCAAATTTGAAATCTGATTGTATTAGATTTCTTTTATTTTTTTCTTCCTTTTTCACACGTAGAAGAGCGCTTCTTTGTGTTGACTTATCAATCTTCTTGAATCTAGATAGGATTAAAAATCCAAATAAGTGTATCCTAGAGGTTTCAGATCCTCACTTGAATACACAAGCATATGCCCACGAGTCCTTCTTAGGTACTTGAAAATATGGTTGACCGCAACCTAGTTGTTCGGTCCTGATCCGACTGAAATCGACTTATTATCCTGACTGCACACAAATGTCCGGTCATGTGCAAAGTATAGCATACATGAGACTACCCACTATCGAATCATAAGGCATCTTCTTCATGTATTTTCTTTCTTCATCAGACATTGGTGAGTCTTTCTTAAAAGGAGTAATTCTAGACCTAGATGGCTACCCACCTTTCTTGGAATTTTGCATTGCATACCTCTCAAAAATTTTGTCTATGTATTGCTTAGGATAAAGCTATCATTTTGTCTTTCTTATCGCAAAAGATCTAGATACCGAGAACATAATTAGCTTCATCCAAGTCTTTCATGTTGAACTCCTTGGTCAACCATAATTTGACCGATGACAATGCCCCAATGTTATTGCCAATTAGTATAATGTCATCTACATAGAGTAGTAAAAAACCACCTTCCTATTCTTAATGTGTTTGTAAACACATGGGTCATTCACATTTTGTTCGAACGCATAAATCTTGATCATCTAATCAAATATTATGTTCCAAGAATGGAAAGCCTGCTTAAATCTATAAATTGACTTTAGTAGCTTGCAAACCTTACCCTCTTGACCTTTAGCCTTGAACCCGCCTGGCTGTACTATATATGTGGACTCATCAAGATAGCCCTTTAGAAAGGCCGTCTTGACATCCATCTGTCAAATCTCGTAGTTGAAAGTGGCAGCTATGAATAGGAAAATGCAATGGAAGTAAGCATGGCTACAGGTGAAAAGGTTTTCTCGTAATCGATTCCTCAGTAGTTATGGATAGGATAATGCGATGGAATTAAGCATAGCTATAGGCAAAAAGGTTCCCTCGTAATCAATTCCCTTCTTTTGCATATATCGTTTAGCTACCAGTCTAACCTTATAGGTTTTGACTTTCCTATCTACTCCTTTCTTTCTCTTATAGATCCACTTACACCCCATAGGTTTTACCCCTTCGGGAAGATCCACAAGGTCCTAAACTCAATTAGTCTCTATAGACTTCATCTTCGTATTCACAGCTTTTGTCCAGAGCTTTGAATCAATATCCTCCATAACCTCTGCATAAGTGTAAGGATCCATATCATGTTCAATCAGTTTAGTTAAGTAGGCTTCACCATTGAACATATACCTCTCGGGTTGACGCGTAATCCTCCCACTATGCCAAAGCCCTTTAGGTTGTTGTTCGGTTAGTTTTTCTACATTGATTAGATTGGTTTCAATCAAAACCCTTATAGTTATCAAATCACTTGCCAACTCCTTAAGTACAACTTTACTTCAAGGCTTAAAATCATTCATGTAACTTTCCTGAAGGAATGTTGCATTCGTTAAAACCACGACTTCATTTTCTTTTTAGGTTATAGAAATAACCTCATTTAGTCCTTTTTGGATATCCTACAAACACACAAACTTTCAAGCATGCTTTCAACTTATTCACTTCCTTATACAAGACATAAGTCAAACATCCCTATATACGAATATGGTTTAAGGATGTCTTCTTACTTGTTCACAAATCATGACGAGTTTTAGGAACCGATTTTGAAGGCACATTATTCAAAAGATAATATGAAGGTTGTAGTTCATATCCCTTCCTTATACAAGACATAATTCGAACATCCCTATATACGAATATGGTTTAAGGATGTCTTCTTACTTGTTCACAAATCATGACGAGTTTTAGGAACCGATTTTGAAGGCACATTGTTCAAAAGATAATATGCAGGTTGTAGTTCATATCCCCTAAAAAATAAAGGTAATGTTGAATAACTCATCATGGACCTAACCATGTTCAACAAAGTCCTATTTCTTCTCTCAGCCACACCATTATGCTGCAAAGTGCTAGCGCAGTCAAATGGGATAAAATCCTATTCTCTAATAAGTGTTCTAAGAACTCATCGGAGAGGTATTTACCACCTCGATTGGATCGAAATGCCATTATAGGTTTACCTAATTGCTTTTCTATCTCAACTTAAAACTCCCTAAACTTGTCAAAAGTTTCACTTTTCTGATGCATTGGGTATACATACCTATACGTTGAGTAATCATCAATAAAAGTGAAAAAATACTCACACCCTCCATGTGCCCTGATGTTCATGGGACCACAAATATCACATGCACAAGTTGTAGAGCCCCTTTGGCTTTATTGCACTTAGACCCAAATGGCCTTTTGGTTATTTTGCCCTCCAAGCAAGATTCATATTATGGTATAGATTCCACCTCCAAGTTACCTAAAGATCCATCCCTTACCAATCTTTGAGTCCTATTTAGGCTAATATGACTTAGTCACAAATGCCAAAGATAAGTCTTATTAGAGTGAGAAGTCTTAAGTCTTTTAGAGTTATTATTATTAACCTCAGTGTTAAGCAATATATCCATCTTAGGTTTGATAAAGTATAGATTGTTTTGTGTCTATCCATCACGGATAAAATATTTGTTTTTATGAATCACCGCTTTATTATTAAAAGAAACCGAATAAGAATATGTAAATAAACAAGCTACAGATATCAAATTCCTTTTAAGTTTAGGAACATAAAAACAATATTTCAAAACTAGAATCTTATCATTATCAAAGTAAAGATAGACGTCTCCCACTGCTTCAGCCAACACCAAGGATTCATCGCCCATCCGAAGCGTGAAGTCCTCATGCAGTAGACTTCTCATTTCTTTGAACTTCTATAAAAAAACACAAACAGGATTTGTTGCTCTAGAATCTATGACCCAAGTGTCACTTGATTCCTCAAATAAACAAGTTTCGATAACCAGAAGATCACACTTACCTCCTTGGGAAAGGAAATCGTTGCAATTCTTCTTAGTGTGCCAACTTTCCCATAGAAAAAGCACTTTAGCTTCTTTGAGTTCTTCTTTTTCTTTTTCTTATTCTTGCCATTAGTCCGAATAGAAGATTTCTCGTTCTTTGTAGTCTGCTTCCTCCCATTTCCTAGATTAGGATTGGAACCGGATGCAGCTGCCAAGTTGGCCTTGCCACCTGCAGGAGTTTTCCTAATCAGATTTTCAAACTCTTGTAACTGCTTCATCAGCTCAATCAAGGTCACATCCTGTCTATTGCTCAAGTTACATGAAGCTCTAAATGGGATGAACTCCTTTGATAGAGTCTCAAAGACCATAGTCATCTGTGACTCAACATTGATTTCAGCTCCATGGATTTGAGCCTCAACAAGGTAACCCATGACCAACATCATATGCTTTTTCACAAAAGTCTCTGGTCTTTGTTTATAGTTCAAAGTTTCTAAAGAGCCCTTTGTCGTTTTGTCAGGGCTTGGCCTCCAAACATGTCTTCAAGATTATCCAAGATCTGCTTCATAGTCTCACTATCTTCATATGAGCCTACAGTACATTATTTATGCTAGCCATAACATAGCAGCGGGCCTGATCATTAGCATCTTTCCAACAATCATATACTTGGATTTGCTCATTAGTGGATTCCCTGGTAGGTTCGGGAGGACATGGTGTTATTAGCACAAATTTTAGTTTCTCAAAGGAAAGGACGATATTCAGGTTCCTTTTCTAATCATTGTAATTCTCGCCAATTAATTGGTTCTTATCGAGCATGAAGATAAAGCGTTTTTAGACATTTTAATCTACAATAAAGATTCTTATACCTAATATAAGCAAACATTCCACATCAATTTAGTAAGATAACACAATCAAGTAAACATACAATTGTGTATATGTGTCAAAACCTTGAAAAAAATCACAATTATACGACAATAATTCCCAACTTAGAATCCAACAAGCCACCTAGGGGAGACTTGCCCGCTTCAATTACGAACATGGATCCCTTCCAATTAATATATGTCATCCAAGACTCATATGATCCAGCACACATTAATAATCATTTTCTTAGGCCATTAATTTCATTAATATAGCTCCTAGGAGAGGTTAACAATATAATTAATATTGAATCTATAATCATCATTTCAACTATTTTATTCATGATTTATAATTGCCACCTGGGGGTGTACAATAATAAATCATGCTATAATAAATTCAACATGTTTATCTTGAATTAATTGACAAAATTAATTCAACCGATAAACTAACATGAATTATTAAATTCAATTAACTCAAATTTTAGTCAATCTAATAATTTAACATAAGTCATCAATATATAGGAAAAACACGCCGTATCATTATAGGATTTACTATAAGCTAGCAACGAGGACTCAATTGACATATATAGTTCAAGCTCTTATAATTATAAAATACAATATCTTAAATACATATTTTATAATTATCAATTCTAACGCTACTCCACTAAAAGCTTAGAGCTACATTTTCAAACTATATAAAATTATGAAGCTTCAAGTAAGTTAACCATCCATGACATATCATAATATGTCACATCATTATAGGATATTCATAATCGGCTTGAGAATAAATTCTATTTTACCTTTCTAATTATTTTTATCTTACATTTTATTATCACACCATTGGAATACTTACTATCCAAAGATAGTATACCATTCGGTTACACCTATATATCCAAATAGTTGAGCGCTCTAGTCTTCCAATCACAAGATAATGCATATAAGAGAATATCATTAACTCTACGAAAAGAGTTATGGATTCCATATCTATGAATAATGAGTCTACGTGAATCAAGAGTCATGTCTCCAATGTACCGGTATATGTGCCATCATTAAGTCAGAATGTCACCATTTGGTGCATCAAAAGACATAAGTTAACAATATGAGCTCATTAGTCATTTCAAGATTAACACACAACACATATGATTGTCTAAAGTGAATTGATTTGCAGAAATGAAATTATTAATCCAAATCAATTCAACTTTTTGTCCTTGATCCAATACATCGTCACCTATGACAATGCACCAATGTTTTTACTCGTGGATCCCACTCCGATGACGAAGAGAAGCGATCCCCCATTAGGGATGTAGACAACTTGACAATCCTAGCATGAATAAAGCACCAAATTTTATTCCCTCGATTGCAGATCTTATGATTTAGGCCATCACCTTTAAGATTCAAGTCTTCCATTTGATTGTCCTTGATCCAATACATCGTCACCTATGACAATGCACCAATGTTTTTACTCGTGGATCCCACTCCGATGACGAAGACAAGCGATCCCCCATTAGGGATGTAGACAACTTGACAATCCTAGCATGAATAAAGCATCAAATTTTATTCCCTCGATTGCAGATCTTATGATTTAGGCCATCACCTTTAAGATTCAAGTCTTCCATTTGATTGTCCATCAAATGCACGATTTTTAAAGGTTTAGACTGACAGTCTTAGACTTTTGTTTGCTGATCATATATTCAACAGAAATGAATGTAAAAAGAACAACATTTGGTATATGAGTAATGAATAAACTCTCTATTGATAAAATGTCTCTAAAAATATATTACAACATTCTACTCCTTAGGGCACCATGTCTAGCACTAACCCCACTAACTTAAGCATCAAAGTCTCGTTGACAGGCACCAAACTGATGTCCCTTTACTCTGAGGCGTTAACTTTCTTTTGCAAGCCCTATTATTAAACCTGAGCAGATTTAGCTAAGCAAAGCACAGATTTTGATCATCATGCACAATTGCATGCGATGTTGAGCCGCCTCAAGGCATCAACACTGATATCCAAAATCCCAAGCTTTGCCCCTCTGATGCCCAACCATCTCTTGTATGTTTCCCCTTCGGCCAGCCCAATAGTCAATCATCGATTTCTTTTTAAGGGAAGGTATAGATTTGTGCACACAATTTTTGTTTTTACCTATTTTGTGATTTCCTTAATTAGCATCCATGGTTGATTGAAAAAAGTTGAGTATTTCATTTTTGCTTATCAAATGATGTATGTATATGTGATGATTTAAAAATGAAAGATGTGAAGGGGCAAAAAAAATATATAATCCTTTTAAAAGCTTCCTTGGATTGAATTATTTTTAAGATTGGAAAAAAATACCTTGTAAAAAAGTAGACAAATGGTCTATTTATACCACTTTTTTAAATAATAGCTTGAAGTTTTCAAAAATTAAGAAAATGACTTAACTTTTTAAAATTAGAAAAATAAACCCTTTTTTGTAGCAGTATATATTTGATTAACATTAATATATGATTATTAATTATCGCTTATTGTTTATCAACTAATAATTTATTATTGATAAATCGATAAATTATTATATGAATAAACTACTAAGTTAATCAATGATAAACTATAAATCAGTACATTAGCACATCATTATGTACATCAATACATCATTGATGTAAAAAACAACCATTTTCTTAATTTTCAAAATCTTTGGTCATTAACTTTAAAAGTTGTTTCTTAATTTCAAAACCTTTGGTCATTAACTTAAAAAAAAAAAAAAGCTTAAAAAGACCTCTAAATCTTAAAAAAAAAAAAAACAATGGTTTGAATTACTACAATATAACTTATATGTTGCTTAAGCTATGGCATAAAACTCTCACATATTATATAGTGTGTTTGGCACACTAGTTCAGACTGTTCACCATGTAAAGCCCTCAGCAGCTACGTGTTAAGTAACAAGCTACGATATCAAGCTCTTACATGCTACAGTATATAAACTCATTTTTCTAATTCAACTCGGTTTGCCAACCACCGTTGTTGGGGGTGTGATTGTGGCCATCCCCAAGTGTTTGTGATGTGCCCTAGGCCAATTATGTAATGACCACATTTTGATTTCGTTACATTTGCATTTTATTAATAAAGAGGCATTTTCATTATTGTTTTTTATTCTAATTCCATGAATAGTTAATTCTACCTAAGGTAATCAAGTATGTGACTTGATAGTAAAACTCTTAGGTGAAAATTGAGTTTTATTCTAAATTATCCCTAGTCGGTTAGTATTTTTGGGATAATAATGAATGAAAACTAGTATAAAGTTTGACTGATGATTATGTTTTACTAATCATGTGTATGAGATACTAAGTCAACTCATAGATACATATTTGAGAAATGATGTATTGATTGACCTGCTAATGAGAATACTGCATGGATAATTGTCATAAGTGATTCTAATCACAATAGTATTATCCTCGTCCTTTGACCTAAAATCATCATTGTTTCCTACATGATAAGTTCTATATTTTGACACATTCTAATATTATCTTTAATAAGGTGATGGAATAGATTGTTGTTGGATATAGAGTGAATCATGTAAGAAATGTGAGTGATTAAGAAGGAATTTGTCCCTCATTTATTATGAAAAAGATATCTATGGGCCCCTCGATAATTTAGACTGAAGAAAAATATATGGCCATACTAGAATAAATTGATAAGGGTTATCAATATCAGTCTACTTAGGATCAAGAAATAATATGATTGAATAGTATAAAGATGACCTAAACCATGACTTATGTTCAATCGAGGTATCTAGTGACAAAAGTATTTTAATACTTATTGTGGATTAGGCTGTGTCAGATTATTTACATTCGCATAACTTGGGTAATCATAATGTCTTGCTAGAGGCCGCTTATGATTTATGGGCCAGAAACAGAATTTCAAGCCCACTACCAACGTTATGTGAACCTACAGGGTCGCACAACGAGAACAGACTAAAAATGAATTTTGGGTTTATTGTGTCTAGGTTTGATGAACCTGATAATGTCCAGATTCGATGTACTAGATATGTCTAGGTTCATTAAATCTAACATTATCTAGATTCTATGAATCATATTTGAATTGTAGTTTACCCTAGTTAAAATCTGGCTTTATCTCGAAGTCAATATATATATATATATATATATATATATATTAGGGTTTTTGGCCGAATTAAGAAGAGAAAAGGCGATCTCTCATTCTAAAAGGCAAAAACATTAAAAACCCTAAAAGTTAGATAGACTCATATAACGCAAGGAGAGGGTGCTAGAATACTAATTCGTTTTTGAGAGAGTCTGTTCGTGTGGATACCTGCAGAGGGTGTTGCTCTAAGTAACAATGTTTGAATTCGATCCTGAATACGAAAAGCTCGAGTTAGGGTGTCACCGGAGTGAACCTGCTCTCTTCCTTCCAAAAATCTTGCCCCTTTTGTCATCCTGGTAAGATTCTATGACTTTCTTATCAATCTAATCGAATTGCATGGATCCTGCGAGGGTTTTGTGGGAATTAATTTTTATTTTCTGCTGCTTATTTGAATCACAAAATCCAACAAAACCCAACACCAAGGACTACTTCCATGGTAGCTCGGCCGTTGTGCTTGGCAAAATCATTGAGAAGACAATCCGCAACTCCATGTGCTTGGCTCTTTCACTCAAGGTGCTCTTCAAAGCCACTGCTGACCACCACATAAGGCATCACCTCATCGGGAAGAATGCATGCTCGGGTCAGACTGTTAGAGCCTATACTCATGCAGTAACTCATCACAAAAGGTCGACATTTGGCCTCATTTCAACCCTCAGATGGAGACCAAACCTCCGGTGGGGATCATGACAATTGTCACCTACCTTCTGACGAGTCTTGATGTAATACACGGGCCATAGGATAGACCCATCTAGCACCTGATTCAAATGGAAGCCTATAAATTGGGTGCATTTACTATAGCTCAAGGTAACGTGCTCTTTCCTAACTAACTCTGCTCTTGTACTCTGTTGAATAGGTACCTAACTTGAGAATCGAAGAGCCTTTGGCTGACACCACACCAATGCCCTTACCTCCGAAGCATCCCTCTTCTTGTGCAGGTTCACACCAAGAGGATGACATAAGTAGGAAGAGTTGTCCGATCACCATGCGCAGTCGTACATGGTGTTGACATGTAGCCATCCAGAGCTAGATCTCAACATTTTGGCGCTAAAAGGAGGGCACCTACACCTTTCCAATATCCCAATTTAACAGCCACATCCGCCAACAATCTAAACATGGTAACCAGAGGAAATACTTGAGATAAGGGTGCCCGATAAGAGGGGTCAAGTAATGCCCAAAATTGAAACCAAAACCATAACAGACCTCAGGGAAGGCCTTGAGCAACAAGGTCCTAGTCAGACGGTCAAGGTAGCGAGGCTAGGGCTCAATAGATCACACAGGACCTGATCCAAGAGCTGACTGTAGCAATTTGACTACTTCCACAATTAATCGCACAATAATAAGCTTAGCAGCAGCTACCCCTAGCTCCTTTTTCCTTCAGCCCGGGCAGACCAAGCTAGGGGTAGAGTAGGACAAAAGGGCGATTCTCAAGATGAAGTAGACTCTGAACATACCAGATAGACCACAGAAGGTATCTTAGCCAACAACAGACTTGTCCGCAAAAGTCGAATCGGTCCTCAAGGAGGTCGCGACTGATCCCCATAACGTTCTCGGGCATTAGTCTTTGACAAGCTCCAAGACCAAGGGGACTACCCTCCTCAGGACAGGCTGGAGGGAAGAAGCAACAAGGTAGAGCGTTGAGCCCAATATAGGATGGAACTACTGAAGATACCAACAGCTGATAATTTTGAGACTTACAGCGTCAAATCGATCAGATCCAAAATTGCTGTTTCAGACTGTACGAAGACGGCATGCCGGACCCACCCTTCATCGACACAATCATGTGGCCCCTATACCAAACAAGTTTAAGGTTCCATAGATCAAGCCATACGATGGAACCACTGATGTAAACGAGCATCTAGAGCTATACTGCGGTCATATGCTCCTCTAGAATGCTAGTGACACTGCGATGTGCCAGGTGTTTTCCCCTACTCTAATCGGCCCGGCTCGGTAATGGTTTTGACGCATAGAGCTAGGCACTATGACCTTATTCCGCCAATTGTCTGATGCTTTTTCAGCTGCCTTTCCCATGTCTCAAGCCAAAAGGAAGGAGATGCCCATCAACCGCTTCACTCGAGCTGCGCTAGAGGTGAGCCACTTAAAATATGAGATCTTGAAGCATGCCTTCTCGGACGGCCTCAAAGATAAGCACTTGATCTAGTCGCTCGCCCTTGAGTAGCCGAGCACATTCTCTCAGATACGCAGTTATGCTAAGAAGCATCCCAATGCAACTGAATACATGAAGAGCCACCGAAAATAGGAAGGTAGCAGTAGTGGCAAGAAGGAGAAGAAGAATAAGGCTCCACCTGAGCAACCTGCTGTCGATCAGAGTAAGAAGCCCAAGCCTGATAAATCCAAAGTCCCGACCAGAAGTTCTAGAGCTATACACACCCTTGGTTGCCACCATTGATGAATTGTTGAACCAGGTCAGCAACTGGAATCTACTAGTGGACCTGCCTCCACTAAAGGGGAGAAGAGCTAGAAGAGACCAAAATAAATATTGCAATTTCCACAAGGATGTTAGACACAACATCGACGACTGCATTCAATTAAAAGACCAAATTGAGAGACTTGTCTAAGATGGTCATCTTAGGGAGCTTGTCGAGCGAGTCTTAACTCTTGGAACCAATGCCAAGAGGAACGATTAGCCGGCTTAAGAAGGGTAGCCCAGCCACACAACGACGATGAGAACACCTTGGACCCACCGAACATTGTACACACGATCTTTGGCGGGCCTATCACCAAGGACATCTCGAGTGGCCGAGAGGCATATGCTTGGGAGACTAGGCTGGTTAAGAGGGGTGACCTTATGAATATGTCCGAGCACATAAACAAGATTTGCAAAGAGGAAGACGTCTCCATTACCTTCATGAAGGAGGAGGCTGGCCAATTCATCCACCCGCATAATGACGCCTTTGTGTGCAAGTGTTGGAAAAATAGTACGCAACCAAAATTTTAAAAATTTTTATTAGAGTATTTTTCAAAACACAAGTAAAACATGCTATATGTATAAATTAACCAGATCTTACTAGCCTTTGAATGTCGAAGAGCTCCTGCAATTTGTGAATAGAAGAACGTTCCAGAAAAGCCTAAACCAATTAGTATTCTTTGCCATTCTCTATCCACAATCGGTATGTGCATGGGCACACATCATACAGCTCTTCCTCTGGTGACTCTCCTTCCAACCCATTGAAAAAAATCAAAACTAGTGTTTGTGATTTATGAACAATAGCTTTTTAGGGAGTTTCAAAGTATCTAACATGGGAGTACTCATTTTTAACTTCTCAACTGATCTAAATAACTTAGAAAACCCACTTCCTATTTATAGACGTCATCCCCAAGGTTGGTTATTATCAGATAAGGCCTACAAAATTCGACTTTGGATTTATATTTGATAAAATCGTGTCTAAAACGTATGATGAAATTATCGTTAGATCAGCCTACTTAACTTGTTCCATCGACAGGCCAAACCAATTGATCGGCCTATCAAACTTACAATAAATGATCCCTGCAAATCTTTTATTTTCCACCCAAGATTGTTTGGATAAAGCCTCAGTTTTAATTCAAATAACCCAATAAAGAAGTTATTTAATTAAAACAACCATATCTAGATAATCTCTAAGAAAATAAATATTCTGAATAATTTAATAAGTTTATCTTAAGTTAATTTACAAAATTAATTCAACCGATAAACAGACATGAATTATCTGATCCTATCAAATTTCAGCCAATCTAATAATTTAACATAAGTCACCAACTTATTGAAAAAGCACGCCGTATCGTTACTGGATTTATTATGAGCTAGCAAAGGGAACTCGATGGACCTATATAGTTCAAGCTCCTAATAATTATAAAACCAAATATCCTAGATATATATTTCATAATTATTAACTCTAACGCTACTCCACTAAGAGCTTAGAGCTGTACTCTCGAACTATATAAAATTATGATGCCCAATTTGGCTAAGTATCCATGACATATCATGATGCATCGTATACCCATAAGATATCCATAATCGGCTTAAGGATAAATTCCGTCTTACCTTTTTGATTATTTTTCTCTCATGTTCCATTATCTCACCATCAGCAAAATTAGCATTTGATTACACCTATGTATCCAAATGGTTGAGTGCTCTAGTCTTTCAATTATTGGATAATGCATATAAGAGGATATCATCGACTCTTAAAGAGGAGCTATGGATTTCGTATCTATGAATAATAGGTCTACACTATCAAGAGTCATGTCTCCAACATACCAGTATGTGTACTATCATGAAACATAGATGCCACCCTTTGATACATCAAAAGACATAAGTCAAGATAATGGGCCCACTATTCATTTTAAGATTAAGATACAACACATATGTTTGTTTAAAGTGAATTGATTTGCCCAGACAGAATTATTAATCCAAATCAATTCCACTTTATGTCTCGATCTAATTCATCATCACCTATGATAATGCACCAATGTTTTTATTCATGGAATCCATCTTCGATGGCCAAGACAAACATCTCCCATTAGCGATATAAACAACATAACAATCTTTGCACGAATAAAGTGCTCAATTTTATTCTTAGACTGTCACCTTAAGAATCATGTCTTCTACATAATCTGTCCATCATATGCCTGATTCTTAAAGGTTTAGACCTACAGTCTCAGACTTTTGTTTGCTTATTATACATTCAACAAATATGAACATAAAGAAGACAATAATCGGTATATGAATAATAAATAATTTCTTTATTGATAAAATGCCTCCAAAAACATATTACATTTTACTCCTTAGGGCATACATGTCTAACAATCTCCTACTTGCACTAAGAGAGTAAATATGGTATATCATGCATCCCTATAGCTTCCACATGCCTCTCAAAATCTCTCACAATTAATGTCTTCATAAATGGATCAACTAAATTGTCCTCAGATGCGATTTTGTATACAGCAACATACCCGCCCTCAACGAAGTCCTTTATTACATAATACTTCTGATGAATATGCTTACTCTTCTTGTGAAATCTTGGTTCCTTAGTATTAGCTATCGCTGTAGTGTTATCATAATACAACGATACTGTCTTATCTATACCAGGAATTACCTCAAGATCCCCAAGGAACTTGCAGAGCCATATTGCTTCTTTTGAAGTATCACTAGCTGCCACATACTCGGCCTTCATTGTTGAATCCAAAGTGCAATCTTACTTGACACTTCTCCAAACAATGGCATTGCTGCCTAGAGTAAACACAAAACTAGAAGTCAATCTCCTCAAATCTAGATAGGATTGAAAATCCGAATCAGTATATCATAGAGGTGTTAAATCCTCACCTGAATATACAAGCATATACTCTCGAGTCCTCCTCAGGTACTTAAAAATATGCTTGACCATTTGATCTTGGATCTGATTGAAATCGACTTACTATTTTGACTACACAACTAATATCTAGTCATGTGCAAAGCATAGCATATATGAGACTACCCATTGCTGAAGCATATGGCACCATCTTCATGTATTCTCTTTCTTCATCAGACTTTGGTGACTCTTTCTTAGAAAGAGTAATTCCAGACCTAGATGGTTGCTCACCTTTCTTGGAATCCTGCATTGTAAACCTCTTGAGAATTTTATCTATGTAACTAGCTTAGGACAAGGCTATCTTCTGTTTTTCCTATCCCGAAAGATCTAGATGCCGAGAACATAATTAGTTTCACCTAAGTCTTTCATGTCAAATTGCATGGTCAAACATAATTTGATCGATGACAATGCCCTAACATCATTGCTAATTAACAGAATATCATCCACATAGAGCAGTAAAAAAATCACCTTCCCATCATTAATGTGTTTGTAAACACATGGTTCATCCAAAGTTTGTTCGAACCCATAAGTCTTCATCACTTGATCAAATCTTATGTTCCAAGAACAGGAAGCCTATTTAAGTCCATAAATTGATTTTAGCAGCTTACAAACCTTACACTCCTGACCCTTAGCCTTGAACCCATCTGGTAGTATCATATAGATGGACTCATCAAGATAGCTATTCAAAAGGGCCGTCTTTACATTTATCTGTCAAATCTCGTAGTCGAGAGTAGTAGCTATGGACAAGAGAATGCGGATGGACTTTAGCATGACTACAGACAAAAAGGTTTCCTCATAATCGATTCCTTCCTTTTGTATGTATCCCTTAGCTACCAGTCAGCCTTATAGGTTTCGAATTTTCCATTTGCTCCTCTCTTTCTCTTATAGATCCATTTACACCCTATGGGTTTTACCCCTTCAGGAAGATCCATAAGTTCCCAAATCCGATTAGTCTCCATAGACTTAATCTCAATGTTTATGGCTTTTGTCTAGAGTTTTGAATAAACATCCTCCATAGCCTCTTAGTAAGTAAAAAAAAAAATCCCTATCATGCTCATCTAGTTCAGCCAAGAAGGCTTCACTATTGAACATATGCCTCTCGGGTTGACGCCTAATCCTTCTACTACGCCAAAGCCCTTTAAGTTGTTGTTCAGTTGGTTTTTCTACATTGATTGGAACGATTTCAATTGAAACCTCGGGAGTGATCGAACCACTTGCCAGCTCTCCAAGTACCACCTTACTTCAAGGCTTAAAGCTATCCATGTAACTTTCCTCAAGGAATGTTGTATTTGTAGAAATCACGACTTTATTTTCCTTTGGGTTATAAAAATAACCGCCTTTAGTCCCTTTTTGATATCCTACAAACACACAAACTTCCAAACGTACTTCCAACTTATACATTTCCTTATACAAAATGTGAGCCAGACATCCACATATGCAAATATGGTTTAAGGATGTCTTCTTGCCCGTCCACAACTTGTGAAGAGATTTAGGAATCAATTTTGAAGGCACATTATTCAAAAGATAACATGTGGTTCGTAGTGCATATCCCCAAAAAGATAAAGGCAATGATAAATAACTCATCATGGACTTGACCATATCCAACAAAGTCCTATTTCTTCTCTTAGCCACACCATTCTGCTATGGAGTGCCTGGCACAGACAAATGGGATAAAATCCCATTCTCTAATAAGTGTTCCAAGAACTCATCAGAAAGGTATTCACCACCTTGATCGGATCGAAGTGCCTTTATTAGTTTACCTACTTGTTTTTCCACTTCAGTCCAAAACTCCCTGAACTTGTCATAAGTTTCGCTTTTGTGATGCATTACGTAGACATACCTATACCTGGAGTAATCATCAATAAAAGTGACGAAATACTCATACCCTCCTTGTGTCCGGATGTTCATGGGACCACAAACATCACTATGCATAAGTTCTAGAACCCCTTAAGGCCTATTGCCCTTAGGCCCAAATGGTTTTTTGGTCATTTTACCCTCCAAACAAGATTCACATTGAGGTATAGATTCCGCCTTTAAGTGATTTAAAGGTCCATCCCTTACTAACCTTTGAATCCTATTTAGATTAATATGACCTACTCGCAAATGCCAAAGATAAGTCTTATTAGAGTGAGAAGTCTTAAGTCTTTTAGAGTTATTATCATTAACCTCAGTGTTAAGCAGTAAGTCCATCTTAGGTTTGATAAAATATAGATTGTTTTGTATCCATCCATCTTAGATAAATGATTTGTTTTTACGAATCACCACTTTATTATTAAAAGAAACTAAATAAGAGTCTTTAAATAAACAAGCTACAGAAATTAAATTCCTTTTTAGTTTAGGAACATAAAAGCAATCTCACAAAACTAAATTCCTATAGTTATCAAAATAAAGATAGACGTCACAAAACAATCTCAGTGTTAAGCAGTAAGTCCATCTTAGGTTTGATAAAATATAGATTGTTTTGCATCCATCCATCACAGATAAATGATTTGTTTTTACGAATCACCACTTTATTATTAAAAGAAACTACATAAGAGTCTTTAAATAAACAAGCTACATAAATTAAATTCCTTTTTAGTTTAGGAACATAAAAACAATCTCACAAAACTAAATTCCTATAGTTATCAAAATAAAGATAGACGTCACAAAACAATCTCAGTGTTAAGTAGTAAGTCCATCTTAGGTTTGATAAAATATAGATTGTTTTGCATCCATCCATCATAGATAAATGATTTGTTTTTACGAATCACCACTTTATTATTAAAAGAAACTACATAAGAGTCTTTAAATAAACAAGCTACAGAAATTAAATTCCTTTTTAGTTTAGGAACATAAAAACAATCTCACAAAACTAAATTCCTATAGTTATCAAAATAAAGATAGACGTCACAAAACAATCTCAGTGTTAAGCAGTAAGTCCATCTTAGGTTTGATAAAATATAGATTGTTTTGCATCCATCCATCACAGATAAATGATTTGTTTTTACGAATCACCACTTTATTATTAAAAGAAACTACATAAGAGTCTTTAAATAAACAAGCTACATAAATTAAATTCCTTTTTAGTTTAGGAACATAAAAACAATCTCACAAAACTAAATTCCTATAGTTATCAAAATAAAGATAGACGTCACAAAACAATCTCAGTGTTAAGCAGTAAGTCCATCTTAGGTTTGATAAAATATAGATTGTTTTGCATCCATCCATCATAGATAAATGATTTGTTTTTACGAATCACCACATTATTATTAAAAGAAACTACATAAGAGTCTTTAAATAAACAAGCTACAGAAATTAAATTCCTTTTTAGTTTAGGAACATAAAAACAATCTCACAAAACTAAATTCCTATAGTTATCAAAATAAAGATAGACATCACAAAACAATCTCAGTGTTAAGCAGTAAGTCCATCTTAGGTTTGATAAAATATAGATTGTTTTGCATCCATCCATCACAGATAAATGATTTGTTTTTACGAATCACCACTTTATTATTAAAAGAAACTACATAAGAGTCTTTAAATAAACAAGCTACATAAATTAAATTCCTTTTTAGTTTAGGAACATAAAAACAATCTCACAAAACTAAATTCCTATAGTTATCAAAATAAAGATAGACGTCACAAAACAATCTCAGTGTTAAGCAGTAAGTCCATCTTAGGTTTGATAAAATATAGATTGTTTTGCATCCATCCATCATAGATAAATGATTTGTTTTTACGAATCACCACTTTATTATTAAAAGAAACTACATAAGAGTCTTTAAATAAACAAGCTATAGAAATTAAATTCCTTTTTAGTTTAGGAACATAAAAACAATCTCACAAAACTAAATTCCTATAGTTATCAAAATAAAGATAGACGTCTCCCACTGCTTCAACCAACACTAAGGATCCATCACCCATCCGAAACATGAAGTCTTCATGCAGCACATTTCTCATCTTTGAACCCCTGTAGAAAGCACAAACATGATTAGTTGCTGCAGAATCATGACCCATGTATTACTTGATTCTTCAACCAAACAAGTATCAATAACCAGAGGATCACACCTACCTCCTAGGGAAAGGAAGTCCTTGCAATTCTTCTTAATGTGCCCAACCTTCCAATAGAAAAATCATTTTAGCTTCTTTGAGTTCTTCTTTTTCTTCTTCTTGTTCTTGCCGTTTGCAGGAATAGAAGGTTTCCTATTCTTCGTCTGTTGCTTTTTTTCATCCCAGAGTTAGGATTTGAACCAGATGCAACTGCCAAGTTGGCCTCGTCACCAGCAGGAGTTTCCTTGATTAGATTTTTGAATTCCTGTAACTGCTTCATTAGCTCAGTCAAGCTCATATCCCATTTATTGCTTAAATTAAATGTGACTCTAAATGGGATGAACTCCTTAAATAAAGTCTCAAAGACTATAGTCATTTATGTTTCAGCGTCTATGTCAGCTCCATTGGTTTGAGCCTCAAGGAGGTAACCCATGACCAACATCATATGCTCCTTCATAGGAGTCCCCAGTCTTTGTTTGCAGTTTAAGAGTTTTTGAAATGCCCTTTGCCATTTTGTTAGGGCTTGGCCTCTAATCCTTGTCTTCAAGATTATCCAAGATCTACTTTGCAGTCTCATAATCTTCATGTTGAGCTTGTAGCACATTAATCATACTGGCCAAACATAACAGCAGGTCTGATCGTTAGCATCTTTCCAGTGATCATACACTTAGATTTGCTCATTTTTGGAATCTCTCTAGGCTTAAGAGGACATGGTGTTGTCAGCACAAATTTTAGTTTCTCAAAGGATAGGACGATATTTAGGTTTCGTTTCCAATCATTAAAATTCTCATCGGTTAATTAGTTTTTGTCAAGTATTGATGATAAAGCGTTTTTAGACATCTACAATAAAGAAACATATACCAATCATAAGCAAACATACCATAAAAACTTAGTAAGATAACACAATCAAGTAAACATACAAGTGTGTTTATGTGTCAAAACCTTGAAAATATCACAACCTTACAACGATAATTCCCAACTCAGAATTCAACAAGCCACTTAGGGGAGACTTGCCAAATTCAATTAGGAACACAGATTCCCTCCTTATTAATATATGCCATCCAGGATCCATATGATCTAGCATACATTAACAATTGTTTCTTTAGCCATCAATTTTATTAATAGAGCTCCTAAGGGTGGTTAATAATAAAATCAACATAAGTGTATAACCATCATTTCAATATTTTATCCATCATTTATAATCATCACCTAGGGGTGTACAACAATAAATCACGCTAAAATACCTTGTCCTTTCGGAAATCTAACCCGGTATATGATGAAGTCCCTTCCTAGAGATCGGAACCACCATGTGCTACTTATAGATCAACGATGGAGGTCGTGGATCCTCTCTTCGAAAACCTTCTTCCACTCAATCTTTTGAAATCAAGGTTTTATTTTAAAAACATGCATGAACAATTCTTAATGAGTGGCACTCTCTATTCTATATGACATGTTATCAACATATATGGTAAATCATATTATAATGCAGACAAGCGAAGCAATCATGTAAAGCTACAAGCAAAATAATAATATATTGCAGTAATATTATGGTTCCACTCTAGAGAAAAGAAATTAAAGATTACAAGAGATCAATAGAAACATATTATTGATTTTTCATCCTTGAATCTTTAAGTTGTATCCGTCTTCATATGGCATCCATCTTCAAGTCATCAATCTTGAATAGATCAAATACTTCATTATTTTCGATCATCACAAAATTTCATGTTTCTCAGAATTGTCTCAAAAATAAAATCAAAACTGCAATGAAAAACACATCTTTTCTAAAAACAACAACTCTCTGTTGGCATGTCGATCTATGAGATTGGCTTGCCAGTCATCAGCCTACTGAACTTGGTAGTTCGGCCTATCGCTAGAGCTTTTTGAAATCCGCCCCACAGACTACCTGTCGAATTGGAGGTTTAGCCTACTGATTTGCTACCATCGGCTGACCGATCTTGAGGATTTGGCCTACCGACCGAGCAGAAATCACGTTTTTCCATAACATAGTTTTTGCACAATTTTCAATCTTATTTTCAACAATTCAAAAACATAAAATTTAGAGACTCAAGAAATACCTTTGGAATCGCTATCATCTCCACCTTCTAGATCCGTCTTCATTCCGAATAATCATTTAATTACAAGATTTTTACAAATTTAAAATTAAATAATAATTCCTAGATGGTGATAATAAATCACCTTCTAATTACATGAAAAAAAACTTAGATATACATTCTAATCTCTAAGGAACTACAACTGGCATAAATTAATTAATTAATTATTAACAATTAAAAAATAATTTAATCAACCATAATTAATTAATAAACATTCAACATATAATTCATGACAACATATATAAATATATAGAAACCCTAGAGTGCCAACTCTCTAAAAAATTAAATTCAAGCTAGGAGAAATCAAGATCATATAAATTATATATATAGCATGATCACAAACTCGTAAATTTACTTAAAAATCATGGCTCTAATACCAATTGTTAGAAAAATAGTATGTCGTAGAAATTTTAAAATTTTTTATCAGAGTATTTTCCAAAACACAAGTTTGACATGCTATATGCATAAATTAACCAAATCTTACTAACCTTTAAATGCCAAAGAGCTCTTGCAATCTGTGAAGAGAAGAACATTCTAGAAGAGTCTCAACCAACTAGTCTTCTTTGTTATTCTCTATCCACGATCGGTATGTGTGTGGGGCACAAGTCGTACAGCTCTTCCTCTAATAACTCCTTCCAACGAATTGTGAAAACCTAGAACTAGCGTTTGTGATTTATAAACAATAGCTCTTCAAGGAGTTTCAAAGTATCTAACACAAGAGTATTCACTCTTAACTTCCAACTGATCTAAATAACTCAGAAAACTCACTCCCTATTTATAAAGGTTGTTAGATCAGCAGGCCAAATTGACGGATCAGCCTGTCGAACTTGCTCCATCGACATGTCGAACTAACTGATCGACCTACCAAACTTACAAGAAATGATCCTTACGAATCTTTTATTGCCCACCCGAGATTCTTTGGATAAAGCCTCAGTTTTAATTCAAATAACCTAATGGAGAAGTTATTTGATTAAAACAACCATATCTAGATAATCTCTAGAAAAATAAATATTCTGAATAATTCAACAAGATTATCTTGTAAATACAAAATTAATTCAACCGATAAACAGACATAAATTATCTGATCCTATTGAATTTCAATTAATCTAATAATTTAACACAAGTCACCAATTTATTGGAAAAGCTTACCGTATCGTTACTAGATTTATTAGGAACTACCAAATGGGACCCGATGGACTTATATAGTTCAAGATCCTGATAATTATAAAACCCAATATCCCAGATATATATTTCATAATTATCAACTCTAACGCTACTCCACTAAATGCTTAAAGATGCACTCTTGAACTATATAAAATTACGAAGCCCAATTTAGCTAAGTATCCATGACATATCACGATGCATCGTATCCCCATAGGATATCTATAATCAGCATAAGGATAAATTTTGTCTTTCCTTCTTGATTATTTTTCTCTCACCATTGGAAAACTTACCATCCAAAGACTACCATTCAATTACACCTATGTATCCAAATGGTTGAACACTCTAGTCTTCCAATTACAGGATAACGCATATGAGAGGATATCATCGACTCCTAAAGAGGAGCTATGGATTCTGTATCTATGAATAACAAGTCTACGCTATCAAGAGTCATGTCTCTAATGTACCGGTATGCATACCATCATGAAATATGGATGTCATCTATTGGTATATCAAAAGACATAAGTCAAGACAACGGCCCATTATTTATTTCAAGATTAAGATACAACACATATGTTTGTCTAAAGTAAATTGAATTGCCCACACCAAATTATTAATCCAAATCAATTCAACTTTATGTCCTGATTCAATACATCATCACCTATGGCAATGCACCAATGTTTCTATTCGCGGAATCATGTCACCTTAAAAATCATGTCTTCTGCATAATCAGTCTATCATATGCCTGATTCTTAAAAGTTTAGACCGACAGTCTTAGACTTTTGTTTGCTTATCATACATTCAACAAATATGAACGTAAAGAGGACAATAATCGGTATATGAATAATAAATAATTTCTTTATTGAAAACATGTCTCCAAAAACATATTACATTTTACTCCTTAGGGCATACATGTCTAACAGCGAGCTCCAGATCGCAAACAACATAGTCCAGCGAGTGTTGATGGATAATGGTAGCTTAGTAGATATCCTCTTCAAACATTCCTACGACAAATTAAAGATAAGCAACACTGTACTAACCCTAGTCTGAACCCCTCTATACGGCTTCATAAAGGAGCGTGTCTGAGTAATTGGCAAGATCTCATTGCCGGTCACATTCGGCGAGGGCGCAGCTCGAGTAACAAGTCTGGTGGAATTCCTCGTCGTGGTGGTCTCCACCTACCATCCAGCAATGAAGTTTCTCACGAAGAATAGGGAGTGATAAGGTCAAGGCAGAAGGATTGCCACTAGTGCTATGTCAAGGTTGTCAAAGAAGCTACAGCTTGGCAACTAACCATCTCAGCCATTTACAAGGTGGACGAGATAGCCTTTCCTGTCACGCAATAACCAAAAATGCATGTCTGAGTAGTTGGCAAGATCTCATTGCCGGTCACATTCGACGAGGGCGCAGCTCGAGTAACCAGTCTGGTGGAATTCCTCGTCGTGGTGGTCTCCACCTATCATCTAACAATGAAGTTTCTCACGAAGAATAGGGAGTGATAAGGTCAAGGCAGAAGGATTGCCACTAGTGCTATGTCAAGGTTCTCAAAGAAGCTACAGCTTGGCAACTAACCATCTTGGCCATTTACAAGGTGGACGAGATAGCCTTTCCTGTCACGCAATAACCAAAAATGCTGTTCGACCTCGACCCATGTATGCTAGAAGAAGAAGTGCCAGCCACACCAGTAGAAGATTTGGTGCCATACCACTTAGACCCCGAGCACCCTGACCGAATAGTATAACTCGGATCCCAGCTAAAGCCTAAGGTCTGGGCCGACCTAGAGAGGTTCCTAACAGAGTATCGGGATGTGTTTGCTTGGTCTCATGAAGACATGCCTAGGATCGATCCGAGCATCATCAACCACCACCTCAACGTCCATTCCGAGCATAAGTCGGTTATCCAAAAGAGGAGAGCATTCAATCTAGAGAGGTATGTTGTCATCAACGAAGAAGTCCAAAAACTCTTAAAAGCTGGATTCATCCGGAGAGCACATACGTAGAGTGGTTGGCGAACGTAGTGCTGGTTAGAAAGGCCAATTGAAAGTGGTGGTTTTAAATAAATTACACCAACCTAAACAAAGCCTGCTCAAAGGACTGCTTTCCACTGCCCCGAATTGACTAATTAGTGGATGCAACAGCCGGGCACGAGCTATTAAGCTTCATGGATGCATACTCTAGATACAACTAGATCAGGATAGCCTATGAAGACCAAATGAAGATTGCATTCACCATGGATCAATGACTGTTGTGTTACGTGGTTATGCCATTAGGATTGAAGAACATCGGAGCCACCTACCAGCGCCTCGTGAACAAAATGTTTGCTCGACTAATCGAGAAGACCATGGAAGTATACGTCAATGACATGCTCATCAAATCAGTCCAAGCAGCAAACCATATCGCTGATCTCCGAGCTAGTTTTGACATACTCTAGGAATACAATATGAAGCTCAACCCGGCCAAGTACGCGTTTGGAGCGGAGTCTGACAAATTCCTTGGATTCATGGTCAACCACAGCGGTATTGAAGTCAATCCCATGAAAGCCCAAGCTATGGTAGTTATGCATTCTCCCCGCACTATCAAAGAGGTCTAAAAGCTAACCAGCATGGTCGCAGCCCTATCAAGGTTCGTCTCTCGAATTACCGACAAGTGCTAACCTTTTTTAAGGAACTTAATGGGAGGTTTGAGTGGAGTAGGGAGTGTGAAGAAGCACTCTAAAATCTCAAAAAAATACTTAGCCACAACCCCGCTCCTATCCAAACCTTTGTCATGAGAGACACTTTATGCCTACCTGGCTATTTTTGAGAAGGTGATCAGCTCTGTCCTCGTCTAAGAAGAAGACAAGGTTCAAAAGCCTATCTACTGCACCAGCAAGGCCTTTTAGGGAGCTAAAGAAAGGTACCCCCCCGCTAGAGAAATTGGCTTTTGTTCTCGTCATCTCTGCTCGGAAACTCCAACCTTATTTCTAAGGGCACACCATTCGAATCCCGACCAAGTATTCCTTGCGCCAAATCCTACGAAATCCAGAGATCTCTAGTTGGATAGCCAAGTGATTTGTTGAGCTCGGGCATATGACATACATTTTGTGCCCAAGATGACCACAACAGCAGATCACCCCTTCAGCCGAGAAGGCCCTTGTTGAAGACCTTGACTCTATTCAAGCCTAAGCCCGAATGGAACCTGTTCATGGACGGATCATCAAGCACTACTCGGTCGCTGGTCTCATCCTCACTAGTCTAGATGGCTGCAAGGCAAGTTATACACTTTGCTTCAACTTTAAGGCCTCCAACAATAAGGCCAAATATGAAGCCTTGATAGCCGGGTTCAAAATCGCACAAGACTTCAGGCTGGACTACATCCACATCCACAGTAATTCAATTGTTATAGTACAGCAGCTTAACGGTAGATTTCAGGCTCGAAATGAGTCCATGGCCGCATATCTAAAAAAAGTCAAAGCCTTACTCAGGCAATTCAGAGCCTATTCTTTTGTTCAGATCTCAAGGATAGAAAATGCTGAAGCCGACACCCTTACTCAACTAGCCTCGGGTCTCGAAGACAATGACTTGACATCAGTTCCAATCGAGAGGTTGGCCGAGCCGAACATCAACAAAGAGGTGGTAAACGTAGCCGACAAATAGACCAAAACTTGGATGGACCCAATCATCCGATACTTGACCACAATAGAGCTGGCCGGCGACCGAGAGGAAGCTTGGTGCATTCATAACAGCTCGGCCCATTGTTCGATGATGGGGGAAGCTTTATAGACACAGCTACATCACGTCCTATTAGAGATGTGTCGAGCCTTAGGAAGCTAGATATCTCATGGAAGAGATCCATAATGAATTGTGCGACAATCATGCAAAAGGCACTCCTTATTACTTAAGTGCCTCCACCAAGGCTACTACTTGTTGACCATGGACCAAGATTACAAGGAATACGCACGAAGGTGCCTCCAGTGCCAGCAGTGTGCCCGAGTAATTGGACAACACGCTGAGCCGCTTAACTCTATGGTATCTACTTGGCCATTTGCCAAATGGGCCATTAACTTGATCGGACCTCTATCCCTGGCCCGATCACAATTCAAATACTGTATAGTGGCCATTGACTACCTCACAAATAAGCCGATATAACCAAAGCCAGGTGCACCAACTTTATTTGGACGAACATCATCTATTGATATGGCATCTCGCATGCCATAGTTATCGACAACGCCAAGCAATTTGAAGCAGCTAGTTCCCTCAAAATGTGTGAACAACTCAGCATCAAGAAAGTGTTCTTCTTGCTTGGGTACTCTCAAAGCAATGGACAAGTTGAAGAAATCAACAAGACCATCAAAGATAACCAGGAAGCTTGAAGGGCTCAAAGACGTATGGATCGACTAGCTCCCGAAGCTACTCTGGGCATATCGCACCACTACTTGGATTGCCACTATCCATTCTCCTTAGTCTACGGAGCTGAAGCCGTAATCCTAATAGAGGTCGGTCAAGCTTTAGAGTCCAACACTACGACAAGCTAGAAAACGCTGAGCTCAAGATGTTCGAACTTGATCTCCTTGAAGAAAAAGAAATGCTGCTCTCATCTGCACTGTTGCTCGAAATCAAGTTAACACCTATACTATGACAAGCGGGTTCATTCGAGAAGTTTTAAAGTTAGTGACCTAGTTTTGACAAAAGTAATCGTCCAACAGCCTAAGCTAGGTTCCTTCGGACCCAAGTGGGATGGCTTATTCAAAGTAATCGACATCATCTAAGCAGGCACATACAAGATAGTCAACATGGAAGGAAATGTGCTTATCCACCCTTGGAATGCCGAGCACTTGAAGAAATTTTACTACTAACAAGAGCCAAAACACCTTTTTTGCTCTCTAGCCCAGACATTCTTTTTGTAACTGAAAGATCTGTTGATCAGAGCAGAGATGTACAAAAAAGATATATTAATGAAAACTACAAATTTAAAGAATTCCTCTGAGCAATTCAAATCTTGAAAAAAGCCATAACTCTTGAAGAGGTGGAGGTCGTCTTAACTCCCAATTGGGGGCTGGTCGGCATACACACTAACCATAAGTGGAGTTAAAACAGCAGCCCACTAGTCCAATGCACCACAGACGACCTGACCAACAATCGTACTGAACTAGTGATGACCCCTGGGAATTTAACTCCCAACCATAACTAAACTTGTAAAAAGTCCTAAAGAACTTAAACAAGTCTAGGGGCATAAGGAACTACGTGTCGACATGGCCAGCATAAATCGAACACACCGAGCAGGCATTCTCACACATAAGGGTTTGAGAAGTGGACATGTTCCTGCTTAGCCCAACAAAAATTACATAATAGATAAAAAATGAATAACTCGAGAAACTTTAAACTTCAAAAAAACAAACAACAACTTGAGAAAATTTGAACTTGGGAAAAATTTAAAATTTTTTATTGTCTTGGGGGAAAGTATAGGTAACAAGGCACTTCCCAACCCTAGACAAAGAAACATAAAAAAATTATTACAAGCAGAGGACATCAATTCTAAGCTCCGTCCTCACCATCGTCGGCTTCCACCCTACTTTGCTGAAGCCTAGACCTCCTCGATCTCCACCTCCTTCTTGGCCGTAGGTTCAAATGATGATCGACCAATCCATAGTGGTGGCCTTAGGATGCTTCTCCAAAAAATGTTCCTACAAGTCCTTCATCCTGAGGTAGTAGTTGTCTACATAATCGACAGAATTCTTAAATTCTTTCGTGACTTGGATCAGCGTACCAAGCAGCTCCTCCTGCAAATACTGCTCATGCTCGTCCTGAGTGGCCTGAGCCTTGTTCAGCTCTTCAAGAAGGGTGGCTCGCGCTTGCTTCACTTCCGCCTGCACCTAGTTTGCCTCCTCCTGAGCTTTCTGAGCATCTTCCTCAACTCAAGTCACCTGGCACCTTCCTAAACTTGGGTCACCTCGGCCTCCAAATCGGCCTTCACCCAAGAAAGCTTGTAGGCCTTGTCCTTGAGCAACTTCTCCACACAATCTTTGTCTTCAGTAACCTTATCGGCCTTTCTTCGCTCGGTGTGGAACTGGCACTCGACTAGGAGGTTGGCAACTTTCAAGTATGAGCAGACTTACAAGAGCATAGATTATAGACCAAGAAAACACAAGTAATAAGGAGCTCAAAATTTAAACTGGGCATACCTGGACGCTTTGTTTAAAGGCCAAGTGGAAGCAGTCTGAGAAGGTTTGCTTCTTGGCGGCCATGAAGAATTCTTCGTCTAGCACCACCGCCTTGATGGTTTAGACCATTAGAGGGCATGTCGAATGGCGCCTCCTCGTGGATCAACTAATGGGGCAGAACAACGACGACGGTAGTAGGAGGAAGATGAGTGCTATCATCCCAGCTTGATAAAGCCCTTTGCCTCCGTGGCGGTGGCAAGATGCTTGGTGGATCGGCAGCCACAAGTCGCTCAAGCTCCTCGGTTCTTCTCTTCTTGGATGGAGCAAGCTCCTTGCCCTTTGAACGGCTGAGATTCTCCATCATCCTTTGCTTCTCATGCCTAGACATCCCTTTCAAAGGCATATCTACAAGAAGAAAAAATCACCAAGTCAAGCTAAGCTCGGCAACACAAAAAAAACTTGGGGCAAACCTTTGATCTGGAGCTGGCCTGGTGGGTATAGTAGTCTAATCACATCCTTGAGCTCTTCATTAGCTATGGGTGACCCTAAACGAAGGGAACCACCAAAAGAGTCCTCAGAACTAGACGATAGTGGCTCCCTTGTTGGCCGCCCAGCTCGATAGGTGCTTGGCCCCGGACGTCAGTAGCACCACGTTTTGCAATAGTCACTTGCTCGATAGGACGCGCAAGTGGAATGTCATCTTGTTGGGGGTTATTTGAGCTGTACCCCCTAAACTAGCCGTAATGAGCAAGATTCGTCTTTCGCAACAAGAACGCCTATTGCTGAAAAGCCTCAAGCTTAGTATACAACTCCTCCACAGCTGCAATAATCTTGCTCAGCGCCCATGGTCTCTTTGACTACACATGTTCCTACTTAATCCTCCGCGGGACCTCCTAATCTTCGGGCTCCACCTTATCGGCCCAGGACATGCAATTTCCCTCGATGTAAAACCACTCAAACTTTCATAGTTTGTCCAAGTTGGGATTTCCAAAAATGAAATCCTTCTTAAAGCTGCTGAAGTAGTACCAACCGGTCAGCCGATGAAGCCTCTTCATCTTGAAGACCTACTTGAAGGCCTCCCATGGCATCTCTGTCACCTGGTAATACCATGAAAGGATGTACATCCCGATCAGGGATCTATAGCAATTCAGATTCAATTAAGCAGGACACACATTTAAGTCATTTAAGGCTCACTAAAGAAAAAGGTAGAATGGAAGGCGAAGTCTTGCTCGAAAAAACTCCGCATACAGAGTAATATACCCCTCTGGCGGTCCACGGGCGAATCCCCCTCCTAGGGCAATAGAAATACAACATCGTCGGGAATTTAATATTCCCGATGCAAAGCTTTAAGGTGATCCATCATCATCCCTGAAGTATTTCCTATCGTTAAAGTTTGGTCGGGCCAATCTCTCCTGTTGGCGACCGCAGCCCTAACCCTGGTCACCACAACAAGCCTTTCCTCTTCCTCCTCCTCATCCTTGGACTTGTCACCCCTAGCCGGTCGATCCTCCTCGGTGGACGAGTTGATGGTCACTTTTCCCATTATAGGAGCTAACACCTCGGTGCCCCAACATGATGTGCTCGACACATCGGTGACTACCTCTAAGCTGGCACGTTCCTGGGCTGTAACCCAAGAAGTGCTCGTAGCTGCTGCCTTGATGTACGGGTTCTCTCCTTTGCACAGCCTAACCAGGCACCCACCTTCAATCATCTCTAGGAGCTCCCTCTCTAGAATTGTTCCCTCTGCAACGCCAAGAATCTTGACCAATCCAGCTGCCCCATCTAGCCCAGGAGACATTTCCATAATATTACCTCCTCAGATCTAGTCTGGTCGGTCTCAGTACTTTACTCTGATCCAGATATGATCAAGTCGTCTTGAGAATCACCTAAATCGCTCATGATTAAGTTTGTATTCAAAAATTACCTACTCGGGTAAAAACCTATTCAAGTCTATAAAAGAAAAGTCTTCAAATTATAGTTTATTGGTTGATAGCTAAATCTCAGAAGGTTAGAAACGCAATCGCAAAACACTCTGGAACGACGAAGGACCAACTCATATTTATAGCCAAAACTCAGGTGCGGAATTCGAAGGGGCGTAATGGTTACACTCGTGAGGGAAACAACAATCACATGCTGACACGTGTCTCGCCGAGCTTGACTGCTTATTCCTTCAAATTCCACCACCTCGAGACCAAGCCTAAAGGCCAATCGTGGCTGATCACACCATCTCGGTATAGTACACCCGGCCAAGCACCAACCAAGTGCACTGGGGGGCTATTGTTGGAGGTGTGCTCGGCGCCATCCTCGAGGACTGCCTCCATGGCAGCTCGGCTGTCGTGCTCGACAATATCATTGAGAAGACAATTCGTTACTCCATATGCTTGGCTCTTTCATCCCAGGTGCTCCTTAGAGTCCCCTTTGGCTGTGACACAAGGCATCGCCTCCTCAGAAAGAATGCATGCCCGGGTTGAACTGTCAGAGCCTACACCTAAGCAGCAACTCACCACAAAAGGTTGACATTTGGCCTCATTCCAACCCTCAGATGGAGACCAAACCTCCAGTGGGGATCATGACACTTGTCACCTACCTCCTGATAAGTCTTGATGGACACACAGGTCACGTGTTAAACCTACCTAGTATTTGGTTCAAGTGGTCACCTATAAATTGAGCGCATTTACTGCAGCTCGAGGTAACATGCTCTTTTCCAACTAACTCCGCTCCCATACTCTGCTGAATAGGTACCTGACTTGAGCATCGGAAAACCTTTGGCCGGTACCATACTGGTGCCCCTTACCATTGAAGCATCCCTCTTCTTGTGTAGCTTCACCCCAAGAGGCCGACATAAGCAGGAAAAGCCGTCTTATCACCGTGTACAGTAGCACTTGATGTTGACACATAGCTATCCAGAGCTAGACCTCAACAACCGTAATAATGTTTTGAATCAAAATGATTCAAACTAATAGTTGCCAAGCATACAAAAAGAGCAATTTTATTTAATCTTGCGTGTGAAAAAGGATTTTTCCAACAAAAAAAAAAATATTGCAAAATCTTTCCACCGACCGGCGTCATAACTCGCAACACGCTGCTTTCTCACCACACAGTGCTTGCTGCTGCTTCTTCTTCATGGGCTTCCACGGTGCCAACGACGCCGTCTCGAGCTTCGCAGGCAGGCAGACTAGTTAATGTTATGAGAATCTATCGTCGCTTTGTCCGACAGAGTGAAAGTGAAAATGGAGGTATCCCTTGTTGGAGTTGGCCATGGCTTACAACCCTTTCTGTCTCGCCGCTTACTTGTCTCCTTTTCCTCAACTTCTACTTCTTCTTCTTCTTCTTCCTTTTGTCCTTGGACCACAAGACCAAACAACTCTGGACTCAGCTATGCAACTTCGACTTTTGTCAATGGAGAGGTCGAAGCTCAGACTCAGAAGCGTCATTCCAAGTCCTACTTGGCCAGACAATCTGCCATTCGTGAAGTTCAACAGTCCTCTGATTTGGATTCGGCTCTTTCCAGGTCTCCTCTTTTTGGTTTCGTTATGTTTCTTTTTTCTCATTGTATTGACCCAGAAACTTTATCTTTATCTCCATTTGTTTGGTGAAATTTCTCAGTGACCCAGGACTTTAGATTGAACCATCATGTTGGGTTTTTGTGATTTATTCCAAAGTTTGGAAATTTACTTCTAATTTCTATTTCGAATGAAACTCCTTCTGAGTTTTGTAATCAAATATGTTTGGAATTTGAAAAAGTTATTCATTATCCATTCGGCAATGGAAATTTCTCTGTGTTAGTTATCTTTAATTTTGAGCTGTGAATTTCAGCTGCTGCTTTACTAGGGATCATGAAACTTTTATTTTATATTATTATTGTTATTATTCTCATTTTGTTTTGGTGATGTTATAGACCACATACTAATATCAAACGGAGAGGTGGGCATTTATATTTTGTTGTTTATAAGAAAAGAGTAAAATTTCAGGAATATATATCTCGCTTTTATGGCTCTCTTAGAAATTGATAATAGTTCATTTCGTGTATGAAACGTTAAGTCTTAGTTTGGCTATTTTGTTCAATTATTTCTAGTTGGAATTTCCTTTGCCCGTATCAGCAATTCAATCCTTGATTTTCCTTGATGCAAAAATGAATCCTTCCGTAGGCCAACTGGTGCTAGCCCAGTTAGTTAGGGTGGGGAAGTTAAAGAGGAGATCTTAGGTTTAAATCTTGGGACCAACTATCATGGTGTTGAGGGAAAAAAAAAAAAAAACGAATTTCTTCTGTAGACATTAAACACCGAGAGTCTTATTCAGCTGTGATAATCTTGTGCATACCTGCCCTTTACTTATAGTTGATTGTTTTGAGGCTGATATAATTTTTTCAGAGGGAGAAACATTTACTTAATTAGGGAGTTGAAACTCAAGTTGTACATTTTATGCAGATTAGAAGGTGTTTTAAAGGTGCAAGACTTAAATGCTATATTACGCCATTTTGGGATTCGAAAGAGATGGCATGACCTTTCCAAGGTGATGTATCCGATAATTGTTTGCCACGTCTGTTTTACATGTAAAGTGTGATGTGTATGTGCAAATAGGTACTTTTTTTTTTCGAAGTATTGTCCATCCACAACCCAACGAGCACATGTGTCTCTGTCCACAGATATAGTTGTGAATGTCCATACATACATAAACCAAAGGAGTGATGCACCCCAATTTTTATGTATAATTTTTTAAAGTCTTACATGAGAATGTGGGATCTCGATTCCCAATGATTTTATTTTATTATTTATTTATTTATTTTTGCATTGTGCATATCTTCGTTTCCATTTCACTGTTTTTATATTTGGGAGTGACAGTGTAGTTAATTGCGTTATTTTACATAACTTTGATATGTGTCTTATTATATATATGCATAATTGCAGATTTTTGACTGGATGCAACAGAATGGAAAGATAAGTGCTTCCTCTTATAGTAGTTATATAAAATTCTTGGGAGAGAGCCTCAATCCTATGGGAGCACTTGAAATATACAGTAGCATCCAAGATGAATCGATCAAAAGGAACGTCTTCGTTTGCAATAGTGTTCTTGGCAGTTTGATCAAGAATGGGAAGTTTGATAGCAGCTTTAAATTGTTTCAGCAGATGAAGCAGGATGGTTTAATACCAGATATCGTTACGTATAGTATAGTATGCTTTTCACTCATTATCTAGTATTCGCTTCCTTATATTCCTGCATGGATATTTGCATACTGCGCAATTGCTTCCAGTGTAAATAAGCTAAGCTTATTTTGGTGAAGCTAGAATTTTAACCTAGTATTGCACTCAATACTGGTCAGGCAAAGTGCTTCGTGTAAAATGAAAAAAAAAAAAAAAATCTATAAGATTGTGAATAAACTAATTAATGCCATTCACTGATATTCTTTCATCCTTTTTGTTTTTTTCATGCAAATAAAAATAAATGCATAGAATAAGCAAAGATTTCCATTAATCAATTCGAACACCATCTACTCTATGTCAATGATAATTAAGAAATCTGGTCACTTGCTTAACTCTTACATCTCCAAGGTGGAACTTTCTGTATGTTTGTTACATAAACATTTCCAGGAAAAAAAAAAAAGAAGAAGAAAAAGTGCTTAACTAACTCTGGTTAGATGCTTAACTCTTACATCTTCTTTGTATGAAAAAGTGCTACAAAACTATTTCAGTGTGGATCATACTGAAAAAATAAACTTGATTGGCTCATATCTCCTGGAGCTGATCAATCCAGAACTTTTAACAATATGTGGTTTGAGGTGAGGATCATACTAAAGAATAAATCGATTTGTTCATGGAACGGATCAATCCAAAGCTCTATCAGATTTATGCAGTTTGTGGTGATTTTATCATTTTCCCCCATCCTTTGGGTTTTTCATGATTCACTGCAGAACTATGATGTGTTAATTTCCAGAAACACTATCAGTTAGTTTGTCAAGTGAAATTTTCATATTAGCAATTTGTAAGATATTTTAGTTTTTGTGGCATTAAACATTTCTTGATAATAATTGTGCTTTTCATAAATAAGACGTTTATAAATATTTGATTTCTGTAGCTGCTTGCAGGTTGCATCAAAGCCAAACAAGGTTACCCTACATCTATTGAACTTGTCCAGGAATTGCGGAATAATGGGTTGCAAATGGACAGTGTAATTTATGGGACAATTCTGGCCATATGTGCTTCAAATAATAAATGGGAGGAAGCAGAAAGGTATTTTAACGAAATGAAGGATGAAGGCCATTTACCAAATGAGTTCCACTACAGCTCTTTGCTCAATGCCTACTCGATAAGTGGAAACTATAAGAAGGCTGAGATTTTGGTTCAAGATATGAAATCTGTAGGGCTAGTGCCAAACAAGGTTTGTTTTATGCGTGTTTGCAATAACACAATGGGCTTACACTAACAATGTGTTTTGTGGGTTTTTTTGTCTTTGCCTGGTTTATGGTTCTTGTCTTCTGCACCTTGTACTAAGTGCTCATCTCCTTTGTATGCATGCCATAGCATTTAAAGTAGGGCGCCCAAAAAAAAAAAAAAAGTTTGCGCTGAAGTGTAGTTAGCATCTTAAACTCCTTGTTTTGGAATCGAGGATTGAGAATATTGGTCTCAAAATAATGCTATGAAACTTGTAATGTGCATAATATTTTTAAAAATTAAACAGAGTAAAACAAAATCACATATGGGGGCCGGCTGCCTCTGCATTTCAAACTTGTGTGATCCTCACATTATCACTGGAAATATTTCTACAAAAGTAGATACAATAGAGGGTCCTTGCCTCATGGGTATCATCTCCTTAAACTCTTGATGAACTTTAGCACTGCACTGAATGCAGGATTTGAGACAACTTGAGATCTATGCCAGAAGGCCAGATGGCGAAAGGCCATTATAAACTTATTAGCATACAAAAATGCTGGCAAGTATATGGTCTTTCAAAATTTGCCTTGTTATTAAATTCTTGACTAAAATGAAAGATCATGGTTTCCTCACTTTGTCTTCTCTTCCTGTTTACCGATGATTGTCTTCTCTTCCTGTTTACCGATGATTATTATATGCATTGCCTCTTCCTTTTATTTCTGGTACAGCTAAGGTGAATTCTTGCCTTACTTTCAGACGATACATTGCTGAGGGTTGTGGGCATTCTTGAACTTTATATCCCTGGTTGTCGAACACTTTTCTGTTGTTTGTAGTAATTGATAATGATACGTATTTGCTCGCCACTTAGCTGAGGGCACAATGATGAAATGACAATCTGCATGAAATTATGGGAAACAAATCTTGATGCTATCTGGCTGATGGATGTGTTGATGCTGGTTTTCATTTAATATGGTTAATATGCAGTCATATTATCTTCCCTATATCTTGTTTCTATGATTAGTTGTATGTAATCATGTTTATATACTTCATTCCCTGATGCATGAAAGTCTTTCATTTGTTTGATGTTATCTTCTCAATTTCTGTTTGTTAATGCTTGCAGGTAACTTTAACTACTCTACTAAAGGTATATGTCAGAGGAGGCTTGTTTGAAAAGTCTAAAGAGTTATTAGCTGAACTGGAAGCATTGGGCTATGCTGAAGATGAGGTATTGTCACCCTTATCATTATGTTTTACAGCAAATTCTTTCTAGTATATTACTTTGAGATTTTCTCTTAGAGACTGCTTGTTAAACCACAAAATTATTAGATTCTTGTGAAATTATCTCTATATTTCAGTGTGGAAATAGAAAGCCCCACACAGTGGGTTGACATTCTTATGTATTTTGTTTGGTAAGACTAATAGTAAAGGGTTGTTTTTTTCAATTAGTCGTCAATCATTTATTTCTTATTTCCAAAAACATGCCCTTTGGTAACTCAAATAAATCTAATATCAGCAAAACATAAGTTTTTGAAGATTGTGAGAAAGAATAGTCTTTTCTCCTTGTTTTATTAGCTGAATATTACACCTTAATATACATAATTTCCAAGACTAAAGATGGTAACAAACAATCATCCTAAACTCAAGGAATCCAAATTAGAAAGTCCGGATTCTTTGACCCCTAATTTTCTCACCTAAATTATCATCCTAAATTATAGTAAATAAATTCTAAATATGGTAACTTTGAGGGAAATTCAACACTCCCCCTCAAGTTGGGTTGTGTATATTGTGCATGCCCAACTTGTTACATAATTCCTCAAAGTTAGGTCCTAACAGAGCCTTTGTCAAGGTGTCTGCAAGTTGTTCTCGAGTAGGAGTGTAGATCAGCTGCACCTCTAAGTTCTCAATCTTTTCTGCTATGAAATGCCGATCAATTTCCACATGTTTAGTTCTGTCGTGATGAACTGGATCCTTTGCGATGCTAATAGTGGCTTGATTGTCGCACTTAAGCTTTACAGACTTCTCAAATTCCATCCCCAACTCAGTCATAACTCGCCTGATCCATATTCCTTCACAAATTGCTGCTGCTAAGGCTCTTAGTTTAGCCTCAGCACTACTTCTGGAAACTACAGACTGTTTCTTACTTTTCCATGTTACAAGATTTCCCCAGACAAATGAGCAATACCCTGTGGTTGACCTCCTGTCTGTCTGGCTTCCTGCCCAGTCTGCATCAGAGTATAGGACTATATCTCTACACCCATTCTTCTTGAACAATAACCCTTTTCCAAGAGTCATCTTTAGATACCTGAAATTTCGGTTCACGGCTTCCATGTGTTCTCCTGTTGGGTAGTTCATAAATTGACTTACAACGCTTACTGCAAAACCAATGTCAGGTCGAGTATGGGAGAGATAAATGAGTCTCCCTACTAGACGTTGATATCTTCCTTTGTCTACAGGAATTCCTTCTTCTTCACTCCCTAACTTCTTTTTAGAATCCATGGGGGTGCTTGCAGGTTTACATCCTAGCATACCAGTCTCTTTAAGTAAATCCAGAGTATATTTGCGTTGAGAGACAAATATTCCCTTCTTTGATCGAGCCACTTCCATGCCTAAAAAATAGCGTAGAGGACCAAGATCTTTTACTTCAAATTCTTCTGCCAAGGATCGTTTAATCTTCAGTAACTCTTCCTCATAATCTCCAGTTAGAATGATGTCATCAACATACACAATGAGAATGGCTAATTTATTCTCAGAAGAGCGCTTCACAAAAAGTGTATGATCTGCCTGACACTGAATAAATCCATGTTCTTTTACTGACTGTGAGAATCTGCCAAACCATGCTCTTGGAGATTGTTTAAGTCCATACAGAGATTTCAATAACTTGCATACCTTATTTCTTTCGTTGCTTATTTGTAGACCCACGGGAATTTTCATGTAGACTTCCTCTTTGAGATCTCCATTAAGAAAGGCGTTCTTTATATCAAGCTGATGAAGTGGCCAGTTCAAGTTTGCTGCTAACGAGAGGAGAATTCGAATGGTGTTAAACTTTGCAACTGGAGCAAAAGTTTCCTGGTAATCAATACCATAGGATTGAGTAAAGCCCCTTGCCACTAACCAAGCCTTAAGTCTTTCAACGCTCCCATCTGCCTTATGTTTAACGGTGAAGATCCATTTACAACTCACTGCTTTCTTTCCTGGTGGGAGTTCTGCAATAATCCATGTACCATTCTTTTCCAAGGCCATAATTTCCTCTTGGACAGCCTGTTTCCAACCCGGGTGACTTAGAGCTTCTTGAATATCTGTTGGAATTTGAACATTATCCAGCCTTGAGGTAAAATCTCGATAAGACTGAGAGAGATTTGAATATGATATAAAGTTCCTGATCGGATGTTGAGTACAGGTTCGAGTACCTTTCCTCAATGCAATAGGAAGCTCCAAATCATCTATGGTATGAATATCTTCTGACCCGTTTTGTTCTAGTTCTTTTTCACCTTCTGTGCTAGTTTCTGCAGTCATTGGGTCCGGTTCAGATTCTTGGACAGGTGTGAGATGTGTCAAGGTCTCAATCTCCCCCTGAGGTTGCCTTTTCCTTCTAGTGTACACCTGAAGTTCTCTAGTTTTTGACTGAGGAGTGGACAGACTCGAAGGAGGAATATTAGGCTGGGACTGGTGAGAATCAAAAACAGGTACACGGGCTGGACTTGACAGACTCGAAGGAGGAATATTAGGCTGTTCTAGCACGGAATCCCAACTCCAAAGCTGAAGTTCTCTCTGATTCTCCCCCTGAATTTCAGATTTGGAAAAATAAGGAGTTTGTTCAAAGAATGTCACATCCATGGTGTCAAATACCTGTCGTGTGTTGGGACAAAAACACTTGTAACCTTTTTTATTGGTGGAATAACCGATGAAGACACATTTTATGGATCTTGGATCAAGTTTACTCCGGTTTTGAGGGTACACATGAACAAATGCAGAACACCCAAAAATTTTGAAAGGAAGATCAGAGGAAAGAACACGAGCATGAGGGAATATTTTAATGAGAGATTGACATGGTGTTTCCAATTTGAGAACACGAGATGGTAACCTATTGATGAGATATGCAGAAGTAAGAATGGCTTCCCCCCACAGATATTTTGGAACATTAGTAGAAAACATAAAAGAGCGGGCTACTTCCAACAAATGACGGTTTTTCCTTTCAGCCACTCCGTTCTGTTGGGGAGTAATGACACATGAACTTACTTGGACAATTCCCTATGTTGACAAGTATTCTCTTAGAACTGAATAGAAATACTCCCTAGCATTATCAGATTTCAGAATTTGGATTTTGGTATTAAATTGTGTTTGGACCATGGAATTGAATGTTTGGAATATTCTATCAATTTCTGACTTTTCTTTCATAAGGAAAACCCAAGTGAGTTGCGTATGATCGTCCACAAAAGTCACAAACCACCGTGCCCCATTAATATTTTTTATTCGAGAGGGTCCCCAAATATCACTATGAATTATTGCAAATGGTTTTGATGGACAATAGGGCATACTTGGATAGATAGAACGAGTGTGTTTCGCAAGTTGACAAGTCTCACAATTGAAAAATTTTGGATTTCTATTGATGAATAAATGGGGAAATAACCTTTCAAGATATATAAAGTTCGGATGACCCAACCGATAGTGCCATAACATGACTTCACTATCTTTATTGACACTTGAATTAAAAACAAGCTTAGGACTGAAATTATGAAATAACTGACTCTTAGAAGAACCACTGCTCGCAACTAAGGCTTTTCTAGGTTGAGATGTCTTGAAAAGGTAAAGTCCTGAACACATCTCAGCACTGCCAATCCTCTTCCTCGAACCCAATTCCTGAAAAACACACATTTGAGAAAAATTTAGTGAAGCAGTGATTGTCACGAGTCAGCTTACTGATGGATATTAAATTGCAATCAAGTTTAGGGACATGAAGCACAGATTTTAAAGTGATTCCATGTGGAAGTTGAACTGATCCAGTCCCGGCCACCTTGGACAGAGAACCATCAGCAATGCGCACTGTAAGGTTAGTATGACACGATTGA
Organism: Artocarpus heterophyllus; assembly: GCA_025403435.1. Lineage (NCBI taxonomy): Eukaryota > Viridiplantae > Streptophyta > Magnoliopsida > Rosales > Moraceae > Artocarpus > Artocarpus heterophyllus. The sequence continues at coordinate 12,358,847 of CM046339.1, forward strand.
TAATCATGAAGAAGAGACTCATCTCCCGTCATATGGTCTGATGCCCCTGAGTCAATAATCCAATGTTTTGAGCGTTTAGCCCCCATTGAAAATGCAGAACATGAATTACCTGCTTGTGCGTGCATGCTAGCAGATGGGGCAGGAGCATATTGTTGAGAAAGTGTGCTGCTTAGAAGCTTTTGGAGAACTTCAAGTTGTTCCTTGGTGAAAGGACTTGACTCAGCAGTGGCTGGTTGTTCCTCGACTGTATTGGCTGAGTTTGCACGGCTGTCTCTGTCAGAACTTGACCTAGATGATTTAAAATCAGCTGGTTTGCCGTGTATCTTCCAACATGTGTCCTTGGTGTGACCAGGTTTAGCACAATGATCACACCACGGTCTTCCTTTCTTCTGTTGACGAGTATCTTGCTGGTTTGGTGGACGTGAGCCACGAGCAGCAAGTGCAGATCCTTCCGTTGTTGGAGATAAGTGTTGGCCGCCCATCATGACCTTTTTCCTGCTTTCCTCACAACGAACTTCAGAAAAGGCTTCTCGAAGACTTGGAAGAGGCTTATTTCCCATTACTCTGCCTCTAACATCATCTAGATTCTTGTTTAATCCCATTAGGAACTTAAATATCCTTTTTTGCTCTACTATTCTGCGATATAGAACATTGTCTTTGGGGCACTTCCATTCATAGCTTTCGAACATGTCTAGTTGCTGCCAGTGACGAGTGAGTGTGTTGAAATATTGCGTTACTGTGAGGTCTCCCTGCCGCAGATCATGAAGAATCGATTCAATTGCGAAGAGTTCCGATGTATTCTCAGAACTTGAATAGGTTTCTCTCACAGCTTCCCAAATTTCTTATGCAGTCTCATAGAGAAGAAAATTCTCACCAATATCGACATTCATTGAATTGATGAGCCATGACATAATCTGATGATATTCGGCCTTCCATCTTTTGTAACCTGGGTCATCCTTCTTAGGAATTGGAATTTCCCCTGTTAAATAATCTTCTTTGCCTCTGCCACAAATGAACATCCGGACGGATTGAGACCACTGGAAAAAGTTTTGCCCATTAAGCTTGTGACTGGTGATGAGGAGAGAAATATTTTCAGAAGTTCCAGAATTCCCAGGGTTTGGAAAGGCATATGTTTGATTAGAATGAGAAGAGACTTCAGAGGTGGAGCTGGTTGTTTCGGTTGCCATGCCATGCTTGACCATGGTCGCTGGGTTTTATTAGAAAACCGGCTCTGGTACCATGAAGATTGTGAGAAAGAATAGTCTTTTCTCCTTGTTTTATTAGCTGAATATTACACCTTAATATACATAATTTCCAGGACTAAAGATGGTAACAAACAATCATCCTAAACTCAAGGAATCCAAATAGGAAAGTCCGGATTCTTTGACCCCTAATTTTCTCACCTAAATTATCATCCTAAATTATAGTAAATAAATTCTAAATATGGTAACTTTGAGGGAAATTCAACAGTTTTCAACATGCTCATCAATTTTACCTTTTTTTATAAGATTTTGCACTTTCTCTAAATACAAATTTTGTTCACTTAGGAAACATAAACATATGTTTTGAAATATTTGTCTGCAATTATTTGACATTTTATTTATTTATTTTGGTTAAGAAACTTAAGAAACTTATTGAACAAAAGAGTATTTGAACAATACAAAATCAGAATGGATGAGGGATCCATCAACAAAGAAGAGAGGGTGAAACCTCCAATTATGTGTTGTTTTCTCTGTTAGTTGTATATTTATAGATTATAATGTGAATCCACTTTCAGATGCCATATTGTTTATTGATGGATGCACTTGCTAAGGATAAACAGATCAATGAAGCTAAATTAGTATTTGATGAAATGCAGAAAAAATGTGTTAGATCAGGTATATTTTCATGTACTTTTTCCTGTCTTCTTATTATAACAGTAGAAATCTTGCACACCTCTTTATGCTGAATTCATGAATATACTCCATGGCAGATGGCTATGCACACAGTATTATGATTTCTGCCTTCTGCCGAGGTGGGCTTTTGGAAGAGGCAAAGCAGCTGGCAAAGGATTTTGAAGCAACATATGACAGATATGACTTGGTGATTTCAAACACAATGCTCTGCGCTTATTGCAGAGCTGGTGAAATGGGGAGTGTAATGGAAATGCTGAAGAAAATGGATGAATTAGCAATTAGTCCTGACTATAATACCTTTCACATCCTAATAAAATATTTCTGTAAGGAGAAGTTGTACCTACTTGCTCATCAGACCATGTTGGACATGCACAATAAAGGCCATCAACTAGAGGAGGTATGTTCTTTTTAGTCCCACTTGATTAATCTGAATACAGCCTTGTTTTACTATTGTTTTTTCTCCCCGCACAAGAATAAAAAGAAAGGAAAAACATGGAACTAGAGAATGGATTTCTATGTGTTGAATAATACGTAGAAACAACATTGAGAAGAAAGAGACCTTTTCTATTCTGTACTCAATTATTTTACATGGCTATGGTCAGAATATATACAAAGGAAATTGCCCCGGGTAAACTAAGAAACTAGCTAAAAAAGGAAGAAAACTAAATGCTGTGATCCTTGACTTTCTCCTAATCACATCCCTATTTTCTAGTACACAATTACAGCAGATTTCTAGTAATCAATTACAGTAATCAATTACACAAATCAAGGTATACTATAATAAACCCGTATCTCTCAACACTCCCCCTCAAGCTGGTGAATATAAATCTTTTATTCCCAGCTTGTCAACAATTCCTTGAAAGGTTCCACTGTCAAGTGCCTTTGTTAGAGCATCTGCTAATTGACCGCCAGTGGGAACGTATGGAGTACAAATCAGTCCGCTTTCCAGTTTTTCCTTGATGAAGTGTCTGTCCACCTCAATGTGTTTAGTCCGGTCGTGTTGTACCGGATTATGTGCAATGCTAATGGCTGCCTTATTGTCGCAATAGAGTTTCATTGGCCCGCTCCACTCAACCTTTAGGTCGTTCAGTACAATTTTTACCCACAATAATTCACAAATTCCTTGAGCCATTGCTCTAAACTCAGCTTCTGCACTTGATCGGGCTACAACGCTTTGTTTCTTGCTTCGCCATGTTATCAAATTACCTCCAAGGAAGGTACAATAGCCTGTAGTAGACCTTCGATCTACGGGAGATCCTGCGTAATCTGCATCTGTGTAGACTTCAAGAGAAAGTTTGGAGTTTCTTTTAAACATTATTCCTCTTCCAGGGTAGGTTTTTAAGTATCGAAGCACCCTATAGACAGCTTGAAGATGAGCCTCCTTGGGAGCATGCATGAATTGACTAACAACACTCACAGAGTAGGCTATGTCTGGCCGTGTATGAGAAAGGTAGATAAGCTTCCCAACCAACCTCTGATACATTTCTCTGTCTACAGCTCGATCTTCAACAGCTTCTCCAAGTCTATGGTTTTGTTCAATGGGTGTTGCAATTGGTTTACTTGCTAACATTCCTGTTTCCTTTAGAAGGTCAATAACATATTTTTGTTGTGAAATAAAGATTCCTTGTCTGGAATGTGCTACTTCAATCCCAAGAAAGTACTTTAATCTTCCCAGATCTTTTATCTCAAACTCCTTGACCAAGCATTGTCTTAGAGCTTGTTTTTCTTTTTCATCACTTCCTGTCACAATTATGTCGTCTACATACACTATCAAGACCGTGACTCCCCCTGAGATTGAGTGCTTGATGAAGAGTGTGTGATCTCCTTGACTCTGCTTGTATCCCATAGTTAGCATTACCTCCGTGAATCTTCCAAACCATGCACGAGGAGACTGTTTCAAGCCATACAAAGCCTTTCTTAATCGACATACTTTATTCCCTTCAATTCCCCCAAATCCTGGTGGGATGCTCATATAAATTTCTTCTTTGAGATTTCCATGAAGGAAGGCATTCTTCACATCATACTGGTGTAAATCCCAATTAAAACTGGCAGCAAGAGACAACAGTATCCTTACAGTGTTCATTTTTGCAACTGGTGCGAATGTTTCTTGATAGTCGACCCCATAAGTCTGAGTGTATCCCTTAGCCACTAGCCTTGCTTTGTGTCGCTCTAGTGATCCATCAGCCTTAAACTTCAGGGAAAAAACCCATTTACATCCTACTGTTTTCTTTCCTTCTGGTAGATCGGATACCTCCCATGTCTTATTCTTTTCCAATGCAGCCATTTCATCCATCATAGCTTTTCTCCATTCCTCTTTGGATAATGCCTCAGATAAAGTGCTTGGAATCGAAATTTCATTTAGACTTGTGAGGAAACTTTTATGGGTTGGTGAGAAGTTCTTCAAGGTTACAAAATGGGACAAAGGATACAAAGGTCGCTTGGTACACTCACGAGTTCCTTTTCTCATAGCTATGGGTATGTCTAGGTCTGTGATCTGAGTTTCAGGAAGTTGACAATCAGCACTTAAGGTGGGGTTAGATATTGTTACCTCATTCTCAGGATTTGAATTGGTGGCTTGGATTTGCTTTGGATCCGGAGATGGAGCTTCCTTTCTCGAGTACACCTGTTCAAATCTGAAATGATCAAAGACTTTATTATCCCTTATTGGAGACTTGTGTAGACTAGGACTTGGTGGAACAGAAGATTTGGACTCAGATTCGGATGGAACAGAGGGTGTTGGAATAGTTGACTCAGAATCAGTATTCGTGTCTTGATTTGGTGACTTGGGTGTGGGAGAAGGAGGTAGATCGAGCAAGAAAAAATCCTTATCTTCCATGATAGTTGTCTCCCCCTGAAGGTAAGGTTTGGTGAAATATGGTTTTGCTTCCACAAATGTTACATCAGCCGAGACATAGAGTTTTCTAGTTAGTGGATGGTAGCATTTGTAACCCTTTTGAGTGGATGAGTACCCGACAAACACACATTTAAGGGCTCTAGGATCCAATTTTCCCCGGTTATGATTATGGATATGAACAAACGCGGTACACCCAAATACTCGAGGAGTAAGATTGCTTGTGACTCTAAGGTTGGGATAAAACTTGGAGAGGGCTTCCATTGGGCTTTTTGAATCTAAGACTCGTGAAGGAATCCTGTTTATGATGTAAGCTGATGTAAGCACTGCTTCCCCCCAATAATGTTTTGGTACATTGTGATAAAATAAAAAAGCTCGTGTACTTTCTAAAAGGTGACGGTTTTTTCTTTCAGCTACCCCATTTTGTTGTGGAGTAGTGATACAGGATGATTCATGAATAATTCCTTCCTTTTGAAAGTAAGGAGATAGGACTTGGTTAAAATAATCCCGAGCATTGTCAGTCCGAACCCTTTTTATCTTTGTACCAAACTGATTTTGGACCATCGTATGGAAATTGGGAAAAACATGGCTTACTTCATTTTTATTTTTCAGCAAGAATATCCAAGTAACCCTAGTGCAATCATCAATGAAAGAAACAAACCAACGAGAACCAGAAATGTTTGGAACTGTTGAGGGTCCCCATATGTCACTGTGAATTAAATAAAAAGGAGAGAGACTTTTTTTATTGCTAATGGGAAAAGAAACCCGAGTGTGTTTTGCATACTCACAAATATCACAGTGAAATTCTTTAATGTCTAATCCCTCAAACAAAGAAGGAAACATAGTTTTTAAGATTGCAAACGAAGGATGTCCAAGGCGGTAGTGATGTAACCAAATGGTATCTTTATTGGAAGAAGAGAGAAATGACATGGATAAATTTGTTTTGATCATATTCGATTGTGTGGATGTCTCGAGATAGTACAGCCCGTCCTTTTCCTTAGCAAGTCCAATCCTCCTCCTCGAACCCTGTTCCTGAAATTCACAGTAAGAGGGATAAAACGTAACATGACAATGTAAGTCCTTCGTAAGCCTTTGAATGGACACGAGGTTCGTGGATAATTTTGGAACATGTAAAACATTTTTAAGAACAAGATTTGGCGTAATAAGGACATTTCCTACTCCTGCTACTGTGGTTGTAGTTCCATCGGCAACAGAGATCTTCCTATTACTTGGACATGGGGTATAGGTAATGAATTGTTTTGATGTGTGGGTCATATGATCTGTGGCTCCTGAGTCTAAAATCCATGAATCCACAAGCACTTTATTGAAAACATTTAATCCAAGAGAAAAAGGAGTTTCACCTGAAAGGGCTAAAGAGCAAGAACCAGATGAGGGCTTCTCAAGTGAACCCAGTAATCTTCTCAGCTTTTCAATTTCTTCATCTTTGAATCCTCCGGGTCCTTGTGTTTGATCTTGTGCTACTTGTGAAACCATGTGGGCTTGACCTTGTTGTCGTTGTTGTGGTCCTCCTTTATTTCCCCACTCTCGGCTAGCTGGCTTCCCATGTAATTTCCAGCAGCGTTCTTTTGTATGGCGCGGTTTTTTGCAATAAGTACACCAGAGCTCATCACGGTTTATCCCCTTGGCTACTTCTGCCTTTCCAAGTTCGGCATCTGGTGTCCTTTCCAAGATGAGACTTCGCTGTTTGTTTCCAGCTGCTGCAAGTGCCGAGGCGTCCGTCAATTTGGGTTCAAGCATAACTCCCCTTCGACTCTCTTCAGCTCGAATCAAGGAGATTGTTTCATTAAGGGATGGAACCTCTGTTCTCCCTAGAATTTGAACTCGAACTTGGTCAAAATCAGGATTTAAACCTGCAAGAAAGTCATAAACTCGATCTCTTTCAATAAAATTTTTCATTACAGCCGCACATTCAGTGCATTTTAGGTCAATTACTCGGTAATAATCAAGTTCCTGCCACAAATTTTGCAGTAAATTAGCATATTCGGTCACTGATTTACTCCCTTGTTTGGTTGCTCCTGTCTTGGTCTTGATTTCGTATATAAGTGCAGCATCATGGACTTTGGAATATGTCTGGTTTAGGGTATCCCAGATTGCCTTTGCAGATGGCAAGAACATACATGTGTCGCTGATTTCGGGCGTCATGGAATTCCACAGCCAAGACATAATCATCGAGTCTTCCTCATCCCATACTTCGAAGCTTGCCTCTCCTTCCTTTGGTCCAGTCCGCAGCAAGTGCTTCAATTTCCCTTTCCCTTTTAGAAAAGTCCGAACCAACTGAGACCACTTCAAGTAATTTCTACCGTTGAGTCGGTAGGCTGATTGAATATTCTGTAACTCGCCTATTGTTCGTGGGACCTGCTCTTCCTCCACTGGCTGAGAGTTTTGGATAGCAGGGCTGGGTGATGTTATTTCTGACATCCTTGAAGAACCGGTTATCAAGACCAAATAAAAACAGGAAAAAAAAAAATTGTAATGCAGGCACGTTGCAGTACAGTAGAGGGTAAAGGAAGACAAATGATGGACGATTATGGCAATGAAGGCCAAAAAATTGTAGCGGAAATGAAGGCTGAGAAGATTACTCTGTAGCACAGCGAAAAAATGAAAGAAAAAGGTAAAGAACTCTGCTGTGGTTTCAGAAAAAAACAGAGGAAAAAAACGTGGTAAAGGCTGGAAAAAATACTCTGTTCTAGTTTCAGAAAACAGAGTAAAACAGGGCATAAAAAACAGCCATAAAAGCTGAAATTTTCAGGTCCAAAAAAGAACCTACAGCTCTGATGCCATGTTGAATAATACGTAGAAACAACATTGAGAAGAAAGAGACCTTTTCTATTCTGTACTTACTAATTTTACATGGCTATGGTCAGAATATATACAAAGGAAATTGCCCCGGGTAAACTAAGAAACTAGCTAAAAAAGGAAGAAAACTAAATGCTGTGATCCTTGACTTTCTCCTAATCACATCCCTATTTTCTAGTACACAATTACAGCAGATTTCTAGTAATCAATTACAGTAATCAATTACACAAATCAAGGTATACTATAATAAACCCGTATCTCTCAACACTATGTGATATTAGTGCCTGAATCGTGATATCAAGTGGGATGGGAGATGTTCGTGCAAGCAAGCGATGGAGGAAGCACAAGCAATACGACAGCAGTCAGAATAATAGAGAAATATAGCAAATGACAGGGAATAACATGGTCAGAATAGTCTAGTATTTGAAGGAAATGAAGTAAATAAATAATCATAAATGCTTACGGAGGAAAGTTCTAGTATTTTGAATTTTCACTGTCAACTTGAACAATCTTCCAGACACAGTTCTGAATAATGCACATCACATGTCATCATATCTTAATCAAGGCTAAGGCTTCGTTGTATTCATAGGACTTTCTGCTCCTCGACTAATGAAACAACAGAATGTCGTTAACAATGAGGCCTATACTAAAATGAGAACACTAGAATGTTGATATCTTTTCTCCTTTTCTTTTTTTTCTCCTCCTTGTTGGGGGTTGTGTAGGAACTATGTTCGTCCTTGATGTTTCATCTTGGTAAGATGAAGGCACACACAGAAGCTTTTTCTGTCTACAACATGTTGAGATACAGAAAAAGCACAATGTGCAAGGCCCTTCATGAGAAGATTCTCCATATTCTTATTGCAGGGCGCCTTCTTAAAGATGCCTACGTAGTAGTAAAGGTTTGGTCTCTCATGTTGTTTTAAAATTATTAGTTTTGTTTTTGGATCTGGTTATTGATTGTGATGTGAGATTTTTCACGATCAGGACAATGGAGAACTGATTTCTGCACCTGCTATGAAGAAGTTTGCAACTATATTCCTGAAGTCTGGAAACATCAACTTGATAAATGATGTGTTGAAAGTGATCCATGGTTTTGGCTGCAAGATTGATCAGGTGAACAATCATCATCATCAGTACTTACCATGGAATATTTACATTAACTTTTAATTCTCGTAAACATCTTCAGTCAGACTAGTTTTGCTGTTTTTGGCCCCTAATGCCGTAATTGGAATGAGTTGACGTGTTTGGCTGAAAGTTATTATTAGGCAATCCTAACTTTCAACCTTTTTACTATAGTTTTTCACATTTTGTTGGAAAAAACTTCAACTTGTACTAGTATCTTAGGTTGGACCGTCCACGATTAGATCGAATTTTTAAACCAGGTAAATCAAGTAGAAGACACATGTCTAATACTTAGCTTCACTTTCTTTAACTTTTTTTCATTTTTACTATTTTGTTGCAAAAAACGAGAGAAGCATAATGTATTTTATAAATTATTTTTTGATAGACATTCTGGGTCCATACATGTAATTAGTAATGATGATGAGTGTAAGATGTTGGAATATACAGTGTTTGCACTTGCACAGCCAAGAGTGGGCGTGAAATGAAAACTCATCTGTTTAAGTCCGCTTACCACATTTAAAAATTACAAGGAAACTTTTCCATTGTCCAATAGCCAATTCTCTAGATCCAAATTTTAAATGGATGTTTTCCTCCAAATGAACAATGCGGGATCATCTTGGTAGCTCATGTCAATATGGTGTTTCTATTTTTTTTTTTTTTTTCTGGAAATTATGAGTGAGAGGGCTGAGCACCAATTAGGACCCTGGCTATCTTCCTTTTTTTCTCTATTCTCAAGGTGATATAATATGCTTTCTTTGCAAGATCTTTGGTAAAAAAAATAAAATAAAATGAACTAAAAGCCTCTTTCTCCTTTCAACTTTGAGTTTCAATTTAAATTGGCCAGTGACCTTGCTTCATTCCTCAGGACTTATTTCGGATGGCGACATCACGCTATATTATGAAACCTGAAAAGAAGGATTTACTTCTTCAACTGCTGCAATGGATGTCTGGTCAGGGTTATGTTGTTGACTCATTGACAAGAAATTTAATCCTGAAGAACTCACACTTATTTGGTCGCCAACTTATTGCTGAGATACTCTCCAAGCAGCAAACGCTTTTAAAAGCATCAAAATCAAATAAAAAGGGGGGGGAATAAACCTGAAACCATGGAGTTCATAGCAAAAAACATTTTGTTTGGTCTTCGCTATTAAATGCTTGGACAAAGCTCAACACACTGATATAACAAATATTTGCAGAAGTTTGCCTTGGTAAGCATAGCTGTAACCACATTATTTTGATGTCTCCAGCTTCCATCGTTGTACAATAGAAAGATCAGATGATATTGATTCGCCAACCTTTGAACATTTGCAACAGGAAATTGCATGTTCAGCTAAGTTTGCCATATTGAGCTGCTTGGGGGTTCTCGATGGTAAGAACTCAGTTGCGCGGTCGGTAAATATCCGGTTGCTTTGAACCCATGACAGATTTGGCTACTGTGAGTGAAAGATATGTCGTGTTAGTTTTGTAGTTATTCTTAAAATAAGATTGAGCAAAGTTCCTTAGAGGCACTGAGACTCTTGCACTAGCACATAATTAATTGATCCACATTGTGCAGTGAGAATTGATGGCATGTAGTTGATCAAGATGAATGACTAAGAATGTGGCTGTGTGGCTTACGTTAATAAGAAAATAATCAAGGCTAGTCTAGTTAATTTGAATTTGGGCATGGACTGATGTATTGTTGCATGGTGAGTGCTCTTTTGAGGAGAAAATAATTTGTTTCTAGTTGTAAGGGCTTTGCATGAATATATGATACATGGAACTTGCTTTGCAATAGTGAACTAAAACTAATAAGAATAACAATAAACTCAATCCAACATAGACCAACTGTTGTATTAATTGGTAATTTTTCCCAATTAGATGGCTGCAAAGATTTTGGTATGTTCCACATGATGAACTGAAATCGAGCTTTTATTATCAATGTGAATGACATTTAACAACGTCCACTTAAAGTCAATTGAAACCTGCGCGTATACACACACAAGCCTACTAATATGTACTGTTTTGGGCTGCTTTTCTATTACATATTTGTAGCACTAATACATTGAATATTCACCCAGGATAAGAACAATCTCCCGGATGTTTTTCAAAATTAGAGTGGTTGCATGCCCCGCGCACATCACCTTGAACCATGCCTATGGCCTGCAAACAAATATTCCCCAAAAAAAGTGGAAGGCACTTATTTTAGTCTTTTGTGAACTAAAAATGACTAAAACTAGTAGTTCATAAGGAAAACCCAACTTAAACAAGGTGAAAAAGAAAGCCAAGTTACAATAATGTTGCAAAGAAGACTTGCCCGCAGAATAATTTATAAAAAAAGTGAAGGGTCCCTACTCCCAACTTTTTAATACTATTAGTTGAGGTACATATAGAACGTATGGTGCACGTATTAAATTGTAATTAAAGTTTTTATAACATGGATTATGAATAAAGAATGAATAGAAAAAAAAAATTATTATTAATTGATGTGGCATGTTGTTTTTTCATTGATAGGTATTTTAACAATTACCACATCATTGAAGAATTACATTTACCCAGTAGAAAGATGGCAAATCAAAAGTTGGAATTTCTAGCACTGCTTGTTGTATATTCAAAAATTCCTTCCAAAAAATAGTAAAGCTTACCTCACTTATGGAGAGCTTTTGAGTTGAATCAATTTGCAGGCAGTGCAATGCAGCATGAGCCATATGGTGAGCCAACCAAGTACCATCACTTTCCTTCAATCTGGAATCCATCAATTGGCAGAGGAAACCATTCTCCAGAAGTGGCAATCCCTGTTCACCAAACAATATTTCCAAAGAGAATTTTTTACATAGTTATTTTGCAGCCGCGAGAAAATGGTTCCTTTCAAGTCCTGAAGCAATTACAAAACTATTGGCCAATGACCTCTCCCTCCAGTTTTTTTTTTTTTTTTCTTTTTTTTTGTTTCAGGAAATTTTGTAAAAGAAAAATTTGAGAAAACAAATACTGCAAAACACTTCCTCAACTTGGTTTGTCTCAAATTAAACATGAAGCTTTAGCATCTATGTTCAGTTAACCGAGGAAATGAAATCACTATTGGTTTGGATAAGATATGTTACCCAATCAATTAAGGTCTGGCCCTCCCCTTGCTGTTGAAAATGACGGGCACTTTTTCCAGTAATTAGCTCAAGAAGGAACATACCATAACCACGCACATCAACACGAAGTAGCTCTTCTTCCTCTCTGTTCATGCATCTGCAAACATGAATTTGTGATGAAGTAAGATCACACGGCCATTTTGACGTGTTAGTAAGAATGTATACCAAACGCTTCCATAATAACTAGCAAACTTAAAGGGTGCTTGTGCTAAATTGATGAAAGAGTTTAGGCGGATTCTTACTCGGTCGGCCAATCTTCATTGCAAGGGGCATCATCCTTGAGACATTTAGCGTTTGTGAAGTTTCCAAGCTTGAACAGCAGACAAATTCAAAAGTTCAGTTTCTATGCAACAGATTTAAGAAGGTTTGTAGAGAAACTAAGCTACATCTAGTCAAGAGCCCGAGTCAAGTAGAGATTTTCACTGGACAATATTCTAAAGAAGCAAGTTGATGTTTGGTTCATACATTTCTTGAAAATATCAATCTGAAAAAATGCATAGATGAAAATTTTTGATGATGTGCAGTAACACAAAAGTCAAGTTTAAGCTCCTGCATTGAAGGTGAAGGATGCATCTAAGGTACCATTACAGACAGATCATGAGAAAAGACAACATGAGATGAGCAGATGGAATTGTGAACGATGATTCCATCTGCACACTCTTCATGAAGATACCGGAGGCACCCTCCAATTTCTTGAGCAATACACCATCTAGCTTTCCACCCAAGTTTCTGTGCAAAGTCATGACCTACAAAACTTACAAAGCTTAGTTTGATCAGTCTAATGCTAGCTGTTTTACAAGAGTAAGTATACATGCTAATCATCTGTAGAAGTATGGAAGACTTGCAATGTTTTATAAAGCACGATTTTACAAGGAGCCCAAAAGGTAGAAAGACAAGCAGCTTAGAGAAAGGGACACAAAAGAACTAAATTAAACGGAGAGAAGAACAAAAGACAGTGGCAAGAGTTGGTCGGAAATCTTATCTAGCATACAAGAAAATGAAAGAAAAACAGCACATATTTCTTACGAACATAAAATACATTACTAAATTAATCATAAGAAAATATTGTTCTACTGAGTAACATAAAAAAGGATTTAAAATCATGATTAGTTCCAGAGTACGGTCTCATACATACTTCACTACAAGGTCAACCATAATACAAGCATTCAAATGAGTACGTTTGGTAGCAAATCATGCTAATCTTCTTATCAATTGAGGTTTTGAATGCAAAGCAAGTAGGTAGCAGTCTTACATTGTAGGTTCATTGCGACAGAACCTTTACAAGGGTAGTCAAAAAGCAGGAACCTGGAGTCACCGGTGCAGCAGTATCCAACAAGGTTCATGATGTTGCGGTGACGGATTTGAGTGAGAATATTGAGCATAGACCAGAATCTTTTGTCACTTTCTTTAAAACACTTGACTAAAACAGGTGTTTCTTGCAGCAACCCTTGATAAAATTTTAAGTCATCACCATCTCTCACAACATTTTCTTCATAGAATCCCTTTGTTATCGCTTCGATTTCATCACGGGAAAAAGCTCTTGGAAAGTTATTTCTCCAAGCCAGTGGATACCAACAAAGACTTTGAGGAGGTATTAAGGGTGAACATACCCCCCTTTCCTGATAATCATTTGTACATTCACCAAGAGGGAAATCAGCAACTGGGAAATTTGTCTTGGAACTTACCTTTGATGACATTAAGGTAGCAAGATCTTTTCCCTTGATTAATGCAACATAGCAGCCTACATGTTCAACTATGTAAAGTCTGTCTTTCTTGAAGTGACTGTAACCAATAAAAGAATATAAATAACATTTAGAATTTACACAATTTCAAGTTCTTCAAGAAATTTTTAATACCGAACAACTTAGCAATTGATTTTTTAGAATATAATTAGCAGATGAAAATTGATTTAATAATGCATATCTTACTTTATAGTAACAAGAATTTGTTTTGAAAATTAATTAGAAACTAAGATATCATTTAAGTTGGTATACAAAACTCGGTAAACAAATTGATGCACCTCACCTTACACTGAAATTGGTTTGGTCTTGTTTTTTTCTAGTGAACCCATTAATGCTATTGTTAGAAGCCTTTAAAGAATACAATGGACCAGAATTAATAGACACTCAATCAATAGAAATAGAATAAATTGTTATTCAGGAGTAGAATACCTATCTAACACAACCCAGCGGGCATTTGAGTTTTGTGCTTCTTCTACTGTTAATTTCCCAGTGGGAAATCCTGCAGCAAGCTTAACATCCAACTTTACCTGAAAAAAAAAAAAAAAAACAATAGTCTATATCAGATCTCTCATCATGGTATATATGTTCAATGTTGAAGTATGTTAAAAAAAGAAAATTAACCTTAATTTTTTTGCACTGCTTGTAAAATGGCTGAAGGCTACTCTGATACTGTTCTCTTTTTCCCTCAAATTCTTCTTCAAGCTCTCTTGGTTTCACTTCCCCTTGCCCCGCAAACTCTAATCTTTCCGCTGCAAATATGCGAGTTTTAGCATGCTCATCCAAAAGCAAGCAATTGGGCTAGGAATGGAAAGACAAACCAAGTGAGAAATATCAATCCAAGTATGATCTATATCTTCACCTGAGATGGTGAATTAGATAACATAAGTTTACACATTTTAGTTAATCATTGTTACTATAATATTTTACACAGATTAAGATAGGAAAACTTTTCTTTTTGGCTGGCAAGGTTAAGTTGTTTCCTTTGTAGAATTATGTACATTTTCATATAAAAGGAAAAGGATTCAAATGCAAAGACATCATATACATTCATATGAGGAGAATGTTTCATTCAATAGTACAGGAAGATATATGCTAATTGCAAGTTTTGCATAGTTAGATGTTCGTCTTGTTAAAACATGCGACGCTACAAATCAATTACTTACAACTGAAGTATACTTGAAGTAATATTATTTATGTGGAGAAAATGTAAGATAATTACACATTCCGGAGATGCCAATGCGCATGAGAAATTTGAAAGGAAAGCAGGAGGTATTATTATTCTTGTTGGAAATGGAAAGATTATTGGCGAACAAATCGTATAAAACTCCCAACACAAGAACGGTGTCCCTTGGACGAACCACGTTTCTGAGAGCCCATTCTAAAGCATCCATGCTTCCTCCTTTTCCTTTACTCGCATCCATCACCACTATCACAGTTTCTCTAGGCGATGAGATCATATTTATATTGTCATTTTTATTGCTCCTAATCATTTTCTCTCATCAATTCTACTGTTATGAGATGCAACATGGAGAACAATTTGTCAAGAAAATAAAAGGGTGACAATATATATTATTATGATGACGTTCTTATTTGAGTAAATGTTAGTTTCTTAGTTGTTTCCGTGATTAAAAAGTAGACTATATGTGCTTATATTTTGATATTACCGTATATTAACGTTGGTTTCCAGGCGCTAGTTGGATGTTTGTTCGGTTTCTGAAGCGACGCGGAATTTTTTATTTAAATACTAGCCAAAAACCATGAGGAATTAAAAAAAAAGTAGGCTTAAGATGGCATTATTTTGTCTTTACACTGCTAACAAATTATTGTTTATAGGCTTGAATTATTATGCTTAATGTGAAATGGTTGAGCACAAAAAGCAGCCAAAATATGTATAACCTATGAACCTCAAAATAATTTTGGTAAGACTAAACAAAATTTTCATGTAGTCATTGTAACATAAAAATTACATAATCAAAGATGAAACTCCCCTTGTTATATATTCCATGAATTATAGGAATATATTGCAGGGAAGTGCCCATTTTGAGGAGGGAATAGGAAGGAATCCATGAAATCATCCAAAAATTGTAGTTGAAGGGTGGTCCTAGTGGATTAAATGCCCAACTAACACACTTTCCATCCTTTGGGTTACGGTTTTATTTCTTATCAAATGATGTGGGAAGGTGACCACACAACAACATGGCTAATTTGCATTTTCAACTTTCCAACACAAATATTCGCCACATAATCTATCTTAGCTAAAATATCATTGAGCTAGCACATTAATTTGAAAGATCCAAAACATTTAGGGCCGTTTGGTTCGAGTATTTGAATAGAGTATTTGAATGAAGATTTAAATTTTTGTAAGAGAAAATACTGTAGCAAAATGATTCGAACCGTGATTCGAGTATCGAAACAAACGGGCCTATTAGGCTCCAATTTACCTTTATGAATAGGATAATTATGACAATTTATAATTGAATAATTACAATAATTAGATTAATTATTCTCAAAAATAACAAAAGCATGTGCCAATAATACTAGCGGGGGTAGCTCAGCGCCCAATCTCGCCGGGACTGCGGGTCGTGTTTGTTTAAGCAAGGTGTCATTTTTAGAAAAAACATGTAGAATGCATTAAAATGGATTTTGAAAATTTTCCTAAACCATCATGATCCATCTCATATTATTGTATAAATGATCATGAGTTATGGTTCATACCCATTTGACAAAACAACTCTAAGAGATCAATTGCTCCAAAACCTTTAATTTTTCCCTTGTATTCTCCTCTTTTTGAATTAACTAGAACTGGGTACTAATGAATTCTCTTGGGCGATTTTAATCTCTCCTTCCAATCTCTCTTGGCTATGGTTATTAAAACTCTATAGGGGAAAGCTCTAAAAATACTAGGTGAAGACCTGCGAAAGATCTACCAAAAATATCACTCTAGAGTCAATTTATAGTATAAAAATAATTAATTGGGCTTTGGCCAAGTCGCAACTCGTTTTGAGCTATGTTATATGTCCACTATTGCCCTGTTACACGCCCAGTACTGCTGCATTACACGCTTGCTTATCTTTCACAAGGATGATACATCCTAATTAATTATGCAATTAAAATTCCATCTTATAGTTATCGAAGATAAATATTTTATCTTAACCATTAAAATAAATATTTTTAGAAATTAGATATTTATTGTGTTACAAAAAAATTATATAACATAAATATATCAATGCTACATGGAGACGCACGTTGATGTTTACTAGACGCATACAGTTGGCGCTTGCCACTATCCAATCAGTCCATTCATCTAAAAGAATTATATGGAGCTAATAAAGAGACTGAATAGATATATATAATTTAGGCTGTAAACAATTATTTATAATTTATTATTATGTGATTTAAATTATTATAATTATTACTTAGATTTAAGCTAAGTTCAGAAACCGAAGTTGCATTTTAAATTTTATACATAATTATAAGGAACCTTTAGTAACTTCGCCACATGTTTAAGGTCGTTCGTTGATATAATCATTTGCTATGTGATTTTATCCTCTAAAATAACATTCATAATCAGAGTAAGGTATATGGTTTTTGTATAATCTCTCAAATTACCTCTTCGTCAATGAGTTCCGTTCAAACTTTAATGGGTAATTTATTTATGAACAAATTGTAAATGAGAATTTGAGTTAAGTGTTGTTTTATCTTATATCAACTAACGAGTACTCTTCATTTAAGTTCCTAAATTAATACTTATGAGAATATTATCTTTTATACTTTAAATAGGTGTTGTGGATTCTGTATTTATGAATATTGTTTTCAACTATCTATAATATTATGTCTCCAATATGTCGAGATTTTAATCCTTAGTTTTGATTTCGCTCATCGATAATCACTTTAGAAGTGAGTCCACTAATTATGGTAATATTCATGAAATGATCGAAGTGTTGGTTTTAAGAGCAAAGATGAACGCCACATAAGTGAATTTTTTTTTAAAGACCAAGAACTGGGTCATGTTATTTTATAAGTTAATAAATCAATCAATTTTAATGATTCTTATCGACCATTTGATCTTCCATCTTATGACTCTTCTCCTTAATTATAATCGACTAGCGTGCAGGCACCAACGAACCTTCTCTTATTCAGTTCTCATTGGTTATGGTTTATTATTCTCTTTAGATGAGGAACAAAAACCTAGTGATTGATGCCCAAAAAAAAAAAATCTACACCTCAAAAGGGGTCCTTAGAGATATATTTAAATACTGAGATATTTTGACAAAAAAGCTAAAAAAAATTTTAAATTAGACAAATAATCTTTTTTTGATACTAAAAAATACATTTTTTTATTTAATAAAACTAAAAAAACTTATTTTTTTATATCAAAAAATTAAAAAAAAAACCATTTTACAAAAAAGGTTTTTCTTTAAAGTTATTTTTTAAAATGCCCGTATAAATAGGACAATTCCATTTTTGATGGGACAATTAATATGATAGATTATGATGGGACAATTCCATCCTTGCCCCTATAGCAATTGCCATGGGACAATTCCATCTATGATGGGACAATTAACATGATAGATTATGATGGCACAATTCCATCCTTGCCCCTATAGCAACTGGCACACGCCTAGGCTCTGTGGGCCTTGGGCGTGCCAACAGAATCCCACAATTTGTCAACTTTTAATTCCATGGTGTACACTCTCTAATCACGGTCCTACACTTGTACAACCAAGATTAAGTTTGGAATTAAAAATTGATTTATATTTATTTTAACAATTAAAAAATATATTTCCACACTTAATTATCATATCTATTTATTTTGACAATTAAAATAAAATATTACAAAATATTTATTTTAACAATTAAAATAAATATTTCATGTGTTGCTAATATTCAAAATTGTTGCACAATAAAGGTGTGTTTGTTACGAGTATTTGAGTATAGTATTTGAATGAAAATTTAAATTTTTTTGAGAGAAAATATTGCAGCAAAATGATTCAAACCGTGATTTAAAAACTCAAACAAACACACTACATGAAACACAAGTACCACAGAATCTCGCCACCAATCATGCCTGGCATTATAAATCAGCGCCCCGTCCAATCCAGGCTATCAGATTTGGTGTTTTTTATATAATCTTAAGAGACTATAACAAGTTGAGAATACTCAATTAATTCTAACCTCGAGAATACATGAAACTACCGTGAGACCAAATAGACCTGCATAATTAAAGCTCCAATAATTAATATTTAATTTTATAAAAAAAGCTCTTAACCAATTAAAAATTGCTATTAACTTTGGTATGAGCTACGATCAAAATCCAAGTTTGCACTATAACATTATGTAGATATATTTATTAGAAACTAGTTGTCCGTAAACAGATTTTATCTACTAATGTAATAAATTGTCATATGATGTGAGTCTTCACTATGAACAATCATGATTAGAGCTAGGTGCTCGTTTCGTCGAACCTCTCTAATCACATCTTTATCCATAGATTCCATTAATACTCTAACGGGTTGCTTATTTATGAACAAATTATAAATAAGGATTTACGAAATTAGCCAATATGCAATATCGGATATGTCAGAGTGCTCTTACACCCACATTGTTGTATAGACACTGGATAGAGATATCATCAATCTTTATATAATGAAGTTAAAGATTTTCTATCTATAAAGTGACATTCCCTGCTATCCATAGTGTTATGTCTCCAAAATACACTAGTTATTAACAAATTCGTTAAAGTCTCATCAATTGATAAATCAAAGACATAAAAATTAGACGTGGGTCCACTATTCACTCATGACTAAGGTCCATTCTTAAAGTGGCCATAGAAGATAATAGAATAAATTCTTTATGTTTGAGCTGATTTAATCAAAGAACTAATTCTGTTGTGGTCTTTTTCAATGTATTCTTAATGTACTGATACTTCTATAGTTGTAATCAACATTACAACTATGTAGGATAAATCGTTCCTCCAATTAAGTAATCAACAACATTACAAACTTATCAGAAATCAAAATACATCAGTTAATGGACTTTATGTTTATGCTGAATCATTTAATTATATCCGTTGTGTATGAGATCTACATACCATAACTAAACAAGCATTGGATTCTTGTAATGTTTCACTCAAAAATACAAGAACAAACAATTATCATATTAATTGCAAATAAAATTCTCAAGTTTTATTTAAATTGATGTCACATAATCAAAATAAGAATTTACATAAATTGCATTACAAGCATCCTATTTCAATACAAAGGTGACAAAACTTCGATTCTTAATACAGAATTATGTAACAATTATAATTTTATTTTAGTCTTCATTCAATGTGTTCCAAACATATTGGTGTCTCTATTCAATAATTATCAACTTCACTAAAATTAGCAGTCTACTATTTGGGAATATACAACTGCATAATTTTTATCAAGATACAGTGTCTAGTTTATCTACCAATTATGAACCCATAATTTATACTATTTTTTGAACCTGAAACCATAATATATACCAAGTCCAACGAAATCATATATTCAATATATGAACACTTTTATATGCATGATTATGGACTTTGAACAAGTATTAGATCATTTATGATATTTGCATATATATATATATATATATATATATATATATAAACACAAACACACACATATCCTATAGAACACGGAATATTACTTTAATAATACAATACTTTGTCTTTCATACTATCTAAATGGAATAAAACAACATGTTTTAAAAGATCTAACCCAACAGGCTGCACACATTCCATCATGATGAGCAGACCTTACACTATTTTTATTATATTAGTCAATGTATTCATATTAGAATTTAAACTCATTTGCTTATTGAGAATTGGTGAGCTAACATAGGGACCGATGGATATTTAAAATTAAAGCTACAATAAGAAGAAATAAATTATCCTTGGCTACTTTTTCATTTAATTATAACTGTGGTGTTGCTCCACTAAAAGACCAAAATTGAACTTTTGATAAATAGTTTTGTCCATACATCTGATTATATGTAATATTCACACAGGTAATCTATAATCAACTTAAAGACAAGTTTTATTTTTCTTATTTGATTATTTCATCTCATTATCCTCTGGGACCTTGAATTCTCTATGAAGTTTGATCACATCCTTATTGATAAAGATGGACTTAGGACTATGTTTGAGAATCTTGAACTATGAATTTTCCCTTTCCCTGGCCGCTTGAATTTACAAAACAAGCCATTGATGACTCATGAGATCGACCACACTTTAAGTCGCACTCCAACGGCTCAGTCGCTGACTTAATCAAACCAGAAACTATTAGGGTACGTTTGGTATGAGGGATGAAAAGATGAAAGGATTGATAAAATGAGGGAAAGAGAGTGTGAAGAAAGAGAATGATCATAATTTTCCTTCAAATTGTTTGGTGTGATGGGAAAGAAAGATAGTGGTGGTCCATTTTTTAGTTTGGTATTTGAAGAAAAGATGAAGGAAAAATTCACTTTTATAGATAAAAATACCATATTGTCCTTTTTATTAGATATATGTTTGAACAGGACTTCATACACAGTTTTGTTTTATTTATGTACTTGTTATGTTTTAACTTAAATTAAGAAGACTTCTATGTTTTAAAAAAAAGATAAAAATTTTTACCAGCAGAAACAAAACGTCAAAAACTAAACTGACTGTTGTTGTCGTTTTGTTTTATCATGTTCATATATGTGTGAGTGTGTGTGTACATAGGGGGATTTTGGGAAAAAAAAATTTTGACGAATGACCCTTTTTTTTTGTACAGTCTTTGGCATAAAAAAAAAGTTTTTTAGACATCAAAACGGTTTCAGTTTTTTTTTTATTCTGTTGAGGTTCTTTATTCTGCTACAGTCATTTTTCTTTTTTTTAAAAAAAACTGAGATAATTTACCTGCACAGAAATGCATGTTTTTTTTGTTCTAAAAAAAAAAGAAAACTTTTACCCATTTTAATTTTTTTTTGTTCCTTTCATCAAAATCTTCGGCATAATATAAACGTAAATATCTCCAAAAGTATATATTAACAACAAAAAATAAAGAAAAAAAAGGTCTCATTAAATAAAAAAAGAAAAGAAAAGAAAAAGATAAACTAGAAAAGGCCTGAAAGACAATATTGAACTCTTGTTACAAAATAAAAGGTAATATACATCTTGACAAACTAGAAATGTCATAAGAAGGCTCCTTTTTTCCTTGCCCAATCTGTTCGATATTGGGGGGATTGGTTTTTGTAGGCCTCAAAGGGATTCGCAATCCCTACAACCTTACCTTCCTCACCCCTTTCTATCCAACCAAATAGCCTCAATAGTCTCTTTCCACAACCCAATCTTCCCCCTTTTAATCCACCAACCAACATACTCGTAAGGTATCAATGTCGTTTAATAAACAGATAATTCTAAATAAGTCAAGAAAAATACAAACGAGAGACACTAGAATGGGTGATATGATCATTTAACGATCTCAAAATTGCACCAGAATCCCAGTAGATGCCAGTACGGGCCCAGTTGCCATATCATAAGTCGAAAGTAGGCAAAGCACTTCTTAAGTTAATTTCCATCGATTAAGGAGTGGAGCTTAATATTGATTTCCATTGATTAAGGAGCGAGAAGAAATTCAGATTTCAAGGTGAACCCATGGGACCCACTCCTTTCAAGAAAGGAAAGGAAGACTTTGGGATATTAGGGGCCCGTTTGTTTCGATATTCGAATCACGGTTTGAATCATTTTGCTACAGTATTTTCTCTCATAAAAATTTAAATCTTTATTCAAATACTCAATTCAAATACTCGAACCAAACGGATCCTAGGAAAATGAATCTGCAATATCGGGAAATTAGAGAATAAATCGGATATGGCTTGGGGGAAGGTTACTGAATCCAATAAGAAAAAAGGCAAAGAGGAAAGTTGACTTGAAGGAACTATGGAAAACCTCTTTCTCCAGCGCTGGACTCAAGAATCAAGAAACTAAGAAGTAAGGGTATTCATTGATTGGATTATACGGATTAGTGGTTAATCTATAATCCAATTTATACATAACCTTAATCCGAAACTAATCTGTGAACATTTTAATCCAATCCAATTCACTCTAAAAACCACGGATTATACGATTAAACTACACAGATTCACATATTATGCCTCTAAATTTTATTAAAAAACTAAAAATTAAAATTAATATAGTATAACATAATATAATTTAATAAAATCAAACATATTACAACCCAATAAAATATAAGCTTTTGATAATAAATTAAATTGTAACATTATGATACATTACAACTAACAAACTTAAATAAACTTTAGACATGAGTAAATAATATTAATTTTTGTAATTGGCTAACTTTCTTTTTTTTTTAAGCATAAAAACTTTGGACACGCTTGTTAGAAATTTATAGAATTATGATTTTCAACATTTATCCATTAATTCAAATTGCATAAAAAAAATCTAAATACATAAACGTAAAGGAAACAAAATCTAATTTTCAGCCATTGATAATCAGAAAAATGAATGGAGAATTCTTCTACAAGAATTCCTGCTGAAAATTTTGTAAAAGAAAAGAGAATCTTCTAAACCTTTTTATAATTTAGATAGATGGTGTATTTCTGAATAACTGCAAAGGCTTAAGGACCCTCTTTGCATTTTACGTGATATTTATAGACACTCACCATCAGGGTATATATTACCATCAAGAGGTATCTCTGAAACAAGGCATTCTTTCTAAAACTTTATAATAGTTTAGAGATATCCTTTGGTTGACACCTTTTAAAAAATACGTGTATATTGAACCATTTAAATTTATTTTTATTTATTTATTATCATTTAAAAACTAAATAAATAACAATAAATAAATTAAAATAACATTCTCCCACTTAGTCTACATATATTTTCTAAATGACAAAAATCAACTAATCTCAAACTTGAGAAATAAATACATAAATCATAGCGACAATCCTCTTAGAACGAGTATTATCTTACATGTGTTACAATGCATTATATCCCTTAATATTAACTCATAAATTGTAATGTAACTTAATGAATAAACCTCATGTTTATTCTAGGTCCAACTTAATTGATTTTTCTCAAAATAACTAAATATGTGCCCAACTAAATATGAGAAAATATCACAACTGAATAAGAGTTTCATAAAAATAACAAAATGCACATAGAATGAAATTCACATCATGGAACCAAGTCTCATTCGTACTACATGATCCTTAAAATTCATTAGTGGCATCCCTTTAGTTAAAGGATCGGCAATCATCAACTTAGTGCTAAAGTGTTCGATGACCACTTTCTTTTCTTTAACACGTTCTCTTATGTAACACCCGAGATTTTTAGTGCATTAAAAATGCATTAAATTAAAGATTATGTTAAGACAAAGTACAATTAAAGGAAAATATTGTATAATAAGATGAAAAATTATACAGTGTTAGAGCAACGCAGTATAAGAATTGAATTGTGTGGACCACAATTTCTTTTTATACTTTTATAAAAGAAAAGAAAAGAAAAAAAAAAGAAAAAATCAGAAATTCAAAGCAAATTCGAGACTTTCTCTCTCCTCTTTCTCTCTCTAGATTTTCTCTCTCTCTCCTCAAATCTCGTTTGAGATTCCGGCGTTATTTTTCGACACCTCCCATACCAGTGGGAAGCTCTCGTTGAGCTGAGTCCAACGAGGTGTCGTGCCACCCAAATAGCCACCGGAGGAGGGCCCACGCGCCGCCCAAAGTGGCGGCGAAACCCATATTTTCCCGACGTCGTTTCTCGGCCGTCCGACCACCAATCGACGTGATTTTGGTGTCTATGGACTCAGTGTGAGGAGAGGAACAAGATGGTACCAATTTTCCAGCTCAATTTTGGCTGGAAAGGCTTCGCCGGAGCTGCCCGTCTCCGCCGTGTCGTCGCCCCTCGAGAACCGCCGATAATGGCGGCGGTGAGGTACACCGCCGCCACCGTTCGACTCAGACGGCGACGGGGAGTGAAACCCCTCGCCTAATTTCGCAGCCCAGCCGCGGTTGGTCGGAGTTCCACCTCCGCCGTTGAGCGCCGCCGCGGAAGCCATCGTAGCCACCGTTCCCGGCTGCCTCGCCCCAAATTGAAAGGGGGAAAACGTTCAGATGGTTGAGAAGAGCATGAAGCAACTCTCAATTGCACGAAATGACGGCCGGTCACCGGAGAACGACCTCCGCCTTGGTGCGCCGCCGTGGGGAGCTTCGGGCCGCCGTTCCACGCGGTGTTGAGCTGCCCCATCGTAGGGGAAACACTCAGAGGAGGTCGGGGAACAATTCCCCCACCTCAATTTCACGGTATCTTCACCGGAGATAGGAAATCGGAGCCGCCGGTTTCCGCCGTGAAATCCATCCTCGATTGGAGCATATGGAGGCCGAATTGGGTGAAATTGACCCCACCAATCGACTCAGGAGGGTCGAATTAGGGGGGGTAGGCTCGAGCTCAGCCCTCAACGGAGCCAACCGCCGCCGGTCAACGGCCGGTCAACGGCGGTCAACGCCGGTCAACGGCCGGTCAAAGGGCAAAATGGGATTTTGTGATCCGGACCTCCGATCGAAGATCCGAGACCGCCTCCCGACTCGTTTCGACGCTCTGAACGCAATGGTGACCTCCGTTCGAGCTAATTCCACTCCGATGAAAATCATCCGGTACCGACTGCACGCGGATCGAGACGATTCAAACAGCAGTATCGGAGTTCAGAATGATGTTTTCAAGAATGAATGATCTCCAGGAAGCATTCCTAGCTATTCATGGTAGCTCGAGGAGCACTGCAGAGGATGCTTCACATACTGTAGATGTAGCGAGATACAACTGGATCTGCTTAGCTTGGAGTTCAAGTAAGTAGGAATCTCGACTGTAGTATGAACTGTTTTAGATGCTTTCATAGAAATTTATGAAATGCATGATCAGTGATTGTTACACTGTTTTATGTGAGAATGGGTTTTATAACGTTACAAGGTGACGAAAAAACCCGTTAAGGGTAAAATCGTCATTTTTAAGAAAACGGCTAGAACGGAGTCGAACGCTCCGATTTAGCATAATGTTATTAGACGGAAAATGTTCCGTAATACGTTAAGTAACGTAACGGTGATATGAGATCAGAGATTTCATAAGGATGTTTTAAGTAAACGAGAGGTAACCGATGGGTTACAAAGTTAAAAGGAAATGTAACCCCGGTGGGTTACAAGGCTAATTGAAGGAAATGTAAACTGATGGTTTATAAGGTTGAGTAAGAGAACGGTAGACCGAAAGTATACTAGTCAAGTTATGAAAAAAGGAATGAATGGTTAATGTTTACGTTTTATTATCAATCGAGTGGATTGATAATAAAGAAAGTTAATTAATGAGTCGGCTGTCGTTTGATCAGGACACAGAGGCCGACCAATGGAAGGAAAAGGAACGGAATAGAGAACGCTAGAGCATAGTTGGGTAAGTTTCAAACCTCACCTACAGCATGAAGTAAATGATTTTTAAATGTTTATTTATATGATTTGCAAATGTGTTTGCAATTGTTAAGCAAGTTTCTTTTAAAGTATGTTTGCATTTATTATGCAAGAAGTTTTAAAGTTCAAGAAAAAGATTTGCAATGAATTTGCAATCGTTATGTTAAAGGTTTATTTGCATATTGATATGCATAACGTTATTTAAAAGTTTAAGTTATGATTTTCAAAGTATTGAAAGTATGTTTTGCATTATGACAATGCATAATGTTTTATAGTTTAAGTTAAAGGTTTAATGATGCATTTGCTATGCAATAAGTTGCATTTGATGTGCAATAGATTTAAGAATAAAAGTTAAAGTTTGCAAAATGTGTTTGCATTTTATGATGTATTTATTAAGCAATATGTTGCATTTGTTATGCAATGAGTGTTAGAATGCAAATTATGATTAGTAAAATGTGTTTGCATTTTATGTTGCATTTATTGTGCAATATGTTGCATCTGTTATGCAATAAATTTTATAGTACAAGCTATGAATTGCAAGTGTATTGCATATGATGTGATTGCATTTGAAATGCTCACTAAAGTTAATAAGAAGGTAACGTTAAGATAAAAAGAAAGTGTCGTACCAGCCTCTTTGTTATGAGGTAATGAAAGTGAAATTAAAGTGTGACCTCCTAAAGGTGAGGTACAAGACCTCAATGTTTGATGGTCTCAAGTCTTCCACAAGGGAAGCATCATGTATATGATCTCATGATTAATGAGTTGGTACGAACACTAAAGTAAAGTAAGGAAAATGAAGGTTACAAGATAAAGAAAGTTAAGGAACAAGAATAAAGGTTAAGAAAGAAATGAATATTTAAGTTTATATAATGTTCATAAAATGCTCATAATTAAAGTTAATAATTGAGCATAAATGAAGTCATGCATTCTAATGTTGCTTGAATGCCTTCCATGAAATGTTTATATGCTATGTTATGGAAAACATTCAGAGAAATGTTTTATGACAAATGTTTATGAAAAACATTTTCATGTTTTCAAGAAACGGTTTATGAACGACGTTTTAAGAAAAACGTTCAAGGAATGTTTTAAGAGAAAGGTTTTACATTAAATGTTTATGAAAAACATTTCATGTTTTCAAGAAAAGGTTTACGAATGACGTTTTAAGAAAAACGTTTCAGAAATGTTCTATGAAAAACGTTTATGAAGAACGTTTTTAGAAATGTTTAAGGAAAACGTTTATGAAAAATATTTTCATAAATGTTTATGGAAAACGTTCATGAAGAACGTTTCAAGAGAAAGGTTTTCATGAGAAAAGTTTTAAAGCATGTTTAAATGCTTTGTGAGAATATGTTTGAACTTGCTGAGCGAAAGCTCATTAAAAGTTTTTCATGCTGTAGGTAATTTATGGGTGACCAATGGGACCCGTTAGAAGAGCTGGGTGCTGCGGAGGACAGATGCGAAGATTTGGGTATGGATACCATCACTGTTTGCTTCCACTATGTAAAGAAAATGTTTTCCATTGTTTAATGTTGTGTTTTCAAAGTTTAAAGAAAATCAGAGTTTTAAGAATTGTATTCAAAGTTTTAAGATACAGTTTATGAACTGTTTTATGTAATGATAAAGTAAAGTTTTAAACTATGATTTAATAAATGTTTCTTATTAAGTTTTAAGAAACGTTTTGAAATGATTTTAAGGGCAAGTGTTGAGCGATGTCTCAACTTGAATGCGACAGAGGTCGCATCAATATTAAAGAACGTTTAAGGAAAGAAAAAAAAAAATTTATTACAGTATTTTCTTACTAAGTAAGTAAGATTACTGTTTATGAAACTATGTTTATGAAAGTAAAGTGACTGCCCGAAAAGGCGGGTCGTCACATCTTATAGCCAAGTACTTAATGTCAATGTGTTTACTTCGACTACCGCTCTTGTTGTTATTGGCCATAATTACCAAAGCTGAATTGTCACAGTACAATCTCAATGGCCTAGAAATAGAATCCACAATTCTAAGCCCTGATATGAAACTCTTCAACCATAAACCAGGCAAAGTAGCTTTAAAACAAGAAACAAACTCGGCCTCCATAGTAAAGATAGCAATCAAAGTCTACTTTGTACTCGTCCAAGATACAGCTCTACTGGCAAACATGAAAACATAACCAGATGTTGATTTTCGCGAATCAATACAGCCAGCAAAGTCTACGTCGGAGTATCCAATCACCTATAGATTATCAGTCCATCTATACATGAGCATGTAATCATTAGTTCCTTGAAGGTATAGCTCTCTAGTTGTCAACACCTGAGTTACTCTAATATCTGCCTAACATTCCAACAATAAATGCAATGTCAAGTCTTGTGTAGACCTGAGCATACATTAGGCTTCCAATGACTAAAGCATATGGAATGTTTTTCATTTGTTCCCATTCAAGCTCATTTTTTGGGTGCTGGTTCAAATTGAACCTGTCGCCCTTCACGATGGGTGCTACTCTTGGTGAACAATCTTTCATCTGAAACCTCTCTAGAACCTTGTTAATATAGGTCTCTTGAGACAAACCCAAAATGCCTTGAGATCTGTCCCTATAGATCTTAATGCCAATAACATAAGATGCCTCTCCCATATCCTTCACATCAAAGTTCTTTGAGAGAAATTGCTTCACCTCGTATAGCAATCCTTATCATTAGTTGCAAGTAATATGTCATCCATATATAGCACAAGGAAACAAATCCTACTCTCACTGACCTTCTGGTATATACATTGATCCATGATATTCTCTT
This sequence comes from Artocarpus heterophyllus, assembly GCA_025403435.1. NCBI lineage: Eukaryota > Viridiplantae > Streptophyta > Magnoliopsida > Rosales > Moraceae > Artocarpus > Artocarpus heterophyllus. Next base: position 12,387,620 of record CM046339.1, read on the forward strand.
CAAAACCAAATGAAGAGATAACATCATGGAACTTTAGATACCATTGACGAGACGCTTGTTTCAATCCATATATGGATTTATTAAGCTTGCAAACTAAATGCTCACCGTCACTAAAGGAAAATCTTTCTGGTTGTTTCATATAAACCTTTTCCTCTAGATCACCATTGAGAAAGGCCATTTTTACATCCATTTGATGCAAATCCAACTCAAAATGGGCGACCAATGCCATAATGACTCAAAGAGAATCCTTTTTAGATATAGGAAAAAAGGTCTCCATATGGTCGATTCCTTCTTTTTGAGTGAATCATTTGGCAACAAGTCTTGCTTTATGTCTCTCAATGTTGCTCAATGGATCTTTCTTTGTTTTAAAGACCAACTTACATCCAATAGCTTTTACACCATCAGGCAACTCAACAAGATTCTAGACTCTGTTAGATGCCATAGAATCCATTTTGTCTTTCATGACACTGTACCATAAGTTAGATTTCTTAGAAGTTATGGCTTGTGAAAACGTTTTAGGATCATTTTTAGCTCCAACATTATGTCAGACTCTTGTAGATACACAATATAGTCACTAGGTATCGCCGATCGCTTTTCTCTAATTGATCTCCTTAATGTTGGTTCAACATTTTCTTGAGGTGCATGTTGTTCAATAGGTTCCTGTATCTGTTGTTCAACTAGATCCACTATTTCTTGATCAGCAATCTGTGGAACTTGAATGAATTGCTGTTTTTCATCACGCATTTGAACTTTAGGCGTGTTATGTACAACAATCAATCTATCACAAGAAATGGAATGTTGAGCATCTGTATGATCTTTCTTAGGAATAGTGTTCCAAGATCGATCGCTCCTACTAATCAAGTTTTTTTCAAGAAATTTTGCATTCCTTGATTCCACAAATCTAATACTGTGAGATGGACGATAAAATTTGTATCCCTTAGATCGTTCAGCATAATCAACAAAATATCCACTTGTAGTCCTTGGGTCTAGCTTCTTCTCGTGTAGATTATAAACTCTTACCTCTAACGGGCATCCCTAAATGCATATATGTTGCAAACTTGGCTTCCAACCTTTGAATAACTCAAAAGGCATCTTAGGGATAGCCTTGGTTGGAACTCAGATTAATATGTACACAGTTGTCTTAAGAGCTTCAGTCCACAAGAACTCAAGAAGTTTGGAGCTAGCAAACATACTTTGCACTATGTCTAATAATGTTCGGTTTCTTCTTTCAGCTACACCATTCTGGTCTAGAGAACTAGGAATAGTGTATTGGGCAACGATCCTTTGTTCTTAAAGAAACCTAGCAAATGGACTAGGTGTCTGTCCATGCTTAGTGTATCTATCATAGTAATCTCCACCTCTATTTGATCTCACAATCTTAATTTGCTTTTCGCATTGTTTCTCTACTTCCACTTTAAAGACCTTAAAAGCATCTAGTGCTTTGTTTTTATTATTAAGCAAGTAGAGATACATGTATTATGAGTAGTCATCTATGAAAAAGACAAAGTACCTGTGAGAATATGTGTCCATGTCTGGACTTCAAATATCTGTATGTATGATTTTCAATAAATCAAAACTCCTCTTGGCACTCTTCTTTGACTTGTTGGTCTACTTACCTTTAATGCAATCCACACAAGTATCAAAATCAATAAAATCTAAAGTACTAAGTACTCCATCATTTACTAATCTCTTAATTCTCTCAATGGAGATATTTCCCAATCTCCGATGCCATAACATAGAGGATTTATTATTTACAACACATCGTTTAATACCAATATTTTCATGAATGTGCATAGTAGTATAATTCACATCATTTTGTAAATTAAGATGAAAAAGACCATCAGACAAAGTACCACATCTAATGAAATCAGATTTATAAAACAAGTTGAACGAAGATACTAAAAATTTAAAAGAATATCTAATTGATCCAAGTCTGGAAAGTGAAATTAAATTTCTAGAAGAACTAGGAATATAAAATGTCTTTTTCAAATATAAAACAAAGCCACTACTTAAGACTAGTTTGCACGTTCCTATAGCCTCTACATGTGAGCGCATCTTATTTCTAGAATAGATACTTTACTCACTTTCCACTAGCTTCCGCAAGTCTTGCAATCCCTACAAGAAATTGGTAACATGGATTGTAGAACCAGAGTCAATCCACCATGTGTTATAATTCACATCAATCATATTGGAATCATAGCAGACAAGTGAGAGTTGAGTACCTTTCTTATCAAGTCATTCTCAGAATTTAGAACAGTCCTTCTTTGCGTGCCCTTTCTTCTTACAAAAGAAGCACTTGGACTCTTTCTTAATATCCAGTTGGGTAGGAACCTTGCTTTCCCATTTTGCTTGGTCTGAAACTTCTTCTTATTACCCTGGGTTGTCAAATTTACTTTCTCTCCCTCTTCCATAGTGAGTCTTCCCTCCTCCTAAACACACATGGTCAACAATTCATTAATTAACCATTTGTTCTTACGTGTGGTATAGGAGTTAAAGAGACCACACTCAGAGGGTAGAGTGTTCAAAATGTAATGTACTAGGAACGAATTAGACATGTCAACCTTAAGTGTCTTTAATTAAGCCGCAATGTCCCTCATGCACATGATATGCTCACGCACACCTTTAATACAAGTAAGCTTCAAGGATGAAAACTGCATAATCAGGGTGCTGCCAATGCTTTATCCAAAGACTCAAATTGCTCATCAATAGCCTTCAGTAATGCTCAGACATTGTCATATTGATCAACCGAACCCCTAATCCTAGTAGAGATTCTGGTCTTTGTGAACATAACTGAGAGACGATTGGATCGCTCCCATTTTTGATATCAACCAACATCATCTAGAGTGCTGGTCTCAGTGATAGAGGGCGGTTCATCTTTCCTTATGGCATAGTCAATGTCCATCCACCCCAAGTGAAGGAGAATTCTCTCCTTCCAAACTTTATAATTATCACCCTTAAACTTGGGAATATCATTCTTCATATCAGATAAATTAACAGGTTAAATTACTACAATACATCAAATATACGTGCTCATGTCACAAACATTTAAAGCTTATAACTATATGACATGTTTTACCAATGTAAATCATGCTACAAAAATTATGAATCATATGACATATAAAAACTGTCTGTGGGCTAAGTTTCTAATTCATATTGATTCACATACAACCCTATGATGAAACTATTAAACTATATTCCATTTCTTAATTCCTATGGGCAAATTAAGAAAATAGTTTAATATTTCATCATAATCAATCATATTCAATATAATAAAATTTCTTGTGGGACACATTTCATTATACCAAATATAATTAGTTACAATTAATGTCTGTTTAATTAAATGTGGTTTAAAAAACTTAACGTATATTTTGAATATAATCTAAGATGTTATATCTACTTTTAAATCAATTAAAATTATACAAATTACTAACGACATTTAATTTTCATGCATAAAATATTCATGAATATACATGTATTAAAAATTACAACTAACGAATACATGCAAAATAAATTATACATAAATTCAATAATATATCTAAAATAAATTTTCAAAATTTTATTTAAACATAAATAATAAAATCTTGGATATCATTAAATTCATTTTAGATTTATCAAAAATTAATTTTCCAAAATACCCAAATAAAAATTCTGTAAAAAATACCAAAACAGAATTAATTAAAAAAATTTGATTTTTTGGGTAAAAAATGCCCCTCAAAACATGTCATTTTCCATTACTAAAAGAAAATGACGTGTCATTTTTAGCAACAAGGGCGCGTATTCTTGAGTAAAACAACATGTTGTTTTTCTCTAAGAAAAAATGACATGTTGTTTTGTGGTCGAGCCAGCATAATAAAATGACGTGTCTTTTTTCCTTTGGAAAAATGATGTGTCGTTTTTAAACTGAAAAAACACGCCCTTCTTTGCCAAAACTACATGTCATTTTTGACCCTAGAATTTGTTTTTTCACATGATTTTGGGTCTTCTTTAACCGAAATTGACCCAAATGGGTCAAATTGCAGACCCGATCATTTCTATATCTTATGGGCCCCAAAATTGATGTGTAAAAAACCCAAAAATGCTAGAAAATCAATTTTCTAATGATTTATAATGTTGGTTTTTATCAAAAATCATCAAAAAATGATTTCAAATATAACAAAGTTTTAAGTATTTTGAAAAACTCCATTAAACTCCGTTCAACCATATCAAGGCAAAGTACAAACCATGTTCTCGATACCAAATGTTAAAGATTTACAAAATTATGATTTTCAACATTTATGCATTAATCCAAATTGCATAAAAAAATCATCTAAATGTGGAAACGTCAAGGAAACAAAATTTAGCCTCCAGCCATTGATAATCAGAAGAATAAATGGAGAATTATTCTACAAAAATTCCTAAAGAAAATTTTGTGAAACAAAAAAGAATCTTCTAAACCTTTTTGCAATTTAGATAGATAATGTATTTCTGAATAACTGCAAAGGCTTAAGGACCCTCTTTGGATTTTATGTGATATTTATAGACACCCACTATCATGGTGTATTATTACCATCAAGAAGTATCTCTGAAACAAGGCCTTCTTTTTGAAACTTTATAACAATTCAGAGTTATCCTTTGGTTGACATCCTTTAAAAAATACGTATATATTAGATCACTTAAATTTATTGTTATTTATTTATTATCATTTAAAAGCTAAATAAATAATAAATAATAAATTAAAATAACAATGCTACCATATGAGTATATGTTTATATATTTATTAGAATTTTTTGCGTGTGTATATATATATAATTTATATAATATATGCAGTTTGGATTCACAGATTACACGGATTGTATGATACTTAATCCGTAATCCAATCCGTAAAAATCGGATTGAGAAAATCTCAATTTAAAACTAATCCATATTTTTCATAGCAGATTGGATTTGATTAAACGGATTGACGGATTATATGAACACCCTTATTAAGGAGGCTCAAAAGACTTCCCATGAACTGGGGATTGCCACCACAAAGTGAGGAAGGTTTTCCTTTCCTTAGTTTCATAGAATCTCCATTGTAATTGTTTTATTTTTTACTAGAGCGAAATCATAAGACCCTCCAAAGAACATAGCCTTCACATCAAAGGTGAAACAATGTAAGTATGTGTGTGTCTCCCTCTCTCACTTATATTATTGCAATTTACGTTCTTGTTTTAATGTTAAATCGACTGGCCGTCCAAGGCGCGGCCATTAGACCTTACAAATCTAATTATAAAATTCACTCTAATTTTTCTATTTAATAAAAAAGAAAGAAATACTTGGCGTTATTCCCATTTTAATACACCTTTTTTTATGGAACATTTTAATACAACTTGATCAACTGATATATTCTACTTTAGTCCTTTTCGACCGTGACACGTGCTGACATACTCTTACTTTTTTAATTAAGGTTCGCATTCAAGGCAATAGGAAGAATTGATAGGAATTACTTGACGAGGAATTATTTAATAAACCACTGTGTAATTTTATTTATATGGTACATGTTAGCCTATGAAAATTTAACATTTATGTAATTAATCTATAACAGATTTTTATAATTAAGTTTCTTTTATTTAATATACATTGCATTAATTATAAAGTCAAACTCACTATAATTATTTTGCTTAAATCCCCTATATTAATTATTTAACTCTAAGCAATTCCTTTTAAATTTAAAACATTATTTTGTAAAAATTATTTTACTCTAATGCCTGGTATATATTTGGTTATAAGCATGCTAGAACCAGCAATTTGGCTACGTGGTTCGTGGGTTACAACATAGAAATTTATCAAGGGATATAATTGTAAATAAAGATCTACGTACAAATTTAAAACAAAGTAAATAAGTGGGAAACAAAAAGTTACAGCGAAAAAAGAAAATTACCAGAGTATGAACAAAACTTATGCTTACAGAGGAAAAACTAAGACAAGTGGAGGCCTGCTTGTAAACAGGAAGGAAGAAAAAGAGGAAGTTGGAATCTTGGGTTATACGCATGCTAAAAGTTGCTATTCGGCCATAATTATCTTCAACGATCTTGGAATGCTAAGAATAAAATCTTTTAAGGTTAAATAATATATATAGCAGACTTTTAGATAGAACAATAATGTTGAATTTGATTATACAATTAATACAATATATTAGGAAAGAGAAATCTAATCATACAAAATTGAGATAGATTAGTTGTCCAAATGAAATTTTGGTTGATTGGGTGTACTACATAAGTTGCAAACCCAAACAAAAAAAAGAGAGAAAAAAAAAGGGTTTTTTTTTTTGGTAGAAATCCTTGTTAATAATATATGTTTTGAAATTTTTAGATTTAATTAAAATTTTGTTATTGTAAATTTAACAGTTAAAATATAAGTACTTATTGTTGTTGGATATCTTTTCACGTTTTTTTTTTTCAAAAAATTATCAAAAGAAAAATGAAAAGAAAAGTTACAGATAATGATTCCCAGTGCCCCACGTCCCATCCTATTGTGAACTATTAGCTTTTAACGTCATCAGATGAAGTACCAGTGACGGAAATGTTTCCGGTCAATTTTTGATACAGTAATATAGGGGTTGTTTGTATTATTTTTAAAATACATAAAAATATTTTTATTTTGTAAAATTAAAATTTTTAAAGAATTATATTGAGAGTATTTTTAAAATTTTTGTCTCAAAAAAAATATAAAAATATTTCTAAAAATTTTAAGAATGAAACCAAACGGGGCCATAGTATTTTGGACCAACAAACAACGAGAAGCATTGGTGATGGAAATGTTTCTGGCCAATTTTTTGATATAGTAATATACCAACAAACAATAAAAAGCTCTTACTTGTTTTAATAAAAAGTAAAAATTATTATAGTATAAAATTTTTAAAGCATGTTTGGCACACCGTATTATATTGTATACAAAAAAATACAATATAATATAATACAATATGATATGCCAAACAAGATCTTACATTTTATAATAATTTTAACTAAAATTAATCCTAACCATTGATTCTAACTATACTTACCAAACGCCCCAAACACCCTAATAATAGTAATAATATTAATAATAAACATGGTTCTCACATGTTGTTGTTATTATTATTAGAAAAAGACTACCATCAATGAGACCTTCTATCCAGTTGATGGTAAAAAACAAACAAGTTCACCATTAGTTTAATAGGGCTATACACGTCAGATTATCAAAAAATCTAAAATTTGATAGTGTTTTTAAAATGATTTTATTTTAAAAAATGAGATTTTTGAAGAATTATACGAATAATAGATTTGAAATTTTTTACCTAGAAAGTTGTGAAAAACATTTTCAAAAACATTTTAAAAAATACCAAATGAGGCCTAATAAATCCAAATAAAATAGCTGAAAAAAGAAATGGACAGATCCTTTGTTCTCGAAAGTCATATCTAGCAACCTTAAAACGCGATGTTTGACGGCGACCAACTCACAATTCATGACGGAGATGCTGCTCCCAACCATCGCGCCTACTTCGAAATGGAATTCCCAACCCAAAGGCAAAGTCCTTGACCTTGCGCCTCCTCCGGTTTGGTCGTTACCTCTCGACTGATTTGTGTGCCACTTCCGCCTTAGTGTCATCTTCAAGGACACGCTGTCGTTAGATCTAGAGTGCGCAATGTTGGAGAAGCCCAACCTAGTGGTGGCGTTCATAACCTAGCAATGGAGATTTCATCGCGACGGAGATCTTGCAATTCGTCTCGTCTGTCATGATCTCTGCCTCCATCCATCAATTCTTTTTTCACCACCCCTTTGCCTCAGTGGGTCACTGTTGATCAGCTGTGCACCCGTCATCGACATCGCTGCCCCTCCCTTCACTGGCGAATTGTTTTGAAATTTTTTCTCGTGCTTACGCCGTCGTCCCTGCCTCCCTAGTAGTTCCTTCATTTTTTTTGTTGTGTTTTTTAATCTTAATTATTTAATTGTTAGATAAAAAAAAATGCAAAGATTAAGTATAACTGTGTTTATTTTTATTCTTTTGAGACTCGCATTCGGACCATTTAATTTCAATCGAGTAGTTAAAATTTAAAAATGAAAAAAAGGTCTCATTGATGAGAACCTCTAAAGGTTCTCATCATAGTATTCCCCTAATAATAATAATAAAAATATAAGGATTAATCTCACTAGGCCCCTAAACTTTCATAATATAAATATAAAACAATTAAGAAAAAAGTCCCTATTCTATGCATATTCTCACCAATGTTATACATGTCTTTAAACCATTAGAACATATCAACATTGTTTTTTTTTTATTTAAAGATTTAATGATTGAAAGACAGATATTTATCAATAGGCTAATTTTTTAATATCTACTAAAGAAATTTCCTAAAGAAAATGTTTAAACTCTAGAAGTGACTTTTATACTAATTTGGCCAAAATTTCCGGTCCATGCATAATAATATTTAAGTTGTCTTTTAAAAAAATATTTAAGAGAATTGTGTTCTTTTGATCTCTGCTTCTTCTTTTTTTCTTGACAAATTATTTCTTGAACTTTGATTTTTTTGGACAGTGTTTAGTAATTGACACTAAATTTGGTGTATAAATTTTTAAATTTCATAAAAATAATCTTATCCCAATCACTTGACTAAAGCTTTTGCAGAAATGATTACATTAAATGCAAAGTATTCTGTTGATTATTGTTAAAAACCGTTAAAAATATTATTTTCCATTTAAAGCAACTATTACATTAAAAACTCTGGTTATTATGTGATTGAGATGTGATTATTTCTGTGAAATTTTAGAACTCATGCATTAATTTTTAGTGCTATCGACTAAAATTGTCAATCAATAAAAGTTCAGGACTATAGTTCAGAGACTAGAGTTGACACAATGGTCATAGTTCTTTTACTAACAATGCTAATTGCATATTATTTATATGAGCATAACTTATGGAGGCCAATGATAAGGCTAGCATTTAGACTATATGTGTATTGAGTGCTCTCAAATTTTGTAGTATTTTCATTTTGTTTGATCAAATTTAGTGCTATCAAATTTAGTGTGAAAAAAATTTCGATCAATTTTGTTTCTTTAGTAAAATATTATTTTTGTAGAATAGAAAAAAAGAGAATGATCAGACTCACTCAAAATTGTTATTGATAAGACCTGTTTTTTCTAGCCTTTGGATTGAAATCCAATGGTTCAAATTAAGTCTCAAAAAAAAAAAACACTTCACCCAATCACTTTTTTCATTTTTAAAATAACAAATAATAAAAAAAAGGAGAAAAAACTATAAAAAAATCAGAAAAAAAATTGTCCTCCATTGGGGGTGGGGGTCTTCATCGTCGCGGGTAAGCTTTCGGACAAAGGGGGTGGCGGGTGGGGAAGACTCGTGACATCAACCACCACGATTTGCAACTCCGTCGATGTCAGCAGTGAGATAGAGGAGATGGAGAGGATGTGGGCTCGACGGCGATCCAATGGCAGTGGCCGAATTGCGATAAAGCCGTCGATAAAGGCATCGTGACAAAAGCATGATCTCAATGTGCCCTCTCTATCAACTGATGATATCTACTCCTCTGTTGATGTCACATCTCCCCAAAGTGTTGCGATGGTGGTGTCATGATGGGAAAGCCACCAGTGTGGGTCGCGAACCCAGTCGCGACCACTCTAAGTCATGAACCAGGTTAGGACCATGATGGGTCGCGACCACCATCGCGCCTCTGTGCCGTCATCATCATGAGTGGCGGAGACTTTGGGCAACTCTCTAGAGGTGGAGAAGTCTGCTTTTTATTTTATTTTTTTAATTTTTGCTTTAAGAAGCTGTGTGTTCAGCTGATTTTAAGCTTAATGAGCTTAGTTCAGTTTTTAACCATAAGATATTGATCAAACGAATCGAAAATAGGTCTTATTGATAAGAACAAATATAAAAGTCTTACTATATTTTTTCCCCAAAAAAACAATCTCGACATATTTGACAAATTTCCAAGTAAAATTTTGATTATGTTTTCCTTTAAAAGAAACCCAAAAACATAGAATGAAAGAAACTAATTGTAACAGAAGTCAAAATTAATTGCAAACAAAAAATATTATTCCAATAAGAAAGTTGGGATTGGAAGTTTAAAAATTAATGAAAGAGAGCTATAAAGTTGAAATAAAGAGGGAAAAAAAAGAAAAACATAAAAGGAAAAAGGTAGGTGAACATTGGAGGTAAAAAAAAAAATTATGGTAGACAAATGAAGCCAAAAAAAAGAAGGAAAAAAAGTAAAACACCAAAAAAGAAAGAAAGAGAAAAAAATAAAGCATAAAAAATAATTAAAAAAAGATAAAAAGATAAAATGTCATTTGTAAGAGTCAATGATAGATAAATAAAGTTGATAAAAAATAATAAAAAAGTTAAAGCACAAAAAAAGTGGAGTTAAAAAAATTAAACAGTTTTAAGGTCTAGAGACTATGGTAAATAGATGTTGCTAAAAAAAAGTAAAGCAAAAGAAATGAAGGGGAAAAGGGTAAAAAGAAATTAGTTAAGAAAAAAAAGAAAGCAAAAAAGAAAAGAAGAAGAAGAAGAAGAAAAAACTAAGACGGTGCATAAAAGGTGACTACGACGAATAGGAGCATGTATGTAGTCTGTTACATGTTTAAGATTAACATTAGAGATTAAGACTAAGACCTAGAACTTAAGGGTTCGAGGAGGCTTTTTTTTAATCCTAAAAAGAAAAATTACGAGGGCCAAGTTAATACGCATTTAGGAATACCAAACATTTTGGATCGAAAATTCAATCAAAGTCAAACCAGTGTTTAACAACATTAAAAAAAAGGTTAGTTCAAACAATTCAATTAAAAACCATAAATTCAAATATTTGTTATAGTAAAAACATTCAATTTTTGCTTTTTCTCTCTCTTTTAATTCAAGCTTAAAGATATCACAACTTTTTTTTTTCAACTCCGATTAAGACGATTCCTCTACCCATACATTCAAAAGATAGAAAGGAACAAATCTTCATCTATATTGTTCATGAAAATTTTGCCATATAAGTTGAGTTTTCTTAGATTAGTTAGAAAAATAATATCAATTCAAGCTGATGCTTTCAACATCTACTAAAAAAGTTAATTTAACTCATTCCAATTTAACCTTATATTTTTTAAAAAAACTAATTTAAATTCCAGTTTGAATTGAAAATCTCAACTAAAACCACTCAATTTGTCCCAAACCGATTTCAGTTTTATGTTTCCCAATCCAAACCCCAAAAGCCTTCTTAATTGTTCAGGGCCAAATAAACTAGTAACCCAAAAAAGCAAATAATTCTGCGAATAAATTTTATAAATTTCCTATAACTATATACCTTGAGTCAGTATAACCCTTGATCCTTGAAACATACCTATTAAGCCTCTTGGGCTATAAGATTTCTCTAGATTTATGCCTAAACTTTGAAACAATAATAGTGTTTTCAAAATAGTTTGGTTTTAAAAAATATAGAATTTTTAAGATATGATGTTCAGGGTGTTTTTGAAATTTTTGCCTCAAAAAACATGAAATACATTTCCAAAAACACTTCAAAAATACTATGATATCGTATAATTTAAAGTTAGATATAATACTTAGGGGTTAATGTGAATATATTTTGCTTTAAATAAATTAGTTAAGTGCCAAACTCGTTTATTTTTTGTCATTGGAGTAGCTACTAGAATCAAGAAAAGGAGGAGAAAAACTGGAGAATGAATCCCTTATTCAATTGGGTTCGGCATGTGTTTAAAGAAATTGATGACTTTATCCTTTTAATGTAGGTAATTAGTGTTATTATGTTTAAAAAAACACATTTCAAAGTTTAGGAGTTTAAGATTAAGAAATATCATAAATGAGAGCACGACAAAGACAAAGGTGTTTGGCTCTTTATTAGAACCAATTGGTTCTAACCAACAAATAGTGTAGAGCTCCAGCAGCTACAATTAAAGATAAAAGGTTACTATAATGTAAAGCTTTCCCATATTCTAATGTTTTTAATTAATTGGTTCTAACCAATGCATTTCAAAATTCAAGAAGTGTGTTGACAGAAGTGACATATTTCACATCATCTAATTATATAGTTCTAACAGCAATAATATAAAGGTTTTATATACCATAATACAAAGCAAAAATATAATATAATAGAAAACCATCGTAAGTTATAATAAGGGTGTGTTTGGTTGGAGGTCTCTTTGGACTGAATGGATTCAAGTCCATACTCGAGTACCAAGAGTCATCCAAGTAACACGTTTGGTGCCCTCAAGATTCAAATCTCTTTGATTACTTTTTCAGACATCTGAATCCAAATTCCCGAGTTCACCTCGGGGTTGTATTCATGAGACTTGAATGGTGTGTGTGCAGTGATGATTCTTTGTGCACTCCTACTAAAAGTAACCTCGGGCACCACTATCTATAGTGAGGATTCTCTGCTAAAATATTAATGTTGAGGGTTCTTGCACATACCTACCCCCAAATTGCTTCTCTCTGTAGGAGAACCTTTGTTGGTAGAGATGCAACAATGGGCCGGGGCTCATGGGCCAGCCCGAGCCGGTCCTACTACAGTGATGGGTCGGGCTGACGTGGCCCAACACGGCCCATAAATACTGGTGGGCTGAGCTGGGCCAATATATGTTGGCCCATGGGCTGATGCGGCATGGCCCATGGAAAATCATGGGCCGGGCTAGGCCTAGGTTGGGACAAGCTAGCCCACAATGGGCCATCCCACTGGCCTAGGCCGGGCCGACCTATCAAGGCCAATAATGGGCCGGCCCATCTAGGCCCATATAGGCCCACAATAGGCCAGCCCATTGTGGTCCAATTTCATATAAATATATATATATTTAGATATTTTTTTCATGTTCATTCACGGGTGAACATGGCTGAGTATGACCTTCTTCAGTAAGTCATGTAAGGCCCATTGTAAGTCATGTATTATCACATCAAAAGACTATACATTTAATATATATATATATATATTATTTAATACATATAAGAATTAAATATTATATAATATATATACATGCCATATTCACCGTGAGTGAATATGACATTAGATTTCTTAAATGCAATCACATCACAATAGGCCTGGCAAGTTCTTTTTCTTTTCTTTTCATTTCTTTTTATTTTTTTATTTTTTTCTTGTAGGCATGCTTTGCTTTTAAGAAGTAAAGTTGAGAATCATATGTTGAATCTATAGGTCATGTATTATCACATCAAAATACTATACATTTAATATATATATTATTTGACACATGTAAGAATTAAATATTATATAATATATATACATGCCATATTCACCCGTGAATGAACATAGCATTAGATTCCCCCATGCACATCACATTGCAATAGGCCTGACAAGCTCTTTTTCTTTTCTTTGCATTTTTTTAATTTTTTTCTTGTAGGTATTGTTAGTATGTGTGGAGTTTAATTATTACCCTGACACATATTGCCCCTATGCAGAGGTTGTACGCGGATCGACCTTTGCGGTAAGGTCGATGTGGGGGTTGGAAGGGGGGTGGTAAACCCCCCTCCTAGGGGTTGTCCACCCCTTGGGCAAAACTTTTATATGCAAGTTTATTTTACATAAGGATAGTTTGGGTTTTTTATATAAGGCATGCTTTGCTTTTGAGAAGCAAAGCTAAGAATCGGATACTGAGTCTATAGGTCATATATTATCACATCAAGATACTATACATTTAATATATATATTATTTAAAACATATAAGAATTAAATATTATATAATTTATGCATGCCATATTCACACGTGAGTGAACATGACATTAGATTCCCCTATGCAGTTATAAAGGGGTAGGCCTAACATAGAGGCTTAGAAGGAAGGCCTGCAATGTGCAAAGCTGAGATGTTAAGTCTTCAGTGAATTGTCTAATCAAATCACACTTGAAAGAAAAAAATAAAAAAACAAAAAACAAACTTTTTTACCTATAAATAAACGTAGAACATTCACAGAGATACTTATTCAATAAACTTCTAAGATCTTATGTATTGTCTTGTTTTTTAGATTACTTAAAGTTCTTCAAAAAGGAAAAAGAACTTGAAGGTATAATTTATTTCATTTGTTGTTCATTAATTTTATATTGTTATAAGTTAATTTTATTGTGTAATTATTTTATTTAATTTTTATGTTACATTAATTTATTGTTATTTTTTATTGAAGCTATGGCATCATCACATAGAGGGAGAGCCAACATTTCACATTTGGTGATCAACGAAAAAGAACAATTTAATGATCAACTGGAAGAAATTGGAGTTGACTTACTATCTCAAGTTGATGGCTCCTCTGAAGTCACTCGTAAGGGCAAAAGGAAAGTTCAACGAACTTCACCACTTTGGAGTTACTTTGATCTCTTAACACGTACAAACAAAAATGGTGTAACAGAAGAGCGCGTAATTTACAAAGTATGCAAACAAGACTACACAGCTAAATCCTCTTCTAGCACTGGTCACTTAGAGAGGCATCGCAAAAAATGCGAAGCTAAGCATGGTATAGGTGGTGTTGATTGTCGTCAACAAACACTTCAATTTAGCCCTGATGGTGGTGTTACCAATTGGTCATATGACCAACAAAGAGCTAGAGAATGGCATGCTAGATATTTGGCTAGTGCTCAACAACCAATTAGTCTTGCTGATGATCCAGTGTTTGAGGAGTACATTCAAAATGCTTATAATCTACAATATATGCGTGTTTCAAGAACTACTACAAGAGCTGACATCATGAAAGTTTTTCATTCAATGAGGGAAAAGTTAGTAACTGAATTTAGTTCATTCACTGTATCTGTTGCATGCACATCTAATTTATGGGAAGTTCATACCAAAACTAGTATATCTGTGTAACTGCACATTATTTGGATAAAGATTGGTCTTTTCAAAAAAGGTTAATTGTTTTTCGACCAATGCCTTATCCACATGATACCAAGGCCATTCATGATGTCATCATGGACTTTTTCATTTTTATGGCATTAAAGAAAGGTTTTGAGCATTACATTTGATAATGCAACTGCTAATACTACTGCTATTAACCTTTTCAAAACAACATTGACACCACAACATGGCAAAACACTTTTTCACTAAAGATGTGCTTGTCATATTATTAACCTATGTGTTCAAGATGGCATGAAATATTTTCAAGGTTATTTGGAAAATATTCGAACGGCCTTAGGTTACATAGCAAGTTCTGGCGCTCAAATTGAAGAGTTTGCTAAACCTTGCAAGCGAGCAAGCATGAAACCCAAAAAACTACCAACTGACATAGGACACCGGTGGAATTCAACATATTTGATGCTAAATGCATTTCTACCATAAAAAGAGGTCATAACGGCGTATTACAACTTGAAGAATCCAACTGAACCGCTTCAAGAATTTGATTAGCAAATTGCTTCATGCTTCTATAATTTCTTAGAGGTTTTTTTTACGAAGCCACTCTCCAACTCTCAGGTGTGTACTATCCCACCTCTCCTCATGCATTACATAAATTGTACGACATCGCTGCAACCTTCGATATGCATAGAGATTTTGACATGTTTTAGGGAATCTGTTGAGTTCATGGAACAAAAATTCAAAAAATATTAGGAGCGTGTTCCACCTTTGTATTGCATAGCCGCTGTATTAGATCCAAGAGTTAAATTAGCTGGTGTTGAATATTTGCTTAAGGGTATAGGGGAAAAATTAAGGGTGCATTTGTTGGAAAAAAACAGTGTGAGGTGTGCAGCGGAAATTTAAAAATTTTAACATTAGAGTATTTTTTTCAAAACACAAGTTTGACATGCTATATGTATAAATTAAACAGATCTTGCTAACCTTTATGTACCGAAGAACCTCCGCTACCCATGAAGAGAAGTAATATTCCAGAAGAGCCTCAACCAACTGGTCTTCTTTGCTATTCTCTATCCACGATCGGAGCGAGTGTGGGCTCACATGTATAGCTCTTCCACCAGTGACTCTCCTTCTAACCAATCAAGAGAACCCAAAGCTAGTGTTCATGATTTATGAACAAAAGCTCTCAGGGAGTTTTTAGATGCTCACCAGAAGAGCATCACTCTTAATCTCACAATTGATCTAAGTAACTCATGAGACTTACTCCCTTTATATAACAATTGGTCCCAGGGTCAGTCCTTATCAGATTAGGTCTCAAAAACTTGAAACAGAATCAAGTTCGGATGAATATCTAATAAGATCCGCGTGAAAATGCGTAATCTTATCTCTTGTTGATCGGCAGGTCGAACTGCCGCGTAAATATCTCCACGAATCTTTTATTTTCCACCTGAGATTCTATAGGATAAATTCTCAGTTTTGATTCAAATAACCCAATATAGAAGTTATCTGATCAAAACAAACTTTATCAAGATAATCTCTAAAAAATAAATCAATTCACAATAATTCTACAAGTTTATCTTGATTTAATTGGATAAATTAAATCAACCAATAAACAGACAAGAATTATCCGATCCCAATAATTCAACAAGTTTATCTTAAATTAATTTTTTATTACAAAATTAATTTAACCAATAAACAGGCATGAATTATTTGATTCTTTCAAATTTTAAACTAATCCGATAAATCCGACATAAGTCGCCAATTATTGAAAAAGCACGCCGTATCGTTACAGGATTTTGTGAGCAAGCAAAGGGGACCAAAATAGACCTATAAAGTTCAAGCTCTCGATAATTATGAAATCCAATATCCCAAATATACATTTCACAATTATCAACTCCAACGCTACTCCACTAAAAGCTTGGAGCTGCACTCTCGAACTTTATAGAATTACGAAGCCCGTATAGCTAAGTCTCCATGACATATCAAAGTGTATCGAATCCCCATATGATAATCCATAATCAGCTTAAGGACAAGTTTTGTCTTACCTTCCCGATTATTTTTATCTTACGTTCCATTATCTCACCATTAGAAAACTTACCATCCAAAGATAGTATACCATTCGGTTACACCTATGTATCCAAATGGTTGAGCGCTCCAGTTTTTAAATTATAGGATAACGCATATAAGAGGATATTATTACTCCTAAAGAGGAGCTATGGATTCCATATCTATGAATAACAAGTCTACGCTATCAAGAGTCATGCCTCCAACGTACAGGTATACATACCACTATTGAGATATAGGAGTCACCCTTTGGTACATCAAAAGACACAAGTTGAGACAACGGGCCCATTATCCATATCAGGATTAAGATACAATACAAATGATTGTCTAAAGTGAATCGATTTGCCAAGACAGAATTATTAATCCAAATTAATTCACTTTGTGTCCCGATCCAACACATCGTTACCTATGACAACGTGTCAATGTTTCTATTCACAGAGTCCAACTCCGATGGTCAAGACAAACCATCTCCTAATAGGGATATAGACAACATAACAATCTTTGCATGAATAAAGCGCCTAACTTTATTCCCTCGATTGCGGATCATATCTTTTAGACCGTTACCTTAAGAATTGTGTCTTCCACATAACCAGTCATCATATGCTCACTTCTTAAAGGTTTAGACCGACAGTCTCAGACTACTGTTTGCTTAACATACATTCAACAAATATGAACGTAAAGAGGACAAGATTTGGTATATACAAATGAATAAATTCTTTATTGATAAAAATGTCTCCAAAAACGTATTATATTTTTACTCCTTAGGGCATACATATCTAACAATCTCTCACTTGCACTAAGTGAGTAAATACAGCACATCTCGCATCCCCAAAGTCAATTTCCTAGAATCCAAACATGATTGAAAATCTGAATCAGTATATCCTAGAGGAATCAGGTCTTTACCCGAATATACTAGCATATACCATCGAGTCCTTCGTAGGTACTTGAAAATATACTTTACCGCAACCTAGTGGTTCGATCCTAGATTCGCCTGAAATCGACTTACAATCCCAACCGCATAGCTAATATCTGGTCGTGTGCAAAGCATGGCATACATGAGACTACCCACTGCTAAAGCATAAGGCACCTTTTTCATGTATTCTCTTTCTTCATAAGACTTTGGAGAGTCTTTCTTAGAAAGAGTAATTCCAGTCCTAGATGGTTAACCACCTTTATTGGAATCCTGCATTGCAAACCTCTTAAGAATTTTATCTATGTAGCCAGCTTGTGACAAAGCTATCATTTTGTTCTTCCTATCCCGAAAGATCTAGATACCGAGAACAAAATTAGCCTCACCCAAGTCCTTCATGTCAAACTACTTGGTCAACCATAATTTGACCGATGACAACGCCCCAACGTCATTGCCAATTAGTAGAATGTCATCAACATAGAGTAGTAGAAAAACCACTTTTCCATCCTTTATGTGTTTATAAACACATGGTTCATCCACATTTTGTGAGAACCTATAAGTCTTGATCACCTGATCAAATCTTATGTTCTAAGAACGAGAAGCCTGCTGAAGTCCATAAATTGACTTTAGCAGCTTACAAACCTTACCCCCTTGACCCGTGACCTTGAACCCGTCTGGTTGTTCCATATAAATGGACTCATCAAGATAGCCATTTAGAAAAGCCATCTTGACATCCATCTGCCAAATCTCATAGTCGAGAGCAGCAGATATGGATAAAAGAATCCGGATGGACTTAAGCATGGCTACAGACGAAAAGGTTTCCTCATAATCGATTCTTTCCTTTTGCGTATAACCCTTAGCTACTAGTCTAGCCTTAAAGGTTTCAACCTTTCCATCCATTCCTCCTTTCCTCTTGTAGATCCACTTACACCCTATGGGTTTTACCCCTTCGGGACGATCCACAAGCTCCTAGACCTGATTAGTCTCCGTAGACTTCATCTCTATGCTCATGACCTCTGTCTAGAGTTTTGAATCAACATCCTCTATAGCTTCTGTGTAAGTATAAGGATCCTTTTCATGTTCATCCGGTTCAACCAAGAAGACCTCCCCATTGAACATATACCTCTCAGGTTGACGCCCGATCCTCTCACTACGCCGACTCCCCTGAGATTGTTGTTCAAGTTTGTTTGGTTTTTCTACACTGATCGAAACGGTTTCATTTGGAACCTGCGGAGTGATTTGATCACTCCTTAACTCCTCAAGCACCACTTTGCTTTGAGGTTTAAAGTCGTCCATGTAACTCTCCTCAAGGAAAATTGCATTAGCAGAAACCACAACTTTATTTTCCTTCAGGTTATAAAAATAACCCCTTTAGTCCCTTTTGGATATCCTACAAACACGCAAACTTCTGAACATGCTTCCATCTTATTTGGATCCTTAAACAAGACATGAGCCGGATATCCCCATATGCGAATATGGTTTAAGGATGTCATCCTTCTTGTCCACAACTCGTGAGGAGTTTTAGGGACCGATTTTGAAGGCATATTGTTCAAAAGGTAACATGCAGTTTGTAGTGCATATCCCTAAAAGGATAAAGGTAATGATGAATAACTCATCATGGACCTGACCATGTCCAACAAAGTTCTATTTCTTCTCTCCGCTACGCCATTCTGCTGCGGAGTGCCCGACGTAGTCAAATGGGATAAAATCTCATTCTCTAACAAGTGTCCTAAGAACTCATCAAAAATGTATTCTCCACCTCGATCGGATCGAAGTGCCTTTATGGGTCTACCCAATTGCTTTTTCACTTCAGCCTGAAACTCCATGAACTTGTCAAAAGTTTCGCTTTTGTGGTGCATCAGGCACACATACCTATATCTTGAGTAATCGTCAATAAAAGTGACAAAGTACTCATACCCTCCTCGTGCCCGTATGTTCATCGGTCCGCAAACATCACTATGCACAAGTTCTAGAACCCCTTCGGCCCTATTACCTTTAGACCGGTATGGTCTTTTGGTCATTTTACCCTCCAAACAAGATTCACATTGAGGTATAGATTCTACCTTTAAGTGACTTAAAGGTCCATCCCTTGCCAACCTTTGAATCCTATTTAGGTTAATGTGACGAAGGCGCAAATGCCAAAGATAAGTCTTATTAGAGTTAGAAGTTTTAAGTCTTTTAGAGTTATTATCATTCATCTCAGCATTAAGCAATAAGTCCATCTTAGGTTTGATAAAATATAGATTATTTTGCATCCATCCAGAATAGATAAAAGATTTATTTTTACGAATCACCACTTTTTCGTTAAAAGATACCACGTAGGAGTCTTTAAATAAATAAGATACAGAAATTAAATTCCATTTAAATTTAGGAACATAAAAACAATCTTGCAAAAATAAATTCCTATATTATCAAAGTAAAGATGGACGTCTCCCACTGATTTCGCTGAGACCAAGGATCCATCGCCCATCCGAAGCGTGAAGTCTTCATGTAGCAGACTTCTCGTTTCTTTGAACCCCTGCAGGGAAACAAAAACATGATTAGTTGCACCGGAATCTCTGACCCAAACGTCACTAGATTCCTCAACCAAACAAGTTTCTAAATAGAGAAGATCACACCTATCTCCTTTGGAAACAAGTCATTGCAATGCTTCTTAATATGCCCGACCTTTCCACAGAAGAAGCACTTAAGCTTTTTTGGGTTCTTCTTCTTCTTCTTCTTGCCCTTGGTGTTAGCAGGAACAGAAGACTTCCCATTCTTGGCCCATTGCTTCTTTCTATTCCCAGAGTTAGAAGTAGAACCAGAAGCAGCTACCATGTTGGCCTCACCACCCGTAGGAGACTCCCTGATCAGCAGTTCAAACTCCTACAACTGTTTCATCAGTTCTGTCAAGGTTATATCCCATCTATTGCTTAAATTAAATGTAGCTCTAAACGGAATAAATTCCTTAGACAGAGTCTCAAAGACTATAGTCATTTGAGTTTCAGCATCAATATTGGCTCCATTGGTTTGAGCCTCAGTGAGGTAACCCATGACCAATGCTCCTTTACAGATGTCCCTGATCTTTGTCTACAGTTAAGAAGTTTCTGAAGTGCCCCTTGCCGCTTTGTTATGGCCTGGCCTCCAAACATGTCCTCAAGATTATCTAAGATCTGCTTCGTAGTCTCATAATCTTGATGTTGAGCCTGCAACACATTATTCATGCTGGCCATAACATAGCAGCGGGCCTGATCATTAGCATCTTTCCAGCGGTCATACGCTTGGAATTGCTCATTAGATGAGTCTTCCGTAGGCTCGGGAGGACAAGGGGTTGTCAGAACATATTTCAGTTTCTCAAGGGATAGGACGATATCCAAGTTTCGTTTCCAATCATTGTAATTCTCACAAGTTAACAGGTTTTTGTCAAGTATCGATGATAAAGCGTTTTTAGACAATTTTAATCTACAATAAAGAATCATATACCAAACGTAAGCAAACATATACTAATTTAGTAAGATAACACAATCATGTAAAAATCATACAAATGTGTTCATGTGTCAAAACCTTAAAAATATCACAACCTTACAACGATAATTCCAAAATCAGAATTCAACAAGCTCCTAGGGGAGTCATGCCAAATTCAATCAGGAGCACGGATCCCCTCTTGATTAATATATGCCATCCAGGACCCGTATGATCCAGCATATATTAATAATCATTTCTTTGGCCATTAATTTTATTAACAGAGCTCCTAGAGGAGGTTAATAATAAAATTAACGTGAGTGTATAACTATCGTTTCAATATTTTATCCATGATTTATAATCACCACCTAGGGGTGTGCAACCATAAATCATGCTAAAATACCTTATCCTCTCAGAGATCCAATCTGGAAAATGATAGAAATCCCTTCCTAGGGGTCGGGACCACCATGTTCTTTCTATGGACCAATGATGGAGGCCTTAGGTTCTCTCTTCGAAAACCTTCTCCCACTCAATCTTTTGAAGACAAGGTTTTATTTTAAAATTATGCATGAACAATTTTAATATGAGCGACATTTCCTATTCTATATGACATGTTATCAATATACATGACAAATCATATTATAATACAGACAAGCAAAGCAATCAAGCAAAGCTACAAGCAAAATAATAATAACCGTAATATTATGGCTCCATCTTAGAGAATAGAAAATTAAGATTACACGAAAATAATCGAGACATATATCGATTCTTCATCATTGAATCCTCAAGTTGTATCTTTCTTCGCATAATTCCAATCTTTAAGTCTTCAATCCTGTATGAATCAAATACTTCATATTTCCAGTCATATCCAAATTCAATGTTTCTCAGAATCGTCTCAAAAAATAAAATTAAAACTACACTGCTAAAATTTCACCTTTTTTGGAAATTTTTCAGCTCTCGATCGGCAGGCCGATCTGGGTGATCGGCCTGTCGGTCATGTTTCATCGGCCTGCCGGCAGAGCCAGCCTATTTCTGCCCCACTATCAGCCTACCCAACCATACATCCGGCCTGTCGATCTGTGACCATCGGCCTACCGAACTGGAGGTTCGGCATGCCGACTGAGCAGAAATTTCCATTCCATAAAATACAATTTTAATGCAATTCATCAATTTTATTTTTAACAATTCAAAAACATAAATTTAGAGACACAGGAAATACCTGGATGCGCCATCATCGATCTTTTAGATTTGACTTCTCGATCCGTCTTCTCCAAATAATTATTTAATTACAAAATTCTTACAAATTTAAAATTAAATAACAACTCCTAGACGGAGATGATAGTCCGCCATCTAATTACATGAAAAACCTAGATACACATTCTAACTTCTAAGGAACCATAACCGGCATAAATTAATTAATTAATAATTAAATAATAATTTAATCAACCATAATTAATTAATGAACATTCACTACATAATCTATGATAACATATAATTATATAAAAACCTAGAGTGCCAACTCTCTTTGTAAAATTAAATTCAAACATAGGAGAGATTAAGATCACAAAATTTATACATACAGTATGATCACAAACTTGTAAATTTATGTAAAAAAAACACGGCTCTGATACCAATTGTTGAAAAAAAACAGTGTGAGGTGCGCAGCGAAAATTTTAAAAGTTTAACATCAGAGTATTTTTTCAAAACACAAGTTTAACATGCTATATGTATAAATTAAACAGATCTTACTAACCTTTATGTGCCGAAGAACCTCTGCTACCCGTGAAGAGAAGTAACGTTCCAGAAGAGCCTCAACCAACTGGTCTTCTTTGCTATTCTCTATCCACGATCGGAGTAAGTGTGGGCTCACACGCACAGCTCTTCCACCGGTGACTCTCCTTCCAACCAATCGAGAGAACCCAAAGCTAGTGTTCGTAATTTGTGAACAAAAGCTCTCAGGGAGTTTTCAGATGTTCACCAGAAGAGTATCACTCTTAATCTCACAATTGATCTAAGTAACTCATGAGACTTACTCCCTTTATATAGCGATTGGTCATGGGGTCAATCCTTATTAGATTAGGTCTCAAAAACTCGAAACAGAATCAAGTTCGGATGAATATCTGATAAGATCCACGTGAAAACGTATAATCTTATCTCTCGCTGATTGGCAGGCCGAACAGGCCCCATTGGCAGCCAAACACGTAGATCGGCAGGCCGAACTGTCGCGTAATTATTCCCGCGAATCTTTTATTTTCCACCCAAGATTCTATAGGATAAAGTCTCAGTTTTGATTCAAATAACCCAATATAGAAGTTATCTGATCAAAACAAACTTTATCAAGATAATCTCTAAAAAATAAATCAATTCACAATAATTCTACAAGTTTATCTTGATTTAATTTATCCAATTAAATCAACCGATAAACAGACAAGAATTATCCGATCTCAATAATTCAACAAGTTTATCTTAAATTAATTTTTTATTACAAAATTAATTTAACCAATAAACAGACATGAATTATTTGATTCTTTCAAATTTTAAACTAATCCGATAAATCCGACATAGGTCACCAATTATTGAAAAAGCACGCCGTATTGTTACAGGATTTTGTGAGCTAGCAAAGAGGACCAAAATAGACCTATAAAGTTCAAGCTCTCGATAATTATGAAATCCAATATCCTAAATATACATTTTACAATTATCAACTCCAACGCTACTCCACTAAAAGCTTGGAGCTGCACTCTTGAACTTTATAGAATTACGAAGCTCGTATAGCTAAGTCTCCATGACATATCAAAGTGTATCGAATCCCCATATGATAATCCATAATCAGCTTAAGGACAAGTTCTGTCTTACCTTCCCGATTATTTTTATCTTATGTTCAATTATCTCACCATTAGAAAACTTACCATCCAAAGATAATATACCATTCGGTTACACCTATGTATCCAAATGGTTGAGCGCTCCAGTTTTTCAATTATAGGATAACGCATATAAGAGGATATTATTACTCCTAAAGAGGATCTATGGATTCCATATCTATGAATAACAAGTCTACGCTATCAAGAGTCATGCCTCCAACGTACCGGTATGTGTACCACTATTGAGATATAGGAGTCACCCTTTGGTACATCAAAAGACACAAGTTGAGACAACGGGCCCATTATCCATCTCAGGATTAAGATACAATACAAATGATTGTCTAAAGTGAATCGATTTGCCAAGACAGAATTATTAATCCAAATTAATTCACTGTATGTCCCGATCCAACACATCGTTACCTATGACAACGTGCCAATGTTTCTGTTCACGGAGTCCAACTCCTATAATCAAGACAAACCATCTCCTAATAGGGATATAGACAACATAACAATCTTTGCATGAATAAAGTGTCTAACTTTATTCCCTCGATTGCAGATCATATCTTTTAGACCATCACCTTAAGAATCGTGTCTTCCGCATAACCAGTCTATCATATACCCCATTCTTAAAGGTTTAGACCGACAGTCTCAGACTACTGTTTGCTTAACATATATTCAACAAATATGAACGTAAAGAGGACAAGATTTGGTATATACAAATGAATAAATTCTTTATTGATAAAAATGTCTCCAAAAATGTATTACATTTTTACTCCTTATGGCATACATATCTAACAACATTCTGACATTATAACCATTCAAAATATGCAAGCAAAAGTTAACAACATATTTACTGCATATAATGAAAAATATAAAGGAGGCCAAATAGTATCCCCTACACCTTTAGCAAATACTACATCTATACCATATGGTTCTTCATAAGCAAGTATGATTAGCTACACCAGATTTGGTTTTGATGCATCATCCACATCTTCAACACGCAGTGAATTGGAAAACTATCTGGAAACAAATTTTGCGGCATTCGTTTTCAATGAGCAAGGTGGTGTTCATGATTTCAATAAGTTTGATCTTTTGTCATTTTAGAGATCACAGTCAAGAACTTTTCATGTGCTCTCTAACATAGCTTGTGATATACTAACCATACCAGCGTCCACAGTTGCAAGTGAACAAGTATTTAGTTGCAGTGGTAGAGTACTTGATGAACGGTGTGCACGTATCAGTGAAGATATTCTAGAAGCAGTAATATGCGTCAAAGATTGGGAGGATGCTCGCAGAAGAAGCCAAGAAGTTCAAGATGATTGGGTTGGTGACTTTGAAAATTTAAACATTTTTGATACTCCCACTGGGAGTAATACATTATAATTAATTATGAATAATATTTTTTATGTTTTTTTATGTTTTTAGTAATTTTATAAACATCTTATGTATAATTATCCCGATTGTACTTTTTTTTTTTTACCAAGTTTTGTCCCACTGAGTTTTCCTTGAAAAGGTTTTTAATGAGACAATCGTAAATAAAATATCATTTTTTATATTTCCTTTAACTATTCAAACTTTTATATTTGTTAACTTGTTTAAAAATTTAAAAATAAAAAAATTGAAAATTACATCTTAGATGGGCTGACCCATTTAAACCCAGGACAAGCTGACCCATTTAAGGCCCACGGCACGGCTCGACACGGCCCATGTAAAATTGGCTCGTGGGCTGGGCTGGGCCAAGGTATTTTTAATATGAGCCGACCTGACCCGACCCGGCCCACGAAATTCATGGGCCAGCCCAGCCCAGCCCGCGACCCGTCTAGGCCTAAGGAGAACCGGCCAGGCCGAGCCGACCCATTCTTACATCACTATTTGTTGGAAAGCCCAACCCCCAACCATCTCGACTGCAGAACCTCTCCTCTCTCTCTTTACCTCTCTCTCTCTGTCTCTCTCTCCGTCTCTCAAAATGGTGAGTATTCGTCCCGTCGGTGAGAAAGTGTTCCCTCCTATCTCTAACCTCTTCCATCGATGTACAACGAACTACCGTAAAGCATATGTGTCCCATCATGTGTTATTGACTTGTTACCGGTGTCGGCGTCGGTATAGGCGAGAGGTGGCCTCCTCGCGACTTCGTTGCCTTCGGCTGGAGACTACCCTCGTTGATGGGGTCAAACACGATAAGCTTTCTTCGGCCCCAAATCCTGAATTTATTTTTTTTGCTCCAAATTTTTTCTCCGCCATGAAAATCCCGTCTCTGACGTCTGTGCTCTCAAAATGTTTTCCGGCCATGAACCTCCGTCCCCCGGCGTCTATGCTTCTCGGAAGTACCCGTCTCTGCCGTTACGGCGGATAGTTAACACTTGTCGTTTTCAGCCACTTCCCCCAATTTGACCTGTCATTTAGTGACCTGTACAGATGTGTCTGTCGTATTTTCCATCCCCAGCGTATGATGAAGCACATGTCATTTCCACCATTTTCTGATTATGCTTTTCTGTCATTCCCAATTACCACTATAAATGTTGAACTTTCCTTGGCGCCTTGTGAGATTATGATGTCTCATTAGGTTGGTTTGTTCACTCACATTACTGATGACTGGAATTTAACAGCCGTAACTATGGTTTGTTAAAATATCTGTGATATGTGCTTATGAACTCTCTCTCTGATTTACATGTGGTTTGTTCTTAAAATTTTTGTTGCCGTGGCTACTTGATATGTTAATGGAACTAAGTAATGAATGATGACACCCCTTTGGCCGCTTCTCCATGGAACTAACTTTCTGTAAGTAATGAATGAAACATACTACAAACGTGTGAAATTTTTTAAAATAGTGTTAATCTTCTGATAGTTTAATTCCCATGAGAGATATTAAGGTGGTGTTTGGTATATTTTGCTGATTTGTCCTTTTATTGATGCTTGCTTTGCATTGCCAAGTGCCAAACATGGGCGGGCTCTATTTCTTGTTTATTTGTTCATCTATGGTCTTACCTAGTGCAGAGCCTTTGTTTAGTAGTTTTAAAAAGTGTTAATCGTCAGATACTTATTTCCCATAAGAGATACTAACGTGGTGTTTGCTTATTTGTCTAAAGTGGCACTAAACTTTGTGGTGGTCAATGCCGAGTGAATCTAAATATAATATGCGATGCTGATTTGGCTGTTGGGGTAAATTTTGGCCGGTCGTCCTTTTGATTGCTTGTCTTCAAGGGAATTAAGTGTATTAGCTTACCTTATTTTTTTCTTTCGTAAAGTTCCATAGCTGTAAACAAAAGTTTGATTGATTTCAAAAAAATAACTCGTAAAAAAATTGTTTAATTAATGTTGTTCTCTTAGTTTAGTTCTGCATGCATTTACATTGACTATATTTTAAGTTATAATATAATTATACAAGAGGCTTACTTAAATAGTGAACACGTGATATATAGAGAGTAAAATTTTTCAAGAGTTGAAGCCTAGAGTTATATTTAATTGTATAGAATATGATTGATATTATGAAAGACAACTGTATATATAATAATCTTTAGCACTCAAATAAAAGAATTTTCTTCATAACTATGTCATTCATCATTGTAAGATTAAATTGGGTTACAAGATCTTAAATATTATGCAATTTATCATACCTGCTTGATAACCAAACTTCATACCTGCTACACTCTATCATATCAGTATGTTCTTTTTGTATCTGTTTGCTGCCTACACTGCAGAGCCTTTGTTTAGTAGTTTTAAAAAGTGTTAATCTTCCCATAAGAGATATTACATGTAACAATGCTAAAAAATTGTTGTATATTTTTGTTGATCATTCTGGTAAAACCAAAACTTGTGGTGTTAGACTTCATTTTCGCAGTGTATAATGTGCCTTGTTTTTTTGTTATTTGTGAACTATGATATGTGACCTGTGAAATGCCCTCAACGTAAAATTGTCATTTGTTTTACACTTGGTCATATAACAATTGCCAACTATGTCGCTGATCTATTTGTCTTGTCTTTTTTTTTTTTTTTTGGTTCAATAGATTTTAAACTTGATAAGTTCATTGGTACTATATTGTGGACTTAGAGAAAGGGCTATCTGTGATGAAATAGTAATTTTGCTTGCTCATGTTGGTTGAAGTATTATTATTGTAGATTGTCATGACCTTGATATCCTAGTTTGCTCTCGGTTGGCTATGCATAGGATTGTGGTGTTTTACAACATTCGTGTCCACCTGTCCTTGTGCGTACAAACCGGTCGTAGCATTGCTGTGGACGTCTTAAGTGCCAATCCACAATAGTTATGCTCCTAACGTGAAAAGGATAAGCAATTATAGTTTTGAGCCATTTATGTCTCAATACTTATTAAATTTTTTTTATGTTCCTTTCGTGCCAAATGTTCATATGCATTGGCTTTGGCTGTTGCAGGCTCTATGATTAAAGGGTGGAAATGGGAAAGATGGGGAAGAAAAGAACGAAGAGGAGGCAACCGTTAATTGGAACAAACATAATGAGAGGGCGTTGTTATTAAGGTTAGTTCACCATCAAACAACCGCCTTGGGACGACATCCTTCAGCAGCCAATTAGGGCCGTTGGGTGGGGGAAATTTTTGGTCAAGGTGTTCCTAGCGAATGTTATAAACAAAAGCAAAATTGACTGAGGAAATTTTTTCAGCTATACTCCGTACTGATGAATGTAAGTGGCCTTGGTTGGGATCCTGAAACTGGGGCTGTTAGCTGCGACCCATAGTATTTAGATGATTTCTTAGCGGTAAGTTCCTTTGTTTTCACTCTACTCGTCCTATTTCGTCAAAAATAAATGTACAACTTTCATTGGTGGCGATCTTACTTCATTTCTTATTTGATGTCTAGAGAACCCCCAATGCCAAAAACTTAATTAGTAAGGCTGTGCCCAATTGGCCATTGATGGCGCAATTGTTTCACAGAGAGGCCGCCATAGGAAATCATGCAGTGGCTTCGAGTTCCACATTTCTAATCGAACCTTCTAGTCTGCTGAGAAGCAATGACGACCATGAAGGAGTATCTAAGCAGCTGGACTTAGAAGATGATTGCAATAACCTAGAGGACAGGGCCTACATTGCTAATTTGGTGGCAATAGACGGCTGTAGATTAGGACAACGTGCGACCAACATTACTCCTACCTCCCAGACAATTGGAAAGAGGCCAGTGCTTAACCACCGTCTGACGGATTCGTAGGATGCTGCAACTGCCCTTCCAGAGTATCGTAGATTCCCTATCAAGCCATAGCACCAGTAAGGGCACTGGTCGTAGAAGCTTAGGCCGTCAACCTCTGGCTTGATGTTGGGGAATGGAGGCAGTGCCTAACAATAATGAAAGAGATGAACCTAGGTCCAGATTAGTTCGTGGACTTTACAAAATACTTGTCCACTAATCCCAAAATCCAAACCATGTTCCTCATAGCTAATCCGGAATGTCGCATGGCCTTCGTACAGAGGGGGAGCATGAGAGTTCAATCTGGGCAGTGGCAACCAACAGAGCGCACGCCTCCACTAGCAGTACTGTCGCAAGCACCACCGGCACCTTTCCTCCATCCTTCCACCCATTTTCAGTAAGAGCCTCCATATTTCCCACGTCCACTATACGGTGGACATTATGGATATTAGTTGATCCATTTATTGCATGCTTGCCATTTATTTTTCATTGCCTTTTTTTTTTTTCAGATTGTTTCATGGACATTTTTTTACGGATTGTATCTTCATTGTATTTTCACGGATTGTATTCTTTGATTATGATTGCATTCTTGGATTGGATGATTTTTAATTTGTTGGTGAGTTTTACATTATACACTATTATTTGCAGGTGCTATTTGTTTACATTCTGTTAATATTGTTCTATTCATATTCAGTTACAATGTTAATATTGTTTACACCTAGAAAACAAGTATGATTTATATTTGTAGGAAACCATTAAAGTCATGCTATTAATATTCTTACAATATTAATATTCAGTGAGAATATTAATATTGTCTTCATTTGGACGTTCAGTATAGTTTATCTAACAACTATGATATATAAATCCATGGTTTTCTCGATTCTTACAACATAAAATAAATTCCTTGTAGGGATTTTATGGCGGATTTTGGTGATCGTGGAAATGGAAACAATAATTTGGAGGACAACGATAATATTTACGACATTACAGCCGCTTCTGCGGCACTATATGCCTCTGTATTTATGTAGCATCGTCAACGACGCAACATGTTAGGGATGCTTGGACACAAACGTGTTTTTGATCTGCTGCAGGGGCATCACAGTAGAATATAGAATAAGATTCAAATGGGTGCTAACACATTTACAATGCTGAGCGTAGTGGTCCAAAATAAGGGTTTGTTAAGACCGAATCGTAAATACCAATGTTGATGAACAACTGATGATATTTTTAGGGTCCGTTTGGTAAATAGATTCGAATTAGTGATTTGATTTGAATTAGTGTGATTTGAATTAGAATTTAAGTTAGTAATTTAAATTGTTATCCAAATTGGCGTTTGGATGTGCATTTAAAATTTTAATCTAAGTATGGAATAAAATTGAAATTTGTGTTTAGAGAGATAGTGAAAATAATTTTTGATTTATTAACAAATCTAATAAAATCTTAATGTTAATGAACCTAAAAAATGTAATATGGTATTCTTCTCTTCACTAGGAACATAATGAAAAAAGAATTGTCTCAAATGGATATCAAATGAAGATTTTATAATTTTTTTTCCTCAAATATAAAAAAAGAATCGACACTGTAGCACATGGTTTCAAATCTCAAGAAAACACCCCCAAGGAGAACTCAAGAAATTGGATTCAGAGCACTCATGATGGGGTATCCAAGATGCATCAAATTAGGCCACCAAACGAGTTTTCAAAGGCATCACCCTAATCTGAGTTCATTGAATGCTTCAAGTATTTGAAACAAACACTTCCTTAAACATCATATCGTAAAGCCAAACGAACAGAGAAATGCAATATTATTGGCAACATTCAGGAGAGACAATTTTACGCTTTTTCACACAAGGCCTCCATGCAATATATGAATTGAGACATGACATTATTCTACTGCCTAAATGGAATGACCTGTCTACGTTTTTTCAAACGCATAGGAACAAGTACCTTCCATGGTTCAACGTAACATCCTCTAGACCTACTGAAATACTATATTGTCATTGGTAAAACAGTTGACTTAAACCAAATGACTTCACAATTTAATGCACAGGATTGCGTAGGTGCTATTGACGGTACACACATACCATGTATTCCACCAAGCGAAGAATTGAGAAGGTATATTAACAGAAAAAGGATTTCACTCACAAAATGCCATGGGCGTCTGTGACTTTGACATGAAATTTACTTTCATCTTAACTGGATGGGAGGGATCCGCCCATGATGCGCTAGTGTTACTGGACGCTATATCCGATCTAAGGAAACACTTTCCAAGACCACCGCCGGGTAGGCAAAAAAAAAACTTAATATTGTTCTTTTTAAGTCAACATTTGCTTTTGTTATATTCTCAGAATATATATACTAACACCACTTGTGATTTGCTCAAGGAAATTCTATTTAGTAGATTCTTGCTACCCTAACATAGATTGTTTCCTTGCTCCATATCGAGGAGTTACATATCATTTGCAGGAGTATCGAGAGCGTAGGTAGGGTCCTCGTTCGCCGAAGGAGTTGTTCAACTATACCTACTCCTCTTTTCACAACTGCAGTGAAAGAACTTTGGTGTGTGGAAGGTGAGATTCCCAATTTTGAAAAGCGTGAAGCCTTTTCCATACGACAAACAAAAATTGATCTCAATTGCTTGCGCTGTGATTCACAATTTCGTATGCATGTGGCAAAGTAATGATGAGATACTTCAGCAGTACTATGATGACGCACTACCGGTGGCTGAGATAAAAGGTGAAAATGTCGACGAAAAAGACGGGATGCAAGACGATGATGGGGTTGATGTGAACCCATTAATTCAAAATAGGGGTGACAACGGCAACACGAACGCTCGCAGGGATGCGATGGTGAATCAAATATAGGAAGCTTATGCACAACGCCCTTGGTATACCAGTAGGCATTAGTATTGCAATATAATACTTTTTAATGCATTAATATTGAAACGTTGCTATGTTAGCTTAGGGTTTCCCTTCATTTGTCTGTACTAAACGCTGTCATGTATACAACGCCTTTGAAAAAGGAGCACGTTCTTTGTTTGGATTGTAATTTTTTTTGTAAGTACTTTATGGATTGGAGAAAGAATTGATGTTTGGGGAAAATAAAATAGCATCAAAATGACCACAAGAATCAATAGGCAAAAAACAGAGCACTTAATACAGTTGTAACACTATTTTCATTATAATATTTGTTTATGTACACTAAACATTGATTTCTTATTGTATTCAATGAAATGGAAATAATTTATTTCACACATCATTTTTATGTACTTTTTTAAAAATGTGTTATTTTTCTAATAATTTTTTTTATTTTTTACAAAAAGGCAACAAAAAATTCTAATCTAAATCTCAAATGTACAAAACACATATTTATAACTTAAATCAGGATTCTAAAAACTTATTAAACACATATTTAGACATTCTACTTAAATTTAATTTTAAATACTCTAACAATCAAATATTAACTTAAATTACAATTCAAATTATATTACTTAAATTATAATTTAAATTATAATACTTTAATAACAAAATTTAAACTATCATAATTCAAATTTTTTTACTAAACGGACCCTCAATTAGTTTTTGACTGCTGCATTTTCAAGCGCACTCCTAACCAACAAGTCAAGGTCAATACATGTACGAGCGTACCATGTTTAAGAACTTCCTTAGTAAGTAACTAGCTTTTTCACTTTTCTTTTTCTCAAAGGAACCTGTCTTGCCTTGGATTGAAAACACCATCCAGGCAAAAGCGATAGGAAAAAGAAAGCATTCTGAAGAACATATCTCTTTCTTTGAATGCATTTTAGTGCTTCGTACGGGATATAATGTCGTTTGACACTTTCCTCTCAGTTTTTTTTTTTTTTTTTTAATCTCTTTACCAATCTTTGTAGCTAAAAAAACAGTTTTTTCTTTTTAATCTCTTTACCAATCTTTGTGGCTAAGAAACCATTTTTATTCAATTTCTTTCAACGCAGATGAGAGGACTTAAGTGTTAGAGATACTTGTGACAGGGACAGAAAAATGATGGAAGGGGAAACGTCAGGCGAGAGAAAGAAAACTTCAACTGACCCTTTCACTGATATTGTGTTTTCTTGGTCAGTCGAAGACATTTCAAATGAAAATCTTTATAGAGACAAGGTTTATACTTATAACTTGTTTCCTCTATGTTCATATTTCTCTTGGCATTAACTTCTTCAACTTAGATATGAGTCCACATTTTGTATTCTTGAATTTTTCGATGTGGGCTTTTGGTGTAGATTTTCCTCTGTTTTTATGGTTCTCTTTGTGCAGTTTCTTGGTATCATGTTGGATGATTGCCCAGCTTTTTGGATACTTTGTAACTTGGACCCACCTAGTATAGAACTAAGTTTCATATATGTTTCTTGGTACAATATATAGAAATAATATGAAGCAAATTTCTAATAAAACCCTTTTTTGAAGACTTTTTTTTTTTAAACTTAAATAAACAAGTCATAGTTTCTAGATTCTTCTCTTAAAACTTTGGACGTGTAAATTTGTTAGTAACACATGAAAAAGTTAATTTCTGATTCTTGAAAAGAAGAGAGTTGAGGAGTTTTGAATCTTGTTATAGCAACCCAACACAAGGTTTTTTTTTTTCCTCTTGTTTTGTTTTGTTTAGTTTGTTTGTTTGTTTTTTTTTTTCTTTTGTTGCCGAGGACAAAATAGAAAATATGAAGAAGTGAAAGGGCGTGCTTTTCCCCTTCAAAAAAAAGGGAATGTTTTTCATTCATGGACGGGAATATGAAAGATCCAGGCCTCCTGTCCTCTGATTTATCTTCTTGGAACATAATTATTATCTGTTTCAAACTTGTTGAGGAAAAAATTAAAATATGCCTCTAATAAACTGTTTGATTCCATACCTTGTATTATATAACTGATTATTACCAAGGCTTCATAAGTAGTATTCTGGATGGTCGCTTGAATATATGTTTCACCGGGCAAATTATACATTCTTTGGTGCATACTAACTTCCTGGTAGTTGTCACTATTGATGAACCAGTACAAGAGCTTTTGTTATGATTATATAAAACTTGATTCTTTTTTTTTTGTTTTTCCTATTCTTAAAATTGCTAATTAATTTTTTTAGGTGATGGATTTTCCAGCGATGACATAATTTCAAAAATACGGACTTGATGTCACTGAAGTTATTTTTGCTGGTTAAATTTAAAGAAGTTATTTAGTAAAGACTTTAGTTTTTTTTATTAGATGGAAGTGTACTAGGTACATTGGAAAAGACCCTGTTCAGAATTACTTTGCAATGTGCGTTTTCTTTGTTCTCAAAGCTCATCTACAATGTTTACTGACAAACCTTAGTGTGAGTGGCCTGCAAAAACTAACAATTTCTTATAGAAGTTGAGATTATTCATGATTTGAGTATCAATTTCTTTAGGTAGAAAAGAATCTTAAATCATTTCAACCAGTTTAATTTTTTTTCACTATAAAATTCCTTATTTTGACGTTCTTTTTCTAGTTTTGAAAGCTCATTTAACATGTTTTATCCCAGATCATCATGCAAATGGCTTGCATTCACTAAATATTAGGGGTATAGACGGTTAAACCCAAGCAATTTTAGATTTTACTATTTTTTTTAAAGAGCCTGAAACTAAATTACCTTACTTGTCTAGGTGGAAAAGATTCCTGAAACATTTCAATCAGTTCAGCATTATTTGGGGTCTTTTGTCTACCCTTTATTGGAAGATACTCGGGCACAGCTATACTCAAGTATGGAGATTCTATATAGTGCACCTTTTGCTGAGGTAGTAGCTTTTGATGAGTCTAAGCCATATGGAGAAAAAGTTTATCAAGTTTCAGTTGATTACTGGAGGAACAGATCCAACAATCATAGCAAAGAGCGTTACAAAACTTTACCTGGGGATCTCTTAGTTTTAGCAAATGCTAAACCAGAAACCTTGTCTGATTTGGAAAGGATAGGCAGGTCATGGGCCTTTTTATCGGTTACTAATATCACAGAGGATGAAAACGAGGATGATGTTTGCTCTACTTATTTCAAAGTTAAGGCATCAAAGGCCTTTGAACTTGAGTTTCATATGCAGACATCGCTGTTTGTTGTTTTTGTGGCCAACATTACCACACAGAAAAGGATATGGCGAGCCTTGCATATGTTCAGAAATCTGGAGATTTTGAATGACGCTCGATGTGTTGGTTTTGAGGTAAGCTTGTCAATTGATTAATACTGCAAAAATTTTCGGTTAAGATTTCAGTCATGAGTAGAGTTTGAAGCATTCAATATATACAAAGATTGACGATATATGTTAATGTCAAACTTTCCCTTCATTCCATAGTGGAGGGTTTTTGTCCTTTTATTCTGTCGAATTCTCGTGATCTTATTGTAATTATTTGAGTTAGTGTTATCTCAAAGCTTAGAAGAAGTTAAAGGCAAAGTTATCAACAAGACGTTAAACTTCAATTTCATCCAAATTCATTTAATTCGGTTGATCAACTAATATTGTTCGATGTAAGATGCCCCATTTGTTTTGAATTTGCATCCATTGGTGTCATATTTTATGCTTTGACCAAAAATCTACTTTTTTTTTTTTTTTACAGGATCAACAAAATTGTAATTCGTGTTCTGAGCATAGTGAAGACTTGGATGCAAAATTTGGAGAGTTTTTATCTTCTATATCTTTTAATCTGAATGAGTCTCAGACTGGTGCAATTCTTTCATGTCTTCACATGTTGCATTGTAAGAACAAGTCTACTTTTGAACTCATTTGGGGACCACCTGGGACAGGAAAAACGAAAACCATCGCTACTCTCCTTACTTTCTTAAGAATGAATTATAGAACTGTTATTTGTGCCCCAACAAATGTTGCGATAACTGAAGTGGCTTCTCGTGTCCTGAAGATGGTGTTAGATACGGAGGCTAACAACTTTTTTTCTTCATTTGGAGATATTCTTCTATTTGGAAATAAGGACAGGCTTAAAGTTGGGCTAGATATACAAGAGATATTTTTGGATTATCGAGTCAAAAGGCTTGCAGAGTGCTTAGGATCCCTTGGTTGGAATCATTCCTTCACTTCTATGATACGTTTTCTTGAGAGTGTGTTCCTAACTATAATATTTTCCTCGAAAATATGTTGATCGAAGAGAGAGAACAGAGCACAGAAAGTGAAATGACAGACAAGGGATGCAAGGAGAAATTCAAATCATTTCTTGAATATTTTAGAGAGATATTTGTTTGGACTGTTGCACCACTTAGAAAATGCATTTCTATGTTATGTACACACATACCCAAAAGCTACATTTTGGAACAGAACCTCCAGAACATGATGTCCCTTATGGAGTTACTTGATCATTTTGAATCATCATTGTTTCAAGATAATGTTGTTTCAAAAGAACTGGAAGAGCTTTTTTCTCGTTCCGAAGTGAGTGAAGATCCTTGTTATTCATTTATGGTTGAAACGTCCTTGCTGTCAATGAGAAATGCTTGTCTTTCTGTTTTGAGAACTCTTCATTGTTCCCTAAAAGGACTTGAGCTTCCAAGTTTTAGGAATGAAGAACAGATAATGAAGTTCTGTTTTCAAAGGGCTTCATTAATATTTTGCACTGCGTCTAGTTCTTATAAGTTGCATCAAATGGAAATTGATCCGCTCGACATTTTGGTAATTGATGAAGCTGCACAGCTCAAAGAGTGCGAGTCAACCATACCTCTTCAACTTCCGGGTATTAGGCATGCAGTTCTTGTTGGTGATGAATGCCAATTACCAGCAACTGTTACAAGTCAAGTATGTAGATCCTTTCTCTTTCTCATATTTATATTGTTAACTTTCACAATTACTTTTTGCTTTTTTGTTTTTTGTAATATATTCTAATATCTGCTTGTTTTCTGAAATAAGGTTTCTGATGAAGCCGGTTTTGGTAGAAGTTTGTTTGAGAGGTTGAGCTCACAAAATCATTCAAAGCGCTTGCTAAATATGCAATACAGAATGCATCCAGCAATAAGTTTTTTCCCAAATTCAAGATTCTATCATAACCAGATTCAGAATGCACCTATAGTTAACAGGAAGAGCTATGAAAAGCGCTATCTACCAGGATCATTGTTTGGTCCTTATTCTTTTCTGAATGTTATTGGTGGAAGAGAGGAAAAGGATGATGATGGATATAGTCGGAAAAATTTGGTTGAGGTTGCTATTGTATTGAAAATACTACAGAATCTCCACAAAGGTACAACATTCCAGCTCCAGATTTTAATTTTAATTATCTTAAATTTTTTAAGGGTATTGATTCATGTACATTGAGGTTTAAAATTTTGAAAGTGTATGTTAAGGATTCAGCATGATTTTTCCAATATTAAGAACATAAATTAACTTTTTAATTTTACTTTCATTGCTTTCTTTGTCTCATTTTGTTCTTTGCACAGCATGGCGTGAATCACAACATGAACTCAGAATTGGTGTGGTGTCTCCCTACTCCGCCCAAGTAGTTGCAATTCAGGACAAGCTTGGGAAGAAGTATGATAAAATTGATGGCTTTCAAGTGAAGGTAAGGACTGTGGATGGTTTTCAGGGTGGAGAGGAAGACATAATAATAATGTCTACTGTAAGATCTCAAATTGGTCAGTCACTTGACTTCATATCCAAGCCTCAGAGAATTAATGTTGCTCTCACAAGAGCTCGGTATGTAAGCTTTGTTGGGTTTGTTCTTTTCTGCTTTTTACTAATTATAGCAACTAACTATTGGCCTTTTGAGGTCTGCAGGCATTCTCTGTGGATACTTGGTAACGAAAGAACCCTTTCCAGTAGTAAAACTATTTGGGGGGATCTACTCGTTGATGCAAAAAATCGTGGTTGCTTTTTTAATGTTGATGATGACACAGATTTGGCAAAGGCTATAATAGAGGTCAAGAAAGAGCTTGATCAATTTGATGACTTGCTTAACACTGATAGCACACTTTTCAAGAGTTCTAAGTGGAAGGTATAGTTTTCTATAGTCTACTATCCTAATTTATTGAAATTTACAACACACTATCATCTGTCATCTATTTCCTACAATGTCCTAATATTACTATTTTATTCAACTATTGGTGAAGTCATGCTTACATTTCATTGTCAGGCTCATATCAAATACTAAAATAATTTTTTTTCCCCTCTTGTTGCACCAATTTCTTAGGTTCTTTTCAGTGATAACTTTCTCAAGTCGTTCAAAAAACTGACATCAATTCGGAAAAAGCAGTCAGTTGTAAGTCTTCTACTTAAGCTTTCTGGGGGTTGGAGGCCTAAGAGACCGATTGTTGACTCGGTTTCTGGAAGTTCTTTGGAAATCATGAGATTTAAGGTTGAAGGCCTATTTGTGATTTCTACCGTAGACATTGGAAAAGATACAAACTCCAAATACATACAAGTGTTGAAGATCTGGGATGTCTTGTCCCCGGATGTTATCCCAAAATTGATAAAACGCCTTGACGGTATTTTTGGGAAGTATACGGATGATTTCATCAACCTCTGCAATGAAAAATCTTTTGAGGGGTATTTTTTTCCCTTCTTTTGTCATTTTCAAAATATTTAAGTAAATATCAGCTACAAGAGGCGGGAATCCTCTTATAGATACTTCTTATCATTCAACAATCCTAATGTGTTCTTGATTTTCTTGCCCTTGTTTTTCCCAGAAATTTGCAAATTCCAAAGAGTTGGCCACCAACTTTGGATATTATCCGCTTTAAGGATCTCACTAATAATGAAACTGGAAGTGATTTAGTTGGCGCTTCTTCTGATGGCAGAAACTTTGTTGAGAATTCAAAGGTCAGTGAGAGTTTGTTGCTGATGAAATTCTACTCCTTGTCCCATGTTGCAGTCAACCACTTGTTATCAAATGGCAACGATAGAGAAATTGATCTCCCATTTGAAGTGACTGATGAAGAAATGGAGATCATCCTTTTTCGTCAAAGTACCTTTATACTTGGACGGTCAGGCACGGGAAAAACTACTGTTTTGACCAAGAAATTGTTTCAGAAAGAACAATTGCACCACCAGGTTATGGAGGAATTTTATGGAGTCAATACTAATGTAATCGGACATGATAGGCAAAGTAGCTCAGAAGAGACAAGGAAAATTGTCTTACGTCAACTTTTTGTTACAGTTAGTCCTAAGCTATGTAATGCTGTTAAGCAACATGTTTCCCACTTGAAAAGGTACACAACATGACCATCAAAATCGTGGTATATTATTTAGTTTTATGCTAAAATGTTACAATTTTTCAATTTAGGTGACCTTATGATTTTTCTCCATCAAAATTGTGGTATATTCTTTAGTTGTATGCAAAAATGTTGCAACTTTTCAATTCAGGCAAACTTATGACCCTTTTTGCCTCTTAGAGCTTTGGTTCTATAGCTTATTTTCACTTCGAGTTTATATTACGATATTTTTATTCTCTTAGGTTATTTATTTTTAAAACCATACTTTTTGTTTTTTTTTGAAGAATATTTATTTATTTATTTACTTTTGACTTGGGGGTAGGGGTAGTTCGAACTCTACACCTTTGGATGGAGTCAAGTGTGAAATTATCCATATGCTTTGTTTGCAACCATAAGAATGTTTGAAATTTTGATGTATGCTTTTCTAGTCGTTTTTATGGGTTAAATATGCTTTTAGAAATAATACATAAAAAATTTAATGTATTTTGGGAACCTCGTATGTAGTTATTCTTCACAACTCTTTTGATTTAAGATTTTTTAACTCTTGATTTTCAATTAACATTTATTTTTATCATTTTTTTCTTATGGTGCATAGAAGATTTGTTGTTTTGAATTCATTAATTTTTTGTTATTTCTCAGTTACGCTTGTGGTGGAAGCCATCAAGGCAAAAGTAATTTGACCGATGTGGCTAATTTTGATGACGAAGAAGGACACATCCCCGATTCCTTTCTTGATATCATGCCCGATTCTTACCCTCTTGTCATAACATTTCATAAATTCTTAATGATGCTTGATGGAACATTGAGTAAATCCTATTTTGAAAGATTCCCTGATGTGCAAAAGCACTCTCATAGTCACAAGCAAAACTCAAGATCACTCTTGCTTCAGACGTTCTTGAGGACCAAAGAAGTTGACTACGAGAAGTTTAGTCTATCATATTGGCCTCACCTTGATTCCAAGTTAACAAAGAAGCTTGATCCTTCCAGAGTCTTCACTGAGATAATTTCACATATCAAAGGTGGTCTACGAGCAATAGAAAAGGACAACCTTATGCTATGTTGTGAAGAATATGTTTTGTTGTCGGAAGGACGCTCGTCCACTTTAACCAGGGAACAAAGAGAGAGGATATATGATATATTTCAAATTTATGAAAAAATGAAGATGGAAAAAGGTGAATTTGATTTAGCTGATTTCGTAAATGATCTTCATTGTCGACTCAAACATGAAAGATATGGGGCTGATCAGATGGATTTTGTATATATTGATGAAGTGCAAGATCTTACAATGAGTCAAATTGCTTTGTTTAAACATATATGTGGCAATGTTGAAGAAGGCTTTGTTTTTTCTGGAGATACTGCACAAACAATTGCAAGGGGAATTGATTTCAGGTTCCAAGACATACGACATGTATTCTACAAGAAATTTGTACTAGAATCCATGGGTGAAAAAGGAGACAGGAAGGACAAAGGAAAAATCTCTGATATCTTTTATTTGACTCAAAATTTCCGTACTCATGCTGGTATTCTGAAGTTGTCGCAGAGTATTATTGAACTTCTTTATCGTTTCTTTCCACAATCTATTGATCAATTAAAGCCGGAAACCAGTTTGATATACGGCGAAGCTCCAATCTTGCTTCAATCTAAGGATAACGAAAATGCAATTATAAAGATCTTTGGAAACAGTGGAAACGAAAGACGAGATATTGTTGGGTTTGGTGCAGAGCAGGTGATTTTAGTAAGAGATGACAATGCTCGAAAGGAAATTTTGGATTTCGTTGGGAAGCAAGCTCTTCTACTTACCATACTGGAGTGCAAAGGGCTTGAGTTTCAGGTAATTTAGTGGTGTGACTTTCCAGGTGTACTTTTAATAGTTATTAGCATTACATCATGGCTTGGGTGGTTAAAAGTTTGCCTTTCATGTTTATTACTTCTGCAATGAGGAGAGACTTTTTTCTAACTAAAATTGAATGAGAGAACATTTTGTTTATGCATTGATGCCAAAGAAAAATCTTGTTAGATTATAGATGCTAGATAGACTTGTTAGATATATGCACAGACATTAACCAGCCTAAAGCTAACACGTTGTCCTTTTGTAGGATGTATTACTGTACAACTTTTTTGGATCATCCCCTTTAAAGAATCAGTGGAGATTGATATACGAATACATGAAGGAGCAAGATTTGTTCGACTCCAACGTACCTAAATCTCCAAAATTTTCTGAATCGAAGCATAACATCTTATGCTCTGAATTGAAGCAATTATATGTGGCTGTTACGCGTACAAGGCAAAGGTTGTGGATTTGCGACAACACGGAACTAGCTGAACCCATGTTTGACTATTGGAGGAAGAAGTATTTAGTGCAAGTTAGACAACTGGATGATTCACTCGCGCAGGCAATGCAAGTCGCAAGCAGTCCAGAGGAGTGGAGATCACGGGGCATCAAGGTTGGTTTGGTGTGGTTTTTATTAGACAAAAAACAATGCTTTCAGTAAGATGTAACATAATGTTAATATTTATTCTTTTGCTGCGTTTAAGCTTATGTTATTTACAATTATCAGTAGCTACTTCCACTCTTCACATCCCCAAGTATTTTTGGAGCATATCTCATTTTATTTTATTTTTCTCAACAGCTATTCTATGAGCACAATTATGAGATGGCCACAATGTGCTTTGAAAGAGCTGGTGATGCCTATTGGGAAAGAATGTCTAAAGCTGCCGGCCTGAAAGCTATGGCTGATCGTATGCGCATTTCGAATCCCGATGAAGCCAATTCAATCCTCAGGGAAGCTGCTGAAATGTTTGATTCTATAGGCAAGGCAGATTATGCTGCCAGATGTTTTTTTGATTTGGGGGAATATGAAAGAGCAGGTATCGATTTTTTTCTCTCTCTGTCTTTTAGTGTTTTTTTTTTCAATTTATA
The DNA here is from genome assembly GCA_025403435.1 of Artocarpus heterophyllus. Lineage (NCBI taxonomy): Eukaryota > Viridiplantae > Streptophyta > Magnoliopsida > Rosales > Moraceae > Artocarpus > Artocarpus heterophyllus. Next base: position 12,429,933 of record CM046339.1, read on the forward strand.
TGAACTGGTTTGAGGGGCGTGCCTTAGGCATGTCTGCGTGAGTGAGGAAAAAAAAAATATCTATCTTGCATGCTTTTGTTTAAAATCATTATTATTAAGTATTATGATAATAATGTTTTTAAAGGGGAGTTATTTTTCTGCGTTTTGTCATTATCGAAATTTACAAATAACTCTCCTCAAAAAAAAAAAAAAAAACAAATTACTATGCTAATTCAATTTATAATTTGAGTTGAATCTCTACGTGGATAGCATTCCATTTTCAAGCATAGAGATGCAAAGTTGAATAGCTATAACCAATTTATATTTGTCTTGACTAAAAAAAAAAAAATAATGTCATTACTTTTTTTGAAGTAAAAGTGTGGCCTATCAAAAGCTATGAAATTTAATAAATTTTGATCGAACAAAAATCCAAAAATGCGTATTATATAATGATAGTTGAAAACAAAAAGGTTTAAGTAGGTTTTAAAAATATTTGTAACAAATAACAGATTTACAATTTAAGTATTTTATTTATTGTGAAAATAAGAATTATTTACATTGTAAATAAATGAGTAAATAAATTACTTATACCTTAAATCTATTTATTGTGCAAATCAAAATTATACACTATAAATTTATTTACAATTTAAATAAGAATTAATTACATTGCAAAGGAGAGGGTAGATCAATGATTTACACCATAAATTTGCTATTTTATACAATATTTTCAAAATCTGTTATTAATTTCAAATAGTTTAAAAAGCTCAAAAAACAAATGGGAAAATTTCATATTGTGTTATATTGAAATATGCGTGTAGCACCATATGTATTGGAATATTTAATATTAGTACCTCGACTTTTGAGAAAATCTTTTTTTTAGTATCTTAGAGCATTTTTTTGGGACATGAAAAGGCAAAATTATCCTTGTAATGTTGACTGAAATTTTGAGTAAAAAAAACCCAAAAACTAAAAAACCCAATCCTTTAAATCTTCTCTTTCTCCATTTGAAAATGGAGAAAGAATATTAGTACATACTATTGCTTTTTTTTTTTTTTTGAAGATGAAGAGGATGAGGTTTGTTGTGTTTTGTAATTGCAGGTGGAAGGAATAAGATGATGAAATTGATATTTTTTGGGTTTTTTTTTTTTTTGTTGTTTCTTTCAGTTTTTGGGGTTTTTTACCTTACAATTTTAGTCAACAATACAAACAGGGTAATTTTGTTTTTTCATATCCCCAAAAAGGCACCGAAGTACTAAAAAGATATTTTCTCAAATGTCGAGGTATTAAGATTAAATATTCCAAAATATATAGTACTAAACGCATATTTTGATATAATATAGGTGCTTATTTGAAAATTTCCCCCCTTTTGATATATTCTTCTATATATGGCATGAAAATAGCTATATAGCATGTAATATAAAGATTCATGAGTTAAAATAAATATAGGAAAATTGTAGTAAATATCATTTTTCTAAAGGTAATTATAGTAAATATTAGATTTATGATCTAAGTAATTTATTTATTGTAAACAAGGGGTAAATAAATTATTGTATCTTAAATCTATTTGTTGTGTAAGTAATAATTATTTTCACTAAATTTACTTACAAGTGCAAAAACGTAAGGATTTACATGGCTAATAATAGAGTAAATAAATGATTTGCACCATATTTTTGCTATTTGCTATTTACTATAAATATTTTCAAAACTTGCTATTTACTTTAAAGAGTTTAAAAAATCTGATATTTTTCTCATTTTGTTTAAAATATTTAGGGTTAACTTCACAAATGGTCCATGAAGTTTACCCTTAGTCCAACGTTTAAAATGTTTCATTTTGGTCTTTAATTTTTTACTTTGTTTCAGTTTTGGTCCCTCCATTAGACATTAAATATTTAACAGAAAACTTTTAAAATTCTCATATTTTAGTCCTTAATATATTACTTTGTTCACTTTTAGTCCCTTTGTTGTAGCTACGAGTTATGAGGACTAAAATTTGAAAAATCTAAAGTAAAAAAACTAAATATAATGATTTTAATTCATGTAATTTTGAAAAAATTATTAGATTATTAGTGAAATGAATTTTAATTTTAAAAAAGCAAATTAAATTTTTAATACCAGTATATAAGTATTTAACTTTATCGTGTTTTTTTTTAAAAAATTAAAGTTCATCTAAAAAATAATATGATAAATTGTTTTTATTTTAGTTACAAGCATCCAAAATGTTGTATTTTGTTTCTTACTTTATTTTTTTATTTTCTATTATATTTTTTATTTTTTTAAATTCTGATGCTTAATAATACATTGTTAATGGAGGGATTAAAAGTGAAATAAAGTAATAAATTAACGACCAAAAGTGAAACAACATAATAGATTGGGGACCAAAATGGGACACTTAAAAATATTCTGTTAAATATTTAACATCCAACTGACGAAGGGACTAAAAATGAAATAAAGTAAAAGATTAATGACGAAAATGAGACTTTTTAAACGTGATGGACTAAACTAGGACTAAGGTAAGCTTCAAGGACAATAAGTAAAATGAACCCTATTTATGGAAAGAAATAAAATAATAAAAAGGTAAGGGAATTGTACCAAATAATACCGTTTTAATTATTAATGTAAGTAAATAGCACACTTTTAAAAATATTTAAGTATATAATATTTTTAAAATCACGTACTCTTTTTCACACTTGAATTTTCAATTTTACATACGACATAGTTACATTTTAATCTATTTATTTTTATTCCCAAACTAATGACGACATAATTCCCACATTCTCTCAAGAGAGTACCTGTGGGCTTCGATTGAGTCACAACTTAGGCTTCCAATCTGAAAAACAGTGGGCCCAAAGGGCACCGACCCCCATTGGACAAGACCTTAAATAATCCAAGTCTCGTTACAAAATCCAAAACATACATTCTGGATGAAACACTTTAATTAAAAATAGTATATTTTAGAAAAAGTTATATGTGCCAAAAATTATTTTGATTGGCCAATTAGGAGAAAATAGGCATATTTGAAGGCAATGCTATTTAGTTGCCTAGGGACAGAAATTTTTTTAGAAGGATAAATTAGAGAAAGCATAAAAGCATGTGTTTAACCCTTAAGTTTTATATGATTGTTTTAAAAACTACGTAAGGATATATTTGAGAGAGTAATTTTGAAGGGAAAATTAGGGAAAATAATTAGTAATAAACATTTAAAATTAAAAAATTACAAAAATAAAAAAAATCCAAGCAAGCTAGGTGAAGCATAAAACCATTCAGAAAAGTTGGACAAACTTGAGAAAATTATTTCAGTGGTGCAAATGGTTTAATTATGGTTGTATTCGAAAAAATATTAAATTGTAAAAGACTCTTCAGTAAGAATATTTAAGTATGGATGTATTTTAGAAAATACTATTTTTAAAGTGTAAATCAGAGGAAAAAAATATTTTAGGAAGAAACATTTCTAAATATAAGATTAAAAACAAAATAAAATACCAAAAAACCAAGCAAGCAAGGATATACATGTACATACATACATTATATATATATATATATATATTATATTTATATATATAGATCTCCAATTTTCATAGATGTCTAGAAACCTTGTGATTTAGATTTGCACTTGGTTTTTTTAAGGTCTTGCTACTCTAAAGTATAAGGTTTTTTTTTTTTTTAATTATTTTTATGTGGCAGACTCGTGCAGCATAGTCTGTTTGCAACTGGAGTTTCTAGTTTGTTTAAGTGTTTTATCATGTCTGCAATTTTTTGTACATGTTTTAGAATGCCTTATTTTAAGTTTTGCATTTCTTAAGACTATTAATTTGTATTTCCATGTCCCTATGATTTTATATTTCTGCAGGTCGTATTTATTTGGAAAAGTTTGAAGACCTTGGAAGAGCCGGGCAATGCTTTTCTTTGGCAGGGTGCCATATGCTTGCGGCTCATGTTTATGCTAGAGGCAATTATTTCTCAGAATGCTTGACTGCTTGTACCCAAGGAAAATTATTTGACATGGGTTTTGAATATATTCAAGATTGGAAGCAACAGGCAACAAAGGAGGGTGGTGTTGCAAAGAGAAGCAATGGGATAGACAAAATTGAGCAGACGTTCTTGGAGGAATGTGCTCGTCATTACCATGAGATTAAAGATAATAGATCTATGTTGAAATTTGTTAGAGCTTTTAATTCTATTAATTCAGTTCGAAACTTCTTGAGGCCATTAGGTTGCTTTGATGAACTGATGTTGCTGGAAGAAGAAGCAGGAAATTATGTGGAAGCTGCAGATATTGCTAAGCTAAAAGGCGATATACTACTCACGGTGGATCTGCTTGGAAAAGCTGGGAAATTCAAAGAAGGGGCTAATCTTGTTCTTTTTTATGTGCTTGGAAACTCCCTTTGGTCACCAGGTAGCAGGGGCTGGCCCTTAAAGCAGTTTAAACAGAAGTATGAGCTTTTAACGAAAGCAAAATCGTTTGCCAAGAATGATATAGACAACTTCTATGAGTTTGTTTGCAGCGAGGCTGATATTATGGCAAATGAACAGAGTGACCTGGTGATGATAATGAATCAAATGATCTCTTCTCGGAGACATAAGAGTTTGAGAGGTGAGATTCTATCTGCTAGAAAAATTCTGGACATTCACCTTTCTACGAAAGCCGACAAGTATTTCTTGGAAAAGGAAGTGGTGTTTGATCTTAGGAAGCATTCAGAAGATGTGATTTCCAAAGCCAGGGTCTCGACAGAATCACTAGTCTACTTTTGGAATTTTTGGAGGGAAAAGATTGTTGGCATTTTTGAATATCTTGGATGTCTTGAGACCCAAGATGCTGGCGAATTTAGAAATTATGGAGAATTCTGTCTTAACTTTTTGGGTGTTTGGAGGCAGTTTATTAACTTGAATCCGATATTTCTTTTGCTCAGTTCTGAGGCTAATTGGGCGAGAGATGTGGAGAAAACACTGAGTAGTGGAAAACTTGCTTCTCTTGGTGTTCGTGACTTTGTTTTTGCTGCTCAGAGTTACTGGTGTTTCGAGATGCTCTCTGTCGGATTTATGGTTCTTGAAAAGCTCAAAGCTCTCTATAATTGCCCTCAGTTTAGAGATTTATTGTTTTGCAGAAGCAGGATTCTCACCCTTATCCATGAGGTTGCAAAATTTTTTTTGGAATCAAAATTTCTGAAGCTAAGGCATCATGATTCTGAAAATCTGTTAAAATTTATCAGGCTGGCAACTGACAGTTTTGTGGGTTACATATTCCCCATGCATTGGCCGAAATCATTGACAGAGAACATGATTTTCCTTCGAGGAACGGACACTTGTAAGAATCTGCTGGAACAAGTCATTTTTGAACATATTAGGTCTAAAAATATGTGGTCTCATGGGCAAATTGGCAATATTGCAATGATTATTCTCGGATCAGGAAAGCTCAATAATGAACTCCTTGAGCAGATTTCGAAAGGCTTGGACCGCAATTCATCGTGGAAGGCGTTCTTCGAGAATCTATGCTGGGTTGGAGGATTAAGCAATCAAGAAGATGGTGAAATGACAAGCGAGCTCCATCTTGTTCGGAGCTTCCGAGAAGCTTTATCAGATGTCTACAATGTTAATTGGAGGATGGCTCATGATTACATTTCTCCTGGTTGTTTCTTGTATCTTGTTGAGCGCCTTCTGATTTGGTCATCTTCCTTTGCTGGTTCTTTTGTGTCCACCAAGTCCTTGTTTGTTGAATGGCTTGTGTTCCATGAGGAACATACTGGCAGTACCAAATCAATTCCCTCGCCAGAAGATGGTTTGCAAGCATCTACGCTCGAGTTCATGAGCCGTGTAGTGTACCAATGTCTTCACGACAAGGGGGAAATGATTGACTGGATAAGAAAATCTACCAACAGAGTGACTGAGTACTACTCTCTACTTGTGTTGAGATTGGTTGTCCTTGCATGTTTACTTTATGCCAATTTCGGTCCGTGCATGGATTCACTTCTTGGCTCGTTGAGGAGGGACTACATAATTGAACAACTGCCACGGGAGCTCTCTGCAGCCTTGAATAGAATAAGGAAAAACCAGCCTCCGGCTTTAATTGTGAAGTTGATCGCTGAAGCTGTTAAGAAGATTGGCGATCCTTTGGTGATTGTGAGTTTGGGGGGATATTGCTCATTCAGCTCGTGTTCGGATGTTATATTGATAAACATGAAGGGAAATTATAGCAAGAATGACATTTTAAAAACACTCTTTCCAGAAAAGGTTGAGGCTCCAAAAGTTGTAAGCGAATCTTCTGCTGTCAAAGTCGATGAAAAGGGTGAGTCGTCCAAGATTGCTCAAACTACTACGGCTCCTGAAACACACAAAACAAATCAAGATATTCAAGTCCAGGGAGCGGAAAATAGCAACCCAAAGGGCAACAACAAGGGCCCACAAGTTGGTGCTGCTTCGGAAACGGCAAGTAGCAGTCAAAATAGTCAGAGCAAGGGAAAAGGAAATAACAAGTCCAAGAAAAACAAGGGAAGAGGGGGACGAAAGAAGTAAATAGTTAATATGTAACATGAATATTTGTCTCTTGATTGCTCTAAGATATTATTATATGTTTTGTGCATGCATTTGTCTGTTATGTTCTTGGTGTTTTTTTCCTTTTGAGTTTGTAGATGCAAAATCCAAGTCTTTTGCAGGGCACGTGCGTTTCTTGAAGATAAATCACTGGAAGACAATAATTTAGGTAATTCTGACTATAAACGCTCCATGTATGTCAACCAATTTGAGTTTGATTGGTTTTCCTTTAAATGTTGTTATTCTTGTAGTGGTGGAGTGGTTATGGGGTGGTTAGGAAAGAAACAAACAAAAGAAGGAAAAAGAAGAAAAAGACAGAAGTAGAGGAACAAAAAGGGGAAAAAGTGAAGAAAAAGAAAGAGAAAAAGAAAAAGGAAAGAATGTGTTCACAATAGATTTTTTTTTTTTTTAACATCTGATTTGCTCATTAACTCAAAATTGTCCTTTCTTATAGATCGAACCTAGAAGTCCTAACCTCACCCCTCCCAACCATTGGGCTAGCCCAGAGCTGTTGCAATCTTGTTTTGAACATAGGAGTGCTTGCCTATAAATAGAACTCTCTTTTCTTCATTCTCTTCTTAAGTTTGGAGAGGTTCTTTAGATAGAATTAGTTTCTCCAGTTTTTCTTCTTTTGTAAGGTGTCTCCTATTTCCTTGAGAGAGAATTTTCAATTATTTTCTTCTTGTGATCTGGAGAGAAGGTTAGATTTCTCATATTTTGATAATGAGATCTTTTTATACTTGCCTCGTGGACATAGCCAAATTTGGGTGAGCCACTCTAAATATCTGTGTCTATTTATCTTTATTTGTTTATTTTTGGTTTTTTCGGTCTCAACAAGTAGTACCAGAGCCAAGTTTGTGGTATAGTCATATTGTTCACGTATGCAATACTATTCACATATATGACACATTCATGTATATAGTACTGTTCACGTATACTATTTATAGTGAAATGGTGGAAGTTGAGCAAGTCGTGGTGAACAAGATGGCAACAAAGTTTGAAATAGAAAAGTTAAAGGATAATTGTCTGACGGCTATTGAAGATGGGTTGCAGGAGATGACAGATGATGGAAAATGGAATGAGATGGGTGACAATGCTATTGTCAGTTTACACTTGGCATTGGCAGACGGGATACTATTAAATATTGCAAAGAAGAAGACAATGAAAGAAATTTTGGATACTTTGACAATGTTGTACCAGGCCAGTCACTCCATAACAAAATCTTCTTGAATAAATGAGTGTATACTGTTCGAATGTTAGAATTTACATCAGTTACTTACCATATCAACACACTAAATACTCTATTTTCTCAACTCATAACTTTGGGCCATAAAATAGAGGAAGTTGAACGTGAGGAGCTTCTACTTCAAAGTTTACGATCATCAACTTGACCAACAATATTTCGGGCAATATAGTCTTCGATAATGTTGTAGCCGTAATTTTAGAAGAAGAAAGCCTATGCACGAACAATGACGACAATTTGACAACCTCACAACAGGCAGCGGCTCTGACGATGATGAGAGGGAGATCAATGGAATGTGGCCCCAATGGGAGCCAAAATCATGGTAGGTCAAAGTCCAGAAGTAAGAACATCAAGTACTACAACTGTGGCAAGAAAGGGCACGTAGAAAAGGATTGTTGGAGTAAGAAGAGCAATGAGAAGAATTCTTAAGGGAATGTGGCGAGTACCTCAGATAATGGTGATGTTCTATGCAGCGAGGCAATAACAATTGTTGAAGGTAGATAGAAGCTCACTGATGCGTGGATGATAGATTAAGGAGCAACATGTCACATGACTTCTCGAAGAGAATGGTTTCACCAATATGAGCCAAGCTCAAGAAGGTCTATGTTCATGATAAATGATCATGTCTTGAAGATTGCTGATATTAGCACCATCAAATTGAAGATTCATGATGGTACTATTCGCACCATACAAGGGGTACAACATGCGAAGGGCTTGAAGAAGAATTTATTGTCTTTCGGACAATTAGATGATACTAGGTGCAAGACCTACATAGAGAAGGGGATCATGAAGATTGTCAGAGGTGTGCTTATGGTCATGAAGGCGGAGATGGTGGTAGCTAATTAGTATAGGCTGCTAGGAGAAACACACTAGGAGGTAGAACATCTATTGTATCAATTAGTTCGAGAGAAGAGTCACTGATGATGTGGCCATTGTAAGCTAGAGCATACATCAGGAAGAGGCTTGAAGATTCTCTTTGAACAAGGACTACTGCCTGAGAATATTAGAAAACTCTCTTGAAGATTCTCTTTGAACAAGGACTATTGCCTAAGAATATTAGAAAACTCTCTCTCAAGGAAATAGGAGAAACACCCCACAAAAGAAGAAAAACTAGAGAAACTAAATTTCTCTCTAAAAAGGCTCTTAGAACTTGAGAAGCCGATGAAGAGAATGAGGAAGGGGAGCTCCATTTATAGGTGAGCTCCCTCTTGTTCAAAACAAGATTGCAGTGTGAACGTAATCTTTCCTTTTTCTTTTTCTCTTCCTTATTTTTCTTCCTCTACTTTCATCTTTTTCTTCTTTTGTTTGTTTCTTTCCTAACCACTCCATCACTACATTCTCCTGTTTGGAGATTTGATTGAGGATCAAACATATCTCCACACAATCCTTTCTATCCTATCACTGTCATGCTGCTTACATCTCTATTAAGCCGTATGAGGATCTACACCATACAAACTTGTTAGTATTAATCGGCTTGGTCAAAAATCTGCTAGGTTATCCTTGATATGGATTTTCTGCATATCTGCACTTCCATCTTCCACTACTTTTCTCATGAAGTGATATTGAACATCTACGTGCTTTGTCCTGGAATGAAAGGCTAGATTCCATGCAATGTGTAAGACACTCTAACTATAACTATCACAAAACAAATTAATCTTCTCTTGTATGTGCCTAAGCTCCTCCAGTAACCTTTGAATCTAAATTGCTTCCTTGTAAGCCTGTATAGTTGTCATATATTTTGTTTTTGTTGTAGATAACGTCACAATGGTCTGTAGTTTCAAAACCCAACTTATAGCTCCTCTTGCAAGTGTAAACACATAGCCAGTAGATTTCTTTTTATCCAGGTCACCTGCAAAATCCAAATCTACATAGCCCCTGACAGTAAACTTTGATCATCTATAACATAATGCATGATCTGAGGTATCATTGATGTATCTCAGGATCCTCTTAACAACACTTCAATGCTCTCTACGAGGATTCGCCATGGACCAATTAACAGCTCCCACTACTTGAGCAATGTCTGATATTGTAGAAATCATAGCAAACATTAGGCTCTCCACTTCTGATGCATATGGTACTCGAGACATTTCCTTCCTCTCTATTTCATTGCTAGGACACATCTCAGAGGATAACTTGAAATTAATAGGAAGAGGGGTAGAAATTGGCTTACTATCTTGCATGTTGAGGCGTTGCAATATCTTTCTTATGTAGTTTTTTTGAGATAGTGATGACTATTTTTCATGCGCAATTGGACGCGGTTGTTGTCAAATATAATGAACCAAAGTGCATCTGTCAATCCCACAAGAAATATGTAATTTTTATTAATTTATTGAATTTAAAACTAACTCTAAAATTAATTTAATTATTATAAGGGTTTTGGTTTTTAAACTAAAATTAATGTGAAAAAAAAACTATAAGAACTAACAAGGAAATTTAAAAATTTTAAAAATGTTGGGAATTATGATTTTACTTAAAATTAATCCGATTCTATTTAATTAAACATATTAGTATGATATCCTCAAATTACGTTGATGGTCAAAAATCTCTATTTAATGCTTCTTCCTATTTATACTAGAAATATCTTCAAATTGCTAACTCACAATACTCCTATGTGAATTACAACAATCAAGAATTCATAATGCTCTTGGGATTTTCATTTAGTGGCCACACAAACCATGCAAGATTATTCCTAACTTACATGTAATTTATGGTACTTACACAAGTTCCTAAATCACAAATCTCCTTCCGGTCTCATTACGATTTATTTGATTATCTAACTAATGGCCAGTTAATTAGAGCAATAAGTACAAGGTAAGATACTCAATAGTAAAATAGGGATCACAATAATATAATTTAACAAAATAAAATGTTCATGCAATTTAAGTTACATCATAATCCTAACAAAAACAAAATTAAAACATAACAACAACAACAACAACAACAGCAACAACAGCAACAAAAAAAAATATACAAAACATATATTGACATTAAATAGATAAAAAATTACAAAGAGATAAATTTTAGAAATGACCTGGGAATTTCGGACAGTTTGGCGGGTCTAACTTTCCACAATTAGCACTCTTTAACTCTGTTTTTCAAAATTTAGACGATCAAAATACCCTCACAATATTACAAATATATTAGAAAATCATTACCATCATCATCATCATCATCATCTAAATATAAAACTCTAAAAAATAGAAGAACTAAAAAAAACCAAATTTGGGATGGAAATAAGGGAGCAAAAACCAAAATTAGAGATCACCTGCACAAGATGGGAAGCAATAGATCTGATCAATCCATGTGGGTGGGCCCCATATGTCGGCTACACACACACACCATTGTGAAGCACGAACCGGTGATGAGTTAACACGTGTCGAAGCGTGGAATCATGCTGCTGACGAGGCTGTAGGCTAGAATTTGACTAGCAAATCAGAAGATGTCACATGTCCATTGACCTGACGTGGATGTTGATGTGGCTATAGGCTGAAGGTTTTAGAAATTAAAATTTTTGGCCCAATTTTGAAGTTTTCTTGTAATTTTCCTCCTATTTTCACCCCTGAAATAAAATTTCTTTCAAAGTAGCCTAGAGAAATTAGTACTTTTACAAAATAAAAATGACTAAAAATAACTAAATATTTTTACAAACTTATTTAGCATAAAATTAAGTTAAAAATTAAAATCAAACTTTCAAAAAAATTAAAACTAAAAATAAAATAAAAGCTCAAACTAAAACTTAAATAATCCTATGATTTTAATTATTATTTGCAAAAAACTAATTAATTAACTTAAGAAAATAATTCTAAAAATTAACAAAAATATAATTAAACAGAAAAACATAGTAAAAATTAAAAATTAAATTTATTTTGTAGATAACACTAAAAATGCTAAAGACATGCAAATTTGTTTAAATAGAGGTTTTAACAGCAAATAAAATGCTAAATAAATTATTTAGACTTTATAAAACATGCATTTTTACGTGTTATTAAATACTCCTAAACTTATCTTTGTACTTGTCCTCAAGCAAAAGAAAGAAAAACTAATACTAAAAACAAATAAAAATACATGTTTTGAGTTGATGTGTTGAAGCAGGCCTTAAAGATTCTACAGATTGTATAGCTCAAGAAAAATTCAAAACATTATAAATATGTATAAATTTAATTTAAATGTTAATCCTATCTTACTTTTATCCCTTGAGTGTGTGTAAGTGAACTAATTACACTTAGTTGTTGATACTTAAATTAAGTTATTCAAATCAGAAATTTAAAATAGATTTTAAGCATAAAATTTTGAACTCCATAAGCTTGTCTTTCATATTATCTCTCTACTAATGTAGACTAACAAAGCATTAAGGATCATTAAGACCTTTATTATTTTGTAATATATGGCTAGGGTAATCGGTAGGATTATTTAAATATAAGTGAGTTTAAATTACCTATAAAACCTACATTTGTTTATAGACTTGAAAGAGCATAAATCAACATTCTATTTACAGAACAGCCCCAAATTTAAAAATTGCTATCTTCTTATGTCATCCACAATTATTTTGTTTTTGTTTTTTTACTTTTTACTTTTCTAATTTTTTTATGATTTTGATTTTTTTTCTATTTTTTTTTGTTAATGATGTTACCAATTACAATGAAAATATAAATAATACAAAACAAATTACAACAAAAATGTAATCACAACACCATTCTTCCTCCCTTATACAAATAAACTTCAAAATAAATTATAAACTCATAAATAACATGACTTATGGGTAAAAGGTTAAAATGGATATAAAATAAATAAAGGCTAAGTTAAAATTTGTGGTTGAAAATGAAAATGGAAAATCAGGCTCAATAGGGGTGATTAGGAATAAATTGTGTATCAAGGTAGGCACAAAGAAGCTCAAATGGTCCAAAGATGGTCTAAATTAAGTCCAAAATTCTATACAGCCTAGGATTTTGCCTTGAGAGATAATCAGACAAATTCTAGAGTTTAAAAATATAAAAAGTTTAAGAGTTACCGAAGTACATAAACATTCTTTAAGCATACAGACAACTAAGTGATCATGGTTATGTGTATTAAGTGTTCAGAGGAATTATAAGGAAAATAGAACTAGCAAATGAATAAAACTTATATTTAGATACAATGTTTGGCATTTTTCAAGAACTATACTTATTTTAGAACATGTTTCATCATTGACTGAAGACATCAACTCAAAACAAAAACTTAACAGCAAAACATATATATTTTTAGAAAAATTTTTACAGAAAAACAAAAATTAAACAAAAGGGTGGAAAATTTTAAAAAAAATTTGAAATTTTTAAGGCTGTGCCTCCAAATTTATTATGAACATTGTCCTAAATGTTTAAAATATAAATAAAAGTTAAATCTAGAGGATGTACCTAATCGAGGAAGGCTCTGGTATTTTTATTTTTCCATTTTTTAATTTTAATTTTTCAATTTTTTTTTTTAATTTGGTCAGTGCAAATACAAACACACAATAGAATGCAGTATATTACAGGCATGATTATGACACATTTTGAGGATCTAAAATAATATATATCTGTCATCCTAATCATGCATGCATGCAAATACACGAGATAAACAAAATGAAGGGCTGAAGCATCGATAAATTACATATTTAGACCTAAACGAGATGCTTTTCGAGAGTATTAGTTGTTCCGTACATGTACCATCTCGACATTGGAAAACAAGCGTCTTAAAGTTTTATCAACAGCATGCCACTAAAACACAACACACATCACTTGATTTTTCATTTTTTCTAATTTTTTTGATTTTTTTGACAAACAACAACAAAAACAATAAACAAACTAGCTAACAAGAGACAGAGAAGGAAATAGATCACCTAGAGAAAAGAGCAGTTATAGAGACTAGAAAGAAAAGTGAACATGATGTGGATAAAACCTAAAGATTACAGGTAGAGGCTTAGATTCAAAGGTCGCTTCCTGTTGGCTTTGTCCTAGTCTAACCTTGCAGTTGCAATATTAGACTCTAGGAGAACAATCTGCATCTTTTCCAATAATTCCTTGGCAATTGAAGCGATGATAAAGATTTGTCTTCCAACCTATGCAATGAAATTTTCTTATACGATATGATCTAAAAACTTAAATATAAACATTCATAACAACCACTAATGTTTAAAAGTCCTAGAGGTTTGGAATGGAGACTCAAATAGTTTCTACTGGCAACTACAAACATTTCCTCAAAGGGGCATGTATCACCAGGAAGAGCTATGAATGCATCAACTATAGTTACCATGGCTTCTATATGCTCACAAATACATGTAACTCTTTTTCTTCACCTATGGTCTTCCCGCAACGATTCCCTTCAGCAAGAACATCAGGGATAATCCCTAGAACTTGTGCATTGCCAGCTGTGCTGCTGTAGCATCTCTCCCCATTAAACCTAAGCTACTTCTTCTATACACCAGGCTAATTTTTCTATGTGCCAAAACCTTTCCTAAGTTTTTTGCAGTCTCTAAAAATATTTTATCTTTACTAGAACTTAAACCACAAAAGACACAGATAATTTTGAATTTCCTAGATGAGTGGGTGGAAGACATGATTCGTTCTATGAGTGATGACTCTTTTTTTTTAACTATTTGCTTTTTTTTGGTTTTTGATTTTTATTCTAAGTTTGCTTTGGTAACTCCAAGTCTTAAATGAGGTCTTAAGGAAGATGAAGATACACAAAAACTAAGAAGTTATAACAAGGTAGATGATGGTTCGTTAGCTAAAAAAAAATCTAAACAAAATATGTACAGGTAAAAAATAAAGAAGAAGGATATTGTACAAAAGAAAAGTCCGGAGATAAGATAAGGAAAAGTTCGACAAAGTTGGATAAGATCTGAGTACATTTTAAAAAGTAGTCATGTAATTAGACCGATTTTTGAAAAACAAGACTCAAACTGTATAACTTTTGTAAATTGAAAACAAAATGACCCAAATGACAAACTAGACTATAACTTTTTGATAAAAGAAAGCGAATCTAGAAAAAATCTACAAAAGACAAAAGAAAAAGCTAGCATACTATAGACTTTTAGAAAACACAACACGATTTTAGAAATATCAGACAAGATCTGAATATTTTCAATATATCTACAAGAACGAACATGTGACATCTAACCAGATAATATTTTTAAAAGAAAATAATTAAATAAAAATAGACACAAATATTTAAGAGCTACTGTGACAATATGAAACACTAAATCAGACAAATTTTTTCGTGCTAAAAATTTATTCGAGAATGAACAAACTACTTTTGAAAGCTTATGTTCATCAGATTGTGTTTCTAGAGAAACTTAGTAAAGCAGTCATTTTGATGATTTTTCAATAGAGCCCATAATTAATTCTCGAGTACATTTGCAACTTTTTTTATTTTTTAAAAATTAAAAAAACACATAAAAACAAAAATATTTACAGATGTTGTTAACAACCTCTATGAATCAAGGATTTACATCCCATCCAATTTTCTTATAAACTGGCAAACAAGTTTTTTTGGTCAGATTCCTAAGGCGTTATCTCTCTGCATAGAATTTAGGCCAAAGTTTAGCAATCGCACTGTGGACATATCTACTAGGATTTTGTTTTAGAGAAGCTCGGAGATCATCCAAGTTTTCTTTTAAAAACCATTGATGTGCCGCCCAAAATGTTTCTTTAAACACAATCAATTGTACTATAGCAAAGGCGATCATATCCACAGGGAGGTGAGAATTTGAAAGATTGATAATTTGCAAATAATTTTAAAAGAAAATAAAAGTTTCAATAAATTTGAACAAGATTTTAAAACATAAAATTAAAACAGCAAAGCTTCGAGAATCACTTATATGTTTTGTAACTGGTATGAAATTTCTCTAAATAATAATTATCTAAAGCATTATATTACATCTTTTCTACTAATAACAAGAAAATTTACTATTTCTATAGGTCAACCTAAAGCGATAATATAGCAAGCTATAATGCAGTAAGGGTATTCCTATAAAAAGTAGCAAAATAACCACATCTTACTAGTGATTTGGCACTAACTATGAAAATTATAACTATTGTCACTACAGTTATAACTAACATAATTTTAATAGAGAAAAGATAATAACAAATCTAAATTAATATATTTTAGTGGAATAAATTTTTACATTAATTTTGATAAAATCACGTCTTATGAAATATCTAAAATCAACAATATAATAAGTCATAATGTAGTCAAAGATATTCTACAAAATTAAGCATTATTTCATCATTATTAATATTAATTATGCAATACAATTAAATTATATAGAGAAAGCATGACTGAATTTACGTAAAAATAGGAAGTATAACAATGTTAATAATAATTATTAAAAATATAATATTACAATATAGATATAGAGTTAAAAACCATATCAGAATACTATGCATATAAGATCATCTCTCTGCATCACCACACTTTTTATATTAATTTAGGCATTATTTTATTATTTTTAGTGGGGTCGGAGGAGTGCTCTAGTAGCATCTTGTCTAACAAGAAGAGATTGCTAAAAATACTAAGACAAGAAGGATGGGGGTGCCGAATGAAGAAGGCACACCCCCTTTTTATGGTGAAAAAAATTTCACTCTTCTTATTATATTATTATTATTATTATATTAATAAATTATTATTCTATCATTTTATTATTTTTCAACTTGTTGCAGCAAATTACAGGCCAACTTGCATCATGCAACTTTCTTTTCTTTTCTTTTTTTGTTGATATTATGTTGATGTAGCGTTAATGCAAGCACTATTTGCATTTGTTGCCCTTTTTGAGTCGTTTTGCTTTATTTTTCTTCTAGATTTTGAATCTAAATTAACAAACACACTAAAATTAATTATTTTACAAACATAATATTTACAATAATTTTTAAAAATAAAAAATAAACTAAAAAGGCATAAAAACTTACTAATATAAATATATGGTACATAGCTAATTTGGTTATCGAAAACACTACTTAAGACATAAAAATATTTTTAGAAATTACTAAAAATATATTACAACATATTTATAAACTCTAAACAACATAAAAATCATTAGCATTGCAAATAAAATTACCACATGAAAATTAGTGGTTTACCGATTGGACACAGAACAAATATTTAACATATAGAAATGACTCTAAAGATTACCAAAAATATCCTTTGACATAGAAACATACTAAAAACATATCTTTAAACATATTTTCACATCAAGGCACAAAAATCTATTAAATAAAAAAATACTATTAATTACAGGATTTAATGACAAATAATAATGCAAAACAAATGATTTTGGCTTTAGAAATTGTGCATTTTTATGTATTCATCACACCGTCTAACCAACTTATTTTAAATCCTTAGTAATTAAAGCGACATAATTTTGAAATGATTTACTGGATATTCACATGATGCATACCATTTAATTCTAATTTGACTCACCCAATGATGAGACTGTAAAAGTGTATATTTTACAAGGCTAAAATTATTTATTTATGCTTTTATTTCTCATTAAATCCTCTAATTAATAACATTTTTGTATTAATAGGTATTTTTATGTCTTAGTGTGAAAATGTGTTTAAAAATGTATTTTTAGTGTGTTTTTATGTTTAATTATACTTTTGATAATTTTTAGAGTTGTTTTAGTATGTTAAATATGTGTCTAGTTTGTAAATAATGAAAATTAAAAAAATATTATTGTGTGATTTTATTATTTTGAGTCTTAAAATGTTTGTAAAATAATTAATTTTGCTTTGTTTATTTTGTTTTATTTTAGATTTGAAATCTGGAGGAAAACGAAGAAAAATGACACCAAAACGGGTAAAATCAGACATCAAATGCACTACAAGAGTCAAAAGATTCGAGTTCTAAAAGTGAAAGCCACGTGTCACTCTATGATTCATGAGTGTAGCTCACGCGCTAATGAGCTGCTGCTGAGTCAGAGGGAATCTCAGATCGCGTCGGATCCTTTGCAGGCGTGTACACTGAGCACTCCTTTCAGCCGTTAGATGCAATTACTCAGACTAATCGGATAGTCATCAATTGTGGGACACACGGTCTGACTGGGCCCATTTCTTCTCTTCTTTCTCAACCATCCGATTGTAGCTTCAACGCTCCATATTTTGTCCGCGCAGTAGCTGATTCGAAACGAAAATTTGCACTCCTTAGGGAAGAATCTCGTGTTGAAAAATTGAGAAAAATATAATGATGATATGAATTTTTTCAATGAATGCTACAATGGAAAGTTGAAAATTTCAAATTGATCCTTTCTTTTTCTATGATTGCTGCAGTAAAAAAATAAAAAAAAATTTAATAGTGTTTTTTTAGGCCAATAAATACCGGGTGAGAGTTCCTCGATTCTTTACCCCCTCAACAGGCCTTTTGTCCCCAAACTTCCTTTATCTCTTTCTTTGTTTTTCTTTTCTGCAATATTCCTTAGATAAAATAATAAATAATGCCTAAAATAGTGTAGAGAGTCTAGTAAGGTAGAGAGATGATCTTCTATGCATAGTATTTTGGTATGGATTTTTATCTCTATAACTGTGTTGTAATGCTTATATTTTTGTGAAATAAACTATATCTTTGTGTTTTTAATAATTATTGTTAATGTTGTTATGCTGTCCAATTCTTGCATAAATTCAGTCATGCTTTCTTTACGTAATTTAATTGTGTGGCATAATTAATATTAATAATACTGAAGTCATGCTCGTTTATTAAGTTGAGTTTCTACTGCATTATAGACATGGACTAGTATAGTAAATGCTTCGAAATTCTTGATTTATTATAGACAGAGGATGTCATAGTATATTCTTAAATCATTTAAAAAGACGAGGTGCTGTTGGAATTAATGTAATAATTTATTCCATTAAAATATATTGATTTTGATTTGTTGGTATCTTTTCTATCTTAAAATTATGTTAATTATAAATGTAGTGATATCGGTTATCATTTTCATAATTAGTGCACTAAATCATTAGTGAGAGATGATTATTTTGTTAGTTTTTACAGGAAAACCCTTACTGCATTAAGGCTTGCTATATTGTCGCTCTCAGTTGACCTATAAAATTAGTAAAGTGTGCTTGCAATTAATGAGAAAAGATATAATAGATCAAATGCCTTAGATAATTATTAATTAGAGTTAAGATTCCATACTCGTTACGAAACATACAAGAGATTCTCTAAGCTCATCGTTTTAATTTTATGTTTTAAATTTTGAATTAAAAATCACAAAAATATTTATTTTGTTTTAAACTTTGCCTTGAAAAACCGCTTGCCTTTTTGAATGTTTATTTTTATCAATCCATCAAGTTACAAATTTTCACCTCCTTGTGAATACGATAACTTTTCTGTACTACAAACGTCTGCCATTTAAGAAGAAACATTTTAGGGTGTTACCACACCACCCAACTAGATAGACTAATAAAACAAAACTTTTATTTAAACAATTTAACATAATGTATGCAAGCCAGACTTAGTGGATAAAGTAGTAATGAATAATTATGAAGTCTCATAAAAAACTAAGAATAAAATTGTTATGTTATTTTGCTTCAAATCACTCCTTTAGACAACAACATTTAAAATTATTGATTAGAACAATTAAAGAGTGGAAATATAAAACAAAAATTAAATAAACTTTACAACAGCTTTAGATAGTGCAATGTCTGGCTCCCTTAAGCTTTCTCTATAACCCATTTAACGAGCTTTTAGTCAGTAACTCCTGAACCATTTAGCCTAAGATATTAGGTGTTGAAGCATCCCTTAGAACTTACTTATTCGGGGTTAAAGAGGCTACGAAACCAAACTTATTTAAGTTTATTCATTAATTTAACGCTCTACACGTTATTCATTTACACTTTCTTTTTATTTCCTTGTGATTTATCATTTAATTTATTAACTAATTATTTAGTTAATTTTGAAAATATTGCTACCCTTTAATCGTTCATTTATAGAAAATAATAGAACTCAAATATCCATAATTTTGACTTACCACTACAATTAAGTATTATAGTGCGTGTGTGAAATGAATGACCTAAAACACCTTGAAAAATAAACATATAAAAATGTTAAATAAAAACTATGTTTTGAGAGTCCATAAAGTTAGACAATTCAAAGAACAGAAAAAGAATATCACAATAATGTGTAATTTAGAAATCAGAACAAAATAATAACATATTAATTACTAAGAAATTAATATTTACAAAGGATTTTTTTTAAATTTTCTTTTTAATGACTTACATAAAAACTTACAACGTGACACATAAAAATGACAAAAAATTACAAAACACACAAAATCTGGAGCAAAAATATAAAAAAAAGTTGAGCAAAAATCGAAAAATTTTGGCGCAATTCACACAGCATTAATGCACAACCCTCTCCCCCAACCTAATTTGTACATTGTCCCCAATGTATAAAATGAACAGTAAAAACAGTAAAAATATTACCTAAATTAACACAGCTACAGAGATTATCCGTGCAACAAACTTAACAAACCAAACTAAAATAAAACACACAAAAAAAATGCACAATAATATATTACAAATTAGGTCTTTAAAATTCAGATTCCCAAGACTTTATTTTTTCTATTTTAAAAATTAAAATTAGTTTTATCCTCAAATTCTTCAAAATTCATTTCAAGAGGCCGTAAAAACAATGTAATTGCTAATCACAATTGATCATATCCTCTTTAATTTCAAACATGTTAAATGAATTATTTTTAGTTTTTAATTTCAACTTTTAAATTTTTTTATGAAATTTTAAGAAATACACAGTCTAGCCAAAAAAAAAAAAACAAAATAAGAAAACAAAGCGTAAAAATAAATATGTACAAGTGAAAATGAAAAAGACTACACATGGCTGGTCAACCGGAGCTATGAGAATGACCTCTTCAGGCTTAATTATTCATTCTATGTAGCTTTTTAGTATTTGGCCATTTCCTTTGAGTATCCTTCCATCGGATGAATCTTTTATTTCAACAGCACCATTTGGGAAAATTTGTTTCACAATATATGGGCCAATCCTTCATGATTTCAACTTATTAGGATGAAGGTGGAGATAGGATTCATAAAGATGAACCCATTGATTTGGCTCAAAGTTCTTCCTCAAAATCTACTTGTCATGAAATGCTTTCTTCTTTGCTTTGTATATCCATGAATTGTTATACGCATCATCCCTCATTTCTTCAAGTTCAAGGAGTTGGAGTTTTGTTCAACATGTGCAGCACTAAGATCAAAGTTAAAGCCTTTAATAGCCTAATAAGCTTTGTGTTCAAGTTCTATAGGTAAATGACATGATTTTCTAAAAACGAGCCTATAAGGAGACAATTCTAATGGAACTTTGTAAGCTATATAGTATACCCAAAGTGCATCTTGAAGACGTAAAGACCAGTCTTTGCGATCTGGGTTCACCATTTTTTTTCCAAGATTTGTTTGATTTCTCTATTTATTAACTTGGCTTGACCATTTGTATGTGGATGATAGGTAGTTGAAACTTTATGACTCACACCACACTTTCGTGTTAAAGCTTCAAAAGAACGATTGTAAAAATATGTGCCTTGATCATTGATTATAGCATATGGCATAGCATACCTAGATAACACATTTTTTTTTTCAAGAACTTCACAACAGTTGCATTATCATTGGTATAGCATGCTACGGCTTCAACCTATTTTGAAACGTACTCCATAACAAGGAGGATGTATAGGCACCTAGAAAAAGGTGAAAATAGTCCCATAAAGTCTATTCCCCTGCAATCGAATATTTCTATTACAATAACTAGGTTTAGAAGCATCATATGGAGATGGGATAGAGTACCTAACTTTTTACAATTTTCACAAGAATGATAATAGTGATAAGTGTCTTTGAACAAATAGGCCAATAAAGACTAGACTGCAAAATCTTTGCAGAAAAATGACCACCACATGCATCACAATGATAGAGTTTTAAGACACTAAACACTTCATCTTAGGAATGCAATGTCTCATGATTTGATCACGATCATATTTGAAAAAGCAAGGGTCATCCTAAAAAAAGTTACACACTTTCAACCAAAAACTTTCTTTTGCCTTGCAATCTCCAAGCAGATTGAATTTCTCTAGTTTCCAAGTAATTAACAATGTGTAAGTACTAAGGTAACTTGGTGAGGAGAGCAGATGTTTTTAAAGAAATTCATCACGAATTGGTAGGCCATCAATAGAATCATTGAATTCCAAATGAGTTAAATGGTCAACTACCACATTCTCAACTCTTTTCTTGTCCTTAATGGTTGAATCAAGCTCTTGTAGAAAAAGGATCCACTTGATGACTCAGGCCTTAACATCCTTTTTGGAAAAGAGATACTTAAGAGCTGAATGATCTGTGAAGACAGTGATTGGTGAGTTGATAAGATATGAATGAAACTTATCAGCAGCAAATACTACAATAAGCAACTTATTTTCAGCGGTCGAGTAATTCATTTGAGCTCTGTTCAAAGTTCTACTTGCTTAGTATACTACAAAGGGTTTCCCTTTCTTCGTTGACATAAAACGGCTCCTACAACATAATTGCTTACATCATACAGAACTTCAAATGGTAAACTCTAATCAAGGGATTGCATGATTTGTGCAGAGGTCAACTTAGATATTAGAGATCAGAAAGATTCTTCACGTTTTTTCGTCCATTTGAATACTACATCTTTCATTAGAAGGTTACACAATGGTCTTAATATGGCTAAAAAATTCTGAATGAACCTTCGATAAAATCCAGCAAGTCTAAGAAATATCAAAAACCTCTAACAATCTTATGAGTGGCCATGTTCGAAATGAGTTCAATCTTTGCTGGATCAACTTCAGTTCCTTTTTTAGAGGTAATATGTCCAAGAACTATGCCAGACGGAACCATAAAATGGCATTTTTTTCTATTTAACACAAGGCCTTTCTCTTCACACATTTTTCATAACAACTTCCAAGTTGAGTTTGTGCGTGTCAAACAAATCACCAAAGACGGTCAAATCATCCATGAAAACTTTCATAATCTTCTCAATCATGTCATTGAAAATGCTCATCATGCATCTTTGAAATGTAGCCAGAGCGTTACAAAGTCCAAATAGCATACACTGAAAAACATAAGTACTGAAAGGACATGTAAACATGGTCTTTTCTTGATCTTCTAATGCTATATCTATCTAATAACATCTTGAATATCCATCAAGAAAGCAATAAAAAGGCTGACAAGCTACACATTCTAAGATTTGATCAATGAATGGGAGTGAAAAATGGTCTTTACAAGTGACGGCATTTAACTTTTGATAATCAATGCACATACGCTATCTACTGAAACTCTTGTAGGGGATCTCCTTTTTCATTCTCAATCACAGTTACACTTGATTTCTTAGGTACAACTTGAGTTGGATTGACCCATTTACTATCTGCAGTAGGGTAAATGATACCTGTATATAATAGTTTCAAAACTTCAATTTTCACAACTTCTTTCATTGTTAGGTTCAGCCTCTTTTGAGGGTCTATTCTTGTGTTAGCACCTTCTTTTAATTGAATATGATGAGAGCAAATCAGGGGACTAATACCTTTGATATCAACTATTGTTCAACCCAATAGAGTTTTGTGATCACACAACATCTTAATTAATCGTTGCTCTTATGACTCATTGAGTTTGAATGAGATGATAACATGAAAAGAATCATCGACTCCCAAGAATGCATGTTTCAATCCTTCAAGAAGTTAGGTTAACTTAACTTTTGGGATTGCTTCAATGGATGATTTTGGCTTTACACCTTCCATTAACAACTTTTCAAAACATGGTTGCCAAAACTTTGCTCCTTTGTTTAGTGAATGTTTGGGAATATCAAAAATAGGATCGAGATTTTCAAGATCAAAACTTTAGAAGATTTCTTCATGCACACCAGTTCACATTAGAAGTTCTTTGTAAACAGCTTCGTCGACGATTTCAATATAAAGACATTCATCATTGCTTTGAAATTGCTTTCCAAGATGGAAAATATTCCCTTCAAGAGTCATGTGTCCAAAAGAGATTTTCATAAGAATATTTCTATAGTTAATGAAAGCATTAGCCATAGCTAAGAAAGGTCTTCCGAGGATGATAGAAATTTTTTATTCTATATTCACCTCACATTGAAAGTCATAGATGAGAAAATCCATGGGGTAATAGAACTTATTAAATTGTAACAAAATATCTTCTACTATCCCTGTGATTCCTTGATTGATCGATTTGCCAATTGCAAGGTCATAGATGTGTGTTTAATCTCTCCAAGTCCTAGTTGCGAGTAAATTGAATAAGGCATGAGATTGACACTTGCTTCTAAGTTTAACAAAGCTTGAGTGATTTCATGGGTTCCTATGTGACAAGTAATTGTGGGACATCTGAGATCTTTGCACTTGATCAGTGCTCTTTGTCAAGAATTGCACTTAATTGCTTGGTTAAAAATGCAATCGTTGTGACATTATGCTTCCTTTTCACAATGCACAAGTCTTTCATAACTTTGGCATAAGTCGACACTTGTTTGATTATTTGTAATAAAGGAGGTCGATCCAAACTTGCTTCAAGTGTTCCAAAATTTGTTCACAATTTTCCGTTACTTTCTTAGTGGATTAAAGAGCTTGGGGAAAAGGAGCTTTTACCTGAAGCTTATTCACTTCTTTTTGTCTTTGTGGAATAGCTTCTTCACTACTCGCATTCACGGTGTTTAATGAATTTTACAATGATTTACCACTGTGAATGGCAACATGACTAATCTCTTTTTCATTCTTCCCTTCAGTGTTAGTGGTTTGTTTCATATTTTGTTCTTTTGAAATGACTTGAGTTTGAGATGAACATTTTTCATGTTCTCGTGTTGTTGAAGTTTCAGTTAATCTTAAGATCTGACTTTTGAATTCCTTACTGTCTTCTGCCAATCAAGTGAAAGTAGTTTCAAACTTTTGATTTGACTTGCTTTGTGCCTCAATGAATGCTTGCAATGTTTCCTTAAGAGATTTACTTGATGGGTGTGGATCATGATAAGGAGCAGTGTACTCTCTTAGATACATTTCTTGTTTGATTTGCCATTGATTTCCAATTGAACATGCTTGATTCGAATTCCAACTGTTGAAATTTGAATTGTTTCTTCCATCAAAATTGAGAATTTTGAAATAAGGAGTATAAGGCTTATGATATGTCCCTAAGGCATTACATTGTTTCTCGTATACTCCTATCATTTCTTGATAAGTATGACAATCTTGTAGTTGTTCAACCCTTCCACTCACAAAATTTTTTCCTTGCAATTCAACTCTGGTAATTGCTTGGATTCCTTTCTCATTCTTTGCTTTAAGAATTTCTAACTCCCTTGTGAAATTTTCAACTTGAACCCTAAGGTTGTAGTTATCCTCTTCCCTTAGTCGATGAATTCTAGTTGATTGGGACTTATTAGTACTATGAGTAGTATCTAATTCACCCCACAATTTAACTTTCTAAGCAAATTCATTAAGAAATTCTTTACCTTCTTTAGGATTTTTGTGTAAGAATTTTCCACTACACATCACTTCCAGATATTGACGATCATGACTTGTGAGTCCTTTATAGAAAAAGCTAACAAGACACCAATTCTCAAAACCATAGCGAGGACATTCACTCAACAAATCTTTAAATCTTTTCTAAGCTTTAAAAAAAATTTCCTAATTGTTTCGAGAAAAAGTCAAAATTTCTTTCTTGAGATTGTTGGTCTTTTGATATGGGTAGTATTTATCGAAGAAAACAGTTGTCATGTCATCCCATGATTTGATAGACTGAGGTCTTAAAGAATAGAGCCAGCTTTTGGCTTTATCTTTCAAAGAAAAAGGAAAGAATTTCAATTTGATGGAATCAACAATGTCAGCATAGTTGTGGAAAGTGGCGGCAACTTCATCAAATTCACGAATATGAACGTAAGGATTTTTGCTTTCTAATATGAAAAATGTTGGTACAAGTTGAATCATGCCAAGCTTCAAATCTTGTTGTGGCAGATTTGATGGAAACACAATACATGAAGGAATGGTAGTGCGAGTTGGGTGCATGAAATATTTCATCAACAACCTTTGAGGATTCTCACTGACGTGCACCATCACAATTAGATTTGAGAGAGCGGTTGATGAAGATGAGGAATATGGAGAAGAATTCGATAATTGTTTACTAAGGTTTTTTAGGTCAAGAGCCTTAGTAAATCGGCCTAGTTTGTCTTTATGTTGAAGCATTAATCTTGAATGTTTCTCTTTTTCATTTTTTAATTTTTACAATTTTTTAATGTTTGAATTTACAAGCAAAAGACAAAATGCTTAACTTTTTTTCATTCGGGGAGAATGAAGTAGTGAGTGAAAAGCATATGCCTTATTAATTTATTTTGTAGATTTTAGGATTTATATCCTTTAAGAATGTTTCCAAGAATGATTGGTGGGCCAAAGGCTCCTTAAAAACAACCTCTTAGTCAGAACAGTGCTCTTGGAATGACTAGTATTGAGAAAATCTCTAAAAGTAACTGGTTATGGGAAAGGTTTCTAAACCAGTACCAGCTTTTAGACAAAACTTCCTCAAAATCACAATTTTTATTTTTATGAAAAACCTAGTTCTAAAGTTTTATGAATTTTTATTTCTAAGTTCAAAACTTAAATCTAAACCTAAAACTAATAACAACAACATTATACAAACTATTATTAAAAAAGAAAATATTTTTTATTTTTAGATTTTTTATGAATAGTGAATAAAGTGCAAACAGTGACGTAAATAGTAAACTATGCAAATAGTAGCTTACTTAACTAAATAATTAACCTACAAATTAAAATTACAATATTTACACTATTTACAAAATTACGGGTTGCATAAACAACATCGAAAGCTTATGACTCTACGACCCAGGAAGTGAATCCTCACTCAATAGCCAACTTCGCACCTTCCCTAATAGTAATACACTCCGTAACGTGGGGAGAGAAACGACCTTAAACATGCTGAGATTTACCTGCAATCACCAAGCCATCCGTATTTCTTGCAGCAACTTCGATCTCGGTGTGATCAGCAAAATTAAGAACAGCTGCATCTACATTTATTTTGATTAGATAATCGGAGGAGGGAGTCCATGGGGCACTGGAAACGGGAGCTCATAAGGGTCTCATATGGTCAACAACCCAGCAAGAAGAGTGGACTCCATAAATCCTGCCAACTCTTTGTATGATCTTCATAGCAGATAACGACCTCCCTTCAAACAGCTTGGAATTCCAATTATGCCAAATACTCTAGCTGATAGCATAAAACACTGCTTAACCTACCTCCTTCCTATTCGGAATACATAAGAGCAAAGTGAGTAGAGAGGACCATCCTTGAAACTAACCAGGTCCTAAATCGGCCTACCCGTTGCCATACCTTTCCAGCTGCTAAGCATGTCTGGAGAGCATGTGTGCATTCTCAACCTCCTTTTCATAACTTAGGCATGTAGTGGGACACATAATCTCCCTCTTACAAGGTAGAATTTCACCACTAAGGCCCCATGGGCTGCAATCCAAACGCGAATCTTCTTGTTTACGATTTGACATTTCCACAATAGCTTCCACAATTCACTTTCCAGCCCCAAACTAGACGCTTCACTCAGGTGAGCTCTTTCCATCTCTACCTTGCAACTAGACCAAAACTTGCACTTTCCCTTGCCATCGAAATGCCACATTGGTAAGTCACAACTACCATTAAGGATGCTCAGTACAAGCTCTACATCGATGGGCCGTAAAATGGGTTTTAAGGCTTCCATCGACTAACCACCGTTCTCAATAAGGCTAGACCATAAGAATCCCACCATCCTCAGGGGTGGGGGGTCGGGATCGAGTAAAAGTACGGAACGAGAAATGTCACAGCAGCCATGGATTTTACCATTACAAATTTTCCATCTCAATCCTGCCTCTAATAATCTGCGCCCCCAAACTACAGTTTGTCACAATTATGAAGGATTATGCCCTATAGGAGCATTTAGAAAATAAAAATTAGCAAAGTACATTGCTTTGAGTACACGAGCCACCATGCTTGTTTTGTAACTAGTGCTCGATTGAAAGATAGCATGTCCCGAAATCCCATCCCCCCTTCACATTTAAGTCGGCACAAAATCTCCCATCTTATCCGATAAATCTTACGCTTGTCTCAGCCTCCACCCCACCAGAACTTTGTAATCAGAGATTGGAGGTCCTCAAACAAAGAAGAAGGCAACTTAAATACACTCATAGCATACGTAAAGGTAGCTTGGGCTGCTACCTTGATGAGAATCTCTTTACCCCTACCGAGAATATTTTGCCTGTCCATGGCTGTTATTTCCTCCAAATGTTCTCATGAATACTATGAAAGAGTTGTCGTTTACTACCTCCACCCAAATGAGGGAAGTCCAAAATAAAAGTCATGAGATGCATTATTATCTAGACAGAGAGAGTTCAAAATCATACCTTGATTCTCATCATCCATATTTGGACTAAAACTCACTGATGTTTTTTGTAAATTTATTTTCTGACTTGAGGCGCCCTCATCAGCGAAAAATAGATGTGTCAGCTTTGGAGCAGACCTAGCACATTTATTCCCTACCAGATGATTATCAGTTTCCACCCGTTGTAATAAAAAGAGAGGATCCTTCTACGCCAAGCAAGAACAAATACGAGGAAAAAGGAGAACCTTGACAAATCCCATGTAATGGAACTACTTTCCCAATTGGTCGCTTATTGACCGAGAAAAGAGAATTGCACTGTTTCAATACATGCATTACATTATCAATCCGTCGTCTGGAAAACTCCAATCTATCCGTAACTACACACAAGTACTGCCACTTCTACCCTATCATAGGCTTCACTCATGTTTAACTTGAAAGCCATTGAGCACGCCCTGCCTCCAGTCTTCCTCCGTATAATATGTAGCGCTTCAAAATCAGTGATAAGCCAACCCAAAATAAAGGCACTCTGATTGTCAAAAATAATCCTTGGAAGGTGGACTTTCAACCTATTAGCAAGTGCTTTTATCATTATCTTGTATACTACATGACGCAAACTAATTGGTCGATAATCGGAGACCTTCCTCAGAGAAAATTTTCGGAATAAGAACAATATGAGTGTTATTAAGAGGTATAATGGATTGATTACCATTTGAGATCCGTAAACAAACCTCAGTAATTTTTTGACCCAATAGAACCTAATTTTCTTGGTAGAACCCCGCATAGAGGCTATCCGGACCTGGAGCTATCTAAGAACAAATGTTGAAAACGGTAGATAACTTCCTCGGTTGTAAACAGACCAACAAGGTCTGACCTCATGGCATCCGAGGCCTTATGCTCAACCCCACATGAAAACCTCAACAATATCTTCTTCCTCGCGTAGAGTGGCAGAAAAAAATGTTACAAAAATAACTCTCAATCACTAACCTAGTCACACGCCAAATCCTCTAGCCCTTTAATCTCATTCTTATCACGATGTTGAGAGGTTTTAGAACGAAATAACTTCGTGTTCCGGTCTCCACCCTTTAACCAATCTACAACGGGATCTTTGCTTTCAATAGTATTCGTCCAAACCAATGCCTGATCTAATTCTTTCTCAAACTCCAAGATAAAACTCCTATTAGCCTCCCAATCATTAGAATTATTGAGTCTCTCCAGCTCCTTTTGTAGGGAAGCTATTTTCTTAGGTAGACTTCCGTGTGTGGTATCTCTCCACAATTTTAGAACATCCCCACTCTTAGATAATTTCTTCGACAAGACCTGATTGTTGTCATTAGATATGTGGCCACCCCAAGCATAGATCATAACAACTCTGAACTCTGATTTGGTTATCCAGTAGGGTTTGGAAAGAAAATATCTTGCCATTGCCACTGCTCCATTGATCCACCAATTTGAAGTCAAGTTCCACTTGGATGGCACAGCGGTCCGAGCTATAATAATCTAAGCGGAAGTCTCGCGCTCATGGGAAAAATTCTTTCCACTCCAAATCTATTGAAACACGGTCCAGGCATTCCTGAACATTATCCAGCAGATCTTGCAGGTCATTCCATGGGAAAGGCGCTCCCCAAAAGCCTGCCTCAAGCGTAACACAAACATCCACAACCTCTATGAATCGATTTATATCCCCATAAAGTCGATCATTACCACTAGTTTTTCTTAAAGGTGGAAAATTCGTTAAAATCACCCACTACCATCCAAGGGAGAGTATATATAGCTCACAACCGACGAAGAAGCTCCCATGAATGGTGTCTTTGAGCCTTCTCAGGGTGGCCTTAAATCCAGTGAAGCGCCATTGACGGCCACCCAAACTCGCCACTAAAGAGTCTGTTGCAAAATTAATGCGATAGAAACAAAAAACAAAAACACATATAGAATATGGAATCTAGAAAAGCTTTGAATATCCACATCCCAATCCTTAGACCATAACAAAATAAGACAACCACTCCTCCCTAAACAATCAATATGAAAACTACCTTTGAAATGCAAAGCCTCCTTCACACCTTCGGCTTCCCAACCCCTTAATTTAGTTTCCGAAATAAAAACCAAATTTGAGGAAAATCTTCAGATAAGCATCTAGAGCTTATCGAATGCACGTGGGTTCCCAAGCCTACACGTATTCCAAGTTAAGAGACTCATGGTTGTCGGCAGAGTTGCTAGGCAACCTCCGCCGATACAATGTTTGAACGATACGCAAGCACCATCCTCTTCTTCTCACTCTCACAATTACCACCACCCAATCCGACAACAATCTTCCTCTTATTAATTTGTTTGCCTCCATCTGAGCATTTAACCCCCTACTTCTCCTTATAGGCAAATGGCTTTTCTTCTCCACTTTTGAGTAAACACCATGCTCTCTGGGCTGAGAGAATAAAATCCTCCACCTTTATTGTTGAACGACGTCGTTTGTAAACATCCCCTTGGCAGACAAATGTGCATGATTTTGCATGGGAGAGTTTCCTAAGACCTAGAGATGCAACAATGGGTCGGGGCCCGTGGGCCGGCCCGAGCCCGTCCTGATACAGTGATAGGCCGGGCCGGCACGACCGACACTGTTCACGGCCCGGCACGGCCCATAAATACTTGTGGGCTGGGCCGGGCCTATATATGTTGGCCCATGGGCCGGCCCGGCACGGCCCATGGAAAATCATGGGCCGGGCTGGGCTGGGCTGGGCCTGGGCCGGCCCGGCCCGGCCCGTCTAGGCCCACAATGGGCCGGCCCACCGGCCCAGGTTGGGTCGGCCCATCTAGGCCCACAATGGGCCGGCCCATCCCAGCCCATAATGGGCCAGCCCACTGGCCCAAGTTGGGCTGGCCCATCTAGGCCCATACAGGGCCACAAGAGGCCCATTGTGGGCCAATTTCATATATATATATATATATATATATTTAGATATATTTTTTCATGTTCATTCACGGGTGAACATGGCTGAGTATGACCTTCTTCAAATAAGTCATGTAAGGCTCATTGTAAGTCATGTATTGTCACATCAAAAGACTATACATTCAATATATATATTGTTTAATTCATATAAGAATTAAATATTATATAATATATATACATGCCATATTCACCCGTGAATGAATAATTGAATATGCCATGAGATTTTCCCAATGCAATCACATCACAATACGTCTGCCAAGTTCTTTTTCTTCTCTTTTCATTTTTTTTATTTTTTTATTTTTTCCTTGTAGGCATGCTTTGCTTTTGAGAAGTAAAGTTGAGAATCAGATGTTGAATCTGTAGGTTATGTATTATCACATCAAAATACTATACATTTAATATATATATTATTTAATACATGTAAGAATTAAATATTATATAATATATATACATACCATATTGAACACATCGCATTGCAATAGGCCTAACAAGCTCTTTTTCTTTTCTTTGCATTTTTAAATTTTTTTTCTTGTAGGCATTGTTAGTATGTGTGGAGCTTAATTATTACCCTGACGTAGATTACCCCTACGCAGAGGTTGTACGCGGATCGACCTTCGCGGTAAGGTCGACGTGGGGGTTGGAAGGGGGGTGGTAAACCCCCCTCTCGGGGGTTGTAGGGGGCGGAGCCCCCTGGGCAAAAATTTTATATGCAAGTTTATTTTACATAGGGGCAGTTTAGGTTTTTTATATAAGACATGCTTTGCTTTGGAGAAGCAAAGCTAAGAATCAGATATTAAGTCTATAGGTCATGTATTATCACATCAAAATACTATACATTTAATATATATATATTATTTAATACATATAAGAATTAAATATTATATAATTTATGCATGTCATATTCACCCGTGAGTGAACATGGCATTAGATTCCCCTATGCAATTATAAAGGGGCAGGCCTAACATAGAGGCTCAGAAGGAAGGCCTGCAATGTGCAAAGCTGAGACGTTAAGTCTTCAGCGAATTGTCTAATCAAGTTACACTTGAAAGAAAAAAAATTCAAAAAAAAAGATTTAAAAATAAAAAAAATAAAAAAATAAACTTTTTTACCTATAAATAAATGTAGAACATTCACAGAGATACTCATTCAACAAACTTCTAAGATCTTATGTATTGTCTTGTTTTTTAGATTACTTAGAGTTCTTCAGAAAGGGAAAAAAACTTGAAGGTATAATTTATTTCATTTATTGTTCATTAATTTTGTATTGTTATAAGTTAATTTTATTGTGTAATTATTTTATTTAATTTTTATGTTACGTTAATTTATTGTTATTTTTTATTGAAGCTATGGCATCATCACCTAGAGGGAGAGCCAACATTTCACATTTGGTGATCAACGAAGAAGAACAATTTAATGATCCACTGGAAGAAATTGGAGTTGACTTGCTATCTCAAGTTGATGGCTCCTCTGAAGTCACTCGTAAGGGCAAAAGGAAAATTCAACGAACTTCACCAGTTTGGAATTACTTTGATCTCGTAACACGTACAAACGAGCATGGTGCAACAGAAGAGCGCGCAATTTGCAAAGTATGCAAACAAGACTACACAGGTAAATCCTCTTCTGGCACTGGTCACTTAGAGAGGCATCGCAAAAAATGCGAAGCTAAGCATGGTGTAGGTGGTGTTGATTGCCGTCAACAAACACTTCAATTTAGCCCCGATGGTAGTGTTACCAATTGGTCATATGACCAACAAAGAGCAAGAGAATGGCATGATAGATATTTGGCTAGTGCTCAACAACTAATTAGTCTTGCTGATGATCCAGCCTTTGAGGAGTACATTCAAAATGCCTATAATCCACAATATAGGCGTGTTTCAAGAACTACCACAAGAGCTGACACCATGAAAGTTTTTTATTCAATGAGAGGAAAGTTAGTAACTGAATTTAATTCATTCACTGCATCTGTTGCATGCACATCTGATTTGTGGGAAGGTCGTACCAAAACTAGTTATATCTGTGTAACTGCGCATTATGTGGATAAAGATTGGTCTTTTCAAAAAAGATTAATTGCTTTTCGACCAATGCCTTATCCGCATGATGCCAAGGCCATTCATGATGTCATCATGGAAGTTTTTGATTTTTATGGCATTAAAGAAAAGGTTTTAAGCATCACATTTGATA
The DNA here is from genome assembly GCA_025403435.1 of Artocarpus heterophyllus. Taxonomy (NCBI): domain Eukaryota; kingdom Viridiplantae; phylum Streptophyta; class Magnoliopsida; order Rosales; family Moraceae; genus Artocarpus; species Artocarpus heterophyllus. The sequence goes on from CM046339.1 coordinate 12,463,196, forward strand.
ATGCATCTGCTAATACTGCTGCTATTAACCTTTTCAAAACAACATTGAGACCACAACATGGCGAAACACTTTTTCACCAAAGATGTGCTTGTCATATTATTAACTTGTGTGTTCAAGATGGCATGAAATTTTTTCAAGGTTATTTGGAAAATATTCGAACGGCCTTGGGTTACATAGCAAGTTCTGGCTCTCGAATTGAAGAGTTTGCTAAGCTTTGCAAAAGAGCAAGCATGAAACCCAGAAAACTTCCAACTGACATAGGACACCGGTGGAATTCAACATATTTGATGCTGAATGCATGCCTACCATACAAAGAGGTCATAACCGCGTATTACAACTTGAAGAATCCAACTGAGCTGCTTCAAGAATTTGATTGGCAAATTGCTTCATGCTTTTACAATTTCTTAAAGGTTTTTTATGAAGCCACTCTCCAACTCTCAGGTGTGTACTATCCTACCTCTCCTCATGCATTACATAAGTTGTACGACATTGCTGCAACCTTCGATATGCATAGAGATTTTGACATGTTTAAGGAATCTGTTGAGTTCATGGAGCAAAAATTCAAAAAATATTGGGAGCGTGTTCCACCGTTGTATTGCATAGCTGCTGTATTGGATCCGAGAGTTAAATTAGCTGGTGTTGAATATTTGCTTAAGGGTATAGGGGAAAAATTAAGGGTGCATTCTGACATCATAACCATTCAAAATGTGCAAGCAAAAGTTAACAACATATTTACTGCATATAATGAAAAATATGGAGGAGGCCAAACAATATCCCCTACACCTTTAGCAAATACTACTTCTGTTCCACATGGTTCTTCATGGGCAAGTATGATTAGCTACACAGGATTTGGTTTCGGTGCATCGTCTACATCTTCAACACGCAGTGAATTGGAAAATTATCTGGAAACAAATTTTGCAGCATTTATTTTCAATGAGCAAGGTGGTGGTCATGATTTCAATAAGTTTGATCTTTTGTCATTTTGGAGATCACAGTCAAGAACTTTTCCTGTGCTCTCTAAAATGGCTTGTGATATACTAACCATACCAGTATCCACAGTTGCAAGTGAACAAGTATTTAGTTGCAGTGGTAGAGTACTTGATGAACGGCGTGCACGTATGAGTGACGATATTCTGGAAGCAGTAATGTGCGTCAAAGATTGGGAGGATGCTCGTAGAAGAAGCTAATAAGTTCAAGATGATTGGGTTGATGACTTTGAAAATTTGGACATTTCTGATACTCCCACTGGGAGTAATACGTTGTAATTAATTATGAACAATATTTTTTTTATGTTTTTTTTTTGTTTTTAGTAATTTTGTAAACATCTAATGTATAATTATCCCGATTGTACTCTTTTTTCCTTACCAAGGTTTTGTCCCACTGGGTTTTCCTTGGAAAGGTTTTTAATGAGGCAATCGTAAATAAAATATCCTTTTTTATATTTATCTTAACTATTCAAACTTTTATATTTATTAACTTGTTTAAAAATTAAAAAATTAAAAATTATATACTTAGATGGGCTGGCCCATTTAAACCCATGATGAGCCAAGATGGGCCGGCCTATTTAAGGCCCACGGCACGGCCCGGCACGACCCACGGCACGGCCTGGCACGACCCACGGCACGGCCCGGCACGACCCACGGCACGGCCCGGCACGGCCCATATAAAACTAGCCCGCGGGCCGGGCCGGGCCAAGTTATTTTTAATATGGGCCGGCCCGGCCCGGCCCACGAAATTCATGGGCCGGCCCGGCCCGGCCCGCGGGCCGTGTGGGCCTAAGGAGAACGGGCCGGGCCGGGCCGGGCCGGCCCGTTCTTGCAACACTAATAAGACCCCCCCACTTAAGTCACTTAAAGAGGCACGCGCTGCATTAGGCCTCCGTTGATCTCCCTCCGGCTGGCTAATATTTGAGTTCTAATTAGCCAAGATACTTTTCTTCTATAAATGGGCCAAATTAAAGACCAAATCTTCATTAAGACCCGAATTTACTACAATATCAGGGAAAGAATCTTGGGAATCCTCACTCATCGATCCTTTAGCTGTGACGTTACATTAGTCTCATGATTGTACCTACTGACTGCCTATGCTAGTCGAAATTGGGCTGCCGGAAGCCACACCATGGTGGCCTGTCTATCAAAGACACTAAAAGAAGGGCGGCGCATACGACCCACCACCTTATTCTTCTATTTATGATTCTCATCTCTAATCAACCAGAGACCATAATTGACTTCCTTCATCTCCATCTCCTTTGCCGCCTCGGGGTGTTGAGAGTTTAAGAAAACATGCCCAAATATACTATAAACAAAACAGAAGTATGATAGACATTCATACTTCAGGTGGGTCATGATAGTTTTGCCAGATTTTCCCAACCAGACCTTAACCCCTCTCCAAAGGGGCTCAGTCATGTCCACAAGCACCCTTACATGCATATATGGACCTACACATCTACCTTGTTCATCAGCGTCAACCTAGATATAGACTCTGATCGCATCCTCAATGATTTGCCCAATTTCCTCGATCATCCCATCCACTGGTATACAATGAACCCGTATTCAAAAACGTGTGAATCAAAATTCCCCCACATCTCCAAGATTAATGCCATCTATTTTCTTTAACATCACAAGAGACCTGTTGAAATTCTAGGGTTCCATGGATAGAACCCATTCAATGTCTTTTCTATCGCCAAGAGGGAAGAAGAAAGTGTCCAGTTCACTTTGTATCAAGCTGCTCAAGCCATCAAAGAAGATTTTAAGTTGAACCTCTTTAGAAAAGCCATGATTTGGAAAGTTGATAAGCAAGTTCTTGTATCGTCACCAAGCAGCATGAAAAGGCTCTAAATCTCATTAAGAAAATCTTAGAAGTACTTGTCGATCAACTATCTCCAAGTACCTCACACCAAAACTCAAAATCAAAAATTAAAGACAATAAAAAATGAAACAAAAACAAGTAAAAATATCTAAATTAATCCTAAAACTAATTGGTGTATGTATTATATAAACAATCCTCAGCAACGAACTTGTTACGAATACGCAATATATGGGTCGTACAAGTAAAAAGTGATTCCGAGACTAGATGTCTATCCCACGATAATTGGGTTTAGTTTACATTAATTACCAATATAGATTAGCTCTACGTTTATTTGGACAACCGAAATTAAAATAAAAATAAAACTAAAACCAAAAGAAAGTGAAATGAATACTAGAAACTAAATCAAATTAATTTCGACCCCATCGGATTCTTAATCATTTCGTGGCACTGGGCGTGGTAGGACCAGTGGCCACTTTTCGGGCCAATCTCGATATGTGTCTGTCATCTTCCGCAGGATCTGACCTATGTTTTTTTTTCTTTGCTGCCTCCACTGCTCCATTGGTCTGAGGCCTGTACGGCGAGGATTTGTGCTGTTGTATCTGATACCGAATGCACAGCTGCTCAACTTCTTTTTTGAAATGAGATCCCAGATCTGAATGAAAATAAAAAACAACAGCACCAAAAATAAAATAACGAAGTCAATCAATTAAAATACTAAAGCATCAATTTCGGCATAACCAAACCGCATTGATTTTGTTATTAAGTGAAGCTAATGATTAATTAGTCGAGAACCTCTTGGCTAACCTAATTACCTCTCTCGAGCGTTAAATTGGATAATATGCTCAAAAACTCAATTCTAAAATCTCTATCTAGAATCAAGTAATTAAATACTCATTAAGCTCTAATTCTCTTAATGACTATAAAAGCCCCAAGCTTTTCTTTGTCTTCTCCTTCCATGATTTTTGGTCTCCAAATGCGTTTCCCTTGATGATTTATTGGAAGTAAAACCTAATTCTAAATCCTAAACTAGAACAAAAGAAAGAAACAAAAGAAAGAAATCTTTTTTTTTTCTTCATGTTTTTCCTTGGAGTGAGCTCTAAATCCCCTTGGAAATATATGCCTCCCCTCACAAAAATGTAGGCTTCTTTCTCTTCTTTTAGGTTTTAGGGTTTAAAAGGTATTTAGGGCTTCAATCAACTTTAACTTAGGCTGTCAAATAAAAAATAGAGCAAGATCAGCTCCAAAATAGGCCATCAGTGCGCTAGTTGTGCTGGCCACACAACAGCTCGTGCTGGTTGTACCGTAGGTTGCGTTGGCACGTAGTGTTTACTAGTTTCACCTTGAAAATGCTTCTTAAGCTCCTTTTGTTCTGCCAGAAAATCCTTAAAGTCTCAACTCTTATTTTCCTACAAAATAACACCAAGAACATCAAAATAACAAATATGCTTGAGGATTTTCACAACATCTGAGCTCAAGAAATAATTGATGTGTGAATTAAATACTCACTCATCAAATACCCCCAAACTTAAACATTTGCTTGTCCTTATGTAAAAAACAACAAACATAATGAAAACTAAACTAACAATAAAAACAAAAGAAAACCAAGTGTGAGTTTTTGTATCCATTTAATAACTAGACAAACGTAAATCCCAAAGCCATAAATTGCTTCAAAGCTCAAATGAAATGCAAACATTAAGAATATCTAGAATTTCAACAATAAACATCGAGTTTGCCTCATTCAAGAATCCCTAAGTATAAGTGTGTGCTAAATCACTATCACTCTACGAATTGAACACCGGATAAACTTATGTGATTACATGAATGTTGAGAAATCTCTAGATAATGAAATTTGAACTACCCTAAGCCCATTGTTTGTGTCGCTCTCCACTAATATAGGTTACGTTCCATTAAAGATGAAGGATTTTCAAGGCTTGTAATGTAAGGATAGAAAAACAGGTGAATGAAAAAGGAAAATTTTCGGCTCGGATCACCCTAGACATGTAATGCACCTTACGGACCTCACATGAATGAATGGAAACTCACAACCGACTTCCCATTTGATCAATATTTTATCATCAATCATTCCCACCAAGATGACTCACAAATGTCCGCAAACGCTTAAAACATGAAATTTACAAGAATTTATTATATCTTTTTTTCATTCATTTTTCCCTTTATTTCAATTTTTATATTTTTGCTTCTTTTTTATTTTTGAAATATAAGCACCCCCAAAACTTATTTTGTTCGAGACATATAGATAATATGGGGGAAAACAAAGCTAAAATTAAGCAAAACAAAAAGAAAGTAAGCAAAACTAAAAATGAATACTTATATGAGTCACTCTAAGGATACTATCAAACCATAAATGCCAATCACATCATCTTTCATGCTTGCTTTCAACAATCAATCTTCAAATTCAAGCAATGTTTCAAAACATGCCTATTAGTGATAGGGTAAGTGAAAGGAAATTCACGAAATGGCTTAGTAAAGAATATGTGGATAATAAACAAAATAGGTCAAAAGGACTCAACGAGGGAAACTAGCGGTGGAGTTTACATAGGTTGGCTTCAAAAGCTCAAATGGTCAAAAAGGCCTCAATCATCTCGCCAACAACACCTAACCTAGGATTTCACCTTGAGCTTCACTAAAATATGTTCCAGAGTTCATGAGATGTAAAAAAAAAAAAAAGAAATCTAATGCATACAAGTTTATCTAAAAGTTCAAAATTTCATTTAATTTTAAAATCTAGAGTGATTGTGATTCATGGTGCTCAAGTGTAGAGAGTAAAAAATGAAGATCACCAGTGCAAGTTAAGCACACAGAAATCTCAATGAATTACATATCAAAAGACCTAAGAAAACAAATTGTGGCTAACATCATAATCAAATTCTAGTCATCAATTTCTCAAAACTCACACTTTATTCAAACAAGTAACAAAAACACCGCTAAAATAACTAAATAACCTACACAAACTAAACAAGAACTATCAAACAAGAGTGATGGAAGAAAAATCATGATAATCAACAAAAATTCAAAAAAAAAATGTAAGGCAAAAAACCAACAAAATAATTTCTCTTCCCCATACTTAAACTAAATATTGTCATCAATGTTTGTAACAATCCAAGAACAAGGGTTAAGAACATATAACTCTGGGTTTCTAGCCTAACTTTTGAGTTTCGTCCATCTTCTAGAATCATTTTCCACCATAACTCAAGCTCTTAAGCTCCCAATTATTTCAAGACTTTTAGAGAAGTGCTTGTCAAAGAACGACTTCCGCCCATAGTAAGTGTCGTAGAGCACTATAAATGGGCCTTCATCGCGGATGACCTCAAGCTTGGCATGATTTGGAGATGCTCGACGCATAATCCCAATAAGATTCAACTTTGAACAATAGCTTAGTGGAGATAAACGGGACGTTGCTAGTAGTGGTGGAGGAGGTGTTGGCCAAAAAGAGTCTTCGTAGATGTAATCTTCATTGGGTACGGTTGGCTCAACAATTTGGACACTTGAGACATGTTCTTCTTGTAATTCCTCTTGAAGGTGAAATTCTTGGGTCTTATCGTCACTTAAAAATTCTTGTTGAAGAATCTCTAAGTCCTCTTTACTCGTTGCAAGCTGCACACATGATTTCACTTTAAACATGATAGGCTCTACTCGTTGCAAGCTGCACACATGATTTCACTTTAAACGTGATAGGCTCACTATCTCCTCGCAACTCAGCAAATGTACTTACAAATTGCTCAACTTGTTCTTGTAGACTATGACGTTAAGAAGATTAGGCAACTGACAATTGGTTGGTGCTGCTCCTCAAGTGATTAATCATTGTTGTCAATTACATCAACACCCTTCCAATGCCAAAATTGTCTCTTGAGGTAAGATATCAATTTGCGGCTCCATCAAGTTAGATTTGATCTCCCACCATAGTTGCTCATTGAACAATTTATCTCCTTCTAATTGTACTCCGCCTTCTTCCAACAAGTAATTGGCTTCATCGACGGATATATGGTAGAAATAGGAGGTACCATTTCCCATTTTTGCCCAATTTTGTGTCAAGTTGCTTAAGCCATCAAGGAAGATTTTAAGTTGAGCCTCCTGGAAAAGCCATGATTTGGGAAGTTGATGAGCAAGTTCTTGTATCACCATCAAGTAGCATGAAAAGGCTCTGAATCTCGTTGAGGAAATCTCAAGAGTATTTGCTGATCAACTATCTCAAAGTACCTCGCACTAAAACTCAAAAACAAAAATTAAAGACAATAAAAATAAAACAAAAACAAATAAAAAATATCCAAATTAATCCTAAAACTAATTAGTATCCATATTATATAAACAATCCTCAATAACGATGCCAAAAAATTGTTGCAAATCCTCAAGTATATGGGGTCATATGAGTAATAAAGTGATTCAGAGTCCAGATGTCGATCCCACAAGAATTGGATTTAGTTTACGTTAATTACCGATATTGATTAGCTCTACATTTATTTGGACAACAGAAATTAAAATAGAAATAAAACTAAAACCAAAAAGAAAGGGAAATGAATATTAGAAACTAAATTGAAAATAAAAACAATGGAACCAAAAACAAAATAATGAAGTCAATCAATTAAAAATACTAAAGTATTGATTTCACCGTAATCAATGTAATCAATCCGCATTGATTTTATTATTAAATGAAGCTCATGATTAATTAGTCGAGAAACTCTTAGCTAACCCAATTACCTCTCTTGAGTGTCAAATTGGATAATACGCTTGAAAACCTGATTTTAAAATCTCTATCTAGAATCAAGTAATTAAACACTCATTGAGCTCTAATTCTCCTAATGACTATGAAAGGAATAATCTCTCGATCTTATAGTTGTCTAAGATGCGATTTGATAAGCCGTACATGGAATTTCTCTCTCTCGAGCATCAAACCCCATATACTGAAATCGTCTAATCCATTGGGCAAATAAATTAAAAGCATTAAGTATGAGAAAATACAAATCAACCATGGAAATGCACTAAGAATAAATCAACACATCACAATATGGTAAAATCAAAGCTCTATAAAAATAACTGTTTCATAAGTAAAATCAACCAAACCAATAACAAGAGTTTATCATTTACAAGTCACAAAAATTGCAAAGAAGGGAATGAGAATGAAAAACCCATTTTGGATTGTCACAAGCTCCAAGCTTTTCCTTCTCTTCTCTTCCTATGATTTTTGAACTCCAAATGCATTTCCCTTGATGATTTATTGAAAGTAAAACCTAATTCAAAATCCTAAACTGGAATAAAATAAAGAAATATTTTTTCTTTTCTTTTTCTTCATGCTCTTCCTTGGAGTAAGGCTTCGAATCCCCTTGGAAATGTGTGCCTCCCTCCCAAAAATGGTGGCTTCTTTCTCTTCTTTTGGGTTTTAGGGTTTAAAAGGAATTTAGGGCTTCAATTATTTTTAATTTTGGCTATAGGATCTAAAAAAGGAGTAAGATCAACTCCAAAATAGGCCATCAGCTTAGCTAGAGGTGCAGGCCATACGCTGGTTATGTTGGTTGCGCATGCTGTTTCCCATACTATAGGTTGCGTTGGCACACAGTGCTTGTTGGTTTCACCTTGAAAATACTTCTTAAGCTCTATTTTTTATGCTGAAAAATCCCATAAAGTCTTAGCTTTTATTTTCCTACAAAATAACACTAAAAAAAAAAAACACATATGCTTGAGGATTTTTACAATATTTAAGCTTAAGAAATAATTGATGTGTGAGTGAAATGCTCTTTCATCAACGATTATAGGGCTTATGAGTCATAATCTTACCGAGAAGACTAAAAGGCATGGGATCTTTGCCTTTCGTAACCAATTCATCACAAACCCCAACCACCTCATACTATTCCTCTGTAATTAACAGTGAGCACCACTTCCCAAATATGTCTATAGCAAGAGATAAGGCACAATCAAATTTGAGGAGAAGACAAACCCTAGAAACCATTCCCTTACTGGGGACAGATACTAAACTCTCTCAAGCGCAACCTTAGAAAGACTATCCTTCCTTTTATCATTTATCTGTTCTCGGCTTTCACAAGTACTTAGTTGGATTTTTAACATTTTTGACAATTGGTTGTATTCCTTTTTTTTTTTAACAATATAATCCTTAAAACTATTTTTTATGACAATTGTTCTTAAATCTAGTTAAGTATAACAAAGAAGTCCCTAATCATAAATATCTATTAAAATTAAGAGGGAAAACAATTATGTAAAATGTATTTGTTAGAAGGGAGGGCATAGAATTTCAAGCACTATAATGATTAAAATATACATATAAGCTAACAAAATTGTTAAAAAATTAACTAATTTAATTTCTTTTGGTTTTTCTTATTTTGTAGCATGTGAAATTAAACAATTTGAATCTTGTTATAAGCAAACAAGGTGTATGGGTCTTCTAAATAGGTTACATGCATCCTACATGATTGCTTTTCGTCTCAATTTTGATGGATGTTTGTGATTGAGGAATTTACCACACTTAGCTAAGTTTAAGGACTCACTACAAGAAACTAGCACAATAACGACAAACTTTTTAGTTTATAAGGCATGATAATAATATCAAAAAATTTGGATAGAAGGGCCATCTTTTAGCGACGATATGACAATTTTTATAGGGAATGATAAAAAAATTGAAAATTTTGGACAAGAGACCTTTTGGCGACTGACATGTCATCGTTAAAAGTCTTACATAAATTTTGGCGACAAGTGGCACAGAAGTCACACCAAAATTAGACTTTTGTCGTCGCTAAAAGTCTGGTGTGAAACACCAGATGTTCGCACCAAAAAATGTCAGTTGATGCCATTATTAATTAAAATTTTGTCGCTAAACGTTGGGCAGTTAATGTGACAACAACTATTGCTAGCTGTTCCTCACAAAAACTTTTAGCGATGACAAAAAACCTAAAATTTAATTTTTGCCAAAATTTTAAGCGGTAAAAAAGAACGATTAGCAGATATTTTTAGGACTTTTATATTGTTGCTAAAATTCTTGCAGTTACTAAAAATATATTTTAATAGCTTTAGCCAAAATGACGTTCTTTTGTATATTTATAGCGACGACTTTTTGACTTTTAGCAACAACAATATATCAGATTGCAACTAGACTTCTTCACCATTTTTGATCTCTTTGTCTCTCTCTAGCCTATTCTTTCTTTCTTTGCCCCCACCCCTAAACACCACCTTCTATGGACCTTCCAAGCTCCGCCTATCGCTAGCCGCTGCCCCATGCCCAACAACCTTGGTCCTTACCCCTGCCCCCTCCTTGAATTCCTCACTCTTCTTTGTCCTCTTTCCCCTCTCATTCTCTCTCACTTTAAATTCTCTAAAATGTTTGAGATTGAGTGTGATGCTTCAAGAATAGGTATTGGAGCCGTACTTACTCAAAAGGGCGTCCATTGGCTTATTTCAGCGACAAATTAAGTCGTGCAGCCTTGAACTATCTGACTTACGACAAAGAGTTGTACGCTTTGGTTCGAGCTTTGGAAACATGGCAGCACTATCTATGCCCTAAGGAGTTCATGATTAACACTGATCATGAGTCCTTAAAGCACTTAAAAGGCCAACAAAAGCTAAACAAGAGACACGTACAATGGCTAGAATTCATTAAAACGTTTCCTTATGTCATCTGATACAAGCAAGGTAAGACCAACATCGTTGTAGATGCGCTCTCTCATTGGTACGCATTAATTTCTACTCTTGATGCTAAATTACTTGGTTTTGAACATATTAAGGAGTTATATGCTTTAGACCATGAATTTAGAAAGAGTTATACAACTTGTGAGAAAATAGCGTTTGGAAAGTTCTTTAGGCATGACGGTTACTTGTTCCGAGAGAATAGGTTGTGCATTCCAAATTGTTCTTTAAGGGTATCTATTAGTGAGAGAGTCACATGAAGGAGGACTGATTGGACATTTTGGAGTAGCTAAAACCCTAGCTGTTTTATAGAAACACTTCTTTTGGCACATATGAAAAGGGATGTTGAGAGAGTTTGTGGTAGATGTGTGACATGTTGGCAAGCTAAATCTTGGGTACATAGCCATGGATTGTACACGCCATTACCTATCCCTACAACACCTTGGATTGATATTTTAATGGACTTTGTGTTACGGCTTCCTAGGTCTAGGCGTGATCAGGTTCTATTTTTGTGGTTGTAGATCATTTCTCTAAGATGACACACTTTATCCCTTGTCATAAGAATGATAATGCTTTGTTAGTTGTTGATTTGTTCTTTAAAGAGATTGTTCAATTACATGGTATGCCTAGGACTATAGTTTCTGGTAGAGATGCTAAGTTCTTGAGTTATTTTTGGAAGACTTTGTGGGGTAAGTTAGGAACTAAGTTATTGTTCTCTACTACTTGTCATCCATAGACTGATGGTCAAACGGAAGTAGTGAATAGGACTTTATGTACATTGTTAAGGGTATCATCAAAAAGAACATTAAGACATGGGAGGAGTGTTTACCACATGTTGAGCTTGCTTATAACCTATCAGTTCATTCTGCTACTAAATTTTCACCGTTTGAAATTGTTTATGGTTTTAATCCTTTAACCTTTTTAGATTTATCAGCATTACCTGTGTCTGAGCATGTGAATTTAAATGGACAAAAGAAATTTGAATTTGTTAAGTAAATTCACAAGAAGGCAAGGCTCAACATTGAGAGGCGAACATAACAATATACAGCTCAAGCTAACAAGAACAGGCGACCATTAGTGTTTGAACCGGGAGATTGGGTCTGGTTGCACATGAGGCAAGAATGATTTCCAGCACAAAGGAAATCCAAATTGCTTCCTTGTGGAGATGGACCTTTTCAAGTCCTTGAGTGGATCAATGACAACACCTATAAGCTAGATTTGCCAGGTGAGTATGGTGTTAGTGCTACTTTTAATGTTTCTAATCTAAGTCCTTTTAATGTAGGTGTTGATTTAAGGACAAAACCTTCTCAAAAGGAAGGGAATGATGGAGACACGGCTGCGCAGTGGACACAAGATCCAGTTACAGTTCCAGTTAGTCTAGTTATGAGTTCTAAAGCTAAAAGATTCAAAAAAGCACTTAATAGGCTGATTCAAGCTATTCATAAAGAAGCTGCAAACACATTCACTACTGATGGTGAATCAAGAATGGTCCAAGTTATTCAAGTGACACACAAAGTGGACCAGCCATGAATATGGCATATTTCTCAACACAAAGAACAAGAATCTTGGAGTTTCTTGAAGCTCGAAGATCAATCTTAAAGAATCCTAAAAAAAAGTGAAGAGTTGATTACAAGTTCTTGAAAATTGTCAAATTAGGGTCTTCTTTTTTTGTTAGGAACTTAAATAAATCTTATTTCTTTAATCCTTTGTAATGAGGCTTATGAGCTAATTTGACTTGGTCACAATTCAGCACAAAAGACTTAGGCTTAGGACTTATTTTGGGAAAGTTAGTTAGTCAATTTGTTATTTAAGGATAAAATTCATCCATTGACTTGGTCAGCAAGGTGGCTGAATAGTTTTAGGTGGTTAGGATTAGTTTTGAGTCAAATTACTACCATGCCCTTCGTAACTATAATTGGGTATGTTTTAGGGTTTTAATTCCTTTAGAATTGTTTGGTTTTTAGCCTATTTCAAGGCATTCATTATCAATAAAATTCAGTTTAGTCATTTTATTCAAGATTAAGAGTATTCTCTTAAGTTCTTCAAGAACAACCAAGAACTAATCAAGATTGAGTTTTGCTATGTTCTACTGACTTATCAAGTGTATTTCCACCACCGTTTGTGGCATCTACGACTGTACCTATGTTTTTGCTTCTTCATAAGCAATGGGTCGTGGTTTCTATCATCCAAACTTGTTCTAGAAATGATCTTGGAAGACATATATTGCTATCGGGTCTTGTCACAAGTCGGCAAGGTTCATATCAGCACCTTTCTGCAATTTATAATTACATATTTTCTAATCACTCATCATCTGCATCCAGAATAACAAAATCTAATTTAAGAACTAACATATACAACTAATACTAACTCATGGAATGACACCCTAGTCTCCTCCATCCAGCCACTGATGTCTTTCTTTATACTGCTATCGACCTACTTGCCATGCCGTCATTGTCACGTCATCTCTTTCCACCGCTGGCCCAACTCACCATAACATCGATTAAGGATATTAGTAGGAGTACCAGTTTATCGACACTAATGGAAAGCTCTCATTCAAGTTTAAAATTTAATTGTGTTATATAATGTTATTTAGTTACACTTTCGACTTTTTAGTTTGGTTATTGATACACTGTGATTTGTGTTATTATGACTTTTTAGTTTAGGTTTTGGGTATTAAAACTTCGAAAGGTAAACTTTTAGATATTTTATAATTTTGTTAAATATTAAAAAAACTTAATCTTAAGTACAAACTATCTAAAAATAAAATTTTTAGTTTCGGTTTGATCAATGGTTTAGAGGAAAAAAAAAACTCAAACCGCCCCTAGAGACTCTAATTTGAATTGTGGTGTAAAGCTATCATATACTGCAATATAAATAAAAAATGAGCTACATTGCAAACTCTAATATACTATAGCGTTTCGAATTAATTGGTTCAAACCAATACTCCCAAATACCTCTAGAAAAGAGAAGGAATAAAGAAAACTTAAAATCCAAAAATCAAAAACAAAGGGAATATCCTTATATTGTGTTTTTTTTTTTTTAACTTACAATTTTTTTGTTGTTTTTCCACTCTTTTTGGTATTTTGGTTATTTTCATAATCAAATTATATGTAGACTAAGAAAGAGTATATTTGTCAATTAAATGCAATTTGATAGTATATTTTTGCAACAATAAAAAGAGGTATTTTTATTTTTATACTTGTATTTTGATATTATTGAAAAAATTATACTTTATATTTTAAACATTCACACTTTTATCCCTTTACATTTTATAATCGTAAAATGTAGGTCTATTAGGACGGACAAGTCTATAATTCCACTAAATTGTAATTCCCCCTTCCACAAAAAAGTGTCTCAACCGACAGTTTTTATGATTTGACATGTTATATCATTTAAGTTTGATCGAAGGTTAGCATTCAATGAGGGCATCTAAGGTCATTGTATTTATCCCTTTACTGGCTACCGGTTAACACTTTCAATCAATAAAAAATTAGAAGTACAAGTACCGGGTGAAATTGAGGGAAATTGAGGACAGAAGAAAAGGGTGAGTTCAAAGACATGTTCTCCGGCGGCATTCTTACTTTCGATACCATCCACTCCAAAATATCTCCCAAAAATATCCACAACCCACCGCTCCTAAAATCCCACGGCAACACACTTCAACGCATACACTTTCTCTAAGTCTAATCCCAAAACTTTACTTTATGCATGCATAATAAAAGAACATCTGTCAATAACAAGGACTGTCGCAACCTAAAATCAGAGGGATCTTTTGATTGTCACAACACACACTTCGACACATACATTTTATTTTGTATGATTAAAATTGTTTGGTTATTATCTAACAAGTGATGCAACTTAAAATCAGAGGGATTTTTTTTTATAGAAACATAAGGATTTGATTCTAGCTAGATGCAACTAGAAAAACTTGTAAACAAAATTGTCCCACGTTCGGACACATTTCGGGCACCTTTCTTTTTTTTGTTTTTCCTTTTTTTTCTTTTTCATAGCGATTTCCCCGAGATTCTCTTGCTTCGATTTAGTTATATTTGCAAGATTCGATTTTCAAAGAAACAAGGTTAACTGTCATAAATCAATACTATTCCATTTGATTTGTTTCAATTTCTATTTGTATTGTGAAACGAAACAGGGTCAACATATGGATAGGAAGGACTCTTATGAAGAAGATTTTTTTCTTTCTTTAATGATAATTTGGAGGTAATCTAGCAGATTACACAAAACAAAAGATTTCACTTGCAACTATCACCCGATTTCATTACAATCCATCTTAAAGATTTTAGAGACATCATCGTTCACAAGCTGTACACAATTTTTTGCAAGAACCGTAATGGTTTTAACACTTATAAGATGCTTGGCATAGTGGGTAGAATCATTGGTTAGAATTGTTTTTGCTACAGTATATGACAGCTTCACACTGTTCATAACTGATATAGTGATTCGGACTGACCTTACCAAACAGGGCATTAATTATATTTAAAATTAACCACTCTTTCCTTAATTGTAATAGACCTTTTATTTTTATTTTTTGGAGTGAGCACTCTACTTTTTATTATTGTTTCATTAAACAATCTCCTTACATTTTATCTAAAAAATTAGTAAGTAATCACCATTACATATGATTATAACATTTAAAATTTAAAATTTAAAAAGATAAAGACATACTATCCTTTACAAATAGGGACTACAAATTGCATGACAAACGACAATATACACTATAAATGACAAAAATTCCACTTTCATATATGTGCAAAAATTCATCTCTTACGACATAATTCATCAGTTACGTTCTCTAGCTAACCCTTACGTCGCTCTTTGTCTTCGTTAAGGTGTCAAATACATTTTGATATTATTCTCACTCTTCTATTTACTTCTTTAACCCTTCAGCAACCCAATTGAATTACTGTTCTTCTACTAATATCAAAACCCATATTGCCTTGCCTCCAAATACGTTAAATGCCAACTTTAATCACCAAACCGGCATTAGCCGGTTGCATTTCTTCCCCATGCATGCGCGTGCAAAGCACCACCCGTTGGGTGACATTCCACAAAAACGTGGAGTGGAATTATAGGAAAAGCCCTATTACAGCAAAGAATAGCCAAATGCAATAAATTGAAGACTTGGGAGGTCAAGGAACGTACGGATTTACCTTTCCGAGCAGCTTCTAACGTCACATCTGACCAAACACATATAATAAAGTAGATTTCTCCTTGGCAAACGCTACATGGTACATTAAGGAATCAAAAGTGCTCGTAGTTGTAGTGCATTATTCCTGATCTAGTCGTTCTCTTTGCTTCTTTTTTTTTCCATTATTCGTTTCGTGAAGTAAAGAAAATTATCAGGCAAATTCTTTCTTTTCTCTCTCTACAACAAAGCTTATTAGCTAAGAAACCCATTTCCAATTTCATCTAAACTCTCTTTCAAAAGGGTTATGAGGGTATACGGATAGGAAGATCAAGCTGCATGTCAAGTGTGATGAGTGTCGTGTAAGGAAGAGAAGAGGAAATGGCGAAAGGAGAAAATTCATACAAGAAAAAGAAAACTATCGCTGACCGCTTTACTGAGACTGTGTTTTCTTGGTCTCTCGAAGACGTCTTCAATGAAAATCTTTTCAAGGACAAGGTTTTTTAATTTTTTTTTCCCCTTAGCTATAAATTTGTTCTTTATGTTCACATTTCTGTGGGATTTTTTTTTTTTTTTTTGAAGTCGTTGCATGAGATCATTATTTACCCATCAAGTCAGTATGTTTTTGTTTTTGTTTTTGTTTGGTTGTTATTATTATTATTATTATTATTATTTCCCCTTGCGATCATTTTTTAGATATATGGTACTAGTAGTAGTCTCTTGAAATAGCAGAGGCTCGTTTGCAGCTTTTCTCCACCGAATTGGTACCACGGCTCCGACAGCAATTGAATGTGTCTTTTGTTTTTTTTTTTCAATCCAAATAATGTAAAAGAAAAAACATATATGTTATACCCTCTTTTGTTTGATACATAGTTTTACATAGTATTTCACATAGATTTTACATTCACCCATTATTATGAAATTTTGCCTGCGTGTTATATATCATATTTTTGTCGTTTTATATAAGAATACTAGCTATTTTATTCCCTAAGAAAAGCTTATGCCATTAATATTTATTTTGAAGGTTTTAATAAAAATGATACTATTTGATTTTTCAAAACACAAGTAAGATTGTGTGGTCATAGGAACCTGTTGAGATGTTGTGTTTTAAAAATATTTTTAACGTTTAATTAGGAACCAGTTGTGATGTTATGTTTTAAAAATAATTTTAATGTTTAATTTTCAGTTTTCACGTAAAATGATTTTGATAGATTATGTTTTTATTTAGCGCCCTTATTGGACGTACACAATATTAAACCGATAACAAAATTAGATAGAAAAATGTTAATATGTGCTTGTATACAATTTACATATGCATACATATATATATATATATATACACGAATAGGGTATTTGAAAAGTGTGGTTAGAACCATAGTTAGAATTTATTTTGGTTCGAAATACTGTAGCATGTAAAAGCTTTATACTATTTAGTGGTTAAAACATTGGTTCTAACCAGTGCTCTTAAACACCCTTGTATGATCAAGTTTGATAGGAGAAAAGCTTTATGGTTGTCTAGATTTTTTTTTGTTTCTTTTTTTTTTTTTTTGAGGTAAATTGTCAAGATTGTTATGGTTCCGGAAGAAGCAAATCAAGTCTTCAAATGCAGTTTAATTAATGTTTTCCCTTTCATTTTATGGGCCTATTTAGGCTGAAATAAGTTTAAAGGTTTTAAACTGGTATCCGTGTGTTTTTTTTCTCCTTTTTTTTCTACCATTGGTGTTTGTGGTATTATTTTGATGATGACTATTGTGGAAACTATAGTATGAGGTTTAGTTTGTTTATCCTTGAAATATACAAGTTAAAAGATTTTTATTTAGCAATAACGCAACTGTGCCCAGGGGTTCAAAACTTCTTGTTCTATTAAGTTATTTTAAACAGTATGGGAGATAAAAAAAAAAAAAAAAAAATTGTTATGTGGTTGTATTAAACGACCTCATATTGGTTTCTTAATGCCACTATGGACTTCTAATCCACTTCATTACCATGTCACAAACTTCCACTTATAATTTATAAGCTAACCATATTCATTTTTGTAGGTGGAAAAGATTCCAGAATCGTTTCAATCGGCTAAGCATTACTTGGGGTCTTATGGCAACCCTCTATTGGAAGAAACTCGAACTGAATTGCACTCGAGAATGGAAATGCTATATAATGCGCCTTTTGCCGAAGTGATCTCTTATAAAGAAGCTAAACCATATGGGACGAAAGAGTACCAAGTTAGAGTTGATAGCTGGAGAAACAAGTCCAGCAGTGGCTGGGGCAAGGAACCTTACAAAACTTTGCCTGGGGATATATTTGTTTTGGCACATTGTAAACCAGAAACTGTTTCTGATATACAAAGGGCAGGCAACTCGTGGGCCTTTCTGTCGCTCATTGATATCAGAGGGGATGGTAGTACTAATTTCAAGGTCAAGGCGTCAAAAGAGCTTGGAAATAACACTAAGAAGAACACTTCGTTGTACATCATGTTCTTGGTGAACTTAATCCCCCACAAAAGGATATGGGAAGCATTGCATATGTCAAGCAATCTGCAGATCATAAATGAAACTCTAGGCAATAGTTCTGCGGTAAGCCTGTTAACGATAAGTTTTCCACGCTTTTGTTGTTTTAGAATTTGATTTACCTACTTGGCTAGGAGAAGGATATTTCACAGACATGTGCAACATATTTGTCTTTTTTTGTAAGTGTTGAGTAATCCCGATCACAGGTTAACAGAAATAACAAAGATCAGGTTTGAAACATCGCTAAAGCCATTTGCAGTTTGTTTCCAAGCCTTTCAGTTAACTTTCTAAATCCCTGTTGTTACTAAAAGTGTCATGCCTAGCATATTTCATTATTTTGTTTATTGTATATTTTCCAAAAGAGAGAAAATAATGGGACATTCAGGTTTGAATTTTATTCACATGTTGCCATTTTTTTTCTGCAGAAATCATGTTGCCATTTCTGACTTTGAAAATCTCAATTCTGCATAACAGGTTAAGAAGAAGTGTGATGGCTGTTCTAAGAAGAATTATGGCATTGGGGAAGAAAAGATGGTGAAGAGTTTATCTTCCAAACTTAATGAGTCCCAGACTGAAGCAGTTCTTTCTTGCCTTCATATGATGAAGTGCAAGAAGAAATCTGCCGTGGAACTTATATGGGGTCCGCCAGGGACAGGGAAAACTAAAACTACTAGTACTCTTCTTGTTACCCTCTTGAGAAGGAACCATAAAATTCTCGTTTGTGCCCCCACAAATGTTGCAATTACTGAACTTGCTTCTCGGGTCCTGAAGTTGGTATTAGATGTGCAGGCTGACCCCTCGTTTTGTTCATTGGGAGATATTCTTCTCTTTGGAACTAAGGAGAGGCTCAACATTGGTTCAGATATTGAAGAAATATACTTGGATTTTCGAGTTCAACAGCTAGCAGAGTGCTTTGGACCACTTGGTTGGAGTCATTGTTTTACTAACATGATATATTTTCTTGCGAATTGTGTTTCAGAGTACGAGACTTTTTTGGAAAGCGAGTCAACTAAAGAGGGAGCAGAAAGCAGTGATAGTAAAATTAAAGAGAAGGGATGGATGAGTAAGAGCAAAGTTGGCAGGGAAAAATTCAAGTCATTTCTGGAATTTGTGAGAGAGAGATTTGTTTTTACCTTCTCCGAGCTCAAAAGATGCGTCTCTATCATCTGTACACATACAACAAAATGCTACATTCTGAAAAAAAATTCTAAAAGCATGGCGTCCCTTATTGGCTTACTCTATTCTTTCCAATCATTGTTGTCTCAACATGACGTGGTTTCTGAAGAACTGCAGGAGCTCTTTTCTCATTCAGAAGTAGTAGGGGATCTTTCTCAATCATTTGGAGATAAAACATCTTTTTCTTTGTTTGACAAGAGAAATGAATGCCTTTCTTCTTTGAAAACTCTTCATGGTTCCCTTAAGGAACTTGATATGTCAAGTTTTAAGAGCGAAAAAGCAATTAAGAAATTCTGTTTTGAAAGAGCTTCGTTGATATTTTGTACTGTGTCAAGTTCCTTTAAGCTGCATAATTTGAAAATTAAGCCAACCATTTTGGTTATTGATGAAGCCGCACAGTTGAAAGAGTGTGAATCAACCATACCTCTTCAACTTCCAGGACTAAGGCATGCTATTCTTGTTGGTGATGAATGGCAACTGCCAGCCACAGTTAAAAGCAAAGTATGTTGGAACATTTTAGTAATTTCTTTGCACTTGTGACATTAATGTTTACACTTTTTTTTTGGTTCATACATTCAAAACCTTTATTATTATTATTATTATTATTTTATTTATTATTTAAAGGTTTCTGAGGAAGCTGGTTTTGGAAGAAGTTTGTTTGAGAGGTTGAGCTCACTAAATCATAAAAGGCACCTCCTGAATGTGCAATACAGAATGCATCCATCCATAAGTCTTTTCCCAAATTCAGAGTTCTATCATAACCAGATCAGGGATGCAGCTATCGTGAAAAGTGAAAGCCATGAGAAGAAGTATCTTCCAGGATCAATGTTTGGACCATATTCTTTTATAAATATAATTGGTGGAAGAGAGGAAAGGGATGAAGATGGACGTAGTCGAAAAAATATTGTTGAGGTAGCTGTTATCGCGAAAATACTGCAGAACCTGTACAAAGGTAGCCGCATGCCTTTTCTTTTTAGGTGCACTAATATCTGAAAGTTTACATTGCTTTTACTTAATGGAGAACACATATTATGTCATTACGTGTTTTTTGTATATCGTTAGTTTTCTTTGCTCTGTACAATTATGATGCAATTTTTCAACATATATAACACAGTTGGCTGAGATGCATCCAACTGTGAGCAGGAGAATTAGAGTTGGTGGTCTGAAGGTAAGAAATTGTGATCTTTTAAAAGGTTGGGTTTCTTATCCTTTTTTTCTTTTCTTTTTTTTTTTTTACAGCATGGCTTAATTCACAACATGAGCTTAGTATTGGTATAGTGTCTCCCTACGCTGCTCAAGTAGTTGCTGTTCAGGAAAAACTTGGGAAGAAGTATGATAAAATTAGTGGCTTTCAAGTAAAGGTCAAAACCGTTGATGGGTTCCAGGGTGGGGAAGAGGACATAATAATAATGTCGACTGTGCGCTCTAGCGGCTGTCATTCGCTGGATTTCGTATCCAAACCTCAGAGAACTAATGTTGCTCTTACAAGGGCTAGGTATGGCATTTTGTACGCCATGTCAGACATGTTATTGCATTCTTTTTATAAAGTTTGACGACGAACAACTTGTCCTTTTCATGTCGCCAGGCACTGCCTCTGGATTTTAGGCAATGAAAGAATTCTGGCCAATAGTCAGTCTGTTTGGTCGGCAATTATCATTGATGCAAAAAACCGTGGATGCTTCTTTAATGCCGACCATGATGGAGACTTGGCTAATTCTATTACAGAGGTCAAGAAAAAATTCGGCCAATTTGATGATTTGCTTAATCTTGACAGTATACTTTTCAAGAGTTCTAAGTGGAAGGTATATTTTTAGTTAGTCAAATGTATGTTTACCGGTTTTACCGGTTTCAATGTGTTTGTGTATTACCAACTTTTAACCACTAACAGTGGCTCTTTTAAATTATCTATTTTTTTTAATCCCTTTCTACCCCAAATTCTTAGGTCCTTTTCAGTGACAGCTTTCTTAAGTCACTCAGAAAATTGACATCAATTGACAAGGAGTCAGTTATAAACCTTCTACTTAAGCTCTCTGATGGCTGGAGACCGAGGAGGCATGTTATGGAATTCTGTGAAAGCTCTTTGCAGATAAAGAATTTTAAGGTTGTAGGTCTGTTTGTTGTCTGCACTGTCGATATTGTACTAACAGATTCTGGGCACATGCAAGTTTTGAAAATTTGGGACATATTGCCACCTGAGAATATTCCAGAATTCGTAAAAGGTCTTAGTTCTACTTTTGAGAAGTACTCTGAAGCTTTCATCAACCTCTGCAATGAAAAATGCTCGGAGGGGTATGTTGTTTTGTGTTTTAAGTACTTCCAATTTCACATTTAAATTAAACCCTTCGTTATTCGGATTAGTGACATATAGTGCACATCAATTCGTCCTCGTTTATTGCTTTCCTGATGCTTTCTCTATTTTCTGTTTGCTTTTTGATCCCCAGAAAGATCGAAATACCGAAAATTTGGCCACCTTCTTTGGAAATTGTCCGTTTCAAGGACCCTTCAATGAATGAAACTGGAAGTGGATCTGTTGATGTTGTTTCTGATGGTAGATGTTATGTTGAGAATTCAAGTGTCAGTAAGAGTTCATTGCCAATGAAATTCTACTCCCTATCAAATTGTGTAGTGAATCACATTTTATCTGACCGTGATGCTAGAGAATTGGATCTCCCTTTTGAAGTACCAGACCAAGAAAAGGAGATAATCCTTTTCAATAGAAGTACATTTGTTCTTGGGCGGTCAGGAACAGGAAAAACTACTGTCTTAACTATGAAGTTGTTTCAAAAAGAATACTTGCATCGTCTGACCATGGAAGGACCTTATGGAGCCAAGAGCAATGTAGTTGGACTTGTTAATCAGAATACTGTGGTTGAGAAGAAACCAGAAAAAACTAGGGGCAATGTTCTGCGCCAGCTCTTTGTGACAACAAGTCCTAAACTATGCAATGCTGTGAAGCAACACCTTTCCTACTTGAGAAGGTATGCAAGATATTCCGTGAAAATGATAATCTTAATATTACTTTAGAACCATTGAAGTCTATTGGGAATTAGAACCTTTGAAGTCTATTGGGAAAATAGTCACTTGCTTCCCAGTGTTATCAATACTCATGTTTTACTTAAACAGTTGCAGTATGTGTAGAGAAGTAGGAGAAAATTCCAACAAATAAATCTTATAGGCGATAGTATTTTTAATTTCTATCTTCCAAGTTTTTGTTTAGCCTATAAAATCTAATCATTTTTTTTTTTTTTGGCTTTTCTTGCTTGTGGCAGTATAAATCTCAAATAAAGTTTCACCTTGTTAAAAAACATATAGTTAATTCTTCCATGCTCTAGTCAATTCTAGATTTGTGTTAAGTTTTATCTTTTTGTAGTTGCACACTTAAAAAATGGGCTACACAAGATATGTTATTTCAGCTAAATTAGTTCTTCTTCTTCTTCTTCTTCTTTTTTGGTTCGCTCCGCAGCTTCTCTTGTAGTGGTAGCCAATCATCTGAAGACAGTCCAATTCATATGGATGACAATGATGCTGAAGAAACAATATTGAAGAATATTCCGGATTCTTTTCGTGGCATTCCCCCTAGTTGTTACCCTCTCGTCATAACATTCGAGAAGTTCTTGGTAATGCTCGATGGAACATTGAGTAACTCGTACTTTGAAAGGCTCATTAGTACCACAGAACTTTCTCGGAGTCAAATGTGCACTTCAAGATCACATGTGCGTCGATCCTTCGTAAGGACCAAAGAAGTCAATTATGAGAGGTTTTGTTCCCAATATTGGCCTCATTTTAACTCTCACTTAACTAAGAAGCTTGATCCTTCCAGAGTCTTTACAGAGATAATTTCTCTTATCAAAGGTGGGGTGCAATCCATGGAAGCAAGTGATGGTAAACTCACGAGGGAAGACTATGTTGTTCTGTCTGAGGAATGTGCCTCTAGCTTGATTAGTAGGAAGAAAAGAGGGAGAATATATGATTTATTTATGACTTATGAAAGTATGAAGATGGAGAAAGGTGAATTTGATTTGGCTGATTTTGTGAACGACGTCCACTGCCGACTCAAACGTGAAAGATATCAGGGTGATGGAATGGATTTTGTATATGTTGATGAGGTGCAAGAGCTTACAATGAGTCAAGTTGCTTTGTTTAGACATGTATGCAGTAATGTTGGAGAAGGCTTTGTTTTTTCTGGTGACAGTGTTCAAACAATTGCAAATTTTAGGATCCAAGATATACGATCGCTTTTTGACAAGAAGTTCGTATTGGAACCAAAAAGGAAACACAAGGAAAGAAAAGCAAACGGTAGAATGACGAACATTTTCCATTTGACTCAAAATTTTCGGTCCCATGCTGGTATTTTGAAACTGTCACAGAGCATTATTGAATTACTCTATCATTTCTTCCCCCTATCTATTGATATTATGGAACCTGGAACCACAACTGTAATTGGTGAAGCTCCATTGTTGCTTAAATCCTGGAACAATGAAAATGCAGTCTTCGCCCTCTTTGGAAAGAGTGAGACCAAAAGCAGAAATGTTATTGGTTTTGGCGCACAACAGGTGATTTTGGTAAGAGATGAAAGTGCTCGGCGGAAAATAAAGGACTGTGTTGGGAAACAAGCTCTTATCTTGACCATAATGGAGTGCAAGGACCTGGAGTTTCAGGTGACCGCTACGGTTAATCTTTAGACTGAATTTTACTTCAATTTTATACCTGTTATTTTCATTGAGGGTTCTTTATTTTCCAGTCTTGTGATATCTGTTCTTCAACTCTTCTTCTGCCATGAACCTTTTCTTATTTCTTTTCCCAAGTAAAGATCCATAAGCAAAAAGAGGAAAAATGTATTTTTTTTTGTGTGTGTGTGTGTGTATTTTTTTTTTCTTTTTACACTGCCTAATGATAAATTCTTGCTAGGTTATTGATGCACCCTTTAGGTAATTGTTGAAAGTGCTGAGGCCATTAGTCTCTCTTTCTGTTTTTGGAAAAGCCATTAGTCTATCTTATACATTTTTTCATCAATCATATTTTTTTTAATATGTACTTTTTGCTAAGGAATAATAGTCTGTTTGTGCTGACCAGAACTATGTATCTTTTGTAGGACGTATTATTGTACCACTTTTTTGGCTCATCGCCTTTGGGAAAACAGTGGAGCATTATATATAAGTATATGAAAGAGCAAGATTTGTCCATTGACATGCCAAGTAGTTTTCCACATTTTGATGAATCCAAACCCGAAATTTTGTTGTCTGAGCTGAAGCAATTGTCTGTTGCTGTTGCAAGTACAAAGCAGAGGCTGTGGATTTGTGATGACACAGAACTATCCAAACCCATGTTTGACTATTGGAAGAAGAAGCTTCTTGTACAAGAAAGGGTAGTGGATGATCATCTTGCGCAGGCAATGCAGCTTTCAAGCAGTCCTGAGGAGTGGAGATCACGGGGCATCGAGGTTTGCTTTTCTTTCTCTTTTTTTTTATATTTATTCTTGTTTCCTGTCTGCAAAAAGAAAAATGATACCAAGATTATGGGGGTGTTCCTAAAATTGACAGTACATTGCAAAGATTTGCTTCACCTTTTGACATATTTATTATCATCATCATTGTCACTACTACTATCAGTGTTATTGGTGTTTGTATCTCCTTGTTGCCCAGCATCTCTGCTGTTTCTTTTTCGTTTTTTGCAATTTTCTTTCCACCGAACCCTACAATATTTAGAAGGCAGGAAACTCTGACTTTTGTCATATAGGTGCCCATGAGGAGGTTTAAACCCCAGACCTTGTGGAAGCAAACCATAGGCCTGCCCATTCCAACCAACACCCCTTGGTAGCATCTATGCTGTTTTGGGCAAATGATGTAGGGCCGAGATAGATTAAATAAGGAGGGGGCAAGAGAGAGAAGTTGAATGTAGGAAGAGAGAACCATAGAGAGAAAAACAGTTTTATTCAATAAGAATCATCAATGTCTAAAGTGAAAATACAGTCCAAGTCTATTACAGATGTGTAAAACCTAATAATTCTACAACATAACAAAATAATAAAATAGAGTACAATATATCATTATGATATATATGCAGTTATGTTAGACGAAAATAGAGAGTTCAAAGTTTTTTTTTTCCAAGTTTATCTATTAGGATTACTTAAGATTCCTTTACGTTTATTTTATTGTTTATTTTTGTTTAGTTCCTATAACATTTTATGTATCTATAAATAACCATAGTGACTGTATTTTCACTTCGTACCTAATGATGATGATGTAATGTATAGAATTCCTATATTGCTCTCTCCCTCCCTCCCTCTCTCTCTCTCTCTCTCATCACAAGATGCTTTGATAAATTCTTCCCACCTTAAGCTACACCATAGTTTTCAGTCATGTAAACTTATCGAAAATTAAATCTGCTTACAGTTGTATTATAAGCACAACTATGAAATGGCCACAATATGCTTTGACAAAGCTGGTGACACATTTTGGGAAAACAAATCTAAAGCTGCTGGCCTTGAAGCAATGGCTGACCGTATGCGTTCTTCTAATCCTGAAGAAGCCAATTCTGCCCTCAGGGAAGCTGCCGAAATATTCATTGCCATTGACAAGGCCGATTCTGCAGCCAGATGTTTTTATAATTCAGGGGAGTATGAAAGAGCAGGTATAACTCTATAGCTTACTATAGCATTTCTGGTACTCTACAATGTGCTTTACATTCTGCATAATTTCTACTTTTCTTATGTGTGAGGATATGTTTTGGTATTTTTTTTTCAACTTTTATCATTGTTCATCATGAATTCCGTTTGTTTTTTGTTTGATTTTTGTTGGAACGTGTCCGCATGATATCATGGTTTATTTGTCAGATTTTCCCTGCTCTTGCTTACTTTTCGTTGTGCAGATTCTTTTATTTTCCCTGGCTAAAAGTTCATGGCAGGGACTTCGATTTTTTGGAACTCTGATTGAAATTTCAGAAATTCCAAGGTTTCAAAATACCCTTTGGGGGGGAAAACTATTTTGGAAAATTTTGGTAATTCCGGTAAAACTTTGGATTTCGGTGAGATTGTAATGCATTCTATTTTAACAAAAAATTGGGAGACATAGGAAACTTTTGAAAATTTTGTAAAAATCACAGTCGTGTATTTTTATGTTTGTTTCTTTATTAATGTTTTATTGGCTAAATAATAGGTTTGTATCACCTGGCATGCTTGTAAACTTTGCAAAAAGGCATGTCATAGTACTACTATTGCTTGAATTATAATCTAGTAATATTTTGGTACTGAGATTTCTATCTAATGTGTATAAATTTTTTTCTTGAGAAAGTTGTATATTTATGTATTTTCAATGTTTATCATATCCTTAAATGTTAGAAAGAAATGTTAGGTTTTCAAGTAAATAGCCAAAGTTTCTATAAATGTTTTCACAATATTTACGCTAATATAATATTTTTCTCGGCACGTTCTTAACGATGAAGTATAGATATTTCATCAATTACCTACGTTTCATTCTCCGCTTATGGTTTGAGTTGACATTTCAGCTCTGATATGAGTTTCAAGTAGTTTCTCACAACTTTCTAACTTCTTGACAATGCAGGTAGAATTTATTTGGAGACATTTGGTGATACTGAGCTGCACAGAGCCGGGGAATGCTTTTCCCTGGCAGGCAATTACAAGCTTGCTGCCAATGTCTATGCTAGAGGCAAGTTTTTCCCAGAGTGTGTGGCTGCTTGTGCAAAAGGAAAATTATTTGACCTGGGTTTGGCACACGTAGAACGCTGGAAACAACAGATTAAGAAAGAGTGTGATGGGACCAGGATAGGCAAGGAAATAGAAAAAACCAAGCAGGAGTTTCTGGAGCGCTATGCTTATCATTATTTTGAGCTCAAAGATACGAAATCCATGATGAAAGTTGTAAATGATTTTAATTCCATGAATTTGATTCGCAATTTTCTGAAGCTATTGGGCTGCTTCGACGAACTTATGTCATTGGAAGAAAAATCAGGAAATTTCCTAGAAGCTGCGGAAATCGCAAAGCTGAAAGGAGATGAACTACTTGCGGCGGATCTTCTTGGAAAGGCTGGTAATTTCAAAGAAGCAGCTACTCTAGTTCTTTCCTATGTGCTTGCCAACTCACTCTGGTCATCTGGTAAAAAGGGCTGGCCTTTAAAGCTATTTAAGCGAAAGGATAGTCTTTTAACAAAGGCCAAGTTATTTGCCAAGAATGAGACGGAAGGCTTCTACGAGTTAGTATCCACAGAGGCTGACATTATGGAAAATAAAAAGAGTGACTTGTTAACGAAGCAAAGTCAATTGAATGCTTCTCAGAGACACAAGAGTCTTGGTGGTGAAATCTTGTCTGCTCGAAAAATTCTGGATGATCATCTTGCATCAAATTTCATGACATATTTCTTCGAGGAACATTTGGTGCTTGATCTTGTGAAGCATTCAGAAGACATGATTTCTCAAAACCAGGTCTCAGTTGAATCCCTAGTCTATTTCTGGAAATTTTGGAAAGAGAAAGTTTTTGGCATTTTTGAATATCTAGCACGTCTAGAGACCAAAGATGCTTGTGAATTCGAAAGCTATGGCGAATTCTGTTTGAGCTTCTTAGGTGTTCGGAAGAAGTTCCACAACCAAAATTTAATCTATATCCTGCTCAACCCTGATGCTGATTGGACAAGAAGTATGGAGAAAGAATCAGTTGGACTTGGGAGTGATAGAAAGAATGTTTCTATTGATGTTTGCCAGTTTGTTTCTGCCGCTCAGATTTATTGGTCTTCTGAAGTACTCTCAGTTGGATTCATGGTTCTGCACAAGCTAGAAGCCCTCTACAATTTTGTGACCAAGAAATCAGATATTATTTTCAAGAATTGCAGAAATCTTACCCTAATCTATGAGGTTGCAGAATGTCTTTTAGACTCCAAATTCTTGAAGCGGACGTGTGAAGAATCAGAGGATCTCCAGAAATTTATAAAACTATCAACTGATGATTTTTGCAGCCACATATTCCCTTTAGATTGGAGGAAACCATTGATAGAGGACCTTACTCTCTTTAAAGAAACTGACTTTTGTAAGAATTTTCTGAAGCAAGTAATAGTTGAATACACCAACCCGAGGGACAACCTGTCCTCTGGGGAGATTGGAAGTATTGCGATGGTTATTCTCGGGTCTGGCAAGCTCAATTATAAGTTGCTCGAGAAGATTTTGGACAGGATGGACTGGAATCCACAGTGGAAGGCATTCTTTGAGATTCTATCCAGGTCTAGAGGATCATGCTTTCCAAGCCACTCTCTTGTCAGTCGGTTTCATGAAGCTTTGGTAGATGCATACAATGCGAACGACAGAACAGTGTTTGATTGCATATCCCCCCGATGTTTCTTGTATCTAGTTGATCGCCTTCTGATTTGGGCATCATCCTTTCAAGGTTACTTCATCACGACTAAGGCATCCTTTGTTGAATGGCTTATCCACCAAGAGATACCTATCAATAATACCTGGTCAAGTTCCATTGCAACGGTAGATTTCCAATTATCTCTTCCAACAATCCTTCAGTTTGTGATCAGTGTCATCAAAAAATGCCTCTGCGACAAGGGATATCTGATTAAATGGATCAAAAGATATACCTCCCAGGTGAACAAGTACTACTCAGTAATCGTGTGTAGGATGGTTGTGATAATATGTTTGCTTCATGCAAATTTCAGAGTGGGTTTGGATCTACTTTTTGATTTGCTAGGGAAGAGCTACATCATCGAACAACTGCCCTGGGAATTTACTGATGCCCTCAAGTCACATTTTTTAAGTTTGAACCTAAACGTGCTGGCTGAAGCATTTAAAAAGATTGATAATTCGTTGGTGATTGTGAGTTTTGGGCCAAAGTGGTCAACATATTCATTTCCAAGTGCTATAGTTTTTGACATGGAGGTAGACCGTTGCAAAAGCGACATAATGAGACGACTCTTCTTGAAAAGCTGTGATGCTTCAGACAGTTTAAGCAAAGCTGCTGCAGTGAGAGACGGCGATTCTCCCGGAGAAATAGTTTCTACAACCAGTTCCACTACAGGGAAGAGTTCTGATGTTCTGCATTCAAACTTTGAATTGGGGGCAGAGCAGGACAACCACAATCAAAACAAACATGAAAGTAACTTGCTAACGGATTATGTAAGCTTTTGGGACATATTTGAAGGTCTAAACTCTCAAGAAAGTGGAAGAGATGAAAGGAAATTCACATCAAATGCTCAAACAATTAAGGTAACCTATGTTTGTTTCACATTAGATTTCATTTAAAGCCAACTATCAAATCAGCACTAAAATGAGTTTCCTTATTGTCTACCATAACTTTTAGGTGGATTTGGTGAAATATATCCGCATTTTAACTGCTGCAACGAATGGAAGTCTTCGGACAAAACTCGGTTGTGAAGAAAAAAGCTCACGTGAGGATGTGGTCAACCTGGTAAACGAATTGAAACAGCTTTCAGCTGCATTGGATGCAAGGTCAGTTTACATATTTAGAATTTAATTATCCGCTGGAATTAGCTTATAGACCTGCTTTTCTGTGAAATCTCAACTTTGCTCTAACAGACTCAAAGGAGAAAAGGAGTAATAGATTTTTTTTCTTTTAAATGTATAAGTAATATGTTTATCTTATCCATTTCTTCATGGTCTACCAATCTTAACTACTATTTTTTTTGTCCCCCTTTATTGCCTTGTTAGGAACATATCTCTAGTAAAAGAACTTTCTAAGAAGTTGCAAGCAAGAAGGCCGAGAATGGAGCATGTTTTGGAGCAGTTATTTCTCCAGCATGAAACAGATCAGGACATTACGACATTGAAGGACGCTGTTGCATCAAGCGATCTATGTGACAAGGAAGACATCTGTGTCATGTCCGAGAAGATTAGCAATTCTGACAAGTTTCAGTCGAAGGTTGCTCGAGCTAGCATAGTTCTGGAAAACAAAGCTGAAGTTACAGCACTGAAAACAAAGGAAGGGGGCAGTTGTCACATTCTCTAATATGGGTAACAAATTGTGGGAGATCCCCTCTCTTTTGACAAGTGGTAGAGAGGTTACTAATGCTTTAATCTCGGCTGGATGAGCCTCTAAATTATAGCAGAAGCTACTGAAATGCCAATATTTGTTGTAAATGAACATTATTAAGTTTACTCGGTTTCTTTTGAAGTTCAAAAATCACAATCTCCACTCAAAGTAATACATTGGATTTTATGCGTGAAAATTTCTAATTCAAGAATTCCCAGCAGTAACCAGCTCTGCATACAGGGTAATATATATTCATGTTGTTAAACAGACATAATTAAAGCTATGATTCCTTCTTATTTCTAATAATCTCTCATGAAAAAAAAAAAGTGCAAACTAAGTTGCGAGACTAGTCCGTTTATATCATTTCAAACTCCAAAAAACACTATCCAAATAGGCTTAAGTTTCAATTTTCATCCGTCCCGAATAGCTTCATCCTCGACAATGGACTCCGCAAGAAGCCTTCCACTTCAAACTTCTTCGGAGAAAGCTTCGCGGTACTTCCCAAACTGCTCTCTGGCCTCCGCATTCCTATCCAACAAGCTGTAGATCATCCCCCTACAGAAATACGGCCGAAAATCGGTCGGATCCTCCTTAGTCAACTCCTGGTAAAGCCTCAAAGCCTCTTCCACATTCTTCTGCAAGAACTGTATCTGTGCCATTATCAACTTCACATCCCGAGCTTCCTTGGCCTTATTCTCCTCCTCTGCAATCCTCAGAGCCTCCTCCAACCGCCCGATCACTGCCTCTCCTTCTCCGTTCCGGTCCATCAGCAAAGCATTCTCAAACAGCGCCTCGAACGACAGCGGACTAGCAGCGAGAATTTCTTCGAACACCTGGCGTGCACCCTGAATTTTACCGGTTTCAGCCAGCAGCCGCCCCATTAGAAACTTCCACTCGTTCTCTGCCGGCTGCGCCGCGACCAACCGCCTCAATATCGTCAATGCCTCGTCGTCCTCACCGCTTTCAAGCTTCTCCTGCAGAAGCAACTTCAGGGCTTCAATGGCTTCCGAGTTGGACTCCAAAAACTTCGAAAGCGGAGACGACGACGATGAAGATTCTGGGCCTCCAACTTGGGCTTGGTCTTGTTCGACAATGGTCACCGGAGTTTCCGCTCGGGCGGGCAAGTGGGTGGTTTTAAGGACAACCATGGAGGCAGTAGCGCCCATGAGAATGGCGGCTTTGGTGAAGTGTTTGAGTGTTTGGGCGATGGGATTTCTGGGTCTATTGTCGTTAGAGGGGGCATTTGAGGAGGCGTTGATTTTAAGGGTGGCAAGGAAACGGAGCTGAGAAGAAGGGAGTGGTTTTAGCCTTGCGGAGTTGAAGAGGAAGAGAGACGATGGGGAAGAAGATAATAAGGAGTTGCTCATGGTTTGGTTGTGAACGAGTGCTTAGTTGCGGTGCAGAGAAACAAGAAATGGAGGCGGAGTTGCTTAGGAAGGAGAAAGAGGATATGAGGGTTTAGGTGGAGGACAGGCTTTGAGGGTCTGAACTTTGAGAGGTTTTTTTAACTCTTTAAACAAACGCTATGTGGACAAGAAAAAGTGTTCTGACTTTGGTGGTTGATGGACTCATCACTCGGCAGCGAATTAGGTACAGGTGTGCATCAAACCCGGCAGCGAATTAGGTACGGGTGTGCATCAAACCAACCGAGCCAGTTAAACCGATCAAACCAAACTCGTGTTTTGCTGGCTTGGGTTGAGTGTTAATTTTTACTAGGCGTTTGACATGTCAATTGGCTCCGACCAATAACTACAGTAAAAAAAAAATATTTTTAATATAAAACTCTTAAATGTTTTAGTTTTTCAACTAAACTTTATAGTTCTAACTGGTTTGCCAAACACCCTATTAAACATAAAACCTATCGAATCAAACTCACGTTTTGTTAAGTTTGGTTGACTGTTTAAAACACTACGTAAGGGTGTTTACAGACTCCATCAATCTGTTAATCCAATTCAATCTAATTCAATTTGGATTGGGTTTGTTGAATTAGACTATGAAAAATATAAATTGATTTTGGACTAGAATTTTCCTAATTTGATATATGTAGATTGGATTACGAATCGAGTTTTTTTCAATCCGTGTAATTTGTTAATCTAAACTATATATTTTGTATAAATTATATATATACATGTATATATATATATATATATCGATGAGTCTTCAATGGTCATGTCTCGACGGATAGTTTCCGATCTAATTAGAGCAACAATTATATTACCTTTATTAATTTGATGAAATAGTGTTTGTATGATTTGCGGTTGAAGGTTACACTTAAAACATTAATTTATATTTTTGTTCTTATAATATTTCATTAAAAATTTTTCCTTTAATAAAATTACAACAAGACCCATTAAAAATGCACCCACGTGTCATTAAACTTTTTCACATTTGTCAACCCTAAACTTTTTGATATCATTTTTTGCTTCTTTTTTTTTTTTCCTTCATACCAATATTTAAACTTGAAATTTTGATTATACATCCCCGTTGTAAGTTTTAGCATATGAGCAATAAGTTAGAAATTCTTTTAGCACTTTTTGGATATCAAATCATCAATGGAGAGATCTATAATGTCATTGCCATTGGCATAAAACTTTAAAAAATGAATTTGCAATGGTTTTTCAGTTTTGGAGCGATATTTTACTCTATTTGTTTTGTTTTTTTAGATTTTTCAACCTTTTCTTTCTTATGTGTTTAAGATAACTAAAATTAAAAATTTTCCATAAACTACTTGGAATGTTCGCGAAACTCAACATTAATGACTCTAAACTTCCTCCTTTTAACATTTTCCAAGAGAATCCCATCGAGATATTTAGCGAGCTTGTATTTAAATAGGCTTATCTCAAAAACCGGTTTCACCACAAAAAAGGTTGTAGTCCAAATAGTAGAACTTTACTCGAATTTACACACACACACACACAAAAATAGAAGATGAAGAGAGAAGGAGAGAAAGAATCAGAGCCAAAAAAAAAAAGAAAGATGGAGAAAAAAAATTAGAGAAAAATTAAAATAATTTTTTATTAATAATAATATTTTAATTAATTTTATATATTTTATTAAAACTTAATGATAGTTTTTAATGCATGCTACATTAGTAAATTCGTTATCATTATAGACGAATTGGATGAAATAGGTATTTTGAAAAGTTTTCTATAGGTCAAAAGGTGCTTTGAATGATTTTGAAAAATCGAAGGGCAACTTGAATTAGAGGTACATAAATCAAGGGAAGTTATGAAAATAATCCAATCTTTCTTTACAATTTTCTTTTTTAAAAAAAAGAAAAAGCTATGTTAGCAGGTTACAAAAAATTTATCCATCCAAATCATATTAAAGAAGATTCCTCAAGTAAATGCTCATTAATTGTATGAATATTTTTTGGTCAATTACCTACTTCATTACAACCATTAGATTTATTTCAACGACTAACATAATAGCTACCATTAGAGATGTACTATTGAAACCACACTCATATATATATATATACACATATATATATATAAGCAAACTTTAATAAATATATAAATCTAAAACCTAAGACAAAACTTTTGATGTCAATGGATATTTAGGAAAAAAAATTGATATCTTGATAACAACTTAAAATTTGTCCTCAAAACTTTACAAAATCCTATAACAATCAACATTATTTAATTTGAACAAAGTTAATAACATAAATAATGCATTTTTGGTCTAATACAAAGTTTTATCTAATTGTATTTAAAGAAATCATCATAATTTTACATTTTTTATGATTCTAATATTATTCTACATAGTTCTTAAAAACAAGGTACATTATTGTAATAGAGTACATGGAAAATGATCAACAAACATATAAAACACATTAAAAAAACAATTGCCAAACATAATAAAGTATGTAAAAACTTCAAGTGTTTTTAATACCAAATGGAGTTTTTAGCAGGTTGGAAAGCATTATGTAGGTTTCAATCTTTATTTAAACAATACATATGTTAGGATACTACCCTTAAATGGTTCTAGAGGTCATATTTAATGTGTTGTATGTATATTTCTTGATCTCTTCTTATTGTTAACCCATAAATTGGATATTATGGGTTTATCTAACTTGCTGAGTAGTCTTTATTGATTTGTAATGTCATCTAAGTATTAATTTGTGATGAAGGATATGCAAGTATATCAAAAAAATCATATTAGTTTTGTACTTCTGACTCGAGAACTATAAAGAGTGTTATAACCATAAAAACTTGTTAATTTTTAGCTCATAGAGTCAAAACTCAAGGCAATCAAATCCTCATCAATTTGATTCGTTTGAGTTGCCTCAATAGCCTCGCATGCTATCCTATAACCATGATCTTCATCTTATATAGTATACATAAAATCTATTTCTCCATTGAATGGACTTAAAGGTATTTGACTTGACATTGTGAACATTTGAATTATTCATTCAAAAAATAAAACTATTTAAAGGCTTAATAAGTCTTAATAAAAACTTTTTTTTATTGTTTTTAGGTTGAAAATATTAGTTACATTTTAGTAATAACAACATTCTAACAAAATTGATTTTTGTGCAAAAAAGAAAATTTTCCCAATATTTTTAGATATTTTGTGGATATTTCTATAAATATCCTAGATATTTATAGATATTCACTGATATTGAGAATATTTGTCGATATTGTAGAAATTTTATGGGCATTTCGAAAGAGAAATCCTTCCCCTCATATTCATTTCGAGACTTCAAAAATATGATATTGTCATGGAATCGACAATATTATAGACATTTTCATTCTTGTGTTATATTATGTTAATTTTAATTTTTGGTTTTTTAACTAAATTTAAAGGCTCAAACCATGAATCTGTGGAATTCAATCCATAAAATCTGTGGTTTTTAGATTGGATTGAATTAGATTTGAGGTGTTCATGAATTGGTTTCGAATTGAGATTTTTCCAATTCGATATAAATGGATTGGATTATAGATTAACCCGTAATCGGATCCTTGAACATCCAAAAATCAAGAGTTCTTTTTAATCATTTTTTATCGTTTGTTGTGTACTTTAGTACAATGTTGTTTGAAAAAATATTAGAAAGCTAACTTCTGATTTTTAAAAGAGAAATTTACAAAGAATACCCCCTAAATGACACCACTTATTAAAAATGCCCTTTCACTTTATTTTTAAAATACTAATTACACATTTACTATTTTGCCCATTATAACACACTCTCAAAAAACAAAAACCCTAACTGCCCATTTATTTGTCACATCTGCCTCTCTTTCCTTTCATTCTCCTACCTTGATTATACAACGGTGTCTGGTTGTCTCTTCGGCATCGCAAGAAACCTTAAGCTCGAGATCTGTGGTGGAGCAATTATGGAGGAGATTCGGTGAAGCAAACCGGCGTCGTGAGGTTCGAAGTCTTCTCTGGAGATCTGCAAGTTTCAATATCTGGTTTTAAATAACCGCCGACGGAGGATGAGTCGCCAAAGGTGAAGAACCGCCGGCTACAACGTGAGCTCACAACCACCATCACGGAGAAGTAAATGTTGCTAGCCACAGCGAAGAAAGACTCGACTCCTCCGACGCTGGTGGAGCTAACGCTTCCATTGGAGGAGCTGAGGAGGCTAAACCTTTCTGGTGTTGTGTCTAGATTCGATGGTGAGCTTTGTGGATCCGCAACAGGTTGTTTGGAATTTATTTTTTAAAATTTTAGGTTGTTTGGATTTTGTTCTTTGATAAAGAAATAAGCAAAATAAGCGAGAGCTGCACGCCTGTAGGCTTGGGTTGGTTTTTCAGTTTTTCGTTGCATGGTTCATGTTGTAATATTTGTTTTACTTTAGATTGAATCGTTATAACTATTCGGTATATAATTGTTTGATTTTTTGTTGTTGTATATACTAAATAGTTCATGTTGTATACAGAATAATTATATTGCTGTGAGAGGTCCAATAACGATTAGATTCTTGTTGTTTGGCTTTGGATCGTATAGATATGTGTGTTTGTTGTTTTTTTTAATTAAAGTTTGTTTTTTCCTTGGCATGTTGATAGTGATGTTGATTCCAATATGTAATTTTTGTATTTTTGTTGTAATTTTTTTTTTGTTTTTCAGTGATTTATTTTTATATTTTGATTTTCATAACAAATTATAAATAATTTGATAGATTCTAGGTATCAGGATGAAATCTAGTAGGTTCCGCTCCTACATCACGCGTGAGGGATTAAGAATAGAGGATAACTTGAACTTTTAATAGATCACCTTTTTTGTTCAATGGGCAATTTAAAAAGAGCCTTTTAGGAGGGCAATTTTAAAAATCCTTTAAAAGGTATTCTTGTAAGTTGCCTTTTTAAAAATATCACTATGAACCATAAGCTTTTTTTTGGACTATGAAATATCTAATTTACCCTCTTTAGTTAATACTGAAAATTTTGATCAAATCTTTTTTTTTAAGTTATACCGACAACTTTACAAACAATCAAACCAAAAATTAATCTCCTCTTTTATCTTCAACCCTCAGATCCACTCCTCCAAGTTACTGCTTTCCAACTCCTCTAGTCTAATGAGCTGCTCAGCACAAAGCACCATATTGTGTTTACTTGCACATTATCAAAGTGATGAATCAGAATTAGAATAAGTTGTTTAGTTATAGAGACGTCGAATTCTATTCATGTGTTTACTTAGAATCAAAATCGGATTAGGCTGTTATAAAGTTACTTATATACCCTTTAAGTAAATTTTGTATTATTAGTTAAAAAAAGATGCATTTAGTTGTAGCAATGGAATTATAGTGACAATTAAATGAAAAAGAAAGTTATACATTTGTTTGGTTATAGTTTTACAAACCCAATAGAATGAAATACTATTGTTTTTAATTTAACAAAATTTCCCCTAACGTAATTAATAGTATTATTTCTTAAACTGATTTAGAAAATGTAGCTAAAATAGCTATATCATTTTAATGATTAAATACTTAAGTACTTACCTGTAACGTCCCGAAATTTATTTAATATTAATGTAATGTAAATGATGAATTAGTGTGCCATAATTAAAGTTTTAACTTTAATTAGATTATTTGGTTGGGTTTTTAGTTTTGGTTGTTTTGTTAAATTGATGTGTTCAAAAGATTCCTTGTTGATTTAAAATGATGTTTTGAGTTTTAAAACACAACAATTTGTAAAATGTTAAAAATACTCTGTTTTACAAAACCGTGGGCGGCACATGGTTTTCGCACAGTAAAACCGCCCACCGATTTTCTCTATTTATTTCTCTCTTCTCTCTCTCTCCTCATTCACGAGTTCTCTCTCTCTCTCTTCTCTCCCTCGGCAGTCCCTCTCTCTCTCTAATTTCTTCACAAAATTTTTGAATTCCATTCGAATCCAAGCTTCGGAACAGCAAGGAGGAAGCTCGGGGACGTGATTCGGCGACCGAGGACGCGGATTGAAGCTTCGATTCGAGGTTAGATTCGAAATTTCTAAACTTTTTACAAAATTTTCGATTTTGTGTGTTTTTGAAATCTAAGTTTGTTTTAGCTTAGAAAACCGTGGATTTGTGTTAAATGAGCTTAGAACAACTAGAATCTAAACATAGATTGAAGAAAAACGGATTGGATTCAAGATTTTCATTTTTCTCCTCTTTTTCCCATTTTCGGATTTTTGAAGATTTTGAGTTTAAATGTTGTTTAAATGATCCCAAACATGTTCTAGAATGTTTTTCTATCAATTATAGTTATTTTTCATGCCTGGGATTTGAGAAAAACAGGTTAGAAACAAGATTTGGATTTTGGGGATCGAGAAACCCGTGGCTGGGATTTCTGGATCTTCCCAGTTCGGCAGGCCGAAGTTCATGTTCGGCAGGCCGGAGTGATGATCGGCAGGCCGGTGTTCTTCCGACCGGCAGGCCGAATCTGAGGAAATGTTCGGTAGGCCGAACTTTGCTTCCGGCAGGCCGAACTGTGCAGTTCGGCAGGCCGACCGAGGCATGAAAAATTTTGTGATTTTTACCCGTTTTCACTGTTTTGAACCCTGATTTAAATCCCAACCTTATAGGATGATTTTAATGATACAAATGGCACACTAGGACATCATGAAATGATTTAGTAACATAGAATGTTTCGAACTAGATATTGATCGACTTAGTTTGTATCTAGGATTGTTCGTGGTTCCGTGGAGCTAACGTATAGCGGATCGGGATTACGGTGTGGGGTACCGGCACGAGTACTGAGGTAGGACTTAGTTTGAAAAGGATTTCTATCCAAAATGTTTTCAATGGATGTTTGAAAATGGTTTTATCGGTTATATTTTAATATACCGTGA
This sequence comes from Artocarpus heterophyllus, assembly GCA_025403435.1. NCBI lineage: Eukaryota > Viridiplantae > Streptophyta > Magnoliopsida > Rosales > Moraceae > Artocarpus > Artocarpus heterophyllus. Next base: position 12,501,744 of record CM046339.1, read on the forward strand.
CATGAAATGAATTTCATAATGAATGTAATTGACAACACTCGGTAATTGGGTTTTGAATGACAATGATAATAAACACTAAGGCATGATGCCATATCAGAGATCGGGTCGTGATCGACCTTGGGGGCAGGTCCCGAAACCCAGCTGGGCCACTACGGTGGTGATATCATGGTTTGCCTAGGTAAAAGTAAATTGGTGTTTGGATTTGACAAGTAGACTGTTTTGTGTCAGAACGGTTCTACTCAATTTATTTATCTATTTATTCAAGTTCCTTTCTGTATAACTCCTGATAATGTTATGTTTCTTTGCATTAAATTATTTTATAAAACTTAGTTCTACTGAGCCTTTCGCTCACGTTTTATCTGTTTTAAATTCCCCCCCTCTAGGTGGTTTCCCATTTAGGTTTGGAGAAGATTCTTCGGACCGAACTCAGGAGCAATAGGAGAATTTATTTACACTCTGTATTTATTAATCAAGGCATGTAAGACTCAACTTCATTTGTACTTGGACTGTAATTGTATTTGTGATATTGTCAGATCCATGTGTGTGCACAAGTTGTGGGTTGTGGAACCCATATTCGCGGTTTTTATTTAATTATTATTATTTGCTTAATGATTTTAAATTCTTTATCAAATGTGGTGGAAAAATCTCTTTAATTCTTGCTTAATTGGATTTTTAAACCCTTAATTTCAATTAAATTCTCTTTTAATTAATCTAAATATTCTGCCACGTCACCTCCCGTACTCCGGGGCGTGACAGAATGGTATCAGAGCTCAAGGTTATGAACCTTGGGAATTGTGCACACATAGGTTTGACAATGAAATACCTCTGACAGTCCAAATTTTGTTTTCAGAAGTGAGAGAATGGCACCTAGACGTCGTTCGACAGCTGACGCCGAGTTCGGAAATGATGAGGGCCTGATGAGGTCTATGATTGCGGCTTTCCGGCAGATGGCAGCCAGGACTAGACCGGAAGACTCCAGTGTTGGTAGTCGGCATGCTTTCTTTAAGGAATTTCGGCGGGCGTCTATTCTGACTTTTGATGGCAATGGGGATCCGCAGTTAGCAGAGTATTGGTTGGATTCGATCTTGAAGCATCTTGATACCCTTGGTGTGCCTGAGGAGTATCGTGTGGAGTTTGCGGCGTATAAGCTCGAGGGTGGCGCTAACACCTGGTGGAAACAAACTAAGCGTCTGGAGCGCGGTGGCGATATCGGTTGGGACAAGTTCGAGGATCTGTTCTATGATCGGTATTTTCCGCAGGGATATAGAGATCAGAAGGCAGCTGAGTTTTATAGATTGCAGCAGGGTGATATGTCAGTTCGGGAGTACGAGGCAAAGTTTAGCGAGTTGGCTAGGTTTGCTCCATCAGCTGTGGCATCGGAGCGCGAGAAATGCATCAAGTTCCAGGAAGGACTCAAGGCTCCTATTCGGCGGCAGTTGGTTGCTCTACGGCTTAGGGGTTTCGGAGAGCTTGTGTCGTCGGCGATCTCCGTGGAGAATGATTACGTGCAGTATTGTGAGGACCGAGCCAAGGCTTCAGGAGGACCGCAGAGGAGTGGCAGGAAGAGCACCAGTAGTCGTCCAGCTCCGGGGAAAGGCAAGCAAGGCGGTGCGACCAGTGGCAGTAGCAGTTCATCTGGCAGCGGGCGCAGCAATCCCTACAGCTTTCATTGTCATTTCTGTCAGCAGCCCGGACACATCAAGAGGAATTGCCCGATCAGGAGTGCTCGTCTTGGATCGCAGACCGGGGAGGATGCCAGTCGTTCGTCTCAGCCTCAGCCTCAGCCCCTACCTCCGCCTCCGCAGTACCCGCAGTTGCAGTATCCGCAGTTTTCTCCTCAGCAATTCTCATATCCGGCACGGGGACAGCAGCCGTAGTATTTTCAGCGCAGTGTTCCTCAGTATAGAGCTCCGAGTACAGGTAGTGTGCAGTCGTCTCCATCTCAGCAGCATCGGCCGAGTAATGCAGGACCCAGTAATGTCGGTAGAGGAAAAGGGAAGGCGCCAGTGCAGGTTCATGCAATGGCATCTGGAGGGTCAGATTCTCAGACTGGTAACGCGGTTGTCGATGGTATGGTTTTGGTTTCCAGATCTTTAGCTCGCGTTTTATTTGATACCGGTGCCTCTCATTCTCTCATTTCGAGTTCCTTTGTACATGCCTTGGGATTAGAAGTAGAAGAGTTTAATGAACCCCTAGTTATAACTTCTCCTTTGGGACGGGTGTGTGTAAATTGTATGTGTAAATCTTGTAAAATAAAGATTGGGGATGAGATTTTGAAAAGTGATTTGATTATACTCCCCATGAGTTCCTATGATGTGATTTTAGGGATGGACTGGTTGTCCAGGTATAGTGTAGTTGTGGACTGCCAACTTAGAAAAGTGACCCTAGTGTCTGATAGGGGAACGGTAATCACTTACCAGGGTGGTGGTGATTGGCTAATGAGTGAGCGTCTCATGAAGTCATGTCTAGGAGGGCGAAGGAATCTAGATTGTTTTGCTTTTCTTGCCAATCTAGATTGCGAGCCCTATGTTTCGAGTAGTAGTGTAGCGATTCCGGTGGTTGGTGAGTTCGAGGATGTCTTCCCCGACGAGTTATCAGGATTACCACCGCATCGGGAGATTGAATTTGGTATCGAGTTGTTTCCAGGGACATCACCGATTTCTATGGCACCTTATCGGATGGCGCCGGCAGAAATGAAGGAATTGAGGAAGCAACTTCAGGAGCTTGCTGATAAAGGATATATTCAGAATAGCACATCTCCGTGGGGAGCACCAGTTTTGTTCGCTAAGAAGCACGATGGGACTCTCAGGTTATGTGTGGATTATCGGCAGCTAAATCGTGTTACGGTGAAGAACAAGTATCCTTTGCCTAGGATTGATGAGCTATTTGATCAGTTGGGAGGTTCGCGATACTTCTCGAAGATTGATTTGCGGTCAGGTTATCATCAGCTCAGAATTAAGGAAGAGGATATTCCCAAGACAGCTTTTAGGACTCGGTATGGGCACTTCGAGTTTCTGGTTATGTCTTTCGGGTTGACGAATGCTCCAGCAGCTTTTATGGATTTGATGAACAGGATATTTAGGCCGTATCTGGATCAGTTTGTGATCGTGTTCATCGATGATATTCTTGTGTATTCTAAGACATGGGAGGAGCATGAGCAGCATCTTCGGATCGTGCTTCAGACTCTGCGGGAGCACCAGTTGTATGCTAAGAGGGAAAAATGTGAGTTCTGGTTGACTGAGGTCAAATTTCTGGGTCATGTCATTTCGGAGCATGGTATTTCAGTGGATCCGTCCAAGATTGAAGCTATATTGGAGTGGGAACGACCAAGGAATGTAGCGGAGATTCGCAGCTTCTTAGGTCTTGCTGGATATTACAGGAAATTTGTAAAGGACTTTTCGAAGATTGCAGCTCCGTTGACGAGGTTGACCAAGAAAAACGTCAGGTTTGAGTGGGATGAAGACTGTGAGTCTGCTTTTCAGGAATTGAAGAACCGATTGACTTCAGCTCCAGTATTAGTTATTCCTAGTAGTGACGAGCCGTATGAGGTTTATGCTGATGCTTCAGGGCGCGGACTTGGATGCGTGTTGATGCAGCATGGACGTGTGGTTGCGTACGGATCGAGACAGCTACGACCTCACGAGCGGAATTATCCTACTCACGATTTAGAGCTTGCAGCGGTGATCTACGCGCTGAAGATTTGGAGATGTTACTTGTATGGAGCATCGTTTCAGGTCTTCTCCGATCACAAGAGTTTGAGGCATTTGTTCACTCAGAGGGATCTCAACTTGAGGCAGCGCAGATGGGTGGAGTACATGGAGGATTATGATTTCGCGTTGCAGTATCATCCCGGGAAAGCTAATGTGGTAGCGGATGCGCTTAGCAGGAAGTCTTCAGGGATTCTCGCTTGTTTGATTTTTGAGGACTGGAGCAGGGATGCGACAGTGAGTGAGTATCGGCTACAGTATCATGACGACGGTGATCGAGTTTTGTTGTATCATGTGGAAGCGACTCCAGCTCTTGTTCGGATGGTGAAGCAAGGTCAGTGGCAGGATCGACATTTGCAGGGGATTTGGTCGCGGATTCAGAACGGGGAGCAGTTCGAGGAATGGAGCGTGCATGCAGATGGATCGTTGTACTTTCAGGAGCGTCTTGCAGTTCCAGTTATCGCCGAGGTGACGAAAGCCGTTCTAGATGAAGCTCATAGGTCTCAGTTCGCTATTCATTCGGGGAGCACCAAGATGTATCGTGATTTGAAGAGGCACTATTGGTGGAGAGGCATGAAGAAAGATGTTCGCGAGTACGTGGCCAAGTGTTCGACGTGTCTTCAGGTGAAAGCTGAGCACCAGAAGCCTGCAGGTCAGCTTTAGCCGCTTCCTATTCCAGGGTGAAAATGGGAGCATGTGACGATGGATTTCCTCACAGGTTTGCCGAGGACGGAGCAGCGGCATGATGCAGTTTGGGTTGTAGTCGACAGGTTGACGAAATCGGCGCATTTCATTCCGTTTAGGTCGACGTGTTCCAGGAAGATTCTCGGGGAGCTGTATATGCAGAACATTGTGAGGTTGCATGGAGTTCCTTTGTCCATCACCTCTGATCGAGACACCAGGTTTAATGCTAAGTACTGGAGGAGTTTTCAGGAGGCTTTGGGTACGGATTTGAACTTCAGTACGGCGTTTCATCCTCAGACTGATGGGCAGTCTGAGCGGGTTATTCAGGTTCTCGAGGATATGTTGCGTGCTTGTGCGTTGGACTTCGGCAGGAATTGGAAGCAATGTTTGCATTTGGCGGAGTTCGCGTACAACAACAGTTATCAGGCGAGTATCGGTATGGCACCATTCGAGGCGTTGTATGGGCGACCGTGTCGGTCACCTGTGTGTTGGGCCGAACCGGAAGATAGAGTTATTCTTGGGCCAGATGAGATTCGTGACAGCAACGAAAAAGTCGCGGTGATTCGGAATCGATTGAGAGCAGCTCAGAGTCGGCAGAAGAGCTACGCGGATAGGAGACGTAGACCATTAGAGTTCGTGGTTGGAGATTTTGTTCTCTTGAGGGTATCACCTCGTAAGGGAACTATGCGGTTTGGGGTGAGTGGGAAGCTCACGCCGAGGTATATTGGGCCGTTCGAGATCACTCAGCGTGTTGGTGTGGTCGCTTATCGGCTTGATCTTCCGTCTGAACTTTCTCATGTGCACGATGTGTTTCATGTGTCGATGCTTAGGAAGTGTCCGCCTGAGCAGGGTAAGATAGTATCGTTTCGCGATGTGCAGGTTCAGGAGGATACGACGTACGAAGAAGTGCCGATTCAGATTATCGACCGGAAAATGATTAGCTTGCGTCGTCGTGAGATACCGTTGGTAAAAGTCGTATGGCAGCATCATGGGGTTGATGAAGCCACTTGGGAGTTAGAGTCGAGTATGCGGGAATTGAATCCGCATTTGTTTTGTTTTTGAGATAAGTTGTAAATTTCGAGGACGAAATTTCTTTAAGGGGTGGAGAGCTGTAACGTCCCGAAATTTATTTAATATTAATGTAATGTAAATGATGAATTAGTGTGCCATAATTAAAGTTTTAACTTTAATTAGATTATTTGGTTGGGTTTTTAGTTTTGGTTGTTTTGTTAAATTGATGTGTTCAAAAGATTCCTTGTTGATTTAAAATGATGTTTTGAGTTTTAAAACACAACAATTTGTAAAATGTTAAAAATACTCTGTTTTACAATTTGTAAAATGTTTTGATTCTTGTAAGTTGCCTTTTTAAAAATATCACTATGAACCATAAGCTTTTTTTTGGACTATGAAATATCTAATTTACCCTCTTTAGTTAATACTGAAAATTTTGATCAAATCTTTTTTTTTAAGTTATACCGACAACTTTACAAACAATCAAACCAAAAATTAATCTCCTCTTTTATCTTCAACCCTCAGATCCACTCCTCCAAGTTACTGCTTTCCAACTCCTCTAGTCTAATGAGCTGCTCAGCACAAAGCACCATAGTGTGTTTACTTGCACATTATCAAAGTGATGAATCAGAATTAGAATAAGTTGTTTAGTTATAGAGACTTCGAATTCTATTCATGTGTTTACTTAGACTCAAAATCGGAATAGGCTGTTATAAAGTTACTTATATACCCTTTAAGTAAATTTTGTATTATTAGTTAAAAAAAGATGCATTTAGTTGTAGCAATGGAATTATAGTGACAATTAAATGAAAAAGAAAGTTATACATCTGTTTGGTTATAGTTTTACAAACCCAATAAAATGAAATACTATTGTTTTTAATTTGACAAAATTTCCCCTGACGTAATTAATAGTATTATTTATTAAACTGATTTAGAAAATGTAGCTAAAATAGCTATATCATTTTAATGATTAAATAATTAAGTACTTACCTGTAACGTCCCGAAATTTATTTAATATTAATATAATGTAAATGATGAATTAGTGTGCCATAATTAAAGTTTTAACTTTAATTAGATTATTTGGTTGGGTTTTTAGTTTTGGTTGTTTTGTTAAATTGATGTGTTCAAAAGATTCCTTGTTGATTTAAAATGATGTTTTGAGTTTTAAAACACAACAATTTGTAAAATGTTAAAAATACTCTGTTTTACAAAACCGTGGGCGGCACATGGTTTTCGCACAGTAAAACCGCCCACCGATTTTCTCTATTTATTTCTCTCTTCTCTCTCTCTCTCCTCATTCACGAGTTCTCTCTCTCTCTCTTCTCTCTCTCGGCAGTCCCTCTCTCTCTCAATTTCTTCAAAAAAATTTTGATTTCCATTCGAATCCAAGCTTCGGAACAGCAAGGAGGAAGCTCGGGGACGTGATTCGGCGACCGAGGACGCGGATTGAAGCTTCGATTCGAGGTTAGATTCGAAATTTCTAAACTTTTTACAAAATTTTCGATTTTGTGTGTTTTTGAAATCTAAGTTTGTTTTAGCTTAGAAAACCGTGGATTTGTGTTAAATGAGCTTAGAACAACTAGAATCTAAACATAGATTGAAGAAAAACGGATTGGATTCAAGATTTTCATTTTTCTCCTCTTTTTCCCATTTTCGGATTTTTGAAGATTTTGAGTTTAAATGTTGTTTAAATGATCCCAAACATGTTCTAGAATGTTTTTCTATCAATTATAGTTGTTTTTCATGCCTGGGATTTGAGAAAAATAGGTTAGAAACAAGATTTGGATTTTGGGGATCGAGAAACCCGTGGCTGGGATTTCTGGATCTTCTCAGTTCGGCAGGCCGAAGTTCATGTTCGGCAGGCCGAAGTGATGATCGGCAGGCCGGTGTTCTTCCGACCGGCAGGCCGAATCTGGGGAAATGTTCGGCAGGCCGAACTTTGCTTCCGGCAGGCCGAACTGTGCAGTTCGGCAGGCCGATCGAGGCATGAAAAATTGTGTGATTTTTACCCGTTTTCACTGTTTTGAACCCTGATTTAAATCCCAACCTTATAGGATGATTTTAATGATACAAATGGCACACTAGGACATCATGAAATGATTTAGTAACATAGAATGTTTCGAACTAGATATTGATCGACTTAGTTTGTATCTAGGATTGTTCGTGGTTCCGTGGAGCTAACGTATAGCGGATCGGGATTTCGGTGTGGGGTACCGGCACGAGTACTGAGGTAGGACTTCTATCCTATTTCTTTGGTAGCCTGGTTTTGAAATGATTTGGCTTTGAAAAGGATTTCTATCCAAAATGTTTTCAATGGATGTTTGAAAATGGTTTTATCGGTTATATTTTAATATACCGTGACATGAAATGAATTTCATAATGAATGTAATTGACAACACTCGGTAATTGGGTTTTGAATGACAATGATAATAAACACTAAGGCATGATGCCATATCAGAGATCGGGTCGTGATCGACCTTGGGGGCAGGTCCCGAAACCCAGCTGGGCCACTACGGTGGTGATATCATGGTTTGCCTAGGTAAAAGTAAATTGGTGTTTGGATTTGACAAGTAGACTGTTCTGTGTCAGAACGATTCTACTCAATTTATTTATCTATTTATTCAAGTTCCTTTCTGTATAACTCCTGATAATGTTATGTTTCTTTGCATTAAATTATTTTATAAAACTTAGTTCTACTGAGCCTTTCGCTCACGTTTTATCTGTTTTAAATTCCCCCCCTCTAGGTGGTTTCCCATTTAGGTTTGGAGAAGATTCTTCGGACCGAACTCAGGAGCAATAGGAGAATTTATTTACACTCTGTATTTATTAATCAAGGCATGTAAGACTCAACTTCATTTGTACTTGGACTGTAATTGTATTTGTGATATTGTCAGATCCATGTGTGTGCACAAGTTGTGGGTTGTGGAACCCATATTCGCGGTTTTTATTTAATTATTATTATTTGCTTAATGATTTTAAATTCTTTATCAAATGTGGTGGAAAAATCTCTTTATTTCTTGCTTAATTGGATTTTTAAACCCTTAATTTCAATTAAACTCTCTTTTAATTAATCTAAATATTCCGCCACGTCACCTCCCGTACTCCGGGGCGTGACATTACCTCAAAAAAGCCATAAACGATCTATTAATAGAGTGTTTAAAAATATTGGTTCAAACCAATTTTGGTTAAAACCATTATAGCATGTGAAAGCATTACAGTATAACTCACCTTTGCTTAATATTGTGGTATGTAAGATCTTTACATTGTAGCAACTAAAAATTTTGATTGAAGCTGAGAATGTTAAACTTTCTATCAGAAAATATAAACTATAAAATAAAACGGCTTTCAGAAGCAGTATGGAAAAAAAGTTCATGAATGTCCATGAACTTTAGCCCTCATGAAGAACCCTCGTTGGAGTTTCTCCTTGTAGAGGCGTAAAGGTCGTCGTTTGCATCTTCTCGAAGTTGTTTGGTCTTTCGCGAGGACTAATGGCAGACTAAGGTTGTTGGAGGAGATCAGCACATCTTTCTAAACCATTCGTGAGAAGTTACAGAGAATATCATCGGAGAAGGGCGACCAAACCCGAGCTATTCAATTTGGGCGATGTGCAACAGAGATGGGCAAAGTGACAAGCTGGCCAACGACTGTGGAGGAGGGCAGAGCGACGAGCTGACCTATCTGGTGATGATAGTGGAGGAGGATGAACAGATGGGTTTGCCAATCTAGGCAACAATGGTAGAGGAAGGTGAAGCAACAAGCTAGGGTGAGCAAGTCTAGGCCGAGGCGGGCGGCTAGGGTGGAGGACTGTGATTTCTTTTAACTGATGGAGAATTGTGATGTGGTTTTGAAGAAAAAAAAAAAAAAAAGTAAGGACAGCCATGGAAAAAAAATAAATGGGTTCGGAATTTTCATTCCTTCCATCTAAAACAGAAATGATGATTCACTTAAGTGATAGGAAGACATTGCTATTCATTGCATTAAAAGACAACCAAACATGCGAATGATTTATCTTCCCATTCCCTTATATTCCTTTCCATTACCCCCAACCAAACTCGCCCTAAATTGTACACATTATATTAATGTTAGTCTTAATCCAAATAATCATATAGGCTAAATCTATGGTACATCAGTTGTATGCATACAACATACACGTGGCAAGTGGCGAAGCAGCAACAACCTGTAGCCAAGGAGTATGATTTGACATGTTCAGTTTAATATGCCTAGGTATATAGGCAACCACTTGTCAGTTTTGTTGCCTTTTAGGTATTGCATTATTGGTTTTTTCGTGAAATGTGTATTAGTACGTGCAGACTTATCATTGAGACATAGAAATTATATCAAGTTTATTGTTTTCTGACCGATGTTTGTTGTGAAGGGAGACAGGCTAATTCTCTGTCTGACAAACATAAAACCTATATGCAGAAAGGTAGAATTGATTTTTGTAGGAGGAACTGAATGACTTGTCACGTGTGTCATGTCTTTTTGAGTGTTGAAAAGTGTATTGATGAAGCAATGTATTGTCAGCTTAAAATTGTTTTAGCCTGTTTCATCTTATTATGTTAATAGGTACATTTGGACGACAAATTCTTAATAGAAACGACATTGGGTTTTTTGTTTGTGTAAGTTCTAATAGACGAACCTATGGGACCCATCTAAACGAACGCACTAATAATATTAGAAACTAACTGTTTGGGTAGGTTAATCTATAATAGCAATAATAAACATAAATAATCACAAATATAAATGTAAATAAGTAAATGCCAGATGTGCTTATTTTGTTTGCTAAAAACCCAACTTCAGGAAAAAAAAAAAAAAAAAAAAAGACGTTGCTTAAGTGTATTAGCTCAAAAGACAGGACTCCTATTGCTTTAAATTACAGTTACTATGTATTAGAATTATAAGAATGCCTAAATTCTCTATCAAACCTAAACTCGCGAAATCTCTCCCTTTCTACAAGCTTTAACTTCTATGGCTCACCTTAGATCTAACTAACTCGTATTGAGTATAATTACTCGCCTTCGATTCTCCTAACCTACTCCAAGTAGACGACCTACCTAGATTGGTTTTACATGGTTTGAGAGACGATAGTTAAGCTGAAGAACGCTCTTGTTTTATTGCACACTTTAAGCTCTTAATGAACTCACTCTTATAATAAAGAAAAATACCCAAGTGACTTCCAGAGACTACTTGTGCCTAAGGGTCTATTTTAATTGTAAGCCCTCTTCATCGTACCCGCTCAAAAATAGCTTCAAATCGACTGTCATTAAATCAAATATGTATTCTCCTTTAATTTCTCAGATTTGCCTTTAATTCCTATAATTGACTCTGTCTGTCTTTATGGATACCAATTATTCCAATGCAATGTTGTTGTAACATATGAGATAAATAAGGCAAGTCAGCGCATAATCAGTAGCCAAAAAAAGAAACTCAGATTTCTTTGATTCTCATCAAATCAATCCGAAATGAGCAGCATCATATATCCCAATAAATGGCTCACATTCATATCAATCAATTTCTTAATTAAGTGGGACAATATGAGAGAGTTTTCTTAAAAAAAATTGACTTTTAGACTTGAGAAAACTTAGAAACAAAGAATATTTATTCCAGCATGTCAGGACACAAATTTCTAAAAAAAAAAAAAATAAATCAACCAAAATATGTTGATTGATCTCACCTTAAAAAGCTCTTTTGACAAACATGATCATGGAAGATAAACTTTCCATATTTGTCTTAGTATGTTCACATGATCAGACTGTCAGCATGACAAAATGTGAAACCCAGACTTACCATAAATAAAATAATCTGTCTAGATAGGACAAAATCATTGACTTGCACATTTAAGGAAAGTTGCCAAAAATCTTCAAATGGACAAATTTTCCACAAGGAAGCCAAGTATTCCATCAAAAATTTAACTTTCCAACAAATAAAAAATAAACACAAAATAATATATAACTAATTTGAAAAATCACATTAAAGTTCAAAAATCACTCTCACAAAAATGGTAAAATTATTTCCAATTAAAAACACAAATGATATTAAGAAGCCAGCAAAAACTCATAGGAATAAAATTCCTAGCAAGTTGGTTGCACAAATTGGCCCATTGGGCCCTTGAACACAATGTGCTATTTAGGATTGCTTTGATGATCTTATAAAATTATGGATTAGAGATAATTATGGTCACAATAACTAATAGAGAAAAAGGTGAAAAACCAAATATGTAAAAATATTATGATTTTGTAAATTAATTTGCAAAGCTGATGTGGCCCACTCACTAGTTGTCATTTATCTAGCTAGAACTCTAACAAATTTGCTAGCTATGTTCATGCATACTTCCAAATTAGGACTTTTAAAAGCTGCAAGCAATGTATTTATCCAGCTTGTTCCGATGTACCAACAGGTAGGGCATGGATCATAGGGTAGTGAGAAAACGGAAACCTGAAAGAGCACTTTAATCCCCTATCTACTTATCCATATAGAAAGCTGAAGCATTGGATTTCACATTAATGGTGAAAAAGATGTGTCATATGAAAAAAACATAATAGGAGGTGATGAATCATTGACACACTCATCACAGACACACTCTAATTATATAATATTAAGCTAAAAAAATATTTATAAGTTGTGTAATTATTAAAAAGAAAAACAAAACCAAATTGTCAAAATTTGAATAAACTGTATTAAAAACTAAAAACAAAATGTCAAAAATTAAAATATATTGTTTATTTTAATAAAATAGAATAAATATCTACTATGATAAAGTTGAGAGGCAAATAACACTTTTACTTCAAATAATTGAAGTAAATAATAGGTTTTAAAAATCTTATTTGAAAATTACAGTAAATAGAAAACTTATTGGGTAAAAAAATTTATTTATAGTAAATACATAAGTAAAAATAATAGTAAGTATGTTGATGCTTTGTTTCAAATCGCTAGGGATCAACACCACGTGCAGCTGCGCACGATGGTTGGATGGTCTTCCCGGCTCGTCCCGGCTTCCCGAGGTGAACCTACACAAGAAGAGGGATGCTTTGGAGATCAAGGAGACACTGGTGTGGTGTCGGCCGAAAGCTCTCCGACACTTAAGTTAGGTGCCTGTTTGACCGAGTTTGGGAGCAAAGTTAGGCAGGAAAGTACATGTTGCCTTTAAGTGTAGTAAATACGCTCAATATATAAGCCACCACTCAGACCGGGTATTCAGTGGGTTTGACCTGTGGCTCGTGTGTCCCATCAAGTTGTGTCAGGTAGCACAGTGAAAAGTGTCACAATTCCTAGAAGGTCAATTCTCCGTCCGAGGGTTGATAGGAGGCCATGTGTTGACCTATGGAAGCAAGTAGATGCCTGGGTGCAGTCTTCATCCGGCCATCCTAAGCATGCGTTCTTCTCGAGGAGACAACATCTTATGTCATGGAGGCCCTGTGGAGTAACTTGGGAGGAAGTGTCGATCATGTAGGAGTTGCGGATTTGTTTGTAAAGGCTTCCAGTTGAGCAGTCTGGTCGAACAGCCATGGTGGGAGTCTCCAAGAGAGCATGATGAGCACACCCTTAACAGTAGCCTCCTAGTACACTTGGTCAATGCTCGGCCTAGGGTACTATGCCCTGAGGAGATGCTCGGCTGAAAATGGTCTTTGGATTCAGTCTTTGAGTCCTTAGATTTGAAAGGTCAACTGATCAAGTTGGCTGACACATGTCAGCCTATGATTAGCTATTTCCTTTATGGGTGCAATGATTGAGTCTCCTCGTCTTCCACGCCTAACCTTTGGCTAGGAGTTGATTCTCGCTTTTTTAGGGCACTTTGCATTTAAATTTTTAACCTTCTGAGTTCAGCTGCCGAGCAGGAAACTAATTACGAGGACTTAATTTTCTCAAACCTGAGCAACCAATCCCAAACAGGTATTTTCTAGGCACAAAAACATGAGTGACTTGAGTGATTCCCAAAACCAGTCAATAAATGTTCCTTGGTTGGTCGATAGTACCGAGACCGACCAGGCAATGTCGAGGATGTAGACATCATGGTGACAATAATCGAGCCAGAAGTAACGGCTAGGTTGGCCAAGATCCTCAACTTAGGGCAAGGAACAGTCCCCATAGAGAATTTTTGGACATGCTTAAGGGTAGGAACCCAGTAGGCAGTGCAGGAGTAGCCATAACTGTCAAGCTCCTCTGGTCAGGGCGAGGCGGTAGAGGCTCCTATATTAAGATAACTGACTGTCGATGCGGGCTGAGGAGAGACAAAAGGTCCAAGGAGGCAATGCCAAGGATGAGGAAGAAGCATCACCTACTATTGTGACTAGCATTTGATGTGTGGTGACTTACCGAGTACACCTACTTAGCTAGATGTCAACGACGATGATATACATCAAGGATGATGCCAATCTAGTTAGAGGCCCTTTGTTGGGAGTATGAGATTCCCGACAATGTCGTCTTGGTCTTGCCCAAAGATGGAGACTCCTCCGTGAATCTGTTGGAGGGGGTATATCACATTGTAGGCGGAGTTCTTTCAAGCAGGGCTCCATCTTCCATTTCACCCTTACCTTCCTTGGGCATTGAACAATCTGAATATATACCCTGCTCAGCTCAACCCGAACTGCTACCACTTCCTGATCGGCATGTATATTATTTTGTAATCGAGATGTCGTGGGAGGCCTTCAAGTAGTCGTTCAAGATGAAGAGCCTTCTTCAGCAGACTAGACAGTATTACTTCAATAGGTTCAAGAAGAATTTTATGACTTGGACAAGCTGTGGAAGTTCAAGTAGTTCTATATTGGGGGAAACTGGTTATCTCAGCCCTGATGAAGTAGTCCCTACCGATCAGTTTATGCCCACCAGGTTCAAGCAGGGGCACTGTATGGTCGAAGAGGTTGTGGGCCTCGAGTAGACTTCTGGTGTTGATGAAAGATCTACACACTAAGCCTGAGTCTATCTAACAGCAGGCATTTCCATTGCAAAGGATCAATCGGGCCAATTATGACTGGTTCAAGGGGTCTAGTTCAACAACCCCCACCGAGATTACTTTCCACTTACTCGGCCAACTAAGCAAGTGATAGTTGTAGGGCATAGTGTCATCGACGTCTCCAGGCCGAGCACCTCCTATGCTAGGTGGCCAACGGGGAGCCATCATCGTCTAGCTCGAAGGACTCTTCTGGTGGCCCCTTCAGTTTAGGGACACCCATTGCCGATAAAGACCTCGTGGACATGATTAGGCTGCTCTACCCACTGGGCCAACTTTGGATCTGAAATTTGACTTAAGGAAGTTTTTTTTTTTTATTTATTCTTCCCAACCTTAATTTGACTTGTTTTCTTTCTCTTACTTTATAGACATGTTGTCCCAACATCTTTCTAGGTAGGATAGGTAGAAGCAGATGGAAGACTCTGCCACCAAAGCAAGTCCAAGGCTGTGGCCAAGTCCAAGAGAAAGAGGCCTGAGTAGGCTAAGCAGCCTCTAGCCCTTGTCCCTCCGAGCATTATGTTGCTGGCATAAACAAGTCACGGGGCCTCGACAAGCTGAGCGATTCAACTCTACCTCCTCTGCCACCTCCCGTGATAGTTCCTTCATCGACTGAGTCACCAAGGAGGCGCTGCCGTATACGCCCGTACATGGCTGAGTACCTCGAGGAGGCTATACCCTGAGGAGGACTTCTTCTTCTCCATCCAGAACTAGCCCTACCAGGACTGCTATGGCTTGTCTTTCCAGTAAATCATCCAGGTGAGTTTACTTTGGGATTCTGAGCCTCTTTCGACTTGTCTTTACTTCCACTAACTCCATTGTCTTGTAAGCTAGCACAACCCTAAAGCTCATCAACCTTAGGGCTAAGCGTCAGGCCAATGTTGAGCGATGGAAAGCCAAGAAGGCAGTTGAGGAAAAGAAGAAGGTCGAGAAGAAGCTCGAGGAGAGCAAAGGCAAATAGGCCAACCTGGAGGGGCTTAGGACAAAGGTTGAATGGGCTTATAAAGAAGCTCGAAAAGCTCAGGAGGAGGCCGGTTAGGCTTAGGTGGATCTCTTTACAAAACAGGAAGCAAACTAGCAATGAGGAGGAATATGATAGGTTCCTTCGAAAGGAGCTGCAGGGCATACTGACCATGGCGGTGGAGAAGTTCAAGTTGTCCAATGAATTCGCTAATCAATACTATCTCGATATGATGGATCTATAAAAGCGCTTGCTCGAGAAGCATCTTGAGGCCGTCACCATGGATTGGTCACTAATCGTCAACCCCAAGGTGGGGAAAAAAGGGGTAGGGAATAAAGAGACTCTAGCACCAGCCAAACTGTATGGTCAGGTATCGTTGATTTAGACAACGAAGACGCCAAGGACGATGCCCAACCTTGACTTGGGGTTCCAATTCTCATCCTTTTCTTCTTTCATTTTCTTTTCTTCTACCTCGGTATGGGAGGTGCTTGGTTGTTGTGCCTCCCCCATACTATTTTTAATTAAATTCTAATGATTTTCCAAGTTCTTATGCTCAAAATATTAATGTTATTAATTTTCTTTCTCTTGCATTTTTTGGGACATATTTTTAGCCTAGCAAGGACGTGCCCTACTCGAGTTTATGGGGTATCATGGTGCCACAATACCCTTGTACCCCCAGACTTATTAAATCCCTTATGATTTCTTCGTCTGGTCGTGGTCGGGATTTTGTCCCTAAGTCTCTACCAGTGCTCGATATGATCGTTGGTTGGGCAATCTGCTATGCAATTGGGCCATTGGATTGGTGTTTCAAGTCCATTTATGGTTGAGATTTATACAGAATAGCCCCCTGTAAGGCATTAAAGTGGCCTCCTTCATCAAGAGTTAATTGGCCTTCCTCAAGGTTCAGAGTTAAGAAAAGGTAGGCTGAGGTCGACCTGGGTCATGGTCTCGGTCCATGTCTTACTCAAGAATTTTTGAATTCAATTTTCATTGACCTTTTCTTTTGTACATTTGTATTCTGCCTTGGTGGCAAATCTTTACAATTTTACAAAAGAATGTGGGGCCAAAAGTCACAAAAAAAGGTGATCTGGCTCATGTTAGCAGTAGAACTTCTTCAGGTGCTTGGCATTTCATGGGTAGGAGAGCATATTTCCTTTAGTGTCAGCAATCTTGTAGGTGCCAAGATGAACAATACCGACCACTTTAAATAGGTCATCCTATTTTGGTCCAAAGGATTTGAGCCTAGGTTGTTGAATGGTAACCTTCTTCAAGACCAAGTCTGCAACTTTGAAGCTTTTGGGTTGCACACACTTATTGTAGTACTGAACACCAACTTGATTTTGAGCTGTAGTTCAGATAAAAGCAGCGCCTCTTCTCTTCTAGTAGGTCAAGCTCAGCCATCATGAGCTCAGTATTTTACTACTTATCATAGTGTTTCACTTTATAGCTCAGCAAGTCAACCTCATCAAGGATGACAGCCTCAGCTCTGTAGACCAGAGAGGAAAGGGTATTTCCCATGGCCATTTGGACAGTCATACGATATGCCCCAAACACCTTTGGAAGCATGTCGATCCAGGTGCCCTTGAGGTCTTATAGTTTCTTCTTGAGGTTGTTCTTTATGGTCTTGTTGACAGCATTAGCTTGTCTGTTGCTCTAAGGGTAGCCCAATGAGCAGAAAGCCTTCTTAATGCTGAGCTGCTCACATATTTTGAGGAGACTTATTGCTTCGAATTGCTTGGCGTTGTTGATCATTATCGTGTATGGAACATCATATCTGCAAATTATGTTCTTCTAGATAAAGTAGGTGTACTTAGCCTTGGTAATGTCGGTGCAGAGCTCAACTTTAACCAACTTGGTGAGATAGTCGATGGCCATTATGCAGTACCTGAATTGTGATCGGGCTGTGGGCAAAAAGACCGATTAGATCAATGCCCCACTTGGTGAACGACCAGGTGTACACGATGGAGTTGAGCAGCTCCAATTGCTCAGAAAAACTGTTGGCATTTGAGGCACGTAAGAGTGTACTCCTTACAATCCTAGTCTATGGTTGGCCAATAATAGCCTTGACAAAGGCACTTTAGGGACAAGGATTTTCCCCTACATGATTGCTTCACAACCCATTGTGGATCTCTTCCATTAAGTACCAAGCTTCTTGAGGTCTGACACACCTCTGGTAGGGCGTAGTGTAGCTGCATCAGTAAAGCCTGTTAGACATGTATGCCCTAAGGAGTAAAAATGTAATAAGTTTTTGGAGACATTTTTATCAATAAAGAATTTATTCATTTATATATACCAAATCTTGTCCTCTTTACAGTTCATATTTGTTGAATGTATGTTAAGCAAACAGTAGTCTGAGACTATCAGTCTAAACCTTAAGAATTGGGCATATGATGGACTGATTATGCGGAAGACACGATTCTTAAGGTGATGGTCTAAATCATATGATCCGCAATCGAGGGAATAAAGTTGGGTGCTTTATTCATGCAAAGATTGTTATGTTGTCTATATCCCTTTGGGAGATGGTTTGTCTTGACCATCGGAGTTGGACTCCGTGAATAGAAACATTGGCATGTTGTCATAGGTGACGACGTATTGGATCGGGACATAAAGTGAATTGATTTGGATTAATAATTCTGTCTTGGAAAATCAATTCACTTTAGACAATCATTTGTATTGTATCTTAATCCTGAGATGAATAGTGGGCCTGTTGTCTTGACTTGTGTCTTTTGATGTACCAAAGGGTGACACCCACATCTTAATAGTGGTATGCATCCCGGTACGTTGGAGGCATGACTCTTGATGGCGTAGACTTGTTATTCATAGATATGGGATCCATAGCTCCTCTTTAGGAGTAATGATATCCTCTTATATGCGTTGTCCTGTAATTGAAAAACTGAAGCGCTCAACCATTTGGATACATAGGTGTAACCGAATGGTATACTATCTTTGGATAGTAAGTTTTCTGATGGTGAGATAATGGAACGTAAGATAAAAATAATCAGGAAGGTAAGACAGAACTTGTCCTTAAGCTGATTATGGATTATCATATGGGGATACGATACACTATGATATGTCATGGAGACTTAGCTATATGAGCTTCGTAATTCTATGTAGTTCGAGAGTGCAGCTCCAAGCTTTTAGTAGAGTAGCGTTGGAGTTGATAATTATGAATTGTATACCTAGGATATTGGGTTTCATAATTATCGAGAGCTTGAACTAGATAGGTCCATTTTGGTCCCCTTTGCTAGCTCACAACATCCTATAACGACACGGCGTGCTTTTTCAATAATTGGTGACTTATGTCGGATTTATCATATTAGTTAAAATTTGAAAGAATTAAATAATTCATGTCTGTTTGTCGGTTGAATTAATTTTGTAAGAAATTAATTGAAGATAAACTTGTTGAATTATTGGGATAAGATAATTCTTGTCTGTTTATCGGTTGATTTAATTTTGGATAAATTAGATCAAGATAAACTTGTAGAATTATTGTGAATTGATTTATTTTCTTAGAGATTATCTAGATAAAGTTTGTTTTGATCATATAACTTCTCTATTGGGTTATTTGAATCAAAATTGAAACTTTATCCTATAGAATCTCGGGTGGAAAATAAAAGATTCGCGGAGATATTTAAGCGGCAGTTCAGCCTGTCGATCTACGTGTTCGGCCTGCCGATAGGGCCTGTTCGGCCTGCCGATCAGCGTAGGATAAGAGTACGCATTTCTACGCGGATCTTATCAGATATTGATCTGAATTTGATTCTGATCTGAATTTTGAGACCTAATATGATGAGGACTGACCCTTGGACCAACCTCCTATAAATAGGGAGTGATTCTCACTAGTTACTCAACAAAGAGAAGATCGATTGAGAGATTAAGAGTGATACTCAGTTAGTGAAAATCTGAAAACTCCCTGAGAGCTTTTGTTCACAAATCATGAACACTTGCTTTGGGTTCTCTCGATTGGTTGGAAGGAGAGTCACCGGTGGAAGAGCTGTACATGTGAGCCCACACTCACTTCGGTTGTGGATAGAGAATAACAAAGAAGACCAGTTGGTTGAGGCTCTTTCAGAACGTTACTTCTCTTCACAGGTTGCGGAGGTTCTTCGGTACACAAAGGTTAGTAAGATCTGGTTAATTTATGCATATAACATGTCAAACTTATGTTTTGGAAATTACTCTGATATATAAAATTTTTAAAATTTCGTTGTGTACCGTTTTTCCAAGCAATTGGTATCAGAGCCATGGTTTTTACATAAATTTACAAGTTTGTGATCATGTTATATGCATAAATTTTGTGATCTTAATCTCTCCTATGCTTGAATTGAATTTTATAAAGAGATGGCACTCTAGGTTTCTATAAATTATATATGTTGCCATGGATTATGTGGTGAATGTTTATTAATTAATTATGGTTGATTAAATCATTGTTTAATTATTTATTAATTAATTAATTTATATCGGCTATGGTTCCTTAGAGGTTGGAATGTGTATCTAGGTTTTTCATGAAATTAGATAGCGGACTATCATCTCCGTCTAGGAATTATTATTTATTTTAAATTTGTACAAATTTTGTAATTAAATAATTTTCTGGAGAAGACGAATCTAGAAGGCAGATCTAGAAGAATGATGATGGCGCTCCCAGGTATTTCTTGAGTATCTAATTTTATGTTTTTGAATTGATGAAAATAAAATTGATGACTTGCATTAAAATTGTATTTTCTGGAATAGGAGATTTCTGCTCGGTTGGCATGCCGGACCTCACAGTTCAGCAGGCCGATAGTCACAGATCGACAGGCCAGACGTGTGGTTCGGCAGGCCATCAGTGGAGCAGAAATCTGCTGGCAGGACAAACTTTCATTTCGACAGGCCGAACTTTCATGGGTCGGCAGGCCGATGAAACATGACTGGCAGGCCGATCACCCAGATCGGCTTGCCGACCAAGAGCTAAAAAAGTTTCTAGAAAAGGTGCAATTTTTCGGTGCAGTTTTAATTGTATTTTTGGGACGATTTTGAGAAACATTAAATTTGGATATGGTTGGAAATATGAAGTATTTGATTCATACGGGATTGAAGACTTGAAGATGGGTATTACATGAAGAAGGATACAGCTTGAGGATTCAAGGATGAAGAATCGATAAATGTCTCGATTATTCTCTTGTAATCTTAGTTTTCTATTTTGTAGGGTGGAACCATAATGTTACGGTTATTATTATTATTTTGCTTGTAGCTTTGCTTGATTGCTTTGCTTGTCTGCATTATAATATGATTTGCCATGTATATTGATAACATGTCATATAGAATAGGGAGTGCCGCTCATATTAAAATTGTTCATGCATATTCTTAAAATAAAACCTTGATTTCAAAAGATTGAGTGGGAGAAGGTTTTTGAAGAGAGGACCTAAGGCCTCCATCGTTGGTCCATAGGCAGAACATGGTGGTCCCGACCCCTAGAAAGGGATTTCTATCATGTACCAGATTGGATCTCTGAAAGGATAAGGAATTTTAGTATGATTTATGATTGCACACCCCTAGGTGGTGATTATAAATCATGGATAAAATATTAAAATGATGGTTATACACTCATGTTAGTTTTATTATTAACCTCCCCTAGGAGCTCTGTTAATAAAATTAATGGCCAAAGAAACGATTATTAATATATGCTGGATCATACGGATCCTGGATGACATATATTAATCAGGAGGGGATCTGTGTTCCTGATTGAATTTGGCATGACTCCCCTAGGAGCTTGTTGAATTCTAAGTTGGGAAATATCGTTGTAAGGTTGTGATATTTTCAAGGTTTTGACACATAAACACATTTGTATGATTTTTACATGATTGTGTTATCTTACTAAACTATTATATGTTTGCTTATGTTTGGTATATGATTCTTTATTGTAGATTAAAAATGTCTAAAAATGCTTTATCATCGATACTTGAAAAAAACCTATTAACCGGTGAGAACTATAACGATTGGAAACGGAACCTAGATATCGTCCTGTCCTTTGAGAAACTGAAATATGTACTGACAACCCCTTGTCCTCCTGAGCCTACGGGAGACTAAAGTAATGAGCAATTCCAAGTGTACGATCAATGGAAAGATGCTAATGATCAGGCCCCCTGCTATGTTATGGCTAGCATGAATAACGTGGTGCAGGCTCAACATCAGGATTATGAGACTACGAAGCAGATCTTGGATAATCTTGAGGATATGTTCGGAGGCCAAGCCATAACAAAGCGGCAAGGGGCGCTTTGAAAACTCTTAAACTATAGACAGAGACCGGGGACATCTGTAAAGGAGCACATGATGTTGGTCATGGGTTACCTCGCTAAGGCTCAAACTAATGGAGCCGATATCGATGCTGAAACTTAGATGACTATGGTCTTTGAGACTCTGTCTAAGGAATTTATTCCATTTAGAGCTACTTTTAATTGAAGCAATAGACGGGATATGACCTTAACAGAACTGATGAAACAGTTACAGGAGTTTGAACTACTGATCAAGGAGTCTCCTACTGGTGGTGAGGCCAACATGGTAGCTGCTTCTGGTTCCAATCCTAACTCAGGGAATGGAAAGAAGCAACGGGCCAAGAACGGGAAGTCTTCTATTCATGCTACTACCAAGAGCAAGAAGAAGAAGAAGAAGAAGAAGAACCCGAAGAAGCTTAAATGCTTCTTCTATGGAAAGGTCAGGTATATCAAGAAGCATTGCAAGGACTTCCTTTCCAAAGGAGGTAGGTGTGATCTTCTATATTTAAAAACTTGTTTGGTTGAGGAATCCAAAGACATATAGGTCATAGATTCTGGTGCAACTAATCATGTTTGTGTTTTTCTGTAGGGGTTCAAAGAAACGAGAAGTCTGCTACATGAGGACTTCACGCTTCGGATGGGCAATGGATCCTTGGTCTTAGCGGAAGCAGTAGGAGATGTCCATCTTTACTTTGATAATTATAGGAATTTATTTTTGCAAGATTGTTTTTATGTTCCTAAATTTGAAAGGAATTTAATTTATGTATCTTGTTTATTTAAAGACTCCTACATGGTATCTTTTAATGAAAAAGTGGTGATTCGTAAAAACAAATCTTTTATCTGTTCTAGATAGATGCAAAATAATCTATATTTTATCAAACCTAAGATGGACTTATTGCTTAATGCTGAGATAAATGATAATGACTCTAAAGGACTTAAAACTTCTCACTCTAATAAGACTTATCTTTGGCATTTGCGCCTTGGTCATATTAACCTCAATAGGATTCAAAGGTTGGTAAGGGATGGACATTTAAGTCACTTAAAGGTGGAATCTATACCTCAATGTGAATCTTGTTTGGAGGGTAAAATGACCAAAAGACCATTCGGGTCTAAGGGCAATAGTGCCAAAGGGGTTCTGGAACTTGTGCATAGTGATGTTTGCGGATCGATGAACATCCGGGCACGAGGACGGTATGAGTACTTCATCACTTTTATTGACGATTACTAAAGATATGGGTATGTGTACCTGATGCACCATAAAAGCGAAACTTTTGATAAGTTCAGGGAGTTTCAGGCTGAAGTGAAAAAGAAATTGGGTAGACCCATAAAGGCACTTCGATCAGATCGAGGTGGGGAATACATTTCTGATGAGTTCTTGGAACACTTGTTAGAGAATGGGATTTTATCCCATTTGACTGTGTCGGGCACTCCGCGGTAGAATGGCATAACAGAGAGAAGGAAGAGGATTTTGTTGGACATGATTAGGTCCATGATGAGTTATTCATCATTGCCTTTATCCTTTAGGGGATATACACTACAAACCACATGTTATCTTTTGAACAATGTACCTTCAAAATCGGTCCCTAAAACTCCTCACGAGTTATGGACGAGTAGGAAGACATCCTTAAACCATATTCGCATATGGGGATGTCCGGCTCATGTCCTGTTTAAGGATCCGAATAAGTTGAAAGCACATTCAGAAGTTTGTGTGTTTATAGGATATCCAAAAAGGACTAAAGGGGGTTATTTTTATAACCCAAAGGAAAATAAAGTCATGGTTTCAACTAATGCAACTTTCCGTGAGTAAAGTTACATGGACGACTTTAAACCTCGAAGCAAAGTGGTGCTTGAGGAGTTAATGAGTGATCAAATCACTCCAGAGGTTTCGAACGAAACCATTCTGATCGATGTAGAAAAACCAAACAAACCTGAACGACAAACTCAGGGGCTTCGGCGTAGTGGGAGGATCGGGCGTCAACCTAAAAGGTATATGTTCAATGGGAAAGTCTTTTTGGCTGAATCGGATGAACATGACAGGGATCCTTATACTTACGCAAAAGCTATGGAGGATGTTGATTGAAAACTCTGGACAGAGGCCATGAACATTGAGATAAAGTCTATGGACATTAATCGGGTTTGGGAGCTTGTGGATCTTCCTGAAGGGGTAAAACCCATAGGGTGTAAGTGGATCTACAAGAGGAAAAGAGGAGTGGATGGAAAGGTCGAAACCTTTAAGGCTACACTGGTAGCTAAGGGTTATACGCAAAAGGAATGAATCGATTATGAGGAAACCTTTTCGCCTGTAGCCATGCTTAAGTCCATCCGGATTCTCTTGTCCATAGCTGCCGCTCTCGACTACGAGATTTGGCAGATGGATGTCAAGACAGCTTTTTTGAATGGCTATCTTGATGAGTCCATTTATGTGGAACAACCAGACGGGTTCAAGGTCACAGGTCAAGAGGGTAAGGTTTGTAAGCTGCTAAAGTCAATTTATGGACTTAAGTAGGCTTCTCATTCTTGGAACATAAGATTTGATCAAGTGATCAAGACTTATGGGTTCTCACAAAATGTGGATGAACCATGTGTTTACAAACACATTAAGGATGAGAAGGTGGTTTTTCTACTACTCTATGTAGATGACATTCTGCTAATTGGCAATGACGTTAGGGCATTGTCATCGGTCAAATTATGGTTGACCAAGCAGTTTGACATGAAGGACTTGGGTGAGGTTAATTTTGTTCTCAGTATCCAGATCTTTCGGGATAGGAAGAACAAAATGATAGCTTTATCTCAAGCCGGTTATATAGATAAAATTCTCAAGAGGTTTGCAATGCAGGATTCCAAGAAAGGTAGGCAATCTTCTAGGTCTAGAGTTACTCTTTCTAAGAAAGACTCTCCAAAGTCTTATGAAGAAAGAGAATACATAAAGAAGGTGCCTTACGCTTCGGCAGTGGGTAGTCTCATGTATGCCATGCTTTGCACACGACCGGATATTAGCTATGCGGTTGGAATTGTAAATCGATTTCAGGCGGATCCAGGACCGAACCATTGGGTTGCGGTAAAGCATATTTTCAAGTACCTAAGAAGGACTCGAGGGTATATGCTTGTATATTCGGGTGAGGACCTAACTCCTCTAGGATATACTAACTCGGATTTTCAATCCTGTCTGGATTCTAGGAAATCGACTTTAGGGTTTGTGTTTACTCTGGGCGGCGGTGCCATCAGTTGGAGAAGTGCGAAGCAAGATTGCACTTCGGATTCAATGACGGAGGCCGAGTATGTGGTGACTAGTGATGCTTCGAAAGAAGCAGTATGGCTCTGCAAGTTCCTTGGGGATCTTGAGGTAGTTCCTGGCATGGATGAGGCAGTATCACTGTACTATGATAACAGTGCGGCAGTAGCTAATGCTAAGGAACCAAGATTTCACAAGAAGAGTAAACATATTGATCGGAAGTATCATGTGATAAAGGACTTCGTTGAGGGCGGGCATGTCACGGTGAGCAAGATCGCGTCAGAGGACAATTTAGCTAATCCATTTACGAAGACACTTACTGGGAGAGTCTTCGAGAGGTATGTGGAAGCTATGGAGATGCGAAATTTGTTGTATTTACTTACTTAGTGCAAGTGGGAGATTGTTAGACATGTATGCCCTAAGGAGTAAAAATGTAATAAGTTTTTTGAGACATTTTTATCAATAAAGAATTTATTCATTTATATATACCAAATCTTGTTCTCTTTACGTTCATATTTGTTGAATGTATGTTAAGCAAACAGTAGTTTGAGGCTGTCAATCTAAACCTTAAGAATTGGGCATATGATGGACTGATTATGCGGAAGACACGATTCTTAAGGTGATGGTCTAAATCATATGATCCGTAATCGAGGAAATAAAGTTGGGCGCTTTATTCATGCAAAGATTGTTATGTTGTCTATATCCCTTTGGAAGATGGTTTGTCTTGACCATCGGAGTTGGACTTCATGAATAGAAACATTGGCATGTTGTCATAGGTAACGACGTATTGGATCGGGACATAAAGTGAATTAATTTGGATTAATAATTCTGTCTTGGAAAATCAATTCACTTTAGACAATCATTTGTATTGTATCTTAATCCTGAGATGAATAGTGGGCCCGTTGTCTTGACTTGTGTCTTTTGATGTACCAAAGGGTGACACCCACATCTTAATAGTGGTATGCATCCTGTTATGTTGGAGGCATGACTCTTAATGGCGTAGACTTGTTATTCATAGATATGGAATCCATAGCTCCTCTTTAGGAGTAATGATATCCTCTTATATGCGTGGTCCTGTAATTGAAAAACTGGAGCGCTCAACCATTTGGATACATAGGTGTAACCGAATGGTATACTATCTTCGGATAGTAATTTTTCTGATGGTGAGATAATGGAACGTAAGATAAAAATAATCAGGAAGGTAAGACAGAACTTGTCTTTAAGCTGATTATGGATTATCATATGGGGATACGATACACTATGATATGTCATAGAGACTTAGCTATATGAGCTTCGTAATTCTATGTAGTTCGAGAGTGCAGCTCCAAGCTTTTAGTGGAGTAGCGTTGGAGTTGATAATTATGAAATGTATATCTGGGATATTGGGTTTCATAATTATCGAGAGCTTTAACTATATAGGTCCATTTTGGTCCCCTTTGCTAGCTCACAACATCCTGTAATGACATGGCATGCTTTTTCAATAATTGGTGACTTATGTCGGATTTATCAAATTGGTTAAAATTTGGAAGAATTAAATAATTCATGTCTGTTTATCGGTTGAATTAATTTTGCAAGAAATTAATTGAAGATAAACTTGTTGAATTATTGGGATCAGATAATTCTTGCCTGTTTATCGGTTGATTTAATTTTGGATAAATTAGATCAAGATAAACTTGTAGAATTATTGTGAATTGATTTATTTTCTTAGAGATTATCTAGATAAAGTTTGTTTTGATCAGATAACTTCTCTATTGGGTTATTTGAATCAAAACTAAGACTTTATCCTATAGAATCTTGGGTGAAAAATAAAAGATTCGTGGAGATATTTACTCGGTAGTTCGGCCTGCCGATCTACGTGTTCGGCCTGCCGATGAGGCCTGTTCGGCTTGCCGATCAGGCTGTTTGGCCTGCCGATCAACGTAGGATAAGATTACACGTTTCTACGCGGATCTTATCAGATATTGATCCGAATTTGATTTTGATCTGAATTTTGAGACCTAATCTGATAATAACTGACCCTTGGACCAACCTCTATAGATAGGGAGTGATTCTCACTAGTTGCTCAACAAAGAGAAGATCCATTGAGAGATTAAGAGTGATACTCAGCTAGTGAGAATCTGAAAACTCTCTAAGAGCTTTTGTTCACAAATCTCGAACACTTGCTTTGGGTTCTCTCAATTGGTTGGAAGGAGAGTCACGGGTGGAAGAGTTGTAAGCGTGAGCCCACACTCACTCTGGTTGTGGATAGAGAATAGCAAAGAAGACCAGTTGGTTGAGGCTCTTCTAGAACGTTACTTCTCTTCACAGGTTGCGGAGGTTCTTTTGTGCACAAAGGTTAGTAAGATCTGGTTAATTTATGCATATAGCATGTCAAACTTATGTTTTGGAAATTACTCTGATATATAAAATTTTTAAAATTCCGTTGCGCACCATTTTTCCAGCAAAGCCTTCCCTCAATCATCGAATACTGGGCTGAGTTGTTGCAAATTTGTCGAGCTTTCTCTTGGTCACCAGGTAGTTTAGTTGTAGTTTGGTATCAATTGATTAAGTCCATCCAAGTTCCTATCTGGTCGTCAACTTCACTGATTGATTCTTTCCTGATGCTTGATTCAGCTAACCTCTTGATTGGAACCAACATCATGTTGCTATCTTTAAAGCTACAGCTAGCCGATTAAGTGTGTCAACCTCCACATTCTTTGTTCTTGGGATCTGAATGAAAGAGTAGCTTTTGAACTGTCTTAGTAGGTTCTTGACTCACTTAGATAGGCTACCATGAACTCGCTCTAGGCTTGGAATCCATCAATTACCTACTAGATCATGAGCATGGAGTCAGTATGAATGCGGATGCAATCCACTTAGAGCTCTTGTGCAATCTTGAGACCACCTATCAATGCTTCATATTTGGCTTCATTATTAGAGGCCCTGAAGTCGAACCGAAGTACATAGCTGGTCCTATAGCTGTCTAAGCCGATGATGATGAGATCAGCACCAGACCCATTCGTGCTTGAGGATTAGTCAATGAATAGCACCCATTAAGGGTTTGGGCCTGGTTGTGCTACTATTGGCTAGATTGAAATCTTCCACGGGTGCCTTTTTGGTCGAAGGAGTGGCCTGTACGGTATCTGTGGACTCTATTATAAAGTTAGCCAAGCTTGTGCTTTTATGGCCGTCTGGGGCACAAATTGTATGTCGAATTCTCTAAGCTCTACAAATCACTTGGCCATCCAACCAGAGATTTATGGATTTTGGAGGATCTGGTTACTTGGTCGGGACTTGAATCATATGCCCCTAGAAGTATAGTCAGAGTTTCCAAGTAGAGGCAACAAGAGCCAATTTTTCTAGTGGAGGGAACTTCTCCTCGGCTCCCTAGAATGCTTTGCTCGTATAGTAGACTAGTTTCTAGATGTTCTATTCTTCTTAGACGAGGACTGAGCTGACCACTTTCTCAAATACTACTAGGTAGGCATATAGTATCTCTCCCAACAAAGGTTTGGACAGGAGCGGGGGCCTGGCCAATTATTTTTTGAGGTTTTAGAGTGCTTCCTTACACTCTTTGCTCAATTTAAACCTCCCCTCGAGTGCCTGGACAAAAGGTTGGCACTTGTCATTGGATCGAAAGACAAATCTAGACAGGGCCACGATTATGCCGGTCAGCTTCTAGACATTTTTGACTGTTCGAGAGAGTGCATGTTTACCACAGCTTAGGCTTTGGCTAAATTGACTTCAATGACACGATGGGTGACCATAAATCAAAGGAACTTGTCAAACTCCACTTTGAACACACACTTGCCATATTGAGTTTCATCTTGTATTCTCGGAGTATGTTGAAGCTGTCTTGGATATCGGTAATGTGATCAGCTGCTTGGACTAAATTGATAAGCATATCATCGACATACACCTCCATGGTCTTCCTAATCTAACGAGCAAGCATCTTGTTCACTAGGCATTCGTAGGTGGCCTTGGCATTCTTCAATCCGAATGTGCATGACAACATAATAGAATAACCCCTGGTCTGTGGTGAAAACAGTCTTTACTTGATCTTTTTTGGCCATCCTGATCTGATTATAGCTAGAATAGGCATCCATAAAACTCAGCAGCTCGTGCCCAGTGGTCACATCTACCAACTGGTCGATCTAGGGAAGTGAGAAGTAGTCCTTTAGGCAAGCTTTATTCACGTGAGTAAAATTGATGTAGATCCGCCACTTCCCTTGGCCTTTTTGACCAAGAACACGTTTACTAGTCACTCTGGATATGTAACTTCTTGGATAAATCTAGCCTTTAAGAGCTTCTAAACCTTTTCATTGATGGCGACGTACCTTTTTGGATTAAATGTTCTCCTCTATTGGATGACTAGCTTGTGCCTGGGATTGACATTCAAGCGATGGCTAATAATGTTTGGGTTGATCCCGGGCATGTCTTCATGGGACAAAGCAAACATGTCCTGTTAGGAACTTCTCTAAGTTTGCCTGGATCTCAGGCTTTAGTTGAGAACTAAATAGGACAGTTCGGTCGAGGTGTTCGGGATTTAGGTTATATAGCACTAAGTCTTCTATAGGTGTAGCTCGCACTTTCTCCACGAGCAGCCGTGTGTCGAGGTCGAATAACATTTTTCGCTTTTGCTTGGCAAGGAACTCTATCTTGTCGACTTTGAAAACAGTCGAGATGTTCAATTGCTACGTTTTTTAGGGCGTTGACATAGCATTCTTGGGAGTCCTTCTATCTTGACCTTATCACCTCGACCCTATTCTTAGTTCAAAATTTTATTACTAGGTGGTAGGTAGAGACTACGACCTTGAGATTGTTGAGAGTTGGTTGTCCAATGATGATATTATGCTGAGACGGCTTATCAACAACAAGGAATTCCATGGAATGTGTCACTCGAGCACTACCTTTGCCAAAGGTGATTGGCAAGTAGATCATGTCAAAAGCTTAGACACACTTACTTGAGAAGTCATACATGGGGTGTCTGGAGCGAGATTTGTATGATGTTCTTAATCTTGAGCTTGTTGAATGCTTGCTTGACTAAGAAATCAGCTGAGCTACCATTGTCGATCAGCACATACTGAACTATATTGTTGGCTATATGTAGCTTGCACACCAAAGCATCATTATGCAGGTGAATGAGCCTATCTGCTTCCTCCTCGGTGAAGGTAATTGTAACACCCTCTTGTTGGCATAAGCCTGGCACCAATCATAGTGTCCCTAGTAACTGGCATACCAAAGATCATATATAGATGTTTGGTAGGTTCGCAACATTCCCACCATTTGTGATATACACTCTAGGCTAAGCTTTGGGTCGGCTGGTCGTTTCTCCTAGCGTTGGTGCTAGGG
The DNA here is from genome assembly GCA_025403435.1 of Artocarpus heterophyllus. Taxonomy (NCBI): domain Eukaryota; kingdom Viridiplantae; phylum Streptophyta; class Magnoliopsida; order Rosales; family Moraceae; genus Artocarpus; species Artocarpus heterophyllus. The sequence goes on from CM046339.1 coordinate 12,531,865, forward strand.
GGTAAGGACAAATTCCCTAAGGTGCCCATCTCGGACAAGCTTCACGATCTGATCCTTCAGCTGAATGCAATCTTGAGTATCATGCCTGATGTCTTGTTGGAAGTTATAGTAATTTTTCTGATCTCGCTTTGCTCTGTTCCCCTTCAACGGAGGTGGATTTACTAATAAGTTTTGGTTGCTAACCTGGTTTAGACCTCGTCGATGGTGGCAATAGAGGTGTGTAGCTTTAGAACTTTCCGGTTAGGACTTTAGACTTATTGGCCTTGGGTTTCTTGTTCTGGTCGGGCTCACTCTACTTAGGTGGATCTTTTTATTTTTTGCCCTTCTTGCTACTATTGTTGCTGCCTTCTCCATCTTGGTAGCTCTTCATGTAGCTGTCCATGTTAGCATGCCTCTGAGCATAGCCAAGCATATGGGAAAATATGTTGGGCTGCTCGAGGAAGAGCAACCAGATCAAGCCTTTATCTCCTATCCCTACAGAGAAGGCGTGCTTCAAAGTCTCGTCTTCTAGTGCCTCACCTTCGGCTCTGTTGGGGTAAAGCAGCTGATGTAATCTCGCATGTCCATGTCACCTTGCTTAATAGTGTAAAGGCGGGTATCTTCCTTCTCCTCGTTTGGGATGTGGTGAAGGAAGCCAAAAAGGCATCAGACAGCTTGTGGAAGGAAGACATGGTGCTCGACTCTATTCAACGAAGCCATTGTCGAGCTAAGCCAGTCAAAGTGAGAGACAATGCCTTGCATATGGCGGCATCATTAGCATTTTAGAGCATCATGTGGTCTTTGTATAGTTCTAGGTGCTCGCCTGCATTTGTCGTTGTGTCATAAGCTTTGATCCGAGGCACCTTGAACTTGTTCGTCATGGGAGCCTACATGATGGTGTCGATGAAGGGCGGGCTAGGTATGTTGACCTCGTCTACATCATATCAACAGTTCTGGATTTAGTCCATCTGCCATTGTAGGTCTCGTAAATGACAACTGTTGGTATCTTCGAGTAGTTCCACCTTGTTCTGGGCTCTGCCCTTCACCCTATCGTCACTTCCTTCTGGTTAGTCCTGGGCAAGGCGAGCCCTTTGGTCCCTAAGCCTATTGAACACTAAAGCTTGAGAGCCTTGAGGAGAGCGATCGTGACCTTCTCGAGGACCAAGCCAACCTTCCGTAACAAGCCTCTTATTCTCGGACATGGATTCCAAGGCCTGTTGTCTGGTTTGTTCAGAATCTCCCTTGTTCTAAGAGCTGCCCCTCGACCCTACTCGACCACCTGCCTGGTTTTCCCAAGCCAGAGGAAGGAGAGCCGGGGGAGGTTGTTGTTGTTGTTGCTACACCATTTGCTACGTAAGTAGGCAAACCGTGATCATTAGCCTTCGATTCGGTCCTTTACGGCCTGATTTGCCCTAGCTTTGCTGCTCTAGCTACTTAATCGGGACCTCATTGCTTGAGGCCTTCTACAAGGTCTATTTTGGTTCTAGTTTTAGGCATTCCCCGACCCCTCTTATCCAACTCATCAAGTCGAGTTTGACAACTGCAAAGCAGATTGTGAGGACCAAGGCAGCCGTCATGAGGGCTGAGAGTTTGACAATCGGCTAGTGGCAGCATCAAACCTCGACGCAAAAGAGGGGCCTTTAAGAAGAAATCCTAGTACTCGTGAAGGGAGAGAAAGACACATTTATTATGATTTGATCAATTTTTGAAAAAAGGAAAACTATAGGCTAATGTTATAGTGTCAAATAAACGAAATTTTTAATGTTGGGTAAATAAAACAATAAATATAGGTCATAATAATATTTTTGAATATTTTGATTTAATATTTAATATTTATTTTTATTAATAAATTGGATTTAAGATATTAATTTTATCTTAATATTAGGATTGGGAGTTCCAATCTAGAAGGGGGCCTAAGATTTCTAATTCCCTTTCACAATCCAAAATTTGTGTGAGACTTGCCAATCTCTAAGGTGAATAAGAGTACGTAAATATAAAGTTAATTCCCATTCCCTAGTGTTGGCAAGTAAACATTGTTGGAATATGAGTATGTTGTGGATTTAAAAAAATTTTTTGAATAAAACTTTTCCATAAAACAAATTATACATGTTATGTATATAAATTATTCTAAGATCTTTGCACTCTTAGTAAACTGAAAAACTGCACTTCTGTTAGAAATAGTTTTTCTCAGAACTGCTATAAAGGAATTCAACCAAAAGAGCCTCAACCAACTAGACATCATTGCTATTCTTTTTACCACGATCGAGATGTGAGTAGTTGTACATCAATCAGCCTTTCCTCAGATAACGTCTCCTTCCAACCACTTGAGAAAACTAAGAGCTAAAGTTCGAGGTGTTGTATAATAGCCCTATGGGAGTTATAGACTTTTCCCAACAAAATACACTTTCTAAATCTCTCAAGCGATTTAAGGAATAATAGAAATTTGTTCTCTTTATATAGTAGTCGGATTGAGATTAGTCCTTATCAGATTTAGCCTTAAAATTCAAATTAAAATCAAATCCCAAAATGAAAACGCATAAAAATGCATATGCTGATATAGCATGGGTGGTCAACTGCCCATGTGTATGGCAGTCAATAGCCTAGTCAAAGCTGATCTAGCAGACACAGTTTTTTAACTTCTTAGAGTTATCTAATTCACCCAATTTGAGCTGATTGGATAAATTCTACTTTATTTGATCCATATAGATTCTCAATTTTAAGTCAAATAATTATCATATACATAATCCCATACAAATAAAATATAATCAAATTGTTTATTTTGAATTGATTTCACAACATTAATTTAATGAATAAACTAAAATGAATTATTAGATCCAATCTACTGAATTTAAACCAATCTTAAGAATTAACATAAGTTACCAATTTATAGGAAAAACTTGCAATATTGTTATAGGAAATAATATGAGCTAACAAAGGGAATCCGATGGATCTATGTAGATCAAGCTTCTATAATTATAAAATAAAACGTCCCTGACATGTATAATTTATAATTATCAACTCTAAAGCTATTCTAGTAAAATCTTAGAGCTGCATTCTCGAACTATATAAAATTAAGAAAGTCCAATAAGTTAACCATCCATGACATATCATAAGGTGTAACACCCCCTTAGGATATTCATAATCGGCTTAAGGATAAATTTTATTTTACCTTCCTAATTATATTTATCTTATGTTCCTTTATCTCACCATTGGAATACTTACTATTCATAACTTATACAAATAGTGTACTATTGGTTACGCATTGTGCTCTAGTTTCTAATTACAAGATAACGTCTATAAAAGAATACCATTAACTCTACAAAAGAGCTATGGATTCTATATCTATGAATAACGATTCTACATCAATCAAAAATCATATATCCAATGTATATAATATAGGATGTCGCTCTTTGGTATATCAAAAGACACAAGTCAAGAATATAGACCTATGGATTCATTTTAAGATTAAGATATGACACATTTGATTATCTAAGTAAATTAATTTATTCAAACGGAATTATTAATCAAATCAATTCAACTTTAATTATGATCCAATATATCATCACCAATGATAATATACCAATATCTCTACTTATGAAGTCCAACTCTGATGACTAGGACAAGCTATCTCTCGTTAAGGATGTGGACAACATAACAATCTTAACATGAATAAAGTGCCTAACTTTATTCTCACAATTAGAGACATTTCATATTTAGACTCTCACCATAAAATTCATGTCTTCTGCATAATCTTTCCATCATATGCCCGATCATAATAGTTTAGATTGATAATCTCAGACTTTTTTTACTTGTCATACAATTAATATAAAGAACATAAAGAGGACGTATTTGATATATGACTAATATAATAATTCTTTATTGATTAAATGTCTCAAAACTTATTATATCATTTAATCCTCAAGGCACCTAGCCTTATAATCTCCTACTTACTCTAAGTGAGTAAATGTGACATGTATTACATCCCTATAGCCTTTATATGCTTCTCGAAGGTTTTGTAGATAGCGTCTTTGTGAAAAGATCAACTATATTATCCTCAGATGCAATCTAACACTTTCGTTCTATGTGGTTACTCATCTTGTGGTGTCTTGATTCCTTGGTATTAGCTATCGTTGTTTTATTATCACAATACAACATAATTGGCTTATTCATACTAGGAATTACCGCAAGATCCTAAAGGAACTTACAAAGCCATACCGCTTCTTTTAAAGCATAACTGGTAGCCACATACTCGACCTCTATTGTTGAATCAATAGTGTAACATTGTTTTATACTTCTCCAAACAACGGCGCCTCTCCACCTAGAGTAAACATAGATCCTAAAGTCAATCTTCTTGAATCCATACAGGATTGAAAACTCAAATCAATGTATCCAAGAAGTGTTAGATCCTTATCGGAATACATGAGCATATAACCTATAGTCCTTTGTAGGTACTTGAAGATGTGCTTAACAGTAACCTAATGGTTTGGTCCTAGGTTCGACTAAAGTTGACTTACTATCCCGATAGCATACCATATGTCAGGTTGAGTGCAAGGCATCACATACATGAGACTACTTATTGCCGATGTGTAATGTACCTTCTTCATGTATTCTCTTTCTTTGTTTTATTTTGGAAAGTCTTTCTTAGAAAGAGTAATTCTAGACCTAGATGGTTGTCCACCTTTCTTAGTCTTTGGCATTATATACTTCTACAGAATTTTATCTATATATGAAGCTTGGGATAAAGTTATCATTTTGTTTTTCCTATCTCAAAAGATTTAGATACCCAAAACATAATTAGCTTCACCCAAGTATTTTCTATCGAACTACTTGGTTAATCAAATCTTGACCGATGACAATGCCCCAACATCATTGCCAATTAGTAGAATATCATCTATATAGAGCAATAGAAATACTACTTTCCTATCTACATAGAGCAATAGAAATACCACTTTCCTCAGAGCAATAGAAATATTACTTTCCTATCTACATAGAGCAATAGAAATGCCACTTTCCTATCTTTAATTTGTTTGTAAATACATGGTTTGTCCACATTTTATTTGAACCCATAAGTCTTGACCAATTGGTCAAATATTATGTTCCAAAAATGGGAAGCTTGCTTAAGTTCATAAATAAACTTTGGCAACTTATAGGCCTTATTCTCTTGACTCTTAGGTTTGAACCCATCTGGTTATACCATATATATGGTCTCATCAAGATAGCCATTCAAGAAAGCCATCTTGACATACATTTGACAAATCCCCTAATCAAGAACGTCAACTACGAACAAGAGAATACAGATGGACTTAAGCATGGCTACAGTCAAAAAGGTTTCCTTGTGATTGATTCCTTCCTTTTGCATGTATCCATTTGTTACAAGTCTAGCCTTAAATGTTTCGACTTTCCAATATGCTCTTCTCTTTCTTATGTAGACCCACTTATAACCTATGGGTTTTACCCCTTCTTAAAGGTCCACGAGTTCCTAGACTTAATTAATTTTGATAGACTTCATCTCAACATTTATAGCTTTTGTCCAAAGCAATGAATCAACATCCTTCATAGCCTTTTCTTAAGTGTAAAGATCCTTATTATGCTCAACCAGTTCAGCCAAATAAGACTCACCATTGAAGATATACCTTTCAGGTTGACGCCCAATCCTTGCACTATGCCAAAGCTCCCTAGGTTATTGTTTGGTCGATTTTTCTATATTAATTGGATTGGTTTTTACTGGAACTGACAGGGTGATTAGATCACCTTGCATTTCCTCAGGTACCATTTTTCTACAAGACTTAAAGTCATTCATGTAACTTTCCTCAAGGAATGTCGCATTCATAGAAACCACGACTTTATTTTCTTTTTAATTTTAGAAACAACCACCTTTTGTCCCTTTAGGTGTTACGCCCCGGAGTACGGGAGGTGACGTGGCAGAATATTTAGATTAATTAAAAGAGAATTTAATTGAAACCAATGGTTTAAGAATCAAATTAAATGAGAAATAAGAAGATTTCCACCACATTTTTATAAAAGAATGTATGAATATTAAACGAGTAATAAAATTTAAATAAAAACCGTGAGTATGGGTTCCACAACCTACAACTTGTGCACACACATGGTACTGACAATATCATAAATACAATCACAGTCCAAATACAAATAAAGTTAAGTCTTACATTCCTTGATTTAAATAATACAAAATATAAATCAATCCTCCTAATGCTCCTGAGTTCGGTCTAAAGAATCGTCTCCAAACCTAAATGGGAAACCACCTAGAGGGGGAAATTTAAAACAAATAAAACGTGAGCGAAAGGCTCAGTAGGACTATGTTTTATAAAATAATTTAATTTAAAAAAACATTTCATTGTTAGGAGTACTCAAAAGAAAACTTAAATAATTAAATAAATAAATGCATAATTTGAGTAGAGCCGTTCTGACACAGAACAGTCTACTCGTACAATCGAAAACACCATTTTTCTTTTACCTAGGCAAACCATGATATCACCACCGTAGTGGCCCAGCTGGGTTTCGGGACCTGCCCCCAAGGTCGATCGCTACATGACCCGATCTCTGATATGGCATCATGCCTTTATGTTTATCATCATTATCATTCAAAAACCCAATTACCGAGTGTTGTCATTTACATTCATTATGAAGTTCATTTCATGATCACGGTATATTAAAATATAACCGATAAATTTATTTTCAAACAACCATTGAAAACATTTTGATAGAAATCCTTTTCAAAGCCAAATCATTTCGAAAACCAGGCTACCAAAGAAATAGGATAGAAGTCCTACCTCAATACTCGTGCCGGTGCCCCACACCGTAATCCCGGTCCGCTATACGTTAGCTCCATAGAACCACGAACGATCCTAAATACAAACTAAGTCGATTAATATCTAGTTCGAGACATTCTATGTTACTAAACCATTTCATGATGTCCTAGTGTGCCATTTGTACCTTTAAAATCATTCTATAAGGTTGGGATTTAAATCAGGGTTCAAAACAGTGAAAAACGGGTAAAAATCACAAAATTTTCCATGCCTCGGTCGGCCTGCCGGACTCCCTACTTCGGCCGGCCGAACTGCAAAGTTCGGCCTGCCAGAAGCAAAGTTCGGTCGGCCGAACACTTCCCCATTTTCGGCCTGCCGGTCGGAAGAACACCGGCCTGCCGATCATCACTCTGGCCTGCCGAACACAGGCCGAACTGGAAAAATCCAGAAATCCCAGCCACGGGTTTCTCGATCCCCAAAATTCAAATCATGATTCTAACCTATTTTTCTCAAATCCTAGGCATGAAAAACAATCATAGTTGATAGAAAAACATACTAGAACATGTTTGAACTCATTTAAACAAGATTTAAACTCGAAATCCTCAAAAATCCAAAAATGAGAAAATGAGGAGAAAAATGAAAACTCTTGAATCCGATTTGTTTTTCTTTAATTTAAGCTTAGATTCTAGTTGTTCTAAGTTCATTTAACTCAAATCCACAGTTTTCTAAGCTTAAACAACCCTAAATTTCAAAAATGCACAAAATTGAAAATTTTGTAAAAGTTTAGAAATTTTGAATCTAACCTCGAATCGAAGCTTCAATCCACGTTCTCGGTTGCTAAATCACGTCCCCGAGCTTCCTCCTTACTATCCCAAAGCTTGGATTCGAAATTGGGTTTAAAAATTTGAGAGAGAATTAAGAGAGAGAGAGAGCTGCCGAGAGAGAAATTGAGAGAGAGAGTGTGTCACGGGAGGGAATGAGAGGAGAGAGAGAGAGGAAGGAAATAAATAGAGAAAATCGATGGACGGTTTTACTGTGCGAAAACCATGTGCCGCCCACGGTTTTGCAAAACGGAGTATTTTTAACATTTTACAAATTGTTGTGTTTTAAAACTCAAAACATCATTTTAAAATAATAAGAAATCATTTAAATGCATCAATTTAACAAAACAACCAAAAACTAAAAATCCAACCAAGTAATCAAATAAATGTTAAAACGTTAATTATGGCACACTAATTCATCATTTATATTACATTAACATTAAATAAATTTTGGGGCGTTACATTAGGATATCCTATAAACACACACGCCTTCGAACTTACTTCCAACTTATTCGCTTTCTCATCTAGGACATGAGCAGGATATCCCCATATATGAATATAGTTTAAGGATGTCTTCCTACACGTCCATAACTCTTGAGTAGATCTAAGAACCAATTTTGAAGGCACATTGTTCAAAAGATAACATCTGGTTTGTAGTGCATATTCCCAAGAGGATAAAGGCAGTGTCGAATAACTCATTATGGACCTAACCATGTCTAATAAGGTCTTATTCCTTCTCTTAGCCACTTTATTTTGCTGCATAGTGCTAGGCGTAGTCAAATGGGATACAATCCTATTTTCTACTATGTCCTAAGAACTCATATAAGAGGTACTCTCCACCTTGATCAGATCGAAGTGCCATTATGGGTTTACTTAATTGCTTCTCCGTTTCAGCTCGAAACTCCTTGAACTTGTCAAAAGTTTCGCTCCTATGATGTATTAGGTAGATGCATCCATATCTCGAGTAATCGTCAATAAAAGTGACAAAATCTTTATACTCTTCACGTGCCTTGATATTCATAGGACCACATACATTGTTGCGCACAAGTTCTAGAATCCCTTCAGCTCGATTACTAGACCCAAATGGTCTTTTGATCATTTTGCCTTCAAACAAGACTCACATTATGGTGTAGGTTCCACGTCTAAATAGTTAAGAGGTCTATCTCTTACCAACTTTTGAATCCTATTTAAGCTAATGTGACCTAATCACAAGTGCCAACAAAGTCTTATTAGAGTGAGAAATTTTAAGCCTTTTAGATTTATTATTAATCTCAGTGTTCAGCAGTGAGTCCATCTTAGGTTTGATAAAATATAAGATGTTTTGCATCCATCCACTACAAATAAAAGATTTGTTTTTACAAATCACTTTATTACTAAAAAATTGAATAAGAATCCTTAAATAAACAAGCGACAAAAATAAAATTCCTTTTAAAGTTAGAAACATAAAAGCAATCTTTCAAAACTAAAATTTTATAATTATCAAAATAAAAATGGACGTCTTACATTGCTTCAACCAACACTAAGGATCCATTAACTATCCTCAACGTAAAGTGCTCATTTAGCAAACTTCTCGTTTCTATGAACCCCTGCAAAGAAATATAAACATGATTAATTGCTCTATAATCTATAACCTAAGTGTCACTTAATTCTTCAAACTAAACAAGTCTCAATAATCAAAAGTTCGCACTTACCTCGTTTAGCTATGAATTTTTTGCAATTCTTCTTAATGTGCCCGACCTTCTCATAGAAAAGTACTTGAGCTTTTTTGGGTTCCTCTTCTATTTTTTCTTCTTATCCTTATTTGCCTCGCCATCAGCTAGAGCTTCCCTGATCAGGTTTTGGAACTCCTCTAACTATTTCATCAGCTCAATTAAGGTCACATCCTGCCTATTGCTTAAGTTGTATGAATCTCTAAACAAGATGAACTCCTTAGAAAAGTCTCAAAGACCATGGTCATTTGTGGCTCAACTTCAATGTCAGCTCCATGGGTAGCCCATGACCAACATCCTGTGATCATTTATAGATGTCGCTGGTTTTTATTTGCAGTTGAGGAGCTACCAAATAGCCGCTTACTGCTTCTTCAAGGCTTGGCCTCCAAGCATGTACTTAAGATTATCCATGATTTGTCAAGCAGTTTCATGATCTTCATATTGAGCCTGTAGCACGTTATTCATGCTAGCCATGCTATAGCAATAGGCTTGATCTTCAGCATCCTTCCATCATTCATACGCTTGGATTTGTTCATTAGTAGATTTGCTGATAGGTGTAGGAGGATAAGGCGTGATTAGCACAAATTTTAGTTTCTCAAAAGATAAGACGATATTCAGGTCCCATTTCTAATCATTATAATTATCATCAATCAAAGTATTTTTTATTAAGCATCAATGATAATGCATTTTAGACATTTTGATCTATAATAAATATGAATACCAAACATAAGCAAATGTGCAATTACAATTTAGAAAGATAACATAAATAAATAAGCAAGCATATTATGTGTTTATGTGTCAAAACCTTGAAAAAAAATCACAATCTTATAACTATAATTCCTAACTCATAATTCAATAAGCTGCCTAGGTGAGACTTGCCAAATTCAATTAGAAACACAGATGAGCGGCGTTCCCTATTCTACATTACATGTTATCAACATACATAGCAAAACATATTATAAAGCAAATAAGCAATGCAATAAGTAAAGCTACAAGCAATATAATAGATAACTATAATATTATGGTTCCACCTTGAAGAAAAGAAAATAAAAATTACAAAGTTTTAATCGAAACATTTTTATCGATTCTTCATCTTGTATCTTCTTGTTGTATCCATCTTCATGTAACATCCGTCCAATTTCAATCTCATGTAGATCAAAATTTATTCTCTGATTATCATAAAATTTCTAAAGTTTTCTCTCAAATTGTCTGAGTAAAATTAAAACATCACAAAAATAATTGAAAACAACTTTTTGCCATTTGACGATTGACTGCCTTATACAAGGCCAGTCTATAGTATCTGTCCGAGAGGACAACTGTTCAACCGTGGCTGGTCGACCACCCTTTGTATATGATGGTCGACTACGCTGTTGCAATCAAGACCCAAGAGCCTGTTCTCTTTATTATTTTTGTAGTTTTAATGTTAATAACAATAACAAAAAAAACTTACGAAAAATTTATAAACACATAAAAAAAATGAACTAGCAATCATCTCCATCTTTTAGATCCATCTTCAATATTTTAATAGAAACTTACAACCGAAACTTATATTGTTTCTGGCTTACATAGAAAAACGAAATAACAAACCCATATGGTGATCATAGATCGCCATCTCAACTTGCATGAAAAACCTTGATACACATTCTAACCTCTAAGGAACTATAACCAGCAAATTAATTAATTAAAAATAATAATCAAAATTGAAATTTAATTAACAATAATTAATTAATAAACATTCACCATATAGTTTCATGATAATATATAATTATATAGAAATCATAGAGTGCCAATTCTCTAAAAACATATAACTTAAACATTGGAGGTATTAAGATCACATAATTTATATATATAGCATGATCATAAGCCTATAAAAAACTCTATAAAGCAATAACTCTAATACCAATTGCTAGAAAAGGAGTACGTAGTGGATTTCAAAAATTTTTAAATAAACCTTTTTCTATAAAATGAATTATACATGCTATGTATATAAATTATTCTAAGATCTTCATACCTTTTAATAAAATGAAAAACCACATTTCTATTAAAAAAAATTTTTCTCAGAACTGCTACAATGGAATTTAACTAGAAGAACCTCAACCAACTGAACTTCCTTGCCATTCTCTTTTCCACGATCAGAATGTGGGTGGTTGCACGTCCTTCAGTCTTTCCTAAGTAACGTTTGCTTCTAACCATTTGAGAAAACCAAGAACTAAGGTTCAAGATATTGAACAATAGCCCTATGAGAGTTATAGAGTTTTCCTTACAATAGCCCTAAAGGAAAATAGGAATTCGTTCCTTTTATATAGTGGTTGGATTAAAACTAGTACTTGTCAAATTTGGCCTCAAAATTCGAATCAGAATCAAATCCCAAAGTGAAAACATGTGAAAGCATGTACATTGATATAGCAGGGGCAATCGACCACCCCTTGTGTATGGTGGTCGACTGCCTGGTCAAAGCTGACATGGTAAACACTTTTTTTTAACTTCTTAGAGTTATCTGATTCACACGATTCGAACTAGTTGGGTAAATCCTACTTTATTTGACTCTAGTATCCTTTATAGAGCCTCAGTTTTAATTCAAATAACCTAATAGAGAAGTTATCTAATTAAAACAGTCATAAACAAATAATCCTATATTAAAAATATATTCAAATAATTCAACATATTTATTTTGAATTAATTTCACAAAATTAATTCAACCAATAAACTAATATGAATTATTAAATTTAATCTACCAAATTTAAACCAATCTTAAGAATTAACATAAGTTACTAATTTGTAGGAAAAATACATCGTATCGTTATAGGAAATATTGTTAGATAGCAAAGGGGACCTGGTGGGCCTATTGAATCATGCTCCCATAATTATAGATAACATGTCCCCGACACGTATAATTTATAATTATCAATTCTAAAGCTATTATATTACAAGCATAGAGTTGTACTCTCGAACTATGTAAAATTACAAAACTCCAATAAGTTAACCATCCATGACATGTCATAATGTGTAATACCCCCTTAGGATATTCATAATCGACTTAAGAATAAATTTAATTTTACCTTCCCAATTATATTTATCTTACTTACTATTTATAACCAAAACAAATATTATATCATTTGGTTACATATATGTATCTAAATAGTTGTGCGCTTCAGTTTTCAATTATAAGATAACACTTATTAGAATATTATTAACTCTACAAAAAAATTGTAGATCCTATACCTATGAATAAGGAGTCTACGTCAATCAATAGTCATATCTTTGACCAACTAACATGCATACCTTTATATAATTTAGGATGTAACTATTTGGTACATCAAAAGATACAAGTCAAGAATACGGACCCATTGATTCATTTCAAAATTAAGATGTGATATATATGATTATTTAAAGTGAGTTGATTTATTCAAATAGAATTATTAAGGAAATCAATTCAACTTTTCAAATTCAATATATCGTTACTAATGACAACATAACAATGCCTCTACTCGTGGAGTCCAACTCTGATGATTAAGACAAGTCATCTCCCGTTAGGAATATAGACAACGTAATAATCTTAACATAAATAAAGTGCCCAACTTTGTTCCCTCGATTATGAACCTTTCATATTTAGACCGTCACCATAAGATTCATGTTTTTTACATAATTAGTTTTTCATGTGTACAATCTTAATGGTCTAGATTGACAATCTCAGACTTTTGTTTGCTTATTATGCATTCAACATAAATGATCATAAAGATGACATTTTGATATATGACTAAAATAATAATTCTTTATTGATTAAATGTCTCAAAACTTATTACATCATTTAATCCTTAAGACACCTAGTTTAAGAAACATATCATAATTGGAGGACAACAAATAGAAGAAATTAGAAGATTAATCTAAGTAAAGTCTTTTCCTACCATTCATAGCCGTAATTATATGTTTAGATCGTAAAGCCAAAGTCAAAATGACTCAAAATAACAAGCCCATTTTCTCATGCCCACTTGAAAGATTTTACTTACTATTCAAATTCTCAAATTTAGACTAAAAAATTGTTTATATATATTTTAGAAAATTGCATGTATTTTATCCATTTGTCGAAATATAATTAGTTTAATATATGTTATTATGTTTTTTTTTATTTTATGATAAACACCTTTGTAGGTATTTTTTGTCTTGTATATTTGAATAATTTATTTTTTATTATAGATGTTGTTATGGATTGTATACTTCTTGAGTTATAGATATTTACGATTGAGAAAAATGAATGTTTGTATTAAAGTTTTGGTTGTAACTGTTTTTCTTTTTTTAAAAAAATTGGTTGTAACGATGATTGAGAATAGGTTGGTAAATATAAATTCAAACCAATTAAAATTGGTTTAGTTTGGTTTGATTTGGATTTAGTCTTTTATATGGTTTTATTCGATTTAATAATCCCCAAACCAACTATAAGAGTTTGGTTTATGATAAGTGCATAATTCATCATATTTTGCATCATTTTCCTTTCTTTTATTGTCTACGTTTTTTAGTAATATTTATGTTTTAGTTTCATTTTGTGATTTTAGGTATTTTAATATTAAAGAATAAAAAGAGGGAGAAAATGAATATCTTTGGAGTTAAAAATATCAAGCATTCAATTTGGAGTCTAACAGAAGTTGTGAATCATAAATCGGAGTTAAAAGGGGCCAAAAATAGCAAAAACAACATTTCAACACGAGCACCACACTACAACCCAACTCCCACAGCGCTGCAACCCAGTTTGGGGCGCCCTTGGCACCAGGCCGTAGCCCAGTTTGGGGCGCCCTTGGCACCAGGCTGCAGCCCCAACAAGCCCATGCAGCCAGCAAGTGTGCCTCACGCACCACCAACAAACTGTAGCCTCAGCTTGTGCAGTGCTCTAACACGCACCAACCAACGCCTGCTGCGAGCCCCTATGTGCCTACACCTCCTTGCTCCTGTGACAGCTGCATACCTACTGGCTACCTGGATACATGCTTGGCAACCTTATTGCACGGCCACATGGCCCAACGTGCGACCAGCGCCTCCAAATGTGTTTTTGAGGATTTTTGGTCCTAAAAAAGCATTTTTACTATTTAAAAACCCTATTAATATATAAGCGTCATGAAGATCTCAAGGCCAATGTTATTTTGCCCTAAAACTTAGAACAAACACTAAAAAAAAAAGAGAGGAAAAAGGAGAGAAAAGAGGAGATTCAAAGAGCTTGCTGCTTGAGGAGTTCTTGAAGATCACACACCCTCTTCTTCTAGTTCATATGTTTGATCTGTAATGTTGCTGATTTTATTATTTTGTTGTCAATTTTTAATTATGTCTAGCTAAGTTATTTATGGTTAAAGGTGAATTCAAAGCCTTAGACATGTTTATATAGTTGATTGTATGGATTATTCTCTAAATTTCTTGTTGAAATTGCTTATGTTTCACCAAATTTACTGTTCATAGCTGATTTTATGGTGTTATTTAGGTTAGAAAACCTAAAAATTGCTTAATGCTAGGTTAAAAATCTTGATCCATATTTGTCTTGATTTTTTAACCGTAAGTAGCAAATTGTGACACATAGGCATAATGTGGCTTTTGTGTGATTATGATTTGAAATATAACACATGTTGAATAAACCCAGTTTCTACGTATTTATTGCCTAGATCAACATATCTTTCTCAGCATAAAGCTTCAATTAGATTGAGCTTAGTGAGCTTCCTCCTAGGTTGTTTGATAGAAAGGGGTTTAGTAGAGCACTTATTTTATTAAATCTAAACTGTAAGGAAAAATCGGGGTAGTAGAGCTTCTCGCTATTTATGGTTATTAGTTTTAACAGAAAATTTAGTAATGATTCTAAGATTGACTGCATAAGCATTGTCTAATGCTGGAGAATAAACCTTTTACCTGCTTTATTATTGTTTTTAATTCTTTAAATTTTGTATTCTATTTATTTATTTCATTTTGTTAACTTTAATTTTCATTAATTTAGTTAAAAACAGCAAACCCCCCCTTTAATTATAAAAAAATAAAAAGAAAAATTTTGATAAGAAATTAATTAAAATTGTGGGAATAACTCTTACTTGCCACTTTATGCAATAATGACAACATTAAAAACCTAGCAAGGTTATCTTTTGACAGGTCCTTCAAGATCCAGTCAAAATTTCAGCACCGTGTCATCAGGGATTGAAATTTTAATTAAATTGTTATTAGTTTTTCATTTTATTTCAATTTTATTCTTTTGTTTTTTGTGTTGTTTTT
Organism: Artocarpus heterophyllus; assembly: GCA_025403435.1. Classification (NCBI taxonomy): domain Eukaryota; kingdom Viridiplantae; phylum Streptophyta; class Magnoliopsida; order Rosales; family Moraceae; genus Artocarpus; species Artocarpus heterophyllus. The sequence goes on from CM046339.1 coordinate 12,547,378, forward strand.
CTTATTTTTCAGGTTTTTGCAAGTTTGAATACCTAACAATAATATTGCGAAAAGACTTTTAAGAATCAAACACTTCTTAAAAACATCTAGAGCCATGTCATTTCCATCACCTCTATTTCCATCGTTACCTTGACATGTACCAGCCAGTCCACCACTAGAGTTCAATCAAGCTCTATACATCAAATTACTAGCATTAAGTGATTCTTCGTAACACTTAGACTACCAAGAACAAGAAGAGATGGCAGCAAACAAAAACAACCCAACCCTTAAGGAGTTGGCTGCATTGATTCTCGACCAGCAACCACTTTGCATCCAATATCCAAACCTTGAAGCAGCTTTGAGCTCAAGTCCGGACTGATCCACCTTTTGCCAACGTTCCATGGATTCATAGGAGAAGATCCACACAAGCATCTCAAAAAGTTTTATGTAGTATGCTCAACCATGAGGCCTACTGGAATTTCTGAAGAACAAATCAAATTAAGAGCTTTTTCATTTTCTTTGGCGGATTTCGCTAAAGAATGGCTTTACTACCGACATTCTAGCTCCATCATCAGATGGAATGAAATGAATAAGCTCTTTCTTCAGAAGTACTTACCTATATCCAAGGCGGCCACTATCTGAAAAGAAATTTATGGCATTTGACAATACAATAGTGAGTCCCTCTATAAGTATTAGGACAGTTCAAAAAGTTGTGTGCAACCTGCTCTCATGACCAAATCTATGAAAAACTCCTCATCCAATACCTCTATGAAGATCTTATGTCGATGGATAGAAGCATGATTGATGTCGCAAATGGTGAAACACTAGGTGACAAAACTTTGGAAGCTGCAAGAGCTCTTATTGCAAATATGGCAAGTAATTCCCAATGATTTGGCACCCATCAAAAGCCACCACTTGCTACAACCAAAGAAAGTGAATGAGATTGGCACTTTTTCAACTATTAGGCAACAACAATCACATCTCACATCACTTGTTCAACAAATGGCAGTTGCAACAAGCAAAGGTATGTGGAATTTGTTTCACTTTCGGTCACTTCACTGACATGTGCCCAACTTCGCAAGACGGTACTCCAGAACAAGACAACGCCACTGGAGGATTCCCAGGGCAACTAAGGAAGTATGATCCTTACTCGAACACTTACAATGAAGGATAGAGGGATCATCCAAACTTCAGCTATGGAAGAAATCCATCACCGGTTAGCCCCTAATCCAATCATGAACCGACCACCATCAGGCTACACTCAACCAAGGCCTCAACAGCTATACCAAGTCTGACCACAACTAACTCTACAAAATGCAAGTCCATTTTTGGAGGATCTTATCAAAACCATTGCTCTAGCACCGTGCAATTTCAACAAGATACAAGAGTAAGCATCCAAAATCAGGAGCATCAGATGAGCCAATTAGCTACAGTGGTGGGTCAGTTGGAAGCTCAAACTTCAAAAAAATTGCCATCCCAAACGATGGTAAATCTAAAGGAAAATAAAAGTGTGGTGACCTTGAGAAGTAGAAAACAATTGGAAGGACAATCAAGCACACCAACAAATGTATCAAGTGAGAAGGAAGAAAGTAAGGAAAAATAAGCCACATAACAAGATGACACCCCTCTTCAAGCTTAACACACTCCATCACCCAATGTCAAGTATTAAATCTTCCATTTACTCTTATGTTACTCCACCTCCTTTTCCAAGTAGGTTTGTAAAATCCAAGAGAGATGGGCAAGAGAAGGAAATTTTGGAAACCTTTTGCAAGGCAGAAGTCAACATACCTCTCTTGGATGCTATCAAACAATTGCCTCGATATACAAAATTTCTCAAATAATTGTGCACCAATAAGCAGAAATTGAAGGGTAATGAAAAGGTGAGTGTAGGGGAAAATGTTTTAATCATGCTTCAAAAAGAAAATTCCTCCAAAATTCAAGGATCTAGGTACTTTTACTATCCCATGCACCATTGGAAACATTAGGTTTGAAAAAGAAATGCTAGATTTAGGAGCATCTATAAATGTTATGCCATAGTGTATTTATGCTACCTTAAATCTTGGACCATTTGAGGAAACTAGCGTTATTATACAACTTGCGGATCGTTATAATGCTTATCCTAAAGGAATTGTAGAAGATGTTTTAGTGTAGCTTAATGAATTGGTTTTCCTAGTAGATTTTGTAACACCCACCTATTTTTATGTAATGGACCACGTTAAGTTAGTAACGACGTTAAGGAAATTTTATTAATTGTTTATGTTATAAGCTATGATATATGATTTTCATGTTACTAACTTTTCATGTCAAGTTTTATGACAGGTGACGACCGCATGGAATCGTTGTGCTCAAGTGTTCATGATTATTTTAATGTATGTTTAATTATGATGCAATGATGTAAGAATGTTTTAATGTGTGGCATTTATGGACAGTTCGGCAAGCCGGACTTTTAAGTTCGGCAGGCCGAACTTGGTGGAACCGACAGGCTGAAGGGGAAAATCGACAGGCCGAACACGGCTGATGAGCAGTCAGCAAAAATCTCTCCAAAATTATGGCTGAGATAATTACGTTAAATGAGTGATTTATTATGATTAATTGGCATATTAAAGGAATAATTTTGTCAATTAAGGAAATAAAAGGTTTGACATCGCATTGATTTGTCTAATTTTAAATGGTTTTCTATTTTAAGAGGGCAAAACATGGTAAGTGATGAGTGGTTGTTTGACTTTCCCTCTTTTCTCTCCTTCCTCCACGCCATTTGCCCTCTAAACAGTCAGAAAATTTTGACTTGATGAAGAGTAATGAATCTTCATTAGGCTTATTACGTTAAAAAAATAATTAACGTTCTTTCTCTTAGATATTTTCTCTCTCTGTCCTAAGACGTTCTCTCATTCTTCTTTTTCTTCTTCTCTTCTCCATGAATTCCTTCTCTCTCTCTCTCAAAAAAATTTCTCTGCAAGTATTGAAAGAAAAATTGAAATTTTGTTGGTTGAATTCAAGGGTTTTGAGAATAAAATCTTTTAAGGTAAGGACTCGTTTCTTTGTATTTTTGAAAAAAATTTCTCCTCCTCAATTCTTCTACAATATCCTTCTCTAGGAATTGTATTTTTGTTCTGAGTTTTTATTATGATGTTCATGTATGTATTATGTGATGTTTCTTCACGTTTCAAGTCATTTCGGTGTTTATATGAAAAATATGAATTTTCTGTCTTCTACCCCTCACAGTAAAATATTACTGTTTAACCTTGATGCATGAAAAATGTAATGATTATTCAAGAGGTAAATGAATGATGTTTTTCATGAAAGTTGTCAAGAATGTGCATATATAATGTATGATGAATGTATTTTATGTTATGAAATTTTTATGAGATTATATTAAGAAAACTGTTTTAACAATGTTATTTCTGGATTTTTGTTTATGAAATGTTATATATGTTTAAATGATTTTATGATAATGAAATAATTTTATGCATGATAATAAGATGTTTGTATGAATTTTTAAATTAAAATATATGTATTTTAATTGTTCGAAAACGTTTTATTTAAAAGATATTTATGTTTAAAATGTATGGTTTGTTTTTATATGCTTAAGGTAATTTTTATGATTTAAGAAAAAATCATGATAACATGTTTATGTGATGACGATTTTATTATGCTTATGAATTCTGTTTGTAATATGAGATGAATGTATATATGAATGTTATATGAATGAATGATATATGAATGAATGTTTTATGATAAGTATTGATTTTATTGTATTTTAAATGAATAAATGGCATGAACACTCAAAGAAGCGAGCACATCGAGACCGCGGCGTCGTCACCAAAAGTATATTAAGGTTAAGTAAGCTAGCTTTAAAGTAAGTACATTCTCACCTGCAACATGACACGTTTTTACAAGATTTGATGTTATGTTCATAATGATATTCATGATGATTTTATGGATATTTTCCTTAAGGATTTCTATGAAAGATTTTCATGATTTAAAGTTATGCATGATGATGTTGACATGTTTCAAAGCGTGAAAATTATGTATATATATGTATCACCTAATAAGTGTTGCACACCAATGTTATGCTATGATATGTTATGATGTCATGTTTGGTTTTGGATTAGCTACCCTTCTCCTCTCATGACGGCACGCCTATGATGATGTTTATGGTGCAACACTTGGGCCCTTAAGATAAAATGGAATAAGTTTTTAAATGGTCAATGAAATGAAAGATATGTTTCTATGAAATTGTGCATAAGGCACTTTTATGATATGATTACAATGATGAAGATGATGTATATGAAATGTTTTAATTTGTGAGAATTATATGTACTTACTAAGCATTAGCTTAATCATATTTTATGTCATGTTGCAGATAAGGGTAAGAAGATTTTTAATTAGGCGGAGGACAAAGGAAGGCGTGTCAGTATTAAGCACGATGAATTGTAACCGGAAGCACGCCAAGAAGAACGTTTTTATGTTTTAAATCAAGTTTTTATATTTTGAACATATTTTTATGTTAAGTTTTAAGAATACATGAATTATGGTTTTATCTTTTAAATTCTATCATTTTGAAGAATTTTTGGACTTCCGCATTTTTATGAAAAGTTGGTTTTGATTTAAAATTAGTTTTCTGAAAATGTTTTGGCTCGGTCGGCCTACCGATGTTTGAAGGTTCGGCCTGCCGAACGATGTCAAGTTTTAAGCCTGATTTGCAAAGCCTCTGCCGGCCTGCCGATTGAGGAATTTCGGTCTGCCGATCATGTTCGGCCTGCCAAAATCCCATGTTCGGCCTGTCGAACTGTGGGAGCATGTAACCAATAAGTGATGTGATGTTTTTTATGTTATGATTTTATAACTTGGTATATATATTTTATTAAAATAAGTTCATGATTAATTTATAGTATAATTGATTATATTATTACATGGAATGAGTTAAGCAGTGTGATTTAACAATGTTAAGTTATAGTTAAAAAAAATGTATAAATGGATCCTGGTTAAGTATATTTAATTACTATTTACATTTAAAAGTAACGTTTAAGTTTTGTAATAACATTTATGTTTAAAGTCCTAGTAAGTATGAATGTAAGAATGTAAGAATGTAACGACATCTGTGACGTCTGATTTAAGGGGCGTTTCAGATTTCATGTGTTGGAAATGAAGGATGAAAAATCCCTAAATCTGACACCTATCTTTTTAGGGAGACCATTCTTAAAGACCACTCAGAAAAAGATAGACATGCATGAAGGAACCTTAACCATGGAGTTTGACAGTGAAATTATCAGCTTCAAAATCTTTAAGGCAATGAGGTATTCTAGTAATTTGCATTCTATTTTTGCAATGGATATGGTTGATTCTTTTTCACAGGAAATATTTGAGTTGATTGTCGAAGATGGATTGGAAGTTGCCATCACCAAAAGCTTGCAATTAAGTGATATAAAGGAGAAAGAGCAGGGATATTCTATTCGGAAAGGAAGTGGACGAAGCTGTGGAGAGTTTGGAATCTTTGCCACAAAGGATAGATATGATGTTTCTTACCTAGAATCGCCTTTAATTAATTAAAAACTCTTGCCATCTATGATATAGCCTCCCATGTTGGAAATGAAACCTCTCTTGAGTCAATTGAAATATGTGTACTTTGGAGAGGGAGACATATTACTAAAGATCACTGCCAAAAATCTCACATCGGCATAAGAAGAAAGGCTCATCAAGGAGCTTAGAGACGATAAAACAACAATTGGTTAGAGTATTGCCAGCATCAAAGGCATTAGTCCATCTATGTGCATGCACCGGATCCTATTTAAAGAAGGATCAAATCCCACAAGGTAGGCTCAATGCTGACCCTATGGAAGTTGTTAAAAAGAAGATACTAAAGCTCCTAAATGTTGGGGTGATCTATCTTGTTTCAGATAGCAAATGGGTGAGCCCGATTCACGTGCTTCTAAAGAAATATGGGATCATGTGGTGAAAAATGAAGAAAATGAGCTGGTTTTTACTCGAATTCAAACTAAGTGGTGAGTTTGCATTGACTATTGTAAGCTGAATTCGGTAACTCACAAGGACCACTTTTCTCTACCATTCATTGATCAAATGCTTGAAAGGTTAGACGGACACTCTCATTACTGCTTTCTTGATGATTACTCTATTTACAATCAAATTGTAATTGCACCAAATGACTAAGAGAAAACCACATTCACATGCCTGTTTGGAACCTTTGCCTACCGCTGCATGCCAATTGGTATTTGCAATGCTCCAGCCACATTCAAAAGGTGAATAGTAAGTATTTTCTTTGATTATGTTGAAAACATCATATAGGTTTTTATGGATGATTTTAGTGTCTATGGTGATTCTTTTGAGAAATGCATGCATAACCTTGCACTTGTCCTTAAAAGATGCATTAAAACTAACATTGTTTTGAACCAGCAAAAATGTCATTTCATATGTTACAATAATCGTTACTTTTACCGTTAATATTTAAAGATAATAGTTCAAATAAAATACTTACTCTAAAGTAGATATCCCAAGAACACATGCATAAACTTTTTTTAAAACTACTTAGTAAATTTGCTTTTTTCACCTCAATTAGTCTCATGGAACACCTACAGTGTTTGGCAAACTGACCACCTATAGAAATGGTTAGTTTACAAATACAATCATTTACTAAATTTAGACAGACAAAACTTCAAACAATGTTTAATACTCTTAAGAAAAATCTTTATATGTTCAAATAGTTTAATCATATTAAAACAAAGAAACTATGGCAAAGTCCTCAAGAAACCACAATTAAGAAAACATTAAACAGTCTCAAAACATTCAAAAGTCTATAGGAAAATAAACCAAGTTTTGAAATCAATATCGTGTGGAAAACAATATTAATAATAAAATCATTGTTAAAGTAATTAATTCTTTTCATGGTGTAATTTCGTTTCCAATCTAACACTCCTAGCACACATGCCCTCCCTATCCTCCACCTACTCCATATGCCTTTTAACTTTGTTTGTAACATGATATCAAACTAAGCCTCCACTTACTCCATATGCTTTTTACCGTTGTTTGCAACATGATATAAAACTAAGTAAACATAAGCTTAGTAAGTATAATTCCTATCTCACAACATAAAAATTTCATAATAATCATTACATAACATCATAATCATTATCACAGTAGTGCATGAGGCACAGGTTTATATAGAATATATCTTTTCATTTAAACTTTCATATTAAAACATTATTCATTTTATCTTTAGGGGTTTAAGTGTTACACCATTAACATCATAGGCACGCCATCATGAGAGGAATAGAATAGCTAGTCTCAAACTAAACATAACAAGTCCAAACCTTACGAGACATCATAAACATAAACATAGGGTGTGCAATGCTTAATTAAGTGATACATATATATATATATATAAGCTTTCTTTGAAAACTTGTCATAGACCAAAAAAACATGAACATAAACATCCTTAGGAAAATTCATCATAAAAGGTCTTAAAATAAGAACATTAAATCACAAACTTCTACTTATAAAACATTGCTTAATATTTTCATAAACTTTATCATGTTGCAGGTGAGAATATACTTACTTGACTTGTTTACTTACTAAACCTTAGATCGATTGACGTTGTCATGGTTCTTGGTGTGTTCGCCTTCTAGAGTGTTTATGTCAATCATTTATATAACACATGACATTAATATTCATCTTCATGATATCATTTAATTCCATATTAGATCATCATGCATCATTTTTAACAAAACAAAGCATCTTTGAGTCACAAACATGTACTTAGAGTCAAGAAACATAAAGATAGAGAACTTGATATTTAATCACTCAGAGAAATTAATCTCAACTTATAAACATGGATAAAGTGTAAGAATTATTCCATAACATAACTAACATATATAAACATCACTTAAATTTTCTTCTCTTGAAAATATTAATCCAAAATGCCTTTATCTAATTTTCAAAACATTTAAGTGCCAATCATAAAAACTGACCAAACTTCAAAAATTTCATAACCCTATAACTTTTAATTCATATTTAATCAAAATATGAAAATTTGAAGGAATAAAGTTTCAGGTTTTTTTTTAGTCATAAAAATTTCATTTGATAATTAAAATAAGTCATATAATCAATACTACAAAATTTGTCAGCAAAGCCTAGGCAGTGAGTAGTTCTACTTAAAAATTATGTATTAAATTATTTATGATATAAAATAATTTGTAAAAATTACTACATATAATAGACACATAAAATTATAACATATCTAAAATTTAGCTTCAAATAAATTCGGAATGATTCAAAACACACATTCAAATTTAGAGTTAATATTAACATCAAACATGCTAAACAGCGAACATGCTTCACTCAAACATTTTTATAAAATCAAATACGTACGATATGTTTTTGAAATTTTTATGTAACATGCTTAAATAAATAAAAGTTAAAAAAATAACAAATCATGCATAACACATTTAAAAGTATAATTTATCATCTCACGAATTACATAGAGCATATCAAGGCAGACATTTATAACTACAGAGTACTTAGTAATCAACGAATTTTATCTTAAAACATAGTAAGGATATGAAGCTAAAAATTTACAAATATTTAATTATCAATAATGACTAATAATTTTTTATACAATCAAAAGATGCTTTTTGTCCTATAAAACAGATTCTATAAAACATAAATACAAATTTGCCATCGAATAATATTTTGTGAGCAGCGTTTGATTGAAAGCTCATAACCCTAAAAATACTTGTGAACGAACATTTATAAAAAATTTGAGACATTCGTAACATATATATACACATCATATCTAAAAATCGTAGCAAAATTAAATCATTTGATTTAAAACATTACTAGCAACCTTACTGACTAACTGAAAACCTTGAAATTCTCATATCAAACTCCAATATCAAAACCTTATTTGCATGAAATTTAATGATATCATAAAAACATAAATGCTTTCAGCAATAAATAACATTGTTATAATCAAATTAATAAACAAAATAATTTATTTTTATACAAACATACATGCATACATATTCACAATATAAAATAACAATTTTCTAACAAAGTTTGTTACAAAACAATATATATCAATCATAAAAATTCAAAACCATGAAAACTTTTAAACCATACCTTAAATTCTTATGTTTTCTTCAACAAATATGAAGACTTGTACAAAAATCTCCAAAAAGAATTCCTTCCACTTTGGCTTGGAAGAAAATAAGAGTAATAAATTCTTGGCTTTGAGGATCAAAGAGATGATGGAGGCTTATGAACATGAATTTGAGAGGGGGAAAAGGGAAAGAATTTTCTTTGGCTGGAAATTAAAAGAATGAAGACAGAATTTTCTTTGGCTGGAAATTAAAAGAATGAAGACATTGATAGCTTAAAGGTATATTTATATATTTATGGTAGAGAAGAGATTAGATGAGTGTAGAAAATCCTAATCCTATTCTAATTAGGTTTTTCTCTTCTTTTTTTTTTTTTGAATGAGTGTGATTCCAATCTAATTAGGTTTCTTTTTTTTAGATGAGTGTAATCCTAATCTAATTAGATTTATTTTTTTCTTTTTCCTTTTTTTTTTTCCTTTTTCTGTTTCTTTTATTTCCTTTTTTTTCTTTTTCCCGCGGCATGTGCTTTTTTTTTCTATTTATTTAAACGTTTTCATATATAGTTATAATATAATATAATATAATATCTTAATATAATATGCTATACAATTATTTCTCAATATATTATATAAAATAATATAATTATAATATAATATAATACAAGTATAATACATAATTATTTATATACAACAATAATGTTTGCTTCATGACCCCAAAAATATAAATTTACACATTATTCTTTTAGACACTTTATATTATCTAATTTCTTAACACTATAATAAAAAAATGCTACACATATAATTTATCATGACATCATAAATGTTACAAAAATAAGAAAATATGCAACAAAATTTATGTTATTATCAAGAATATAGCTCTAGGGCATACATAACTCTAGAATATTATAAAGATTATAAATTTAGAGCAAGTTGAAATTCTTTAAAAAAATAATACTTTAAGCTTATCATCATTTTTGATATGAACATCCCAAGCACATCGATCTCACATGGCCGTCACCTGCGATATTACTAAATAAAAAGTTAATTTCCTTAACACAAATAATAATAGCACTTAAAATATTCAATTTTAACGTTAAATTAACATAAGTGTCTATGGAAGAAACCAACAAATGTTACATCATGTAGGTAATGTTTTGGGACATATTGTTTCTTCCAAAGGTATTGAGGTTGAGAAATCTAAAGTAACTTTGTGTGATCCTTACCACCTTCTACAAGTGTGCGTGAGATTTGTTCTTTTCTTGGCCATGTAGGTTTCTATCATAAGTTTATCAAAGGTTTTTTGAAGATAGCATTGCCTTTATACAGGTTGCTCTAAAAAGATGTGGCTTTTGATTTAGAAGACAAATGCAAGGTAGCTTTTAAGACGTTGAAGGAGCTATTGACTTCAGCTCTCGTGATCCAACCTCTGAATTGGGACTTTCCCTTTGAGATAATGTGTGATGCCAGTGACTATGCCATAAGAGCTATTTTAGGGCTCCATGTTGGGAAGCTTCCACATGCCATTTATTATGCTTCCCAAACCTTGAATAATACCCAACTCAATTACTCCACCATAGAAAAAGAGCTTTTTCCAGTTATTTTTGCTTTAGAAAAATTTAGGTCTTATTTGATAGGAATAAAAGTAACTACTTTCTCTGACCATGCAGCTGCTAGGTACCTCTTTATGGAGAAGGATGCAAAACCAAGACTTATAAGATGGATTCTTCTTTTACAAGAATTCAACTTGAGTTCAAAGACAAGAGGGGAACCAAGAAATTGGTGACGGATCATCTCAGCTGCCTTATTCATGAAGAAGATGCTCTACCACTGTAAGAAAACTTCCCAAATGAGCAACTTTTTGCAGTCAAATGACACTTCCTTGGTATGCAAGCATTGTTAATTACTTAACTACCAAGAAGTTGTCGGATGAGTTAACTCGTGCCCAAAGAGACAAGATCAAAACCATGGCAAATTATTACATTTGCATTGATGATCCATACTTATGGAAGTAGTGCTTAGATTAAGTGATAAGAAGGTGGGTACTCGAAACTGAATTTAATTTAATTCTTGCCTTTTGTCACTTATATGCTTGTGACAGCCCTTAAGGTTCTTGATTATGGTTTTTATTGGCCTTTGATTTTTAAAGATTCTTACCTCTTTTGCAAGAAATGTGAGCGTTGTCAAAGAGCAGGTAATATGGGTGCCCAAAATCAAATGCCTTAATTCCCCATTCTTGTTGTTGAAATCTTCGACATTTGAGGCATAGATTTCATGGGTCCCTTTCCTTCTTCTTTTGGTAACACTTATGTTATCTTGGCTGTGGATTATGTGTCAGCCACCAAAATTGATGATTCTAAAGTTGTTGTAGATTTTGTGAAGTCTAAGATCTTTGCAAGGTTTGGAATGACAAGATCCATGACCAGTGACAAAGGTACGCATTTTTGCAACAGGTTGGTAGAAGCCGTGTTGAGAAAATACAACATCACACATAGAGTGTCCACCATATATCATCCACAAATAAGTGGGCAATCTGAAGTGTCTAATCGATAAGTAAAATCCATTCTTGAAAAGAAGGTTAATCCAAATCAAAAAGATTGGAGTTCATGACTCGATAAAGCACTTTGGGCTTATAGGACTACATACAAGATGCTCATTGTAATGTCTCCATATTGGTTGTTTATGATAAGCCATGTCATCTTCTAGTTAAATTAGAACATAAAGCATTTTGGGCAGTGAAATAATACAACATGGAGTTGGATACTATTGGTGAACAAAGGAAGCTTCAATTGTAAGAACTCTAGGAGATAAGAAATGAGGCCTAGGAGAGTTCAAAGATTTACAAGGAGAAGACTAAAGCGTTCCATGAGAAGATGCTCTCATGTAAGACTTTTACAGTGGGATAGAAAGTCCTTCAATTCCACTCATGCCTTAAGTTATTTCTGGGTAAGTTATGTTCTCGTAGTGTTGGACCATTTATCGTCACAAATGTTTTTCCTCATGGTGTAGTTGAAATCAAAAGTATGAAAACGGAAAAGGAGTTCAAGGTGAATGGACAAAGACTCAATCCTACTATGAGTCATTCAAAGAGCACGTAGTGGATAAGATCCCACTTAATGAGCCAGCTTATGTTGATGAGTGAAAGTCGGTCTACGTCGAACTAAGGACATTAAACTAAGCACTTGTTGAGAGGCAACACAATAGATGGAGAGGGAATTACAATAGATTTAATCTTTTTAACTCTCTACACTGTATATTTTCAATATTTTTGTTTTGTTTGCTTTGTAAATATTTTTGTTTTCTATTTTCATTCATGCTTAGTCTTTCATTAAAGACAATGTAAGAATTAAGTACGGGGGAAGGCTAGTTTGATTTCTAATATTTGTGTGTTGTTATTATGTGCATTGCCTAAATCCTGAGAATTTATTCATAGGATGGCCCTATTGAATGGCTTTTTTATGGAGGACTTGGTTATCCATGCCCTCTTGAAACGCATTCCATATAGGTAGGTTTCATTGGAATTCTCTAAGTTTAGATTTTTACATGCATTTGCTTATTATTATCCCAAAAAAAAAAATCATAAAACCTAAAACCAAAAACAATTTCAATTTTTGTTTTTAGTTTTGAATTTTCAAGTCTTAGGATATCTTTTAGCACTTTGATGAAAACCAAGGATCATTGCTATGATTTTGATTGATGATGAGTGTTGTTTTGAATCTTGATGTTATTCATTAGTTCATATGTTTTTATGATGATTGTATTCAATTTTTATTACACAATAGTCATGTTATTTGGTGCAGAGTTAAGCATACTTGGATGAGTAGATTCTCTTTGATCTTTGTTTAGGTATAAATTTGGTTTTGAAAGTAGGTGTTTTGTATTAGAACTCTGCCAGAGATCTCTCGAGGGGAACAGCTAATTGAGCATTATTTTGAATCATAAGGCACTAGGATTTCCCTATCACCAAAGCCAAACTAGCCAAAGCACCGATAGATGTTCCAAAGATGACATCCCCATTAGCAGCCAGTTAGGCCTTCATGTAAACCAGTTCATTTGGCTAACCATATTTTCTCACCGAGCCTGATCATGCTTATACCGTTACCCTTGTTCTAAAGATAGATTGGAACCTTAGAGACTCAATTCAAGTGCAAGGGAATTTAGTGAGAAATTGGGTAAAGGTTAGAGAATAATTGTAGGGGATAGTACAAATCAAGAGCAAAGAAAGGGAATTTTGTAAGATTAGCTCACAAAAGAAAAAAAAAATAAAAGCCAAAAAAGAAAAGAAAAGAAAAGAATATAAAATAATAAAATCAAAAATCAAAAAATAAATTATTATGAGCTATTCAAATTCATAATTTTGGCTTGTACAAGGTTTGTTTTGAGTGTAGCCGAGGCTCAATGCCATTAGACTTGGCCTTGCTAATCAAATCTTTGGGTTTTAAAAGTGTCTTGGGAATTTTGAATTTCCAAAATGTCTCTAATTCTATGAAGTCTTTAGGACCATTACATTGCTCATACCCTTCTTTCTTAAGCCACTATATCTTGGCCCCGGTATAACCTATATTGAAAGTCTTTTGATGTTAGGTGATGCATTCAGCGTAGTGGAGATTTGTACCAAAAAGAGAGCCTATGATATTTGACGCCTTCGTTTTCTTTTGTTGTGATTTTGGTTTAACGTTTGTTTTGTCAAGTTTTTGAGTGTTTGCTTATTCATAGCAAACACCAGTGATAATCGTTTATAATGGCTTATGCACACACACACTAAGCATGACTATCATAGGATGTATAAACTTTTGAATAAATGTGGATTCTGTTTATTACTTGTCTGATTTCAAGATCATATCTCTTAGTGTACTCTAAGGTCAATGGTTAGAAGATTAGTGTTTTGTGCCTTTGTTTGAGTTTTACTCAAGTACTAGCAAAAGTTAAGTACAGGGGAATTTGATAAGTACATAATTTATCATTTTTTGCCTCATTTTTTTCTTACATTTATTGTCTAAGTTTTTGAGTAAGACTTATGTTTTATTTTTATTTTGTGATTTTAGGTATTTTAATATTAAAGAACAAAAAGAGGGAGAAAATGAAGATTTTTGGAGTTAAAAATATCAAATATTTAATTTAGAATCCAACAAAATTCACGGATCACAAATCGGAGTTGAAATGGACAAAAAACAGTAAAAACAGCGTTCCGGCTAGAGCACCGCGCTGTAGCGGGCACTATAGCCTAGCTTCCACACCGCTACAGCTTAGTTTAGGGCACTTCAGGCACCAGGCCGTAGCCTTAGCGCGCCCACGCAACCAGCAGGCACACCTCGTGCACCAACAGCCAACTACAACCTCAGCCAACCACGCAGCCTACGCAATGCGCTCGCGCTGCCAACATGCCTGCTTGTTGCCTAGATGCATGCTGGCCGAACCCATTGTGCGCCGCGTAGCCCATGCCTCCAAATGCATATTTGAGGATTTTTGGCCACAAAACTCTTTTTTACTATTTAAAAACCCTACTAATATATAAGCATTATGATAGATCTCAAGGCCAACATTTTTTGGCCCTCAAAACTCAGAACAAACACTACAAAAAAGAGAGAAATGAAGGAGAGAAATGAGGAGATTCAAAGGGCTTGTTGCTTGAGGAGTTCTTGAAGATCTTCATAACCTCTTCTTCTAGTTCATCTGTTTGATCTGTAATGTTGATTTTTATTATTTTGTTGTTAATTTTCAATTATGTCTAGCTAAGTTATTTATGGTTAAAGGTAAATTCAAAGCCTTAGATATGTTTATGTAGTTGATTGTATAGATTATTCTCAAAATTTCTTGTTGAAATTGCTTATGTTTCAATGCATTTACTATTCATAGCTGATTTTTATGGTGTTATTTAGGTCTGCAACTAAGTAAAACCTGAAAATTGCTTAATTATAAGTTAGAAATCTTGATCCGTAATTATCTTGAATTTTTAACCATAAGTAGCAAGTTGTGACATATAGTTATAGCAAGGCTTTTTTGTGATTGTGATATGAAATGTAACATGGGTTGAATGAACCTAGCTTCTGCGTGTTTGTTGCCTAGATAAATCCTATCTTTCTCAGCATAAGTCTTCCATTAGATTGAACTTAGCGAGCTTCCTCCTAGGTTGTTTAATGAATTGTAAGGAGGGATCGGGGTAGTGGAGCTTCTCGTTGTTGTTAATTTCAACAGAAAATTTGAGAATAATTCTAAGATTGACTGCATAAACATTATCTAATGTTGGAGAATAAACCTTTAACCTGTTTTATTTTCATTTTGTGATTTTAGGTATTTTAATATTAAAGAATGAAAAGAGGGACAAAATGAAGATTTTTGGAGTTAAAAATATCAAGCATTTAATTTAGAATCCAACAGAATTCACGGATCACAAATCAGAGTTGAAATGGATGAAAAACAGCAAAGACAACGTTTCGGCTAGAGCATTGTGCTGTAGCCCAACTTCCACACCGCTACAGCTTAGTTTAGGGCACTTCAGGCACCAGGCCGCACGCAACTAGTAGGCACACCTCGTGCACCAACAACCAACTACAACCTCAGCCAACCACACAGCCTACGCAATGCGCTCACGCTGCCAACATGCCTACTTGTTGCCTAGATGCATGCTGGCCAAACCCATTGTGCGCCAGGCAACCCATGCTTCCAAATGCATATTTGAGGATTTTTGGCCACAAAACTCTTTTTTACTATTTAAAAACCCTACTAATATATAAGCATTATGATAGGCCAACATTTTTTTGCCCTCAAAACTCAGAACAAACACTACAAAAAAGAGAGAAATGAAGGAGAGAAACGAGGAGATTCAAAGGGCTTGTTGCTTGAGGAGTTCTTGAAGATCTTCATAACCTCTTCTTCTAGTTCATATGTTTGATCTGTAATGTTAATTTTTATTATTTTGTTGTCAATTTTCAATTACGTCTAGCTAAGTTATTTGTGGTTAAAGGTAAATTCAAAGCCTTAGGTATGTTTATGTAGTTGATTGTACAGATTATTCTCAAAATTTCTTGTTGAAATTGCTTATGTTTCACCGCATTTACTATTGATGGCTGATTTTTATAGTGTTATTTAGGTTCGTAACTAAGTAAAACCTAAAAATAGCTTAATTCTAAGTTAGAAATCTTAATCCGTAATTGTCTTGAATTTTTAACCATAAGTAGCAAGTTGTGACATATAGTTATAGCAAGGCTTTTTTGTGATTGTGATATGAATGTTACATGGGTTGAATGAACCTAGTTTCTGCGTGTTTGTTGCCTAGATAAACCTATCTTTCTCAGCATAAGTCTTCCATTAGATTGAACTTAGTGAGCTTCCTCCTAGGTTGTTTAATGAATTGTAAGGAGGGATCAGGGTAGTGGAGCTTCTCGTTATCTACGACTGTTAATTTCAACAGAAACTTCGAGAATAATTCTAAGATTGACTGCATAAACATTATCTAACGTTGGAGAATAAACATTTAACCCGTTTTATTATTATTGTTTTTAGTTCTTTGAATTTTGTATTTTTTTTATTTCGCTTTCTTAACTTTAATTTTAGTTAATTTAGTTAAAATCAAAACCCCCACCCATTTAATTATAAAAAAAATACAAAAAGAAAAATTTTGATAACAAATTAATTAAATTCAATCATCTACGAGAATTACACTTACTTGTCATTTTAGTCAATAACGATAACATTAGAAACCCAACAAGGTTTTTTCTTTTGCTGGATCCTTCGAGGTCTAGTCAATTTGACTACACATCCTAGAATTAGAAGAGTAACTTTGATAGAGTTTTTTTTACTATACCATTTCCCTGCTTTTGAAAAAAAAAAAAGAATAAGCTTAAGTTTTACATCAAAGTAGTACACATAAAAAACTTGAAAGAAGTAGATAACATTTTTTTTTTCTAAAGTTAGTAAATCATAGGCCACATCTGATTTTAAACTAACTGTTTTTCAATTTTGGCCCTCGATTTATGTCTTTTTTTCCCCTCTTTCTTTTCTGATCTCAAGCCTTCTTTCTTTCTCCTAACCTACACTGTTGATCTCTTTCTTTCTCTCCATTCATCGATCTCCTCCAGCTCACATAGAGAGAATCGCAAGAGTAAAGACAATCCTAGGGAAGAAAACCATTAGATCATCGGACGACGAACGACAATTGACATCACTGGAGATGTAGGCATTGATTTTCAGATCATAGCCTTAAACTCACGTAGGCAATGATTTCTTGCGGCGTAACAACTATTTGCAAAGAAAACCATGACGACAACCATTCTGGTGGAGACAACCATCAGGCCATTAGATGGGGATCGACATTGTCGAAAATGTAGATGTCAATTCATAGGTTGCCGCCCAACCTTACATAGGTGTTAGATTTTCCGCCCAACCTCACACAAGCGTTGAATGGTGATTGACATCGCTGAAGCAGAATGCCACTTGATGCCGTTGGGCTTGAATTGCAAATCATCATCGAGATTCACATAGAGAGGGGTAGAGAAAAAGATTTGATTTAATTAAGAGATAATTGAGGGTATTTCCTGAACAATGAGATTAGATTTTAAATTAAATTTCTACAACTATTTATTAAGATATATTATAGCTTTGATATTTAATTTTGAATCAAGATTATGCTTGTTTTTGTAATTATGTTAAATTTGGTTAGGTTTACCTATCTATTAGTTTAGATCTCTATATATATCTTACTAACTAGATTTCTTATTCAAAAAAAGCTTTTATGATTTAATGCTTATTGAGTTTCTTGTTTCTTTCTCCTTCTAATTCTCTTTTTTTATTCTATTTCTCCTCTTAATTCAATTGTTCTTTCTAATTTCTTTCTCCATTTTAAATTCTAGCTCAATCTTCCATCAATTAGCGTCCAAGCTTAATTTGTTATTGGTTCTTCTAAGAAAACTCGTATCACATGGAGAAAAAAGTCACATTAAGTGATAAAAAAGGTAGACGAATGCTAGACTTTTTTGTTTCTTTTCATTTTTTTGGAGTGAAATCTTAAGTTTCTCCATCTGTTTTTGACATCATGAGGAGAACGGTTGAGAGCAACCGTTTTGGATGTTCCAAATGAAGGGAACAAATTATAAATATGCAATTTATGGAGTAGGTAAATAACAAAATTTCATACTAGACAACAACCACATATTCGAGTACAACAAAAATATCCTACATCATCGGTTGATATATAAAAAAGAAATATAAACTATACCATGATTAAATTGTTGGCGACGCTAACACAAGATCTTAGTGATAAATTTCGTCACCAAAAGACCTTCCAGATTATGATTCACTATTTACTGCACTAGGAGGATGGACACTTTGTGCGCTATAATAATTAAAAAAAATAATAAATATGAATATCGAAATCAATATTAAAAAGTTATTAAGACATTTAACTATGTATGGAAAATTGTATATTAATTTTATTAGGACATTTAAACCATCTATCAAATTAATGCATTGTAGTGGTGAATGTTTAAATTTGTCTAAAACAATGACCAATAAAAGAAAAAGAAAAGAAAAGTTTATAAGATGAACCAAAAAAATTACAATTAATATTCCTTAAAAGAGTATAAGAGAAAATATTATTCCAAAGAGTTGAAAAAAAAAAAGATGTTTATCTAAGATAAGATTCATAAAGGTCATATTTGTAAAAGAAAATAATATTTTAAAAATCGCAAAAGAAAATGAATAGGCACAAAGAACAGTTATTTTAATGAGAGACAATTAAAATTATGATATTTGACATTGTTATTATATGAATTTGTCATACATTTATAAGTTAGCGTCTTCATATTTAATTATGATAAGTTATCACATAAATTTATAAATTTATAAATTTATAGCAAATCATCCTATTAATAGCAATTTTACTTTTTTGCCGAAAACAACATTACAAAACTCCATGTGAGGAGCACATGCTTCATTCTGTTAGATTTTGGGTTAATGTTGATAGAAGTCCTTGAATTGTCACGGATTTAAGTATTTGAGAGTTATTTCGTCAAAATTAAAAGAAAAAAACTAAAACATTGCCTACTAAAAAATTGATAGACCATCCTTGCAATGTACTCTTTTCTCAAAATTGTAATTCTAACCAGCAGAATTGCTTGAAAAAAATAACAATAATAGAAAAGTGGACTGCAGGCGAAAGGTAAGCTCTTGTGACATCAAAGGCGAAGGGTTTGTCCGTTAAAACCCCAACCAAACCAAAAAAGAGCGGAACAGAAGAAGCTCGAAGTCGAGATTTCATAGCCAGAGAGAGAGAGAAAGAGAGAGAAAATAATGGAGAGAATGAAGATAGAGGAAGTTCAATCCACCACCAAGAAGCAGCGTATAGCAACTCACACCCACATCAAAGGCCTTGGTCTTGAGGTTCTCTCTCTCTCTCTCTTTTTTTTTTTTATAATTTTATTCTCATTCGCGTAGTGAATAATGGCGTATACGTTGTTTTGTTTTTTTGTTCTCCTCTTTTCGGTGTGAAATGGTAGTTATTTGTTAATTTAATAGGGTTTAAGGTTTTAGACCGTAGTTGCCATTTGCACTTGTTTCTGTTTTTTATTATGACTATTGGCTTCGAAATTTGGACTTCGCAAGTTACTCTCTGGACCTACGAATTTTTTCGTTTTCTTTGTAGTTCAATCGTAAGAGATGGGATTAGTGTTTTTTTTTTTTTTTTAATCAGCATTTCACTCTTTCCTTCATATAAAATTTCAAACCTTTACGTGCCCCTTTAGCTCTTAGCTTGGAGTTTTAAGAATATTGTCCTTTAAGCAGGCAGAAAATCGTTGCAAATGCGATTATTTTTGTGTAAAAACTGAATTTTTTTTTTACTAAACAGAGGGTATTAGTTTCATTTCCGTACAAATGGCTGATATATGTGTGTTTTTCATGTGCTGTTATTTCTCAGACCAATGGAAGAGCAATGCCTTGGGCTGCTGGTTTTGTGGGTCAAGCAGAGGCAAGAGAAGCAGCTGGTCTTGTTGTTGATATGATACGGCAGAAGAAAATGGCCGGACGGGCTCTTCTAATGGCTGGCCCTCCTGGTACTGGAAAGACAGCGCTGGCCCTTGGAATATCCCAAGAGCTTGGGAGCAAGGTACTTCTTGCATTTCTTGTACACGTTTGTTTTGGAACGTTGAGAAGTAGGTAATCTTTTATGGCCAATGGTTTTCTTTGAGTTCAGGTTCCGTTCTGCCCGATGGTTGGGTCAGAAGTATACTCATCTGAGGTAAAGAAAACTGAAGTTTTAATGGAGAATTTCCGGCGAGCTATTGGTCTGCGCATTAAGGAAAATAAAGATGTCTATGAAGGAGAGGCAAGTTACTAATGATAATTCTTTGTTTTTAGTGCTCTAGTCTAATAAAGTTAACAACTTTCTGCTGTTTGGTTGTCTTCATATTTGTATTTGCTCAGAATGCTGATCTTTGATAGTCTTGTTTTAGGTGACTGAACTCTCACCCGAAGAAACTGAAAGTGTCACAGGTGGCTATGGTAAGAGCATTAGCCATGTAATCATTGGACTGAAAACTGTCAAGGGAACCAAGCAATTGAAATTGGACCCCACCATTTATGATGCATTGATTAAGGAAAAGGTAACATTCTTTTATGAGTTTCCTACTCTGAACCTTCCATCAGACTTAACAAAAGGGGTGTTGATTATAGTTTGAGTAACTGCAATTTTCCCCGAGACAACTTGCAGGTAGCTGTTGGCGATGTTATATATATTGAAGCGAATAGTGGAGCTGTAAAACGAGTAGGTAGATGTGATGCTTTTGCTACAGAATTTGACCTTGAAGCAGAAGAGTATGTTCCACTTCCTAAAGGAGAGGTCCACAAAAAGAAGGACATAGTTCAGGTTTATTTTCTGTGGACTGCATTTCTTTTAATACGTTTTTGTGATGCTGTGCTAAGATTGCTAGCTCTTGGGCTTTGACACTTCCTGGCTATATGGTTTTGACTATGTTGATGAACTTCAAATTGTTCGTCTTAGTTAATACTCGTTACAGAGAAGAAAAAGGTTTTACTTAATTTATAACTTGAGCCATGGTTCTAACTTAGTAAGCTCCAAGGTTCAGTTTGTATAATGAAATACTACCACCGTATGAAAAATATGTCCACCCAAATACTTAAATACTGACCTGTCTCTCTGTAGTGAGAATCATATCAAGTTGTGTTCTTAAACATTTGTGGTCCCACATTGTGAAATTTCACTAATTTGTTGCCTTGGAAATGTCTGAGTTTCACGTGTTAATGTATCTTTATTTTTTCTATTTGTTATTTGGTTGCTGTATAGAATTTTTGTTATTATTGCAAATCTTAACCTTGTGATCTCCTGTTATTATCATAATGCCATATTCCTTTCTGTTGCAATAAATCAGCATCGATATTCGTTTTCTGTTTTCCTCAATATTTTCTTTTTTACAGGATGTCACCCTACATGATCTTGATGCTGCAAATGCACGGCCTCAAGGTGGGCAAGATATACTATCTTTAATGGGGCAAATGATGAAGCCTAGGAAAACAGAAATCACTGACAAGTTACGGCAAGAAATTAATAAGGTACAGATTGTCGGAGGTGTTGACTTATACTCAATCTTTTATCCTTTTTTTTTTTTTTCCTTTTTGGGTAGGGGCCCCTAGTAGGTACAATATGAGTGTTCTCTTCATGAGAAGCAACAGAGTTGGAAATGTTAGATTTTGGTAGTATAGTTCAATTTTTTTTTGTCTCAAGTTGTTTAATGGTCTCGTAATTTATTCATTCATATTTGACCCATCCATAAAATAATTAATTGCATCGACATGGACTTTGCATCATTGATAATCATGTACTTTCTCACTTTTTGCCCATAGTAACCATTTTTCTCACCTTGAACAATTTTGGATTGTGTACATTGCAGTAAAACTAACACATAAGCATGACATGGTTTCTCAAAGATGTAATTTGACCATCTGTCGCTGCCAAGCTATGCAGGCAATTGTTATTGTTTTATTTTTTTTATAATTTTGCGATGCCTCTTTAGATATTAGCAATTGAAGAAAGAATTTAGGATGTGGAGGTGTTTTATTGGCAAAAAGAGTGGCAACTCCTTTGCTAATTTGGTGTGTCTAATATAGGACATTATTTGATTTTAAGGGATGAAGTTCTCCTTGTTTGGGCGAATATAAGTTTCCTGAAGTCAATGTTCCCAGAAGTTTCTTTTTTGCCCCCTCTTTTTTTCCAAATATAAGATATTTTACATTAACTTATTCATTTCTCTTTAAGCTTCTCTGTTCTACTTTGTTGGAACTACCATGAGGGACTTAACCCTCCATTTTAACCAAATAAATATCTTTTATGAATAAAGTATCAGCTCTGACAGTTTTTCTTCTATTTATAATATTATATCTACAATACCTACAAATTCAAGAAGACATGTTTAAAATTTTCCAATAGATCTTTCTATATGTGGCAGGTTGTTAACCGGTATATTGATGAAGGTGTAGCAGAGCTTGTCCCTGGAGTTCTTTTTATCGACGAGGTTCTATTACCTACAGCTTTATGTTTTTGCCTTTGAGTGTTTGAAATTTTATGTCTCATGCATTACGATAAACAGGTACATATGTTGGATATGGAGTGCTTTTCTTACTTGAATCGTGCCTTAGAGAGCTCATTATCTCCAATTGTTATATTTGCCACAAACAGAGGTATTTGCAATGTAAGGTACGAAATAATGAACTAGGATTTAAAACTTTGCAACAACCACAACCTTGAATTCCAACAACATTGAGCAACTTGTGTTGGATGAAGCTAACTAATGTTCCATCTTGATGCAATTATTCGTTAGCAAATAAGTATTGTGCGTTAAAAGTGTATTGTTTGTCATTGTTTTTAACCTTGACACCACCATTTGGCCGCCAATTTAAGAAGCTTTCTGTTGGCTTAAGATGCTATGGTCCTAATTCCGTACTGGCCTTTCTGTAAAAGATAATCAATGAGTCAGGAGTGCAGGAAAAACTTTTTGTCAAGACCATTGATGCCTTTACATCTTGGAATTTGAATCTTATGTTAGCATTTTACAGCCTAAGGCTTTCCTTATCTCTTAAGAACTTTCGATTTCTGAATAGCTGAAATATTACTCTGCAGAGGAACGGATATGACTAGCCCTCATGGTATACCTGTTGATTTATTGGATCGACTAGTGATTATCCGAACACAAACTTATGGTCCTGATGAGATGATAAAGGTATTGACCACATCGTATGTACTTGGCCTAAAAAACTCTTTCTGCTCCCCCTTCCCTCCCCCTCAAAATAATACTGAAGAAAAGAGAGAAAAGGAGCCAAATAAACGGTCCCTTTTCCCTGTTCATATATTAACGGGAGCCAAACCACTGATATTTCTCTTGCTTTTTGCTTGGACTAGATTTTAGCCATCCGTGCACAGGTGGAGGAACTGGGTGTAGACGAGGAGAGTCTTGCTTACCTTGGGGAGATTGGCCAAAGATCATCTTTGAGGTCAGTTCAATTTTTTATGTTTGGGAAGATTTTATGTTGGTGCTTTTTCTTAACAATACTGTTTTCTTCTTCTTCTTCTCTGTCAGACATGCTGTTCAACTTTTATCTCCTGCTAGTATTGTGGCAAAAATGAATGGTCGAGACAACATCTGCAAGGTACCTACATAGTGATATGATTGAATATGAATTGATTAGATCTTGCCATTAAGTAAGAAGTTGAATTCCGAGCACCCAAAAACAAATATCTAACTAGTTGCGCTTCTCGTATGATCTGTAGGCGGATCTTGAGGAAGTGACTTCACTTTATCTGGATGCCAAGTCTTCAGCAAGGCTTCTTCAAGAGCAGCAGGAAAAATACATTTCTTAATAAATCAATGCCAGCTTTCGTCGAATTTTTCACTTTCAGGTCGAAATCAGAAGTGATTTTCTTTTTTGCATGGGTTTTGCACAAATGTGTCATTTTGGTGGATATTAGGTGAATACTATGTCGGTCATGTGCTAAATAGGTGCCTAGAGACGAGCAATGAGTTACCGTGAGAGGGTGTGAAAAGAAAAGGGGAGATGTTGATTGTATCATCTTTTTCTCTTCTAAATTCGTGTGAATTGAAACATGGGTAATTAGTTTCATTTTCAGTGCCATTGCCGGGCAGTTTTGAGGAGCGTTCATGTGCTGTTTCTTGGTAGCAAGACATGTTTGCGGATCTGTGATACAAATGGCTTTTGTATTTCACATGCATTTATGGATTTTCTCTATTTTTCTTATTGCTTTTTCTCGCTTTGCATTTTCTTTTTCTTTGGACACATCGGATGCCAAATGGTTCATGCTACTCCAGTGCATGTAGAAGTATAGGCTTCAAACTAAGGGGATATGAGGTGCACTTTTCCGCATTATTCCTTTCAGAATTTGGTGGGTTGTGGAAATCATGATCGGCAGGTATTGTTAAACTTGAGAAGGTTAGAATGTTTAACGTTGTGATGGAGAGAAATTTTGCTTTCTTTGGCCCACATGCAACGCAGAAAGCTACATCAAGCATTTTTGTGCGTATTGGATCTACTAAATCTTTTATTATTTTTTTAATTTTTAATATTTAATTATTATTATCATTTAGAATCCGACTCTTAAATTTGCCAAGAAATACTCGCTGGCTTTATATCGAGGATCAACTTGATACTCCTTCCTTTACGGAGTAAGGCGGCAAGCGAAAAGTGTGAAGTAATTTAATAATGGGATTTTTAGCTTTTATAATCCTCTGTCTCTAGTGTATTTAAAACCTATATTTCTAGTTTTTAACCTCATTGTACGTGTACCTTTAAATTGGATTTAGTGGACAAATTCATATTTTAGGCCATAATTAATTTTGACTTTTAAAGTAACCAAACACAAAAAAACCTATCTTTGAAGGTATTGTAGATATTTTCAAGATTGAAATCTTTAATTTAAAGTTTTTTTTAGTTTTCAATGTTCCTTTTTATGGTGGGTAATTTTTTAAATCAAAATTATTAATTAAAAAAAGGTATAAATTTGAATATTAAATCTAATACAAAGATATACTTTTGATGAGAAAAGAAAATAAAAAACTAAAATTATAGTATTTGAATAAAGCTAATAACGTTGGGCTTAAAAAGACAAATAAACCTATAAAATAATTGGCAATAAAATGGAATATAATGCTTAAACATATAAACATTATTCTTGATATTTTTTGTTTCACTAATCTATTATATTTATTTTAAAATCAAAATTAAAATCAATTGTCATAGCGTAAAATAGTTTAATGAAATCTTATCCATTACAAGCCAATCAAATTTGAGTCTTCGACAATACATGTACCATCTATCATAACAAACAAACTTAAATAAAGCTAAAAAAACTGAAGTTTTCATCATTCATTAACATTATTTTAAACTGAAGTTTCATCAGTCGTTAGCATTATTCCAAAGTAATTCAACATCTACAAGTTTTAAAGAAAAAATTACATAAATATGTAAATAGTTTTGTTTTAGCCGATGGAGAAATGTTTATGCCAATTCACAAACTAGAATGAGATTTCCCGTGGCAAGCAAAAAGTCCTCTTAACCCAACCTTGTTTGGGTTGACAGGACTGAACATATATGCAGACTTGGTCAACTCCTCTATCTTTTCCTTGTATTTATTATTATTTTTTTTAATTCCTGCATCCTAGGGCCGACAATACGGGTTGCGACAAGACGACATGATACGAATCTGACACCTTTTTTTGCTGGTTAGTGTCGAAAAATTTGACTGCGGGTCATTTTAGTGTCGACCTGAAACTGACCCATCAAAAAACGGGTCGTGTTCGGGTCAACCCGTCTGACACTAAAATGACCCGTTTCTGAACCGTATTTAATTAATTAACTTTTAAAAAACTAATATTATTTCATATATAATATAAGCTCTTAAAATATCAAACCCTACCTCTCTTATCACTCATCTTCTTGTTGAAGTGGTATAAAACTCTTCTAATTTTATTCTTTTTAATATTATATATATTAATGTAGGCGGGTTATAGGCGGGTTGCGGGTCATAATCGGGTTACAAGTCAAAATCGGGCCGGGGGTTATTATTTTTTGACACCGTGCATAAGAAACGGGTTGACACGGGTCGTGTTCGTGTCAACCCGTGTCAAAACAGGTCGAGTTAGGGTTGAGAATTCTCAACCCGTTTGTGCCACGGGTCGGGTTAGTGTCGACCTAATTTTATAAAAATTAACTCCAACCCGACACAAACCCAACCCGCCAACCCGTTTTGCCACCCCTACCGCATCCTTTAGTACCAAGCTGTCTAGACCAAAATTGTTATACGCATGGACCAGGTCGAACCACATGTATGGCTTCTTTTTCAACTTTATGGATATGAGCTAGGGCTACCACACTTACTAGTAGAAAGTAGATTGTTAAGGAAAGAAGTTATAAATATACGTGTTCACCCTTTTTTAAATCCTTCCACTTTGGAGGCAGGAAGTAGAGATGCAACAATGGGCCGGAGTCTGTGGGTCAGCCCAAGCCTATCTTGATATAGTGATGGGCTGAGCCGAGCCGGCATGGCTTATCACTATTCAAGGAATGGCCCGACCCATAAATATTGGTGGGCTAGGCTGAGCCAATATATATAGGCCCATGGGCCGATCCGATATGGCCTATGAAAAATCATGGGTTGGGCCGAGCCGGCATGTCTAGGCCCATAATGGATTGGCCCATCCCAACCCATGTAAGGCTCACAATGGGCCAATCCAACGAAAGCCTATTGTGGGCCAATTTCATATATATATATATATATTTAGATATATTTTTCTATGTTTATTTACAAGTGAACATGGCTGAGCATGGCCTTCTTTAGTAAAAAGCCTCACACATCATATCATGGCAATGTTTTTATTTATTTATTTATTTATGTTTTTGCTTTGCTTGTGAGCATGCCTTGCTTCTTTTAAGAAGCAAAGCTAAGACAAGACCTTACATATCACATTACAATAGGCCATGCAAGCTCTTTTTCTTTTCTTTTCTTCTCTTTTCATTTTTTTTTATTTTTTTCTTGTAGTCATGCTTTGCTTTTGAGAAACAAAGCTGAAAATCAGATACTGAGTCTATAGGTATGTATTATCACATCAAAATGCTATACATTTAATATATATATTTATATATATTATTTAATACATATAAGAATTAAATATTATATAATATATATACATGTCATATTCACCTATAAGTGAACATTCCCCCATGCATATCACATCACAATAGGCATGACAAATTCTTTTTCTTTTCTTTTCTTTTCTTTTCGTTTTTTTTTTCTTGTAGGCATGCTTTGATTTTAAGAAGCAAAATTGAGAATCAGATACTAGGTCTGTAGGTCATGTCTTGTCACATCAAAATACTATACATATAATATATATGTATATTATTTAATACATATAAGAATCAAATATTATATAATGTATATACATACCATATTCAGCCATGAATGAACATGGTATTAGATTCCCCCTATGCAAATCACATTGCAATAGGCCTTGTAAGCTCTTTTTCTTTTTCTTTTTCTTTTTCTTTTCTTTTCTTCTCATGTTTTTTTTTTTTTTATAGGCATGCCTTGCTTTTGAGAAACAAAGCTGAGAATTAGATGCTGAGTCTGTAGGTCATATATTATCACATCAAAATACTATATATTTAACATATAAATATTATTTAATACATATAAGAATTAAATATTATATAACATATATACATGACATATACACCCGTGAGTGAACTACCACAAGAGCTGACATCATAAAAGTTTTTCATTCAACGAAGTAAAATTTAGTAACAGAATTTAATTCATTCACTGCATATGTTGCATGCATATCTGATTTATGAGAAGGTCATACCAAAACTAATTATATCTGTGTAACTGCATATTATGTGGATAAAGATTCATTTTTTCAAAAAAGGTTAATTGCTTTTCGACCAATGCCTTATCTGCATGATGCCAAGGTCGTTCATGATGTCATCATAGAAGTTTTTGATTTTTGTAGCATTAGAGAAAAGGTTTTGAGCATCAAATTTGACAATGAATCCGCTAATACTGCTGCTATTAACCTTTTTAAGACAACTTTGAGACCACAACATGACAAAACACTTTTTCACTAAAGATGTGCTTGTCATATTATTAACTTGTGTGTTCAAGATGGCATGAAATTTTTTCAAGCCTATTTGGAAAATATTTGAATGGCCTTGGGTTACATAGCAAGTTCTAGCTCTCGAATTGAAAAGTTTGCTAAACTTTGCAAGAGAGCAAGCATGAAACCTAGAAAAATTCCAACTAATGTAGGACACTGGTGGAATTTGACATATTTGATGCTGAACGCATGCCTACCATACAAAGAGGTCATAACTGCGTATTACAACTTGAAGAAGTCAACTGAGCCACTTTAAGAATTTGATTGGCAAGTTGGTTCATGCTTCTATAATTTCTTGAAGATTTTTTATGAAGCCACTCTCTAACTCTCAGGTGTCTACTATCCCACCTCTACTTATGCATT
This sequence comes from Artocarpus heterophyllus, assembly GCA_025403435.1. Lineage (NCBI taxonomy): Eukaryota > Viridiplantae > Streptophyta > Magnoliopsida > Rosales > Moraceae > Artocarpus > Artocarpus heterophyllus. The sequence continues at coordinate 12,576,001 of CM046339.1, forward strand.
ACATAAATTGTACGACATTTGTGCTACCTTTAATATGCATAGAGATTTTGACATGTTTAGGGAATCTGTTGATTTCATGAAACAAAAATTCAAAAAATATTGGTAGTGTGTTCCACATTTTTATTGCATAGACACTATATTGAATCCAAAAGTTAAATTAGCTGGTGTTGAAGATTCCTTAAGGGTGTAGGGGAAAAACTGAGCATGCATTTTGACATCATAACCATTCAAATGTGCAAGCAAAAGTTAATAACATATTTACTGCATATAATGAAAAATATGAAGGAGGCCCAACAGTATCCCCTACACTTTTAACGAGTACTACATCTATACCACATGGTTTTTCATGGGAAAGTATGATTAGCTACACCAAATTTGGTTTCAATGCATCATCTACATCTTCAATACGCAGTGAATTGAAAAACTATTTGGAAACAAATTTTGCGGCATTCAGTTTCATTGAGCAAGGTAGTGGTCATGATTTCAACAAGTTTGATATTTTGTCATTTCGGAGATCACAGTCAAGCATTTTTCCTGTGCTCTCTAGAATAGCTCGTGATATACTAATTATATTAATGTCCACAATTGCAAGTAAACAAGTATTTAGTTGTAGTGGTAGAGTACTTGATGAACGGCGTGCACGTATGAGTGACGATAATCTGAAAGCGGTAATGTGCGTCAAAGATTGGGAGAATGCTTATAGAAGAAGCTAAGAAATTCAAGATGATTGGGTTGATGACTTTGAAAATTTTGACATTTCTAATACTCCTACTAGGAATAATACATTGTAATTATGAACAATATTTATTTTTTTTTGTTTTTTTGGTAATTTTGTAAACATCTTGTGTATAATTATCCTAATTGTACTCTTTTTTTCTTACCAAGATTTTGTCCTATTGGTTTTCCTTGGAAAGGTTTTTAATGAGGCAATCATAAATAAATATCTCTTTTCATACTATTCAACCTTTTTATATCTGTTAACTTGTTTAAAAATTTAAAAATAAAAAATAAAAATAAAAATAAATTGAAATAGATGGGCTTCTTCATCTAAACTCATGATGGGCCGACCCATCCTAACTCGTACATGGGCTCGAAGGGGCCAGCCCATTCAAGGCCCACGGCACGGCCCAACCTGGCCCATGTAAAATTAGCATGTGGTGTGGGCTAGGCCGAGGTAATTCTAATATGAGTCAGCCCAACCCTGCCCACAATATTCGTGGGCTAGGCCAGACCGACCCACAGCTGCGTGGGCCTAAGGAGAATGGGCCGGCCAGTTTTTGCATCTCTAGCAGGAAGTGGGAGAAAAATATTTGACAAAACAACTAACAAGTCAAATAATCATTTTTGGCCTAATAACAAGCATTCTTATTTTATGCAAGGCCTAATTATAAATTAAACTAGTTTGGACACCATATTTTTTTCTTTTTCTTCCACAAAATGATCTATATCTAATATAATCTATAACTCTATAACATATATAAAAGTGAGAATAGCTCTTCCCACGTTGCTTCATGTGTCTCTCCTACAATGCTCCAGGTGTCTTTTTCTCATCCTTTTTTTTTTTTCTTTGCTTCTTTTCATCTTTTTTTCTTTTTCTTTAGTTAAATTTTCCCCCATATCTTTTTATATCCATTCTTTGTTTCTTCTTATTTTGTGGGCTTGATGCATTGCCGCTTTTTTCTTTTTGTCTTGTGTAGGGAACATTCTGACCTGGCCTCCATTTTTTTATTCTTTATTCTTTCCTTCTTTTGTTCATCTCTTATTTTTCCTCTTTTTCTCATCCTCTTTTTTTATTTTAATTTTTTCAACCTCATTGTATTGCTCTGTTTTTTCTTTTCTTTTCTTTTTTCCTTTTTTTCTTCTTCATCTTCTCCCCTTTTTTTTGGCTACTCTCATCCTCTCTTTTTTTTTTGTTCCCTTAGTTTTTGTTTTCATTCTTCTTCCTTAATCATATACATTTTCAGTACTTCATTTTTTTTTATCTTCCCCTCTTTTTTTCCTTTAATATCTTTTATATTTTGAAATTCACTTCATCAAATTATTTCCCTAGAAATGTATTGCTGTATATTCTTTTGCATCACTTAAAATGTTATTTTATCAAGTGTGATATTCAAGTTTTGTTCTTTTACCTCTATTTAAGTTAGACATGTTTTTCTAATTAAAGTTTCCACCAACTATAACCCTCATAAATGTTTTCCCTAATTGTTTCCATCAAATAGTTTCTTTTCTGATGCATTCCTACGTAAACGTTTTTGTCATGCCATCCTCTTCATTTTTTTTATACTGCACAAATAATTTACTACCTATTTTTTTCTGTTCAAAGCTTCTTTCCCTTTGACATGTGTTCTATGAAGCCTATTTTTATTAATCTAAATTATTAAGAGAATATAAAATAACTAAAACTAACTTCAAAAAAATAATTTAAATCTTTGTATGAAAAAATACAAAAAAAAAAAAAAAATACATGCGATTGCTCGTGCTCGTCAGTGTTATGAAAGAAAAGCTTCTTCCTTCTTTTTAAATTTTACTTGCCCAACTATTTTGCCTCTCGTTCCTAATTTCTATTTGACAACGTAAACCTTGTCCTATGTCAATGCATATTGGAGATATGCATCAATGTGTGAACCGCGCCTAATTGATTACTGCATAAGGGCAGTCGAAAAGACCAGAAAATTGGCCAGCATCAATAAAATCGAACTTTTTTTAATGAGGAATGCCCTTGTTAACTAACGGGTCAATGATCATCAACACCAAATCCTGTGTATTAATGTCCGTACATAGTTAATGTAAGATTTTAGTCTACTAGTTAGAAACTTAAAACTAGATCACCATGTGAAATAATACGCTTAAAAAAAATTAGAAGAATAGTTTATTTTTTGTTACATTTTTAAATAAATGGTTGCATTTTTTAAAAATTTGGAGAATGATTGAACTTTTTAAAATTAGGGAAATGATCCCCTTTTTTTTTTTCTTTTTTTAGAAGTCTATAATTGATAAACACCATTACGTCATCGATAGACATCATTGATAACATTAGTACATCATTTATTAACTATATTTTTTATCAGTAGTAAATTAATTATCATTGATCTACTAATAATTTTGGGTGAATTATATTGACACCCCTTGTGTTTCTTCCAAATTACAATGACACGCCTTGAGCCAAAATCAATTACATTGACACCGTTAGGCTTAACTCTATTAAATTTTTTTATGAAATGACAAAAATACCATGATTAATCTTAGCCATTGATTTACAAAATTTAATCCTAGTAATTGATTTTTAAAAAAAAACTAAGGAAACTAAGCACTAATTAGATGCTCCCCTCCCCCTACATCATGCCCACGCCCTTTCCAGCCGACCCCCAATGCCCCTATCCCCCTCTCCCCTCGACAACCTCTTTTCCCCCCAAGACCCAGCAACCTCCCTACTCCCTATGCCTCCCTTTCTCTTCACCTCTGTCTAGTTAGAGAATTTGAGTGTTTAGAGAGAATGGAGACTTTGAATTTTAGGAAAGAAAAGTGTGTTTGAGGCGTGTATAAAATATTTTCCTTAAAGGTTTTTTTCCCTCACTTATTTAAGTTTGCTAAAGAGTGTTATGCCAAATTACCCCAAGATACAACGAACACTTGAACATAATATCTAGCAACAATATTGCGTTTTAAAATAAGATATGAAACCTGTATAATTCTAGAGATTTAAAAATAAATAGGGGTGTCATTTCATAAATAGACACAACCAATTCAATCCACATAACATTTGGTTAAAGGTATCTATTCATGTATCAATGTAACTATTACAATAGATATATCCATTGCTAATAACAATTTAGGTTTGTATAAACGTATGCAACTAATGATTACACCGGTTTGAAACATATCTAAAGAAGCGGTAGGTGCACTGCACTAATTTTTGTGTGAAAAACAACTGGGCACTGTGGCGTTGGCACTTAGGTAGCCCAGTGCTCAAGCACCACCACCCAGCGGCAATGTGAGACCCGTTATTTTCTTAACGGGTATTATAGTAATTAAATCAATTATTAGTGTACCAATGAAAATTGTTTCATTTAAAAACTATTTCACAATATTTATTTTCACTTATTTTTAAATTTCTATACCTATATAGTATATTTACCGAAATACCCTTGGAACTTCTAATTAATTACGAAACTGCCATTTGGCATTATATACTCAAAAGTCTCTAGAAGAGACAAGCATTACTCAATTCTTACCAGCCCTCACCTATTATGTTTCCCAATCATTTCAACTATTCATTTCTTCCCTGCTTTTCTCTCTTTCTTCTTTCACGTTTCTTTATTTGTTTTTCTCTTCTCTTTTCTTTCTTTTCTTTCACGAAGAAACAACCCAGAGAGAACCAAAGGGAACCTTAAGCTGCCTTTTCACAAGAATCTCCACAAACGATTCTTCACAAGCTCAAAGATCAATGAAACCTAAACATTTTCAAGATCAAACCATGGATTTGAGCTAAGTTTTAAGGTTAGATTTCTAAAACTTTTAATCTTGGTTCTAAGTTGAATTTTAGTTTGAAAATCATGATTTAAGTATGGAAATTCAAAGAAGTTTGTTTATACAATCTTAGCATATTTTCAAAATGTTTTAGATGAGTTTTATGCATTAAAAATCGATTTGGAGTCAAAAATGTGTTTTGAAACTAATCTATCTACTTTGGGACGAACTGGGTAAAACTCAATTTTGGTGGGACATGGTCGACCATGTATAGTATAGTGCGGTCGACTGTACTGAGAAAAATGGGTAGGCTAAGACAGCCGACAGGTTCGACAGGCTGAACTGTTAAGCTCAGTAGGCCAATGGCTGAATAATATCGATAGGCCAAACTTTGAGACCGACAAGCCGACAAAAGGTCCAAAAATAACAGTTTTGTTCGAAAGGCCAAAAATAGTGATTGGTAGGATGATCGAGCAGTTCAAACTAACTTGTTTTTCATCGTTTTGTGTTACTAATGTTCCAAGAATTTCATATAAATGATTATGGCATACTAATAAGAATAGTTAGTAAATCAGTATGATTATGGATTAAGAATTTAGTTAAAGTATAGTTATTTTATATGTCGTAGGATGACGGAGTACTTGGAGGTTACATGGTGAGCTTGTTATTGTGAACTGGAAACTATCAGCATGGTAATTTGCCAAGAGGTAGGGATTCTATTACTCATCTTTTGTGAGGTTTTGGTAAATTAAAATTTAGTTGTTTTATGTTGCAAGATATGTATATGATATTTTGAATGTATATGATTATATCTATAACATGATAATGTGAAACTCGTCCTATATTGTACAATGAGGAACATAACAATTTGACACATGTTGTAAATTGAGAAGCATGATTAAGAAAACTGACTCTATAAATAATGATTGAATATGGAGGAATGGTGAGACGTGAATAGGGTGGCGGTTATGTCCTTGGGCACGAAGACCCTAAAAGGTAAAATAGAGGGGAGGTGATAACGCTCTCTTAGGTTGAAAGTCTTATAACGCACTGTACAGGAATCGACTTGGTGAAGATTTGGGATTCGATGTCCCCTCACCAAAACACCATTGGAATGATTGTAGGGTAGTTAAGCGTGCCCACTTAGGTTTCGTTGAGTTGAGTGTTTCCACGGTGGATATAGATAAACATAATTGAATCCTAAATAAGTATGTATGTATATTTATGAAACTTGATAAGAATGATCATAATGTATCCACCGAAATTGAACATGATAATACTGATGATTAATATTGAGAGCTAACTAACCATACATGTATCAATATGGTAATGGTAAAAACCTAAAGGTGAATAATGGTTTTCTCTACTAAGCATGTTGTCGCTCATTCCTTCATATTTTCATCTTTTTAGGACTTACAATATATAAGGTGGTGACAAGATACATAGTTAAGGAAGCTATATAGCTGTATTACAATGAAATTGTATCATTTGCTAAGAATGTTCTTCATGAAAATGTAAGTATCGTTTGTTACTTTTTGTGACTATATTAAGATGTATTGAGGGTTAGAATGATGATGATAATAGTTTTACATTATCAAATTTGAAGGTGCTACATTAAACTATGGTTTAATTGTTGTTTATATTTTTATTTTGTTTTGAGACTTTTTATTTAAGTCCCAAGCATATTTGTTTTGAAGTTTTTATTTTTATTTTTTGATCTTTATTTTTTTATTAAAAATAGTCAACCCTGACTTAGAGGCATTACTGAATTTTTGGTATCAGAGCCTAGGTTCGGTTAACCTATAGAGTGTAGCACCACTTTAAAAATCTATTTTCAAGATTGTTTTGAAGTTGAATTTTCAATGTCATTATCAAAATAAACCTTAAGGTTGATTTATACAGTCTAGGAGGGTGTAACATGGAAAGGCCCTAGAATGGAATTATTAACTGTTATGTGGTTACGATGATATTATGGAATTGATTCATGTGTAGATTACTTTTGAGAGATTTGTATAGATACAAGAATCTATAAGCGTTTTTAACTCGTAAGAAATGATGAGAAATACAAAGCTTAAGTTGTTGATTTCAAGGTTGGCAGGGTTGTGCCAAATTCTTTATAATTGATTCAAACATATATAGTAATTATTTATATACTCGATGAAGTATTTAAGTATCGATAACTTTTCTTGAAAGTTTTATTTACTTAAGGAATATGAAATAAGTTAGGAATCCATGGTATTGAATCTTGAGTGAGATATACGTTAGACTTTTGGACTGTTGAGACTGTGTAAAGGCAAAGAATGCATGAATTTCAAGGTGGGAATATTTTGTTGCATGCCTTGTATTTAAGTGGTGATATTAGTCCTTCCAAATGGATGTAATGTGAAAATGTCTAATAGAAGTTTCCTTAAGTAAATCATTTTATTTATTAAAAACTATCAACCCCCACTTAAGGGTGTTACAGCCAAGGTGTTGGGCGCTTTGTCTTTTTGCATGTTGTATTTCTCACTTTAGTGTTGCGACCTCAATTTTAAACTCCGTGGCGCTCCTTTCTAATACAAAGCATATTTTTAATGTGTTTTCACTCATTTTAATGTGATCAATGATTGAGAGATACATATCACAATCTCTCTAACAATTCCCTACTAGATTATAATATTTCTCTAGATTTAACAATGATAACTCGTACATAAAAAGGGTATCTTTTGATTTTAACCTTCAATTAGTGAATATACGTCAAACAATTCACAAGACAATAGTGTGCTTTGCATTAAAGTTTGTCTCTTAAACAAATAACAGAAATATATCACATATGAGATCCTATATTTCAAATTATGTTTAAAGCATTTATTACTATTTTGGTCTTGTGCTCGATCTTGGATTCATGAACATTAAAAGACTAAACTATAGTCTTGTTAAAAATGACACCATTTCTTATGTTTGCTTAGGTGAAGTTTCAAGTCACGTCTCTCGCTACTATGAGACTTGAACTTTATTAAGAGTAAATACACAAGCTCAACCATGTATCTATTAGCACCAAACATCTTGGAAGGGACAACAAAATTTTTGGTGCTAACCTGGTCAGATAACGATGATTTGTTTTTAACCATTTAACTATGAAATAACCGTATAGCGCTTACATAGTTAGGTTACTATCATCGATGTCTCTTACACAAAAAGTTTAAGTCCCCTTCCACTAGATGTGTTCTTGACTAAGTCTCTCAAAAGGCCTTTTGTCAAGGAATCCTCTATGTTCTTGTTAGTCTTAACATAAATAACATTAATAGCACCATCAGTTATTAGTTGTTTCACACATTCATGTCTCAAGCTAATATGTCTAGACTTTCCATTATAAACTTTGTTATAAGCTCTAGACAATAAGCTTCACTATCACAGTACAAAGAAATAAATGGCATCGGTTATGGCCATAACTAATATCAAACAATAAATTCCTCAGCCATGTCGCTTCCTTACCCGTAGCCGCAAGTGCTATAAACTCACTTTCTATCGTTGACTTGAATGAGCTATACACGTTTGTATCTTAGAAGCCTAAGACATGGCTCCATCTTCAATTGTGAAAATCCAACCAAATGTGAATTTATTATCACTTGCATTGGTTATCCAACAAGCATCTGAGTACTTTTCTAGCACCGCGGTATAATTATTACAAAACGAACCCAAATTAATGGTCCTTTTAAGATAACCAAGTATCCTACTAATTGCATTCCAATGTTCAATTACTCATAAATCTTAACATTTGTGGGCCTTGTACTTGTACAATGCATAACATATGTCAACCTACCAATCACACTAGCGTACTCAAGTTGTGCTACGATTCGGCCGTCATTTTTTAGTAATTTAATACTAAAATCATGAGGTATTAGCTTCTTTAAACTTCAAATGATTGAATTTAAGAAACATCTTCTCAATATAATGAGATTGACACAACAAGTAATCCTCACTATGCTTCTTAACTTTTACACCTAAGATAATATCTACCTCAGCAAGGTCTTTCATCTTAAATTGTAAAGTTGAATACTTCCTAGTATCATTTACTCTTTGTATGTTTATTCCAAAGATAAGCAAGTTATCAACATACAAACATATAATTACACCAAAATCATTTGTAAATCTAGAATAAATATATTTATTTGCCTTATCATGCTTAAAACTATGAGACAATATCACCGAATTAAATTTTTCATGCCATTATTTTGGTGATTTTTTTAATCCATGAAGCGATGATAAGTGCATAATTTATGATAATTTTGTATCATTTTTCCTTACATTTATTTTCCATGTTTTTGAGTAAATCTTATGTTTTATTTGTATTTTGTGTTTTTAGGTGTTTTGATATCAAAGAATAAAAACAAGATGGAAAATGAAGATTTTTGGAGTTTAAAATGTTAAGTATTCAATTTGGAGTTCAACGGAAGTCGTGGAACACAAATTGGGTGAGAAATGTTAGAAAAATGGTGAAAATAGTGAGAAGGCTCGAGCCATATAGCCCCTAGGCTGCAACAACCACGCCGCCGTGCACCTAGCATGTTGTCCGCATGCATCCCAGCCAAATGCAGCCCTAGGCCACACCCCATGAGTTCCCATGCAGCCTACATAACGTACCCATGTGAGCCTAGCGTGCCCTACAATCTTTCCCAATGCCTACTGGTAGCCTCTATCATGCGGCCGCACCACTACTTGTGCGGCTTGTGCCTCCCCCTCACTTTTGGCCCATTTTGACTCCAAAAATCTCATTTAGTATTCACAAAGCCCTCGATCTATATAAGAATCATTATAGATTAAAGGGAAAATAGACTTTGGTAGCTTAGAACCCAGATTTTTGAGCAAAAATAGAGAGAAAGAGAGGGAGAAGGAAGCAGATTGAGTAGATTTGCTGAGATATTCTTGAAGATCTTCACTTCTTCCTTTCCTTGTTCATCCTTTTAAGCTGTAAATGTTGTTGGTTTGGGTTTTTTTTTTTCAATTTTAATTATGTCTAGCAAGTTATATTGTGGTTAAACGTGAATTCAAAGCCTTAGACATGATTGTATAATTAATTGTGTAGACATGATTGTGTAATTAATTGTGCAAATTATTCTTATGATTTCTAGTTAAAATTGTTTATGTTTCACTAAAAGTACTGTCCATAGCTGATTTATTGTGTTTATGTTTCACTAAAAGTACTTTCCATAGCTGATTTATTGCGTTATTTGGGGTGGCCAATCAAATGAAACTTTGAATTTGCTCTATGTTAGGTTAAAAATCTGGATCCGTAATTGTCATGTGTTTTTAACCATAAGTAGCACAATGTGGTCATTGATTGTGGTCAAGTTTTCAAGTGATTTTATGTAAAATATAACCTAGGTTGAATGAATTGAGCTTGTGTATTTATTGCCTAGAGAAACCTATCTTTCTCAGCATAATGCTTCCACTAGATTAAATCTAAACAGCTTGTTCTAAGTTGTTTGACGGGAAGGGATTTAGTGAGGAGATTGTTTTACTAAACTATAAAATTAGGAAAGATCGGGATAGTAGAGCTTATTGCTATCTACGATTGTTAATTTCAATAGAAAATCATGAATAATTGTAAGATTGATTCCATAATCATCATCTAATGGTGGAGGAGGAACCTTTAATTCATTTTATTATTATTGGTTTCAATCCTTTTAATTTTGTGTTACGTTCATTTATGTAATTCTATTATTTTAATGTTCATTAATTTATTAATTCATACAAAACCCTGCAAATTTATTAAAAAAATTAATAGCAAATTAATTAAAAATCAATCCTCTGCGAGAATGACCCTTGCTCACCTTTATACTAAAAAATGACAACAATATTTATAGCAAGGTTTTAAATCTGATAATTCCATTTGGGACCTATCAAAATTTTGGCGCCATGTCATCAGGATTGAAGTTTTAATTAAATTGTTATTAGTTTTCTCTTTTATTTTAGTTTTACCTGCTTTTGTTTTTGTTTGTTTTTCTTATTTTTTAGGTTTTTGCAACTTTGAATGTCTAACAAAAATATTAAGGACAGACTACTAAGAGTCAAACACTTCTTAGAAACATCCAAAGTCACACAAATACATCCACCACCTCTATTTCCACCGTCACTTCCACGTGCACCACCTAGTCTACCACCAGAGTTTAACCAACTTCTAAACGTTGACTTTCCATCATCTAGTGATTCTTTGAAAAACTTGGACCAATAAGAACAAGAACAGATGGCAACAAACAATCAAACACTCAAGGAGTTGGCAGCACCATTTCTTGACTAACATCCACTTCGCATTCAATATCCAAACCTTAAAGCTGCCTTTGAGCTCAAGTCGGGATTGATCCACCTCTTGCCAACATGCCATGGATTTATAGGAGAAAATCCACACAAGCATCTCAAAGAGTTTCATGTAGTGTGCTCAAGCATGAGACCAACTGGAATTTCTAAAGAACAAAATCAAATTGAGAGCCTTTCCCTTTTCTTTGAAAGATTCTGTTAAAGAGTGGCTCTGCTACTTACCTTCCAATACCATCACTACATGGAATGAAATGAAGAAGCTCTTTTTTAAGAAGTATTTCCCTGTATCCAAGGCAGCCACCATCTGAAAAGAAATTTATGGAATCTGACAATACAATGGAGAGTCCCTTTATGAGTATTAGGAACGGTTCAGGAAATTGTGTGCAAACTGTCTTCACCACCAAATTAGTGAGCAAATTCTCATCTAATACTTCTATAAAGGTCTTATATTGATGGATAAAAGCGTGATTGATGCCGTATGTAGAGGAGCCCTAGTTGACAAAACTCCCGAAACTGCTAGAACTCTAATTTCAAACATGGCCGCCAATTCTCAACAATTTGGCACCCGTTAAGAGCCACCACCACCACCAAAGAAAGTGAATGAGATTGGCACTTCTTCAACCATTGAACAACAACTTTCATATCTCACTTCGCTTTTTCAACAAATGGCAATGGGCAATATGTAACAAGCAAAAGCAAATGGAATTTGTTCCACCATTGGTTATTTCACCGATATGTGTCTGACCTTACAAGATGGTAATACGAAGCAAGCTAATGCCATTGAAGGATTCCCGAGGCAGCCAACAAAGCATGATCCCTACTCCAACACTTACAGTGAAGGATGGAGAAATCATCTCAATTTCAGTTATGGAAGAAATCAACAACCAGCAACCCTTAATCCAATGATGAACCGACACCACCTGGCTTTACTCAACGAAAGACTCAACAACCATACCAAGCCTGACCATAACTGACTCCACAAAATACGAGTCCATCTTTGAAAGATCTTGTTAAAACCATTGCTACTAGCATTGTGCAATTCCAACAAGATATAAGGGCAAGTATCCAAAATTGAGAGCATCAAATGAGCCAATTGGTTACAACAGTAGGTTGGTTGGAAGCTCAAAGTTTAAGAAAATTGTCATCCCAAACAGTGGTAAATCTAATGGAAAATGCAAATATAGTAACCTTGAGAAGTGGAAAACAATTGGAAGGACCATTAAGTACACTACAAAAGGTAGCAAATAAGAAGGTGGGGAACAAGAAAAAGCAGGCCACACAACAAGGTGATGCCACCCCTCAAGCTCAACACACTCCATCAACCAGTGTAAGTATAAAACATCCCATTCCTTTTGGTGTTTCTCCTGTTCTTTTTCTAAGCAGGTTTGCAAAATCAAAGAGAGAGGAACAAGAGAAGGAAATTTTGGAGATGTTTTACAATGTAGGGATAAATATACCTCTTTTTGATGCTATCAAACAAGTGCCTTGATATGCAGAATTTCTCAAGGACTTGTGCATCAACAAGTAGAAATTAAAGGATAATGAAAAGGTGAGTATGGGGAAAAATGTTTCAGTTTTGGTTCAAAAGAAAATTCCTCCAAAATGCAAGGATCCAAGTACGTTTACTATCTCATGCACCATTGGAAACATAAGGTTTAAAAAGGCCATGCTAGATTTAGGAGCATCTATAAATATCATGCCATACTCTATTTATGTTTCTTTAAATCTTGAACCTCTTAAGAAAACTGGCGCTATTATACAACGTGCAGATAGATCTAATGCTTATCCTAGAGGAGTTGTAGAGGATGTTTTGGTGTAGGTAAATGAATTAGTTTCCTAGCAAATTTCTAGGTTCTCAAAATGGAGGATGAAACATCCCCCAACCCGACACCCATCTTGTTAGAAAGATCATTCTTAAAGACCGCTCAGACAAAGATAGATGTACATGATGGAGCCTTGACCATGGAATTTGATGATGAGGTTATTTGTTTCAACATTTTTGAAGTGATGAGGTATCTAAGTGACTTACATTCTATTTTTGCAATTGATATGATTGATTCTTTGTCACAACAAATTTTTGAGTTGACATGCAAAGATGGGTTAGAAGTTGCTATTTATAAGCACTTGGAGATAGACGATGTCACACAACCATAAAGGGAATTGGTCTTGCATGATCAATTGAAGGAAGCTCTGGAAGCCCTTGATTCTTTGCCTAGGTATGATGTTTCTCACACTGAATTGCCAATATCTAATGAGAAATTTCTGCCATCTGTGATACAAGCTCTCACATTAGAAAAAACCTCTTCCAAATCACTTGCAATATATGTACTTGGGAGAGAAAGTCACATTGTCGATCATTATCACCAATAATCTTACACTGGTACAAGAAGAAAAGCTCATTGAGGTGCTTAGAGACCACAAGATAGCTATTGGATGGACCATTGCCAACATAAAAAGCATCATTCCATCTATGTGTATGCATCAGATCCTACTTGAAGAGGATCAAAGCCCATAAAGGAGGTTCAACGCCAGTTGAGCCCTCATATGATGGAAGTTATAAAAAATGAGATACTAAAGCTCTTAGATGTTAGAATAATCTACCCCATTTCAGATAGCAAGTGGGTCAACCTAGTCCAAGTCATTCAAAAGAAATATGTAATCACCATGGTGAAAAATGAAGACAATGAGCTGGTTCCCATTCGCATCCAAACCGGGCGGCAAGTTTGCATTGTTTATCAAAAGCTCAATTTGGAAACTCCCAAGGATCACTTTCTTCTACCATTCATTGATCAAATGCTTAAAAATTCAATTGGTCATTCTCATTATTGTTTTTCTTGATAGTTATTCTGGTTACAACCAAATTGTCATTGCACCAGAGGACCAAGAGAAAACAAGATTTACATGCCTATTTGGAACTTTGCCTACCAACACATGCCATTTGGTATTTGCAATGCTCCCACCATATTCCAAAGATGTATAGTAAGTATTTTCTCTAATTATGTTGAAAACATCATAGAGGTTTTTACGGATGATTTCAATGTCTATAGTGGTTCTTTTGATATGCTTGAAAAACCATACACTTGTCCTTAAAAGATGCATTAAAGCTAACCTTGTGTTGAATTGGGAAAAATGCAATTTCATGGTCAACCAAGGTATAGTTTAGGAGCATATTGTTTCTTCAAAAGATACTGAGGTTGATAAATCTAAAATAGACCTTGTACGATCCGTACTACCTCCCATAAGTCTATAGGAGACTCGTTCTTCTCTTGGCCATGTAGGTATCTATTGCAAGTTTATCAAGGATTATTTGAAGATAGCATTGCCTTTATGCAGGTTACTTCAAAAAGATGTGGCCTTTGAGTTTGGTGACAAATGCAATGAGGCTTTTGAAAAACTAAAAGAACTCTTAACTTTAGCTCCTATGATTCAACCACTACATTAGGAATTGCCCTTTAAGATTATGTGTAACGCCAGCGACTATGCCATTGGAGCTGTTTTACGACTGCGAGTTGGGAAGCTGACACATGCCATTTAGTACGTTTCCCAAATCCTGAATGATGCATAACTCAATTATTCCACCACAAAAAAAGACCACTTAGCAGTTATTTTTGCCTTGGAAAAATTCAGGTCTTATTCGATGGGAACAAAAGTAACTGCTTTCTCTGATCATGCAACTCTCAGGTACTTACTTACAAAGAAGGATACAAAGCTACGACTCATAAGGTGGATTATCCTCTTGCAAGAATTCAACTTAGAGATCAAAGACAAGAGGGGGACCGAAAATTTGGTGGCATATCATCGTAGTCGTCTTGTTCATGAAGAGGATGCTCTACCATTGCAAGAAAACTTTTTAGATAAGCAACTTCTTTCAGTCAAAACGACACTTCCTTGATATGTAGATATTGTTAATTATTTGACTGCCAAGAAGTTGCTAAATGAGTTAACTCGTGCTCAAAGAGACAATATCAAAAGTATGGCAAAGTACTGTGTTTAGGATGATCTATACTTGCAGAAATATTACTCCGATCAAGTGATTAGAAGGTGTGTATCCAAAACTAAATTCAATTCAATACTCGTTTTTTGTCGCTCGTATGCTTGTAGTGGACATTTTAAACCAAGAAGGACAGCCCTCAAGGTCCTTGACTGTGGTTTTTATTGGCCTTCAATTTTTAAAGATTCTTACCTCTTTTGCAAGACTTGTGATCATTGTCAAAGAGTAGGTAATTTGGGTCCTTGAAGTCAAATGACACAATTCTCCATTCTTATAGTTGAAATTTTTTAATATTTGGGGCATATATTTTATGTGACCCTTTTCTTCTTCTTTTGGTAACATTTACATTATCTTAGCTGTGGATTATGTGTCAAAATAGGTGGAAAAAAAAGCCACCAAAACTGATGATTCTTAAGTTGTTGTAGATTTTGTGAAGTCTAACATCTTTGCAAGGTTTGGAACACCAAAAGCCATGATCAACGATAAAGGTACACATTTTTGCAACAGGTCAATAGAAGCCTTGTTGAGGAAATACAACATCATATATAGAGTCTTTGCCATATATCATCTACAAATACGTGGAAAAGTTGAAATGTCTAAGTAAGAAGTGAAATCCATTCTTGAAAAGACGGTTAATCTGAATAAAAAATGTTGGAGTTCACATCTCGATGACGCACATTGGGCTTATAGGACTACATATAAGACACCCATTAGAATGACACCATACAAGGTAGTCTATGGTAAGCCATGTAATCTTCTAGTTGAAATTGAACATAAAACATTTTGGGTAGTGAAACAATACAACATGGAGATGGATGCTGAGGGTGAGCAAGGGAAACTTCAATTGCAAGAACTCGAGGAAATAAGAAACAAGGCCTACGAAACTTCCAAAAATTTACAATGAGAAAACTAAGGCATTTCATGATAAGATGATCTCACGCAAAACCTTTGTTGTAGGACAACAAGTCCTCCAATTCCATTTACATCTTAAAAAAGAGTAATTTGGACTTTTAATAAATAATTTTTTCTAATTAGAGAATTAAGGCTAACTTAGACAATTTGACTTTCTTAAATTAAAAGGACAGTTTTAAAAAGAACTTTTTAACAAAATGATTTTGAAAAGGGCTCTTGTAGAGAAACATTCTTGTACTTTGTTCCTTTTTTTTTATTTATTTAATCAATCCAAATCTTTTGTGATTTAACTTGAGTGAATTATTTGTGTGAGATAGTTGGATAAAAAATAGTTACGAGGGCAATTAGAAAAAAATGTAAATTAAAAAAGGGAGAAACTACAATAAGACTCTTTATTGTTCCAATCAATAAGACTGATTTAATGACCAATAGATCTACATGTAATAGTGCAAATTAAACAAGCTCACTAGAAGTTAAGTGAACACATACACACTAGATTCATTAAAAACTCAAAAATTTAAAAAATCTAAAAAAGGGCAAAATTATTTCTCCTTTTCCATCACTGTAGAGATCACCGGCTGTTGAAATCGCGACCACCATGGACGTTGTCGTTGGTGGTGACGACGCTAAGCGACCATAGGATTGCACTTGTGTTATGCTCGAGCACCTCAATGAACTGATCGGCTACAAGAGGTAGATTTTTCAAGGATGGAGGTGGTGACGTCATAAACAATCGATTAAAGCATAACCTGTCTGGCAATTGTAACCATAGATTGCCATAGCCGGTGGGCACTATCTCAACATTGGCATCGTGAGGCTACCGTCGCAACAGAGATTGCAATTCCATAGTCGCGACGGAGATCATCGTAGCCGACATTAGCGGCTTTCTATGTCGTGGAACCAATAGATTGACCCTAGACCCGCCACCCCTCATCGAATGACCCCTACACCCTCCACCTATCATCACCTTCGCCGGAAGACCTACCTCAATGATTATGGGCCGCCACACCCAACAAAGGACTTTTTTTTTTTTATTTTCTTGGAGTTTTTTCTTTTTTTTATTTTTTATTATTTGTTAGTTTAAACTTGTGAAAATAAAAAAGTTATAGGATGAAGATGCATTTATTTTGTTTTAATGAGAGGAGGATTTTTAAAAATGACTTTAAGAAAAAGTTTTTTTTGACAAATGATCTTTTTTTTGGGCAGTTTTTTGGCACCAAAAAACAAGCTTTTGGGCATGAAAACTACTCTAGTTTTTTTTTTTCCACTCTGTTAAGATTTATTTCCTTGCTATATATTTTTTTATTTTTTTGAAGAAAACTAGAGCAATTTTTTTAGTGAAAAAAAAGAAATCATTTCTTCAATTTAAAATTTTTTTTTGGCTTTTTTTAAAAAATATCCCATAAATTTTGAACCATTGGATTGCAATCGAAACGGATAAAAAATTAAATGTAATAAATGGTCTAATGGATGAGGGTTATCGCATCTCCAAGGAAAAAAAAAAAAAAAAAAAAAATTGAGCCAAAAGAGTAAGAGGACAAAAAAAAGGGCAAAAGAAAACTTGTTTGGATCCAAGCAGCTCAAATTCTTCCAGGCAAAGGAGTACGGTGTTTCTGTTCTTTCAGCTAGGGTTTTGCAGAAGCCGCCTCGCTCTAAACAGCTCCAATGTCTCCGTTGAGCTCCGATCAGGTCCTCAAGGACAACAACACTCATGACCGCTCCGCCATTGAAGCACTCAACCTCACCCACCGAGCTCTCTCTGATGTGTGCCGCTTTCCTCTTTTCCATTTTATCGTCTTTCTTCAACTTCTACTCGCAATCGCTAAAACGCTCGTACGTTCTCTGTGGTTTTGGCAATCGCAGGTTTCTTTTTGTTGTGACTTCAAGAACTTGGCGAGGCTTGATCTTAAGCTCAACAAGCTCACTTCTCTTGAGGTGCTTCTCATTTTCGTTTCTTTATTTGTTTCTTCGATTTGAAAGGGAAGGTCTTGTTACTCATCGTTGTATGGATTGTTTGTCTCTGTTAGGGTTTGAAATTGTGCACGAATTTGAAGTGGTTATCGGTTGCGGAAAACAAATTGGAGAGTTTGAAAGGAATTGAATCACTTTCTAAGCTCAATGTAAGTGCTATTCTTTTGGCTTCGTTTTTCCATTTAATTCTTTTACAGTTTACTTCTTTGGATCCTTTGAAGGTGTAGAGATTTATGTTTTTGGTGTTTTTTCTGAGGGTTTTCCGTTATTCTTTTATCCTGTTCGGTACGATAAAAATAAGGAGAAAAAGAATGATCAAGGAAATGATTATTTTTACCAATTAATTAGTATCGTAAAGTTAAGTTGAAAAATGATGACTAAAAAATAATTACTCCATGCAAGTAGTAAGTTCTAACAATTTTCTATTCCTCTTCATCTTCAAACGTGGCTTGACTTTTGGATTGATAAAAAGAATGGTGGGACTTACGGGTTATCTCTCAACTTTTCTCCTCTTCATTTTTTTCCTCCTCCCAAACAACCTACAAATTATCTTAAATAATCCCTTCATGCTTTTCTTTCCACTTTTCATCTCTTCCAATTACGAAACATGGTGTGTCATCGTCACCTACTATGCTGGTATTGATGTAAACTTAAGTACAGCATAAGAATGTGGAAATCTGCATGGAAGATTTGATCTTTTACAGCCTACTTACGTTGGTGAAATAATGAAAATAACTTTGCTTTATTGTTTTCAATGAAGACCCAGGTGTCTAACACTGTCAGTCATCTTTGTTCTTGTTGAGTGCTATTCTTAGATCATTAAGTCTTGTACTTTGTCTTGTTTGATAATGGAGATTGCTGTCAAGGCATTTAGTTTGTTCCTGTTGCATGATAGAATTTCATAGTAAAATTAGCACCCCTTGAGGACCTTTTCCTCCAATCCTGTTTTACTAGTTGTGGTGTTTTTTGTTCCCTGTATCTTTCATTTTAGTTATGAAGTACTTGTTGTCTCGTTTCTGACCTATAAAGGTGTTTTTATGGTCCGTTTCTTTGTTAATGAGCAGAGTTGTTGCAACCTAGGAAATCATGTAGTTTTATTGAAGAAATCTCAACATTTAATATTCTTGCAATACCGTACAACCTACTGACATGGTGTGCATGTTTCGATGGCTTGGATGCTTGCTATGATGGTAGCATCAATAGACTACTTAATTATTTTTGCGGATAAAAAATTTCCTTTTATCAAATTACAGTTATGTTGTATGTTTTATCTCAAGTGGATCCAATTATATTTCATTTTTTTTGAATTTTCAATCAAGTTAGCTTCATTGTAAAGATAAGTGTAGAGATGTTGATAATAAAGTGGACCGTGTATTCAAAGTTCTTATATGTCTTCTTTTGTCTTGTGTGTGTACATGTTTTTTTTAAATTATTTTTTTAATTGATTTATTTTTGCAATGATTTGGATTCTGTTTTTATGTTGTGTTTCTGCAATAGTCCCTAGTTAAGCAACCACTAACATTGATGAACTTAATTTGTGTTTGTGGTCTCACTTGTTTCCATTTCTGTAAAATAGGTCTTTAATGCAGGCAAGAACAAGCTTAAGTCCATGGAAGAAGTTAGATCTGTTACAAGTTTACGTGCACTAATTTTGAATGGTGAGCTTTAAATGCATTGAACTTTCTACTGTAAAGGTTGTTTTTTGGATTCTAGGCATATTCAGATTATCTTGGTAATATCTCTTTTTCCTGACTGTCACTAATACCTTTCTCCTATTTGGCAAGATAATGAGATTAGTTCGATTCGCGGGCTTGATAAAATGAAAGACTTGAACACTCTTGGTATGTATTTTAGTTACATGCCGTTTAGTGATATATGTTTTCTAAAATACCAATATTTTGCTTTGTAATTATATATGTAGTTTAATTTTGACCTAGACTTTAGCTGTTATTGTTGTTTACTCAAGTTTTTCTTTTCTCTTCTCTCTCTCTCTCTCTCTCTCTCTCTGTGCCATGTACATTTAAATAAATGAAACTGGGTTAAGGAAACAGAGAATGAGATACACTAAAATGAAATAAAATGAAAGAAAAAAAATTGGAGAATGAGTAAAAAAGTTGTATCAAAATAATTATGCAATTTAATCGTATTTTAGTAGAAAGCAATCCCACCAAAGAGTTTGGTTTGATCTCATTTAGTTTGGTTACATGCAATCTCATTTAGTTGCACGCATTTAATAACACCCTTTATGTAGTCAAAATGTAAGACCTTTTCTTATGCTAATGCCGGTGGATCAATATTGATCAGACCAAATACTAGACTCGTCCTTTGCATCTGTACATGCCTCAAAGAGTTTGGTTTGACCTCTTATAGTAGACGATCTCAGAAGATGAGAAAAGCTGAGTTTATTTCTCCATCATCCAATCTAGTTCCTTGAAATTTGGGGTTGATGTTAGAGTTTGGTTTTATTTCATCAAGAGAATCCAAAACACATACAGGGTGTTTGAGAACCAAGGGGGGACAAAAGATGGAAAATATTGCTAGCAAGCTTTTTCCACCTGTATTCTTCCTTCCTCTCTTCCCTATACCTTCTGGGTTCATTGGACTTACATAATGTAGTTTCAATCTATTGTATCATTTTTCTGCAATTAATAGGCCTCATCCTTCCTTCCTTTCCCTTATTCCATACAGGGGGTTTGAGAACCAAGGGGGGACAAAAGATGGAAAATATTGCTAGCAAGCTTTTTCCACCCCTATTCGTCCTTCCTCTCTTCCCTATTCCTTCTGGGTTCATTGGACTTACGTAATGTAGTTTCAATCTATTGTATCATTTTTCTGCAATTAATAGGCCTCATCCTTCCTTTCCCTTATTCCATGTAAAGCGTACATTTTTCTGAAATGGTGCAACGTTGTGCAAAAGAGTTATTATTTTTTTTTTTGTTTTCTTTTTTCCCTTGCATAGTTATTGGATTTTAAATAATGTCTCTTATTTTGGGATTCTCCTGCAGTTCTTTCAAAAAACCCAATTGGTGAAATCGGCGAATCTCTACTGAAGCTAAAATCTATCACGAAGGTAATCATTTTCTTTTTCTGAGGGTGGTAATCATTTTACTGGTTCATTGTTCCTGGTGGAAATTTCTTTTGAAAAATGCTAATTCCCTTGAACTTTGTTGGTTCCAGCTTTCTCTTTCTTATTGTCAGCTTCAGAATCTAAGCACTTCACTCAAGTCATGTTTTGAACTGAAAGAACTTAGGCTTGCTCACAATGATATCAAGGTATGTCATCTACCGCCAGGAGTATCTTTTGGAAAACACTCATCAAGTTTCAATCATTGACTGCTTCCTATCAGTTCTTATATCAGCTTTTTTCATTGAGTCTAACTTTTTTTGTTTTGGTGTGTGCCCTGTCCAGAGTCTCCCAGCTGAGTTGGTTCATAATAAGGACCTTCAAAATTTGGATTTAGGTTATAATGTGATCACAAGGTGGTCTGATCTAAAGGTTGACATATGGAGCTGAAACTTCCTCCATTTTTTTTTTCATCAATTTCATTGCTGAGAAATATATTTCACTATAAAATGAAACATGGTTTTATGCTAAAATTGCAGGTGCTTAATTCATTTGCTAATCTGAGAAATCTGAATCTGCAAGGGAATCCTGTTGCTGCAAATGACAAATCAGTGAAAAAGGTACTAGTTTGTATCATCTTTGTTTTTTTTGCTTTTGTTTTTGTTTTTTTGTTTTGTATTTGTTTTTTTTTTGTTTTGTTTTGTTTTGTGTTTTCGTACTTCTGTCTCTCTCTCTCTCTTTGCCATCTTATGTTGATTCTTGTTGTTGCAATTTACTGTAGATACGAAAAATGTTGCCAAACTTGCATGTATTCAATGCGAAACCAATAGACAAACACACCAAGAATGAGAAGGGTGACAAGATTGTGAAGGACACTTTGCTACTTGGTGGCAAAAACCTAGAAATTGAAGCAGAAGATAAGAGGGATCACATCAAGAAAAGGGACTTTAAAGATCCTGTTATGGGTCAAGAAAGGGATGCTAACCTTATGAGTGCTAGTGGTTTAGATAGGAGGAAGAAATTGAATGGGAAACAACTGGGAGCAGTTGACAATGCCTCGGAAGTTTTGTCTGATGAGGCTGAAGAAAGAGATGACGTCGAGATAAAGAAATCCAAACATCCTCCGCCTCGTCAAAGTAAAGTTGACAAGCTTGAGAATGATCTTGTCTTGGCGAAGCAACCAAAACAGAAAAGGGAAGTAGAAAATGAGAAGCTTCAAAAGAGAAAAGGTCCATTCCAGGATGAGGATGATGCTGATGCCAAAAAGAAACGGAAGAAAATATCCACAGTAAAAAGAGGTCAACTAATTGATGACAGTGAGGTTTCGTTTGCAGAGCTTCTTGCTGCTAATGGCACAGAAGGCGCCAAGTATGAAACGGAAAAGAAGGTTATAGACAATGCTAGTGAAACCATGAAATCAGCTAGTGGCATGGTAACCATCTCTGCTAAGAGGAAGAAAGCTATATCCCAGGGCTCAGGTTCTGTCCCAGAACACACACTTGTAGTTGAAGTTGGATTGGGTGGTCCATCAACATGGGGAGACGAGTAATGTCGCGTCAACATGTGGCCAAGTTTTTAGATTCTCTTGCTTGTTGAGTTTGCAGGGCAAGGAGACGTAGCCAAAAAATGGGATTGCCTTCTTTTGGCAGGTCATCATCCAAGCTACAGGATAGGATCATGAATGAGCTTTGGTCACAAGATTATCAGAAAATTTGTGGTCAAATGTTTCTTCTGACTTTGATAACTTTCAAGAGCTGATAAACCAAACAGTAAGGTATTTGTTCCTTGAGGCTCCCATATGATGTTGGCATATTCATGCAAATGTCGTATGTGGCGGTATGGCACGTTTCCTCTAATTTTTTGACTGGAAAATGTGATTGAAAGATTTGGGATGCGGGAAAGACGTTTGTTATCACCACCAAATACGAACAAGGATAAAAGGAATTTTATGGCAATGTTCATTTATTTGTTTATTGTTTATTATTTGTTTTGGGGGATAGTATAGTTATGAGTAGTCTTTTGAAGTAATGCATTATTGGCAAGTATTCTTCTAATTCTTGAGACACGCTAGTCCCCTCTTGCATCTCGCTTGATAGCATGATCTTCCACTTATATCTGTGGTAACATCTCCAATCAAAGATGATCATGATCGAACTATGCAATGCAATTGCAGTTTCATGGACAATAATAACAATTTAGACCATTTATAGGATTGCATTAGCTCATGTCTTATTTAGCAATGTTTTAATTTGTTATTTACTAAAAAATATAGAAAAGCTTTACTAAGCAAATACCAATACACGACATTTATGTACACTTGAAAAAAGTCTCTTCCTCTCCCTGTTGCTATCTCTTCTTTCTCTGTGGGTTGGGGTTTGGGTAGAAGCATGGTTTCTTACGGTTGGCGTCTGGTGCCACCAAGGGGCTGGCTATTGGATCTCCTTAGTGAGGTAATGGGTGCTTGGGTTAGATTAGTGGCTGTTGGGGCTGGGATTTGGCGAGGTTGAGGGTGGGAGGTGCTAAATTTTCGTCTGCTTGAATGGCACTTGTCGGAGTTTCCGGCAGCCATGTAGCCTTGGGATCTTGACCCTCTCACCGTGGCGGTGTTGGGGGTGAAGAGTGTGGGTAGAATCTTGCTCGGTAGTGGAACTGCTACAACTCATCCCGCAGGCAAGAGGCGTGTGGTGCCTCTGCCTCTGCCTCTGGTATTGCAATGGCTTGAGGGTTATGGCCCCATGGTTTTGCATCTCTTTCGGTGGCGAGTGTTTTGGTGTTGGCAACCATCGGTGAATAGGTGTTTCTCGTATGACGCTTGTTCTGCTCTCGGTTTTGATGGCTGCAATGGCCGACTCATCACCAGTAGTACTTTGTGGTGTTGAGGTTTTCTTTTTGCATTTTTGTTTTGTGATAAAGTACTTTTCATGAAGACGTTGATTTCGACTTGTAGTTGTGTTTTGTTGTCTGCCTTTTTCAGTATCTAATGACGGAGGTGGTCTCTCCACTCTCTGGTTTTGTTAATGAGTCCAATTCGCTAGAAGTGTTTCTTGGTGGTGTTGTAGGGGACCCATATTTTATGGGTCTCTTGTTCTTGAACGATTAGAGTTTTCTATCAACAATAGAGAAGTTGTTGAAATAGCTTTGTATGTGCTCTATTATTATTGCATCAATTTGGCTTCCTATTGTTGGAACCTAGTGCATGTATTATCCCATTGTGCGTTTAATTATAGTTTCTTTTTTTGTATTTTGATTTTATTTGAGTTTGAATTAGAATGTGCATGTTCTTGATTTGGAATATAATTTCCTTTCTTACTTTTTAAAAAATAGTTATCTACACTAATCCTTCCTGAACTTTAGGGTCTCCCCCCACTTTGTCCTCGAAACTTTAGATATCATCAGTTTATTATCCTAAACTTCTCGATCTTACCATTTTACCCCTTCCACCAATTTTTCGTTAAAAGAAATGAAAATCTGCCCACATGAGCTGCATGTGCATGGCCATTAAGGGCAAAAATGATACTTTATCATGCCCAAATTCTAATCATCGCCATTGTTTCTGTTCAATATAAAAGATTTTTCTTTTTGAAGTTAATAGGAAATAATCTTTTTATTTTAAAGAATCAATATGAAATTAATCTCTGTTGCTAATAAGAAAACTTAAAAACAGAGACTTAAAGGGTGCAGTTTGTTCCATCCGATGAGAAAAATTTGCCCGAGTAAAATTAGAACCAGAAAAGGAGTTACTAGAGAAGGAACTTCCATGACCACTTTCAGTACCAATAGTAACAACATTCACTTTTGGAATAGCAAAATCTAGAGACTTATTGTTTTTCTCAATATGAACTTCATGAGCCATTAACAGTGACTCAATTTCATCCACAGTCTAACCATTTCTACGAGCATTTATTGATGTAACAAATGCATCGCATTCACTAGTGAGTCCATCAAGTATAGCATCGACAGGATCCTTGACCCAAAAAAGATAACCAACCGAAACAAGCATATCAACACATTTCTCAATTTTTAAGAAATATTCATCAATAGACAAAGCACCTTTCTTAGTATGACGAAGTTGAGTTTTATACTAACCAACTTTTGCCCGAGTATGAGAAGTGAAAAATGGCTCCAATCGCTCCCAAACTTGAAACAAAGTTTCATAGCCAACCATACGAGTAACAACACTTACAGACATTGACGAAAGAAGCCAGCTTCTGAGAAATTGGTCTTGTTGTTCCCAAATGAGAAATTCTTGACTCATGCCCTAGAACTGCGTCTTCTTGTTAGATTAGACGTCCTAAGGATTAAATAATGTAATAGTTTTTAAAACATTTAATCAATAAAGAAATAACATTTTAGTCATATATCAAATATTGTCCTTATTATGTTCATTTATGATGAATATATGATAAGCAATCTAAAGTCTGATACTGTCAATCTAAACCTTTAAGATTGTGCATATGATGAATAGATCATGCAGAAGGCATGAATCTTAAGGTGATGGTCTAAATATAAAAGTCCGCAAGTGAGGGAATAAAGTTGGGCGCTTTATTCATGTTAAGATTGTTATGTTGTCTATATCTCTAATAGGAGATGACTTGTTTTAGTAATCGGAGTGGGATTCCACGAGTATAGACATTGATATATTACTATTGGTGATAATATATTCGATCAGGACTAAATATGAGTTGATTTAGTTAATAATTCTATTGGAATAAATGAATTTACTTTAAACAATCATATGTATTATATCTTAATTCCTGAAATGAATAAAACGACCTGCCTTTTTGGGTCGTTACTTAGCTTTCTTAAACTTCATTTCTTTAAACTTTAATCTTACTTACTAGCAAGAAAAATATAGGAAGTTTTTTTTCCTTTCAAACATACTTTAAACTATTGCGACTTTTGTTGCAACAAATATTGAAACGTGTATTTCAAACTTGTTTTAATAACCATTCTATAAAACATATCCTTTAAAATATTTTTCGTAAAACATTTCTTATAAAACATTTTCTTAAAACATTGACTTTCTTAAAACTTTTAAAACACTATTTCAAATAGTGGAAAACTTTTTCTTTGAGCAGAGAAAACAAACTATAGTTGTATCCATACCCGATCACGCATCTGTCTCTCTACGACACTGAGCTAGTTAACTAGTCATACTGGTCTTCTGTAGCACCTACCTATAACCTAATTTAGCGCTACCAAATGTGTATAATGATCATCGTGACACCGAGACCAGGACTTAACCTAGAACTTCCTTTGCGTTGGGACGTTGGTGCAACACTTCCTTATGTTCTTTGGTGTATCATTTACGTATTCTTGGATTATGGTGTCATACCATGCATAATGCTTAACTAACTTATACTGAGTACACTATCGAAGTAATCTTTTATTTTTAGTACGATAAACCTTTTCTTTAAGAGAAAACTATTATTATCCACACTGTAGGTGACCTAGTACTTACTTGTTAGTTGCACCATCCTTAATCAATTTTCCCTTTCCCCTTCAAGAATCGCCTTCATGTCTTACTTTGACAATTTTTCGTTATTAGTGATCTTACTTAATATCGACCCTTTAGTCGATGGTTAAACATAAACACTCACTACTAACTTTGGTTATTAGCGGGTTTTTAAAAAAACTTAGGCATAACCGAACTTATTTGCCTATCCACAAGCGCCTTCTCATCACCCTCACAGCTAGGGCAAAATGTCCACTATGGGCCTTGCTCTATTTCGAGCATTTCGTGGTTCGTTCGGCCTTTTTTGCGAAAAATAACATTTTTGCCCCAAACAGGTTTTTAAACTTTTCAAGCTTGCTCTTGTCATATAAAACTTCTATTTTGTCATTTTTTAAATATTGACAATGATTTTGGGGTGCTTGCTGCCCATTTTACATTAAAAACTCATTTTGACCAAACTTTACGCTTACAACCTCTTTTGTGAAAATTTGACGATTTTGTCCTTGATTTTCAAAATCAACCATATTACGCCATTAGATTCAAATTTTTCTCCAAATATGGTAAAAAATCCCTAAAGTTTTAGAATCTAATACCTTCAATTAAAAACTTTTCTTCTTTTCTTTCTTTTAATTACAAATTTTATGTTTAAAAACTTCAAAAATTCATAACTCATGAGTCGAGAAGAATTTTCATGAACTGTTTGCTATCTTTAATCATTTCAATGAGTTCTACAGGTTGTATGTTTTAATTTTCTTGAAATTTGGATTACACGGTGGCGTTTTAGGCCATTTTTTAAATTTACCCTAAAGTAAAAACTTTACAATTTTAAAAACTTTACAATTGTACCCTCAATGAATTTTTCAAACTTTTTTTTCATCAAAGTTGCCACTTTCACTTTGTTGGGTAGAAGCAGCATGTTTCTAAAGAAACTCAATGACCCTTAAAGCCATCAAAACCCTTGATTTTATTTGAATACCAAAAATTACTTTTTTATGCTAAATTTCAAACTTTGGGTTTTAAAACTTAAGAAGAAAGTTAGGATTTAACATTAGATTAAAACTTGATTTTGTTCTTGAACTCTTTGGAAGTTGTTTCTTTGATGAAGTTTAAAAGAAAATTTTGGAGAAAATGGGTTAGGAGCTTCGGGTGAGTTAGGGAAAGAAAGAAGAAATTTTTTTCCAATTTTTGGCCACCTTTTTTATTTAAAAAGTTTTCTTTTTGGTTTTTTTTTTTCAATTTTCAAAACTTTGGGGGCAAAATGAATTAAAATTTTTTGTCTCCTCCACCATAGCTGTTGTGTGTCTTCATAGAATGGGCGGCAAAATTTGAACCTCTTATGTTACAGTAAATGGGTCCCGTAACCTTTTTACACTATAAATTTACACTACAATATATTTTTCTTATACTGTTAGTGTAGAATTTTGTATAAATCTTATTTTTAATAGTCTAAAATTACACTGACTCCCTTTTTCCCTTATTGACCACTTCCTATCATAGTATTTTTTATATCTATGCTTGCACTTAATGAGTACCGATTTTACTATACTATGTACTCTTGTCCTAAAAGTATGTCTTTTTACACTGTATTTATCAACTGATGAACTACCAACATGGAGATTTTTTTACCAGTTTTTTGACTAGGAACGAGCCATTTTTATAATAGTTGGACTATGGTATGATTATTTACTTTAATTAACTTTCTCTTACTAATTCATATCACAAAATTTATATTTATCATGATATAAATTTCATCTTAAGAGTATTTTGTAAAATTTTTTTAACAATCATACATGCAAAATTTACACGAAATTTTACAGTCATAATTCACATAAATATTATTTTTAAACATTTCATTTTATCGTAATTTTGCAAAGTACGATTCATTAAAGAAAACTCATTATTTAAATCTAAGTAAATTCTAGATTTAATAAATGAATTTTCCCAAACATTACAGTCTACCTTCCTTAAAAAATTTTGTCCTCGAAAATTAGAATAGCTCCAAGTAGTTCTTTTTCATTTCATCCTCCCATTCCTAGGTTTTTTCTTCCACTTGTTGGTTGCGTCATAAGACCTTGACGAGTGGTACTTTATTATTCCTCAATTCTTTCTCTTTTCGAGCCAAAATTTGGGCTTGTTTCTCCTCGTAGGCCAGGTCCTCCTAAACATCAATCGGCTCATATTAGAGCACATGTAACGGATCTAACACATATTTTTTTAACATAGACACATAGAATTCGTTGTGTATAGATGCTAGTTCAGGTGGTAAGGCTAACTTGTAAGCAACGTTGCCTATTTTCTCTAAGATCTCAAATGGTCTAATGTATCTAGAACTCAATTTTTCCCTTTTTCCCAAATCTCATTATTCCCTTCATTAGCGCTATCTTAAGAAAAATCAAATCCCCTACCTAGAATTCTAGGGGTCTTTGTTGTCTATTTGCATAACTTTTCTGACAACTGTGAGCAGTTTCCATTCTTTGTCGAATCAACTTCATATCTTCTATTGTTTTTTGGACAAAACCCATGGTTGATAACACCTTGTCTTTGGTTTAATACCAATGGAGTAAAGGTCCAAACTTCCTTTTATATAGGGCTTCATATGGAGCCATACCAATAGAAGCATGGTGGCTATTTGTAACGCCCCCTTATGGCCCCACAAGGAACATTGCTTTAACCCTTAAACTTTAATTACAGATAAGGAGTTCGAAACAATTAACAACACTGAGAGAAATATCCCAGGAAATAAATGCATATTTTTTTCTTTAAAAACCACTTATCGGATTTAACTTTTTCTCCTCGGTTAGCCCAACAGAACACCTAAGGTATTTGGCTAACTGACCATCTGCAGAAAACTTAGTTTACAAAAAACCAAATATTCAGCAAACACAAAGTCATGCATTTAATTCAAGCACTCTTAACTTCTAATCAAACAACTAATTAAGACTAATTCGAAGAAATGAACTATATAACGTATTCTTTAATAAATAACCAAAGAAACTAAAAATCTAAAATATAAATTACATTCAACAAAACATAATTCAAAAGAACATATCACAAATCATACCGAGTCTCAAACAAATAAAAATGCGAAACATAATATATTAAATTTTGTTCGAGTTTAAATTCCTTTCATGACATGACTTCATTTCTAATCCAACACTCCTTGCACACATGCTCGTCCTTGTCTAGTATCTTAGTAAACCTACATCTTATCCTTATCTACAACATGATATAAACTAAGTAGAAGCTTAGTAAGTAGACATTCCTATCTCACAAGATAAAACATTTCATAAAAACCATTACATAACATCGTAATCTTAATCATAGTAGCACACGAGGCACGGGTTTATATAGAACATACCTTTTCATTTAAAGTTCCATATTAAAACATCATTTATTTTATCTTTAGGGGCCTAAACATTGCACCATTAACATCATAAGCGTACCGTCATGAGAGGAGTGGGGTAGCTAGTCTCAAACCAAACATGACAAGTCGAAACCTTGTGGAACATCATAAACATAAACATAGGGCGTGCAATGCTTAATTAAGTGATACATATATATAGATACCCTTAACACACCTTTTCATTAAAACACCGTTAAAACTTCATGTTGTAGCAAGAGTTTTCATGAAAAGACAATATGTAAAACAAACTTAAAAATTATCATAAAACATATTCTCAAAACTTTTTCGTAAGAATGTATTTACTTGACTTGCTTGCTTGCTTAACCGTAAATTGAGTGACATTGCCGCGGTTCTTAGTGTGCTCGCTTTTTGGAATGTTCATGTCAATCGTTCATAGAATACATGAAATTAATATCATATTACATCATGATATATCATTCTAAACAAAACAAAGTATCTTTTAGTTACAAATATACATTTAAAGTCAAGAAACATAAAGACAGAAAACTTGACCTTTTATCACTTAGAGAAATTAATCTCAACTGATAA
This sequence comes from Artocarpus heterophyllus, assembly GCA_025403435.1. Taxonomy (NCBI): domain Eukaryota; kingdom Viridiplantae; phylum Streptophyta; class Magnoliopsida; order Rosales; family Moraceae; genus Artocarpus; species Artocarpus heterophyllus. Next base: position 12,606,110 of record CM046339.1, read on the forward strand.
ACATAAATAAAGTGTAAAATTATTCCATAACATAGTTAACATACATAAACATCACTTAGATTTTTCTTCTATTGAAAATATTAATCCAAAATACCTTTCTTTCATTTTTCAAAATATTCAAGTAGATCTACCAATCATAAAAACTGACTAACCTTCAAAGATTTAGAACCCTATATCTTTCAATTTATATACATTTAAAGCATAAAAATTATATAATTCTAAGATTTTTCTTTCGCCATAAAAATTTCATTTAGTAATTAAAATAAATCATACAATCAATACTACAAAATCTGCCAACAAATCCTGGGTAGTGAGCAATCCTAATTAAAAATTATGTATTAAATTATTTATCTCATAAAATAATTTATAAAAATTACTACATTTAACAGACACATAATATAATACGTATCCAAAATTCAGCTTCAAATAAATTTGAAGTGATTCAAAATACACGTTCAAATTCAGAGTTAATATTAACACCAGACATGCTAAACAACGAACATGTTTCATTCAAACATTTTTATAAAATGAAATATGTATGATATGCTTCTAAACCACATTTAAAAGTATGATTTATCATCTCATGAATTATATAGAGCATATTATGTAGACATTTATAACCACTAAGTACTTAGCAATCAACGAATTTTATCTTAAAACATAATAAGGTTATGAAGCTAAAAATTTACAGATATTTAGTTAACATATCAATAACAACTTATTATATTTTACAAAATCAAAAGATGCTTTTTGCCTCATAAAACACAGACTCTATAAAGTACAAATACAAATCTACTAGTAAATAAAATTTCATGAGCAGTATTTGATTGAAAGCTCATAACCCTAAAAATATTTTGAACGAAAATTTGTAAAAAATCTCAGACATTTGTAACATATATATACATATCATATCCAAAAATCGTAGTAAAATAAAATCATTTGGTTTTAAAACATTACCAGTAACCTTACCAACTAATCAAAAACCCTAAAATTCTCATATCACATTCCAATTGCAAAACATTGTTTTCATGAAATTTTATGTTATCATATAAATATAAATGCTTTCACCCACAGAATAACATTGTTATAAACAAAGTAATAAACAAAATAATTAATTATTCATAAAACCATATATGCATACACATTCACAACATAAAAGAATAATTTTCTAACAAAGTTTGTCACAAAACTATATATATCAATCATAAAAATTCAAAACCATGAAACCCTTAAACTATACCTTAAATTCTTATTTTTTTTAACAAATACGAAGACTTACACACAAAATCTTCAAAAAGAATTCCTTTTACTTTGACTTAAAAGAAAATAAGAGTAATGAATTCTTTGAGAGAGAAAATCTTAAAGAAAACAAAATTCCAAAGTAATAGCATGTGAAGTTTAAGAAAGAAAAGTGAGCATAAAAGCATGGGGGAATATGAGAAAAGATGGAGGTAAGAAAAGGGATAGGAATAATAATGTGCTTGAAGCCACATACTTATATGCATTAGTAACTCCAGTCCTAACTAATTAGGTTTCCTCTTTTTTTAGATGAGTATAATCCTAATCTAATTAGGTTTTTTTTCTTATTTTTTCCTTCACTGCTACTGTTTATGTAATATAAAATATATAAATAACTTTTCATTTCATTTTATTGTTCCACGGCAAAATCGTTTATATATATATATATAATATAATATAATATAATAATATATAAATGTATAAAAAGTTATATATAATATAATATAATATAACTAGAATACATAATTATTTATACACAACGACAAGATTTACTCCTATGACCTCAAAAATAGTAATTTACACATTATTTTCTTCAACACTTTATAGTATTTAATTTTTTTAATGGCATAATTAAAATTGCTACATATGAAATTTTCATGATATCATAAATGTTATGAAAATAAGCAAATATTGAATAAAATTCATGTCATCATCAAGAATATAACTCTAGACCATTATAAATATTATAAATTTAGGGCAAGTTGAAACTCTTAAAAAAATACTTTATGCTCATCATCATTTTTGACATGAATATCCTGAGCATATCGATCCCTCGTAGCTATTACCAGTAACATTACTAAACAAAAAGTTAAGTTACTTAACATAAATAATAATAACACTTAAAGTATTACATTTTGATATTAAATTAACATAAGTATCCATACAAGAAAACAACGTGCATTAAACTACTATTATATGCAAATTCCATCAATGGAAGCTTTTTATCCTATCCTCCCTTGAAATCCAGTACACATGCTTTCAGCATATCTTTTAAAGTCTGAATATTCCTTTCAAACTGACCATCGGTCTAGTGATGAAATGTCATGCTAAAACTGAGCTTCATACCCATTGCTTGATGAACACTCTTCCAAAATTTGGAAGTGAATCGACTGTCACAATCGGATATAATGGATTTTGGCACCCTGTGATTAAAAAGTGTGTAGATTTAGTTAATCTGTCCACAATTACCCATATGGTGTCATGTCCTCCTGTGGTTTTTGGTAACCCAACTATTAGATCTATATTAATCCAATCCCACTCCAATTTTGGTATTGCAATCTTTTGTAGCTCTCCAACAGGATGTTGGTGTTTAGCTTTCACTCTTTGACATGTCAAACACCTATTGACAAACCGAGCAACATCATTCTTCTTTCCATGGCATCAAAAATTTTCTTTTAGATCTTAATACATCTTGGTGGCTCCTAGATGAACATGATATGGTGTCTCCTGTGCTTCTTCTAGTATTTTTCTCCTTAAATCCTCCTCATTAGGAACACATACCCTTTCTTTGTACTGAAGAATGCCTTCCTTTGAGACACTAAATCTCATTTCTTCGTCCCTCATGACCTCATTTTTAATCTTGAGTAATGAAGGATCTACTTCTTTTGGTTCTTTCATGTTCTTAAGAAGGGTCGATTGAAGAGACAAATAGGCTATTACTCATGTGATCAATTTGACCCTGCCTTCTTATGATCTTCCTACAGAGAATTTGGCATTGGTCGTGCAGTCCTAAAGGCTGACATTGCTTTCTAACTAAGAGCATCTACCACCCGATTCGTTTTCCTAGGATAATAGAAAATTTCATAATCGTAATCTTTGACTAGCTCAAGCCACCTTCGCTACCTCATGTTAAGCTCCTTCTGGGTGAAAATATACTTAAGACATTAATGGTCAGTGATGATTGTGCATTTAGCCCCATACAAGTAATGACACTAGATTTTTAATGCGAACACTTTTGTTGGAAGCTCCAAATCATGGGTTGAGTAATTTCTTTCATGATCTTTTAGCTGGCATGATGCATATACAACCACTTATCCATCTTGTATTATTACTGCTCTCAGGCCTGTCTTTGATGTATCATTGTACATTACAAATTTTCCCAAATTTGGATTTGGTATGGTCAGCACTGATACATTTGTAAGCCTCTTCTTTAGTTCCTGGAAACTCCCTTCACATTTTGTAGTCCATTCATACTTCTTCCTCTTCTAGGTAAGGGTTGTGAGTGGTTCCGCATGTCTAGAAAATCCTTCAACAAAACATTGATAGTAGCCTGTTAACCCGAGAAAACTTCTAATCTTTGTAACACTCTTAAGTGCTAACCACTTATTCATGACTTCAATTTTAGTGGGATTAACTGAGACACCATCTTGTGATACTACATGTCCTAAGAAATGGAACTTTTCCTGCAAAAATTCATACTTTGTGAATTTGGCATACAACTGATGCTCCCTTAGCAGCTAAAGTGCTATTCTTGAATGCTTTTTTTGCTCTTTTAGAGCCCCTGAATAAATCAAGATATTGTCTATGAAAACAATGATGAATTTTTCCAAATAATCCTTAAAGACTCAGTTCATTAAGTCCATAAATGCAGCTAGAGTTTTAGTCAACCCAAATGGCATTACACAAAATTCATAATGTCTGTAACGTGTTTGGAATGATGTCTTCAGAACATCTCCCTCTTTGACTCAAAGTTGAGGATATCGGAGTGTAAATTGATCTTTGAAAATATGGCTGCTCTTTTCAGCTAATTAAACAGATCATCGATTCTGGGACGAGGATACCTATTCTTAATTGTAAATTTGCTCAACTAGTGATAGTCTATATACATATGCAAAGTTCTATCTTTCTTTTTGATGAATAGCACAAGTGCTCTCCAAGGTGAATATCTTGGTCATATGAACCCTTCGTCTAAAAGTTCTTGAAGCTGGGCCTGAAGCTCCTCAAGTTTAGTTGGAGCCATGTGGTAGGACACCTTTGAGATTGGTGCAATGTTGGGCGTTAACTCAATCTCAAATGAGATTTCTTGTTCAAGAGGTAGTCCAGGTAACTCGTCTAAGAATACATCAATGAATTCATTAACGACTAGAACATCCTTTGGTCCTAACTGAGCTTTCTAATCCTTACTTACTAAATTCACTAGGTAACCCATACACCCACTTTCTAATAATTTCTTTGCTTTTAATGAGTATATCAATGCTTTTGGCATTCTTAGGGTTCTTCCTAGGGGTGGCAAAACGGGTTGGCGGGTCGGGTTCGTGTCGAGTTGGAGTTAATTTTTATAAAATTAGGTCGACACTAACCCGACCCGTGACACGAACGGGTTGAGAATTCTCAACCCTAACACGACCCGTTTTGACACGGGTTGACATGAACACGACCTGTGTCAACCCGTTTCTTATGCACAGTGTAAAAAAATAATGACTCGTGACCCGTTTTTGACCCGTAATCCGATTATGACCCACAACCCGCCTCTAATCCGCCCACATTAATATATATAATATTAAAAAAAATAAAATTGGAAGAGTTTCATACCACTTCAACAAGAAGATGAGTGATAAGAGAGGTAGGGTTTGATATTTTAAGAGCTTATATTATATATGAAATAATATTAATTTTTTTAAAGTTAATTAATTAAATATGGGTCAAAAACGGGTCATTTTAGTGTCAGACGGGTTGATCCGAACACGGCCCATTTTTTGACGGGTCAGTTTCGGGTCGACACTAAAATGACCCGTGGTCAAATTTTCCGACACTAACCTGCAAAAAAACGTGTCGGATTCATGTCGTGTCGTCGTGTCGCAACCCGTATTACCGGCCCTAGTTCTTCTAGTATAGACAAACTTCTTGTCCCCAGCTGGTTAGAAAGTGACCTTGTGATGTCAATTGTTGATTTTGGCGTCATACTTTCCCAGGAAACTCGTTCCAAAAATTACATCATAATCTTGAATATCAATTATTATCAAATCAATAAACAATTCTCTGCCAGCTTTGCACTCTCCGACATGTCGTTTCTCACATTATCCACACACCAGTTTGCTAGTCCATCCATCATTTACCTGCTTCTTAGGTTGACTTCTCTGACTGACTTGATTACCAAAATTCCAATTTCTCTTGTTATTGTTACTAACATACTACAGTTGCGACCAAACTAGTTACTCTGATTCTGACATTTCCCTCTATTACTCCCTTGTCACTTAGATAGAGGAAATGGCCTTTGCTTCGCTGAAGCTCTTTCTTCCCTTTGCGCTTTAAAATCTTAGCTTTCTCAGCTTTGTCACAGGTGATTCTAAACTCAGCTCGAGTTACCCATTCAATATAGTCCTCAATAAACCTTGGTGTCTGACCTCCACTGTCCACGATCAACGCGATGTCCATATGGAGCATTGTCATTAGCCTCCTTATCCTTTCTTTATTGGTAGGTACTAGTTTAAGACAAAGGCATGCCAACTAATTAAATCTTTTCATAACATCAGTGATAGACAAGTTGCCTTGCTGGAAATTGTTAAAATTTTCTTGTTGAGCTGCCATAGTATCCACATTAAAATAAGCTTCTTTAAAGCCTTCCACAAAGTCAACCCATGTCATTTTTTCCACATTCTTTTTTTATTCAACTTACTCCTACCACTTTCTTATATCTTTGGTGAGGGAGAAGGATGCACATGACACTTTCTCTCAATCGTTAAGTCTGATAGACTTTAACACTCTTTCAATACCAATAAGCCAATCATCGGCTTCCAGAAGGTCAGCGGAACCATCAAATTTTTGGGCTTTCACGCATCAAAATTTTTCATAAAGTCTGTTACTAGAGCCACGGGTGTACTCAGATATGCTTGAGGTGCTGGCGAAGGCGATGGTGGTGGGTCTTCTCGTACTTGTGAAGCTAGATTCTGGTGAGCTAGCTGCTCACGAAGTCCTTGCATTTCTTGCTCCTGAGCTCGGAGCTTCTCCTATAGCTTAGTGATTAAAGCAATTAAATCAAGATTTGAGGGATCTCTAGGTACTTCGGCCATTGTTGTCAATTAAGTTTCCTATCATAGAACGTTAAAATTTTATTAAAAATTCACTTTATAAAACATTAGAATTTCATTGGAATTATATAACTACATTAAAACATAAACATAGATACAAACACAACATCATGTCATCACGTATCTTGTTCTTGTATACATACTTTGTTAACAAAACACATCAAGTGTGACTTACATAGCATACATAGTCAACATACTGACATACATGAACTTTTATCTCATATCCAATAATAGTCATCTTTACCAATTTTACGTCATTATCAAGGGATGCTGCTTACTGAGGGTACATATATACATGGTCAAAAGGGTCAAAATTTTGCAAGCCACATAGTTATATATGATTCAAAACAAAAGGTCATCCCAAAAGGGTCTTCCCCACCTAGTTGGAGTCAACGTCTGACATGTCACTATTTATTGGATCTTCCTCTGGGTCTTCTTCATCTTCCTCGCTAGAGTTAAGGGACAAATCATAACTAGCATAGATAGGCTTAGGTGGTCTAGAAACTTACTTGGGCACTACCTGGTCATCATCATCCTCTTCTGCGGCCATAAGGTAGTAATCAATCAATGCTAATAACTAATCTTTTGTGTGATACAACTCTGCTATGAAGTCCTCCAAGCTGGGAAAATCACAAGGATATAGCACCAATATTTGAATCTCATTGGGAACGCCACTCCACAAGAGGTCACACACTTGATGTACAGGTGTTCCTAGTGAAACTGCCCGTAGCATGGTATAATAAAACCTTGTGATGTAATGCTCCAAATACTCCCCCGAGTATCTATCCCATATGGCCTGCAAGGGATTGTAATATTGACGCTACCAATCTCCCCATATAAAAGGATCAATCATTATTGGAGCATGGTTTGCAAGTGGGAGTGCAAATTCAGCAAAGATTTGACCCTGGAACCCTTGCTAGTCTCGATGCTATCCTATAGGCCCTAATCCTAACCACCAATCTAGTGCCTCCCCTTGGAGCCTTTGATGCCAATAAGACCTAGAGATGCGGTGGCATATTATAGGATTAAAATATAACCTCTATTGCATTAAGCCACTTAGTGAGCACCATTGGTTGCTTGCTCCCATCAAAGCGGGGCGGTATTATATCTTTGAATGCCATGCTAGCCTTTTTATCAACATCATAACGATGGTCCTCAAGTGGAGCCACCATCAACTAGAGTCGAATCATTTTAACATTAAAAATTATTAGAAAAGAAAACTTCCTAGTACCACTCTTAGAAAATTAAGCTATCTTACTTACGCTGTGGTTATGGCAATGTGTAATAGGATAGTAGGATGTTCGCTCTTATACCAACTGTCACGACCCTTCTTTTCGGATCGTAACTAAGCATTCCTTTACTCATTAAAAGTTTTGTTTAAAGTTTTGAAAAACGCACACATTTTTTTGTGAACTAAAATCGTAAATATACTCTAAGTTTAAAATTACTACAATCGATTTACCCATAGTCATTTGTGAAAAAAAAAATTACATTACATTTATTTAATTAGCATTTCATAACATAACTTGTCTATTATACTTTTTTTTTCCAATATTACATATTCATCGTTACTAAAAATATTTATATATATATGTATGTATGTATGTATAATGGAAGCTTTACTATAGCGAAATCTATACCTTAACTACACACTTGTCTATCCATTATTGCCAGCTCCATACTAGTACTATTCTGACTTCTTGGCTGGATTCCTTATGGCATGAACAACTAAGTGAGCTATTGCTCAATAAGTTCAAATGTAGCCCACAAGATGACTTTTAAACTAACTTACATGATCCAATTATACTCATTTATGAACTTCTATTATGACTTATACTTAATTTAACTACGGCCCAAGCGTTTGTACTAAATACACATAATAGTCATCGTAACACCAAGACTGTAACTTAACTTAGAACTCACCTTACGTCAGGAAATTGGTACAACACTTCCTTATGTCCTTTGATGTATCATTTACCAATTCTTTAGATTATAGTGTTACACCATGCATGATGCTTAACTAACTTATATTGAGTATATTATCAAAGTAATTTTTATTTTTAGTACAATGACTTGTTCTTTAAGAGATTTATTATAATCCACACTATAGGTGGGATTTGGTACTTACTTGTTAGTTACATCGTATTTAATCAATTTTTTCCATCCCTTTCAGGAATCGCTCTTGTGTCCTACTCGAACACTTTTCCGTTATTAGCGATCTTAGTTAATATGGACCCTCTAGTCGATAGCTAAACATAAATGCTTACTACCAACTTTGGTTATTAATGGGTTTAAAAAAAAAACTTAGGCATAACGGATCTTATTTGACTTATCACAATTGCCTTCCCATCACCCTTGTAGCTAGCGCAAAATTTTCCACCACAGGCCTTGCTCTATTTCGAGAGTTTTAGGGTCCGTTCAGCTTTTTTTGCAAAAATTTTTTTGCATTAACGGTTTTTTAAAGCTTACATTTTGTTATTTTTTAAGTATTGACAATGAGTTTGGGGCGCCAATGCCCATTTTGCAATCAAAACTTGTTCTGATTGAACTTTGTGATTTTGACCCCATGAAAACTTGATGATTTGCTCTCGATTTTCAAAATCAACCATATTACATCATTGGATTCAAATATTTTTTTCCCCAAATAGGGTATGAACTACCAAAATTTTCAGAATCCAATACCTTTATTTAAAAACTTTTCTTCTTTCTTCTTTTTTTAATTAAAAATTTTACGATACAAAACTTCAAAATTTCATAACTCATGAACCGAGTAGAATTTTTGTGAGCCATCCATGGCCCATTACCAATTCAATAAGTTCTACAACTTTTTGTTTTAGCTTTCCTGAAATTTGGACTGCACAATGGTATTTTAGGCCATTTCTAAAATCTGTCCCAAACTTAAAAACTTTGCAATTTTACCCGCAATGAATTTTTCAAACTTTTGTTTATAAAAGTTGCTATTTCCACTGTGTAGGGTAGAATCAACATGTTTTCAAAGAAACTCAATGACCCTAAAAACCATCAAAACCCTAAATTTTATTAAAATACCAAAAATTACTTTTTTGTTAAATTTCAAACTTAGGGCTTTTAAACTTAAAAACCCTAGTTCCTCACAACAATACCTGCTAAATAGCATGAAACAAGTCACATAAGCATGTCATAGCAACCCTTAAGTATGTCGTGGTCCATATTGGGTTTTTACATAACAAAAATACCTAAAAAAACATAATTTCTTAAGTTTAGTTTAGGATTTACCCAAGGTTTTCCTTTGTGATTTTTGTGGTCCTCTGCCTACACTTGTTCTTGGCAATTTCTCTTGACATAAACCATGAAAATTTTTTCATCAAAACGTTTTCCAAAAACCAAAAAGAAAAGCTCAAAGAAAGAAAAAATTTAGGATTTTACCTTAGATTAAAACTTGATTTTGTTCTTGAACTTTTTGGAGGTTGTTTCTTTGATGAAGTTTGAAAGAAAATTTTGGGGAAAATGGGTTAGGAGCTTCGGGTGAGTTAAGGAAAGAAAGAAGAAATTTTTTTCCAATTTTTAGCCACCTTTTTTTTTTTTTTATCCAAAAAGCTTTCTTTTTGGGTTTTTTTTTTTTTGGAAATTTTCACAACTTTAGGGACAAAAATGAATTAGAATTTTGTGTCTCCTCCACCCATAGCTATCGTGTGTCTCCATAGGATGGGTGATGAGGACATCGTTAGCACAAGCAAGAGCACATGGGATGAGACATATTCAGATCCAATTCAAGTTCTCATTGGTCCGGTTACAAGAGCTCGTGCGAAGAAGTTCAAAGAAATGCTTATTGGATTGATTCAAGCAACTTGGGCTCAAGCTATTGCATGGAGGCCCATTGAGGGAATTGCATGTGACATCCAGACCAACAAATGTGTGATTCATGCTCTAGAAGGGACCGAGTAATTTCCATTTCAGTTACTTTCTCATTTTGAGGCGACAAGTGGCGAGAAGAATCAGCTATTTACCTTTAATGCCTAGTTTCCTTTTTGCATTTGTTTTATTTCTATTATTGTAAGGCTTTTAAGCCATTAAGGGAACTTTTCTTATTTGCTTTAGATTAGACGTTTTGGTAATTGATTTGCCTGAAATTCCATGGGCAATTAGGAACTGAAAATTCGCATAGGGGAACCCCTATATATTGTAACGAATTTCATTCATTGGGGAATAGGTTTTAACACACAATTTGAGGGTTAATTCTCTTTGGTTGCCTAAACGAACTATTCGAACTTATCAAAAAATTCCATGGCGTTCATAGACTTATCAATCAGTCCATCCATAGCTGATTGTGGCGTCCTCACATTCCAAGGTTCGTGCTTCTTGTTAGGCATTGGGTCGCGGTTCCATTCAAAACCGGTTAGGAATTTGATCTTGGAAACCAATTTTGGTTAGGGTCGCATCAATTCTTGGCGGGGTTCGTATCGTTTGGTATCAGAGCGAGGTTCTAATCAGGTTTTGCTTATCCGTTATCTTATTTTATGTTTGTTTCAGTTATTCGTGAGTTTTGATTTCCATTATCAAATTCGATTAAAAAAAAAAAAGATCCGAAAAGAAAAGAAAGAAAAGAAAAGAAAAGAAAAAAAAAAGGTAAAAGAAGAAAAAACAAGAGGATCCGAAAAAAAAAATTGAATTTTGAAAACCTTCCTTAAATTTTTTTTTTTTCAGATTCTTGTTATTCATCGCTGAAGGAACCTGAAATTGAATTCCCTACACAGACCAGAAATTTTTGCTCAAATTTTGTTCCTTTTGGGTGTGATTTCTGAAAGCCTAAATTATTTGTTCCTGATATAGTCTTGTTTCTAATATGAGCCCCTTGGTAATCTATTTGTGAATTGTCAATGAAATTTTGATATTGATGTGACTAGTTTTATAGGAACTGAGTGAGAATTAATGAGTAGAAAAAGGCAGAGAGGTGAGAGTATTAGAGTGGACAAAAGCCAAAAGTATTGAGTGTAAACACGAGTGAAATTGAGTGAACCATTTCACGAGTGAAACACGTAAGGGAGTGTGGTAAGGTCCTTTGCATTGTTTCTTATTTTGTTTTACAAAAAAAAAAAAAAATGTCAAACAACAGCAAGAACACTATTGAGGGTACCTCGGATGCAGCAGATCCAAAACTTCTTATGGAAGCAATGATGGGGGAGATGAGGCGATTGTTGAGGGGAGAGTTAGGACAGCTTCATGAGAGGATAGACCAGATAGAAAATGCACGTGTGGAACAGCCACAACATGTTCCTCATGCGCGTAGGCAGGAAAGGGTTCCGGTTAGAGGAGAGGTTGATGACTACTACAGGATTGATGGGGAAGAGTTTGACGAAGGAGAAGATTCAGCGGGTAGTCACCGAAGATTTGGACAGGATAGAGGAGTTAGGAACCAGGGAAATGATAGTTTGAGAGGCATAAAAATGAAGATACCATCATTTCAAGGCAAATCCAATCCAGAAGCGTACCTAGAATGGGAGAAGAAAATGGAGTTCATCTTTGACTGCCACTACTATTCCGAGGCGAAGAAGGTAAAACTGGTTGTAATTGAATTTTCTGATTATGCTATTACTTGGTGGGATCAGCCTGTTATAAACAGGAGACGAAATAGAGAGCGACCTATTGAGTCATGGGAAGAGATGAAGACCGTGATGAGGAAGCGATTTGTACCAACTTACTACTACCGGGAGTTGTACAACAAACTACAAAATCTTAAGCAAGGCAACCAGAGTGTAGAGGAGTACTATAAGGAGATGGAGGTTATAATGATCCAGGCAAATATAGAGGAGGATCGGGAGGCTACAATGGCAAGATTTTTGGCGGGCTTGAACCAAGATATTCACAATGCCGTTGAGTTACAACATTATGTGGAGTTGGAGGACATGGTGCACATGGCTATTAAAATTGAGAATCAACTTATGAGGAGGGGCAGTAACACACGTCCTAGCCAAAACCCGAGTACATCCGCTTGGAAAATGAACCAATGGAAGAGGGATGAGAAGCAATCCAACACCAAGCCAAAGATTGAGCAGAAACAAGAGGTGGCCAGCCATGGGAATCAAGGTAAATTCGATTCTTCCACTACTCAAAATCGTGATATTAAATGTTTTAAATGTCAAGGCAGGGGTCACATAGCAAGCCAATGTCCAAACAAACGAGCTATGGTGATGCGGGACAATGGAGAGATTGAAACCGAGGAGGATTCAGACAATGATTCTATGCCTTCATTAGAGGATGCCGACGATGAGGAGTGCGCTGTCCAAGGAGAATTGTTGGTTACAAGGAGAGCTTTAAGTGTGCAAGCCAAAGAAGAAGATGAAGAGGTGCAACGGGAAAACATCTTCCACACTAGGTGCCACGTCCAAAACAAGGTATGTAGTGTGATTATTGTTGGTGGGAGTTGTACTAATGTTGCTAGCACAACCATGGTGGAGAAGTTAGGGCTGCCAACAATTAAGCATCCTCTACCATATAAATTGCAATGGTTAAATGATACTGGTGAGGTAAAGGTGGATAAGCAAGTGTTAGTTTCTTTTCGCATTGGAAGATATGAAGATGAAGTTTTGTGCGATGTGGTTCCGATGAAAGCTGGGCACTTGTTATTAGGCAGACCATGGCAATTTGATTGATGAGTTAAACATGATGGTTTCACCAACAAGTACTCATTTGTTCACAATCAAAAAATGATCACTCTGGTTCCGTTAACACCAAAACAGGTTTATGAGGACCAAGTGAGCTTACAGAGAGAAAGTGATAAAAAGAAAATGATGAGTGGAGAAAAATCAAGAGTGGAAGTGCAGAGAGAGAGTTCGGCCAATGAGAGAAAAAAGGAAGAGATGGCCGAGAAAAAGGAGAGCAAAGAGAGCAAGGGAGAGAAAATTGAGAGGGCTGAAAAGAATTCACAATTAGCCAATGATAGAAAAGCAGAGAGAAAAACAAACTTCTATGCGAAAGGTAGTGAAATTAAAAGGGCCTTGTTTTCAAATCAGCCAATGATTGTACTTTTGTACAAAAAGGCGCTTTTAAACACTAACGAACTTGACCCTGCATTGCCTACTTCTGTTGTTTCTTTATGGCAGGAATACGAGTATATCTTTCCCGAGGAAACACCGCAAGGTTTACCTCCAATCTGCGAAATTGAACATCAAATCGACTTCATATCTGGAGCTACAATCCCAAACCGACCAGCCTATAGGAGTAATCTCGAGGAGACAAAGGAACTCCAATGGCAGGTGAGTGAGTTGATGGAAAAGGGGTACGTGAGAGAAAGTATGAGCCCATGCGTCGTTCCAGTCTTACTCATGCCTAAGAAGGATGGGACATGGAGGATGTGTGTAGATTGCAAAACCATTAACAATATCACGGTAAAGTATCACCATCCTATTCCTCGTTTAGATGATATGTTGGATGAACTGCATGGTGCTTCTGTGTTTTCAAAAATTGATTTGAAAAGTGGATACCATCAAATACGCATGAAAGAGGGTGATGAATGGAAAACTGCCTTTAAGACAAAATATGGACTATATGAGTGGTTAGTAATGCCATTTGGTTTAACTAATGCTCCAAGTATATTTATGCGTTTAATGAATCATGTATTACGTGCATTTATTGGCAGGTTTGTTGTTGTGTATTTTGATGATATACTCATTTATAGTAAAGACATGGACCAACATGTAGTGCATTTAAAATCTGTTTTGGATGTGCTTAGAAAGGAGAAGTTGTATGCTAACCTCAAGAAGTGTACCTTTTGCACAGATAAGCTTGTGTTTCTTGGTTTTGTTGTTAGTGCTCAAGGTATACAGGTTGATGAAGAAAAGGTACGAGCCATCCAGGAGTGGCCGAGTCCAACTAGTGTGGGAAACGTACGGAGTTTTCATGGACTTGCTAGTTTCTACCCGCGGTTTGTGAAAGATTTCAGTACTATAGCCGCACCACTGACTGAAGTGATTAAGAAGAACGTTGGGTTTAGATGGGGAGAAGAGCAAGAAAAGGCATTTCAGTTAATCAAGGAGAAGTTGACTAATGCTCCATTGTTATCTTTACCTAATTTTTCCAAAACTTTTGAGATTGAATGTGATGCTTCAGGTGTTGGAATTGGTGCTGTTTTAATGCAGGAAGGGAGACCAGTAGCATATTTCAGTGAGAAGCTAAATGGGGCAACTCTTAATTACCCAACTTATGATAAAGAGATGTATGCATTGGTTCGGACGTTAGAGACGTGGCAGCACTACCTATGGCCTAAGGAGTTTGTGATTCACACTGATCATGAGTCCCTGAAACACTTGAAGGGCCAACACAAGCTGAACAAGAGGCATGCTCTTTGGGTGGAATTCATAGAGACGTTTCCGTATGTCATTCGCTACAAGCAAGGTAAGGAAAACGTCATTGCCGATGCACTTTCTCGCAGGTATGTCTTAATCTCAACTCTTAATGCTAAACTACTAGGTTTTGAATAAAGAGTTATATGCTGATGACCGTGACTTTAGTACTGAGTATCAAGCTTGTGAGAGATTTGATAGTGGTAAGTACTTTAGGCATGAGGGATACTTGTTTCGGGAGAATAAATTGTGTGTGCCTAATTGTTCATTAAGAGATTTACTAGTAAGAGAATCCCATGGGGGAGGATTGATGGGACATTTTGGAATAATGAAGACTTTGGCTATGTTGCAGGAACACTTCTATTGGCCACATATGAAACGAGATGTTGAGAGGCTTTGTGGTAGATGTGTAACTTGTAGGCAGGCTAAATCAAGAGTGCAGCCCCACGGTTTGTACACCCCTTTACCAATACCAAGTAAACCCTGGATTGATATTTCGATGGATTTGTGTTAGGTTTACCTAGGTCTAAACGGGGAAGAGACTCGATATTTGTGATCGTGGATAGGTTTTCCAAGATGGCTCATTTTATTCCATGCCACAAGACAGATGATGCTTCCAATGTTGCTGATTTGTTCTTTAAGGAAATTGTGAGACTTCATGGTATGCCTAGGACAATTGTTTCTGATAGGGACACCAAGTTCTTAAGCTACTTTTCAAAGACTTTGTGGGCTAAGTTAGGGACTAAGCTATTGTTTTTTACTACTTGTCACCCTCAAACAGATGGTCAAACAAAAGTTGTGAATAGAACCTTGTCTACTTTGTTGTGGGCTGTCATTAAAAAGAACATCAAAACATAGGAGGAGTGTTTACCACATGTTGAGTTTGCTTATAATCGATATGTTCATTCTGCTACTCAATTTTCACCGTTTGAAATTGTTTATGGTTTTAATCCTTTAACTCCTTTGGATTTAATGCCATTACCTTTGTCTGAGCATGTGAATTTAGATGGAAAAAGAAAAGCTAACCTTGTTAAGTAGATACACGAGAAGGCAAGACTCAACATTGAGCGAAGGACTAAATAATATGCTGAACAAGCCAACAAAGGGCGTCACAAGCTCGTCTTCGAGCTCGGCGATTGGGTGTGGTTGCACTTACGCAAGGAACGGTTTCTGGAACAAAGGAAATCCAAGCTGCTGCCTAGAAGGGACGGTCCTTTTCAAATTCTTGAAAGGATCAATGATAATGCATACAAGCTAGACTTGCCAGGTGAGTATGGTGTAAGTGCCTCCTTTAATGTTTCTGACCTAAGTCCTTTTCATGCAGGCGACGATTTGAGGACAAATCCCTCTCAAGAGGAGGGGAATGATGAGGACATCGTTAGCACAAGCAAGGGCACGTGGGATGAGACATATTCAAATCCAATTCAAGTTCTCATTGGTTCGGTTACAAGAGCTCGTGCGAAGAAGTTCAAAGAAACGCTTATTGGGCTGATTCAAGCAACTTGGGCTCAAGCTATTGCATGGAGGCCCATTGAGGGAATTGCATGTGACATCCAGACCAACAAATGCGTGATTCATGCTCTAGAAGGAACCGAGTAATTTCCATTTCAGTTACTTTCCTGTTTTGAGGCGACAAGTGGCGAGAAGAATCAGCTATTTACCTTTTAATGCCTAGTTTCCTTTTTGCGTTTGTTTTATTTCTATTATTGTAAGGCTTTTAATCCATTAAGGGAACTTTCCTTATTTGCTTTAGATTAGACGTTTTGGTAATTGATTTGCCCGAAATTCCATGGGCAATTAGGAACTAAAAATTCGCATAAGGGAACCCCTATATATTGTAACAAATTTCATTCAATGGGGAATAGGTTTTAACACACAATTTGAGGGTTAATTCTATTTGGTTCCTAAATGGACTATTCAAACTTATCGAAAAATTCCGTGGCGTTCATAGACTTATCAATCAGTCCATCCATAGCTGATTGTGGCGCCCTCACATTCCAAGGTTTGTGCTTCTTGTTAGGCATCGGGTCGCGGTTCCATTCAAAACCGGTTAGGAATTTGATCTTGGAAACCAATTTTGGTTAGGGTCGCGTCAGTTCTTGGCGGGGTTCGTATTAATGGGTGGGCGAATTTTTACTCTTATGTTAAAGTAAGTAGGCCCTACAACCTTTTTACACAGTATGAATTTACATCACTATATTTTTCTTGTACTATCAATCTAGAATTTTGTAAAAATATTATCTTTAACAGTCTATAATTACACTGACTCCCCTTTTCCCATACTAACTATTCCCTATCATAGTATCGATTTACTATACTGTGTACTCTTATAGACAAAGTGTGTCTTTTTAAACTATATTTATCAACTGATTAACTACCAACACAGAGATCTTTTTACCAGTTTTTTGACTAGCAAAAATCTATTTTTATACTGCTTGGACTATGGCATGATTATTTTCTTTAACCAACATTCTCTTACTAATTAATATCACAAAGTTTATGTTTATTGTGATATAAATTTCATTTTGAGAGTATTTTCAAAATTTTTATACCAATCATACCCACAAAATTTGCATTTAAAAACCATACTCCTAACTATATAGAATTTTACAAACATAATTCACATCAATATTATCTGTAAATATTTCATTTTATTGTAATTTTACAAATTATGATTCATTATAGAAAATTCATTATTTATATCAAAGTAAATTCTAGATTTAAGTAAATGAATTTTCCTGGACATTATAGCAAGTATTACCTCTAACGAGTGGGTTAGTTTAACACTTAGAGAGAGAAAGTTTAGAGAGATAAAAGGTGGCATATCTTTGAGGGAGGTTTTGGACTTCCTTGTTCATAGGGCTCATTTGGGTCGTAAAAGAGTATGGTTTTGGCAAGGTTTCATAGAAAATGAGATGGAGTATGGATTTTAAATTTCTTTGAGACTTGCCAAAAATATGGAAGCTTGAGTTTTCCAGCAAGTGGGGATGGTCGAGTTGGGTCGTGGAACAGTCTCTCCTTGGTGGTTTGGGATCAACAAGGGAGTGTGTAAGCTTTGAGGTGGTTTGGTGGCTATTTGAGAAGGTGGTATGGTGGTTTTAGCTTGGCATTTCTTAGAGCTTGCTAGAAAATATAAAACTTTGAGTTTTCCAGCAAATGGAGATGGTTGATTTGGATCATGAAGTAACTTTTCCTTGGCAGCTTGAGGTCTTCTATTATGTTTATGGGAGTTTTGAGGTGGTTTTGGGGAGGTTATGGTGGTAGTGTGGTGGTTGGAGCTTGATGGAGGCGGTGGTTATGGAGTTTATGGTGGAAGAGGTGGTGGAGATGAAAAGAGAGAAAGGTGGTTATAGAGTTTGAGGTATTTCCCCTTGGTTCACATGAGTTGCATGGGTTTTTTTGGTTGCATTAGCCTCTTTTGAGGTTGGTAATGGGGTATTTATAGGAGAAAAAGGAGCTTAAAAAAGGAGCTTTAGCTTGGATAGGAGTTCTCCATTTCTGGTGTTTATTTGTGGGAGTTTCAATCTTGGCTCCGCAAAAAAGACTCTAAGAAGAAACTTCCTGTTACAGAAGGATTTTCTTCCAGGTTTTGAATTCCGGGCTCCGACCCAACATTGGGTTGTTAGAAGCTTTAATTGCTAGCCGACCTAGGAAGCCCTCTTCGAGTGGCCTGCCATAGGGAACTCCAAGATGTGAAGGTTTGTCTTACTATTTTAGGTATGGGTAAAATCTTGGAAATGGTCCCCCCATGACTTGCTTTGGTGAAAGAGATGTTTTGTCTCTCATGGTAGGGGTCACATAGACTTGTAGCCGGGTTCCCTTGGGTGGATTGTTGGGTTGATTTGGCAAGTGGGCCGATGGGTTGGTACGTCATGTGAGCCAAATGGACTTTTCCTAGCATTGGGCTAAGACTTTTGGTTTGGGTTTTCTGGCTATGTTTTATTTTAAATTCCTCCATACCTATTTTATTATACTTTTGATTAGACTTAAAACCCCCAGGTGGGTTGAAAGTTTAATTGGAGAAATAAAATGGGCCTATTCACGTTTCTTGACCTTCCAAACCACGCTTACTTAGAGAACCTTGTCTTGTGGCCTTCTGCCATATCATGGGATATGGGTAGGACTTGGGTGGGACTAGTGCCTTGCAAAAAAATAGGTATCAACATAAGGTTTCAATTTCAATGTAGTCTAATCATGTGCTTTGCTTATCCTCATTTTAATTTAATTTGTGATTGTCTAAATTATGATGAGTGATTACTTTATGTGTGCTTAATGCTGCCAAGCACTTGATCACCACTTAGTTGATTAGGAAACTATTATAAACTTGGAAGAGGGAATTATGTGTTAGGCAAAGCATAGAACAACATAATTACTAGTAGGATAGAAATACACTTACTAGAATTATGTACCCACTAAAGAGATTCTAGATGTTAATGAATCCTAATTAATTGACAATCACAGAAATGTAATTTATTCTTTAATTAAAGATATTTCTACTTGACCACTAGGAGGAGCTTGTGGATAGGTTAGAGAAATGTTGTCCATCAATTAAGTAGGTGACAAAATTAGAGAGAAGAGGAGAGGCTTTGCGAAGTGGTTGGGCGAAATTAGATCCTTATGATAGTTCTTTCACATAGTTAGTTTAGATTATTTTATTTTCTTGAATTGGATCTTTTATTTTTATTTTTAATCAATGGTTCAAATAATTCTTAGAGTTAATGATTTCACTAAGTGATCAAATTAAACACAATTCTCGTAGAATCGACAACTCTCTCATGACTTTATTATTTATGTGCGACTACATATACTTGTGCGTCTACATATACTTGTGCGTATAAAATATATATATATATATATATATATGAATTATATTTTTCTCTTTCTTTCTTTAAATATATAAGAGTAATTTGTGTTGTTGGTCCTAAACTCTTTAGATAGTAAAAACTTGACGACAAAATAATCCTGAAACTTTTAAAACGCGTCCAATTAAGCCTGAATTGTTAAGTTTTTAATAGAATGCGTCATATACAATACAAGTGTACTGATGTGGGAGGGTATTGTATTAACATAACAGTAGTTTACTTTTTCACAAAAATTAAAGTAGAAGAATGCTATAAAAAGTTGCAGATTTGGGTGGCAAACTCAATCCTTAGACCAATCCGGGCGGTGGAGACATCAGATTGACCCCTCGTCTCGTACACAATGTTAGGCCTTATCTTCAAGTTGTGATCAAATCCTTGTTGGGTTGTTGTCTTCTAGCAGTGGTTCTAATCATGTGGACATCAGATATGACGTCGTACTTTTTCTTAATTATTAGGCCAATCCTAAACACTGGTTGACTGCTCATGCGACAAATGGAGCCTAGCTCTAGGGTCCAACTCGCTGCAGTCTATCCCTCTGTGCTCCTCAACAACTTTTTTTCCTAGCATTCCTAACAAAACCAATGATTATCTTCTCAAAGAAGAAATCTTGGCTTCGTTTTTGTTCATTGATGGTCATCTAAATCAATTTCATATATGCAAAAATTAGAAGAAAGTTATAGGAAGAAAGAATTACAAGATTGAATATTATTGTTAGAAGAAAAAAATTTTGTTGATAGTCAAACTTCGTCTAACAAAGAAAATCTCACAATCACTTCACCACGTATTAAGTTATGCATAATGAATAGGAAATAATGAACAAAATGTATTGAAGAATGCATGGAATAAGCAAATTTCAAGTAGTTCACCTAAATTATAGGCGACATCCACTAGAACTTTCTGGGGGTGATGATTTCATTATGAAAAGGAAAGAATTACAATAAAGCACGAGAGTTGATGCCAAAAGTTGGACTTCTAGCTTTTCTAATAGATTAGTCCTTTGTTTATAGTCTTTTAGGGGATAGATGAGAATATTTAAATTAAATGAGAATATTATTTTTGGTTTTTTTTTTTTTTTTTTGAAGTTTCCCAATCCAGACTCGTTGGTCAACTTTTTCATTTATTTGAATTCGAAATAAGGAAGCTTCTAAAGGAGATAATCGCATGATTCCAGGATTTTAGAAAGCCTTTTACTTGTCCATTTTTAAGTCATATATTGTGTTGATTTTAACATATATTCCATAAAGGCTGCGCTAAATATGGCCAAGAAAATTAGGTTGAGACGAATATGGTCGACCAAATTGAGCCGAGGTGAATATAGCTGAACTCGGTGTCCCCTTCTTTTTGGCCCACCCTCTTTCACCTAGGGTGTTGACCTCACCGTCAACAAGGTGAATCTCCTCTACCTCAGTTAAGCAACCAACCTTTTCCTCGTTTACTTTCATTATCAACTTTCCCTCATCAACTAGGCAACCGGTCTCACCTTCAACTAGGCGACTAACCTCTTCATCAATTAGGCGACTGACCTCTTTAATGTCAACTAAGAGGCTCACTTCATCTTTAGTTAGGAGGCCAACCTCATCGTTTTGAGAGTGCCAAAATGATTGATGAGGTCGTAAAAATGTATATTTTACAAGGTTAAAATCATTTGTTTATGCTTTTATTTCATTTTAAATTCTATAATTAATAGTATTTTTATGTTAAACATTATTGTAGTGTCTTAGTGTAAAAATGTGTTTAATTATGTGCTTTTAGTATATTTTTATGTTTAATAATATTTTCAGTAATTTTTAGAATCATCTTCGCATCTAAAATATTAGATTAGTTTGAAATTAATTAAAACCATAAAAATAATAAGTAGTAATATATTTTAGAGTGTTTTAAGTTTGTAAATATGTCTTATAATATTTTTAGTAATTTTTAAAAATATTTTCGAGCCTTAAAAATTATGTATGTGTCAAACCAAAAGGGCTCAAAATTTTAAAAGTTTTTAATTATTTTTGTAACATAAATATTTTTAAAATTATTGTAAATATTATGTTTGTAAAATAATTATTTTGTTTCAATTTTTTATCTTCAAATTTAAATTCTAGAGCAAAAACGGAGCAAAAGGGTACCAAAACAGACAAAATCGGACAATAAAAGCATTAAAAATTCAAAGAAGATTCAAAATATGCAAGTGAAAGCCCTACGTCAGCAAGCAATTGGCGCATGCATCACACGCACCAACAAGCTACCAAACGGTGTCCGGGAGAATCTCAGTATGCCAGATCCAGTATAGGCAATTCCACGTGCGCGCGGTTGACAAGCCATCCTATCTATCTACCTTTGACCAATCAAATGATGCATGTTTGTGGGCCCAAGGACCCACATGGTCTCATCCTCTCTCATATTCCGTAGCCGTTCGATGGCCAAATTGACGCCTAAGATCGCTCTGCTTCTATGTCTCTAGCCACCACACCACAAGGGATTTTCTTTGAAGATTCGTACTCTTAAGAATGCTGAAACGCGTAGAAAAGAGGGGAAATTAAAAAAAAAATAAAATCACAACGTGTATTCAAATTGTCAAAATAAAAAAAATAAAATAATTAAATAATAAATAAATAATATAAAATATTATTAAAAAATAGATATAGTGAATTTTTATTCACTATAAAAGGGGGTGCATCCGCTTCATTCGGTGCCCCCTCTTCCTTCCTTCTTTGTTTTCCATATCTCAATAGTCTCATCTTTTTGGAGAAGATGCTGCTAAAGCACTTCTCTAATCCCATCAAAAATAATAAAATAATATCTAAATTAGTGTAGAAAGCCTAGTGAGATAAACAGATGATTTTGTATGTATAATACTTTAGTATAGTTTTTAACTTTATATCTATGTTGTAATGTTTATATTTTTATGAAATAAATTATATTTTTCATATTTTTAATAATTAATATTAATATTGTTATGCTGCCTATTTTTACATAAATTCAATCATGTTTTATATATGTAATTTAATTGTGTTGCACAATTAATAATAATAATAATAAAATAAGGCTTAATTTTGTGGAATATTTTTCTATATTAAAATTATGTTAATTATAATTGTAGTAATAACGGTTATAATTCGTCATAGTTAGTGCAACTAATCACTAGTGAGCGGTAGTTATTTTACTACTTTTTATAAGAAAACTTTTACTGTATTATAGCTTGCTATATTGTAGCTTTATGTTAACTTATATAAATAGTAAATGTGCTTGCAATTAATGGATAAAGATATAGTAAATCAAATGCTTTACATAATTATTATTTAGAGTTAAATTCCATATCCGTTGTAAAACATACAAGAGATTCTCGAGGCTTCGTCGTTTAAATTTTATTTTTTAAAATCTTATTTAAAATTGTTAAAAAATATATTTGTTTTCTTAAAAATCTTGTTAAAATCACCCTTGCATTTTTGAACCGAAAATTTTCAATCTTTCAAATGCTCACCTCCCTGTGGATATGACAACCCTTTCTATACTACAAACGTCTGCGTTTAAAGAAACATTTTGAGCATCACATCAATAATTATAGCCATTCAAAAGATGCATGATAACTCGTCACGTCATAAACAAGATCATCTCAATGACCTACCAACAATATAATTAAATTGTTGGTCAACAAATAATTGAAACAATATACAATATCTACACCTTTTTTCTTTTAAAAAATTCAATTTGTTAATATTCTTTATCCTTTCTATTGATCAAGACCCTAAAAATCAATGGAAAAAAAAGAACTTCCTTGGTGTCACTAAGGAGAAAACAAAAATAGCAAGATGGCAAGAGAGATTCTTGATAATCATTAGGCAATGATGACAAATCCAATCTAAGTCCATTCTTTCAAACCTTAAAAATGGCATGAAGAATTTCTTCTTTTTTAAAAGGTCTAATGGCATTTTCCTCATTTTACCAAATTAGAGAGACTGGTAATGTTCACGTGTATGAATCCACGATAAATTTAACATAAAGGCTTTAAATTGCCAACATTTAAATAGTTTAGGAGTTGTTTCACTAAAATTAAAAAACGAAAACTAAGTTGTGACCTACTAAAAAGTTGTCGGTTGTTCTTAAATTGTGACACAAAACATATCAATGGTAAATAAGCAACTCGTCTAGCAAAAGCTTCAAGGGGGAAGAGCACCTCTTAAGCCAATGTCGATTTGACCACAATATTAGGAATCACAATGACAAAAGGCAGAAAGTGAAGGGAAGTGCAAATGGTAATGGTGGACACAGCTGTATTGTGAGAAACAATAATGACCGAGAGAATAATGTTGACAGTCAACCTCGTTAGGAAGAAGATGATAAGCAACCTCAACCATTTAGAAGGTATAATACATACACATAGCTTAACATGAATATTAAGGACATATACACCAATGTGAGGGACCGAAATCAGTTTTGCCAATCAAACCTCGTCAAGAAGAATCCAATAAGAAAGAATCAAAATAAGCACTACAGGCTCGATGGAGAAGTGAAACACAACATAATCTACCAACTATTTAATGCCAAATAGACAACCCTGTGTTGGCAAGGAAGCTAAATGGCAAGTAGCATATATGTGTGGATTTTAGTGATCTTAATAAAGCATGTCCCAAGGATGGCTCTGCTACTAAGAATTGACCAGCTATTCAATGCCACAACAGATTACGAGTACTCGATCCCCAACATTCGAAGTAAACAAAAAGCATATTGTTTTCATCATGGACCGAGGTTTAAATTGCTCTAAAGTTATGCCTTTTGGATTGGAAAATACGGGTACAACCGATCAACAGATGGTGAATAAGATGTTTTCATGACAACATGGCAAGTCGATTGCGGTCTACTTGGATGATATGCTGATCAAAAGCCCTAAGACTACCCAGCACGAGGGACACTTGAATTAAATGTCTAACGTCTTGAGGGGGAAATCAAATCAAGCTGAATCCCCTAAAGTGTGCCTTCGCGATAGGCTCGGGAAAATTCTTAGGCTTCATGGTAAACAATAACCCCAACAAAATAAAGGCCTTACTATACATGGAATCTCCATGAAAGCCAATGGAAGTTCAAAAGCCAACAAGGTGTGTTGCAGCCTCGAATGGGTTCTTCTTGAGAGCTACATAAAAGTGTCTCCTGTTTTTTTCCGTTCCTGAAGGAAACAAATGATCGAGTGAACAAGGGAGTGCGAACACACCTTCCAGGAATTCATACATCACCTGGAACTCTCATTCCAAAGCCCCATGGATGGAGCAAAGTTGCACTATCTAGACATGCTGTTAGCTTGGCTTTGATTAGGGAAGAGAACATAGTCCAAGTGCCGATGTATTATGTAACCAAGTGGGCCAACTAAAACAATTTTTTCCGACTTCTCTAGCCTTTGACTGCTGAGGGTAGCAAGCTTTAATATTTCCATTATTTTCAAAAAAGTGAAACATAAGTAAAAGTTCACGAAGTAAAAACAAGGTTAATTGGAGGTGATTTTGGATGTAAATCAAACTTATTTCCTAAACAATCATAAAATACTTTCATGAAACAGAAAGAAAACTCTCTTTTGTACTCTATATCTTCTAGCACTTTCCCTTTCTCTTTCATTTCCTTTTCGCACTCTTTACTAACCCTTAATAAGCAGTTGCTGATAGGCTACTCCAACTTGCCTATATGTATCAGTCGTTCATAGAAAAGAGAAGCAATGATTATATGATAAACCTCAAAGAAGATGAAGTTTAGAATCGACAGTAGCCATGACAAGCATAATTGACATTATTATCACCATTATTGTTCCTCTCAATCTCTCATAAAGTTTTTGCCTATATCTCACCTTTGTTTCTGTTTCTTCATTTGACTTTTGATCAAAAAATGCTCTTCAAAAATTTCCATAACATAAATGTTCATTTGTTCGCAAGGCCTTCTGCCAAAAAAAATCAGTATAACATGATTTAAATTAGTGGTTACTTAAGATAACAAAGCAACGGAATTTTGGTTTAATTGAAGCATGAAGGGGTGTTTTGTCCTTTATAATATTTTGAATAAGTTATGGCTTTTTAAAAAAATTTGAGGGTGACAGAATTCAAACTCTTCACCTTTATGTAGATTTGAGTGTTGTTTTACCATTAGGTTATACCTACAACCGCATAATTTATGGCTATTAGTTACTGACTAATGACTTTTGGAGTTGATTAATATAGGTAAAAAAAAAAAAGGTGAGTTTAAAGTCTTATTTTCTTTTTCTTTTTTTGTTTTCTGAAGTAGTTTAAACTTTTTATTTCAATAAAGTTCGTATGTAAATATATATATATATATGTATAAAGTAATTACCTTGATTACATGAAAGGTGATGTAATTATAAGACTTGATAGACAAAACATACAATGTTCAGTTGCACAAAACACGTTAGCCGTACCATGCTTGAACTATAATAATAAATTATTGATGTAGAAAGTAAAAGTGCAGGAAAAACACACAGCAATATAATAATTTAGCGTCGTCAAAACCCTTGCGGGAAAAACCCCATGGTTGCTATTTACACCAGATATAAGAAGGATCTATTAATATCGAGTTATGATTACAAGTATTAGGATTACAAAAAAGCCTAGAATTTATATCAATATAGGAACCCATGATATCTCTTTCTGCAAACTACCTTAGGACTCCTCGTCTCATCTTAGATCATCTTTCATCCAACTAACATATCCTCCTCAGACTTTCTAGATTGGAAAGATGCACCAAGGCAAACATAGGGTTGGGAGATTTTTTTGAAGCCTAAGACAAATAAGGTTTCACTCAATTTTTCTCTCACTTGAAAGCTCTGAGTTGGAAAGACACAAGTCAAATTTTTTAAACCAGCAAAGCCTAGGTATGAGATGTGTCTAGATACATCCACTACATCCTAGGATTGGATCTGAACTAATCCAACGTGAAAATCGAGCTCAACTATTGAAAATATGCAAGATCTTTGCTAGATAGAAATTCTGTTACAGCTATGCTAACAATGCGTGAGCTTCATGGGTGCACCAACGTATGCAATCTTCATGGGTTGTATATGCACACTATAGAAAAATTGCAAGTTTAAAAGATTCAAATTGCAAGATATGATCTATTGGTTTCTCAACTTAAATCTCAAATTGAATTCAATCTGATCATGAAAAATATCTGCAGAAACTTCCACAAAACTTGAGATTAAGTTAAGCCAATCAAAGTCAAACTTAGACTTAATTAAGTGCAAGATTAGCTTGACAAAAATTCGAATTAAAGGGTAAGAATATTACAATCATAATTCAAATTTAAATCACTCAACCTCCAGCCAACAACCTTTTGATTATTCTCAAAATATTCCCATCTCCACATAATCCTAATAAACACAAAATTTAAAATAATTTGCCACACACACACAACACAAAACGGATTGCTAAAATTTGAAATTTAAACGCAAGGTATCTTAAGAGAATAACTTAACCAACAAGCCAACAACAAATCTGGATAAAACAATTTGAAAATTAATCATCATTATATAGATAAACTCAACAAGACCTGTAGGAAAAATTATCATGTTACTCTGCATGTTGGATCCCAAGAAGTCAACAAAAACACCTGCAATATTGCACAAGTGGTAGATCAAAACCCTAATAGTAATTACTTCGATTACATGAAGGGTGATGTAATGCTAAAGCGTTCAAGAAAGACACAAAAAAATGGTCATCAAGGTATGATCCTCGATCTTTTGAATCTTCCTCGTGACACTTCCCATGATTCCTATCTGGGTCTTCCTTCGTTTGTTAGTAGAAACAACAGGCGGATTTTCAATAATATTAGAGAACAGGGTGTGGAAAAAGTTATAATTGTGGAAAAGGTAAGTTGTTTTGGTTGGTGGTAGAGAAATTCTCATAAAGGCAGTTGTCCTAAGCTACCTCCACCTATATTATGAGTCTCTTTAAAATCCTTTCCACTTTATGTGACAATCTCCAAGCCCTTTTTTCTAATTTTTTGGTGGGGAGGTGGTGAAGATGACCATAAAGTTCATAAGGTGAGATGGGAGAAGCTATGCTGGGCTAAACTTGATGGAGGAATGGGTTTTAAGGAGATGTCGGCTTTTAACTAATGCTTTGGTGGCCGAACAAGGTTGTAGGATTTTGACTAATTTAAATTCACTTACGGCTCATGTTCTTAAGACAAAATATTTCCAAACTCAGCTTTTTTGGAAGCTTTTTTGGGACATAACTCCTATATTTGGCGAAGTATTGTATAGGGTCGGAATTGTTGTCAAAGGGAGTTCGTTGGAAGATACACAATGGTCATCAAGTTAGTTGGAAGATACACAATGGTCATCAAATTAAAGTTTTTTGGATCCATGGATCCTGAGATAGTTTTCTTTCAAGCCTATTACTAGGGTTGGGGCGGACATGGAGGAGTTAAGAGTGTCGGAGCTCGTCGCGGATTGGGGGTGGAACCGAGCCATGCTCAATGAATTTTTTTGGGTGGTTCATATGGAGGATATCCTTAGTATCCCTCTGGATTCTTTCCTTAAGGAGGATTGTTGTGTGTGGTATTTTTTGATACTAAGGGTATGCATTCGGCATGCTCAGGTTGTAAATTGGAGATGGAAAATCGGAAGGAGACTAGTAGTTCAACGAGGGGCCAAGAATTTTTGTGATGGAAGAAACTTTGGCAATCCTGGATTCCAAGCAAGATCAAGATCCGCGTATGGAAAGCTATTCATGATGCTTTCCCAGACAGAGAACACTTAGCAAGACGGGGTATTCAATGTGATAGAAGATGTCCAAGATGCAAGGAGGTGGTGGAAACAACTACCCATACTTTGTGGCGACATCAAGTGGCTCAAGAGGTGTGGTCTCACTGTGCAGTTTGGCCGTTTATCGAATCTTTCCAATCTGGTCCATTTGAGGGCCTTTGTCTTTTTCTGGCCCAAAATGGAAGTGAGGAAGATTTGGCCATTTTTTATATGGTTGCATGGCGTTTGTGGCCGGATCGGAATTCTTGGGTGCATGACAAAGAATGCTGGAGCCTATTGAGGAAGTGGGGCGAGTTGGCAGGGTATTGGGCGGTTTCCAGTAATGTAATAGGGTGGAATTGAATGAGGCGGGTACTGCTTGTGTGATTAAAAATGACTGGAAGCCATCTCATGATGGGATAGTGACGATTAATGTTGATGCTAGTGTGACAGGTTCCACTGGTGGCATAGGAGTTGGGGCTGTAGTTAGAGATGCATGTGGGGTAGCGTTGGCGGCACTGGGCAAGAAGATGCCTAGGAACTTTTCTCCTCCTGTGGCGGAGTGCTTTACTGTGAGAGAAGGATTATTGTTAGCTCGGCAAGGTGGCTTCACTAAGTGGATCCTTGAATCGGATGCCATTAATCTGGTCAAAGCAATCCAAGGTCCTCTTACCCGAGGTCCGGAATCAAAGCTAGCCATGTATTTACTTTGTCGTCTGATTTTGTTGTTTTTGATGCTATGCCTAATATATTAGGCCCGTATTGTATTATTTGACACTTCTAGAATGAAGTGAAGCTCTTTTTTCCCTAAAAGAAACGTACATAACCTTCATAAAACTTGTTGATACATTTAAAATACATGAAAATATGGCACCTCATAATACGTTGATTCCCCCACAAATATTAAGAAAAAGGGATAGAAACAAAATTCATCGATTTCCAATAAAAATCGAGAATTACACTTCAAAAAATTGGAATTTTATTAATCAAACTCCTAAATTAAATTTAATAAAGGAAAATCTGTTTCGAAAGCAAATTCAATTCCAAATTTCATTTGTGAACACAAATCTAATTCCTAAAATACTAACAATTCTAAATTTGAAATCGTTATAATCCAAAGATAAATAATAAAACATAGTGCAAGGCTCTCATACCAAAGGGCAAACGCAAGAGAAAGATGCACATGGAAAAATAGATACAACCATCCTACAACCCATTAATTTACTTACAATATTGGAAAATAGACCACCTTCTAACATGTTTTTTTTTTTTTTTTTGATGAAACCCCAGTATTCGGGCCCACCACGAACGGCATGAACCCTTTAGGGCCCCTCAACGTTTAGGTGATTTAGCCCGATTAATCCAAAGTCGACCAATGGAGAGACTTGAAGTTAACAAAAGTCTCTCAACACTGGCAGCTGTGTTCACAATGACTCGAATTCGAGTCGCTTGCTTAAGCAGAACAGCCCCCTACCACACCTACTAACATGTTTATTCGCTAAAAAATATGGATGGAAATATAACTCATTCATTGTAATTAATGTTGAGAATCGTGCTCTCAAATTTAAAGTAGAAATCTTATCCATAAATTTGATAAATCAAACTCTTAAAACAAGTTTAACATTAAGCATCTTATTTTTATAGGAGCCAAAACCTATAGAATTCGAAAGCAAACTCAATTCCTAATTTAAAAACAAATCTAATTTCTAAAATAATGATAACTATAAGTTGAATAATAATCCTAAGATAAATGATATATAGAAAATAATTTCAATAAAAGTTTAAAAATTTTAATGGATAAATTTCACAAATGGTTCCTAAGGTTTACCTTCAGTCCCGCTTTAATCCCTAATACTTAAAAAGTCTCATTTTGGCCCTTCATTTATTACTTTGTGTCAGTTTCCATCCCTAAGTCAAGCGTTATTTATTTAACGAAAAACTTTTAAAATTTCCACTCTAGTCCTTAATCTGTTTTTTTGTTTCACTCTTAATTCCTCTGTTATAACTAAGAATTATTAGAGACTAAATTTGAAAAATCTAAATTGAAAAACTAAATATAACAATTTTGATGAATGTAAATTAAAAAAATATTTTATCAAATTGTTAGTAAAATGGATTTTAATTTAGAAAAAGATAAGTTGAAATTTTAATATAAGTAATGGAAAATCATGCATTTGAAACAACAAGCTGGGCATCATCATCATCATCATCATTACACACATATTTATATATTGCACTGGATAATCATAATCTAAACAATATATTTACTAGTTATACAGATGCATATCTAATTTACTCTCATTAAATATTTAATTTTACCTTTTTCAAAAAAATTAAGGGTGATATGAAAAAATATGTTGATTTTATTTTTATTTTAGTTACATGAATTAAAATCATGATTGTATCTAGTTTCTCAAAGTAGTTTTTTTTTTTAATTTTGATTCTTAATAATACCTTACTAACAGAGGGGTCAAAAGTACAACAAAGTAATAAATTATAGGCCAAAAGTGAAATAAAACAATAAATTATGGATCAAAGTATGACATTTTAAAAATATTCTGCTAAATATTTAATGCTCATACTGATGGTAAGACCAAAACTAAAACAAGATAAAAGATTAAGGACCCAATAAGACTTTTTAAATGTTGGAGACTGAACCAGGACCAAGGATAATCTTCAAGGACCATTTATGAAATTAACCTAATTTTAAATATAATTCTCAATATATTTTCATTTAAGCATTGCATCTTACACCATTCCCTCCCAGATGGAGGGAATTCACCCTTCAATTCAAAAGAGCTTCAACTCTTGAGCACTTGTTCCAATTACTTCGATGCAATCACATTCATAAACATTTTAATGCTTCATCACGAGCTAAGCATCTCCTCGGCAGCATGCTGTGGAAGCG
Organism: Artocarpus heterophyllus; assembly: GCA_025403435.1. Classification (NCBI taxonomy): domain Eukaryota; kingdom Viridiplantae; phylum Streptophyta; class Magnoliopsida; order Rosales; family Moraceae; genus Artocarpus; species Artocarpus heterophyllus. Next base: position 12,637,249 of record CM046339.1, read on the forward strand.
CAGCAGGGTTTCGTTACCAACTGATGTAAAGAGAGGGCATACGGAAAAGATGCGCAAGAAAAAATGGATACAACCGCCTACTAACCTGTTTATTCACACGAATTCCGAAAAAAAAAAATAGAGATAGAAACAAAACTAGTTAATTCAAGTAAATATCGAGTGCCACACAAAATTTAAAGTAAAAACTCTAAATCATTTAATCTCCCTTAACAAATTTAATGTTGAGTGTCCTATTTCTGAACCAAAAAGAATGTCCAATTACAAGATTTGAGAATACCCAAATAGCGCAACACATGCAATATACAATTGCCAAATGCCAACTTATAGAGCAAGAGGTTACGTCATCACTGTATTCTCTTCTTCAATTCAAGTTTTTATATGAAGAGCTAATTTCTACTTCTGTCTCGTTTTTCGGTCTTCTGAGCTAGGGTTCCACTTCCATTATATATAAAGGTCAATTTTGTCGTTCAGCATTTAAAGTTACATGGGAGGAACTTCAGAGAGAAACAAGCACCTCGGAAAGTGAGAATTCATGGAAACAAGAAATCCCGTCATACTCCCAACCTCTTAGCGCCACATTCTGAGCAGAACTTCGATGTTTCTCTCAAGTATGGAGCCCCACATTCATCACAGAACTTTGCTGGGCTGGACGTCTGAAATTCAGTAAACTAGTTAGAGCTAGTAAAAGCAAAAGTTAACCCAATAAAGTAAAATAAAAAAATAATAAAAAAAAAAGAAGAATAAAAAAAGTAAACTCAATAAAGAGAAACGGGAAAGCCAGATACATTAATCACAAAAGCCACATCAACCCACAAACTAAACTTTATTAGAAGAAAAGAACGCGGAAAATCAATTAGATATTTCTACTTGCTTTTGGATAAGAATCTGATGCTTCAGTCCATCACTTGTAGTACGTCATCACCCGTCCCCCCACCCGAAAAAATTAAAAATAAAAATAAAAATAAAAGATGAAAAAAGGACTTGCTCCAAACTTTGTAGTCTTTGCAAACATACAAGTGTATCTAACGTTCAGTGGCAATGAAAGCGAATTCCAACGGGATGAACTAAACGAGAAAGAGGCAAAGAGCATTGAGGGAAAAGAAAAATTGAGAGTAACCTGTAAATCAATCATTAAAATTCGACATCACATAATCATTCAACATAGATAAAGCGAGAAAGTTGAGCATTTTTAAACCATAAAGTCGTGTTAAATAGGCAACAGCCACGGACACAGATAAAGCCCACACTCCACTTTCAAACCAAATATGCAGCCACATTCATTGGAAAAATATGTTCAGGATTTGGCATACTTCAAACTAAATTCTTGTAGTCCGTCCCACATCTCCAAGGAGGCATTATGTATTTAGTTATTAACCCATATTGGATTGCAGTCTTGAGTTAATATCTGAGAATGATTGGTACAACATAAAATCTAGAGATTGTTATTCACCCCAAAAAAATGTAGGGATTGTTGATAAAAATCTGTTCACTTCAAAGGTCAAGCAGATTAATGTAACTCCCAATATGTTATTATAATGAAGCAAGTTCTCAAATTGTTAACGTTAAAAGGAAGAGCAAGTCAACTAAGATGACTTTACCAGTACATGTAAACGCCCCCCAACATGGCCTCCTGTAAGGGGTTGTAAGCAAGCCATGTGTTGTGACATGGTCGGTGCATGATGAGCATGACCAATTTCAGGCAGGTGTGACTGTGGGGCACATTGATGGCTTTGAGAATACTGGGTAGCATGTTGATTTTGGTGCATTGCTTGATGATTCTGGTGAACAGGATGAAACTGCGGCTGGTGCAACAATGGGTGCACATGATGTTTGCAAGGAGTATGCTGCTGAGTTTGTGGCTGCCAAAGAAACAAAGGGAAAATGTTAACAACTCCATAGAATAATAACAATGCTAACATATCAAGAATAACAAATTTCTGCCTCAAGAACAAGCTGAAAAGCAGAATAGCATGTAGACCAAATCTAAACGATACACATTAAAAACAGGAAAGAGATACAAAACACCATGAGTTTCACAAAATTTCAGAGCACAGCGTATTCTGCTCGTAATATGTTTGCTTTAAAAACAACAGAAAGTATGTTGAATGATACATTCTAGATCTTAATGATGCAGGACAAGCAGTAGTGAATAGTTTCATATTCTAGATTTCCTATTGTAGAGTTTCTATTTTAGAATTTCCTAATTTTTAGATTTATTTCCTATACTGTATTTCCTTTGTAATTTGCAAAGTTTCTCATTTGATTTAGTTTCCTTTTTTTAGCCTAAAAAATCCTATATATATTAGTGTAAGCAAATTATTTTGATCATCATTCATTAATAAAATTTCAGGCTTGACTGATTTTTTTCCCCAATTGTTACCGTGTTTTTGTTTGTCCTTTGTTTCCTTTTGAAACACACTTGCTACACCAAAATTGGCATCAGAGCGAGAAGTTAACCTTGGCTGATGTGAGGATGGTACCAGCAGAATACCAACAGCCGACAACGAATAGTGGCTGGATAAATTTGAATGACAACTTGATGGGATGAAAGAAACACTTTCTGCCATGCTGCAGACGTTAATTGCATGGGTATCTAACTTGGTAGTGCACCTAAAGGGCAGCAACTAGACCTCACCAGTGGCCACCCAGGTGACGACAACCCACTGGTAGATGCCAATTGCCAGTGGCCAGAAGGCCCAGAACCAACCGCATGGCTCCCTGACGCAGATCGGGAAAAATATAAAAGGCGACTTTCCGCAATACTATGGGCGTGTCGCATTTGTGCCACAAGTCTGCATCTACCAACAACAACGCCCAAATCCAATAGCATCCGTTTATGACGACTCTTCTAATGAAGAATACAATGTTATGTTCACAACCAAAGATGCTAGAAGTGAGGAAAAATGGAATATTACTCAACGAGAGTCAGCAAGAAAAAAAGCTTTTCATCCAAGCCAAAGCCACAAATTGACCTTGTGTTCAGTGCAAGTTTTGCAGATTTGTCCCATTGTCCAGTGAGTAAAATTGAAGATGATGATGTACGAATAGAAGTGTCTGAACTAGTAGGAAAAGGTTTGAGCAAAAGCACGATTCGCTACGTTGTTCCCATTCTATTAATTGATATAACGGCTAAAGATAAGTGGATGTATAGGAATTGTGAGAAAATTACAAAGGCCTACAAATTTCTTAGTCGTCTAAAAGACTTGTTGGCTCCAGGATGAATTTTTTTCATAACCTCACGAAACTCAAGGATGAGTTTTTTTCAAGTGGAGGGGATTGATGTAGGACAAGCAATAGTCGATAGTTTGCATTTCTAGATTTCCTAGTTTAGAGTTTCAATTTTGGAGTTCCCTAATTTTTAGATTTATTTCCTATTTAGTATTTCCCTTGTAATTTGCAAAGTTTCCCGTTTAATTTAGTTTCCTTTTTTAGCCTAAAAAAGCCCTATTAATATGAGTGAAAGTAAATTATTTTGATCATCATTCATCAATAAAATTTCAGACTTAGATTGAATTATTTTTCAATTGTTCTGTGTGTTTTTGTTTGTTCTTTGTTTCGTTTCAAAACACTTTTGCTGCACCAATTAAGATGAATAAAGTCTAGCACATCATCCCACCAATGGGATCCAGAAACCCTCAAATGATTTAAACAGCTCTACATCCAGAAATCTATTTTTGTCCATGAAAAAGCATGGTGTCATCATAAAGTACATCATGAATCCTGTCCATGACCTATCTCTAAGAAATTGTTCTCACGACTCGCTAAAATAGAACCCCACAGGGTACTGAATACAAAGAAGTGAAGCTAGCACACCATCCAAATATGAAGTAAATTTATGTCAGGGAAAAACTCCCACTGCCATGCAAAATTGTTTGTTCCTTTCCAGCATATATACTAATATGGAGTTATTCCAAACTTCTCTATTTATTCTTATAAACAGCCTATCTTGCCAACCAGCTAAAAGATCATGATCAGGGACTCAATAATTAACAAATAGAATAAAAAATAAAAAAGGATAAGTACTTAAACCTCCCCTGCATTTTATTGAAAGGCCACGTTTTACTCCGTGTTTTCACTAGGGGTGAACATCGGGTGGGTTGAGTGGGTTTTTTGAAAATCTCAACCCACCCAATCAAAGTTTGGGTAGGTTGATTTTAAATTTAACCCACCCAATCAACCCAAAGTTCGAAACCAACCCACCCAATTAAAATTTGAGTGGGTTGCGTGGGTTAGTCGGGTTCAGTAATATAAAAAGGAAAAAAAATAAAAACCAACAATATAACCCAAAATGACTCAAAAAGCTAAAATTCATTAAATATTGGTCTTATAAAGGTCCAAAATTGTCTTAATAAGTTAAAACCAACATAAAAATAAAGACTCCGCAAAACAAATTCAAATCAAATACATTAAGTCATAAACTAACAAATAAACCATAATAGAAACTAATACAACAAAAATACTAAGAAATATCAACCAATATAGTGCATAATTGCCAATATCTAATTTTCAAGCATCACCACTCAAACATCCTCTACAGTTGTAATGCAAGATCGATCACTTGACATGAAACATAATAAGACAATTGATTAATGTAAATACAAAATAAATAATACACATATACTTTTTGTCAAAATGCATTTGTCAACCTCTCATGGATCCAAGCAAGAGCATTTATCAAAAGACTTAAAAAGTAAGAAGAACCAAAATAATTCAAGGATGCTAAAAATAACACATGTCAAAATGCATTTTTCAGCTTTGTGTATATGTAATATATATATTAAAATTATAAATATATAATATAAATACTTTATATATGTGTATACATATAAATAAATAGATTGGGTGGGTTCGAGTTAGGATGAGTTGGAAAAATCCCAGCCCAAACCCAACCAATAAAACCTCAAGTTGGGTTGGGTTGGGTTGGGTTGAATTACTCGTAAGGTTCGAGTTATCTCGGGTTAGATGTGTTAATTGGGTTTGTTGGATTATCAGGTTTTTTGTTCACCCCTAGTTTTCAGGAATACCACAACCATCCCCGATGTCTTCAGTTTCATTTCGAAAGCTACCCTTTTGACAAAGTTCAATCAAACTTACGATGCACAAAGACCATTTTAAACACGTGATTGACCAACTTGGTCAAACTTATCATGTTCTAAGGTCTGTTAAAATGGCTGACCAATATTGTTCAACAGGAGGTTTTCACATGAAATTAAAATGATGATTGTGGCATTCTTAAAAACACAAAGTAAGGTGTATCGTTTTGATTAAGAAAAAAAAAAGAAAAAGAAAAATTTTAGGTACTTATCACAATAAGTAAAGGAACTACTTAACTATATGAAGATGAAAATTATGATTGCGAAGTTAGGGAATTAGCCAACCACCTTTTCTATCAAAAAAAATTCGCCATTTTTATGATAAATAAAAATTGGCCGTCCTCTAAACCTCAAAAAGATAAGTAACCTTGATGCATTACGAAACTCATCCACAACAAAAATCAAATTTTGTTGCATGTAGACAGATTTTCAATAATATTAGCCCAGCAGCAGGAGGCAACTAAATTTCCTTTCTTTGGGTCCTCTCAACTACTTGTCCTCAAGCTATGTTTCATTTGTTTGTGGGACTGTCAACATATGACAATCTCAGAAAACATCCCAGACTCGTCACATTTATGCCAAGTTAGTAGTCAAGAAACAGCATTCTCCATTACTCTGACGTGTTTTTCATGGCTATAATTTTAAACCTAATACTCATGGAGGGGGAAAAAAGGTAGTAGTAACAACAACGACGACGACAACAATATCCCTAAAGAGTAATGCCATGTGCATCAAGTTGTTTACAAAATGCTTAAACTTGTTTGAAAAGCAACTACTGACTCTCTTGTTAAAGAACAGGCCATGAATTGTCAACTTCACTAAGCATTTTGCCAAAAAAAATAGCATGAACTATACATGTCTTGTTCCAGATATAGAAAGCATATTATTGAGCATTACTCTTACCTAAATATCAGTAGAAACTAGCAAACAAAAGAAAAAATGTGCCCTCTTACACAATACAACATCAGGAGAATCAAGAAAAATAATTTCTAATTCTATATTGTTTCCAACAAGAAGCTGAAACATGGTCTCATTAGAAGGACCGGATAAGCCTTTCTACGTAAATTAAAAAACTCGTCAGGAATGCCAATCCATCTGAACAGAAAAAGAAAGATGATTTGGAACAAAATTCAAATACCTATAGTATAATGTTGCCAACATCTTCAACTACACATGACGAATTTTCCCCTTAATTAAGCATTTATGTCCAAAAGAAAATGGCATGAATAATACATGTTGGACTCCATATAGAAAGCATTGCCCATACTTCAAAAATATCAGGACTAGAAAACAAATCTTACTTCAGTCACTGCACGGAATCCTTGAGTAGTACCCAACACAGAAGAATTATCACTTGTAGGAAAACTCTGGAAAGTTTAGTTCATAGGGATAAACCATTAGAGGATGTTCAAGGTAGAAAATAAATAAATTCCTTTGTTTTACGTATCCCTGTAGAGTATGTTCAAGCATAGACTGTTATTAGATGTGTCCCTCATGATAAATCTAGAAAACAAATATTACTTCCCAACCTAAGACATATATCTTAAATTACCATATTAAAAAATGACAAGCCCATTGTGTATGGTAGAAACTTAGTTTTCGATTCAATAAACAAAGAAATGTAAAAAGAATAAAAATAAGTGGATTTTAATTTGCTATGATTGAAAGCAAGTACTTAAAATTAGGCATGTAGCTTACAGATAAACCAGGAATGTTAGATGCAGAACTCGAAGCAACACGCCTATACTTGTGCCTTGGAGAATAGAACTTGTAATCTCGAGCAGACACAGCCACTTCACTCCGACCTGTCAATCGTTTAAACCTGCAGTAGTTTATGGGAACAATAATAGCTTACAAGGATGTATTTGAAAAGTAATTTATTGAAACAAAAATAGCTTTACTAAAAACATCCAATCCTCACTCTCAATATGAAAATAAACATCAGAATGTGAACTAATACTAATTCGCTAACCTATGAGATTTGCATTATGAGGCAAACTATGGAACTGAAATAATTCAAGATTTGGGAGTTATTTTTGTCATTGGGTATCAAGTTGAGATCAATTTAATTCAACCATTTATTTATTAAAATTTTACCCGTCACGTTTCTTCTTTTTACCTCCCCTCCTCTTGTACCATCCCTGGAAAACTTTTAGCACAAATATTATTTTACAACCTTGGCCCACATTTAAGAAAACTATATTTCACAAATAAAATGTCCAGAAAGAAAAAAATATTATATCAAGCTTTTATAATTGCAGCCATCAAACTTTAATTCTTCATCATGCCATAAGTACTTTTCAACTTCTTGTAACTGCTTATCCTACCACCAAAAGCCTCAAAAACAGGAATTTTTAAATCTTCAAAGACCCACTAAACATGCATAGCAGGCAGATTTTTTTTATCTATCCAGTGTTGGCAATCCGTACAATGTAAACATGTCCCTAGAAAGGCCAAAAAAAAATAGTTTCCAGGGAAGCTTATAAGCTTATCACTCCTTTTTCTTTTTTTAATGAACACACCTCAGGAAAGCTTATGACTCAACCTAGCAGCCTATAACTAGGCTCCACCATAAGAGGAGAGAACATGCATTCTATCTAAATCATGAGCCAATACAATATAGTGTAAGATGTAGCAACACATTTACAAATTTCCATTTTGACAACGATGACTCCAAGTGAACAAGCCATAGCATGGAAATACATTTTATGTCAACCATTGGCGGAATCCTTCGCTGCTTACATTTTCGTACTTTTTGAGGATAATCTTTCTCAAGTATGTGTCTACAATTGATCATGACCTTTTTACAGCATATCATACATAAATCTTGCACAATAGTCATCACGGTTTTTCTACTACTCGTAAGAATAAGCCCTTCACATTAAATTTTCTGGGAATGATCCTTGTACAATGCAAGTTTAAAAAGAAATAAACAAAACAACAATCACTATTATATTAAAAAAAAGATCCCTAATCTTACAGCTTGCAAGAAACAAAGAGACTTAACATTATGCTTTGAGAGAGTATCACAATTCACTTAACTAAGCACATGTTTGGTTCACAGTTTGAACCACAATTCTAAACTTTTTGCTACAATGATTTCTCTCACAAAATTTAAATTTATGTTAAAACCTATGAAGCAAACAAGCAACAAGATCACCAGTTCACCACTGCTTGTATGAGAATTTCCATTACATTTGACAAGCTATAGAGTAGAAAGCTAGAAATTGACTCAAATATGTCTTGTTCTAATGTAACCATGAATTAGAGTTGGAGGAGTTAAGAAGAGAAAAGTCGTCAACAATTTAAGCACAATAGCTGAGAAATATGCAGAACTTCATGCTTTCCAACTTACCACTCAGCATCATCCATAGGCATGCTATTTGGTTTTTCAACAATATCCAAACCATTGACTACTACAAATCGAACACGCTTCTCTTCTTGAATCACGAGTTCTGGAAATCTTGTCCTTGTTTCAAGAGAAGTTGCCAATTCTCTTCTTCTGAATGCGCATGTTCCTAATAGAAAGTTGTAGATGACAAATTAGATATGCAATTTAGATTTCATGCAAAGAAAATAATTCCAAATAGTGCATACATAGTTTTACCTGCTAGTACAAAAATGAACTGAATTCTGGGAACCGAAATGGTATTAGACAATAAAGAAAGAACGGATTACCCTTTTTGGGAAATTTCTTCGCCAGTCTTCTATACAAACCCCCAGCTGCTTCAAGGGCTACACCAATTGTCTTGTCACGAATGCCATTTAAGGAAGCAAGTCTAATATTTACATCATTTACCAAAGTTTCGTACAGGTTTGCCATGTACATCAAGGGCAACGCAAACCTTGGATCGCCTTCATACTGGACCTCCCTTGCCTTTCTCTTATTCAGTTTGTCTTGACTAGATTGACCAGCATAATCAGCCTCCGAATCAGCAACTTCAATCACATGATCACGGAGAAAATGATCCACAATAATTTGCAGAAATCTTGCTCGAGCTGATTCAATAGGTGAGATGTCTGTTTCAAAGTTCTTGCCAGATCAGTTATCCCACTTATGAGGCGCAGGCACCCATAAAATCAGATGCAGAAAGTAACTGAAAATTACATCCGAAGCAAACTGCCAACACTTTAAGAAAATTGGATTCTACCTTCAATGGTCAATAAATCATATGCACCCCGAGAAGGCCCATTATTCTCAAGGCTGGAGCGCTCCTCATCAACTCCTACGCTGTGAAGTGGTAAAGAATTCCTATACGACTCATGCATGCAATCCTAAAAGAGCAGAATTCACAAAAGATTAATACCTTAATAAACACGCTTCCTTCAACAATTTCCGCAAAACATACGGAAATAGTCAGGACAACATGTCATTTCATTTACTAAAAACAAAAGAAAACGCGAAGAAGAAGCGAAAAGTGGATTAAATTCTTTTCGTCACTGTAGTTGTTCATGTTATTTTTACAAAGGGCTTATGCATTTTCGTCCATCCTCGTCTATCGTGTGCACGCAAAAAACACCTATCAATTACTAAAATTTCGAACTCCAGCACTTAGGAACATCCAACTAAGTTCCTCCTCTTCGCTCCAAATTTTCAGAGAAATCAAACAAAGACCAATTACTCAACCAACCAACCAAAAAAAAAAAAAAAGAAAAATCGAGTGAAAACTCAGGGCATATACTAACAAGAGCCTTGGAATCATCGTCGTTGTCGAGGCTATCCTCGGTTACACCGTCGCGGTCGACGTCGTTGATGGAGTCCATGTCCGAGGGCGGTGGATCGACGGTGTTGAGATCGTGCAAAGGGCTTCCGATGTACGAATTCGCCGCCGACCTCATACGAAAGTGCTGCAACGGAACCCTAGCCGCCATTTTTTTGCTCAATTCGCTCCAAGGCCGTCGAATTCACATTAAAACCAAAGTAGACATGGCAGTCGAATTCGGTTCTCTCGACCTTCTTCTTCTTCTTCTTCCTGCTCCTCCTCTTTCGAGGAAGAAGAAATGAAAATGGAGACGAATGAGAATCCTCGCCTGTGAAACAGAGGAAGACATTGAAACGAAGTTAAGCTACGCCAAGGATAAGTGACTTTCATAATTCAAAAGAAGGATTTTAATTTTATAGGTTTCCTTTTAACGGTTAAACAGAGAGTCCAAGCCTGTGTACATACCGGAGCTTTCGGAGGCGAAGAAGGTACCGAGCCTGACTCCGTTCTCCACACCAGATTCCAAACCAAAATAGGACACCTTTCTTCGGCTGGCTTTTTTTTTTTTTTAATTACTTTTTTGGCTGGAGTTTCAGTATTCAGGGTCGAGCGGTGATCTGGTAATAGCATGCCCGCCATTGGCTAGGGTGAGCCTTCATAATCCTGTGCCAATAATTTTTTTTTTTTTTTTTTTTACTTTTTTTTGTTTGACAACCAAATTGGAATTTAACACCCTCCTATGAGAGCTTTACATTTGGGTTTAACTGCAGACTAGCTGAACATGTCGCTCCAAAACGTATTATGCATGTAATATTAAATTAAAATATAATTTTGAAATTTATAATTTTCTTAAAAGTTTAATTTATTTAAATAGAATATTTTATTAGAGAAAAGTTAAACAAATCAAAGTTTTAAACGGTACAAAATAAATTAAAAGTCTGTTTATTTCATGGTCTGAATCATAGTTTAAATTATTTTGCTACAATATTTTCTCTTATAAAAATTTAAATCTTCATTCAAATACTTTATTCAAATACTCAAACTAAACGGGCTCTAAAAATTTATATTTATTTTTGGAATTTCATTTTTTTTTTATTTTTGAGCAAAAATTGCATTTGAGCCGCTTTGATTATAATTTGATGTACTTTGATTATGATTTGATGTTGCTTTCTTGTTTTTTAACAATAATAGTTAATCAGTCATCTACTTGAGATGCCATAAATCGTTGATAAATTTAACACCTTTTATTTTCCATTTTACACACCTTTATTTAAATATGAAAATGTTGTATTTTCATATAAATTTAGTATTTTTCAGTCATTGGTAGTCCAGTAAGATTGTTGGTAAATTTTTATATTTACATAAAAATACTATATATATATATATATATATATATATGCAAATACTACATCCCAGTAGCTAATGCATGTAAGGTCCACCAAAGTTTTTGATAAATTTTTGCATTTATATAGAAATAATATTTACATGTTATAGTATTTCCCTGATCTAGTGAGGTTGTTGATAAATTTTTGTATTTATATAAAAATATAGTATTTGTACATTAATTCAGTATTTCTTGGGTCTAACGAGATCGTCGATAGATTTTTATATTTACATAAAAATATAATATTTACATGTTAATATAATATTTCTCAGTCACCGACGACGTCGTCAGTAGATTTTGCATTATTTGAAAATACAATATCAACATGTAAATATTTCTTGACCATTACCAGTGTCAATGAGGGAGGAGGATGAGAGATAGAAAATAAAGAGGTAAGATTTAGAATTCTTATTCTTAATTTTTATGAGATAAATCTTAATTTTCTATAATATGTTATTTATTATATATTTTAAAAACATACAATATTATTTATTAATTTTTTAGCCTAAATGTATTATTGGGCTCCTTCTAGGGAGAATGCTTGATGTGACGAAAAGGTTTGGGCTTAAGAGTTTGTATAATGAGTGTAAATTTATATATGGAAAATACGTGGCTGCTTCTCCTTGTTCACTCGTTGTAATTTATCTCTGGACACGTTATTGACTGGCATGCCGCCATAAAAAAAAAAAAATGATGCCCCATCAATAACCTTTGAAAAAAAAAAGAAAAAAAAAAGAAAAAGAATGATGAAGAAGAACTAGCCGCCAAATACAATACGTGATTCGGATTTCTATGGCTCAACTGGTAAGCAATGATTTATATTTCTCTTATTTTTATAGGGTGTTTAGCCGGCTGTAGGCACTGTTTATTTTTACTATAACATATAAAAATTTTATATTATAATAATTTTTTATTGTAATATATAAAAATTTTATATTGTTTATAACTGAGTTTGTGGTAAAAATTACCCTTAACTAAACAGAGGTTAGTGTTCAAACCAAGCAAACATGTTGAAGTATGATTTATAGGTACGAATATACTAATCCTAAAAATACAATATATATATATATATAACCAGCATTTTATGCTTGGAAACGGGAGTGTTGGTGCTTTGCTTTTTGTTGTATTACCTTATGAATCACTTGAATCAAAAAAATTAGGCATGATATGTTGATTTTATTTTTTTTTTTGGGTGAGGGGAAGCATGGCATATTGATATTAGGAACCTAGGTTTTTTGTTTGGTATATTAAGCTAACTCTTTAAATTTTGAGTCTAAAAAAAAATTTAATAGATGTTTATTTTTCTTAAGATTCAAATCAAATGAATCCTTTAAATCAAGTTTTTAGAATTCTACTCCCCTTAAACTCTTTAGACGTGGATCAGTTTACTACAACACATCTCATATTCTATCTCCTATATTTGTAAAAAAAAAATCATAACTTCTTCATTTGATATTCAATTGAGACGATTCTTCTTTCATTGTTTTCTTAATGAATAGACGAATAAATCAATATCCATATTGCATATTTTTTTAATATCATGAACATTAAGATTTTATTAAATTTGTTAATAAATTAAAAACTTTTTAAACTATCTATACAAACACAAATTTCAAGTTTATTCCATATTCGAATCAACACTTTAAATGTATAAATTTCAATTTGTTAATAATTTAAAAACTTTTAATTAAAATCATACAATTTAAATCACATAACTCAAATCAAGATAATCAAAATCAACACAATTCGAATATATTTACCAAACAAAACCACATCATGTTATCATGTTATCAGGTCACGTCTTCCAATCGAAGGTCCAATTATTTCAACCCCTGCGCTTGCAAATATTTGCTTTTGTAAGTTGCCAAAACAGAATAAATCGTATCACCATTTCAAATATTTCCAAATGTCAATAAGCACTTATGAAAATATCAGTTTGAGAATATACGTTTTATACGGACAAAATTCAAATCTGAGTGAATTTGATAAATAACATAGAAATACTACTTTTGATTCATACTGCTTGTATGAAAAATTTTGAAATATATTGCTTTTAATAATAGAAAGATAGAGGAGAGAGAAAGAGGCACAAGAAGAGAAAGGAAAGAACGTAAAACATAAAGTGATGGAAAGGAGAGAAAATAACGGATGGTAAAATTTTTGTAAGAGTAATTTGACATGTTGCATGTCAAAAACGGTATAAATCAATGATTTGAGGAGAAAATGGTACAATAGGATCTAATTTTCACATTCAAATCAATAGAATCAAATCAACATAATTCTGAGTTCATTTTTTAAAATTCTCCCTCCCCTAAATTCTCTCAACTTAGATATAAATGTTATTTTTTTACTTTCCCATACTTGAAGAAAAAATATAACATAACTTCTTCATTTTATATCTAATTGAGACGATTTTTCTTTCACTGCGTTTCTAAGAGGAATAAATCAAAATCCATATGGCATATTTTTTAATATCCTGAACATTAAAATTTTGTTTCCTATCAGAATTCTGCGTCATAATCTTATCTATCCTAGGTCTGCAGCAAGAGACGCGCGCAATAGTACTACTTCCTTGCAATACTAGCTCTCGGTTCAATCAAAATTCTACTTCATAATATTTTCAGATCTCAAAGATTACGAAAGAGAGGGGAAAAAAAATCAAAAGATGACCCAAGATTACTGTACAAAAGAAGTATTTCACTTCATTTACTCACGCTGAAAAGTACTACAAATTTTCTCAGGATTGGCCAAACCAATATTTGCAAGCAAGTGCTCGTTTGGAGCCAAACACTTGAACGTGCTTGTGTGTGTCGTGATGAGGACGAAACATATGCAAACGTATCAAAGAAGCAGGCAACAAGTAAAAACCTCCAACTGCAGAAAGGGATAGTTTAACTTCAAAAGCACCAATTCCAACAAGAAAATAAGGAAGGAATACGACCAGTTCGACGAATATATTCTGCTTGCTGCTCTGTTTTTGCTGCATGCTGATTTCTCTTTGTTTCTGCCGCTGCTCGTTTTTCTTCGGCTTTGTGCCTTGCTGCTGCGAGCTTATTCATAAGCTTGTCATGAGCTCGCCCCCTCATCCTTTCAACTTCTACCTGAAATCCATAACTGTTAGTTTATGAAGCATGATCCATGATAAGTCAGATCAGATAAGTTCATGCTGTAACTAAAGGAATATAAGAAGGCAAATATAATGAAAAGATGCTTTCTACAGTCTTCAACCAGAAAACAAACTTTCAGCCGAAAGAAAAAAAAAAAAGAAATTTAGATAGTCTAATATCAGTTTATTAATAACCCAACCATGAAAAGTTTGCCCTTTGAAAGCGTTATATCATCTTTCCAACGGTCAAAACCATCTCATATTAGTCAAGCATAATCCTGAACAAGAAGAATTTGTTCCTTTTTTTTTCATTATAACATATTGAAAAGGAGAAAATTATAAGAAAGGTAGATAGGCAGATAAATGCATTATGTGTGTTCATGTATTTACATCACACACTAAATAAAGGGAACATTACCACAACTATAAGTACAAGTTTCCCAATATTGTACGCAGTAAACATTGAAAATCCTTATAGCATGCAGCCAAAAGGTTTTTCTATATATTTTCTTAATCCTCAGAACACTAGCATACATTTTCCGTTTTCTTAAAGAAAAATTATCCTGTCCTCTCATGAATAAACCAAGCATAATCTTACCTTGTAAAAACCCATTTCTTTAATTCTTAATGAGAAAAGAATGACCTCGTGTGTTAATGGAACTAACAACAAAACATATCAAATGCAAAAATTTGGCATATGCTATAGTTGGTGTCAAATTTTGCACCAAATATAGCATATGTCAAATTAACACAAAAAAAAAGCACCGCTTTAAAGAGTGGTTTTCTTGAAACCACTCAAATGCTAAACTTTGGCATTGCCACACTGGTTTGGCACAACATTGGAGATCCTCTAAACTCTATTTCATGAAACTCAAATGCCAAAAATTGGCTTCAACAATTATAATTTCGGGGCACATTAAAATCCCAGTAGCCAGCCCCCAGTTCCAGCATGCTAAAGTCATATTTCACCTAATACATACTACAACTCTATAATATTTGAGTCAAATTATGTCTTTGGAGTTAAATTTGCTACTACCATGGAGAACTGAAGGTAAGAATTTTCATTTTAATTTTCTTAGTCTTATGCTCTATCACGGCATTTGAGATGACTTATAAATGGGCCTTTATTGTGATTGAATAAAGCAGTGAAATTGATAACAATAAATGGCTTGGATAACCGAATTTCTATGTCCTCATTATTCTTTCCATCCCTTCCCCACTAGCCCTTAGTCCCTTTTTTTTTTTTTTGAGAGTACCTTAGTCCCACTTTTCATTTTACTACAATATTCTTTTCTGTACCTAACTAATTTTGTTTGTTCACCGCTGCTTTTGGTGGTGGTGGCTATGGTGGTGGTGTTTTTCTTTTTATAAGAAACTGAAAAATTTTATTAATCATTGAAGAAACTGGTCACAACAAAAGGATGGATGGATGAGAGATCCATCACCAGAAACAGAAAACAAAACCAAGAGGGCAAAAAGATGCCCCAAAAGGAAATAAGAATACAAGCACTACAATACCATACAAAATCTTAAACCAGAACATCCTCTCAACTGAACATAATCAAAGAAAGAGATAAGTCCACCATTATTATTAACAATGCAAAAATTGATGACAGTTTGAATTTCGATTGACAGTTGCTTTTCATGTGATACCCGTATCTTGATGATTATCAACATTAAAAAAGAATATCTACAAGCTACTTTCGAGCATTTAATTAAACCATATAAAAAGGTTGAATTCACTGGCTGGGCTTTTCGCTTTTACTCCATAAAATTACTTAGGAAAAACATGCATAAAGAGAAAGCAAAAACATCAAAAAGGGCATCTGCTACAGCTTACAACAAAATCTTTATGGGAAAGGGCCATATAATACCTCAATTTTCCTCATCTCAGCTTCTGTTTTTGCTTTTTGATGATTCTCCCATGCTTGAATTTTCATCTCTTCACGTTTGAATCTGGAAAATTGCAGTCATGAATCATTATCAGTTCACAATTTGAGAAGGCATAGTGTTAAAGTTAGCCTTGAAACACCAGGTCCCTGCAATACCTGAGGTGCAAGGCATCAAAGTGGCTTATGTTTAGATCTAAAAACCAAATGAATTTTCATACGAAATAATTTAACATGGACGATGATTAAAAATGAAAAAGAGAAAAGGTGAAAAGAAAGGAAAAAAAAAAAACTCGTAAAACTTCAGCAAGAATAAATAGCCAAATACATTTTTGTCTGAGCATGATTTATCAATGTTTCATTACAAAAAATATAATAATAAAACTGCTAATTGGACTTAGTCCTCCACCTTAGTCTAGAAATAAATCATTGAATTAGCATATTAATACATCATTGTAAATGATAATACACAAATAAAACTGTGGTAAAATATACAAGGAAATGACTTAAATGCCCTCTGAAATTGTCAAATACACACTTCTATAACCCTGTCATGTCTGATACTCAGTGCACACATCAAAAACATACAAGATTAATTGGCATAAACTAAAACTTATGGATCCCTGTAAAGAAACTTTAAGAAAATTCAATAAATTGGATTAACCTGGCCATGTACTTGGCTTTTTCGGCCTCCTCCCATGCCATCGCACGCGTCTCAATAACACTTTTAGCATGTGGTTCTGCTGCCAGGGTTTTCAACGAAGTGGATGCATCCTTTTCCTCCTCCACTTTGCTAGCCCAAGCGGCAATGTTTGTTTTACCAAGCTGTGTTCCAAGAGCCATTATTTCTCTCCTAGTTTTCAATTGTAGCTCTTTTTCAGACAACCTGCTGTTGAGATCAAGATTGTCAATTGGCGGATCAGTTGGAAATGACTCAAAGGCAGCTCTGGGCGGAGTAGACAGTCTTGAAGAAGTTGGGCTACGCATTGGTGTGGTTGCTCTCACAGGAGTTCCAGTCCGGGAAGGTTCTTGGCTAGCAATAGGTGTCATCTCTGTGCCCATATCTCGCATTGATACTGACCTAGCTGTTGAAGGGGGTGGAATAAATGTCATTGCACTTTGTACGGCTACAGATGAACTGTGACGGCTGAGATTGACTGCAAAAAACCATATGTAAGTGTACAGATTAAAAATCATTCAAGCTACAATTATGTAGACCCTTTTGAAAAGAAATGTGTCAGAAGGTTGCAATCTACGTCCTATAATTCCGTACCTCAGAAGTAAGCTACTGAGGAAGAGGCACTAGCTACAACAACTAACAGTGGTAAAGAAAGAAGCAAAAGATACAAATGAACCCTGTAGCAAAATCTATTTGATGACCAAAATATAGAGCCAGATTGAATTAATAAGAAGCGATCTATGAGACTAAAATTTTATGCCGACCATATAATCCATACAAAACTGAGGAACCACTCTGCAGGCTCGATGTTCCAAACTTAATAAACTAGCAACCAGCGCTCACTATCAAATGAAAAATAAGTGATAAGGCTGACTGTCTAGTGTCTACCCATACTTCTAACATATAAAGCACCCAGACACCTACCAAAAGGATACCAAAGCAATCACCTTATTTGAACTTAATACCTACATAAAACCTTGAATCTTGCTACAAAAAACCCAAATCCCTCAATAGCTTTTCTATATTAAGTTTGAGTTTTCTCTGAACAATAAGCGTATTTCTTTTTTTTAAAAAAGAAACAGAGAAATTATATTAAAGGAAAAAATTGTACAAACAAAACAAAGGAAGAGATTTCCAACAGCAAAGTGATCTAAGCGTATCCTTTTGAGCAACAAGCATATTCTGGCCCCCTCTCAATTCCCTAAGCATCAAATAATCACCCTCCATGAAACCCATTTTATCCTCATAAGTTACTTATAAAAATAAAGATTAATGATCAAATATCAACAAGCACTTCACCTCAAAACCAGTCTTGATTGCGAGAATAGATTGTATTGCCGGCATATGAAATGTCTTCGCCTGACTATTAAAATACAACAGTTTCTATCACAATATCACAATTACCAAGTATGCTTTTTCAATCACAATATCACAATTACCAAGTATGCTATTTCAGAATTAGTACATTTTCAGTTTTTGTATAATAAGTGAAGCATAAATAAACCGTTGTGAAGACCGCAAATTGCCATGGTAACAATAAGGCAACTTCCAAGCAGTCCTTGGTCAACACTTCTCTGGACACCTCATAAATGACGCAAGGTGAAAAGGCTAAACACTAATCTGGAAGGAAGGGTATTGCCAAGAAGAACCTTACTCTTTGTTTTGACTAGTTTTTGCAAACCAAATATTCTTCTTGGGCCCTTTTCAGTAACAACAGAATTGAGAAGATTAATGACAGTATTTTTGACCTGTTTGAACTTATCCAGAAAAAGATCAATATATTTTAAGTTCCCTCTTTATTATGGATTCGATCAAGGATAGTGGAATGTTTAGTAAATTGGAATAAATATAACAAAAAGCCCGCATAACTGTTTAGCAATCTAAGCTGAGACAGCAGAGATGAATAACTTCTCTTGCCTTTTTCGATCCAAAGTTCAGAATAACTTTTCTTCTTAGCTACTTGTCCGGATCTAGATGAATGGGGGAGAAATTGAACAAAAGTATTTTAAATAAAAATATCCTTGTACTATCATATAGAAAAACAGGACGTCTTGGGCCATTGGCCCCTCTTCTAGTTTCTCCATTTATATAAATAAGCTCAGACAGAAATTCATGCTCCTAACGAATCTTCACTTGTTTCGATTTCTCTACAGAACTACTTAAAACAGGAAAAGCTATTCTTCTCCCAACTTCTTCTCACTAAAAATAATGCTTCTGATTGTCCAAATAATTGAATAATTAAAATATAATGCGTCTGATTGTCCAAATAAATGAAAAATACGCAAACTTGACTTTTTAGATATGTCAGCACAGTGAGATGAAATTATAGAAAGTATCTGAAGAAGTTACACACACACACACACACACATATAAAGAAAGAAAAAAGTATATCAACCAAAAACCAAAACAACTAAATCCTTACTTGCTGATTCTCCAACTAAATTCTCAATCATGAGCACAGGCTTGCTATAGGCATCTGCGCTCGGATATGCATCGGCCTCCCAAGGAAGAAGCTTTTGGCCCCAACTTTCCACCTTAGCTTGATTCGAATCTATCTGTTTCGTATCTGGCTCTTCGAAAGCAACCGCTTTTGGATCTGGAACTTCAACAACAACTTTCGTAGAAAGTTGACGACTCACCTTCCTTGATCCAACTCCTTGCCCACCCTGTCCTGCCTTTGGTCTATTTGAAGTAGGACTTGCTATCCACTTCTGGGCATCATCCCATTTTGAAGGTGCAGGCTTGGAAAATGGAGCAAGGGGCACCCTCTGTTGGACCCTCTCACCCTTCTGAAACTCAAAGATCGACGAGGACACACTCATGCCATCATGTACATTATCATAGTCCAAAGAAGGGTCTTGTTGGTTTCTAGCTCTGGAATTCACTATTGTACTATTAGCATTATCCTTCAACCTACGATCATTAACCATCTCTGAGCCTAAGGAGTCAGCTGTGGTTGAAGTTGAGCATTCATGACGGACGCTCACAACATCTACGTCTTTGCAGTTGTCAGAGCTGCTATTGCCTGTGGAACATGTTCACCATCAGAACTTTTGGGTTTTTTGGGTTTCTAAAATGAAAATCTCTAGTACTTCCTGAATGTCAAAACCACAGCCAATCCCACCGTTTGGTTCCCGAGAAAGCAGAGGAAAATCTTAGACAAATCTAGATGCATACCATACCAGTCTTAATCACTTTCCGTTGAATTATGGATGGCGGCTGACACAGTTTTACTTTATTAAAGATATATCATATTTGATACGATGTATAAATCAGACATTCAAAGTGTATTACTTTAATAAAATCTTTACACTTTGCGTGAAGGAAAAAAGAAAATAAAAATATATATAGTCCGAACCCAAATTACATACAAAACAAAGGGTCCGTTTGAAAATACGAAAGAAATAGTTTTCAAAAAGAAAAAACAAAAAAAAATAGAAAGGAAAAGAAAAAAGCGGTACCAGATTCATCAACGTCAAAAGGTTGAGATCTCAAAGTGAAAGCAGATTCAGCGTCGTCTTCCTGCTTCCTCTGCTTCTCCACTCCCATCAGCATCATTCTCAACTTTCCAGGCGAAAATCCTCCACCGCCCTAACCAAAAGAACAAGAAACAAAATCCATTCATTCAAACCATAAAAAAATTTCCCATGGAAAATCCAAAACTCCAGAGGCGAAATGCGGGTTCAAAATCGCCAGATCAAATGCGCGGATTCTGCAGAAACTTTGAAGTCTCCCGAGAATGAAAAAAAAAAAGAAAAGAAAAAGGAAAAAGAGAGGACCAAATTTGAAAACGACGTTTTGCATGCATTGGAACAAGAGAAAGTAATAGTAAATAGAAAAAAGGAAAAAGAAACAAATTCTGAAAAAAGAACAAACCTGAGGCTTTTGGATCCTTTCGTAATCCATAATACTAGTCGTGCTTTTTTCTTCTCTACTTGTTTGGTTGTGATTTCCGAGAAATGAGAGAGCTAACAAAAGAAACTTGTAGAGTAGTGCATAATAATAATGCAGGAGAAAACAAAAACTCACTTATTAGTGAGACGTTTTTTCTATGAATCCAAGTGAAGTTCCTTTTTTTTTTTTTTAGATTTTGCTTTGAAATCGCAGTCAAACTTGAGTTGTACGGAAGGAGGAGGAGGAGGAGGAGGAGAAAAGGATTGGGGGCACAATGAGGAATGGATTGCGCCTTCAGCTTCTTACTCTGTTCGCACTGCTCCCAGTTACTGAACTTTTTTTTTTTTTTTTTGCCCTTCTTTTTACTCCTTTTTCGTTTCGCAGTGGCCCACTTGTTTTTTTTTTTTTTCTTTTAACTCCTTTTGCGTCTTTCATTTGTTTACTTTTTTTGCCTTCGTTTTGGCTACATTTGGCCAGGTAGTTTTTTTTAGTACGATGATGACTTGTAAGAGTATTTTTACATTAAGATGCAGTCAAAATTATTAACTATTAAATTTCATAAAGATTGCTATATTTTTCTTTTTCTAAATTGATATAATCTTGATGAATCCAAACTTTTTGTCTAATTTTAATGTTTTAAATGATGTCTAACTAATCTTTTTATGACACATAAAATTTGATACAATTAACTATGAAAAACTTTATTCTCTTAAAGGGTATTTGAAAAAAATGGTAAAAATCGTTGGTTAGAACCACTTTTATTATAGCATGTGAGAGTTTTACACTGTTTATAACTGAGTTTATGGTTAAAAACATGTGGTGGGAACCGTATGATAGGAACAATTACCATACAGCCAGATAGTATTTTTATCATACCCTAACATAAATTTTCTTTTTGTTGCATAACATTTGCAATTTCATTTTAAAAAATTAAAGAGAGGGTTTTCGGTGAGAAGCTGTCATTGTAGGGAATTTTATAGGAGCGCTTGTCTTGTCCCGCCTACAGGTCGCAGGATAAACATTAATTCACATTGTAAACTGAATAATGCAAAGTACCATGAGGAAAACTTTTTAACAATATTGTTGCACCGAGTATCATTTGATTAAAAGAGTCCAGATTCATTGCCCTTATTTTTCTGTCCAAATGATTTTTTTTTATTATTTATTTATTATATTATCTAAATTTAAGAAACTAATTACATTAATAAGAATAAGATACTAAAAATATTAAAATAATTTATAATGTGTCAAAATTTAAATAAAAAAATAATTAACGAGATAAAAAAATAAGATAACAAATCTAAATTCGACACAATGAATTAGATGTGATGTATGAATTTATTTACGTATTCGTGCCCTTATAAGTTTGTTAAAGTATTATTTAGTTTCACAGATAATGATGTGAAGTAAAACAAAAATGGTAAAATTCGAGGAGAAAAAAAATGCACAATTTACGAACACGCATGTAATCAGAAATTCCCATAGTTAACAGGAATACATTGGATACCCTTTTGTGCTATTGATGGTAGATTTTGCCCCTTTCTCTTGCTTTCCTCTGGGGCTTCAACATCTTTGACACTGGTTACGTGGACGACAATGATTGGAGGCATGTGGGCACTCCTCACGAAACGAATGTGGAAGATCCAAAGACCAGAATTGGACACCAATAACTTTGACTAGAAGTGACAAGTCTATGCACTTTAGAAAGGATCAGCATACTCCATCTAATAACCTCATACAAACAGTGAAAGTTCCAAAACGTACATGGTCGAATGAACCTTCTCTTCTCTTCAAAGGTGTTTGGGTCTAAATCACTTCTTAATTATAAATAATATAAAATTTTATATATTACAATAACAATAAAAAATTATCACAGTATAAATTTTATATGTTATAGTAAAAACAGTTCTCACCACCTTTCAAAACGGGTGGTCAATTTTCTTAAAACAACCAAATTCTTAATTGTTGCTCAATATCATAGCAAAAGATCATTCTTAAACCAATCCGTGCCCTTCCTTCATTTTACGACTCATTAATCATTCTAAGGCCACTTTAATACAAATATTAATATCAATATTATAATTGTTATAAAAAAATATAAAAATAATATATTTAATATGTTATTTTATTTTATTTTCTAATCTATAATCTTATTACATTAATAGTGCCTGCACGTTTTTTTAGAAAGGACCATTTATCCTTCCCATTTCATACCAGTTTCTTTTTCTTTTGTTTTTCAGTTTTTTTTGTTGTTTTTGCTTTTTTTTTTTCAAACTTTTTTTTCTTTTAACTCCAAACCCTCAAAAAAATCTTTATCCTTTCAAAAAAATATATAAATCTTTTTTTTTTACTTTTTACTTGTATTTTTTCTTTTGCTTCTTTATTATTCTGTCATTTTACGACATCAAAATAAATTACTTCAAATTAAATAACTTCTTCCAAATGTGTGTTTTTTTTTAATATACAATTTCATTCTCTATATACTTATTTGGGATATTATTTTATTCTCACTTACTATATTAAAATAACGTTGTAGGATTTTTCTAATTAGCCCATGTAACACCCCTAAGTAGAGGTTGGTAGTTTTTAATAAATTAAATAGAAAATCAGAAAAATAAAATAAAACTTCTAAAAATTTGCTCGGGACTTAAGCGAAATTTAAAGAAAATAAATAAATAACAAAACCGTATTTTAACATAGCACCTTTAATTTAATGTAATAAATTTGTCATCATCAAAATTGTACCAACACTTAAGACATTTTTATATTGTCACAAATAAAAACTTAAGACTGCTTAAACCATAAAGAAAAATATTCTAAACAAAGTAAGAACTCCAACAGAATATTGCTACATAATTTCCTTTACTATTTTCCTGTTATCACCTTACATTCTATATATCTTGAAAAGATTAAAAATATAAAGAATGAGTGACAACATGCTTAATGGGAAAACCATTACTTATTGGTTTTATTTAATTTATAACAATTTCATTATGTCTATATCTAGTATGTACTCTATTTACATGTAAATAAAAAAATTTACCGACAACTTCACTAGACCACTAGTGACTAGGAAATATAAAATATTTATCTATAAATATTGT
This sequence comes from Artocarpus heterophyllus, assembly GCA_025403435.1. Classification (NCBI taxonomy): domain Eukaryota; kingdom Viridiplantae; phylum Streptophyta; class Magnoliopsida; order Rosales; family Moraceae; genus Artocarpus; species Artocarpus heterophyllus. The sequence goes on from CM046339.1 coordinate 12,661,101, forward strand.
ATTTATATGTAAATACAAAAATTTACCGATGGCTTTGTCAGATAACTGGCAGCCATGAAGCACAGTATTTACCTGTAAATATTGTATTCATATGTAAATATAAAAATTTATGGGCAACGTCACTGGATCTGAGAAAATACAGCATTAACATGAAAACACCATAGTCCTATGTGAAAACAAAAATTTTATTATAATGTCGCCAGATATCACTAACACAGACGAAGACAACGACGACCGAGAGATATAGTATTTACCTATAAATACTGTATTTTTATTTAAATACAAAAATTTACCAACAATTTCACCAAACAACTGATGACCGAAAGATACAATATTTCTCTATAAATACTATATTTTACATTTTAAATATAAAAATTTATCGACAACCTCACTGGACTCGAGAAAATATAGTGTTGAAGATTCGGATAACAATAAGAAGTTTCCACTTCTTCACTTCTTCTAGCTTTGTTTCCATTCTTTTCATGAGATACATCCGGACCATCTCCAACAAGGTTATAGCCTAGTATAGCACTATTGATGGACTCCTTAAATTGTTGAGTAATATGTTACGTCTTGGGAGTGCACTAAAGTAGCCTCTAGACCATGATTGTGCATCTTTGTTTTTTAAGGAGAACAGTTTCGGCGGAGAATGCTATTATTTTCCACCGATGGAGAACAAAAATATCAACCGTTAGATTGCCATCCAATGGTTATTAAGAAATGAGCTTATAGGTACACACATAGTCTTGAATGTAGGAAATTGAAAAACACAAATTAAAGCTCAACCATTGACTTAATAAAATTTTTAATCTTGGCTCTTGATTTTAAAACATGCATAGAACCCTAACACTACTGCCCAACCTCCATAGCCTTCTAACATTATCGCTCAAGCTCTATAACCACCATCGCAGCTCCACCACGCTGGCAACTCTGTCGTCAGCAATCTCCCTCTCCAGGCGTCGTCCTTATCGAAAGCTCTGCCACCTCACCCACGTCGCTAATGATGACTCTGCCTCCTTCATTCAGGTGGCACAAAGAGCAGATATGAGAAAATAGTAACTCTAATAGGTGTTTACCAACAATCCTTTTCTGTTGTTATAGAAAATGTGTAAATCCCTGAATTCAGTAACTTGAATAGGCAAGAAACATGGATGCAAAATTTTGACTATGAAGTATACTTTCACAATTTCATCAAGTCTCTTTTATGTATTCAAGTTTTCTAACTTCTTTAGACTATCAGCTCCATCTTATATCGAGGAACAAAGTTTATTCAAACATGTATTTGACCATAATTTTCCTTGCGATTGAACAAAAATCTCAATGCTCAACCATTTTCAACCAAAATCTTAATTGAACAAAGATTAAAACTAGCGCCAATTTCAACCAAATTCAATAAATTCACGATAACATATCAAAATTCATCAATCATACAAATCAAAATTCCAATAACCAAAAGGGGAAAAACCACCCTAGGCAAAACCCAAATTTCATATCCAATTTCTCCAAACCAAGAAATCCATATCTCTGATTCACCACCAAACAACATACTCATCGAGAGAAGACGAAGCTGCAGAACTTTTTTTTTAACTGAAAAATAGAGGAAGAGATGGGCTTAAGGCTTTTCTTGAAGGGGAGATGGGCTTCGGTGGCAAAGCTTCAGAAACGAACATAAATAGAGCCATGGCGGCTGGTCGCTGGAGTTGGGGGCAATGGGGTTGGCGTCACCGGTGGGTGGGAGGTCGGGGCTAGACTTGCCAGTGGGTGGCCGCGCAGGGTTGGGCTCGCCGGTGGAGGAGGGAGGAAAAGGAAGAAGGTCCTAAAATCTAATTTTTTTTCTTTTTTTTTAAAAAAAAGAGGAATGCGTAAAAGTCATATGTGGGAGGTTTTATTCTTGATTTGGTATACCCTATTTTTGACCATTGATCTAAAACTAAAGTTCTTTCCCACCCTCAGACTATTCTCCACCGATGGAGAATTATTTCGTTCTTCACCGCAGACTCACTCTTTTTTTAGTACTCCGAACCACTCATGTTGTGTTGTTTCATCTTCTCCATTTTATAATAAAATATGCATTCATAAAAGTATTGATACATTCGAGAAATAAAACTAAAGGAAAAAATAGTAGAGAAAATAATACCTTGCTATTGTAGTTGCTCTTGCAGCTGCCCATGGTATTTCCTTTAGAAGTAACCCTTTATGATTTGGTCCGCCCATAGTATTTCCTTTAAAAGTAACCTTTTATGGTTGGTCTTGAAGTTGTTATATAGATGTCTCACGCATAACCTATGGGTGGATTTTCAAACTTGTCCTTAACAGCCTCAACTAAGCCCTTTCGTCGATCTGAAATCCATGTTATTAATGTTCCCTTGTTAAATTCCAAGTCATTGCTCAAAAACTCTAAAACCCACTCCCATGATGAATCAGTCAGATTCCACAGTAACATACCAATAGGAAAGATTGCATTGTTTGATTCAACACCAACAACTGCAATCAATTGACCTCAATAGGGGCCTTTCACGAAACAACTATCAAGACCAATAAAAGAGCCACGACTTACCCGAAAACCTTGCTTACATGCTGCCAAACTCACATACCACCTTTGAAATTATGGGTTACCGTCACACTCAAGAGTTGCACTTCATAAAGACAAAGGAGCCTAAGTTTGATGTCTTTAATTCCTCACAGTAGTCCCAAAGAGTAGCGTGTTGTTCGTTCACCGACTCTTCTAGTATTTTCCTAGCCCTTTTGCATGCTATAATAAATTGCCATCTTGTCACATCTATTTTAGTGTCTTTCCTAACATGCTCCTTAAACCCATGTAAAGTCTAATTAGCTTGAGCCCGAAAAAGATGCAAATACTTATCACACAACCACTTTGATGACACCGAATTTACCGCTTCAAATCCACCTCACGATTCGGTTATATGCCAAGATCTCTGAAATCTTTCTATTCAAAATCCTTTAAATCTCCAAGATCTCCAAAATCCCCAAAATCTCACAAAAAAATCTTCCATCCCAAGATTCTCCCACGCAGACAACCGAGGATTTTCCTTCCATTGCTTCCGATCTTCTTAAGTCAACAAACTTAACGAAATCCTCCCTCCAATTCGATATTCCCACCTCAGCAAATTCCACGCTCCAAAGTTCAACTTCCTGATCCATTAAAAAATCAAACTACAGGGGAAGAAAATAAACTACAGCCATTTGAATATACTTACTCAAGGAGACAACAACCAAAGGAAGTAGAGGTCTCAGACACAACCCACTGCCAAGATTCCAAATTGAAATTAGGTATGGATACACGGTCAAAGGAACTTGGTGATTTTCCAATTGCTATCAGGATAGGGACTCGCACTTGCACAAAGCATCCAATATCAAAATTCGTGGGTTATAGCCACTTATCTAGACCAATGCAGGCTCTTGTGTCTAACCTCACAAAAGAGGCAATTCCCAAAACAATACAGGAGGCATGGGGCAGTCTAACATGGAGAAAGGCAATCAAAGAAGAGATGGATGCACTCGGAAAAAATGAAACTTGGGAGATTGTTCAGAAAACTGGTGACAAGGTTCCAGTGGGATGCAAGTGGGTCTTTATGTTCAAATATAAGGCAGATGGATCTATTGAGAGATACAAAGCGAGGCTTGTTGCAAAAGGCTATACTCAGACATATCAAGAAACTTTCGCACCGGTGGCAAAGATAAATATTGTAGGTGTTCTTCTTTCTCTTGCTGTGAATTTAGACTGGTCGCTGCAACAATTAGACGTAAAAAATGCCTACTTGAATGGGGACTTGGAGGAGGTGTATATGGATTTGCCACCTGGATTCGATGAAGAAAAGAAACATGGTAAGGTATGCAAGTTAAAAAAGTCTTTGTACGGGTTAAAGCAGTCTCCAAGGGCATGGTTCGATCGGTTCACCAAAGTAATCCACAGGTTGAACTACAAACAGGCTCACGTGGATCATACTCTATTTTATAGATATAAGGATAACAAAGTTACTATTCTTATTGTCTATGTTGATGATATAATTTTAACAGGGGATGATACAACTGAGATGGAGAATTTGAAGAAGAAATTGGCTGCCGAGTTTGAGATAAAGGACCTTGGAAGTCTAAGATATTTTTTGGGTATGGAAATTGCTAGGAATAAAATGGGGATTTCTGTATCACAACGAAAATATATTTTGGACTTATTGAAAGAGACAGGAATGATGGCATGCAAACCTATAGAAACTCCGATGGAATATACTGCAAGGCTGAGTGAAACAGAGTCAAGTAATCCGGTTGATCCTGGGAGATATCCGCGTCTAGTTGGAAGACTAATCTATCTTTCACACATAAAGCCCGATATTGCTTTTGCCATCAGTCGAGTAAGCCAATATATGCGTTCACACATATGGAAGCATTATACAGGATTTTGAGGTACCTAAAGGGGACACCAAGGCGAGGACTATTTTTTAAGAGTGAAGAAAGGAGCATAGAAGTATATACTAATGCGGACTGGGCAGGCGCAACTAGAGATAGGAGGTCAACCTTCGGATACTGTACATTTGTTTGGGGAAATTTAGTAACCTGGAGAAGCAAAAAACAATCTGTTGTGGCTAGAAGTAGTGCAGAAGCTAGATTAAGGTCAGTGGTGCATGGAATTTGCGAGATATTGTGGCTGAAGATATTATTAGAAGAGCTGAAAATAAGAATGGGACTACCTCTAAAAGTATACTGTGATAATAAAGCAGCAATAAATATTTCGCACAAACCGGTTCATCATGATCAAACCAAACACGTTGAAGTTGACCGTCATTTTATTAAGGAAAAGATTGAGAAATGAACAATCTGCATATCTTATGTACCTACTATAGAACAAGCAGCAGACATACTCACTAAAGGACTTTCGAGATCTTTGTTTGAAAAGTTTGTAGAAAAGTTGGGAATGTTCAATTTGTATAGCCCAACTTGAAGGGGAGTGTTAGAATGTCTAGAATTGTCTTTTAGATGTTTTATGCTTCAATTTTTTAGTAGAATCCGAGTGGTAGTGCGTTAGTTATTTTGTTTCCTATTTTTTAGGGAAAGTTGTTAGGTAGTTAGATAGAGATCTGCTAAGTCAGAGAATAAAAGGCGGGTTATACTAGTCAGTTTCCTTATGAATTCAGATTAATAAAAGTGCAGTGCTTTTATCGTTCTTCTCCTCTAGTTTGTTTACATTAACCAAGCTTAGCTACCCCTTTGATTTTAAGGTGAATGTGGCAGGTTCATGTTCAAATACGTGTCCCTCCTATTAATGTATAGGTGCATATATATATTCTAGGCTATAATTATTACCAACATACATATAGCACATAAGAGATGTTATCAAACATTTAAAAATCATTGTATTAACTAATGGAACAAAGAAAGAATAAATTATAAACAGCAGAATTGCAATATATAGATCACCAAGAGTTCAAAAGCTTCCAGATTATAAGTAAAATATGCATCTTAACTGTGGAACCGAGTCAGTTTTGCAACGCTCTATCTTGTTTGCTATGACCTGCAAGACAAACACGACAATCTAACAAGTGGGAGAGGAACAATTATAATTCATAAACCAGAAAAGAATAGATATTTAGCAAAGAATCTCTCTTCGCTTATAGGTATTCCTTTTCTTAATATCTGTGGTTTGCTTACGCTTCATTTATCCTCCATCTTCTATCTACAACCATGTATAATTAATTTTTACTATTGATAAACCAAAAAAGAATAGATATTTAGCAAAGAATCTCTCTACGCTTATAGGTATTCCTTTTCTTAATATCTGTGCTTTGCTTACGCTTCATTTATCCTCCATCTTCTATCTACAACCATGTATAATTAATTTTTACTATTGTTCTCTATCTCCACTTTTTCTTGAAAATTGTTTCACGATTCTCAATCTGAATTGTATGGTGTTAAATTTCTGCTAGGGACTTTTAAACTAGAATGCACCAACTTTATTAACAGGTAATTTTTTCTTTGTAATTGCAGGAGAAAGTCTCAAGATTTTACACAGTGAGTTAAAACAAAGTAAGGAGCTTCAAGAGAATTCTCTTTGGTGTAAAAATTTGGAAGAGGTATATTGGTGTAATCTCTTGTGAGTATTTCTAGAGAATTGACTTGTCTTGTCTAGAAATCTTTTGTGAGTAAATAATTTGCTTATGTATAATCTGGAAGCTTTTTGCAGCAACAATTACGAGATTGATTGCTGCTTTTAATAATATTTGCAGACAATCTAACAAGTGGGAGAGGAACAATTATAATTCATAAAACAGAAAAGAATAGATATTTAGCAAAGAATCTCTCTTCGCTTATAGGTATTCCTTTTCTTAATATCTGTGGTTTGCTTACGCTTCATTTGTCCTCCATCTTCTATCTACAACCATGTATAATTAATTTTTACTATTGATAAACCAGAAAAGAATAGATATTTAGCAAAGAATCTCTCTTCGCTTATAGGTATTCCTTTTCTTAATATCTGTGCTTTGCTTACGCTTCATTTATCCTCCATCTTCTATCTACAACCATGTATAATTAATTTTTACTATTGTTCTCTATCTCCACTTTTTCTTGAAAATTGTTTCATGATTCTCAATCTGAATTGTATGGTGTTAAATTTCTGCTAGGGACTTTTAAACTAGAATGCACCAACTTCATTAACAGGTAATTTTTTCTTTGTAATTGCAGGAGAAAGTCTCAAGATTTTACACAGTGAGTTAAAACAAAGTAAGGAGCTTCAAGAGAATTCTCTTTGGTGTAAAAATTTGGAAGAGGTATATTGGTGTAATCTCTTGTGAGTATTTCTAGAGAATTGCCTTGTCTTGTCTAGAAATCTTTTGTGAGTAACTAATTTGCTTATGTATAATCTGGAAGCTTTTTGCAGCAACAATTACGAGATTGATTGCTGCTTTTAATAACATTTGCATTCTAAATTTAATCTATCTATGTAGATGATATCCAACAATAAAACATGTTTAGACACATGTCCTGATAAAAGAACCTTCATGCTATTCAGTTTAATCATCCACTGGAACTGTCCTTGGAATTTCTGTAGTTCATCTAATTACTTATAATCTAAATTTATATTGGTGCTCGGTTGATGCAGAAGAAAAGAAAGATTGCAAGCAGCTTACAGAAAATTCACTACTTTACAGTTGCAGGCACATTAATGCACACTAACGCATGTGCCTTGCACGTGCACACCTTTACTGGTAAGATATACTAAATACTTAAAAAAAAAAAGGCTCAGTACTCCGTTTCTCACACACACGACACATTAAACAACACACTTAGTCACTCACTCGACAATCTAGGAAACGTACTGGCAAGAGATTGCACACATCAAGTGTCCTTCCGAAGAAAGATTCTATTTCCCATGCCACTTCCCATTTCATGAAGCAAAGAAAATTATTCAACTGCTAAGATCTGTATTTCCAAGTATTCCTACAAGGGCCTCTAGACATAAAATTCAACTCCCAACCATTAGGATGTAAATCACAAGTGCTGATCTCACAGTAATTGCCTGCAACTTCCTAAGAGGGATAACCCCAATTAACTGACCTCTCACTGTGAGACTGCAAAAATGAAAATGTAGAGAACATGTTGGATAGTGTTTCAATGGAGGAAATATTACCTTATGTGCTTGTAAGACATCTTCTAATTGTTTCAGAAGCTCAGCCGTATATTGCTTGTCAAGCTCAGCTCCGAATATGGTCAGTGGAACCTTGACCTGTTGAAAGTAATTTAAACCACAGATGCCATTAAGCTCTTTCACTTAACATACTCACATGGCAACAGCCGACAAAATACTAAAACTTGAAAGGAAAAAAAAAAAAAAAAAAACCTATAATTTCAATGAAGAAAGTTGTACAACAGCTTAGGATGAAAAGATCTTTTTGCAAGTTGTTCGAATGAAAATTGTGCCGCCCATAAATATGCACTTCTCAGTAAGAATACTTCTCAAATGCTTAAGAGTCAAGAACAGGAAGCATGCCTTTAATATCATCTCGAGTGACGAAGGAAGGATATAAGATCGCAGTAGCCTGGAGAAAGTTTTTGAGCTTTGCAAGTTGAATTACAACCTTGGCTGAGAACATGACTTATCTGAGTCAGCTTAATCAACAAATTCTTATATTGATGTTACTAATAAAGTCAAGTGACAGCATTGGAATAAAATTCAACTAATATCCACAACAATGAAACAAAGAAGTATGTGAACTTACCGCCCCAACAAAAGCCAGCAGCACCTATTGCAGAAAACCCTCTGCCTTGCAAGTCTTTGATTAATGGTCTTGCTTCTTCAAATGCCCTCTCCTATCAAAAGAAGTAAAAGGCCAGAGGCTCTGAGATTTCGACACAGAACTGTGCAAAATTTAGTAACATTCACATCTCCTCCTCAAAGACAAGACAAGACTTTTCCAAAATCCATTCCCAACTTCAAACAGAAATTACAATTAACAACAACAACAACAATACAAACAGAAAACAAATGATGGAGGGGTTTGGCTTACAGGCGTCTTGAAATCGTCTCAGGAGGAACAAGCTTTCTTTCGCAAGAGCACAACTACTTTCTCTGCTCTGCTCTGCTCTGCTCTACTAGGGAATGAGGATGTAGAGAGAGAAAGAAAGAGAGCGAGAGAGAAGGGGCAGAGTGAGAATGGGGAATTTGCTTGGATGCTTAGCCTCCAGCGAGGGGCTGGTGTCGGCAATAAGGGACGCCGATATGGGAATCACACACTTGAAAATCTGAAACACTAGGCAAGAATCCCCCAATTCCAAAACCCTAGAATCGAAAAATTAGCAAACAAAAAGATTAAAGATGATTTGATTACGAACCGCAACTGAGAAGCACAAACATCGTCATACACAACATCGTCTACAAAGCCTAGGTACCAAAATCAGAAAAAGAAATTTTAGAGAGAGAGAGAGGAGAGAGAGGGTACCAAAATCAGATCAACAAGAGTGGCCTGGTCGACCTTGATGAACCCAGAACGCAGCAGCGGCGGAGGAAGAGGAGCGGCGGATGCAGTACTCGATGACCTCGGAGAGGGATTCCTTATCGAGCAGTTCTAATCAAACTCGTTCAAAAAAATTTTGAAAACGTTTTTTCTGTTTCCAATATTTTGAAAAAAAAAAAGATAATAGTTTTAAAAAATAAAAAACAAGAATAAAAATAACGAACATGTTTTTTCTCACTTGTTTTCTTTTTTTTTTTAATACAAAAATTGTTCAAAAAATTTTTATCCAATAAGCCTTTAATTAATTTAAAGGCTAATTTGTCATGAACTCTAAGGCGTTGTTTGTTTTTACTTTTAAGGTTTGTTTGGTCTGAGTATTTAAGTAGAGTTTTTGAATGAAAATTTAAATGTTTGTGAGAAAAAATACTGTAGCAAAATGATTCGAACTGTGATTCGAATATTCAACCAAACGGGCCCTTAAAATTTTTAAAAATAATTTTATATATTTTTCAAAATAAAAATTTTAAAAATATTTTTTATATAATTTTTAAAAAAATTATTTTTTAAAATAAAAATATTTTACTTATTTTAAAAACAATATTAGCTATTTTTAAAAATCAAGAACAGCATAGCTATTAATCTATAAAATAAGAGAAAGATATGAAGAGCCTGTTTGGTTTGAGTATTTGAATAAAGTATTTAAATAAAGATTTAAATTTTTATAAGAGAAAATATTGTAGTAAAATGAATTTTATAAAATATTCATAAAAATATCTTATAAGATATTTTTAGAAAATATTTCTTGATTTGAACAATTTTTAAAAATATTCATAAAAATATTTCACTTATTTTAAAAACAATATTAGCTGTTTTTAAAAATCAAGAACAACATAGCTATTAATCTATAAAATAAGAGAAAGATATTCATGAAGAGCTTATTTGGTTTGAGTATTTGAATAAAGTATTTAAATAAAGATTTAAATTTTTATAAGAGAAAATATTATAGTAAAATGATTTGAACCGTGAGTCGAACCACAAAACAAACAGGCCAAGAATTTTTTTCATTTGACATGAAAAAAGTTATTTCCACGTGGGGTTGTGGGGGCCGGTTTCGCAAGACGCGTGTAGGAAGCCAGCCAGATAAGACTGGCTATTGCCGGTCCCTTCGAGAGCCAGCCAGATTTACCGCACGCGCCCCTTTCTCCGCCTCGCATATCTGCCGGCGCTTCTCAATTTCCCAATTTCAAAAATTAATTAAACGAACGAAAAAAGAAAACAAGAATCTCACAAAAAAAAAAAAAAAAAAAATCGTTGGATTGGGGTTTGGCCCTTTGTTCTTGAGAACAAAAGAAGGAGGAGGAGGAGGAAGCAAGAACAGGAATCTCAATCTCAAAAATCTCTTAACCTCTCAAATCTGTGGGTCCGTTCCTGGTGAAAGCGAGCGATAATCGACACTCGATTTGATTTTCTTTTCATTTTTTTTGTCGAAGAAAATTTACCAAAAAAAAGTTGAGGATCGATCGGATGGGAGAAATTTCGTCGTCGGCGGCGATGATCGCCTACAAGCTCACGGACGCCTCTAGTTGGTGGAACGATGTCAATGAATCTCCGCTATGGCAGGACCGCATCTTTCACATCCTCGCCGCTCTCTACGGTGTCGTTGCCGCCATCGCTCTGGTACTATATGTACACATATATTTTTATATGTATAGGCATATGTAGTTGTAATTGGCATAATCTTCGGCTGGATTCGCAATCTCTTTATTTATCGTTGTTGTTGTTGTTGTTGTTATTGGGGTTTAGCTGGGTTCTTGATTTCAATCGAGATTGACATTGGTATTCCGTTTGGGTTTGGGCTAGGTTTCGTAGTTTTGAAGGATGGGATCTCGGTCTGTGTTCCCTTTCTTGGAAATGAAGGAAAAATAATAAGAAAGAGAGATAATGAAGCAATACTTTTTGAGTTTTTTTTTTTTTTTTTTTGGGGTTTCGTCTTGTAATTAGAGATTGGTATGAATGTTTGTGTTTGTGCTAGATTCAACTTGTTCGGATACAATTGAGAGTGCCGGAGTACGGCTGGACGACGCAGAAGGTCTTCCACTTTCTCAACTTTGTGGTGAATGGGGGTTTGTATCTCATGGAGTCTCTGATTAATTTTGGATTCGAACTTTGTTATTTCAGAAAAAGGATCATGTTTGCGCTGAGTTTCATTATTTTTCTTTGTTATTTCAGTCCGGGCTTTAGTGTTCGTGTTCCGCAGAGATGTCCAGAAGTTGCAGCCGGAGGTTGGATTTGTTAATCGTTGATGTCAATTCCTGATGTGAGGTTCATCTTTTATTGGTTAATAATGTGAATCCTGTTTTCTTGTGTCTTTGTAGATTGTCCAGCATATCTTGCTTGATTTGCCAAGTCTTGTTTTCTTCACAACTTATGCTCTTCTAGTTCTATTCTGGGCTGAAATTTACTACCAGGTTACTATTATCATTATCATTATCATTTTATCTTTAACAAGCTACCTTTTCTTGTTCTAGCCAGGAAAAAAAATATATATATCTACCTTTTCGTTGTTCTTTTATAACTTTGTTTTAATATAATTTGGTTTGGTTATGATTCCTATTTTAACAGGCACGTGCCGTATCTACTGATGGGTTGAGGCCAAGTTTCTTCACTATCAATGCGGTGGTTTATGTTATTCAGGTGAAGTTTTTCGTCCAATATTTCAATTTTAATTCTGTCACAATAGAGATTTTAGAGTTGGATTCTCTCATCTGGATTACAGTCATGCTCTATGACTGGAGCTTTTCTGTTATCCCCAAGCTCTTTTGTTTTCCTCCAAATGTTTCGTAATCACTTAGCCTTTGTTTATTTTTAGGTTTTCCCGAATAGGTTTGAACTTTTGTGGTTTGAAATGGAAAGTTTGATAAGTGTGGTTTGAACTTTTGATTCAAACTATTTGAAAACATCAAAACATCAAACTCAAATAATTGGTTTGAACCAAGCTTTCAAAGTACTTGCTAAATGCTGGTTCATTTGATTGATTCAGACCATTTGAACCAATGAACCAAATGGTCTAAGGTGACTAATATTCTTACTACCATCAGTCTTAACTATTTGACTATAATTATCCACAGAAGAAAAAAGTCTAACATTGTTCTATGTACAGATGTTTCCTCATAGTTACTTATTACAATTACTATGAGATGTATGGTAGGTCCTTTTCTCAATGCGATAAGAGGAAAAAATGTTGTTAATTATTGATGACTTTCCATATGATTGTTGGTTTCTACTTGACTGGAGAAACTTGATTTTTGAGGAATTCGTCTATTAGATATTATGATATCGGAGGCGTGAGATGACAATCTATTGAAAATCTACATGCACCAAGTCCTCCAATTATGAGACAGTTTTGATTTTCTTCCTCTTTTTGTTTTTATTTTCATTGACCTTTTTGTGGTACTACACTACTGCTATACCCAAGATCTTATTCTTGGATAAGAGATAAAGGAATTCACTCTTTGAAGATTCTTTCATGACTTTGTTGTGATTCTGTGTTCGAGTACCAGGTGTTTGTTTTCCAAAATTTCTTACTTCTTTGCATATTTGGAGTTAGAATAGATACAATGGTGAAAATGAAGAGTTTACGTGAATGTGCTAGCTCAACTTATGTGGTTTGAAAAAGAGAAAAAGATTTCCAGAAATGTACCAAAAATTAGAACCTGATCCCTCTTAGTCAGGATTTAAGGTTTCTAGGGAAATGGCACAGGCCTGGTGCCAGTTATGTAGCTCATGAGTTGAAAAAAAGAAAGAACGAAAAAGAAATTCAGTGAAAGGTCTTTGCAAGTGGTTTGTGGCATTCATTGTGGCTATGTTATACTATATATTTTTACTAGCTATGCTCTCTCTATATGTTTTTGAAATAAGGACGTTGTTTGCCCAAGACATGTTGGTCTAGTGGCATCGTGAAAAAGGGTGGAGTGGGTATTGGTTTGGGGTAAGGAGGTTTGATCCTCCATTGTAACAAAAAAAATGTATTTTTTTTTAAATAAGGACGTTATTTAGCTTGTTTTTGTTGGCTTGGTAGACCTCTAGATTCTCTTCTCTTTTTTATTTTGCGGTTAATTTTGGTGTCGTGTAGCCTATATTTAGGAGAATTACACAGTGATGTATGGTTATTCTTCCTTTTTGTTATAGTGCAATGCACGCATTCATGTATATTGTTTAATATTCACAGGTTTTATATGTGGATCCTTTATAATGCTATTTGCTGTTTACCAGGAAAAACATTGATCCTTAAAATTCTTTTATTCTAATTTTTGATGATTAAATTACTTCCAGATTGCCTTGTGGTTTATATCATGGTGGAAGCCTGTTCGTGCTGTCATCATCCTGTCTAAGATCTTCTTTGCAGGTAACTAGAAAAACATTGCCCGAGTAATAGTAGCTTATCTTGGTAATATATTGTTCTAACAAATATTTTGGCAGGTGTATCCCTATTTGCTGCACTTGGGTTTCTTCTATATGGGGGAAGGTACTAATTCTGCATTAAGTTATAAGCGTGCATTTTCTTCTGTTTCGGAGGAAATGACCATATGCGGCTATAACATGCATCTTTAGTTATGAACTAGGAGAAATAAGACTAAATGTATATGTGCATGTGTGCAGATATAAATAATATATAATATATATATGTGTGTCTGTGTACATATGCACACATATTTATAACATAAAAGAGCAACCTGGAACCTTGGGATTGTCAGACAGGTTTATTTATTCCAAGCACAATGTACGACTATAATAAGCAGCTTAAACCCACAACCTAGTTGCCGTAGGAAGGCATCTTAGTTGTGCAATCTTGTCCTGCTGGATTGAGTTTATGTTAGCGTTTTTGGTCTTCATTATCAATGAAATTGGTGGCGCAGAATAGGTTTGTGTTTGTTTTGGGTTTTTTTTTTTTTTTTTTTTTATGGATGGTTGGGCGGGGGGCATTTTAAGTTTGGAGGGGATTTTTTTTGTGTTGGTAGCGCCTTTTCATTAATTAGGGTCTACCTCCCCATATTTATGGCCCTGCAAGGGCCGATTGATCAGGTGGTTTGCTTCATGTTTCATTCGCCTGCCCTGCTATGCACTCAAAAGCATGTGGTCTTCCTGGCCTTAGGGAGCAGAATATGTTCAGTATCGACTCTTATGCGTGCTTCTATTTGAAAATGCTTAATTTTTGTTAATAATTATATGCATGCCTACCGCCCTCCTATTGAGATTGTGTCAGGGGCCTCCCTTTAGATTCCTATGAATCAAGTGGATGCCAACTTTTCTTGGATCAATGGATACAGTATAATTTTACGAGCTTAACTTACATAATGTGAAATGTCCTGATGACCCATCTGCTGTTTTCTTTTTTTTTTTTTTTTTTTTTTTTTTTTTTTTTTTTCTGGCAGACTCTTCTTGATGTTGCAACGCTTCCCTGTGGAATCAAAAGGCCGTCGAAAGAAGCTGCAGGAGGTGATACTTTTCAGATTATTTTTTTAATTCTTTTTGTAATCCTTAGATTTCATTTATTTTATGTTGACATGGATTCTTTTCTGTGTTTTGACTTGGACAGGTTGGCTATGTGACAACCATATGCTTTTCGTGTTTCCTTATTAGATGCATCATGGTGAGTATTTCTAACTACATCCAGCTGCGCACACGGGCTAACGTGTGTATAAACTATTGAAAACATGTAGATGGATGTTTGATGGTTGCATGTGCCTCACGTGTTGAGGATTTTTTATGGGATTTGAAAATTGTTTTAATTGATGGTGATAGCATCTCCCATGTTCTTTTGCATGCTTCTGTTCTTCACACACTAGCTCTCATTATTTTTGTCTTCTTGTATTGTAGGTGTGCCTGAATGTGTTTGATAAAGCTGCTGACCTTGATGTTTTGGATCATCCAATCCTAAACTTTATATATTACCTGGTAAGCTTTCCAATTTATGTTTTTCTTATATTCTATACTTTATTGTGATGATATTCAATGTACTCACTTTGTAGGATGGCAAGCTTATTAGATTGATCCTTAAAGTTTTGTGGAGGGTTGATTGCTTGATCTTTTGTGACAAATCGTCCCTATTCTACATTCACGTTCTCTTCCCTTGCTAATTGTCATTGCTATTTTTTAAATAGGTGGCATGAATGTACACCTAGTTATATGGTTAGAAATTTTGTTTGACAGGCAATTTGCCATGTTTTATGAGAAATAAAATTGGTGGTAGGCTTCCTTTTGTGTTTAATGTTCATCCATCAGGGTATTTCAAAGGACTAGGTGCCTGATGAGCTTTATTATTTGGCATATTTGAAGTTGTAAACGGTGACATTCTTATTTTTGAAATTGAACATGTATATTGAAGTAAAATACTGCACTTGGAAGGCTCTATTAGTTAGAAATTATTTCTAGGTGCTCATTCTTGCGTGTTAATTACGTTTTGTTCTTCTTCCTCTTGAACTGCAAGAATTTTTGCTCCTTTTTTTTTTTTTTGGCTTTAACATTTCTGTTTTTATCAAAAGGATTATGGTCTGTTGGATCTCGAATTTGATTTACATTAGAATTTGTATTCCATGGAGACAAGAACCTGTATGAGGAGACTGTAATTTGTATAAGCGGTTGGTTCTTTGTTGTTGATTCAGTGTGAATGCAACTAACATGCGTTGCTGGTTGTGTTCATTATTAATAATATTTCTTCTCATATATTGCCGCGATTGTGATCTACCTGGTATTGACATTTTATTCTTGTTTTTCCCCGTGTCTTGTACAGTTGGTGGAGATATTACCCTCTTCTTTGGTACTGTTCATTTTGAGGAAATTACCTCCCAAACGTGGGATCACGCAGTATCACCCAATTCGCTAAGAGGAACTGGGAACGTGATTGAAAGTGAACAAGGAGTGGGGGTGGAGAGGGGGGTATATGCCAATTTTCGAGATGCTTATCTTCCTCTAAAGGAGATGAAAATTTGGAAGGGAGAAAAAAGGTTATTCTCTTTGTGCTTTGGGGATCAAGCTAAAGTCATGGGTTCTGCAAGTATATGACTTGGTTCTCTGTAGGGGCTGTAGATCTGTTAAAAAGAATGACCTTTTTGTTATTTTCTTATTGTGAATTGTGGTGTGACTTGTTTGTTATGGTCTTTGCGTCGGCTGTTTTAAAGTCACTTATGGGGCTTTGTGGATTCAACTCCACATGGGCGACCAGTAAATGAATGGAAAATCAGCTGAAAAAAGATTGGTTTTCATGTGTGAAGTTAAGATTATGTGCGACACAGTTTGCTAATCTAGTCTTTTGTTGATCTATTACATAATCACAATCTCTTGGATGGTCTATCATGCCAGATTATTGATATGCAAAGAATGATAGAAAACATGTCGTATCAATACTCAACGGGAAAGTATGATAAATGATCCGCATCGTAATTAAACATGCATACCTGGTTGCGTAAGAAGAGCATCTCTCCGCTTCCTATATGGAGCTTGCAGGGAAAACAGAAAAAATGGAAAGGTTGTTTCTTTTCGAAATTCCGAGAGGCCAAACCTGAACTTCAAGGGAAAGGAAAGCGAATATGATTCTGAGGATACGGAATGGTGAGCGAGGGAGATTGAGAAGATGAGTGGCGGATTTTCCAAATATCTTCACTGTTGAACGGTAGGTTTTGCTCATTGTTGTTCAAGTTGGTTTTGACCGGTAGGTTTTTGAGAAATAGGTCAAGGAACAAGTTTTTTTTTTTTTTTTAAAAAAAAAAGGCTTCAAGTTCATCTAAGACGGATGAGTGATGTTTTGCGTCTTAATTAGATAAATGAACTTCAATAGATTCTAACGACAAGAGAAAATGAGGGAATTAAGTCATCGTTAATTGAGAATAAAAATAAATAGATCAAAATATAATAGTGTTTTGTAAATAGTCTATTTAAATTAAAATGAAATTAATTTTGGCAAATTTTCATATATGCCACACATGTTCATTTATGACACAACTTAACATGTAATATAAATGCAAGTGTGGCTATAAATTTTTTGAAGTATGACATAAATAAATACAACTTTTATAAGTGTGACATAACGTGTAATTTTCTCATTTATTTTTGTATAGAATAATATAGGGAGAAACACAAAACAACAAAGTAAGGACAAGAAACAAAAAACGGAAAGAAGAAGAAGGAGGAGGAGGAGGTGGTAAAATTAAAATATAAAATATAATGTTTAGGAAGAACACGTGATTCTAGAAATGTTATATACTTAAATATTTTTAAAAATGTACTGTTTATTTACATTAAAAATTGAAACTGTGTTATTTGGTGTAATTTTCCTAATGAATAATGGCAACTTACGTGCATTTTACTATCTCTTTGTCCTAAAAGTGTGCTTTAAAAAAAATTGTTCTCTCCCAAAAGTGGTCGGTTTAGAAAGATGGCTGCTTTTAGCTAAGGATGAAAAAAATATCCATGATATTATCCATGTTTTAAAGTCTTAATATGGATAACAGGGAAAATATCTTTCCATGAGTGTTCTCAAAATGTCTACAATGCCTACAAATATCTATAATGAAAGTTTTTGAGAGAAAGTGAAAGTTTTGAGAGAATATTGCATATTTCTTATTTCTCTAAATGAAAATGATACACAGATGCTACATATATACTGGTACAGCGATTGGTTTTCTTAATCTAATAATAGAAAGAAAACTAAACTAGGAAAGTAAAAAAGCTGTCAAATCACAACCCATTAGACCAATAAATCCTGATTCTATAATTATCAATCAGCTAAAATATTTCCTTGTTTAGTCCCTAGAATCCGGATACTAACTTTAAAATATTTTCAACACTCCCCCTCAAGCTGCGTTGTAAATGTTGTACAAACACAGCTTGTGACTTAGTTCTTCAAAGTTGGTTCTTGGAAGAGCTTTAGTGAGAATGTCTGCTATTTGAGATTTCGTAGAAGTATAGATCAGGTGCATAATTCCTTTTTCAATCTTTTCTGAGATGAAGTGTCGATCGATTTCGATGTGTTTTGTCCTGTCATGGTGCATAGGATTCTTCGCAATACTGAGAGCAGCTTGGTTGTCGTAAAACATCTTGATAGGTTTCTCACTTGATACTCTAAGTTCACTAAGAAGTCTCTGTATCCATATGCCCTCACAAATAGCAAGAGCAAGTGCTCTAAATTCAGCTTCTACACTGCTCCTTGAGACAATAGATTGTTTCTTGCTTCTCCAAGTCACAAGGTTTCCCTAAACATGGGAACAATATCCTGATGTAGATCGCCTGTCTGAGATGTCTCCTGCCCAGTCTACATCTGAGAAGACTTCAACTTCATGACTCTCATTCTTTTTATATAATAGACCTCTTCCTGGTGTCATCTTGAGATATCTCAAAATCCTGTATACTACTTCCATGTGTTCTTCTTTTGGATTGTTCATGAACTGACTCACAAAACTAACAGAAAAACCAATATTAGGTTGTGTATGTGAGAGGTAGATTAGACATCCTACAAGTCTCTGATATCTTCCCCTGTCAACTGGTGCACTGTCTTTCTCCACTCCTAGCTTCTTGGTTAGGTCCATTGGAGTGTCAGCAAGTTTGCATCCAAGCATGCTTGTCTCCTTGAGTAAGTCTAGAACATATTTACGTTGAGAGATGAATATCCCTTTCTTGGACCATGCTACTTCCATACTAAGGAAGTATCTGAGATTACCAAGTTCTTTGATTTCAAATTCCCTAGCTAGGAGTCCCTTCAATCTCAGCAGTTCTTCTTCATAGTCACCTGTTAAAATGATATCATCCACGAACACAATTAGTATGGCTATCTTCTTTTCTAGAGAGAATTTTACAAACAGTGTGTGGTCGGCCTGACATTAGGTGTATCCATGCCTCATAACTGTCTTTGCAAATCTATCAAACCAAGCACAAGGAGATTGCTTGAGTCCGTATAGGGATTTTCTAAGTTTGCACACTTGGTTGTTGTTGAATGAAGTTTCCAATCCTGGGGGTATCTCCATGTACACTTTTTCTTCCAAATCACCATTTAGAAAAGCATTCTTGACGTCTAGTTGGTGTAATGGCCAATCTAGGTTTGCTGCGATAGAGAGGAGGACTTTGATAGTGTTGAGTTTGGCTACTGGAGCGAATGTTTCTTGGTAATCTATTCCATAGGATTGAGTAAAGCCCTTAGCAACAAGACGAGCTTTAAGTCTCTCAATGCTGCCATCAGCCTGATGTTTGATAGTAAAAATCCACTTACGACCAATGGGCCTTTTTTTGGGTGGAAGTTTTGAAATCACCCATCTGCCATTTTTCTTCAAGGCCCTGATTTTCATAAATTGCCTTTTTCCATTCTGTATGTTTTAGGGCTTCCTCAATGGAGTTAGGGACCTGCACGTTGTCAAGAGTCAAAACAAACTTATGAATAGGATATTGTGTGCATGTTCTTACACCCTTTCTTAGAGCAATCGGTATATCTGAGTCATCAGAGATACTTTGAGTCTCGAGATTAGAATTTCCCTTACCTGGGTGAATTTAAGTAGGTTTTGGACTTCGTTTAGGCTCTTGGACTAGTGTAAGAGGAGTTGAAAGTTCCATTCCCGTCACAAGCCTTTTCCTCTTAACATAGACATGAAGCTCCTTATTCTCAGTTTGTGGTGATTTAGGTTGATTGGGAATAGGTGAAATTGGAGTTTATGGTGGCTGACTCTCAATTTGTATATGATCAAGGGTGAGAGGATGGATGATTGGATCAGGCTGAAATGACTCGACAGAGGGCTGTGGAGGATTAAGAGGGTGGATTGAATGATTAGGATGAGAGGGTTATAGTGAAAGTGATGAAGAATGACTAGGATGAGGCTCCCAAAGCTAATATTCCCTCATGTTCTCTCCCTGAATTTCAGTTTTGGGGTAGTAGGATTGGTGTTCAAAGAAGGTCACATCCGTTGAGTTGTAGAATTTTTGGGTAGTGGGAGAATAACATTTGTAGCCTTTTTGATTCGAGGAATACCCAAGAAAGATACAATTGATGGATTTTGGGTCCAGTTTACTGTGGTTTTGTAGGTGTATACGAACAAATGTTAAGCACCCAAACACTTTTGGATCTAATGATGAGATGAGTTTGGTATGAGGAAAGTGTTGGAGGAAGGCTTGACAGGGAGTTTGAAATTTGAGAACTTTGGAGGGCATTCTATTGATGAGATATGTAGATGTAAGGACAGCTTCTCCCCAGAAAAATTTTGGAACATGTGTGGAAAACATGAGAGATCGGGCAACCTCAAGTAAATGTCTGTTTTTTCTTTCTGCTACCCCGTTTTGTTGAGGAGTATCAACATAAGAACTTAAGTGAACTATGCCTTGTCCTAAGAGAAAAGTACCCAAAACAGATTTGAAGTATTCTTTGGCATTGTTAGTTTTTAAGACTTGAATCTAGGTTTGGAATTGTGTTTATATCATGTTGTTGAAGTTTTGAGAGAATATTGAATATTTCTTATTTCTCTAAATGAAAATGATACACAGATGCTACATATATATTGGTATAGCGATTGGTTTTTCTAATCTAATAACGGAAAGAAAACTAAACTAGGAAAGTAAAAAAGCTATCAAATCACAACCCATTAGACCAATAAATCCTGATTCTATAGCTGTCAATCAGTTAAAATATTTTCTTGTTTAGTCCCTAGAATCCGGATACTAACTTTGGAAGATTTTCAACATATAATGTCAGCAAACATCTATAAATATCAAGGTTCAATTTCCATAAAATATTCAAAAACGTCATAAATATTTTCTTCTTCTCACAACATTCAATTTTGCAGCACCTTTTGTTTTCTATTCCTTTTCACTAAAATATGACTAATGTTATTCAACCTAAAAACAAAATTAATATATCTTAACACTTATTTAGTTTTTAAACAATTTTTACTTTTTAAAGGAATAGTTCACATCCAAAAATTAAAACTTTAATCATGAGATTCTTTTTTAATTTTCAGTCTTTTCTTCTTCGCATAACATATATATGACTTCAACCTTCATATTTTTCTTCTTCAAAGAACATACTCATGAGATTTATTTAGATTATATGCCTAAACCAAGAAAACAAAACCAATTATACATAGGGTCAAAGAGGGATTTAAGCCAAAATAAAAGACAATTTTATAAAACTTTAATAAATAAGCCAATTTAATTTAAGTACACATTTAAATTTTAGTAAATATCTAGATAAATCCCTATCCCTTTCATCTTCTAAAAAAACCCTAAAACAGTTTCTCTTTCTTCTCCTCCTTCTCTCTCCCCCTCTTCTCTCTCTCTCTTCAAGTTCATTCTTAAATATCGTTGCTCCTCCCATCACCTGCAACAAAGCTTCTATCTCTGTCTCGTCTTCTCCAGAGATGGGATCCTCTCTCTCTCTAACCCCTCTAACTTTCAATTTCTCCCTTTCTATCTCTCTCTCTCTTTATTTCTTTCCCTTGACACACACACACTCTCTCTCCTCTTCTCTTCACTTTGCGTCTATCTCTCCATCAATCTCTTCAACTAGTGTAGAGAACCATGATGGCGACGAGAATCTCAAAGAAGAAATCACAACCCTTGCGATCGCCATTGCCGCTGCACATCTCTCCAGCTTTGCCTTCTTCATCAGTAGGTAGGAAAGTTAAAAATGGTAAACGAATTTGTTAAAGCAAAATATGGTCTATTCTTCTAATTTTTTAAAAGGTGTTATTTCTTCCAAATGGCACAAAATTTGGATCACTTGCTGTAATATTCCTTGAGAATGAAGAAAATAGCAGATTTTTAAAACTTTTTGAAGTAACTATCAAGTTTTGAAAATATTTATAATAAATAGTAGATTTACAATGTAAGTAATTTATTTATTGTATAAATAAGAATTATTCATACTGTAAACAAGGGAGTAAATAAATTATTTACACCTTAAATCTATATACTGTGTAAGTAAGAATTATTTATACTGTAAATAAGGAGGTAAATAAATTATTTGCACTATAAAATTGCTATTTACAACAAATATTTTTCAAAACCTATTATTTACTACAATTAGTTTTAAACAAGTGACATTTATTATAATTTCCTTATACATAAGTTGATTTGGTATGCTTTCTCTTCAACGTTTCAAACTGCCCAAACCACACAATAATATATTTATCATTTTTAGTTTGATTAGTAGTTTTTCCCTTCAAACAGACCAAGCCGATCACGAACTTCCTTAGTAGAAGGTAAATTCACATGGCAAATGGTAATTTGACAACCTTAAAACTTTTTGTTTAAAGTTTTCTTATAAGTTATATATTGTTATAAAACAAAACAAAATATAACAAAAAACTAAAGAGAACAAGAGAGAAAATACAAGAGGAAATGAGAGACAAAAGGGCCGTTTGGTATTGTTTTCAAAATAAGTGAAAATGTTTTTGTTTTGAAAAATGAAAATTTTTTAAGAATTGTGCTAATAGTGTTTTTAAAATTTTTACCTCAAAAAATGTACAAAAACATTTTCAAAAATTATGAGAACAAAACCAAATGAGGTCGTATCTTTTTAATTTTTCACTTGTGAGGGATGAAAATACAAGCTTGGCATAACCTCTATTTATTGGTCAAGAATCATAACTAGAGGTAATAGCAATAGACGTAACTTACGTAGGTTACATATACAATTAAGAGAGACATAATGCACAATATTAAGAGGGATTCAACGGTGAGATAATGTGGTCTAAAAGTGAATTGTAAATTTACAATAAAACCTTTGCAGATAACTCATGGAATACCTTGAGGTGGCATCCACACACACACTTGATTCACAACACTCCCCCTTGGATGTCCACCAAAGAATATATCTCATTAAAGACCTTACTAAGAAAAAACTCAATGGAACAAAAACTTTATGAAGGAAAAAAAGTACATAATTTTTGTATGCTTTGTGTTTAGGGCAGCCTCATTAAAAACCTTACTAGGAAAACCTAATAGGACAAAACCTAGGCTAAGGCAAAAAGAGTACAGTATGCAATTTCTCCCCCTCATGTCAACATCTCTTTTTCAAAGATTTTTGAGTTGACGCATGCCAATTTTGTGTACCAACTTCTCAAATATTGTTGTAGGAAATGCCTTTGTAAAAAAATCTACCAAGCTGTCACTGGAGTGAATTTGATGTACGTCGATCTCTTCTTTCTTTTGAAGCTCGTGCTTAAAAAAGAATTTTAGTAAAATGTGCTTTGTTCTGTCTCCTTTTATGTAACCTCCTTTGAATTGGGCGATACAAGCTGCATTATCTTCATACAACACCGTTGGATTTTCTTTCTTGAATAAAAAATTACATGTTTCTCTTGTATGTTGCACCAAAGATCTTAACCATACATATTCTCGACTTGTCTTGTGAATTGCCAATATGTCAGCATGATCCAAAGATGTGGCGATTAGGATTTGCTTTGTTAAGTGCCAAGATATAGCTGTATCGCTGTATGTAACCAAATAACCTATTTGTGATTGTGCTTTATGTGGATTAAAAAAACTCCTGTATCCGCATATTCAATCAATTCTGACTTAGAATTCTACGCATCGTACAAACCCATATCTGTTGTACCGCAAAGACAACGAAGTATTTGTTTGACACAATTCCAATGTCTACGAGTTGGTGAAGAACTATATCTTGCTATTAAGCTAACAGAGAATGCTAGGTCAGGTCTTGTGCAGTTAACAAGATACATTAGTACACCAATACCACTAAGATGTGGTACTGCTGGATGAAGAATTTCTTCACCATCATCTCGAAGATGAAAATGATCCTTTTTCACATCAAAGGATCATACAACCATAGGTAAACTCATTGGATGGGATTTATCTATATTAAAACGCTAAATACCTTTTCAATATATGTTGACCGATAAACAAAAATCCCTTCCGATAAATGCTCGATCTACAAGCCAAGACAAAATTTTGTTTTTTCTAAATCTTTCATTTTAAATTCATATTTCAAATATGTTATCATATTTATAAGCTCTTCATGAGTCCCAATGATATTCAAATCATCAACATAAACTACAATAATAGCAAATCTAAACTTTAACATTTTAATAAAAACACATGGGTAAATTGGATTATTAATATATCCTTTCAAAAGATATTCACTAGGACAATTATACCACATGCATCCAGATTGCTTTAATCCATACAAAGATCTTAGTAATAATTGAATACATTTTTTTGGGGTTTTGAATTGCATACTTCAAGCATTTTTAACCCTTAAGGGACTTTCATGTAAATGTTACTATCAGTGACCCATACAGATAAGTCGTTACAACATCCATTAGATGCATATGAAGTCTATCTCAAATTACAAGGCTAATCAAAATTCTAAACGTAATTGCATCTACTATTGAAAAATATGTCTCCTCATAATCAATAACAGGCCTCTACGAAAAACTTTGTGCTCCAAATCGTACTTTGCATCTGACAATTTCATTTTTCTCATTATATTTTCACACAAATAGTCACTTGTAGCCTATAGGATTTACACCTTTGGATGTTTGGACAACAGGCCCAAAAACTTGACGTTTTTCAAGTGAATTTAATTTTGCTTAGATTGCATCTTTCCATTTTGGCCAATCATTTCTACCTTGACATTCTTCAATGAACTTTGGTTCAAGATCCTTGTTTTCTTTTGTAATACCAAGAGCTCTGCATATGCATATATATTGTCGATAACAATTTCACTTTGGTTCCATCACTTTTTTGAAGTGACATAACTTATTGAGATCTCTTCATTAACATCATTTTCAGGTATCTAAACCTCTTCTGGGGTTACTTCTTCAGCCATGTCAATTGTTTTTGTACTGGGCTCTTCAAAAACATTAATAATATTGGAAATGTCAACTTGCTTATTATTTAGCTCTTTTTTCTTTCTTGGATTTTTATCCTTGAAATCGATGAGTCTACCATGCTTCTGGCATGCCTTAGACTCATTTGCTAGCATATTAATATTTTTTTGGTAGGAACATCAATTCAAATAGGAATATTTTTAGCTGGTATATGTGATTTTGTTACTTTTTTAGCATCTGTAAATGCATATGATAACTGATTTGCGACCTTGTGCAAATAGATAATTTTTTGAACTTCTAATTCACATTGATTTGTACAAGGATTGACATGAGATAACGATGATGCATTTCATGAAATTTTTTCTTTTTGTAGCTGTTGTTTATCACCCTTTAATGCTGACAAAAATGCCTCATCAAATTGACAGTTGGCAGATGGTGCCATAAAAAGATCACCCATTAAGGTTTTGAGATATTTAATAATTGATAGGGATTCAAATCCAATGTAAATTCTCAGTCTCCTTTGAGGACCCATCTTAGTGCACTGTGGTGAAGCAATTAGGTCTTATATTGCACAAATAAAAATTCTTAGATGAGAAATATCTGACTCTACCAAAAACAAGTTGTATTGGGGGTATTTATGATATGCAGTTGGCCTTATGTTAATAAGCGTTGTAGCATGTAATATAGAATGTCTCCAAGTAGAGCCAGGCAATTTTGTTCTCATAAGTAAGAGCCTGGCAATTAATTTTAGCCTTTCAATAAAAAATTCTGCTAATCCATTTTGCGTGTGCACGTGAGCAACAGGATGCTTAACAGTAATCCCAATTAACATGTTGTGATCATTAAAGGCTTAGAATATAAATTCTCCTGTATTATCCATATGAATTTTCTTGATTGTAAAATTTGAGAATTGGGCTCGTAATTGGATTATTTAAGTAAGGATTCTCACAAATGCAATATTGTGAGTAGATAATAAACAAATATATGACCAACGTGTTGATGCATCTATTAATACCATAAAAATACCGAAATAGTCCACATAATGGAATAATAGGCCCATATATATCTCCTTGAATTCATTCTAAAAATGTAGGAGATTCAATCATAACTTTCATTGGGGATGGCCTTATAATCAATTTTTCTTGAAAATAAGCATCACAAGAAAAATCCCTAGACAAAAGAATCTTTTGGTTCTTTAAAGGATGTCCATTTGAATTTTCTAAATCCTTCACGTCATTATCGAACTCGGATGACCTAAAAGGTCGTGCCAAACAATAAAATTCCTTTGATCTTTGGATTCTTGGTTCATTACACATAGGATTCAATTGGATTTATATGTATAATACAACCCAGAACAGTATGCTTGTAGCTTTTTCAATATTTGTTTTTTTCCTGAGATATTAATGTAATATAAAGATATGCAACGTCTTTCTCATTTGTTGTTTCAATATGATAACCATTACAAGTATATCTTTAAAACTTAGTAGATTTCTTTTTGATCTACTAGAATATATAGCGTTGTTAATTATAAACCTTGTGCCACTAGGTAATAATATATTAGCTCTTCCAAAGCCTTCAATGAGGTTTGCAACACCAAATATCGAACATTAGCTTCAGCTAATATGAGACTGGAAAAATAGTTCTTATCTTCGAGAATAGTGTATGTTGTTCTACTGTCCTTTAGACAAAAGGATTCACCATTAACTTTAATATCGGTGGAATGATTTTTGAAATCCATGTCTCTTGATGGACAACAACGGTTAGAACTCATGCTGATAATATGTTATAAAACAAAACAAAATATAACAAAATGCTAAAGAGAACAAGAGAGAAAATAGAAGAGGTAACAAAATGCTAAAGAGAACAAGAGAGAAAATAGAAGAGGAGATGAGAGACAAAGTATATCTCTATTCTGTCACTTATGAAGAATGAAAATACAAGCTTAGCACAACCTCTATTTATAGATCAAGAATCATAATTAAAGGTAATAATAACAATAGACATAACTTACATATGTTACATATACAATTAAGAAAGATATAATGCACAATATTAACAAGGATCCAATGGTGAAATAATGTGGCCTAAATGTGAATTGTAACTTTGTAATAAAACTTTTGCATGTAACTCATGGAATACCAAGAGGTGACATCCACATACACACTTGATTCACAACATATATATAATTTAAAAGTGCAACTTTGATTTGATAGTGACAAAAGCAAAGTTAATAAATATAGTCATTTAATTATTACCAAAAATATATATCCATTTAATTATGAGCATAACTAAGTGATATATAATTATTAAATAACGTTTAAAAAAATTATTGGAGGCTAAATTTTATATATCATATGATTCCTAAGCACCTCAGAAGCTGAGCTCTCTACTCAACCCAAAGCGGTCAAGCTCTTGTTTGGCTTAGGAGAGCGAAGGCATTTGTGCTAGTGAGCAAAGTATGTGAGTCGATGAATGGAGCAAAAGCTGTAAAGTCAATGTGAAACTGATGTCTATTTTTAATGTATCAAAAACACTCTATAACAATTACTATAAGTTTAAGCTATGAGGACTACTAGTTGGAAGCATAATGTTAAGCTTAGTGTCCTAAGAAGGATTAATAGTCTAAGTTTACGGTCCTTAATCTATAGAATAAAGATAGACACTTTATTCTTAATAATATTGTAATGGGTGTCTACTCTTAATTGGAGAAATGAATTATCTTAGCTATTGGAACTGGGACTCCAAGATATAGACATTAATATATACTTAGTAGTGGATATATATATATATATATCAAACTGTATGTAGCGGATTTTATTTATAATTCTATTTTACTAAATTAATTCACTTTAGGAATCATTTACACGATGATCTTACTTTTGAAGTGGATACAAGACTCTATTTTTATGACTTGTGTCTTTTGATGTAACAAAGGAAAGAATTCAATAATAAAAATTCTTATGTTAGTATGTTGGAGGCATGATTTATATTCGATAATAATGGATTCACAGATAGGTAAGCCATAGCTACTTAATAAGAGTTAATGTTGTCCACACTATGGCTGAATTTCACTAGCACTCCACTAATGATAGGCGTGTGACAGAAGAAATAGAATTAGACTTATCTCCAAGAATTCTTAGAAGACTGATTGGACTCCTCCAATTAGTATAAAGGCTTTGAATTTTTATTTATTTTTAGATTGTCTAAGTGAAAAATTCAGAGTAAGAGCAAATAATTATTCTCTTTTTAATAATTATTTGTTATAGAGCACTTAAATAGTAAGAAGGAGACATACCAATGCTTGAAGGCTTATTAAGTTATATCCACACGTATTAGTTTAGGGGAACTAGAATAACAAATGTAACTAGTTGGTTAAGGTTTCTAAAGAAAGTTAAGTCTGAAGAATGGTTTCTGGTCTTCGAAAGGTACAAATTATTTAGATTTAATTTATTGTTTATAGCAATACAAGTTAGTATCTTCACGATTATTTAAATTTTAAAAACTACCATTGCGCCGTTTGACCAATATTTCCAACACACATGCCATACACATGCACATTTTGTTACATTTCTTTGGACATGAAGATCTAAAAAATTTCTTCAAGGTTAGTTTCTTTTCTGGACTTAACTATTCTCTTAGGAATTTAGTATAGTAAATTTTGAATAGAGCACACTTCAAAGGAAAAATGTAGAAAAATAGACAATAAATCCTTTATAGAGTAGAACTTAAAAAATTGTATTTGATAGGATTGGAAGAAAAATTGTTTAATTAGGGATATATTTGTGAAAAAATTATTTTATTTAGACAATTAAGAGGAAAAATATTTATAACGGCCACACTTGGAAAAGTAATTGACCACAAGGAAAAAAAAAAATATTTTAGGTCGTCACATGTTTGAGACAAAGGGCCTTTAATTGGTTGGCCATAATGTGGCTAAAATAACGGATTGGATTGGATTGGACGAGTCTGAAATTGATAATCAAAGGGATTTAGAGACCTAGCTGTGGGTTTTTGTGCGGTTGTTCCCCACCAGGGAGAATCTGTTGGGCACTAGTGTTGAATCCAACGGCAATAAAGATGCTGTGGAGTGAATTGAACGGTAATTAAATAAAACATTCATGAGTTCAGTTGTACCTAATCCGAGCCTTCTCAACAACTATTGCCACCTCCCTCCACTCTGCCAAAGCCATATTGGGTTAGATGAAAAAAAAAAAACTAGAAAAAGAAAAGGGAATAGATTGATAGATCTTATCCCCACCAGTTGCAATCCAGTTAAGGAGGAGTAAAAAACATTGCTTAAGGAGTACAGAGAAATGGTATCAAAAAATCAAAAGTGTAAGGAAAAATAAAAAAGTCTTTTTAGAGGATCTTTCTCCATTAAAGAACCAAAAAAAAAAAAAAAAATGTTCCTCAACCATCTCAATCGAAGAATATCATAATTTAAAACAAATTCTCTCTTGTTTATCTTTTTCCTTTAATATTTCTAAAAGAAACAAACAAAAAAAAAGGAAAAAAAGAGGGAGAGAGAGAGGAAGAAATGCTTTATTTTGATATTAGTCCTTTTGAAAGAGTACTTCGATCCACTCCATTTTAGGAGACTTTAGCTTGGAAAAGAAGCTAGTGTTTTGTTTCCGTGTGCATTCTTTAGAGGAAAAAACAAAAAGTTGATGTTGAAATTCTTCCATTCGGTGAAGAAAAGATTGCACTATCACTATCAGAATCCAGGTTCTTGAATTCAAGATCTGAAATACATGGGAAAGTTAAAGTTTTTGTTTTTTTGTTTTTTTTTCAATTCACTCTTCTTCAACCATTTTTATCAATTTTGGCGAAGAAAATATTGCTCAAAAATTATATTTAGAGTTTAATTTATCAGAATTCCCTAAATTTTTTGTTATTTTTAAAATTAGTCTATAATTGGTCTAATTTAACCCTTGAACTCTTTTCATTCCATGTCTCAAATTTAATTCTTTAATTATATTTGTTAAATTTTAAATAGAAAAAAGATAATCTTGTAATTTCATCTTATAAAAATGGGCACCCTTGTAATTAGACAATAAAATAGTCAAAACATACAACTTAACCCTTCGTTTGATCCCATGCGCAGCCCCCTTACGAACAAAGAAAAAAAATAGAAAAGAAAAAATCATAACAATGTTTCCATCTTGAATTTGATGAACTACGAGCTGATGGAATAATTTTTGAAGCAAACTCAATCATAGATAAGTGCGTGATTTTATTTTGTTAAAATAGTAGAATCACATATGTTTCATAATATATGGTGCATCATAAAAAAAGGTTTGAATTTTTCTGTGAAAATTTTTTTCCTTCTATATTTGTGTTGTATTTAAGCTTTAGGACTGTTTTTTTTTTTTTTTTAAATTTTTTTTCTCTCATATTAAGCTTTAGGAGTCTGCTTGATTGCTGATAAAAATTTAGGTTTTTTATTTTTTTTTTGGCTGATAAAAAGTTTAGGTGTTTGTTTGGCTGCTGATAAAGAGTGTAGTTGGACATCTCGTCCCTTTGTGAATTCCAATTCAAAAGAAATGTATATAAGACATATCAAATATATATCACAACTTAAAAAGGGAGTGCAAACTTTTTGCCCTCTCTGCCACTGGGAAAAACCTACCTAAAAGGAGTAAAAAAAAAAAAGGATTATCTACTCTTTGTTTTGAATGGTGTTTTGTGCCTTTTTTTTTTTTTTTTTTGGATAAACCTTATTAGGGACAATTTCTGTAGGCCTGTTGTTTTTTTTTTTTAAAATGATCATGGACAGAATTTTTTTAGTCTTTTTGTTTTGGGGGAGAAACATAATTATAGATAAGTTTTTTAGTCATTTTTTTTAGAGAAAAACTTGATTATGGACAAGTTCATTTAATTTTGTTCAATATTGATGAATTTAGATGTACGAACTTTTTTATAAAGTGAATTGGACTTTTGCTGTCCCTTTTTGCAAGAAATGGTGTGTAAGGGCTTTCATTCCTGTGTTTATAACTTGATTACTTTTACGATAATTTTTTCCATCTAAAATTTTGACAAAATGTAGTTAAGGGACTAAATTTGATATATGAAAAAAGTTTAAAGTTTAAGTTAGAATAATTTTTAATACTAAGACTAATTTTAGGAAGCGGAAAAAATTAAGGGACCCTTACTGAATTTAACCTTTGCATTTAAGAAAATTATAGCATGGGTGTGTGCAGACAAGGATGAAAATATTAGTATCGGTCTTTTAGTTTTATGAAACTTTTGAAGGAATTATCGATATCGGTGGAAATTTATATTGAATATAACTCTATTATTTTAGCATACAATAAACATTAAAAAAGGAAGATTTGTGAGGTCTAAATGGAATTCTATACTGATTCAAACAATATTAATGGCATAATAAGTTACTTAAATAGTGCTAAATATAGTTAGGAACATACCATACCTAGGTTTGTTGGCTTCTTCTTATTATATTTTTTTTCCCGATGTTAGGACAAAATCCATTTTACAATGAAAAAATATACAGGTACCTCTAAAAATCCAAAATATCTTTGGAAATTTTCAAATTTTCTGCAAACTTTGAGTCCTCGTGTGCACGGAGAGGATCTTCGTATATCTTACATTTTCGACCATGCGATTTATTTTGAACGGTGGCTAAGTTTGCACCACCGGTGGCTCGCGCGCACCACCGCAGCTTCTCCCTTCCAGCAATTTGTGTGGACCACAGGCGTTGAAAATATCTGAAACTCTCCAAAGCCCTAACCATGCCATTGATAATACGGCACAACCGGACAGTCTTGACTAGATGCCACGTCAAGTGGGTCCGCAATCTTTGTTCTTATCAAATATGAGCCGTCCATCCTCTGACTAGCTAACTCGGCATCTACGCTTTTGCTTCTCAAAATCCAATGAATCTCTTCATATGAACACTTTGCTTTCTTCTGGCAAGAAGGATACATAATAAAATCAAAATAAAAATCTGCAACATAAGTGATATGCTATTAATGTTCTATATCTCAATCATAACGCTTCTTCGAATGTTATATTTCCTTTTCATCATAGTAACTTAAAATTTCTTTAAAAAAAATTTAATTCAAATATTTTTAAAATGATAAATTTGAAACCAAAGTAGCGTATGCTAAATTTTACACCAAAATTTCCATAGAAAAATGAACGCAAAATAAAGCATTGTAATGAAGAGTGACTTCTCTGCCCAAATGCTAGGTATTGAAACGCTAATTTGATACCGCATTAGAGATTTTGTAGGTTATTTTGCTTTGTATAAAATTAAGTGACTTTAGGGCCCGTTTGTTTCGATACTTGAATCACGATTTGAATCATTTTGCTATAGTATTTTCTCTCATAAAAATTTAAATCTTCATTCAAATAATCTATTCAAATACTCGAACCAAGTATTTGGCAATTTGAACCCCGACTTTTAAATTTAGGGCAAATAACGCCTTAAATTATAGAATTTGTTGCAATTATAATATTAAGCTAACAAACGTTAATTAGAGACGGAAATTGCTCAAGATTTTTACACCATATGCACCCTAAACTTTATCGACTGGTAAGTTAGACCTTAAACTTTTAAAATTTTAACATTTTAAACTATAATTGTGGTCCATTAATTGACACCCATTATTAATTGAATTTAATTTCTAAAAATAATAAAATTTAGAATCTTACATATCAAAATTAAAAGTTTAGAAGCAATATACAAATAAGGATAAATTTAAAGACATGATTGCAATTTTAATTTTAAAAATAATATAAAATTACCAACGTTAGAAACAATAAAATGTCAAAATTCGACGTACGTGTTGAATTTGCCACTAAATAACATACCTAAATTTATTAAAAATAACATTATATTAGATCCTGATTTCTCTATTCCAATCCAAAAATTTAGACCTTATTTGTTTCATGATTTAAATTATAATTCAAATTATTTTATTACAATATTTTTTTTACAAAAATTTAAATTTTTATTAAAATACTCTATACAATATTAACCTACTAATTTTGGAGATTGCTTTTATTCTTTTGACTCAGCACCTCTTAGTACAGATGTTTGATTCATAAAAGCCGACAGGCAACATACTATAAAAATTTTGTTCTTATCTCATAAAAAAAAAAGGATGAAAGGAAAAGCATATGGTTGCCAGCTAATTAAGGTGTTTTACTTTTGCCGAGTTGGGTGGTTGATAGTTTCACGACTGTTTGCTTGCCATATGTGATTGTGAGGGAGAGATTTTCTCTGAAGGGCTCCGATTTTCTGCGAAGGACCTTCGGATTTGCTGCAGGAAGGACTCCGACACTAACGAATTCTCGGAGAAGGACTCTCCGGCCAATTATAAATACTTGCATTTTTCCCTAATCCTAACCATGCTTTCTTCTTCTTCTTCTTCCTCCTTCATCGTTGCTTCTTGCGTATTTCTTCCTTCGTTTCTTCTGTTTGATTCAGGATGACCATCCTCATCGAGCAGCCCGAGTTTGGTAAATTTCTTCTTCGCCGTTTCTGTTTTTTCTTTGAGCTTTCGTTTGTAGGATTGTAATTTTTTATTTTTTTTATTTTCTTTTGTTCCAAAATGTAAGAATTTTTTTTATTGAATCTGGCAGGCGTTGAGGTTGAGGAGAAGAAATTCTCGGCCGAGGAGGAGAATGAGTTGGTGTTGGATGGCGGATTTGTGGTGCCCGTCGCCAATGCTTTTGGCCACACTTTTAGGTCACGGTCTTTTTTTTTTTTTTTTTTTTTTTTCCCGCATAATTGTAGTTGTGTATGGAAAATCTGGGCAGTTCATGGTAAAGAAAGTACTAAGGATCAAGTTTGCCAATTTATTATTTGTTTAGTTTTTCTTTTCCCTGAGGGGATAAATTGTTTCCTTGTTATACAATGATTAAAGATTTGGGAGGAAAATTAAAAAAAATATAAAAAGAATAAAACTGTCGGCATTTGGTAATTTGTTCTTGTGTGATCATCTTTTTCACCACTTAGGGCAGGTTTTATACAATTTTTGTTTATTTGGTATAGTATTTATATTAAATGTTTGATCCTCTTTTTTTTTTTTGCTCATTTTATCCTACAAAATCACTCTTATTTTTGTCCAACAAATGTCCTATCATGATTGAATATAGTTTTTTTTTTTTTTTTAATTTGCAAAGATTTTATTTTTGCATTCTCTGTTGTTAAAAAAAAAAAAGAAAGAAAAAATCATTTGTTATTTTTCTTTCTGGTATGAGGCCTTTCCTTTCCTTTCCTTTCCTTTCCTTTCCTTTCTTTTCTTATTTTTTGCTTGACTTGGCTTTTCTTATTTTACTTACTACAAGATTTATGAGTGCAGGGATTATCATGTGGAAAGCGAGAGAAAGTTTGGGGTTGAGGAATTTTACCGAATCAATCACATTAACCAGAGTTATGACTTTGTAAGGAGGCTGTAATTAAGCTTCAAATTAATCTGTATATGCTAATGATTTTTATGATTGCTTATCTTCTAATATACTTATTAGTTTGGTATAATCTTTATATGCCAAGTCTTTTATGGATTTTTATGATTTGTGTATCTTTTAATATACTGATTAATTTGGTATAATCTCTGTTTGCTAATATACTAATTTTTTTTGGTATAACTGAAGGTAAAGCGGATGAGAGAAGAGTATGGCAAGCTCAATAGAGTGGAGATGAGCATATGGGAATGCTGTGAACTTCTCAATGATGTCATTGATGAGAGTGACCCGGACCTGGACGAGCCTCAGATCGAGCACCTACTGCAGACTGCTGAAGCCATCAGAAAGGACTATCCTAATGAGGACTGGCTACATTTGACTGGCCTAATTCATGGTATCCTTTTATTTCTTAACTGCTTTGTATGTATAGTTTGGCTGCTGTTGATATTCAAAATACTTAGAAAGAATCAAAGTTGATTAATTTTGCTTGAATTTTAGATCTTGGAAAGGTTCTTCCATCATCCTGCTTTCGGGGAGCTTCCTCAATGGGCTGTTGTTGGTGAGCATTTATATTTCCCTGTACAAATTTTCACCAAGTGACGTTGGTAATTCTAATTTTTATTAAATAAAGAGGAGTTAGAGGGATAAAGAAAAACCTGCCCAGATAATCTCGGGCAGATAGTGTATCCCCGCTTGGCATATGGATCCCTCATGGGTGGGATTGCCATGCCCTGTCGACTGTGGTGGGACTTAATCAAACCCAAGACCTTGTCGAGGAGAACGAGTAGCCTTACTAGCCCACCCAATGACCGTGGTTGTAGATCATTGGTAATTATACATATTCTGTTGTATGTTTGTGAAACTAATAGTTTTCATCATTGCAGGTGACACATTTCCTGTTGGATGTGCATTCGACCAGTCAATTGTTCATTACAAGGTGTCTCAATCTTTCTAACTGTTACCTGCTTAAAATATGAGCTTTTTTCTTCACTGTGTCTGACATTATGTGTGTTTGTCTTTGCAGCATTTCAATGAAAATCCTGACTATACGAATCCATCTTTCAATACTAAATATGGAGTTTATTCTGAAGGCTGTGGACTTGACAATGTGATGATGTCATGGGGACATGACGATTACATGTATTTGGTAAATGCTTTTCTGATTGCTTTATGCCTTATATTTTTCAAATTGATAGTTGCAAATTTCCGGACTTGCTTTGTGTGAAAAGAGAAAATGGAAGTGCAAGGAAATGGATTTATTGCTTGATGATGGAAGATCTAAATTATCATAGTATCTGCAATATCAAGAAGTTACATGATTTTGTGATAATTTTATTTGGGTGTCTCTAGGTTGCCAAGGAGAATAAAACCACTCTTCCTTCAGCTGGTCTTTTCATTATCAGATACCACTCGTTTTATGGTAAGATGTGTAATTGAATCTATTAAATTTTAATCATTATTTTGACGATACCGCCATTCTGGTTCTCCGTGATGTGTAATTATGGACCTAAACTGTGTTGCAGCCATGCACAAGGCAGGAGCCTATAAGCACTTGATGAATGAAGAGGATATGGATAATCTAAAGTGGCTAAAAATATTCAAGTAAGCATACTGATTTTGTTGATTGAGAATCGAGTAATGTTGGATTATAATGGCACGAATGGCGACTCATAGATGCCTAAAAATATATATGCTTAATGGGTTGTCAAAAAGTGAATTTTCCCCTTTCTTTTTTTTTTGTGCAGCAAGTATGACCTATACAGTAAGAGCAAAGTGAGGATTGATGTTGAGAAAGTTAAGCCATATTATCTCTCCCTCATCGAAAAGGTCAGGATAGTTGCTGTTCATGTTTTTTATTCAAGACAACTTAAATGACGGGAAATAGGGAATTTTTTTTACATCATATTATGCTTGAGGAGTTACGGTCTAAGTGAAAGATTCTTGTTCATCAGAGATTATCATTTTATTTGATCCTCATTTTGACAATTTTATTGCAGTACTTCCCTGAAAAGCTGAGATGGTGAAGTTCGGGGTTCTAAAGCAGGATGGTCAAGAAAGAAGAATAGTAGTGATTAGTGAGGAATAAAGGCTGGAATGAACGTCGTCGCGTTTGCTTGGTGTCGTGTGCGTGTGCGTGCGTTTTACTCGTGATTATGTTGATATAAGCGAAATAACTATATTTGCAATGTATGAAGCGTATTTGCACCGCAATTTTTGTCGTTTATTTACCGCTATTTATTTTATCTGATTTAAGTACCTTAGATTTTGCAATCAAAGTGTCATGAGCACACGGAATTCCAGTTCTATGGACGCAAATACAGAAATTTCCCTTGCAAGAGTAATTGAACGTGTTGACGCCCAAAATTTGCAAACACCAAGATTGTAAATATTGGACGAAATAGATAATAGATACGGGAAGAAGAAAAAATTAATGCTTGAATCGAAATGAATAGGTGAGCGTGAAAATGGACACTGAAATTTATAGTGGTTTAGATTAAAACAGTTTACATTTACTTGTTCTTTATTATAATTTTTTAAGAAAAGACGATTTTTCATCAAAGCACTTGGATATTATTCTCGTCATAATCTCAAAGAAAGAACACTCGCTCTCCAAAATTTGAAACCCTCCTCTTATCTCTTCTCCCTCTATTTATAGGGGAACCCTTGTACCAAAAACCGCTCCCCATTCTATAACTGTTATTCTCACGAATCTATTCTAGTAGTGTTGTCTCTTCTTTTTATGTGGAGGTAATTGTTCTTCCACGTCCTTTACTCTTTGCCGCCGCCTCCCTTTGGTCGCATCTCTCCGTCTCCTCCAAATTTTGAAACTGTGTAAAGAGATTGTTTCTCAAGTAGTTACTCTGGATGATTCAAATGTGTGAGAGCGTATTCGATTGGTGAATGGTGTAATGACGGCTTACCGTATCAATGGAAAGTGAGGAGATGGTGCTTTGCTCTCAAGTTTTTTTCTTGCTTCGGCCCTACTCTCGCACTAGCTCCTATCTCGTCCTTGCTCTCGCACTAGCTCTTTACTTTGGCCTTGCTCTCGCATTAGCTCTTTGCTTCGGCCCTGCTCTTGTACTAGCTCCTACCTCGGCTCTACTATCGCACTAGCTCTTTACTTCGGCCTTGCTCGTATGCTAACTTGGCCCTGCTCTCACACTAGCTCCTTACATCGGCCTTGCTCGCATATTAGTTCCTTACCTCAATGAGCTTGGAACATATTTAATCCAATGGTTGTACTCTCGTGAGGAACATTTAATGCTCTGAGTTAAAGTTATTTCCTGTCTCTTTAAGCATAATGGTAAAACAATTGCTCCTCAGCTCTTAGTGCAAAGAGATTGATCCTGTTCAATTGCTTAAGGTTCGAAATTGGTTTAAAGGTTTTAAGTGGTCTTGGACAACTCAAGTATGCTAAGTAGCATCTACTCAGCTTATTGGCACAAGTAAGGCCAGCTCAGGAAGTGCAAGCAGGCCCGACTATGGGGCGCAACCAAAGCCTGGAGTGCGAGCAAGGCCCGCTTGAGGGTGCTAGTAGGGGCTATGGTGTCCTCCGATAGGGTGCGACCAAGGCCCTCTATAAAAGGGAGTGGAATACACGCCTATGGGGTGCGAGAAGGACCTGAATACATGCCTCTACTCCTCTAATAGGAAGGAGTGGTGCCCCCCATTCTCCTCTACATTCTCATTTACATAGAGTTTCAAACTCCATTTTTCTCTAACTCCACATTCTAATTCTCT